>CM077231.1:12566167-13886167 GCA_039654775.1 Spinibarbus caldwelli
GAGATCAGCATGTGGAGCTGTGAGGCCTCAGATTGGTGGATTAAATAGACACATGACCCCCTCAGCACAGGTGAGGAGACCTCGGGCCCTAATGAGCTCCACGGCTCATGGAGGAACCAGTGCTTCTAGATCTGCTCCTGCTGAAGCTGTGAGCAGATCTAGTGCTCTACAACCTCAAGAGCTGAAGATGGAGAACAGTGCGGTCACTGTCGCCGTTCGAGTTAGACCCTTCAGTTCAAGGTAGGAGGTGTTTTCAAACTTTTGTTTTGGTGGTATGTTGTTTTGAGGCTATTTTTAGTATACAAATTTGTGACTTAAAATATCGTACCATGACTGTCTGTTGAAGTGTATAAAACCTAATGAAAAATCAATGAAAATCTATCTATCTGGATAGGTAGATAATTTGTTTTTATTTATTTATTTTTTATAATTAATTATATTTATTATAAATTCATGTTTATTATAAATTTATTTGATTTACGGTTTATTTGAATTACAACAAATATAATATTATTTTTATGCAACCCTGTTACTGCATGATTTCTGCTTTTGGTAAATTGTGACATCCAGGAAATGGCATCATTTGGACCTGTTTTCAAGCAAAGTTGTAAGACAAGCATCCTAAATAATGATTTTTTTTTTTTTTTTTTTTTTATTATTTTCATTTTTACGCACATTGTAATTTTGGCAGTGTTTGTTAGCCTTAATTGTTCAACCCTTTTATTTAATTTATTTAAAAATTATTTTATATCAAACAAATATTTTCTCATATTATAACTTAATGTATTATTATAATAATTAATATTATTGTATAATATTGCCGTTCACCTCAAGAGGTAAAACTAAATACTGAAAATTAAAAAAAACTACTAAAACATTAAATAAATAAATACTTTTAAATAAATACTAAGTAGAAAATACTAAATACTTTAAAAAATACTAAAACACTAAATAAATGCTACGTAGAAAATAGAGTATATTATATTTAATAAATATATTAAATAGAAATGTGGTCATCTGTACTTTATTGCCTTTAATTTATGATGATTTAAAGGGATAGTTCACCCAAAAATGGAAATTCTGTCATTAATTAATTTGTGTTAATGTGTAATTTGTGTTCTGAAGATGAACGAAGGTCTTAACGGTTTGGAACGACATGAGGGTGAGTAATTAATGACAAAATTTTAATTTTAGGGTGAACTATCCCTTTAAATAATAATAATAATAATAATAATAAACCTTTTTTAATTTTTCAGCTTCATTTTCTTTTAATTATATCATTACTTTAAAAAAAAAAAACTTTTTTTTTTACTTTGAAAACTGCACTTTTTTGAGAATTCTTATTTTGGAAATGAATAAATTATTTCTAATTACAAACCAACAGTGGTCCTAAACTATCTAACTCATACTGATTTAGGGATTAATCATTCAACCCTGTTACGCATTTGATATATTGTATTTAATATACTCTATTTTCTAATTACTATATATATAAAATATTTATTTATTTACTTATTTATTTATTTAGAGTTTTAGAATTTTTATTTATTTTTTTATTATTATAATAATTTAATTTTTTTTAGTATTTAGTTTGACCTTTTGGGGTAAATGGTGATATTATGTAATAATATTAGTTGTTATAATAATAAAATTTCATAAATTTATTTTTATATCTAATGCTTAATATCATTATATTTTAATATTATTGTGTGCAGTGCCACTTACTTGTACTAAAAGTTTCACTGTTTGTTGTGTCCACAGGGAGAAGAATGAGAAGACCCGTCAGGTGGTCTTCATGAACAACCAAGAAACTGTTGTGCAACATCCAGATACTAAACAAAGCTACACGTTTACCTTTGACTTCTCTTTTTGCTCTATCAATGAATCGGATGCAAGTTTTGCCAGTCAGCAGATGGTTTATGAAAAACTGGCTCGGCCCTTGCTTGAAAGAGCGTTTGAGGGATTTAACACGTGTCTTTTTGCCTACGGCCAAACGGGGTCTGGAAAGTCCTACACGTAAGTGACGATTCTCTTCGAAACTGCTTTTGTTTTTTATAATAAGCATTCAGATCAATATTTTTAAAGTGCCATGTTGGATGTTTTCTAGTATGATGGGTTTTGGTGAAGAGGCTGGCGTTATTCCCAGATTCTGCAAGGAACTTTTTTCAAGATTGTCCAGAACTGAAACCAAAGAGGTTACTGTCCCATATGATGATTATTCAATTACAATCTCTGATTGAATTATAAGTATAGCTTGTTTAACCTTCTAAATGCAAGTTTATTTGTATTCAAGATCTCCTGCCATCTGGAGATGAGCTATTTTGAGGTGTACAATGAGAAAATCCACGATTTGCTGGTGGCAAAGGACGAACAAAACCAGAAGAAAATGCCTGTAAGTGCAACGACTCAATAAAACACATTAAATGTTACAAATGTCTTGTACTTTATTTGTCTTCCTTATTGATCTGTTCAGCAATTCAGTCCTTTTCATGTCTTTTCCAGCTGCGAGTGAGAGAACATCCTGTTTACGGGCCTTATGTTGCAGACCTGTCCACGTAAGCAAGCATTTCATTTAAATGCCAGGATTACTATGGTCATGGAAATTTCTTTGTCTTGTTTTGTTTTTTCTTTAGTTTTGTTGTGTTTTTGTTTTTTGTTTTATTTTGTTGTCTTGTGGTTTTGTTTTTGTTTTGTTTTTATTTTATGTTGTGCTTTATATTTTATTTTATTTAGTTTTGTTGTTTTGTTTTATTTATATTTTATTTTATTTTTTGTTGTTTTGTTTTATTTTTTTATTTTTTGTTTATTTTGTTGTCATATGGTTTTGTTTTTAGTTTTTTGTTGTTGTTGTTGTTGTTATGTTTTTTTTGTTTTGTTGTTTTTGTTTTATTTTTATGCTATTTTTCTTTGTTTATTTAGTTGTATTGTGGTTTTGTTTTTATGCTATTTTTCTTTGTTTATTTAGTTGTATTGTGGTTTTGTTTTTATTTTGATTTTTTTCTGTTTTGTTATTTTATGTAGTGTTTTTTTATTTTGTTTTTATTGTTTTTGTTTTATTTTATGTTGTTTTTTGGTTTTTGTTGTCTTGTGGTTTTGTTTTGTGTTTTGTTTTAATTTATGTTGTGTTTTTATTTTGTTTTGTTGTTTTTTATTTTGTTGTTTTTCTTTGTTTGATTTATTTAGTTTTTTTGTTTTGTTATTTTATGTTGTTTTTGTATTTTATGTTGTTTTTGGTTTATTTTGTTGTCTTGTAGTTATGTTTTATTTTGTTTTTATTCTTGTTTTGTTTTTTATTTTATTTTATGTTGTTTTCTTATTATTTATTTGGTTGTCTTGTGGTTTTTTTTATGTTGTGCTTTTTATTGTATTTTTTTGTTGTTTTTTATTTTGTTTTTGTTCTTGTTTTGTTTTGTTTTTTAATTTTATTTTGTGTTGTTTTTTATTTATTTTGTTGTCTTGTGGTTTTGTTTTTTGTTTTATTTTTTGTTTTTTTTTTGTTGTTTTTTATTTTATGTTGTTTTTCTTTGTTTATTTAGTTGTATTGTCGTTTTGATTTATTTTGTTTTGTTATTTTATGTTGTGTTTTTGTATTTTATGTTGTTTTTTGGTTTATTTTGTTGTCTTGTGGTTATTTTTTATTTTGTTTTTTTATGTTGTGCTTTTGCATTTTTTATTGTTTTTGTTTTATTTTATTATGTTGTTTTTTGGTTTATTTTGTTGTTTTGTTTTTTATTTTGTTTTTGTTTTATTTTATTTTATGTTTTTTTTGTTGTTGTCTTGTTTTTTTATTTTGTTTTTATTTCATTAAATGTTATTTAATTTAGTTTTTTGTTTTGTTTGTTAGTTTGTTGTTTTCGTTTTTTTTTTTTTTTCATTTTATTTTGTGGTTTTGTTTTGTTTTATTTCTTTTTTTTTTGTTGTTTTTTTTTTTTTTTTTCATTTTTTGTTTTATGCCACTGTCACTAATCTCTATGCTTTCTTTCAGGAATGTAGTCACGTCTTATGCTGATATTCAGGTAATTTAAAGTATCTGTTCACTTTATACATTCATCATATCTTTTTTTTTTGTTCATACCATTAATACAACTCAAATTTTCCCTCCCCCATCTCCACAGATGTGGCTTGAACTCGGTAACAAACAGAGAGCTACGGCCGCCACCGGCATGAACGATAAAAGCTCCAGATCACACTCTGTTTTCACTCTGGTCATGATGCAAACTAAAGTAAGAGCCTCAGATTTATTTACAATGAGATGCTACTTTTACTTCAGCCAACAAATGAATAATTTAATGATGCATTTGTGATAGTTATAGTCACATGATGGTATTTTCATGTGCACAGACGGAGTTTGTGGAGGAAGAGGAGCACGATCACTGCATCACCAGCCGAATAAACCTGGTGGATTTGGCAGGAAGTGAGCGCTGTACTTCAGCACAGACCAGTGGAGACCGGCTCAGGGTAATCCAGCATGCAACAGCTCTGTTTACCCACAGTGCATTCTGCTGCTTACTGTTCTGTACATGTTAAATATGGGTGAATTGGATTGCAATACTTTACTAAATAATGCAGTGCATCATGAAATCTTAAATCTGACATATTTGTAATGTGAATTAATTTATTTTTCCCAGGAGGGAGCGAGTATCAACAAGTCTCTGCTCACACTGGGAAAGGTGATCTCGTCGCTCTCAGAACAGGCTCAAAGCAGAAAGAAAGTCTTCACCCCATACAGAGAGTCAGTGCTCACATGGTGAGAAGCTTTTGCTTATTGATTTATTTTTTATTTCACTGCAGTTTTGTTATTTCAACTTAAAAACAAAACAAAAAACAAAGTAGCGTTCACAGCTTCAGCAGTGTAATGCATTTCCATGGCCCTGATCTCAAGGAATTTCATTGCGATTTTATTTTATTTTGTACCTAGAAAAGTCATTGAAAACAAAATGTAATGTTTTTGTTTTTGTTGTTGTTCAGTATTTCTTCGAAGGAAAAAATGTATCTTTGATATTATAATAATAATAATAATAATGTTGTTTACAATTAATTTCATAAATATAATAATTAAAAAATGTTGTTAATTATCATTGTCATTTTTATAGATTTTACATATTTCTATCTATTTTATCATACCAGTGTGGCCTTTGTTTACAAAAGTGGAAAACAGTTTTAGAAGTGCAGAAAATTGCACAACTTAAATTAAAAAATAATGTAAAAGATTTCTAATTTAATAATAATAATAATAAAATAATAGAATTATATTATTTAATGTAGTTACGTTATTATATAATGTTAATTATTATAATAATTATAATAATATCACACCAGTGTGGCCTTTGTTTACTCAGCAAAAGGGGAAAACTATTTTAGAAGTGCAGAAAATTACACAAACAATAAATAAAAATAAAATAATTAAGAAAAATTCTAATTTTATAATAATAATAATAGTAATAATAAAGTATTAGAATTTTATTATATAATGTAGTTACATTATTATATTATGTTATTAATAATAATAATAATATCACACCAGTGTGGCCTTTGTTTACTCGGCAAAAGTGGAAAATAATTTCAGAAGTGCAGCAAAATTATTTAAAAAATTAAATGATAATTTTCTAATGTATAAATTGAAAAAGAAAAAGAAGAAATAAACATTTTAATGAAAGATTATGAAAATAAATGGGCACTAATGAATTGTGCACAAAAATACCATTTATTTGTAAAATATGGCTTAACATGCAAGATTTATTGCTGACAAAAGCAGCAGAAGTGCTTCAGCTCCCTCTTGTGTTCAGGCTACTCAAGGAAAGCCTCGGTGGAAACTCCAAGACGGCCATGATCGCCACCCTGAGCCCTGCGGCCAGTAACATGGAAGAGAGCCTGAGCACGTTACGCTACGCCCAGCAGGCCCGCATGATCATTAACATAGCCAAAGTCAACGAGGACACCAACGCCAAACTGATCCGAGGTCAGTAACCGTTACAGCTCTTTATTCTGTCTGTCTGTCAGCTGTCATCATCGTCAAGAAGGGTGTGTTATAAAAACACTGCGCCACAACTCTCCCCTTGAGGGCAGGATATTCACTAATGGGACGTCCTGAGTGATTTCTATGGATGCCCGTTTCCGCCACTGAATAAAAAATAAAAAAAGGTTATTGCGACTTTTAATCTCACAATTCTAACTTTTTTTTGTGAGATATAAACTTGCAATTGCTAGATATAAAGTCAGAATTCTGAGATATAAAGTCGCAATTCTGACTTTATAACTCGCAATTTCGAGTTTATATCTTGCAATTCTGACTTTATAACTCGCAATTGTGTGATATTAAGTCGCAATTCTGACTTTATTTCTCAGAATAATTGCGAGTTATAAAGTCCACTTTTGAGGGGAAAAAAAGACATAATGTTCTCAGAATTGCGAGTTTATATCTCGCAATTCTGACTTTATAACTCGCAATTGCGACTTTATATCTCACAATTCTGAGGAAAGAAGTCAGAATTGCGAGTTTGTATCATGCAATTCTGAGAAAAAAAAAGTCAGAATTGTGAGATAAAAAGTGGCAATAACATTTTTAATTTTTTATTCAGTGGCGGAAATGGGCTTCCACAGATTTCTGTTCTGTACTGCCTCTGACAGGAATTAAAATGTCTATTTTTTGTACTTATATTAAGTGGAGTTATTATTTGATTAATAATAATAATAATTATTATTATTATTTTATTTACATAGGTAATTTTTTGTATATTATTGACAATGTGTGTAACATCACTTATATTTTCTGAATCTCTGTGTCCAGAGCTGAAAGCAGAGGTGGAGAAGCTGCGTGCGGCTCAGATGAGCTCTCAAGGCATCGAGCCTGAGAAAATGAGACTGTTTCAGCAAGAAATCGCCTCTCTTAAAACTAAACTCTCTCAACAGGAGCATGAAATGGCCGAGGCTCACAGGTGTGTAGATGTAAACTACAAAACTCAGGGTTATGACTGACATTATACAGTGAAAATAAAAGAAAGTGCTGTTCACAACTCATTTGATTTTCAAATCAAACAGTATATTTAAGGAGGAATATCTAGTACGGCGAGACTTGATTATGTCTTTTGGGAATTAATTGTAATGTGGAAAGTAGACGTTAACAGAATAAAACTGATTTTTTTTTTTTTTTTCTTTTTTAGTAAATAGGGTCAGCTTTGATTTGACTGACAACCTATGGTCAGCTTATTGAAATAATCTATATAATCAGTTTTTGTGTACTTGCTTTGTAATGACATAAAAGGCTGATTTGTTACGGCTATTATCATTATTTTTTATTAATTATTAAAATTGATATATAACAACAATACAACTTTATAAAAAAAAACTGTTTATATAATAATTTAATTTATATAAATTATGTGTTTATCTACTAATGCAATGCTATTATTATTATTATTATTATTATTATTATTATTATTATTATTATTACTACTATTATTATTATTATCATTATTATTATACACTACCAGTCAAAAGTTTTTGGACAGTAAGATTTTAAATGTTTTAGAAGTCTCTTCTTACATTTTAAAATATATTTAAATAGAAAACAGTTATTTTAAATAGTAAAAATATTTCAAAATTTTACTGTTTTTGCTGTACTTTGGATCTCCTCTTGAAAAAGTAGTGTATTTTAAACTAATCAAGCTTTTTAAAACAATCATGTTTCTTGCACTGTTTTTCAGTAAGTGAACACGAGATATTATGAATTTTAATTCTTTACCTTTACATGAACTAACATAAGACATGTTAACAAACGCCAATATATATTTCATAAATATTTACTAAAATCATAGGAGCATTCAGGAGTAACATGCCTCAAACAAAACTGTACCCTCTGATGTTTCTCATTCCTTCAAACTGCAAAACTTCCCGGCCCATAGCCAGGTTAGTTTGAGGCTAGGGAAAGAGGTTTTGGAATAGAAAAAGCTGAAAACACATTTCCTGGCCATCTCTGTGGTCACAGCTCACATCAAATGGGATGTTAGAGGGCTGAAACATGTTTGGCTGTTTTCCCAGCCTATGACATCATACCGACATCAGTGGAAAAGTAAAGCTGTTCAGACGGAAAAGTAATTTTATTACAATTCCAATTATTTTTGTATCCTGTGATGAATACATGGAATATTTCATTTTATAAGGTTGCTGTATTCTCTTTATATGATGGAACTATTTTATTTTAAAATGAGAGGTTTCACTTTATTTTAAGGTGTGCTTGTTACAGTGTAATTATAGATTTAAGTTGTGAGTAACATTTATTAACTGCATGTACTTACTCTGTGGTTAGGATTAGGGTTTGGCTTAGGGTTACTAATTATGCATAATTTATTGTTATTATAATAGTAACTACATGTAACGTGTAACAAGGACACCTTAAAATAAAGTGTTACCAAATTAGATTATATACAAACCATGTATGAATGTATATAATCATTTAAAATCGATTTTATGCTTCTACTTTATTGTAATATAAACTTGCAGTTAGTGTGTGTTAAGACATTTTACACATAATAAACTGAATAGTCCTTTGACAAATGTTTGTACACATCAAGGTTTTACAATCTTTGTGTCATTCAATATGTGCAGAACTTGGAAAGAAAAACTGGAAGAGGCAGAGAGGAGGAAACGTGAGGAAACCAAAGAGCTGCAGGTAATGATTGGCCCCCACTTGCAAATAATGGTCAGACTTCAGTGTGTGATGGATCGATGAGCTTTTCAAATGTGTTTCATGGCCATTTTCTTTCTCTTTGTTCGTCTGTTTATTCGCCGCGGCTCGTTCAGCGCGCTGGCGTCACCTTTAAAGTGGATAATCGGCTGCCTAACCTTGTGAACCTGAATGAGGATCCGCAGCTGTCAGAGATGCTGCTGTACATGATTAAAGAGGGCGAGACCAAGGTCGGCAAGCTCAAGTCTGAGTCGGCCCACGACATCCAGCTGTCTGGAGCTCTCATCGCTGATGAGCACTGGTGAGACGGGTCACGTCCACAGTCCACTAGCACTCCATCGTTCACTTCATTTTTCATTCATTTAAATCACGTTAAAAATGATTGGATTTGTACATTTAAAGGAATAGTTCACCCGGGTGAACTATCCCTTCAAATCATTTTCAATAGTTGAAATAAAGCTGAAAAAAAGATGAAATAACTTAAAAAATTAAAATAAGACTTTGTCTTGACAACTAACTGACATAGAACTGAAATTGTTAAATTGAAGTACTAGAATTACTGAAACTGAAATAAAGCTATATAGAAATATATATAAAAAATGACAAGCACATAAAATTACTTAAACGTAAACTAAAAATAAAAAAATAATTGAGCTAATTAATGTCAAAGTTGATTTAAAATATTAATAAATACTAATAATAGTATATAAATAACGCTGTTCCAAGAAACACAAAAGAAGATATTTTTAATAATGTGCTGGGCGCTCTTTTTCATACATTTGCAATGAATGAGAAATGAGTCTTTTAAGCTTCAAAAATGACACAATAAAATTAAAATAAAAATGGCTGATGTAAAAGAAAAAGAAATATATATAAAGTATATATAAAAAGAAATATATATATATAAGAGATATATATATATAAGATATATATGGGTATGTGTACGTGTGTGTGTGTGTATATATATATATATATATATATATATATATATATATATATATATATATATATATATATATATATATATATATATATATATATATATATATATATATATATATAGAGAGAGAGAGAGAGAGTCTCTTCTGCTTTTATTTGATCCAAAGTACAGCAAAAACAGTAACATTTTGAAATATTTTTACTATTTAAAATAACTGTTGATTTGAATATATTTAAAATGTAATTTATTCCTGTGATACAAAGCTGAATTTTCAGCATCATTACTCCAGTCTTCAGTGTCACATGATCCTTCAGAAATCAATCTAATATGCTGATTTGCTGTTCAAAAAAATTTGATTATTATTATTATCATCAATATTTAAAACAGTTGAGTGCATTTTTTCAGGATTCTTTGATGAATAAAAAGATCCAAAGATCAGCATTTATCTGAAATAAAAATCTTTTGTAACATTATACACTATACCGTTCAAAAGCTTGGAGTCAGTATATTTTTTGGGAGGGGGGAGAAATTATAGAAATTAATACTTTTATTTAGCAAGGATGCTTTAAATTGATCAAAAGTGATGATAAAGACATTTATAATGTTACAAAAGATTTCTATTTAAGATAAATGCTGTTCTTCTGAACTTTCTATTCATCAAAGAAACCTGAAAAAATTCCACTCAGCAGTTTTCAACATAATAATAATTAATGTTTTTTGAGCAGCAAATCAGAATATTAGAATGATTTCTGAAGGATCATGTGACTGGAGTAATGATGCTAAAAATCTTCCGCCAAACAATGTAGTTCCTCAGAAACAGTTGTGGTTGGAACCTATGGTTGGAACAAAGTGGTTGCCAAGCAACACACAAAGAAAAAAAAGGTGTAGGTTTGTAGTGTAATTTACAACGGCTTTGAACGTGGCTCAACCAATCAGAGGCCACGTACACACTGCAGCTAAATTCGGTTGTCAGTTCACCTTTTACTCCTTAATCGCGTTCTGTACACACACAATTCACTACAATACGGGAGTGACAACTGCATTAACTCCCGAAAAATACAGGTAGTGACAACCGCATTTACAGAAATTCTACGCAGTGTGTACGGAACTGAACTGAACAATTAGTTGTTAATGACGTATTTAAACGTGCATCAGAAATGTGTCTTCGTCTGTATGTGAGATGCAAGAAAATAACAGTGAAATTAGTCTTAACCTTAGCACATTTTGACACGGCCGGGGCTAGTTGCGCTCACGAGCCCTGCGGCAAAGTGTCACTGTTGCCAGATCCTCACAGAAAGAAAAACAACACACAAGGACAAGCACAAAAACACTAAAACACCCAAATGCTTTATGTTTTATAACACCAAAAAAAATCTTATATCTCAACAGACCACTTTACTAACTCCATAAAGTGCCTAGCTTTATGAGCGAAGACCAAACAACATGCTTAAAAGTGCTTGTAATTATGAGGACATGGCAACACTGCAAGAAAACGCTCTCTAAAGCAGCCTCCCGAGCAGAAACAAAACACAGCACGTCTGTCAGCGGTAGTTCAGTTAAAATCGACGGAGAAAAAGAGTCTTTAGCCAAAAAATGGCAGATACCAAACAGCTAAATTCTTATTCACTCCTGCAAGAAGCCAAAATGTTGCTATGGTTACAAATGCGGGAGTGACTGCTGTTCCGTACACACATGGAACGATAATTTACGGGACTCACTCCCGTATTTAAATGCGGTTGTCACTCCTGAAATTTGCAGTGTGTACGTGGCCAGAATCAAAGACCGGAACTATCCGTTTTATAAATGACATTTTACAATATATGCAAACAGAAAAGAGTTATTTTAAATAGTAAAAATATTTCAAAATTGTACTGTTTTTGCTGTATTTTGGATCAAAGAAATGCAGGCTTGGTGAGCAGAAGAGACTTCTTTAAAAAACTTTAAAAATTTTACTGTTCAAAAACTTTTGACTGGGAGTGTATATTGTGTAAGTAAATTAAGAATAAAACAAACTCAAATTTTAAATGCTAGTTAATTTAGGCATTACAACATTAGAATGTACAGCATGAAAAGTGGATAGTCATTTTGAGATTTGCTGATCTTGAAGATGACATTTTACAGTGTTTTACAGTAAATGATTAGTGCTTAAAATATTAACATGATGACAAAAGTCTTAATGTTATAAACAAACATTTAAATATCTAACATCGATCAATGTATTTTCCAGTATGTCTTATTGTTTTATTTGCATTTTCAGCGTCATCTCCAGTGTGAAAGGTATGGTCAGCATTAAACCAATGCCAAACGCCAAGACCTTCGTGAATGGACATCTTGTGTCTGAGTGCACCGTTCTCCACCACGTGAGCTCCTGTCACTGCTCTGAAGAGAAACTTCTGAAATGTTCTGAGAAGCTCCACATGAACCATGAAATTTGTCTTCTCTGCTTCAGGGAGATCGTGTGATTCTTGGAGGAGATCACTACTTTCGGTTCAACCACCCATCTGAGGTTCAAAGCGGGAAGCGTGCGTCCTGTTGGAACAGTGGAGATGGTCAGAAGGACTTTGAGTTCGCCAAAAACGAGCTGCTGTCAGCTCAGAGAGCTCAGTGAGTACAAGTCCAATATTTACCTCTTCAGGAACTCATTTTACTTGAAAGAATTGTGAGATTGCCCGCCATTAATCAAATCAAATGTGAATAAAGAAGGCCAAAACATAAGTCGAGAGGTCCGTTCTTAATTTTTCTTCATAGACTTGAAGCAGAGATCGAAGCGGCTCGGTTGAAGGCCAAAGAGGAGATGATGCAGGGCATTCAGGTGGCTAAAGAGATGGCACAGAAAGAGCTGAACGAGCAGAAGAGTCAGTACGAGGAGAGGATCAAAGCTCTGGAGCGAGAGCTGGTAAGCTGTTAGCAGACGTGGCAGTGTGTAGCATGTGTGACTCCGGCTAATCAAACACTTCCTCAGGAGGAGGAGAGCAAACGGAAGAGAGAGCAGGAGCTGGATAAGAAGAGGGTCGTCAGCCAGATTGAGCAACTGCAGACAGCAAAGAGTCTGCTGGAGCAGGAAGTCAACACCCATAAGAGATGTCTGCAGATGGAGGCCCAGGCTACTAGACAGGTACAGAGAGACCAGTTCAAATTTGATGCTCTTTTCTTAATTAAAGGGAGAGTTCACCCAAAGATGTAGGTTTTTTTTTTCTTTCTTTCTTTCTTTTCTTTAGTAGAACAGTAAATAAGATTATTTATTTATTTATTTATTTATTTTTTAGCTGAAACTGTGGTCCTTGATGATTAATAAAATGTCATTTATTTATATTTTAAAAATTATATTATTTATTTAGATTGATGTATAATATTAATTTGGTTACAGTTATTCATTTTTAGTTATTTTATTTATTTGGATAATTTAGCTATTGTTATTTAGATTTAGTTTTTTTTTTTTTTTTTACTTTTTTAATCTAGTTACTTAATCTTATGTTTAGTTAGTTGGGTATATTATTTATTTAGTTTTAGTTATGTATTTAGTTATTTCTTTATTAACTTAGTTTTATGTATTTCATTTTTTTAGTTAATTTAGTTAGCTTTAGTTTTAGTTATAATATTTCTTCAGTTAGGTTTAGTTATTTATTCAGTTACTTAGTTTGTATGTAATTTTTTAGTTTAGCTTTAGTTTTAGTTATATTTATTCAGAATATTTTCATTCTATTTATTCAGTTAGTTATGGTATTTTTTTGTAGATTAGTTAGTGTAGTTTATTTATTTAGTTAAATTATCTATAGTTATAATTGTAATTTATTTCCTTAATTAGTTTTAGTTAGTTACTTAATCTTATGTTTAGTAAGTTGGTTATATTATTTACCGGTGGTTTAGTTATAATATTTATTCAGTTAGGTTTAGTTATTTATTCTGTTACTTAGCTTTATGTATATCATTGTTTTTAGTTAATTTAGTTAGCTTTAGTTTTAGTTATACTTATTCAGAATATTTTCAGTTTATTTATTCAGTTATGTTATTTATTTATTTTTTTAGATTAATTAGTTTAGTTATTTTATTTTAGTTAATTTAGCTATAGTTATAGTTGTAATATTTATTTAGTTTAGTTATTTTGTTAGTTTTAGTTATTCAGTTAGATACATAACCTTATGTTTAGTTAGTTGGTTTTATTATTATTATTTTGTTTGAGTTTATTTTTATATATATATATATATATATATATATATATACACACACACACACACACACACACACACACACACACACACACACACACATACATATATATATATATATATTCAGTTAGGTTTAATTATTTATTGTTACTTAGGTTTATGTATATCTATTTTAAATTAATATACTTAGCTTTAGTTTTAGTTATGATATTTATTCAGAATGTTTTCAGTTTATTTTTTCAGTTAGTTATGTTATTTATTTTTAGATAAATAACATATTATCTAATTATTTAGTTTAGCTATTTGTTTTTTTAACACTAGTTATAGTTGTAATATTTATTTAGTTTAGTGATTTTAATTAGTTTTAGTTAGTCAGTCAGTTAGTTACTTAATCTTATGTTTAGTTAGTTTGTTATATTACTTATTTAGTTTTAGTTATAATATTTATTCAGGTTTAGTTATTTATTCAGTTACTTAGTTTTATTTATATTTTTTTGTAGTTAATTTAGTTAACTTTAGTTTAGTTATGATATTTATTCAGAATGTTTTCAGTTTATTTATTCAGTTGGTTATGTTATTTATTTATTTTTTAAGATTAGTTAGTTTAGTTACTTAGTTATATTATTTATTATTTTGTTTAGTTATTTATGTAGTTTAGTTATAGTTATATTATTTAGTTAGTTTTCACTTCTATTATTTAGTTTCTTTATTTTGCAAAGTTTATACAAAAGATGGCTTCATCTTTTAATTTGTGACTCATTCAGATTTTTTTTTTTTTTTCATAGGCGTTAGCCGATCATGATGTCCGGCACGCTAAAATTATAGAGGCGCTTGAAGCAGAGAAGAGGAAGATTGCAGAAGATCTTGCTCAGATTGAGAGAAAACGTGCCCTTAAAATAACACAGACCACTAAAACGGGTACATGCACACTTTAAATTGAAAAGACATGGGGTTTTCCATCAGTAATGTTCTTAACGGTGTTGTATTCACCATATTTTTGTTCAATGTTTGCAGCCTACCCACAGTGGGACACCTTGAAGCTGTCTTTGATGATTGAAGAAGCAAACAAAATCAGTGCCAAACTCAGGAAACACACAGTCTTCAGCAGGTACAGTCATTTAGTGGGTGTAACGGATTTAATGTTCCTGGAGCAACATCTTTGTTACAGTATTAACCAGTCAGAATTAATCTAAATTTAGGAACCATTTTAGGAAATTTAGAAAATATTTTATTAAATTAATTTAATATAAAGTAAATGTAATTTACATAAATTATTAAATTAATAAACAATTACGTAATTGAAATTTTTATTTAATTATAATATAATTTTCCCCCCTGTTATTAAGGAAAAGTTATTCCAGTTTGTCGGCTACAAATTGTTCTTTGTGAATACGGTGTCTATTAAAAAAAATAAAAAAATGATACAATGATTAATCAATTTTTACTAATAAGTGAGTAGTTTATAAATGCTGGATTATTAAACATTAAAATGTTAGGACAGAATCAGAAGTGGATTTGTGTTTTCATAACAGACATGAGGCGACCGATAAAGAGAGCGAGGGTGGAGATGCCCAACTGCAGGTCCAAGTTCAGAACACCAAACTGGGAATTTCCACCTTCTGGAGTCTGGAGAAGTTCCAGAGCAACTTGGCTGCCATGAGGGAGCTCGAGCAGGTGGCGTAATAAAAGATGTTCACCTAGTTAATAGCCGTAAACATGCTGCTTGAGCTGCAGAGTGGCAATTTTGTAGCAAATTACATACCATTACACTGTGTCCTAACCTTTTGAGTTTTGACGTCATATAGCGACAAATGATATCTTCTTCAGTATTAATCCAGGTTTTGTCACTAATTAGATGCAACCACAACAAGCAATGTGTGTTAAAAACTTTGTGCGGTAAACATTTTATTTGTTTATTTATTTGCTGATTTGTTTCTGTGTTTGTAGTTAGGTGGCCAGTGGTTAAATTTGTTGGTTTGTTTTTGTTGTTGTTGTTATTGTTTTTTATCTATTTTGTTTTTGGGTTGGGTTTGGGTGTTTTTTTTTTGTTTTGTTTGTTTTTTTGTTTTTTTGTTTTGTTTTGTTTTGTTTTGTTTTGGATAGGTTGGATTTAGTTTGTTTTGTTTTTGGTGGGGTCTGATTGATTTGGTGTTTTGTTTTTGTGTAGCATCTCTCCAACATTGTTTTATTTTATTTAGTGTTTAGTTTTACTTAGGGTTTTTTTTTGTTGTTGTTTATTTTTTCTTTTTTGTGAAGCAATTCATTTGGAATGTTTTGCTTTATTTTGTTTTTATTTGTTTAGATGTTTTATTTGATTTTATTTTATTTGTGTTTTTTTTTTTCTTTTATTTTATTTAGTGTTTAATTTTTTTTGTGTGTTTAGTGTCTTTGTGTTGTGTAGCAAATCACTTGACATTGGAAAGTTTTTTTTTTTTCATTGTATGAAGTATTTAGCTTTGTTTTATTTTATTTTTATATATTTTTTTTTTTTATATGTTTTTATATTATTGTTACTTGACATTGGAAACTTTGCACCACACTTGATTTGAACAAAGTGTCAGTAGTGCTGAGTATTTAACGCAGAGCTTAGTTGTTTGAACGCAATAATATATGAGGCCATTTGAAGCCTGTTTATTTCCTTGTAATTACCCAGTAAAGCAGGCAGCATGTAGTATTGGCACTTGCTCTTATTATCGTAAAAGAATCTGCGGCTAAATCAAGTCTGATGTTTATTGGCTGTAGGGGGAGAGCGCCTCTAAAGATGACGACGTGTTTTACGACCCTAATGATGAGTGGGAACCAGACCTATCTGCCTCTTCCTCAACCTCGTCTTTCTCTCGCAGAAGGTATTTGAATTCATTAGTCTTCTCATTGAGTCCACGATGCTGCTCTTTGGCTCTGTGATTCTATGTTGAGGAACGAAAGAAGTATCCTTTGTTCCCAACACTGATGCTCGTCTTCCACCATGATGATATTTTTCCCCTTATAAATCAAGCCCTATGGAAAAGAACATTCCTGCAGCATTTTTTAACCCACTTTCATTGCCTATAAGAGCATGTGACTGCAGCTAAATTCAATATTGGTGAATTAAAACCACTTCTACAACTCACAGCTCATAGATGTTCCTTTGCTTTTCACCTCTTGACTTCCTCTCATGTCTTTCATTCCTTGGAACGAACATTAAATAATGTTCAACTCAAATTGTACATCATGTAACTGGCTGTTGAGGAAGCAGAGTTATCAAGATATAAGTTCAGATGTTTCTGTACCACTTTTTTTCTGTTTCTTGTGGCTCAGGAGTAGAAGTTTGCTAAAGAGCAGGAGGATTTCTGGGCGTCTCTATGAGATCCGAGTGCACCCCATACAAAGCCTACACTGTGCTCCTTCACATTCCACTGGTAAAGTAGTCTTTATATTTTATGTATGTATATGGCTCTTTGATGCTTTGATTTTATCATCATTCAGATTAGTAGTTTTGAAGAGAGAATTCACTCAAAAAAGTACTTTTCTGTCATAACTTATCTACCATTCAAACCTGTGTGACTTTTTTCAGTTTTTATAAATCGTTCAGTGTTTTTTGTCAATACAGTGAAAGTCAGTGGTGTCTAAACAGTGTTCCCCTTTCAGTCGGTCACTCCGAGTCACGTCGGATGACCGACGAAATTGGGATCTCGCCAGAGAGACCAATCCACTTCGAGTGTAACTAAACGAGCCAATGGACATTGGCATGCGATTATTGCATCCAGCTGCCGCTGATCACAGCGTGAGCATAAGAGGCAGCTGATGCACCGCATCAATTATCCTTTCGCTTCGGAGCCGAGCGGTAGTGGTTAAAGCTACTGCTCTCCCTTCCAAGAGAGTGTTCTGCGAGCGAGTGTGGGCGTTACGGCGCGGCAGCGGTGGTCACGGTGTCCGGGAGAGAAAGATCGTCTTCCTGCTGACAGCCACACTAGGAGTGTGCGGTGGCCAGCTCCCCTGCGTGCTTCAGCACTAAAAGAGCATTTCTCTGAAAGAGCAATTTCTCTAAAAGAGCAACACGGGTGATCGCGTCTTTTTAAAGATGTCTTTTCACCCGTGCGTTTCTGGGTGTGGTCGTTTCCTGGCGCCTCAGGACGGTCACGATCGCTTCCTCACGTGTCTGGGCATTCAGCACGCTGAGGTGGCTTTCGTGGATGGTTCATGTTCTTCTTGCGGGGACATGACCATCTCGGAGTGCGACTCTGCTATGTCAAACATGGCAGAGTCCCTCTGCCTGCCGTGATCCGGCGTGCACACTGGATCCGGTGGAGTCAGAGGTGATTGAGGATTACGGTGAGGGCTTCCCCAAGTGGAGCTCCTCACCCCTCAAGCACTCCGCAGTCGGTGGAGCTGCCGAAGGAGCGCGCTGGCCACGCGTTTCCTTCGGTGCCCCCTCTGACGACCAGATGTCGATCACTGCATCGGAGGGCGGGCCCTCTCTCTCCGGGGATGATGACCCGGCTGCGTTGCCCCCTTCGGGTGTGGTAGCGTTGTCCGTGCCAGACCCAGAGATGACGGCTATGCTTTCCCGGGCCGCCGAGAATGTCGGGCTCGTGTGGAATCCTAAAAAGCCACCGTGTCCCGATCCTTCGAGGCTGGGCGAGTGGTTCCTCGGTGGGGGTGGCGCTGGTTCTCAGCGCCCCCCTCCGGTGCCATTCTTTCCGGAAGTGCATGAGGAGCTGACAAGATCGTGGAGGGCACCTTTCACTGCCCGAAACACATCTTGTAGTTCTTCCGCTCTCACCACCCTCGATGGTGGAGCCGCTTTGGGGTATGCGGGCATCCCCTCGGTGGAACGGTCTGTGGCCATGCAACTGTGTCCAACAGCCGCTTCCACCCTGCGGGGTGATCCGTGTCTCCCCTCACGGGCCTCTAAGTATTCGTCAGGTCTAACTGGCAGTGCTTATAGAGCCTGTGGGGAGGCGGCTTCCGCCCTCCACGCTATGGCGTTGCTGCAGGTCCACCAGGCCAAAGCACTGAAAGACCTGCACGAGGGTGGTCACGACCTGGCGGTTCTACATGAGCTGCGTGCTGCGACGGACCTCGCGCTACGAGTGACGAAGGTGACCGCACAGTCTCTGGGTCGTGCGATGTCCAGGAGCGCCATCTCTGGCTGTCTCGCTGACATGAAGGAGCAGGAGAAGGTACAGTTCCTGAATGCTCCCGTGTCACAGACCGGCCCTTTCGGCGACGCTGTCGAGAGCTTTGCCCAGCAGTTCTCGGCAGCCCAGAAGCAGACTGAGGCAAACACATCATGCGCCGGAGGAAACCTGCTGCTTCCACTCCGGCTGCAGCCACTCAGCCTGCTCGTCGCCGTGGGCCCCCCCCAGGACGCCCAGCCCGTCCAGGCCCCCGCCAAACCTGGCGGCAAGCGCAAGTGCAAGAGGCCCTGGGACGGTCGACCCAGAGATGGAGGAGACTGCTCATCGGGAGATGGTGACTGCACCACTCCCTCCCCCGGAGGAGGGCCGGGTGGAGTATCTTTTGTTCATTTTGTTCCGCCTCTGGCCCAGCAGCCAGCGGTACCCAAAACATCAGTAAAGAGCGGTCTCCTCAATCTCCGGGTCTCAAGAGGAGGAGAGTGGTGATCCGTGCATCACAGGATCGCTTCCCTCCTCCTCTCTCGCCAGCAGGCAGCGGGTGGTTGCCCAAGAGCACCCCTCCTGCCCATTCGTGGAACCAGGTAAGGGCAGTAGCACTCCAGTCCCCGCTTCAAGTCGTCAAACGCCAGGCTGTCACAAGCCTCAAGCCGGGTTCCTGTGTCTCCTCCCACGCGAGGAGAAATCAGGTGAGTGCTACACTACACACCCAGACCCCGCCCCCTGCCGTCACAGGCCAGGCCGTCACAGGCCCTGGGGCCGGTCCCTGTGTTCCACCTCGCTGCCCCACCGCGGGCATGTCGGTGGGCCCGTTGGCCCCGCTGGTGCGGTCTCTCGGAGCCTAGTTAGCGCTCCCCAGCCCGTCCCGGTGGCTCCTGCGGACCATCAGACTCGGCTATGCGATTCAGTTCGCCCGGCGTCCCCCCCAAGTTCAGGGGCATCCGGTTCACTTCAGTCAAAGCCGTCGATGCCCCTGTCTTGCTCGCGGAGATTGCAGTCCTACTGGCGAAGGATGCAATAGAGCCGGTCCCTCCAGCCGATATGAGGTCGGGGTTTTACAGCCCTTACTTCATTGTGCCCAAGAAAAGCGGTGGGTTACGACCGATCTTGGATCTGCGAGTTTTGAACCGTGCACTTCACAAGATGCCGTTCAAGATGTTGACGCAGAAACGCATTTTTGGATGCGTCCGTCCCCTAGATTGGTTTGCAGCAATCGACCTGAAGGACGCGTACTTTCATGTTTCGATTCTCCCGCGACACAGGCCATTCCTGCGATTCGCGTTCGACGGTCGGGCATATCAGTACAAGGTCCTGCCCTTCGGGCTGTCCCTTTTCGCCTCGTGTCTTCACCAAAGTCGCAGAGGCGGCCCCTTGTTCCCTTGAGAGAACGGGGTGTGCGCATTCTCAACTACCTCTACGACTGGCTCATACTTGCACAGTCTCGAGAGCTGTTGTGCGCACACAGGGACCTGGTGCTCAGGCACCTCAGCCAGTTGGGCCTTCGGGTCAATTGGGAAAAGAGCAACTCGTGCCAGTGCAGAGGATCTCTTTTCTCGGCATGGAGTTGGATTCGGTCAACCAGACAGCACGCCTCACCCAGGAACGTGCTCAGTCAGTGCTGAACTGCCTCAAGACTTTATCAGGCAGGACAGCGGTCCCACTGAAACTCTTTCAGAGGCTCCTGGGGCATATGGCTGCAGCTGCGGCCATAGTTCCGCTCGGTCTGCTCCATATGAGACCGCTTCAGCACTGGCTCCATGGTCGAATCCCGAGGTGGGCGTGGAAACGCGGTACTCACCGGGTTCAGATTACACCGGCCTGCCGCAAGACCTTCAGCCCGTGGTCAGATCCTTCGTTCCTTCGGGCAGGAGTGCCCCTGGAGCAGGTATCCAGGCATGCTGTGGTATTCACGGATGCCTCGACCACCGGCTGGGGTGCCACGTACAACGGGCACGCAGTATCAGGGGTTTGGACGGGCCCCCTTCTGCGTTGGCATATCAATTGCCTTGAGTTGCTGGCAGTACGCCTTGCCCTGTGCCGCCTCAGAGGGCGCCTTCGGGGCAGGGACGTTCTGGTCCGTACGGACAACACTGCGACCGTTGCCTATATCAACCGGCAAGGCGGTTTGCGCTCCCGTCGCATGTCGCAACTCGCCCGCCACCTCCTCCTCTGGAGTCAGAAGCATCTGCGGTCCCTTCGTGCCATCCACATCCCAGGAGTGTTCAATCAGGCGGCCGACGAGCTGTCTCGAGCGGCACTTCCTGGGGAGTGGAGACTCCATCCCCAGGCGGTCCAGCTGATTTGGAGTCGGTTCGGAGTTGCTCAGGTAGACCTGTTTGCATCTCCAGAAACCACCCACTGCCAGTGGTTCTACTCCCTGTCCGAGGCAACGCTCGGCACGGATGCACTGGCACACAGCTGGCCCCAGGGCTTGCGCAAGTATGCGTTTCCCCCAGTGAGCCTACTAGCACAGACATTGTGCAAGATCAGGGAGGACGAGGAGCAGGTCCTGTTAGTGGCTCCATATTGGCCCAACAGGACCTGGTTCCCGGAACTCATGCTCCTCGCGACAGCCCCTCCCTGGCCGATTCCTCTGAGGAAGGATCTGCTTTCTCAGAGACGGGGCACCCTCTGGCACCCGCGTCCAGACTTGTGGAAACTTCATGTGTGGTCCCTGGACGGGACGCGGAGGTTCTAGGTGACCTGCCCCAGGAGGTAGCGCTCACTATCGCTTCAGCACGAGCACCGTCCACAAGACGGGCCTATGCGCTGAAGTGGAACCTGTTCGTCGAATGGTGTTCCTCTTACCAGGAGGACCCCCGGAGATGTTCGATCAGAGCCGTGCTTTCCTTTTTGCAACAAGGGTTGGAGCGTAGGCTGTTCCCCTCCACCCTTAAGGTATATGTTGCTGCTATTTCTGCCCACCACGACCCCATAGAGGGGAGGTCGGTGGGGAAGCACGATCTGGTCGTCAGGTTTCTTAGGGGGGCCAGGAGGTTAAATCCTCCGAGGCCTCCCTCCCTTCCCTCTTGGGATTTGGCTTGGTGCTAAGAGCCCTACAAACTGCCCCCTTTGAGCCGTTGCAGTCAGTCGAGTTGAAGTTTCTTTCTATGAAAACCCTACTCCTGACTGCATTGGCCTCAATCAAGAGGGTGGGGGACCTGCAGGCATTTTCGGTCGACGAGTCGTGCCTTGAGTTTGGGCCGGCTGACTCCAGTGCAACACTGAGGCCCCGGCCCGGCTATGTGCCCAAGGTTCCTACCACGCCCTTCAGGGACCAGGTAGTGAGCCTGCAAGCGCTGCCCCTGGAGGAGGCAGACCCAGCCCTAGCTTTGCTCTGTCCTGTACGCGCACTGCGTCAGTACGTGGATAGAACTCAGAGCTTCAGGACCTCAGAACAGCTCTTTGTCTGTTACGTAGGACAGCAGAAGGGGAAGGCTGTCTCCAAGCAGAGGATGGCCCATTGGATAGTGGATGCCATCACCTTGGCCTACGAAGCACAAGGTGTGCCCTGCCCACTCAGGTTGCGTGCTCACTCCACTAGGGGTGTCGCATCGTCCTGGGCGCTGGCTCGTGGTGCCTCGCTAGCAGACATCTGTAGAGCTGCGGGTTGGGCGACTCCCAACACGTTCGCTAGGTTTTATAGCCTACGTGTCGAACCGGTTTCCTCCTGTGTTCTCACCTCAAACGGGTAGTGGCACTGAGAGGGCCGGCTCAGAGTCGGCTTGCGGCGTCCTTACGCCTAATTCTCCAGAGAGTTCCTTAACCAGGCAAACCCTGTTGAGTCCTCCAGCACTCCGGCGTCCAGACGCGGCGGGGCGTCCGGCGCCAGGCCTTCAGCCAATGAATTCTTGAAATCTGGTGCGAGGCTAGTGCCCATATGAGAGACCCTGTCGGGATCCCATATGTGTATTCCACGGTATTCTTATTAGAGCCATGTTTCCCCTGGCAGACCACGTTCTGCCATCTCTAAAGATGCAGCCTGAGCCATCTCAGAGACTTCCATGTGCAATAGGGCCCTTCGGGGTTACTTCACATGTTTGAATGTCACTTAACCCCCTCTGGGAGGAGGTGACTCCGCAGTGTGTCTCTTCCAAGTGGAAGGGCACGCTTCCCAGTGTTATCCTAGTCCTACTGTTTGGGTTGTTCAAGGAACACCAGTAGTTGACCTTCTCTGTGTAGAGCCCGGTCCTATCGTCTGCCTTATAGGAAGGGTCAGGAGCCCTACACAGGGCACTGGAAGGGGCAGCTCCTGTGGCGCTTTGGTAGGGATCCCAATTTCGTCGGTCATCCGACGTGACTCGGAGTGACCGACTGAAAGGGGAACGTCTCGGTTACGTATGTAACCCTCGTTCCCTGAAGGAGGGAACGGAGACGTCACGTCCCGTCGCCACAGTCGCTGTACCACCGCTGAGCTGCCGGGTCGCCGGCTCGGCTCCTCAGCGAAAACATAATTGATGCGGTGCATCAGCTGCCTCTTATGCTCACGCTGTGATCAGCGGCAGCTGGATGCAATAATCGCATGCCAATGTCCATTGGCTCGTTTAGTTACACTCGAAGTGGATTGGTCTCTCTGGCGAGATCCCAATTTCGTCGGTCATCCGACGTGACGTCTCCGTTCCCTCCTTCAGGGAACGAGGATTACATACGTAACCGAGACGTTGTTTTGGTTGCCATTGACTTTCACTGTATGGACAAAAACATTCTTCAAAACTCCGTCTACATAGGCAGCTCACTAGTTTTTGGAACATTTTTCCGAACTGTTGTTTTTTTTAATGTAAAACTATTAAAAATCGTTTTCAGTAATTGAAAACACTAGAAATATGTATTTGTATTTGTTTATTTTTTAGTTTTGTTTTTGTCACCTCACTTTTTTTGTTTTCGTTTAGAACAAAAAAACTAAACAAAAACAAAACAAGTGAGTTGCTACACAAAAACAAAATTCTAAACAATAATTGAGATGCTATGCAAAAACAAAATAAAAATAAAAAAACAAAAAACAAATGTGAGATGCTACACAAACAATTCTAAACAAAAACTTTTGTGCAGCAACTCTTGTTTTTGTTTAGAGTTTTGTTTTTGTTTAGAATTTTGTTTTTGTTTGGAATTGTTTTTGTGTAGAATTTCACTTGTTTTGTTTGCTTTTATTGTTTAGTTTTGTTTTATTCAAGGCTGAAATAAAATATAAATGTTAGTATGACTAACATACAACTTAAAATAAAAGTAGTACTACAAATAAAGCTAAATACAATACTACAATAAAATAAAGATATTTATAAATATAAAGAACAAAAGACATAACTAAATTACTAAAACTTAAATTAAAATGGAAACTGAAAAAATAAAAATTAAGGCTAATTCTATATATTATTAAATGCAATAATCGCACATACATAATACTGATATAAGTAATACTAGAATAACAGACTAGTTAGATTTTTTTTTTTTTTTCAGCCTGCTTAAGAAATATGACTGTTTCACCCTTGAAAAATACAAGTATTGATATTCTTTTTAGGGCTGATGAACAAGCCCCCCTCCCTGCACTCCAGCACCTCTGACTCCGCCCTCCCAGCCATCTGCAAAGATCTGATTGGCTCTGCAGTGGCTCGTCTGCGCTCCTGCCAGTCGACAGAAGAGAGCGAAAGCTTGGCCGACAAATTGACCGTAGACCTGCTGGCGGTTCACCGCGCCGTGAGGTCCATCGCAGACCTCTACGAGCACCTTGACGACGACAGTCAGGAGAACCGTAAGCATCAGCGTTTTTAACTAACCTAAATCAACAAAGCCATTCATCAGTGTCGATATTCACCTCA
The DNA here is from genome assembly GCA_039654775.1 of Spinibarbus caldwelli. Lineage (NCBI taxonomy): Eukaryota > Metazoa > Chordata > Actinopteri > Cypriniformes > Cyprinidae > Spinibarbus > Spinibarbus caldwelli. The sequence goes on from CM077231.1 coordinate 12,590,887, forward strand.
ATATGAATGCACAAGACCTATGTCATCACAGCCCTCACAAAGAGCCTCATTTCGTTCTGTTTGTGTGTATGTGAACAGTGTTTGCCTGCAGTACTGAAGCCCAGACTCATCTAGTGAAGGCCACGTCTGCTGTTGAAAGGGCCGTGTTCATTACCATGCACTGGGTCTCCAGCATTAAGCCCAGCTCTGATTCAGTGTCTCAGAGAGCTGAGGAGCTCAAGACGGAGGTTAAGAAAATAGGAGGCTATCTTCAGTTACTCATTCAGGTGCTCATTACAGTTCATAGTCAATTAATGCCAGTTGCATTTGTGTGATGCTTTTAGCTCTGTAGAGGGACCATAGGAAAAAATTAAAATGCAATCCTCTCATCCAAAATAATGTCAAAAAATCATTTTATCAATGTTTTGTGAATTTATCAATGTATTGCACAAAAATATAAAAATATTACTAATAGAATAGTAATAATATTTCTCTGTTTAGACTAAATGTTAATGTTTCTTTAATTTAGATTAACTAAATGTTAAATGTAGTAGTAGTTGTAGTAGTAGTAATAATAATAATAATAATAATAATAATAATAATAATAATAATTTTGCTTTTTATGTAGTAGTAAAATTGTATAACTTTAATATTTCTTTAAATAGTTAATTAATTAAAATTAAAGAAATATTAAGGTGTGCAAGACAAGTTTAAACCACTTAATCAGTTCCAATCGAATAAAAAAATTATAATGAAATGTCAAAATCTTGGTAAATACACACAATAATAATTAATAATAATAATAATGATAACAACAATACATTGTTTAAATATAAATAATTAAAAAAATTAAAAAAATATAATAATAATAATAATAATAATAATCTTTCATTTATTATTATTATTATTATTATTATTATTATTATTATTATTATTATTATTGGCTGTATTCACTAAAGATTTTGACATTTCAGAATTTTTTTTATTTAACTGACTCACCTCTGAACTTATTGAGTGTATATCTAGCAGTAAAATGAATTAAATCATCTGTATACATTAATATTTATTTAATTTAGTTTAAGAAATTTAAAGACATTGTCATTATTATTATTATTATTATTATTATTATTATTATTATTATTATTATTATTATTATTATTATTGTGTACATTTAGGCATTTTAATAATCAATATATTTGATTTCTTACCTGATTATATATTGGCTTAAATTGCCCCTATTTAAGTATCTAATAGTAAAGTGCATTTACAAATGCAATGATAGAATACATTTTAAACAGCAGAAGTCGTTTTAAAGAATTTTGTTGTGCTAAGTATCAACATTGGAATTTTCATTAAAAGCCTTAAAAAGTCTTTCTGTGTTTTGGTGTTTCAGGGCTGTGACTCTGAGATCTCCTCCATGGTAACAGAGGCCCAGAGGAGGGTTGCCGACTGTATGAACACAGCTCTCAAAACCATCGGTTTTCTGTCGGCAATTAATGGGACTGATCTTCATTTGACTGAACATGGTTCAGAAATCATAGACAACGTGGGTATATTTCTTTTGCAACAGCTGACGTTTACAGCCCAATAGCAGTTTTGACATTAAAAACCAGTCAGAATCAAAAATTCACACCATTTTCTTTCTATTTAGAGGTCAGTTATGGATTCTTTGCGGGATGGGATGCGTCAGAGTGTGACAGATCTTCTCCTCATAGGTCAGAGGATCACTACAGAAATGCATCGAGATCTTTCATCTGCTCATATACCTGTAAGTTCTCTTAATAAATAATCCACTTGATATAATGGAATCTTTATTATTCCAGTTAATATTGAACTATAAATGTATACTTTATTAACTGATATAAATGCATATTGTAACATAATTTCATAATATAAATTCTAATATGTTTCACAGATTCAGAAATCCAACGCGATGGATGTCGCCAGCACTCTGCAGAGCTACTTCCGCTGCTGTTTGTCGGTACGCCTTACAAACAGCTGTTGTTTGTCATTGAGGGTAAAATGTTTTGGATTGATGAGCAGCCCAACAATGACTGAGGGGGACGGCGCTTGTAAAACGCCCAACCTGAGCGGTCTTATCGCGCGTCTTGGGTCGTTCTGCTGTTTACAAAATAAATGGTTTGAGTGGAGTGTCATCTGTCACCTTAATGTGGCTGTAACTGTTATCTTCAATACACAAACTACAGGCTCGTTGTTATTGTTCAGCAAGAGAATGGGATGCTGGGATAAGGAAAAATGAATGCATCCCACCTGCTCACTCATTCCTCAAACCCACCCACCATAACTAAACCCTGTGGTCTAAAACAACTGAGATAGCCAACAATAAAAATATGTATTTTTAATTAAAATATATTTATTTATATTAAATTTAGTATTTATTTCATTTTTTGTTTTGTTCTTATTTATAAATATTAATTTGATTTATTTCCATTTTCTGTTTGTTTTTGTTGTTTTTTGGGTGGAGGTTATTTGATTTTGGTTTGGCTTTGTTTTGTTTGGTCTGGTTTTGGTTTGTTTTGTTTATTTAATTTTTGTTTTTATTTGATTTTTGTGTGGGTTTTTTATTCTTTTGTTGGGGAGGGGTGTGGTTTGGTTTTGTTTTGTTTCATTTGTATTTAGTTTTTTGTTTGTAATATTTTCTTTTGGGGGTTGTTTTGGTGTGGTTTTAATTTGTTTGTATATGTAATTTTTTAGTTTTGTTTTAGATTTTCTTGTTTTTATTTTTATTTTAAGTTTTTTCTTGTTTGATTTTGCTTTGGTTTTAGTTTTTGTTTGTTTTTCGTCGTTTAATTTTTGGGGGGATTTGTTTTGTTTGGTGTATTTTTGGTCTGATTTGGACGTTTTATTTTTTTTATTTGTTTTTGTTTAGTTTTTATTTCATGTTTTAGTTTTGTTTTGTGGATTTGTTTGATTTTGCTTTGGGTTTTTAGTTTTTGTTTGTTCTGTCATTTTGTTTTTTTGGAGGGTTGGTTTTGTTTGGTGTGGTTTTGGTCTGGTTTGATTGTTTATTTGTTTTTATTTAGTTTTTATGTTTAGTTTTTGTTTCAGGTTTTCAGGTTCAGTTTTGTTTGGTTTTGCTTTGGTCTGGTGTATTTTTGGTCTGGTTTGGATGTTTTATTTTTTAATTTGTTTTTGTTTAGTTTTTATGTTTAGTTTTTATTTCATTTTGTAGTTTTAGTTTTTTAGTTTGCTTTTAGTTTTGTTTTGTGGGTTTGTTTGGTTTTGCTTTGGGTTTTTATTTATTTATTTTGTCGTTTAGTTTTTTGGGGGGTTGGTTTTATTTGGTGTGCTTTGGGTCTGGTTTGATTGTTTTTTTTTTTTCAATTTGTTTTTGTTTAGTTTATATGTTTAGTTTTTGTTTTTGTTTCAGGTTTTAGTTTCTTAGTTTTGATTTGTAGGTTTGTTTGGTTTTGCTTTGGGTTTTTATTTATTTATTTATTTATTTATTTATTTATTTATTTATTTATTTTTTGGGTGGTTGGTTTTGTTTGGTGTGTTTTTGGCCTGGTTCGGTTGTTTTATTTATTTTTTAAATGTGTTTTTGTTTAGTTTTTGTTTTATTTCTTTTTTCTTTTTTTTGTTTTTAAGTTTTTTTTGTGGGTTTGTTTGGTTTTGCTTTGGGTTTTGTTTAGTTTTTGTTTGAGGGTTTTTTTTTTTTTTTTTTGGTGGTGAAGTTTCCCTTTAAGAGACATTTGTACATCATCTCTTTCACAGGAGAGGTCAGGCTCTGCTGAGGATCGTTCAGAGAATGATGAAGGCTCAGACTTGTGTGCCATTCAGAACACCACCGCTAAACTCCTCAAGCTGAACCGGGCGATCAAAGATCTCCGCTCGTCTCTGTTGCGCTCTCTGAAGGGTACAGCATTGTTTCTGCAATAGCATTCATATGAAACACACTTCTCCGCTATGACAAATATGTGACATGAATTCATTTTATTAATGTGTAATACAGGGAGGGGCAGCGACGCTGGCCTTAGCCAAACAATACAGTCATTGGCCAAGACAATTGATGACATCACCAACGGCATTCCGCGCGAAATGTCTGGAAGACGTTCCGACAGTCTTCAGCTTCCATGTGAGAGGAACATCATGGAACATCGTGATCAAGTGCACTCGGCGCTGCAGGCTTTGACAGCAGCGTTCGATAAAAGCACAGACGGAATCCAGACGCTGGACACAGATAGACAGTTTGTTCAACCTGGTTATGGCAGCAGAAATCGAACCGTCCCTAAAGTCGTGTATTCTCTTTCCTCAGGCATTAGCATGTGTTCCAGAGACGCCCGCTGGGTGTGATTTTTGGATTGAAGGGGTACTAGTTATGTATATAACTATATTTGGTATAATGGTCAATGCTAAAGTTGGCTCACTTTTCATTTTGATGTATTTACAGTATACACTCATTCAGGCCTACAATAGTTTCTCTGCAAATTTTGTACGACCTGTAGATTTAACTGTAGGATTTTAAAGAAGGACTTAATAGTATAACTTATGAAGATGGGTTTCTGTGTATTTTGCAAGTGATCACGCGCGTCTTTTATAACTTATGCAGAAAATACTTCTGGAAATATATTTGCACTTGAAACCTTTGCACAGGCTTGGGCGCACTGGTATTTCACAATATCATTTGCATGGAGACTAGATTTTTAGCATCTGCAGTTGCATTTACTCTGGATCATGTAATTGTTCCACACTAATTTATACTTTCAGTAATAAACACTCACTGGGACAAGAAGTCTGGTGTGTTTTTTAAACACTGCACATTGCCTGCCTTTTCTGTATTTCTATATAATTTTGTTGTTGTTATTATATTTTTATTTTATTATTATTTTATCTTGCTCGTAACTGGAATCCGTTGGAAAATGGCTCATTTACAAAGTAACATTGTATAACAATTATTTAAAGGTTTCAACAAGGTGTTAGCAACTAGCTGAATATAAAATAAGTTTAAGGTTTTTTTAAATATTTTATTTCCATGTTATTTTATTTCAAACAACGATTTTTATGGTTTTTAACTATAATAACCTTGAGGGCCACGAGATGACTCTATTATATAAAATAAGTTAAAATAAAGTTGTTTTAGTTAAAAAAGAGAAAGTTATAAAAAAACACAGATGTTAAAGTTATTAAAACTCTAATTTGAGATACTAAAGTCAATATATAACACGTGTAAAATGACATCTTTTTTACTTATTTCAGTTTATCCTCACTGTTTTGTACAAACGGGGGGCAAAAACCGATTTCTTTACACCGTAAACATAATTGTTTAAATAAATTAAAAAGATTTTATTTAGAACTGCCCTAATTAAAAAGTAATATATGCAAAATACATTTATTTAATATTGTTTTAGGACAACTTTGATAAAAGGTTTTGATCCACTTCAAATGTTGACTACTGTAGTTCAAATCTATTAACATATTTAATGACATTGCGTTTGAAACTTACTGATAGAAAAATTACAATTAAACTTTAGTACATCTTGTGCACAATGCACATTTCCCAATATTAAGCCTAAAATGTGTTTTAATTTCACTATTGATGAGGATTGTATGATCTTTGAATAATATCGGTCTTTAAATGCAAGATATTTAAAGTGTACCTGAAAAAATGCTGGGTTGTTTCAACCCAACTTTGGGTCAAATATGGACTAACCCAGCTGTTGGGTTAAATTTTTACATTAAATTTTTAACCCAAAAGTTGGGTTAGTCCATATTTGACCCAAAATTGGGTTGAAACAACCCAGCATTTTTTAGAGTGGGCAATAGTTCCACTTTAGCACAATCACATATCCTTCAGTATATATTTAGTTGGACTTCAGCACTACTTCTGCACAATTAAAGTGCATTAAGTACAAAATTACTTGGTCCAAATTTAGCAGAGTTTAAGTATACCAGTTTAGTATAGCCTACTAAAAGTAGAATTGCAGGGTATTTTTTATTAAGTACTTAAATATGTAGGCATCTAGATATATTTGTAGTATACTTAGCATGAAATAAATGTATTTCAAATACATTTTAGTATATTTATTTTTCACTATGGCGACCAAACTCAAATATAAAGTTGTGTTGATGCTGAGGGGAGTGGCGGGAACTGCTCAGTTCTAGAGCGGGAGGCGCGCGCTGCTTCTCATGTTCCTCACAACACTTCCAACGGAAAGAGCTTTAAACCGTTTGCTAAACTTTACTTCTCGAGATAAAATGTTACATTTATGACTTACGACTGTAACTTTACCTCATATCAGGTAATGGACGGTTTTATTCAGTTTTTATATTCATATTCATGAACATTTAACATTTCTGCTCGAGATTAACTGAAGTAAATTTTTCGTTGAAACGGTTTAATACTGCTAAAAAAACTTTTTTCTTTTTCATTAAAGTTACTTTTGTGTCAGTGAGTGTTTTGTTCGCAGGATGAATCTGTTGAAAGTTATTTGCTCCAACGTTATTGTAAGTACTAATACAATTTACGTTTTTCTTAGAAGTCTTTCTTATATGAATACTTATGTTAAATATGATGACCATATCATTAATATAAATGCCAGTTTAAATTGAAATAATATTATTTTTATGTAACTACAAACCTTTTTTTCCCCTAAGGTCCTCATTCATCACTGCATGGAAAAAGGTAATCACAGCATTCAAAGTGTAATATATTTAAAATTCAGATATAATCATAAAGGACTGTTTTATGTTATAATCCTCTCACTATTATATAAAACAGATGTTAATATGAAAGATACGTTCTGTAACTAAACAATCCAAAGGAGAGTTTGAAATCACATGGACAGATTTAGCTACAATTTGTTTACAGTATAAGACCTGAGTCTATTTGTGTTTTTCATCAAAAATACTCCTGTGTTTACAGTGGAGAGCAAAACCCTGCTTACACATGATGACTATTACCCTGAATACGTGCCAGATCGACAGCCATGGCAAGTTGCCCGCAACCTCTGCCTCCAGCGTTCAGGGTCCTTTGTGATGGTGTCCAGTACTGAAGAGATTCAAAAGCTGAACAGTTTTCTGCGATCCCTAAATATCACCCAACCTGTATGGATAGAAAGCGCAGGCATGTTCCAAAAAACTGGTGAGCACCATATCCCACGTTTGCCTCATATTTGCTACATTGGCAATATCGTTCTTTAGTAAACATTACAGGTTGTTTTCCAGACATATACATGCTGGAATTTCCAGAGCGTCCGCACCGGAAATCAGCTCGCCTCCGCCACAAGTTCCCTAACATGGAAGCACTTACGGTTTGCACTCACCTCCAGCTTGATCCCACTTGCCACGGACTGTCCACAGTCTTCTCGTACGCCATTCAGTCGTTCATTAAAGAATTCCAACTCCAAACACGAATCACCGGGAACGAACCGGTCCACCTTGCATTGCTAGTGCATGGTTTGAACACCTCCTACATAACTGGCTTTCCCAACGATGCCTCCTGGCACTCTGTATGCGCGAGTTGGGACGGGAATACCGGGAATTGGGTCATCTGGGTGGATGGAAGGGTTGTGGGTTCTGGGAATTCCCTCAACTCAACCAACAACATCGGAGGTGACGGCCTTTTCATGATTGGACAAGACCAGGATACCTACGGAGGCTACAACAGCGACAAGGCACTTTGTGGGAATGTTACGCAGCTGTACATGTGGGATCGTTTGTTGGTCGACTCTGAAATCCAAAGCATGGAAAAACTTTGCTCAGTTGTCCCTTCTCGTTTGTTCTTCAAGTGGAACGAGTCCGCACTGGAAATAGAGACGTCCCTCCAGACACGCAGAGGGAACTCGCCATGTCAAGGTAGAGTCGCCATGTCACCCTCATGTCTTTGCATAATAATTTCCACTCTCCCGCCATGCGATTACAGCCGAGTTTCGATTGGAAACCTCAGGCTGAGATGGTTGTAAATATTTCATCCATGTGGTAATGCTGAGACCCACCCTTCAGAATATACTCTTCACTTCACATGAGTCATGGACCCTTATTCTTTTCTGAAGAGAGGACACATAGTCTTTACAGACTTGGAGAGCTTGAGAACTATGACTCATGATGACATCTTAAAATTGGCAGACTAGAAACAAACTTGGGCTCCCGGCTGTTCGGTGGCCCCAGACAGATGGATTTGCTGAAAAAGATCCATTTTCTGCTAAACTAGTTTTTGTTCTTGTTTCTTATAGGCTCCAAAATCCAAACACGAGACCAGCTGGTCATCTCTGGGTTGGCTCCAAGTCTGCTACACAATCTTTCCATCACTTCTCCCAAGACCTGTGTAGCCTTTGACCCTTCAAGTGGAAAACCCATTAATGGCTTATGCACAACACACAGAGGAAGTGTTTGCTTGTTCCCAAAAGGTGATCACCTGCTTTATGACATTCTGAAGCTCTACTAAAGACCCAATGTAACACAAGTACTGACATATCTAGGGCCCTATGATTTCCGCGATACGGAAAACGTGGACGGAATCTCGGAATCCAGTAATAAAAATGGAATTTACAGTTTAACGCGAAATGTCACGGAATTTGTCAAAGTTTATATGAATTAATCAAAAGTAGGTTATTACACTTCAATCAAATCATGATATGGACTAGTATTTGTAAATATTAAGCCGCAAAAAGACAATTTAAATATGAATTCTGCGTGTCTCTGTATTAATGAATGGTGCAGACACGCGGTTTTGTTTACTACTCGTACTGAAGCGCGCGTGACGCTTGCGTTGATATTAGCATCTGCTGTCTCACTAAATGAGGACATAAATACAAGAACAACATCTCCAGAACTGCTCTGAGAGTCACTTCATGAGCATTTTACCGTTTCATTTGAGTAAAACTACCCTCATATCATATACACACAGAAATTTAAAGGTATTCACGGCAACTCGTCAAAATAAAAGTTCGGTTTAACTTGAAGATATTGGGGCAGAAATACATTACTATTGTTCCGTAGAATGTACGTAATACTACTACTATTACTACTGCTATATTTCTTCAATGTTTTAATTGTAATAGTAAATCCCCTTTATTTGCCAAAAATATATATATTTTAATTTTCATTAATTAAAAGACAAATTAAATTAATGTTTATCTTCATTTGATAACCAGAGAAATGTAAATACACAACATAGAATTTCTGAGAAAAAAAACAAACATTTCATAAGGCTATTGTAATAATAAATGAAACTTGTTTTTATGCATTGAAATAATTAGACAATAAAATGGTAACAATAAAACATAAGGTGAGGAAAAATAAAACATTTCTTAGGGCCCTAAACATGTCATTTTTGTTGAACTTTGATAGTAAATTGTTTAAGTTTCATGCTTTTAATTAATTAGATATGCTTTTTGATTAATAAAATTCAATTTAACCATTAAAAAGGAGTCCAGAAAAATTAAAACCGAATTTGGAAAAAGAATAAATCGGAATTTGGGAAGAAATAAAACGGATTTCATAGGGCCTTACATATATTTTATTCTGTGTTGTAATGTACATCTTGAGTGAAACGGATTATTGAAAAATAAAAAAATTAGGGTGGGACTATCCATCGGTTGTTGATTGGATTAAGGCAGTTCTGAATGTGAGAAAGGGGCATAGTTTAAGCAGACTGAATTGTTGGAGAAGAGAACTCTTTCACTTGATTATTATGAAAAATAATAAAAAAGAAACGTATGGATAATACACTCACAATATGATCAGTAACATGCATTTACAAAATACATAATTATAAATATAAAATATATAATTTTCAGAAAATGCAGTTGCTTATGCATTTGACCGTGTGTCGTAATCCTTCTTCATTTCAGAGCAGCTGGACTTTGGTTTTCCTGGAACCTCGTTCTTCTCACAAGTCAGCAATGAGATGCATTCCAAACCTGTGAGTTAGGCAGAGCTCACGGCTGAATTTTATTAGATTCATTACAAACATACACTATAAAGATCCAAATACAGTCACTACTGACACAGATATTCAATATAATTATCCAATGACTTGAACTTATATTATCCTCCTCTTTCTCTACAGGATACAAATGTAACTTTGTTCCCTGAGAATGATCTGACTCGTCATATTTCCCTCTTGAGTGCCATATTGAGAGTTATGGACAGCAAAGCAGACATTATCACACACTCTGATCTTCTGTACCTCACCGAAACCATCGAGAAGGCCACTCAACTCAATAAAATAGACGTTCCCACTGAAGTCTTCATATCTATGGTCCGCAATTGCTTAGAACTGGTCAGTAGGCTCATCAACCCTGATATGGCGGAACAATGGGAGGATTTGATAGCACAAGGGGTATGTTATGAGTTTGAAACTGGTCATGCCTTACCCAAATCCTCTTCTGTCAGGCTGATGTGTCCGTTTCTTGTATTTTCTTAGAAATACTTTGGACCGTTGACAGTGGTGGAGAACATTGACAAGCTGCTGTGTATGCTGGCCGATGCTCTCTGGATTGAGCGCAGAAGCTTTACAGTGTCAACAAAGAACATGGGTACAGTGGTTTTTGCCTCAGTTACCATGATGACTAGGTAGCATCATCTCTGACCTCTGAAAAACAGGAGTCAATATTTGTTTTCTTGAGAGGTAGAGTAATAAAGATAAACCTCTCTTGTCTTTCATTGTATTCAAGCACTTAGCCATGGCAATTTTGGTTGTTCCACTATAAAAACTGTACAAATAGTGATGAGTTTTTGTTATATTGAGAGTCACGAGATCAATTGCTTTCTCAGATATTCATCTGGAGCCGCGGAGGCTGACGCCGATGAGCTGCGGTTGTGTGTTCAAGCCCTCGCTTCACGGCGGTCAGTTCGGCAGCCATGATGAGATCCTCATACCAGAGACAGAAATCCAGAGACTCTTTTCTTTGGGTGAGACAAGAAGGGTTTTTGGGTATATTGCTTATTTCTATAGATAAATGTCATGGTTTAAGATCTTAATAAGAAGCTAATATTACTTGACAGGCCACAAGGAAGTGATGCTTATTCATACCTACTACAGTAACCTGTTAGAGATGTTGTCCAGACTGGAGGTGAAAACCCTTGCTGATCAACAGGCAGACAAGAGGTTAGCATGAGCCTGATGAATTTTCTACACCAATATTAATGTTTACCTCTGGATTTATAGTTGACTGCCATCATGATGCACTATTGTAACGCTGTTTTGTTCATTTTTTTTTTTTTGCAGGCATCACACTGGTCAGCTGGCCACAGCAGTAATTTCAGCAACAGTTTGGGATGTTTCAAGGGCAGAAAATGTTCCTGTCTCTGTCCAGTACACACTATCCTCTGGGATTATGGTAAAAAGACTTTTAAAATGTTTTAAGATGTAAATATCTTCGATTAACCTCTGATACAGGGATATTATTGTTAAAAACATTTTTGTTACAGGGAATAAAATAAATGAAAACTAAAAATTAAATTAATTATTAACTATGTAGACAAGTTTTTAAAAAAGCTAATAAAAATTACAAAAACACAAATTACTAAATTACTAAAACTTTTAAATTAAAGTTAAAATTTAAAAAATAATTTTAAATTGAAATTTAAGTGAAAATAAAACTAAAATAGTTTTGTATTGTATAAAAATAATTATTTTTCTTTTTTCGTCTTTAGGCCGAGTTTTCCAAACAAGTCACTCCCATCTGTGTCTTTTGGAATATCATGTAAGTGAATGTAATCAAAACTGCTAACAGGTGTCATGTCATATTACAGTCTCTTGTTTGGGTCTGATGTAGTGTCTCATGTTTAAAGGGCGGGTCATACAAGTGCTTGGTCCAATAAAGGGTGCAGAGTGTTGCCTTCTCCTCCTGATGTCACTTCCTGTTTCTGCAACCACACCACCAATTTTGCTGTCCTCATGAATTATATGGAGCACAGGGTATGTTTAGACTTTGTACTTTCAGCTGTAACAAAAATCTAACAAAGAAACTTTACATTTTATATATATATTTTTTATTATACTATATTTATATTTACACACACACACTAATATAAATGTGGTATGATATGTATACAAATATAAATGTAGAATGATAAGATATAATATTACATAATATTATATAATAATACAGTATTATTTATATACAGATTTTATTTTATTAACGAATAAATTATTTATATTAATGAAAGTGTTATATATAATATATTTAATATATATAAAATAAAATATTATTTTTTCAATTTTTTTTAGAAATATGGTATAATATATATATATATATATATACATATATATATATATATATATATATATATATATATACATATAATGATAATAATAATAAAAACTATTTCAACAATAAATAATAATAATAATAAAAACTATTTCAACAATAAATACTACTAATACTACTACTACTACTACTAATATTATTATTATTATATCATCATCATTATTATATAACACACAAACTACAGGGCTTAAAGTTCCCCCGGCACTGTGCTGGATCTCCGGCGTGCAGCGTTTGGCTGCGGAAAAAAATAATCCTACATTTAAAAAAAAACTTGTTGATATCTCTTTCGAGTCCAAGAGTTCGCCTACCAATGGCATGAGAGGAGCACAGCTTTCACTCTCAACCAAACTAACATTACTAGCCAATCAGAATTTTTTGCTGTTATAAACACGAGACGTGCATAATAGTATCCAATTGAAGAGTCGCAGCCCTGATGAATGGAGAAGCACTACACGTTGAAAAATCTGTGAGGCGCAATGGTCAAAGATGTCCATCTAGCGCATATTTAGATAGAAAACTAATAAAAAAGCAGTGGAGCTTTGTAAACAGCTCAGAGTAATCATGTCATCTCCATAAGAACGATGTGACTGCCAGAACAAATTTACCGGGATTAAATAATAATGTGCATTATCTCACTAGATTTGAAACGTAAATCATTTATAAACCATTGCCAACACAGGAGAATACATCAACCTATTTCTAAATATGCCATCCATTGTACATCGCAATTTCAAAATAAAAGTTTCTGAGTTTGCATGTGGCCAAATATTAAAATTTAATGAATTTAAGCATGTTTAATCACGCTGTAAAGTGAAACGTCACCAGGCCATTGACGCCCTCTGCAGGTATTTGTTATAATACATAATGTACTTAAGTTGGTTATGTTCATATTATGTATAGGCATATTACATTACGTATTTTAACAGTGTTGTTCAATAAAATGTAATTACTTTTTTTTTATATTTTATTAGAGGCAATCTGATAAATACTAAAGCCTGGTTTTCACTTAGAACTATTTGTGTTATTAAAAAATATCAGATTACTCAATTGTCAAAATAATCAGTAGATTACTTGATTACCAAAATAATCATTAGTTACAGCCCTAGATTAGTTAAAATATTTCAAAATACAACTGCATTGTTTTACTTTTTGTAATTAAAAGACAAATATTTTGTCATTGAAAATTTCTTAAAAATAGTATTTAAATATTGTCTCGTTCTAGTGAACCAAGTGTCTGTATTTTGTCTCATCTCGTGAGCTAAGTGTATTGTCACACCCCTAGTGTCGATAAGCGGTGATATAGCTTATAATTTTCCAAGTGTATGATATAGCTTTCATTCTTCAGGTCAACCATATATTCATGAAAAAAAAATCAGTTTGAATAAGGAAAGCAATAATTTTTCCATAGTATCCTTTCAAATGTTAAAAGTTGCCACAGTCATTGCATGCTTTGCATGTGCTGCAAACCCCCCGTCCCACCCCCGGAAAAAAGTTCAGGCTCAGGATCTTTTTTTTTTGCTTTAACCCCTGAAACAATATATAAAATATAAAATACAAGATTATTTATCTATTTCTTATTTTATTTATTTTTTATTGTATTTATGAATAAATTATATTAATAATATGTGATATATAAAATATAAATTAAACAGTAAGAAAAAATGTATAAAATATTAATAAATATAAATTTTACTTACATGTGCGCGCACACACACACACACACACACACACTAATATAAATATAATACGAATATAGGTGTAGAATAAGATACAATATGATATATTACTCAATTAATTGGTTATTATTATTATTAATGAATTAATGATAATAATAATAATAATAAACTACAAGAATAAACAATAATAATAACAATAATTTATTATTATTATTAAATAAACACACAAACTATATGTATAAAATACAATATTATTTATACATATCACTTATTTTATGAATAAATTACACTAATAAAAATATGGTATATAAAATAAATATTAAGAAAAAATATTAAACATAATTTTTTACTTAAATGCATTACATAATATATACATCTTATTTATAAATAAAAATATTTATACTAATATAAATATAGTACGATATGTAAGTCTTAAAGTTAAGTTATTGCCTGAAAAGTATTAATAGGCTGTTTAACCTTTCACATAAATATACTGTCCTCACTGATCACATTTTCTGTTATAACACAATCTGTCCAATAGAGGTCACTGTTAACTTAAAAACACAAACAAGCCTTAATAGTGACCTTTGTGGTTTAGTATCGAGCATTATGTGAAAAGTTCGTCTGTAGAACTTCATAAAGAGCAAATATAATCTCACATTAATGCCTAAGCTCCACTTCAGCGCAGTAACGCCATCAACCCTCGTTATTATTATTGTTAACGTATATTTCCAGACAATTAGATTAAGAGACAGTCTGAGCATTAGGAATACGAGATGGTTGTGTTTTGATGGGTCTTCTCCCCGCAGTGGAGTGCTAAAGAGGAGAGCATTTTGACGAAGATGACGTTTATCGGATCCGGAGCGTCTCTCTGCGCACTGGTGGTGACCTTGATGCTGTTTACCGTGTTAGAGTAAGTGCTTTTCACCAATGCAAGAGCGGTAAACACAACAAGATGTGCTCTGGCAGCATTTGATTCGCTCTCTTTTATGATGTCTAAGTCATAAGGGTTACGATGTAGCATAACATTTGCTTGACTCTCAGCAGCAGCCTTGTCAATAGCGCTCAGTTGTGAGGCTGGATAAGTATTGAAAACCGCTGATCGGCTAATTAGCGCTCTGTGCCAAATGAGGCCGAAGCTGAAGTTTTATGGTGGCATTACAGGGGAGTTAATTAAAGATAAGGGTCACACAAAAGGTGGTTAATCAGCGCAGTGTTAGTTAAGTGATTGGTGGCCTGTTTGCTTCTAATCAACCCAAATACAATTTGCCTGATTTTTTGGCCTCATTTGGCATTCTCAAAATGTGTCGGAATGATTGCGAAAAATGTATACATGACTAAAAAGTGTTGTTTTTTTATTTTAACAGCATCCCGAAATCTGATCGGACGTCAGTTCACAAGAACCTTTTTGTGTCTCTGACATGTGCTCAAATTGTCCTTCTCTGCAGTGGTTCTGCTGTTCATAATAAGGTTTGGTGTTTTTCATACTTTTATTTGGTTGCATAACATTTAAAAATGTACAGAATAATTAATTAATTAATCATTAAGATGCTACATCATTGCTTTTTGTAGTTATTTGTTATTATTTATGCAGCAGTGGTATTTTAGCATTATTTATATACTTGATTATAGTATTTATTAATATTTTAAATTGGCTTTTATTTTTATATTTCCAGTTTTTATTTTAGTTAATTTTAATTATAATTAATTTAATTATTATTGTTTAATTATTTTAAGGTTTTGACATTTTTGTTATTTTTTTAATGTATATTTCTGTATAGGATTAATTTATTTTTATGTCAGTTTTAGCTTTACTTATTTTAGTACTTCAACTTCAACTTAATTGTGAAGGCAACATTTCTATTTTTTTAATCTAATATTTATTTTATTTTATTTCAACTTTATTTCAATTACCTAAAAAATTTTTTTTAAATATTTTAACAAAACAGCTATGCATAAGAATATTTTATGATATTATTATTAATGTTTTTTTCTATATAAAATAATATAACAATTTATAATAAGGTTCCATTTGTTAACATTATTTAACTACATTGAAGGCAACATTTCTATTTTTTTTTTTTTTCATTTTACGTTTTTTTTTAAATCTAAGATTTATTTTATTTTATTTCAACTTTATTTCAATTACCTAAAACATTTTTGTAAATTATTTTAGTTGGTAACAACACAGCTATTGTTAAGAATATTTTATGACTTACAATAAGTTTCCATTTAACTACAATGGTTAACATAAACTAACAATGAAAATACTTCTAAAGCATTTATTAATCTTACGTAAATGTGGATTCCAACTTTTACTAATACATTACTAAAATCTAAATTTTAGTAAAATTTTGAGCTAACGTGGACTAATCATGAAGTTGTATTTTTATTAACATTAAGAAAGATTAATAAATGCTGTAACAAATGTATAGCTCATTGTTAGTTAATGCGTTAAATATAGTTAACAAATGGAACTTTAACATAAGTTGTTATCAAAATAAATAATATAATAAAATAAAAACAATTAATAATAAAATAACATTATATACAGTATATAAAATAATATATAAAAAATACAATTACAATATAATAAAAAATTAAATTTCAGATAATAATGTATTTTTATTTAAGTTTTTAGTTCAGTAATTTTAGTACTTCAGCTTATTCAATTTCAGTTAGTTGCCAACACTACATGTCTTAATTTTTGAAGAAGTTTTATTTCAGGTTTTCATCTAATTTCAGCTTCATTTCAATTACTTAAAACAATTTTTATTATTTTAGTTAACAATAACACTGCTGCACACAATAAATTGTAATTCTTTTCAAAATTGTGATATAGCTAAATGTATTAATAATATTAATGTAACAGTCTGTTTAATCAGAATTAAAAAGAGCTTTATTTAACGTTAGTATACACCATGTGTTACAGTGTTTTTACTATGTTTAAGGGCTTCAACTTCAAAATCACTCTATCGCACATCCTCTAGTGGCTTATTGCTTTAATAAATGCTGTCAGGACTAATATTGAATTTTTAAAAAGGAAACCAAGTCTATTTCTAGAACAAACTTAGTAGCAGCAGTCTGACATTGTCTTAAAACAACATTAGTGCTGTTGCCATATTTGGCGTTGGCTGTTTGATCTTTTGACCCCTGACTGCCTGCTCTCTGACCTTTGACCTGTAGGTGGCCTGCACGCTTGTGGCAGCTCTGATGCATTTGTTCTTCATGGCGGCGTTCAGCTGGATGCTGGTCGAGGGCCTGCTACTCTGGAGCAAAGTAGTGAGCGTTAATTTGAGCGAGGACCGACACATGAAATACTACTACCTGATTGGCTGGGGTAATGCGACTCCGCCCTCAATCTCCTCTTCAGTTCGTTGTACTGCGCAGTTATTGATTGGGTTCAAGAGTACAGGAATGCAGGTTTCCTGTTGATTCGATGGATTTGTACTTTATTGTTTCACCGAATATTCACACATACTTGATGTTATTTTACACTACTTTTTATTGAATTAGACAAGGATAGCTAAAGTTATAATTAATAACATCCAAACTGTAGAAAATTGAACATTGATGGTCAGCACCTGCCATGTAAACTGAGATATTTATATTCAGCCTTATACAACAAAGTATTTGCACACTTAAGTCACTCTTAAAATGTGTCACTGTTACTGCAAACTATTTATTTGAAAGAAAAATAGCATAGGCATACTTTTCAAGCCACACATTTGAAAAAACACCTGTAATATAGAAACGTGTGTTGTTTAACAGGTCTGCCTGTTCTGATCGTTACCATCACACTGGCTTCTGCTTCTGGGAATTACTCAGCGGACGGCCACTGCTGGCTCAGTGTTCAGAACGGCGTTATATGGGGCTTTGCAGGACCAGTCATCTTCATCATTATGGTGCGTCTGTTTCTATCATTGTTGTCTTTTATAATAACAACAACAACAACAACAACAACAATAATAAAAAATACTAACAACAACAACAACATCAAATAAGTAAATAAATAAAAATCAGGGCTCCAGACTAACATTTGTGAGCAGTGGCACAAGCGCTAGTAAGTTCTACAGATGGTGGCGCAAGAAGCAGATTTGGTAGCGCTGGGGGGGTGATAATGTGGGGTTATTAAAAACAAAGATAATTTAATCATAAAAATACTATTGTTTTGCATTGACAAGTGCAGTTACTAATATTACACGTTTATTTCTTGGTAATGCACAATTGACAGTAAAGCACTGAGCTAGAGTTGGGAAGAGTATAAAATTTACTTTTATTCAAAACAGTAACGAGCAAAATATATTTTTTATATGAAAAAATTATGTATTCTACTCTCATTAACTACCATTATTCTTTTATAGTAGCCTATTATATTGAACTGACCTACAGCTTCAGCAATTTTTAAAAGAACGCTCTTTACTTTGAGTGATTCAGTTCCAAATTGAACTAGGGCTGGGCGATATATCGAACGTGATATCCATGCGCATCTAGTCAGTAAAGCCGGTTCCGTGATTAGCGCTAAATCTCCATCACCTGTTTTCAAATAGAGCGCCATTTAATACACAGAGCCGCAGATCACTGACAAGCTATGCAATATTGCGTTCAAATCGAAAGCGATTCATCTGTGATAATGAACGCGATATTGCGTAACTTGTCAGTGATCTACGGCTCTGTGTATTAAATGGCGCTCTATTTGAAAACAGGTGATGGAGATTTAGCGCTAATCACGGAACCGGCTTTACTGACTAGATGCGCATGAATATCACGTTCGATATATCGCCCCGCCCTAGTTCAATTTGTAATATATTTTGGTCATCCCATTAAAAACAACATTTAAATTGGATCATTTTTAGAGCTTTAAAGTGCTGGAAATAGTTGTGTGAAATACTTGAAAGTCATTGAAAAGTGCTTGAATTTCTCTCTCAAAAGGTTGTACAAACCCTGAAATGAATAATGTAATAACATTCGACTCTTTCTGCCACAACACCATGGTATAGTTATCATTACTACTTCTGGTTTTCTGCATCAGCGCTGTTTGATCTGTTTATAACAGAATTTTGTGCAGAATTTGAATGCATCTCACCGGACCTCGCAGCAATCTTTATTCATTCTGTGGTGAATTCAAACACTTCTCACTGGATTTTGCAGCACTGTACTGTAACCAGCGAAATCAGCATTGGTTCCCGAGTAAAGCTGTTCCGAGCTCGGACCAGTTTGCTTGCGCTACGCTCAGTTATTGGTCCGTGCTGCGGCTGCACAGCTCAAACGAGTAGCATGGTTTCGTCACGCTTTTGTTTCATTTGCTGTTTGATGTTTCTCATATGCAACCGAAATGGCAGCGCTTATGAGTTGGGCAAAGCGGTGGTCACGTCAGTTTGACCGCTCACAAAATTTAGTCGCACCAGCAGAAAAAATGGTCGCAGTCTGGAGCCCTGAAAATGTTTTTTTTTTGTTATGTATGTTTAGTAACAAAATAATAACTTAATAAAATAAGTATATACACGTATCAAATATATGATATAACATGTTTATATATATATATATATATTTTGGTATATACAGTTAAAAATATAAATTACATAAAAATTGTAATTACAAAAAAAGTATTATGTATAATTTTTATTACATTAATGTATAAGCTATATAATAATAATGTAGTAATTATTATATTCATATATAACATCTGTATAAAGTTTATGTTGTTTTATGTATTTTATGTAATACAAAAAATATGCACACACGTGTGGCATCGTGTTCTTTTAATTTTTGTAAATATGTGCACGTACGTATATATGTATAATAAGGTTAATATGTATTATAATAATAATAATAACAATAATAATAATAATAATAGCGACAATAAATAAATAAATAAATACCATGATTAATGTTTTGTTATGTGTGTTTAATAAAAAAATAAATACATGCACATAAAAAAAATATATATATATATAATGTATAATTTATTGTATTTTTAGAATGTTACAGTATACAATATTTTTATAATAATATAGTGTGTTATTTTTGATGTACACGTTAAAAATGTTATTTAGAATATTTTTTATTGCTTAATATATAAGCTATATAATAATAATGTATTAATTATTACATTAATATATAACATTTGTATAAAGTTTATATTGTTTTATGTATTTTTATATAAAACAAAAAATATACACACTTGGCAGTGTTCTTTTAATTTTTTTTTTATATATGTGCACTTACATATATGTGTATATTTGATATTATAATAATAATAACATAAGTAAATAAAGTATGACAAAAATGTTTTTGTTATGTGTGTTTAATAACAAAAAACATAATAAAATAAATACATACACATATAAATATATGCAATATAAAACTTTTTAAATTACATATATATAATTTATTGTATTTTTATAATGTTACAATATACAATATTTTTTATAATAATATAGTGTGTTATTTTTGATATATACAGTTAAAAATTAAAATTACAAAAAAGTATTATTTATAATTTTTATTATTGTGTTAATATATAAATTATATAACAATAATGTAGTAATTATTACATGAATATATAACGTTTCTATAAAGTGTATATTGTTTTATGTATTTTTATATAATACAAAAAATTACAATACACTAGGGCTGCAACTAACGATTATTTTGATAATCGATTAGTTGGCCGATTATTTTTTTCGATTAATCGGATAAAAAAAGCTACATTTTCATCCTTTTTTAAAATTTTTATTGACAAAAACACTTCCACATTCTGCCCAATGTCCTTCAAACAAACGTGCCAACTGAATGCTATGAAAACATACAGTGCTTAACAATTTATTAGACCACCTGTCATAATAAAGAGAAAACACAAATATTTTAGGAATCTGTCAAAGAATTGTTTAAACCTAAAAAATTTTCATTTGTCATTTAATGGGCAAATAAAAAACTGAAATAACTAAATATTTATTCACATAATAAAAAAATAGCCTCCTGCCTTTCATAACAGCATGCATTCTTGCTGGCATTGTTTAGCTACTTTTTGACTGTAATTGGGTATCTGAAAAAATAGATCATAGATCTTTCATAGATCTTTCATTCTTTCATAGATAACAGAAATAATTATATTATAGCATTAGAAATAGCCTACTGTTACTGAAGACCTTACGCATAATTGGAGGACTAACCAATACAGATAGCTAAAAAAATGATTTTAGTAAACACCAATACTGTTAGTTTAGAGCAGCAGTGGCACAAAGCTTACATTATTTGTTATAAACCTTAAATACATTTGTTTTAATAAATTTGTTAAGCACTGTATATAGGCCTATAATTTAAATCTCTTCATCAAAAATTAAGATAATAATAAAGATAATAAAGACGAATAAAAACACAAACTCAGTGTTAACCAACTTTTTGATCAGTCACGTTTACTGTAATTTCTTTATCCTGTAAAAGGCGGCTATGAAGCGTCTGATATTTATATTCAGACAACTATACGCAGTTATCCCTTTACAGTTCCTACTCTCATAAAATACGTGCACTACATGTTGACTTGTAAACCTTAATTTAACGTTCAACAACAGATATTTCAGCACAATGAATGTTTTTGCGCTGAATATTAATCCCTCTCTGACGCGCGTTCACGCACCCGCCGCACTGGCGCTCATTCAGTAACGATTTAAACTTAACGCAGACTGTCAGGACGGAACTTTATGCAAAAATGGAAATGCTCGCGTGAATTTGTGACATTTACAGATAAGGATATGACCGTAAACTGAACGTTTTTGCGCTGAGGATGCACACGCATCTGTCAAAGCACCTGACAGGGCAAGCCATTACGCTAATGCATTAGCTTAAAGCTTAAAATAAAGAATTCTCATGTTTTGAGCAGCTTGGATCACGTACTTCTCCCGCAGCATCTCATTCTGTTTCCTCCACTATTTTTATATGCATTTTGGCCGTAGAAATGCGTTATTCAGTGCTGTAACGTTAATTTGACGCGACCGGCTGAAATTGGATGTGCACTGTGGGCAGACCCGACTAATCGATAATGAGAATCGTTGTTGATGATTTTCATTATCGATAATAATCGATTAGTTGTTGCAGCCCTACAATACACACACACACACGTTAATTTTAAATGACAGTTTTTAGAATAATTTTTATTATTAGGTTAATATATAAGTTGTATAATAACAGTGTAGTAATTAGGACGTTAATATATAACACATATAAAATTCATATTGTTTGACAACACACACGTGTGGTAATACTTTTATTTTTTATATATGTGCACTTACATATATGTATATCTTTAATATGTATAATAATAATAATAATAATAATAGTGCTTTTTATAGATTCTAATATTAATGTTTATTATTATAATTTTTTTATTTATTATTTAAGGTGAATATCATGATTCTGACACGTGTGGTCGTGATCACCATCGCCACAGCCAAGAGGAGATCTTTAATGATGACTCTGAACACCAGCCCAGAAGAGCAAGTCTCTGAGCAGATAAGGTAGCACATTTCTCTCCCTCTCAAATTCAGACACAGGAACTCATATGGCCACATGGAGGCACCCTTTCACAGCTGTGCTCCTGACCGGTGGTCCCGTCTGCGTGTGGAGTCCCACTGATCCTTAAGTCATTCTGGCTTTCTATTAAAATGATCTATTTGCACATTACAGCCTCTTTCAACATCAAATGTTTTGTTTGTTTTTTGCGCCATTAATGGAACGTTTCGACCTTTTTTTTTCCCCCTCAAAGTAAACTTTCAAACAGCTCAGTCACTGCAGGAACCTGGCGTTATATTTTTTAAAAACAGTCCTTTGTGCCGATTCTCATGTTAGTTTATAGATTCAGCTTCTCCTTGAGACCATAAATAACCACAACGCAAATTAAGCTGCCACACGTACCCAACATTTCCACGTGTCCGGACCTCCAGTGTCAGCCGCTGAGGTGGGGGCCTTCAGAAGGCCCCTGTGTGTGACTCTTGAATCCAAGGAAAATCAAACACACACTTCCTCCGCTTGGCAGGGCCCGTTCGGACCGCAGCTGGTTCGCTTTAGCGGTTACCTGAATAGGGAGGTAATTTTATACTAAACAGAATTAAAAGCGATTTAGCGTGGAAATTGTCACAATGTGAGAATAAGCAGCAGCTCCTGTTGTGACCAGTGAAATTTCTCTGTGTGTGCGTGTATGGCCATATATGTGCACGAATATAATAAAATAAAGTGTTTTCACCGATTTTTTCATCTGTTTTTAGGGCGGCAGTGAAAGCCGTACTGGTCCTCTTGCCGATTTTGGGCCTGACGTGGCTGTGTGGCGTCCTGGTGCCGTTCTCTGTGGTTATCGCGTACGTCTTCAGCCTCCTGAACTCGCTGCAGGTAAGAGTTTCGCAACGCACGTTAGCGCTGAAGCCCGTGGTTGTTTTAGCTGAGGTAAACAGTGGGGAGTGAAGAGATAATTGCTGTTTAACATGGAGACGCCACAGACTGAGAGCATCTGTGTGTGTGTGACTGCAGTGGAATGAAGATTTCTGGTAAACGCTGGGACTTCGTGCGATTCGTGAAAATCTCTATGGTCATTGCCATCCGTTAGTCTTTTTCCAGTGTCTTTTCTCTTTTAGTAACTGTCAGAATCTGGGTGAGATTATTTTTGGAGAAAGACAGGATTCCGAACTGATCCTCTGTTACTTCCTTTTCCCGTTAAATCGTTATTAATGGTCATTGAATTCTGCTTTATTGCAGCCAAGCGGCTGTGGGAAATTTGGATTAATTTAGTAATTTTCTTTAGTTGTTGAATTTATTTTTAAATAAGAAAAACATACATATTTCAGCAGGCACAAAATCAAAAAAATGTTGAAAATGTGTACAGTAGATTTAAAAAAAACAAAGCGATCTTTGTTTTTATTAATAAATAATATTTTTAATCTTGTTCTGTGCATTATTAACAATTCTGAAACTGACAAAAATTATTTTCAGAAATGTATTGAATTCATTTATTTTATTCATTTTATAATGTTATTTGAAATTTTATTCAAATATATATATTTTGTTATACTTTTAATATTAATCCCACATTTAAGCAGGTGCAGAATTCAAATATTCAGATTATTGCATGAATTTAAATAACAGGTCTGTATTTGTCTTTTCGTTTTCAATATTCTGCTGTCTTTGTTTTTGGAAAACAAAATGGTATATTATTATTTATAAATATTTTTAATCTTGTTCTGTGTATGGTTAACCCTTCTGAAATCAACAAAGATTTCAACAAAGATATTTTGATTATTATACATTTAATATGAGTCCCATATTTAATATACAGATTACTGTTTTTGAAAAACAAAGCAGTATGCTTTTATTTCTAAATATTTTTCTGCACTATTAATGCTTCTGAGATCATCAAAAGTAATTTTCAAAATTATATATATTAAATGTAGTTTTATTATCATTTAAAATCATTTGGAATATTTGTTAAAATATATATTTAATATGCAATTAATATTGGTACCACATTTAAGTAGGTGCAAAATCAAAATATACAGATGTGTTATTTAGCATTAAATACATTTTCCTCATTATTAGTATTTTTCTGTATTGTGGAAAACCTGTGCAGTGGCTTTTATAACGCTTTTTTGTTTATAAATATTTTTTATCTTGTTATGTACATGATTAACAATTCTGAAATTAATAGAAATAATTTTCAGAAATATAGATTAATTTGATCATTTATTTTATTCATTTTAAAACGTTTTTTTTTATTATTTTTTAAAATAATTATTAAAATATAGATTAGTATACATTTAATATGAATATACAGATTACTGTGTTAATTTAAATCACAAGTCTGTATTTGTCTTTTCGTTTTCAATATTCTGCTGTCTTGTAGGTTTTGGAAAACAAAGCAATATATTTTATTTTTAGATATTTTTATTACTATTTTGTGCATGATTAACACTTCTGAGATCATCAAAAATAATTTTCAGAATTATATAAAATTATATATTTATTCGGAATTATATATAATTATATATATTAAATGTAGTTTTATTATAATTTAAAATAATTTGGAATATTTGTTAAAATATATATTTAATATGCATTTAATATTGGTACCACATTTAAGCAGGTGTAAATCAAAACAGAGAAAAAAAAACTGTTGCGTTAATCTGCATTAAATGCATTTTTCTCATTATTAGTATTTTGCTGCATTGTGGAAAACCTGTGGAGTGGCTTTCATAACACAGAGCAATATATTTTTGTTTATAAATATTTCTAATAATGTTGAAATCAACAAATATTTTTCAGCACTGCCATTAATCCAAATGATCTCATTTGGAGATACACTGCACTTATAGCTTTGTCTCATAGAGAATAGAGAATATGTGTGATATTTCGATCAAAGAAACAAAAGTGTGTCATTGTTTATTGGTTACAAGCCTGTGCAGTTCGAGTGGTGTGTTTGTGATCTGTGGAGCTCCTTAATCAGTTGTTTCTGTAATAGAGCTGTATATATCACAAGAAAATCAATAGAGATTTAGCCTGACTCGCATCATTAAACCACTCTATAAATAGTGCATTTTCCACACTAATTAAAAACTATCTCAGCACAGTCATAATTGATGTAGGCCTTTCTGAAACAAAATCACTGTTTAGTTGGTTTACTCCTTTGTTTGTCCACATCTCATGCCATAGGAGAAGTTGCACGTTGAATATTGGATATGTAAACTAATCTTGCGTGTTCTTTCAAGGTTTTTTTTTCATCTATTGTATTTGAAAAGTTTCAAAAGTTAAGCTCTAATCTTTGTTTAGCAAATTCAACATTGTGTATTTTTATGTACAAGCATACGTCAGTGATGT
Source organism: Spinibarbus caldwelli (assembly GCA_039654775.1). Classification (NCBI taxonomy): domain Eukaryota; kingdom Metazoa; phylum Chordata; class Actinopteri; order Cypriniformes; family Cyprinidae; genus Spinibarbus; species Spinibarbus caldwelli. The sequence goes on from CM077231.1 coordinate 12,616,637, forward strand.
CAGTGTAGAAGGTACTTGTTATGTAGTATTCACATCAGTTTCTAGTGATTAAACTATAATTATTTGTGTCCTTCAGCTCTGGAAACTGCTATATCATCAAATATATTGAAAGACAGATTGTATAAATTTGGTTTTACATGAATCAAGTTAGGCTTGTTTTAGAATATTGAATAAGTTATAAACAGATACAGACTTTATACTATAATTATTTTCTGATTTATTTGCCTTTTTTTTACTGAATTATTAAATTAATCTTTATAATAATAATAATAATAATAATAATTAAAATAATTCTTTAATGTTTTTGAAAAAAAAGTCTCTTATCTATCAAAAATGATTTTTTAAATTAAAAATATAAAAAAATATTTCTGCTGTCTTGTGGAAAATGTATACGGTAGCTTTCAAAACAAAGCGGTATGTTTTTATTTATAAATATTTTTAATCTTGTTCTGTGCATGATTAACAATTCTGAAATTGACAAATAATTTTCAGAAATGTAGATTCATTTGATCATTTATTTTATTAATTTAAACAGTAATATTGTGAAATATTATTATAATTTAAAATAACTGTTTTCTATGATAATATATTTTAAAATATAATTTATTTCTGTGATGCAAAGCTGAATTTTCAGCATCATTTCAGCAGTCTTCAGTGTCAAATGATCCTTCAGAAATCATTCTAATAGGCTGATTTCCTGCTCAAGAAACATTTCTTATTATTATCAATGTTGAAAACAGTTGTGCTGAATAATATTTTTTGAGGAACCGTGATACATTTATGTTTTTCAGGATTCTATGACAAACAGAAAGCTTAAAATTACAGCATTTATTTGAAATAGAAATCTTTTGTAACATTGTAAATGTCACTTTTGATTAATGTTTTTACTGAAATATGAAATTAATCTAATCATTTTTTAATGTTTTTTTAAAGAGTCTCTAATGCTATAAAAGCTGCATTTATTTGATTAAAAATATAGTAAAAACAGTAAAATTGTGAAATACTATTGCAATTTAAAATAACTGTTTTCTATTATAATATATTTTAAAATGTAATTTATTCCTGTGATCAAAGCTGAATTTTCAGCATCATTTTAGCACTCTTCAGTCTTCAGTGTCACATGATCCTTCAGAAATCATTCTAATATGCTGATTTGCTGCTCAAGAAACATTTTTCATTATTATTATCAATGTTGAAAGCATTTGTGCTGAATAATATTTTTGTGGAATTCGTGATAGATTTAAGTTTTTCAGGATTCTTTAATGAACAGAAAGTTTAAAATAACAGCATTTGTTTAAAATAGAAATCTTTTGTAACATTATAAATGTCACTTTTGGTTAATTTAATGTGTCCTTGCTGAATTAAAATATTTATTTCATTAAAAAAAAGTACTGACCCTGAACACACATATAATATAATACATAATATTTATTTATTTTATTTTATTTTTGCTTTTTTGTCCCCCCACATTTTCCTAAAAAAAAAAGAAAAAAATTAAATAAATCTAAACTGGATAAACAACCAGACATTATTTAACACATTTTAATTAGGTAAATGTAAATATACCCTCAGATTTTTAATGGAAGTAAAGTCAGCGCTAATTTGTACATGATTATGAATGTCATCACAGATTTTGGCTCTGAATCAGTCCAAACTGAAAATGAGTCAGAGATTTTTTTTTCAGGAGATACAGTATCCACAGGAAATCACCGCAGGCCTCTGTTTGATCGTTTCAGCGCTTGGATATTTTGCCAGCCTCTTCCTTTTCAGATGTGGCAGGTGAAAATATAACTCCCATGTGTTAAAGACCAACCTGACTGAACTGTTTTCTCACTAAATCCCAGCCTTTGTTTTGCCCACGGCTCCTTTTTTATCTGTGAATGCGGCTGCGAACAATGACAATAAAACTGCGCTTTTTACCCAACCGCATTGTAAATTCAACCTTGTTAGAAAAACCAACCACTCCAGCAGCAACAAAACGACAAACTTATAAAGTTTTATGAAGTCGTTGACAATGCTTCCTTCACTTCTCGTCAATTAACGTTTTTATGCCGCGCACACTTTCAGTTTTTGTTTTGACATGCGTTGAAAACGTATCCAGAGTGCTTGAGTCGTTCAGAGCCGCAGACCTTGTGTTTAAGTGCTTCATATAGACATTGCTCTCTTAAATACTTCGGTGCGGCCCATGGTTTTTAAGAGGAAGCAGAGACGGCGTGCGCTCATATGAATGCAGACCGCATGGGCTGGTGAATGAAACATTCTAGCATCTGAAGCTGCTTTGATTGAGGATATATTCGTAATTTCATTGGCACGGCTGCTTTCTAGGCAACGCCCTTGAAAATTTGAAGAATATAACAGGCGCACTTTATCCACAGGGCCTTATGTGAAATTCCTGTCGTGATTTTTTTCCCTTCCATGTTTCATTGTATTTTCAGTAGGCGGCAATAACAACATAAAACTTAAGCCAGAGGACTTTATTGTTAAATCAATAAAGGGAATAATGTTGACAAGCCTTTTTCATTGGACACACTTTGTCGTTTTGAGCAAGGGAAGCAACATGACAAACAAATCATTCTTATTTAGAGCGCCGAGTATAAAATGGCTTTATTTGCATATATTGTGAAATAGTTACTGTATGTAAAAAATATGAAATAGCTTTATTTGCATATTTTGTAAAAAGGAAAAACTATTAATTCATTTTTGAAGGCTTTTAGCTTTTGTGTGGGTATTTGGGTATTCTGAATGACTCAAAATATTCTGAAAAAAAATTATTTTTATATATATATATATATATATATATATATATAACGTATATATATATATATATATATATATATATAGAATGTATATATATATATATATATAGAATGAACTAGAGACTTTAAACTTTTTTGAGAATTGCTTTTTTTTTTCGATGTGATTTCCAGTGAAACATGCTTAAAGTGGTGCAAATATTCTTGAGGAGGTTGGAGTGAATTATGATATTACAAAAGGGTTTTTATTTGCTTTTTATTTGTTTTTCGTTTTTGGAATTGTTAAATAACATTAGTGTAAAGTTTCTACAACATTTGGTACTGTGGTACTGTGAGTTCTTTAGTTATTTTTTTTTCTGCAGTTCATCAGAATCAGTACATGAATGAAATTACATCAAGCATAAAATAGCTTTATTTATATAGCAACTAATATTTCACTTTTTTCTACTTTTTTTTTTCACGTGATTTCAAAGTGATTTTTCAGTCTAGTTTAGTATTTTTGAAATTTCAAAACCATTTTTGTCTGTTTTTCTTTGAAGAAATTGTTAAATAATATATGCATATTTTTATATTTCCATGTAGCAAGTATTAATTAATTTTTGAAGCCCTCTAGCTTTAATATATATATTTATTTCATTTTTTTTTCTGAATATCCCAAAGAAATGAATGAAATAGAGACTTTTGGCTTTTTTTGATAATCAGTTTTTTGTATGATTTCCAGTAAAACACGCTCAACGGGGTAATAGTATTCTTGAGTAGGTTGGAGTGAATTATGACGTTGCAAAGCATTTTTATTTGCCGTTTTTTTCTTTGAAGAAATGTTAAGTAACATTAGTGCAGGGCTCTACGCTTACTTTTCTTTTTAGGAGCGCTTGTGCTCCTAATTTAAAAAATTTAGGAGCACGGTCAAAAATTTAGGAGCACCTTCTAATCAGTAATTAAAAATTCTGATAAAAAATTAACCTACCCATTACGAGGTGATATTTGACTCCTTAAAGTGATTTACAGGGAATTTTGTTTTTACCTTTCTAATGGCATTTTTCTAACTTTATTAAAAGTATATCAACTTTTATTTATCAAATTCAAAAAATATATTTATAAGCTTTTTAACATTTCTAATTAAAATAGCAGAATAAAAAGTAGAATAAGAATAAGTTACCAATCAAATGAAAACAGTATTTAAGAAATAAATTTGTACTACAGAGGTGGCACAGAAGAGCACACAAGTGGCTTGTAGGTGTATTTTCAGACGTTTAATGAGGCTCAGAGGTCGCATGAGTGCAATTAAATTTATAAATTCATGTTGAGGTTAATGTTTTAAATATAAAATTTTGAATATAGAAATACTAAATGATTTAAATAACAGAAAAGATACTTTAAAAATTAAACTCAAACTCCCAGCAGGTGGCGGCAAATCACTGATTTGATCACTGAATCATTCATTCAATTGATTCGTTGGAATGGCTGATTCATTCAGGAACGAAGCATGTGACTGTCTTTATGAATGGGTAATTGAATCATTGACTCACTAGATTTGGTTAAAAATGCAGTTCATTCATAAACGAAGCACCGCTGTGTTTGAATGGAGACGCGCAGCGGCTCAGCTGTTACTTTGTTTCAAACTATTTTCGTTGACGAAATAGAGCAAAATAAGGCAATAGTGTAGTAGTCAGACAATATAAGTCACTTAATATTAACTTCCTTTTTAATGTACTGTTGTATTAAATCAGTATCACATTTGCAAACTCCCTTAATAATCATTAAAAGCTGTCACTTCTCTTAGTTCATCGCGATCTCACAAAACTCCATTATAATCAACGCAGCTCTCTACACTGCACAGTGAATCTCTTATTTACACTCTGTCTACACTTTGTTTGTTATAATGAGAGGATATGTCTGTGATGCATTACTCAACGCTGCAAAAACAAGTTGTAAGTATGTTAGAAACCTTTGAAGCTCCCTCAGCGCAAATACCAATATGCTGATCGGGTCAGTCGCACAGGTGCTCCTAAATATTTTTCCATAGTCGCACGCAGTAGTTTTCAGTCGCAAATGCGACATTTTTACAACATATGATACTGTAGTATTTTGAACTCATTAGTTGTTATTTTTCTGTGGTTATCAGAATCAGTACATAAATTAAATTGTTAACCATAAAATTGCTTTAATTATATATTAGCAACTGTTTAATTCATTTTTGAAGGCTTCTAGCATTATATATTTTAGCTATATATATATATAATTTTTTTTTCCCTTAATTCTTCCACTAGAGACTTGTTGATTGAGAATCACTTTTGTTGTTGTGGTTTTTTTTTTTTTGCTCTTTTTTTCTTTGAAGAAATGTTAAATGACATTAGTGTAACGTTTCTACAACATATTGTACTATGGTACTGTGAACTCAGCATTTACCAGAAACAACACATGAATAAAATGACATTATTAGGGTTAATTTACCTATAGGTGTTCTTAATCCAACCTGATCTCATGATGAAAATGTACCTGCGGGAACTTTTTCGTAAGACGCAAACTATCTTGCACCATGTATGTTTCGTGACTTATTCGATGTGAAATGTCCACTGAGTGGTGCTATAACTCTAATGCTCCATGACGTTTTAAAATAACGCACCATCTGCATTACACCTAAACCTACCTGATAGTATGAACAAAAGTGAATGTGACGTAAAAACGCAATCGCAAGAATGCCGTTTTAGCTTGTTTTTCGATCTCTCATTTTTCATCTCTTTCATCGTGAGTCATGTTTTTAACAGGATTCGTACGGTTAGATTCCGCATCCTAAGTCCAATTCCGTGCTGGCTGAGCTACCGAGCAAGCTTGTTACGTCCAGAAAGTGAAACATATGGAGCTGTAATTATAACTGTGTACGAAAACTATTACAAGTGCTCAAAGTTTTACCGCTGAAATCTAGTGTTCATTTCTGTTTGAAACTGCAGTGATATGTTCTTATTGGTACATATTTCACATCTTGCGAAAAAGTTCCCACAGGTACGTTTTCGTCATGAGATCAGGTAGTCTTAATCATAAGAGTTTGTGAATTTTAGAAGACGACACAGATTAATGTGTCTGCGAATAACATTACAAAGTGAAAGCAACATGATCCCATTCAGATGACCCCAAAACTCGCTGATTATTTACAAACTCCTGAACCATAAACACCACCATGTGCTTCTCTATCAGGCTGGAAATAAATAGCTTTGGGTGAGGATGGGATGGGGGAAGTGGAGGTGCTTCATTTGGCCATAAATCGCACGACCCTCCGTCATCCAATCTCAGTGCAATGTCATTCAAAATCTCAGTGCTATCCATTACCCGGATATAATAGGCCCTCCACCATGCATTGTCCGTAGCATTATACGCTCATAATTTCCCTCTATCAATAACTTTGAGGATAGAGAGTTTAAAGGGGGTTTGGGGTCACAAACTCGGGACGCTGAAGTTTTTTTGGGCGTTGAAGTAAGGTGGATCCTTCAACCAAAGAATTAAATTTTATACTTTTAAAAAATATATATTTTAATATTAATTGCATATTTAATTACCTAAATTATTTAGCAGAAATTATTATTATTTTAATTATGATTTTTTTTTTTTTTTTTTTTTTACTATTGGTGTTTTATTTATTTTTTTAAACAAACTTAAATGAAAGATTAAATCACAAACAGTTTATTAGACTTATTGGTCTTTTTTCTTCTAAAGGTTCTCAAAGCAAGAATAGAAATTCCATATTCAAACACTGTTTCAACAGTCTCAACAAACGCCTCCTGAACTCTTTAACTGAGTGTTTTGGGAAATTATTTTGACATGGATGCAAGTTGAGGTCCACAGGGGGGCAACCTGGAAAAGCGCCGCAAACCCCTCACAAAGAGACGAGGGACTAATTTTAAAAACTCTCTGTAACAAACAAAAACAGGACAGGAATCCCTCAGTCAAGACAGGTGTCCAGCTCGTCTCTCGCTCCCTCTGGCCTCCATGGTCAGCCGGTCCCCAAACCCCCAGTCAGGGAAATGTTTTTCAAGTGGAATTGTTTAAGACGGAAAACACAGAAAACTGTCGGTTAAAAATTCAGCCTTCTACTGCTGATCACAAATATCCTGCTGATTGAATCTCAACAAGCAGAAACACAAAGCTTTTAGATGTGATAATAGTTGCACAGTTTGAGTTATGACCCTTCTAGCAGTATTATTAGTGTCGTTTATGATTGTATTTACTAATAATTTGAATCAGATTTTATTTTTATATTTTCTGTTTTCATTTTAATTTTATTTAAGGTTTTGTACTTTAGTAGTGTATTTTATTTTCTACACTGTATTTTCATTTTTAGTAGTTTTTTATGTAGTTTTTATTAACTATTTCATTTTTTATTTGTTAATTTTTTAAGCTTAGTTATTTTATTAGATCAAGTAAATTAAATTAAAATGAGAAATGTTGTCTTGGCTTTTTAATGAGGACTTAATGTAATTTTGGTGTGTACTTTTTGTAATTTTTAGTAGTTTTTTATGTCTGTATAGTTTTCAGTTTATTATTATTATTATTATTTAAGTTTAGACTAATAATTAATAATTAAACTAAATTAAAATGAGAAATTTTGTCTTGGCAGCTATCTGAAATAAAAAGTTTTATTTATTTGTTTTTATTTCAAGTAATGTTTTATTTTTTTGTTTTTTTTAACATGTTTACAGTTTTAGTTAAGTATAATAAACCCGACCTCTGGAACATATTGTTATTTTAGCAAAGGATTTGAGGATAGCAAAATAAAGTAAACTGTGACATATTATACCCAAAAATTCTTCATACAGTGGACTACCAGTAAAAATTATAAAAATTTGGGACAAAAAATTTGATTTGACACTTTGACCTGACCATGTTTTGTTACATACCTTTCTATCAAAGTTATCCAACATTATCAAGACAAATTTGTTGTGACACAGTTTAACTCTTGAGTTCTTGTCATATTTTATTACCATTTTCAAAACTATAGCGAATAAACTGTGATAATGTGAGAAATCTTGAAGGTGTCTGAATAAATTTTGGTTTGACTGTATATATCTTTCTTTTTGGCTTATGCTGCTGAAACATATTAATTAGAAACTCATCACTGACAAAATGTTTCTATATATATGGCGTTGAAGTGTGAGCTTGGGCCCTACCGCATAAAGCAAAATGGCACTTTGATGCTGGAATCTGGCCAAAAAGTGACAAATAATGATTGCGAATAACACGTTTCCTGTTGAGAGGAAAGGGAATTCCACAGCCCACAGTACCACCAAAAGAGCCTGTCGCGTTTGGCACCCACCCGCATTTATTTGCTTTATAATTACCTGCCGGCTCTGTGTAGTAATAGCTTGTGTCATAGGAAAGCAAATCACTTGGCTACTCTGGCAGGAGACTGAGGATCACATGACCCGCTGGGAACAACCTCGCAACCCCTCTTATAACAACACGACCCTCGCATGTTCAACCTCTGGTGTCAGAAAACACTCCGACGCCCAAATTACACTGAAACAATGGCGGCTTGATTTATGATTTCAGCTGATATAGGTTCACGAGATGGGCGGTTTGTGTGGATGTCTTTTAAATCTGGTTTAATCTGAGTGCTGCGGACTGTTTGGTGGGCTTTGATGTATACTTTGCAGATAATTAACAAGAACTGGGTCAGTCCGGGCAAGAGAAAAGCTCTTCCTCTTCTCTTTTTTCCATAAAGGCTGTCAAACGCTGATGCCAATTTAGCAGTGAGCAATTCGTTTTCTGCATGGAAATGAAATCCAAAATAAACACGGTATGTATTATTCATGGCCGTGCTCTTTTTAAATCATTATTTCATCTGAAAGAAATCCTAATTGTGGGGCATGCTTGTTGTTGACTAGAATGAAGCGTTTTAATCGTTGGTTTGTCTTAAAACTCAAGTCGTCTGCTCAAATAAACAACAAATCAACCTGAAATCTGTGCTAAGATTTATTTTTCGACAATAAATAAAGGGGAATCCCAGATTTTTCTGATGTGAAACAATGAAAAATCTAATTAAATAAATAAATAAATTAATAAATAACAATTTGGATTTCTTAAAAAAAAAGTACAAGTGGTTTTATTATGATTTTTATTATAATTTCTTTACAGTTATTTTTTTTTTTTTTTTTATAATTACACTTATGAAGCACTTATTATTTTAAATATTTCAAAAACGTGTCTTTCAAATCAAAGTCAGTGTGGTATAACCAGCATGTAGAAAATCATTTTATTGTCATCATAAAATAAAAACCATAAAAACAAGACACAATATTACAGAGAAGATCCCTTTAGACACTCTTTTTAACAATATCATATATTTTTACCTTTTTATGAAAAATCAAGGTTAATTCGGGTCACGTTAAATAACTTTCAATGACGCTTCGTGATATTCAATTAAAAAAAAAAGGAAAAATATGATTGAAAAATGCTTGAAAACCTTTATTAAACAATAAAATTTATGAAAAATTACATTCATTTTTTTTTTTTTTTTGCTTGATAACTACACTATAAAATAAAATAACAAACAAGAATACAAAGATTGCGTTCCTAAACTTAAATTCTGATTTCAATTTTAAAGAATTCTGATTTGAGTTTTAAATCAAGGTTATTTCAGGTCATGTTAAATAACTTTCAATGAAGCTTCATGATATTCTTGATAAAAAATAAAAAAAAAACATGAAAATGGAAAAAATGACTGAAAAATGCTTGTAAACTTTTATTAAACAATTAAGGGTAACACTTTACAATAAGGTTGTATTAATTAACATTAGTTAATGCATTAGTTAACATGAACTAACAATGAACAACGCATCTGTTCAGCATTACTTAATCTTTGTTCATGTAAACTTATTCATATAATAATGTGTTAGTTAATGCGTTAGTTAACATGAACTAACAATGAACAACTCCACTGTTCGGGATTACTTAATGCTTTGTTAATGTTAACTTATACATTTACTAATGCATCTCTTTACATTAACAGATTAATTAGTTAACGTTGTGGTTAATGCATTAGATAAAATGAACTAAAAATGAACAACGCATCTGTTCAGCATTACTTAATCTTTGCTCATGTTAACTTATTCATATACTAATGCGTTAGTTCATGCATTAGTTAACATGAATTAACAATGAACTATGCCTGTAAATAGCTTTATTTAATGAGCTTTATTTAATTATACTACATTCAGTATATACACAAGTTTATTTAGCAGGTAACACACACAATGGATAAACAATACTAACTCCCCATTTGGGCACTGATTTGGGCTATTGGTAAATTTGGAAACCATCTAAACATCAACGGATAATGTTTCTTATGTGTGAACTAGTGTACACTTTACAATAAGGTTCACAAATTCCCTTAGTAAATAATTTGTTAATGGTAAATCATGTTAATAAACAGTCTACAATCATGAGAAACATTATCCGTTGATGTTATGGTTTCCAAGTTTACAAATAGCCCAAATCAGTGCCCAAATGGGGAGTTAGTATTGTTTATCCATTGTGTGTGTTAGCTGCTACATAAACTTATGTGTATATACTGTATGTAATATAATTAAATAAAGCTTATTAAATAAAGCTATTTACAGGCATTTTTCATTATTAGTTAATGTTAACTAAAGCATGAACTAACGCACTAGTATATATATATGTTAACATAAGCAAAGATTAAGTAATGCTGAACAGATGTTTATTTTTAGTTCATGTTAACTAATGCATTAACCACAACGTTAACTAATTAATCTGTTAATGTAAAGAGATGCATTAGTAAATGTATAAGTTAACATTAACAAAACATTAATTAATCCTGAACAGTGGAGTTGATTTACTATTGAATTACTATTGCATTGCGTAAGGAGTTTAATTATATTTACTCTTCTGAGATAGTAAAATTATATTTTACTATTTCTGAGATTAGTTAATCAAATGATTTGAGTCTACTTAATTTTTTAGTGTGTTTGGTTTAGAATTACTATTGCATTGCTTAAGGATTTTAATTATAATTACTCAATTTTATTTCTGAGATTAGTTAATCAAATTATTTGGATCTACTTAATTTTTTTAGTTACATTTTCTTGATTCTTAAAGTATATTTCAATGATTTTACACCTTTAAAATTTACTCAATATTTTAAGTGTAAAAATGTTTCACCAAAAAAATTGAGTAGATCATAGTAAAAGTTTTTACAGTGTAACTAATGCATTAGTATATATATGTTAACATGAACAAAAATAAGTAATGCTGAACAGATGCATTGTTCATTGTTAATTAACGTTAATTAATACAACCTTATTGTAAAGTGTTGCCCTATTGGGTGTATGAAAAATTATTAGTATTTTTATTTTTATTTTTGCTTGATAACTACACCACTAAGCATTTTTTTCAATAATAAAATAAAATAACCAACAAGAATACAAAGATTGCATTCCTACAAACTTGAATTCTGATTTCAGTTTTAAATCAAGGTTAATTTGGATCATGTTAAATAACTTTAAATGAAGCTTCATGATATTCTTGCTAAAAAAAAAAAAAATTATGAAAAAGGAAAAAAAAATGACTGAAAAACGCTTGTAAACTTTTATTAAACAATTAAGTGTATGAAAAATTATTGCTTGATGGCTACACCACTAAGACTTTTTGAGTCATTAAATCGGAATAAAATGAAATAAAAGAAAATAACCAACAAGAATACCAAGATTGCATTCCCACAAACTTGAATTCTGATTTCAGTTTTTAAGAAAACCTTTCTCCTTTTCATCATTGTTTGCACAATGGTACAGTTGTTTGAGTCCATAAATCTAAAAAATAAATAAATAAATAAATAAAATATATTTTTTAAAAAGTTTGTAACCAGCAAGAATACAAAGATTGCATTCTTACAAACAGTTTATTTTCTGTGTGGAAATTAAATCCAAAATAAACACGGCATTATTCTTGCCCATGTGGGGAAAAAAAAAAAAAAAAACATTTTTTCATCTGAAAGAAATCCTAATTGTGAAACATGCTTTTTGTTGACTAGAATAAACCCTTTTAATTGTTAGTTTGTCTTAAAATTTCACCGCTGAAGTCGTCTGTGCACATTCTGCTCAAATAAATGACAAAACAACCAAAAATATATTTCATCTAGTGTGAAACAATGAAAAACATGTAAAGAAAATGAAAACAGGAGTAGTTCATGAAACATTTCATCCCTTTTTGTCCTTCCTGTGTGGCGGGACTGTCGTTTTCGTGATGTTTCCCCTGCTGCCTGGCCCCTAACGATTGTTTATAAGGATATGTTGATTCGTATTAATCTGGTTCTCGTCGTTTCGGTGGCTTGTGTTAAGAGTTACCCACCCTAGGTGGGAAAAGCACAGGGCCGCTGACAGCTGGGCTCTCGGCCGCAGAGCTGGGCTTTTTACACTGTGCAGATGTGGTCTCCTGCTTTGTTTTTCTAAGTAATTATCGTCATTAAGTCAAAGCATGTGCCAATCATCTGCCTTTGAGTTGGGCCCGGTTCAGGTCGAAAACCACCTTAATGCTTGAAGTGCGTCAAAAGTCGACTCATTAGCACTGGAAAAAAGGCAAGTGGTTGAGTTTGGTTCGCTGGCAGTTTTGAATTCTATGGTAGTCAGTTTTAAGGCTTTTCACCTCTTCATACCAAAATGACTCAGGTTTAGGTTTATGCAGAGGTCAGTGACAGACGGAGAGATGAGATCGCGAAAAGAACATTTTATTTTTTTTTTAAATGGAAATCAAAATGCAAGTTCCATTCTTGTCAGTTACAAACTTTTTTTTATTTTTTTTTCATCAGTTTTATTTTATTATTTTGTTTTGTTTTGTTTTGTTTAAATTTAGATTTAATGAAAAAAAAATTTAGAGGTGTTATCATCATTAAATAAATAAGTAAATAAATAAATAATTTTCATAGACTTTGAATGAACTTAATTTTTAAAATAAATGGTTCCAGATTTTTGTCATGAATCTTTCTTGAATGTTATTTCACTTGACCCAAATTAATTTTATTTTTTCATGAAAAGGTCAAAATGCATGATATTCTTAAACTTCACAATGACCTTGACACAGTCATGAATATAGGGATCTTCTCTGTAATATAATGTCCAGTTTTATGGTTTTTATTTTCATGTGACGATAAAAGGTTTTCTCCGTGTTGATTACACCACACTGACTTTTAATTGCCAGACAAACATTTTTAAAATATAAAAAATATTTTTAATAATAAAACCTTAGCATTTTTTCATGTTTTGTTTATTTTTGTTTTGTGTTTTTTGTTTTGTTTTGTGTTTATCTTTGTTTTGTGGTTTTTGTTTTGTGTTTTTTTGATTTGTGTTTTGTATTTTTGTTTTGTTTCGTGTTTTTTGTTTTGTTTCATGTTTTTTGTTTTGAGCTTTGTGCTTTGTGTTTTGTATTTTTGTTTTGTTTCGTGTTTTTTGTTTTGTTTCATGTTTTTTGTTTTGTGCTTTGTTTTGTATTTTTGTTTTGTTTCGTGTTTTTTGTGTTGTTTCATGTTTTTGTTTTGTTTTGTGCTTTTTTGTGTTTTGTGGTTTTCTTTTGTTTAGTTTTTTGTGTTTTTTGTTTTGTATCATGTTTTGTTTTGTGCTTTTTTTATTTGTGTGTTTTGTTTTGTGTTTTTTGTTTTGTTTTGTGTTTTCTGTTTTGTTTTATTTGTCTTCTATGCATGTTTGGTCAGTTACACAGTCATGATTTTTTTTTTACTTTAAGCTCCACAAAAATAAAACAAAATACATTTTGAATTCAGAAAAAACAAGCATCGTAGGTGATGTGTATTCAAATGATCATCTATGAATTGCATTTTTTATGCATTTTTTTTAATCATTTAGTCGATCCAGACCAACATAAAAAAACAAACATCATAATAATATAGATAATATTCTTGCAGGAAGGGTTTGTCTAGCTAAAATGATCACACAGTACGAAGACTGTTTCACAGCGGCGAGGAGACAGAGTCTAAAAACACAGACTTTGAAAGAGACAAAGAGACTGGAAAACGAAGACGAATGAAGTGCTCATGTCGATGAACTACCATTCGTTTTCACTTAGGACTCCTGTGAGCTGTGGTCAACTCTAAACGCATGTGACGTCCGCGCCGAGTTATGCTGGATAAGGATTGATGCTCTCGGTGTAAAGTGTCTTAACCGCATGTGGCACGACTCGGGCATGTGCCATTAACCCCCAGCCCACTCGAATCTAAAGAAGAAAACAAGACGACTCCCAGACACCCATTTAAAATGTGCTTCTTATTGTGCAAGAGGCATGATTTAGTTCTAAATCAAATCTATATTGCTATGTTGCAATATAAAGTCTGTTACAATAATATTTAGCTTCAAATAAGCTTATTTACAGTACATCATATTCTGCCCAAATGCATGAGCTGCTCGATTTTCTGCTGGCGTCTGAAGAGGCCGACTATGTGAGATCCGGTCCTGAGCAGATCCCCGGTCCCAGCTGCTCCGTCTTAGCCATGTGAAGCCTGACATTTTTCTTGCTTTCAGTGGAAAGTATGTAATTAGTATTTGCCTGAGATTGGCAGGGCGGTCTCATGCGTTCTGACAGCGGGGGCACTCAGAAATGTCTGTTGGATGCCTAAGTATTTTTAATTAAACAGTTTTTTGGCACACGGGGCCTCCTTTTCTCCTGGAGTTCAAAGAGTGTGGCTTGACCCATGTGTTAAGAGTTTGTATCAATTTTCTGCAAGGATGTTTGACTTGGCCCTTCGAAGCATGCAATGTGAAATTGTCTTGTTTAAAAGCGAATTTGTTTACCATTCACTCTCGCTCCATCTCTCTCTCTCTTCGGCACACATGTGGCCCATGAGCTTTCGGTGTTTAGTTACTTTGGATTCTTAGTGTCCTGCCTTTTCTTTTTCTTTCATTTTAGTCTTGAATGCACAAAGCAAAGGAATAGTGAAATACACTGGATATCAAGATTTAATGTTCAGTTCTGTGAAAGAATTTGGGCACTTTTTAATTCGTGAAAACTGTTAGATTGAGATCAGTACATTCATTAAACTGTATCAGTATTTATTTAAATTATTAAAAGAAGTTTACTCTTTTAGAAAAAGTTGTTTGCTACCCTACAGGCTCTGAGCAAAAAGTAGCTTGCGGCTCTTTATTATATAATTTCTTATGATTTATGCTGTATTTAATTATGCGATTTATTATAATTACTTTTGATATAATACATTATATATGTATATAATATATAATATAATATATTACATGCACACTCTCCTGGCCGGTCTTTGAGGTGTTCTGACCTAGACCTTTTAACTATTCCCAGAACACATCTTAAGACAAGGGGTGACCGTGCTTTCTGTGTCGTGGCTCCAAGGCTTTGAAACTCTTTCCCCTTATCATTGAGAACTATGGGTTCTGTAGAATCTTTTAAAAAACACCTAAAGACATATCTTTTTGGACAAGCTTTTAACTAACAATATGGTCTGGAAGCAAATTTTTTGCGATATTTGGTGGTATTTGTAAAGTTGGTATTTAACTTTTTACAGTTGGTTTTGATTTTAATTTCTATTGTAAAGCACTTTGTGACTCCTTGTCTGTGAAAGGTGCTATATAAATACATTTTACTTATTTACTTACACATTTTATATACATTTTTATAGAATACACCTTTAATATACATACATTATATAATTTATGTACTTTCAAAAATAAAAAGCATGATTATATGCAAGTTATATAATTTGGTATATAATTTATATTTAATTATACAGTTTATTATAATTACTTTTTTAATTTAATATTATAATATTAATGTAACATAAAAGCAAATAATATTGACATGTAATACATAATGCACACACAAATTATCAGATTTTTGTAATTTATTTAAATAATAAAATGCATAATTATGTGTAAGTTCTGAAATTTCTTATATGACTTATGCTGTATTTAGTTCCCCTTTCAGTCGGTCACTCCGAGTCACGTCGGATGACCGACGAAATTGGGATCTCGCCAGAGAGACCAATCCACTTCGAGTGTAACTAAACGAGCCAATGGACATTGGCATGCGATTATTGCATCCAGCTGCCGCTGATCACAGCGTGAGCATAAGAGGCAGCTGATGCACCGCATCAATTATCCTTTCGCTTCGGAGCCGAGCGGTAGTGGTTAAAGCTACTGCTCTCCCTTCCAAGAGAGTGTTCTGCGAGCGAGTGCGGGCGTTACGGCGCGGCAGCGGTGGTCACGGTGTCCGGGAGAGAAAGATCGTCTTCCTGCTGACAGCCACACTAGGAGTGTGCGGTGGCCAGCTCCCCTGCGTGCTTCAGCACTAAAAGAGCATTTCTCTGAAAGAGCAATTTCTCTAAAAGAGCAACACGGGTGATCGCGTCTTTTTAAAGATGTCTTTTCACCCGTGCGTTTCTGGGTGTGGTCGTTTCCTGGCGCCTCAGGACGGTCACGATCGCTTCCTCACGTGTCTGGGCATTCAGTACGCTGAGGTGGCTTTCGTGGATGGTTCATGTTCTTCTTGTGGGGACATGACCATCTCGGAGTGCGACTCTGCTATGTCAAACATGGCAGAGTCCCTCTGCCTGCCGTGATCCGGCGTGCACACTGGATCCGGTGGAGTTAGAGGTGATTTGAGGATTACGGTGAGGGCTTCCCCAAGTGGAGCTCCTCACCCCTCAAGCACTCCGCAGCCGGTGGAGCTGCCGAAGGAGCGCGCTGGCCACGCGTTTCCTTCGGTGCCCCCTCTGACGACCAGATGTCGATCACCGCATCGGAGGGCGGGCCCTCTCTCTCCGGGGATGACGACCCGGCTGCGTTGCCCCCTTCGGGTGTGGTAGCGTTGTCCGTGCCAGACCCAGAGATGACGGCTATGCTTTCCCGGGCCGCCGAGAATGTCGGGCTCGTGTGGAATCCTAAAAAGCCACCGTGTCCCGATCCTTCGAGGCTGGGCGAGTGGTTCCTCGGTGGGGGTGGCGCTGGTTCTCAGCGCCCCCCTCCGGTGCCATTCTTTCCGGAAGTGCATGAGGAGCTGACAAGTTGTGGAGGGCACCTTTCACTGCCCGAAACACATCTTGTAGTTCTTCCGCTCTCACCACCCTCGATGGTGGAGCCGCTTTGGGGTATGCGGGCATCCCCTCGGTGGAACGGTCTGTGGCCATGCAACTGTGTCCAACAGCCGCTTCCACCCTGCGGGGTGATCCGTGTCTCCCCTCACGGGCCTCTAAGTATTCGTCAGGTCTAACTGGCAGTGCTTATAGAGCCTGTGGGGAGGCGGCTTCCGCCCTCCACGCTATGGCGTTGCTGCAGGTCCACCAGGCCAAAGCACTGAAAGACCTGCACGAGGGTGGTCACGACCTGGCGGTTCTACATGAGCTGCGTGCTGCGACGGACCTCGCGCTACGAGTGACGAAGGTGACCGCACAGTCTCTGGGTTGTGCGATGTCCAGGAGCGCCATCTCTGGCTGTGTCTCGCTGACATGAAGGAGCAGGAGAAGGTACAGTTCCTGAATGCTCCCGTGTCACAGACCGGCCCTTTCGGCGACGCTGTCGAGAGCTTTGCCCAGCAGTTCTCGGCAGCCCAGAAGCAGACTGAGGCAAACACATCATGCGCCGGAGGAAACCTGCTGCTTCCACTCCGGCTGCAGCCACTCAGCCTGCTCGTCGCCGTGGGCGCCCCCTGCGGCCGCCCCCGCTCCCGCGCAGCCGCAGCAGCCTTCACCAGGCAGCGTCGTGGAGCCGGTCGCAGGCAGGACGCCCAGCCCGTCCAGGCCCCCGCCAAACCTGGCGGCAAGCGCAAGTGCAAGAGGCCCTGGGACGGTCGACCCAGAGATGGAGGAGACTGCTCATCGGGAGATGGTGACTGCACCACTCCCTCCCCCGGAGGAGGGCCGGGTGGAGTATCTTTTGTTCATTTTGTTCCGCCGCTGGCCCAGCAGCCAGCGGTACCCAAAACATCAGTAAAGAGCGGTCTCCTCAATCTCCGGGTCTCAAGAGGAGGAGAGTGGTGATCCGTGCATCACAGGATCACTTCCCTCCTCCTCTCTCGCCAGCAGGCAGCGGGTGGTTGCCCAAGAGCACCCCTCCTGCCCATTCGTGGAACCAGGTAAGGGCAGTAGCACTCCAGTCCCCGCTTCAAGTCGTCAAACGCCGGGCTGTCACAAGCCTCAAGCCGGGTTCCTGTGTCTCCTCCCACGCGAGGAGAAATCAGGTGAGTGCTACACTACACACCCAGACCCCGCCCCCTGCCGTCACAGGCCAGGCCGTCACAGGCCCTGGGGCCGGTCCCTGTGTTCCACCTCGCTGCCCCACCGCGGGCATGTCGGTGGGCCCGTTGGCCCCGCTGGTGCGGTCTCTCGGAGCCTGGTTAGCGCTCCCCAGCCCGTCCCGGTGGCTCCTGCGGACCATCAGACTCGGCTATGCGATTCAGTTCGCCCGGCGTCCCCCCCAAGTTCAGGGGCATCCGGTTCACTTCAGTCAAAGCCGTCGATGCCCCTGTCTTGCTCGCGGAGATTGCAGTCCTACTGGCGAAGGATGCAATAGAGCCGGTCCCTCCAGCCGATATGAGGTCGGGGTTTTACAGCCCTTACTTCATTGTGCCCAAGAAAAGCGGTGGGTTACGACCGATCTTGGATCTGCGAGTTTTGAACCGTGCACTTCACAAGATGCCGTTCAAGATGTTGACGCAGAAACGCATTCTTGGATGCGTCCGTCCCCTAGATTGGTTTGCAGCAATCGACCTGAAGGACGCGTACTTTCATGTTTCGATTCTCCCGCGACACAGGCCATTCCTGCGATTCGCGTTCGACGGTCGGGCATATCAGTACAAGGTCCTGCCCTTCCGGCTGTCCCTTTTCGCCTCGTGTCTTCACCAAAGTCGCAGAGGCGGCCCCTTGTTCCCCTGAGAGAACGGGGTGTGCGCATTCTCAACTACCTCTACGACTGGCTCATACTTGCACAGTCTCGAGAGCTGTTGTGCGCACACAGGGACCTGGTGCTCAGGCACCTCAGCCAGTTGGGCCTTCGGGTCAATTGGGAAAAGAGCAACTCGTGCCAGTGCAGAGGATCTCTTTTCTCGGCATGGAGTTGGATTCGGTCAACCAGACAGCACGCCTCACCCAGGAACGTGCTCAGTCGGTGCTGAACTGCCTCAAGACTTTATCAGGCAGGACAGCGGTCCCACTGAAACTCTTTCAGAGGCTCCTGGGGCATATGGCTGCAGCTGCGGCCATAGTTCCGCTCGGTCTGCTCCATATGAGACCGCTTCAGCACTGGCTCCATGGTCGAATCCCGAGGTGGGCGTGGAAACGCGGTACTCACCGGGTTCAGATTACACCGGCCTGCCGCAAGACCTTCAGCCCGTGGTCAGATCCTTCGTTCCTTCGGGCAGGAGTGCCCCTGGAGCAGGTATCCAGGCATGCTGTGGTATTCACGGATGCCTCGGCCACCGGCTGGGGTGCCACGTACAACGGGCACGCAGTATCAGGGGTTTGGACGGGCCCCCTTTTGCGTTGGCATATCAATTGCCTCGAGTTGCTGGCAGTACGTCTTGCCCTGTGCCGCCTCAGAGGGCGCCTTCGGGGCAGGGACGTTCTGGTCCGTACGGACAACACTGCGACCGTTGCGTATATCAACCGGCAAGGCGGTTTGCGCTCCCGTCGCATGTCGCAACTCGCCCGCCACCTCCTCCTCTGGAGTCAGAAGCATCTGAGGTCCCTTCGTGCCATCCACATCCCAGGAGTGTTCAATCAGGCGGCCGACGAGCTGTCTCGAGCGGCACTTCCTGGGGAGTGGAGACTCCATCCCCAGGCGGTCCAGCTGATTTGGAGTCGGTTCGGAGTTGCTCAGGTAGACCTGTTTGCATCTCCGGAAACCACCCACTGCCAGTGGTTCTACTCCCTGTCCGAGGCAACGCTCGGCACGGATGCACTGGCACACAGCTGGCCCCAGGGCTTGCGCAAGTATGCGTTTCCCCCAGTGAGCCTGCTAGCACAGACGCTGTGCAAGATCAGGGAGGACGAGGAGCAGGTCCTGTTAGTGGCTCCATATTGGCCCAACAGGACCTGGTTCCCGGAACTCATGCTCCTCGCGACAGCCCCTCCCTGGCTGATTCCTCTGAGGAAGGATCTGCTTTCTCAGAGACGGGGCACCCTCTGGCACCCGCGTCCAGACTTGTGGAAACTTCATGTGTGGTCCCTGGACGGGACGCGGAGGTTCTAGGTGACCTGCCCCAGGAGGTAGCGCTCACTATCGCTTCAGCACGAGCACCGTCCACAAGACGGGCCTATGCGCTGAAGTGGAACCTGTTCGTTGAATGGTGTTCCTCTTACCAGGAGGACCCCCGGAGATGTTCGATCAGAGCCGTGCTTTCCTTTTTGCAACAAGGGTTGGAGCGTAGGCTGTCCCCCTCCACCCTTAAGGTATATGTTGCTGCTATTTCTGCCCACCACGACCCCATAGAGGGGAGGTCGGTGGGGAAGCACGATCTGGTCGTCAGGTTTCTTAGGGGGGCCAGGAGGTTAAATCCTCCGAGGCCTCCCTCCCTTCCCTCTTGGGATTTGGCTTTGGTGCTAAGAGCCCTACAAACTGCCCCCTTTGAGCCATTGCAGTCAGTCGAGTTGAAGTTTCTTTCTATGAAAACCCTACTCCTGACTGCATTGGCCTCAATCAAGAGGGTGGGGGACCTGCAGGCATTTTCGGTCGACGAGTCGTGCCTTGACTTTGGGCCGGCTGACTCCAGTGCAACACTGAGGCCCCGGCCTGGCTATGTGCCCAAGGTTCCTACCACGCCCTTCAGGGACCAGGTAGTGAGCCTGCAAGCGCTGCCCCGGGAGGAGGCAGACCCAGCCCTAGCTTTGCTCTGTCCTGTACGCGCACTGCGTCAGTACGTGGATAGAACTCAGAGCTTCAGGACCTCAGAACAGCTCTTTGTCTGTTACGGAGGACAGCAGAAGGGGAAGGCTGTCTCCAAGCAGAGGATGGCCCACTGGATAGTGGATGCCATCACCTTGGCCTATGAAGCACAAGGTGTGCCCTGCCCGCTCAGGTTGCGTGCTCACTCCACTAGGGGTGTCGCATCGTCCTGGGCGCTGGCTCGTGGTGCCTCGCTAGCAGACATCTGTAGAGCTGCGGGTTGGGCGACTCCCAACACGTTCGCTAGGTTTTATAGCCTACGTGTCGAACCGGTTTCCTCCTGTGTTCTCACCTCAAACGGGTAGTGGCACTGAGAGGGCCGGCTCAGAGTCGGCTTGCGGCGTCCTTACGCCTAATTCTCCAGAGAGTTCCTTAACCAGGCAAACCCTGTTGAGTCCTCCAGCACTCCGGCGTCCGGACGCGGCGGGGCGTCCGGCGCCAGGCCTTCAGCCAATGAATTCTTGAAATCTGGTGCGAGGCTAGTGCCCATATGAGAGACCCTGTCGGGATCCCATATGTGTATTCCACGGTATTCTTATTAGAGCCGTGTTTCCCCTGGCGGACCACGTTCTGCCATCTCTAAAGATGCAGCCTGAGCCATCTCAGAGACTTCCATGTGCAATAGGCCCTTCGGGGTTACTTCACATGTTTGAATGTCACTTAACCCCCTCTGGGAGGAGGTGACTCCGCAGTGTGCCTCTTCCAAGTGGAAGGGCACGCTTCCCAGTGTTATCCTAGTCCTACTGTTTGGGTTGCTCAAGGAACACCAGTAGTTGACCTTCTCTGTGTAGAGCCCGGTCCTATCGTCTGCCTTATAGGAAGGGTCAGGAGCCCTACACAGGGCACTGGAAGGGGCAGCTCCTGTGGCGCTTTGGTAGGGATCCCAATTTCGTCGGTCATCCGACGTGACTCGGAGTGACCGACTGAAAGGGGAACGTCTCGGTTACGTATGTAACCCTCGTTCCCTGAAGGAGGGAACGGAGACGTCACGTCCCGTCGCCACAGTCGCTGTACCACCGCTGAGCTGCCGGGTCGCCGGCTCGGCTCCTCAGCGAAAACATAATTGATGCGGTGCATCAGCTGCCTCTTATGCTCACGCTGTGATCAGCGGCAGCTGGATGCAATAATCGCATGCCAATGTCCATTGGCTCGTTTAGTTACACTCGAAGTGGATTGGTCTCTCTGGCGAGATCCCAATTTCGTCGGTCATCCGACGTGACGTCTCCATTCCCTCCTTCAGGGAACGAGGGTTACATACGTAACCGAGACGTTATGCAGTTTATTATAATTAATTTTAATATATATAATATACATTTTATATGTATATTATATATATTGTATTATACATATATATAATATAATTTTAAAAAATCATGATTATATGCAAGTTATATAATTTGTTATATTATTTATATTTAATATTATTAGTGAAACCATAGTTAATCTAGAGCATGAAGACTGGACATGTTTCAAAGGTCATAGATGTGTTTCAAAGAACTTGCTCATGTCTATTAAACACATGAAAAAAGAAATACCAGGTTCCCATTACTTCTCTTTCTTTGCACTGAGCAACTGACTTAGACAAGCCTGTTTACATTTTCACACTACAGGGCAGCTCACTTCTTCAGAACATGCTAAATGTACATTTATTATTTATTATTACATTTGTTTGCCTCTCTGTGCCCACATACTGTATTTTGATGCAGCTAAATTCTCAATAAAACTGTTTTCATTGATATATTTTTTTCATAGATATATTTTCTGTTGTCAGATAATGGAATAAATATGAAATAGTGACTAAAACGCGAACCATTAAGACTAACGTTACATAACCAGCTCTACCTACCAAGATGTTAATCTGCACAAAAATCCTGATAATCGAGCCGTCGTCTGATGAAATCAAATAGCCTAAACATAAGATAAAGACAATAGCTGTTCTGTGATTTCGGCTATACCTGCATGTAAAATTAGAGAAGCAACATAATATCGGTTTTAAAGCAGCACTATGTAACTTTTGGCGCTCTAGCGGTTAATAACAGAACTGCACGCATCCCGCGGAAGAACATTCTAACCGGAGCTACTTCTCTAAGTTTATGTCTATGGCGATTCACGCAGGTATGTGTTACTCCGCAGTGGTGACGACCCGACCAGGCTACAATAGTCCAAAAATAAGCACTTATAAGTGTACCGTAGTGATTCGGGATAAGACAAAAACGCGGTTTGGAAGATGAATTCATGATGTACTCACTCATTATATGCATTTTGCAAATTCTGAACACAGAAAAAGTTACATGCTGAACAGAGCAGAGAGAGAGAGGTGTGTGCACAGCGGGAAAGAGAGACCTCGCGCTTGTGCAATGTACAGTACCGGCTAGTCTCAGAAACTAAATAAGGTTTGGGCAAAAACTAAAGATTGGTTGCTAGGCTTTTTTTGAAAAAAAAAAAAATTAAAAAAATAACTAAATAAATAAATAAAAGTTGCTAAAGGGGTCTGAAAAGTCGCTAAGTTGGCAACACTGACAGCATCTCCATCCATTTCTCCAACCACGGGTTAGGCCACGGCTCAAACAGGAAATGCTAATAAAATTAGCGCCGTTAAAATGAATTTGCGTTAACACATTATTAACGCGTTAACTTTGACAGCACTAATAATAACAACATATATACATATAACACATAATGCACACACAAATTGTGATTTTTAAAATTTATTCAAACAATGAAATGTGTAATTATGTGTAAGTTATATAATTTTACAGCAAAAAGTTATGTAATTTAAAGAAATAAAATGCATGGTTATATCAAAGTTTTTTAATTTGTTATACAATTTATATTTAATTTTGCAGTTTATTATGATTGTAGTATCATTATTTTACAATTTTACATATATTTACATATTATATAATAAAGTAAGGAAAAGTTTCATATAAATATTATAAATTATTATTTATTTGAATTTTTTTTTTTTAAACATTGTGATTTCTTGTTTCTTGATCTCAATTGTGGTGAAAGCTTTAAAATTGAACAAATAAATTTGCACTAATTACTACCAGTAAATATTTTGAAATGCTTTAACAACTCAAAATCAGTCAAAAACATTGTGATGAAATTGGACATTTATTTTACTATTTAAAAAACCAAACCAAGAAAAACCCTCAACAAACTAAAGGTAACACTTTAGAATAGGGAACACTTATTCACTATTAACTACGACTTTTCCCCCAATAAATTCCTAATTTGCTGCTTATTAATAGTTAGTAAGGTAGTTGTTACGTTTAGGTATTGGGTAGGATTAGGGATGTAGAATAAGGTCATGTAGAATAAGGCATTGATATGTGCTTAATTACTACTAATAAATGGCTAATATTCTAGTAATATACATGCTAATAAGCAACTAGTTAAGAGACCTTAAAATAAAGTGTTACCAAACTAAAATGCTACACAGGACATCAAATGAATCAGTTTGTTTGAACTAGCTCATAATAATCGTGTGAATCAATTCTGTAAAATTAACTGATCTTATTAATATTAAATATGACAAACATCTTAGGAAAGCTCAGTATAAAGCTGTGTACACAATACAATGCAAGTTTTCTTTTCTTTTCATCCGTTACACGTTTGAAATTCCTCCATCATATCAGCTTTCATGTTTCAGAGATTGTATCACACAAATAGTTTGGCCTTTGAGGATTTGCTTAGTAAACTGTTCTCTGCAATGGCATAACACCATATTCTATTATCATATTTTTACACCATTCACAAGTCTGAATATGTGATCTTGTGACGACTAACCTTCAGGTGCATCTGAGCATCCATTCACGAGATATTAAACCTCTGAATAGCAGAGTCGTTCGACTTTGTAACAGACAACAGGGAAGGCACAGAAACATGGCTGTTATAATGATCCTGATTGTTATTTTTTTCTGTGTCCAATCTGAGAGGGTGTTTCTGCTGTATATGCGGTTGCGCTCTGCGATAGCAGGGAACATCTGTTTTGCGCTTGTTGTTCCTCTTGGCTGCTTCTCAATTGGATTTCCTCAAGCAGGTCCAAGAGCTGTCACCTCTGCCAGGCTCTGTTAGCTATCACCACCGGACCCTATATTAAGAAGGGCTTTCAGGGCTAAGTTAATAACTCTCCTCGCCTCCCCTGACTGCCTCCGCTGCTCTCTGCCTCTTCTGTTGGCTGCTGGGTGGCCTTTGGGTATCCCTTCAAAGCTCTCGCTTTCTCCTTTTCAGCTCCTCCCTGCCTCAAGAGGGCCTTATGTTCGCTCATTCTGCCTCTATGTTTCTCTCTCTCCTTACATTTTGGAGAAAGGTGCGGTCATGTTAGCGAAATTTCGGCACAGTTTTGCTGGCAATAAGGTTGTCGTTAGTGTAATGATGTATGAAGTCACATTCAAACCAAGCAGCTGTGGTGAATCCGTGTGACCAACTCGAACTTGTTGCAAAATATTTGCGCAAAATCACAAAATTCTCAATTGCTTCGGTTGCTGTTGAAATGACTGGATTTTGTCGGGAAACGTTTGCTGAGTAATGGTTAATGTTGGTTTTTGCTGCAGATATGGATAAGCAGTCAGACTTGATGGACACAAAAATGCTGAAATAATTTCCACATTGCAATGTAAAAAAAATGGAATGTAAAAATGGAATTAAAGGGATAGTTCACCCAAAAATGAAAATTGTCGTTAATTACTCACCCTCATGTCGATCCAATCCTGTATGACCTTCGTTCATCTTTGGAACACAAATTAAGATATTTTTGATGAAATCTGAGCGCTTTCTGGCCCTCCATAGACAGCAACGGAACTGACACGTTCAAGGCCCAGAAAGGTAGTAAGGACATCGTTAAAATAGTCCATGTGACATCAGTGGTTCAACCTTAATTTTATGAAGCTACGAGAATACTTTTTGTCCGCAAAGAAAACAAAAGTAATGACTTTATACATGGACTATTTTAATGATGTCTTTACTACCTTTCTGGGCCTTGAATGTGTCAGTTGGATTTCTGTCTATGGAGGGCCAGAAAGCTCTCAAATTTCTTCAAATCCAGGAGGGTTTTTATGGTTAACTGAAACTTAAAAAAAAAAAAAAAAAAACCTTTTTCATTTCTTGAAATAAAAGTTAACTGAAAGAGAGACATATTAAAAAAAAATGTAAAAGTTTTTTTATTTATTTTTTTAATTTAAGCTAGTTGGTAAGGCAACATTTCTCAATTTCATTTAATTTAGATTGATGTAAACTAAATTTAAATTAAAACTAAAATTGAACTAAAACAGAATGTAAACTATATGCAAATATTAACCCCCCCCCCCCCCCCCCCCCCAAAAAAAAAAAAAAACCTAATAAAAATTCCAGAAACACAACAAAATTACTAATTTTATTATACTAAAATGGAAATGGAAAATACAAAAAAGGTAGGTAAATAAATAAATAAAATAAAATTAAAAAAAATATATAGGAATATCTAAATTAAAAAAGAAATAAAAAGAATGAAAACTATGTACAAATATGTAAAACAAAAGCTAATAAAAATTCCAGAAACACAACAGAATTACTACTAATTTTATTATACTAAAATGGAAATGGAAAATACTAAATTAATAAATAAAATTGTAATAAAAATTATAGTAGTATCTAAATAAAAAAGGAAATGAAACTAATAAAAACTATATATAAATATTAAAAAAACCTAATAAAAATTCCAGAAACAATGTAAAATACAAAATGAAAATGGAAAATACAATAAATAAATAAAATTTTAATAAAATTGTATTAGCATCTAAATAAAAAAAAATAAAAAAAGAGTGAAAACTACATAGAAATATATATAAAAAATAATAATAATGTCAGAAACACAACAAAATTACTGCTACTTTAATTATACTAAAATGAACATGGCAAATACTATGATACTTTAATAATATAATACAAAAAATAAGTAAAAATGAAATAAAATAACATTTTAAGAAAAATTATAGTAGTATCTCATTGATACTGAATTAACAGTCATGTTGCGATTTCTTTCTTTCTTTTTTTCAATTTATTTATTTATTTACTTGAAACGCTTTACCATCATAGCATTGATTTTAGCACGGACAAGCATTAGCAAACAATATCACTTTATCTGACCTTTTTCTCGCTCCCTCACTTTTTTTCCTGATTCCGCTTGCCCTGTCCTGCCTCGTTCCAGGACCTTTCTGGGATTTCCAGAACTTACTGGCAGTGCGTTAGTTTTCTTTACTTCACCGGTGAGTCAGACCACCCTGTGCAGGCATATGAAATAATTCTGGCAGTGTTGATAGATCGGATAAAATTATCTTGTCATCGACGAGTATAATAGTAAAGGGCAAGTGTTACAAATTCTAAGCCGCTATTTAACGTGTCAAAAAGTCCAGGAGTGAAATCAAATCCAGAACGAGTTTGCGTTGTTTTTATTCGGCAATGTACTTTTAATAGTCATCTCTCGGGTAGAAATTACAAATCAGAAACAGATTACACCAGACGACAACTGTAGAAACCTCAATGTTAATCTGAAGTATCTTTTGCTGTAACTCTCAAATCAAATCTAGATTTTCGGAGGACATTCAACCTTTCGTTCACATTCTCCTGAAGCTCGGCATTTCACAGCTGGGCCTGGTTTTGACATTCCCACCACCCAGCTGAACACGTCTCCGAATTTGATCCGGTTTGGAGGTTCTGCAGTACATCAGCGTCAAGACCCAAAGCTGACATTTGGCCCTTTTTGAAAAGACCGCTGGCACTTAACGTAAACGTTGTGTATACAACTTAATTAAACTGTTTTTCTGGAGGGCGTCAGAGACATTAGCAGGTCTCTTAAAAAGCGCGAAAAGCGTCTTTTTCTCTCGTGCTCTGATTTCTTTTCTTCCCGAGCTATTCGGTCTCGTATTTCTCTAATTATTGCCACATGCAGGAGGTTCTGCTTGACACAAACAGAGAAAGCCTGGATCTCGTGACCCGAGCCAGATTGATACATCAAGTTTAGTTTGACAAGACGAGACGTTTCTTTGGGTTTGCTGTGCATAATCCTAGCAAGATGAAAGTCAGAATGGGTGTTCAGAAGATTTGATATTCCATTAGCTACAGAAGAGTCACTCTTTATTTGTTGAAACACCACATTAACGACGCTTGTTTGCTGACCTTGGAAAGGACTGACTAAAATGTTATCATCTGCTGTCACTGTTATGAGCGGCAATGGGTTTTACTTTTCGTATTGAAAGTATCTTTAGTTTAGGGACCAATTCTCACTATTACCTAACTATTAACTGCGAATTTTCCCTCAGTGAACTCCTAATTTGCTGCTTATTAATATTTAGCAAGGTAATTGTTAAATATAGGATAAAGGGATCTAGAATATGGTCAGAATAAGGCATTAATATGTGCTTTACTAATAAATAATTAAACTACTCTACACTCAATACTAATAAACAGCTAAACAGCCAACTAATGAAAAGTACTAATAAACAGCCAAAATGCTAGTAATATGCAAGCAAATAAGCAACTAGTTAATAGTGAGAGTAGGTCACTAAACTAAAGTGTATATATACTTTTAATTGATTATTATAAGGATCACAAATAGTAAAAATATTACATTTAATTTATTTGCTGTTATGCATATTTCCTTTCAATTTTATATTTAATTATTGCATACAGCATATAATGTATAATGTTACTGTATGAATATTACATAAATATATGTATATTGAAATAATTATTTTTACACACACACACACACACACACACACACATACATATTAGAAATGTGTGTTTGTGTGTATACATTATGGTAATTATTATTATAAATAAATAAATAATTATATCAGTATTTTAAATTAAATATGTACATGCACAATTCATTCAGATAATTTATTTACTTTTATGAAGATTTTTATTTATTATATAATTATTGAATATGCCAGGTGTGTATACAGTGAAATCAGTTATTTCATGAATAATAAATTCATAAATTGACAATAAATTGACATATAATTAATATATTAATACTACAACTATTAATATAAATAAGTAATATAAAAACTTTATATTATATATTAAACACAATTATTCTTATAACACTTAATTACTTTTATGTAAATCATATATATGTGTGTGTGTGTGTGCATTTTTATTTTATGCATATATATATATGCATTTTTACAAATATGTGTTTGAGTGTGTATATATATCACAGTAATTATAATTATAAGTAATTTAAATGCATAATTATATCAATATTTTAATTAAATATGTACACACACACAATCCATTTAGATACACACGCACACACATACAGTGGTGTGAAAAAATGTTTGCCCCCTTCATGATTTTTTTATTTTTTTGCATGTTTGTCACACTTTAATGTTTCAGATCATCAAACAAATTTAAATATTAATCAAATATAACACAAGTAAACACAACATGCAGTTTTTAAATGAAGGGTTTTTTTTTTATGAAGGGAAAACAAAATCCAAACCCACATGGCCCTGTGTGAAAAAGTGTTTTTTTTCATTTTTTTTAGGGCTGTACGATAAATCGCAGGCGATTGTCATGCGCATCTCGTCAGTAAAGCCGGTTCTGTGATTAGTAGTAAATCTCTATCACGTGCTTTCAGATGGAGCGGCATTTAATACACAGACAGTGCGACCATTTCAGTCGCATTTGCGACTGAAAACTACTGCGTGCGACTATGAAAAAATATTTAGGAGCACCTGTGCGACTGACCCGATCAGCATACTGGTGTTTGCGCTGAGGGAGATTCAAAGGTTTCTAACATACTTACAACTTGTTTTTGTAGCGTTGAGTAATGTATCACAGACATATCCTCTCATTATAACAAACAAAGTGTAGACAGAGTGTAAATAAGAGATTCACTGTGCAGTGTAGAGAGCTGCGTTGATTATAATGGAGTTTTGTGAGATCGCGATGAACTAAGAGGAGTGACAGCTTTTAATGATTATTAAGGGAGTTTGCAAATGT
The DNA here is from genome assembly GCA_039654775.1 of Spinibarbus caldwelli. NCBI lineage: Eukaryota > Metazoa > Chordata > Actinopteri > Cypriniformes > Cyprinidae > Spinibarbus > Spinibarbus caldwelli. The sequence goes on from CM077231.1 coordinate 12,646,302, forward strand.
GATACTGATTTAATACAACAGTACATTAAAAAGTAAGTTAATATTAAGTGACTTATATTGTCTGACTACTACACTATTGCCTTATTTTGCTTTAATACAACAGTACATTAAAAAGTAAGTTAATATTAAGTGACTTATATTGTCTGACTACTACACTATTGCCTTATTTTGCTCTATTTCGTCAACGAAAATAGTTTGAAACAAAGTAACAGCTGAGCCGCTGCGCATCTCCATTCAAACACAGCGGTGCTTCGTTTATGAATGAACTGCGTTTTTAACCGAATCTAGTGAGTCAATGATTCAATTACCCATTCATAAAGACAGTCACATGCTTCGTTCCTGAATGAATCAGCCATTCCAACGAATCAATTGAATGAATGATTCAGTGATCAAATCAGTGATTTGCCGCCACCTGCTGGCAGTTTTAGTTTAATTTTTAAAGTATATTTTCTGTTATTTAAATCATTTAGTATTTCTATATTCAAAATTTTATATTTAAAACATTAACGTCAACATGAATTTATAAATTTAATTGCACTCATGCGACCTCTGAGCCTCATTAAATGTCTGAAAATACACCTACAAGCCACTTGTGTGCTCTTCTGTGCCACCTCTGTAGTACAAATTTATTTCTTAAATACTGTTTTCATTTGATTGGTAACTTATTCTACTTTTTATTCTTCTGTTTTAATTAGAAATGTTAAAAAGCTTATAAATATGTTTTTTGAATTTGATAAATAAAAGTTGATATACTTTTAATAAAGTTAGAAAAATGCCATTAGAAAGGTAAAAGCAAAATTCCCTGTAAATCACTTTAAGGAGTCAAATATCACCTCGTAATTGGTAGGTTCATTTTTTATTAGAATTTTTAATTACTGATTAGAAGGTGCTCCTAAATTTTTGACCATGCTCCTAAATGTTTTAAATTAGGACCACAAGCGCTCCTAAAAAGAAAAGTAAGCGTAGAGCCCTGACAGAGCCGTAGATCACTGACAAGTTATGCAATATCGCATTCATAATCAAAGGCGATTCATCTGCGATTATGAATGCGATATTGCGTAGCTTGTTAGTTACTGTTTAAAATGCATGGAATGGTGCGCTGTGATTGGTTGAGCGGATGTATCACATTCTGCAGAGAAGGGAGACTGCCGTTTGTCGCGGTTTGGAAAGATATGGAGAAAACATGACAGAATAACACGGCAGATATCGCATTTTGCGTGAAATTATAAATTGAGTTTTTATTACGGACCAAATACAATACTGATTTTGGCGGGAACTCAATGTTTAAAAAAAAATGTAGTTTATCGCATTTTGGAACCATACTCTATATATATGTATATATGTATATTTATATGTATATGTGTGTGTGTGTGTATGTATATATTAGTGCTGTCAATCGATTAAAAAATTTAATCGCGTTAATCACAGTCATGGACTGTGATTAATCATGATTAATCACAAATTTAAAATACTAGTTTTTACCTGTAAATGTGTTGAAATAATGAAATGCATGACAGGCTAGTTTAAGGAAACAGAACCTTTCACACCTCCGCCAGGTATGAGACATAATCCTTATTATTCTTTTATCATTATTCTTTTGTTTTTATTCAGCCATTATCAGCCTTTATACTGGCAATAAAACATTTACCAAGCCACATCGCTTCAATCCCAGTATACATTTACCCAACTATTATCAAAAGTATTTCTAAATAAATACAACAAAACATTTTCTTGCGACCTTACGTGAAGTATTATGACAAAATGCATTATGAAGAAGAATTGGACCTGTTCTGCAGCTGCATTAGAGCTAATATTAGCATCATACTTCATTAGACAATTTATGAGATTTATAGTACACTTTTACTCAGAACTCACTTCAAACCACCATCAAGTGTTTGTAATAACTTCATTTTACGATCACATGTGGAATTTGGTCGTTTACTGTTGTTAAAATATGCTATTTATAGTCTTTTATATCGCTGCACAAATTAGCATTTCAGATGTACACATTCATCTCAAGAAAATCACATACAAACCATATCCTATCGTAATCGTGTGTTTATTATCTTATATAATCTATAGTGGCTGTTGTCATGTTTATTTCTGCTGTGTAAAAGCCTTATCATGTATGCTCTGGCTGAAACTCACGTTGTTTGTGATGTTTACAGCCGCCTCTCCGTTCTTAAGTTGCCAGGTATACATTCCAAGTATAATACACATTAGGAAAAGGATCTATTTTCATTTTTATTTGTCTATATACACTTTGGGCGGCCGCGGTACATTATAAAAGTAGCCCAAAAAACCACAACCCACGGCTCTGTCATTTTTCACGCGACTGTATTTTCAAAATAGCCCACTTGTGCCGTTACCCTGGCAACACTGGTTCACTGTACCCTCATCACACAATGATAGATAACCTTCTGTGCTGCGATGACGGGAAGAACTTAGGGTCAAACCCTATCAAATGATTAATTTGCGTTAAAAAAATATTAACGCGTTAAAATTTTTTGATTAATCGGATGCGTTAACGCGTTAACGTTGACACCCCTAGTATATATATATATATATATATATATATATATATACGCACACACACACACACACACACACACACATATATATATGAATGTATACAGTGCTGCTTGAAAGTTTGTGAACCCCTTGCAGAATCTGAAAATTGGAGTAATTTTAACAAAATAAGAGAGATCATACAAAATGCATGTTATTTTTTATTTAGTACTATCCTGAGTAAGATATTTTACGTAAAAGATGTTTACATTTAGTCCACAAGACAAAACAATAGCTGAAATTATTAAAATAACTCAATTCAAAAGTTTGTAAACCCTTGGTTCTTAATACTGTGTGTGGTTACCTGGATGATCCATGATTGTTTTTTGTTTTGTGATGGTTGTTCATGAGTCCCTTGTTTGTTCTGAACAGTTAAACTGAGCACTGTTCTTCAGACAAATTCTCCATGTCCTGCAGAATCTTCAGGTTTCCAGCATCTTTTGCATATTTGAACCCTTTCCAGCAGTGACTGTATGATTTTGAGATCAATCTTTTCACACTGAGGACAATTGAGGGACTCAATTGGGGTGAAAACTTTTGAACAGGATGAAGATGTCCAAATTTTTTTATTTTGTTGGAATATAATTTTTTTTTTTTCCATTTAGTACGGCCTTTCGGAAGCAAGAGAAGATACTTGCATGTTTCCCGGAAGACAAATTAAGTACAATTTACCTTGATCTTTAAATTCAAAAAGCCCCACCCCCCCTCTTAATGCATTGTGTTCCCTTCTGGAGCATCAGTGAATGTTTGAACCTTTTTTAATAGTTGTGTTTGAGCCCCTCAATTGTTCACAAACTTTTGAATGGGGTTATTTTAATAATTTCAGCTATTTTTTTGTCTTGTGGACTAAATGTAAACATCTTTTATGTAAAATATCTTACTCAGGACAGTACTAAATAAAAACATAACATTTTGTATGATCTCTCTTATTTTGTTAAAATTACTCACATTTTCACAGATTCTGCAAAGGGTTCACAAACTTTCAAGCAGCACTGTTTATCCATTTAGATCACTTTATTTTTATATAATTTTTACATATGTCAAGTGTGTATACAGTGTATACAATTCATTTACTTATGATATGTAATAAATATATTAATACTACAATTATTATAAGTATTATAAATATATTATAAATACTACGTTATAAACAAAATTGTTTTTAAATCACTTATTTACTTATATATAAGCGCTTATATGTATAGCGCTTTTCACGATACAAATCGTTGCAAAGCGCTGTACAGAAAATTAAGTTTCTACAATATATTTAGTAGTAGCTTATCATTGGTGACTATGTCAGTTAATGTACATATGGCAGAAATGTACGGAAAAATCAATTAAAGACGTAATCAAACAGACGATGAACACTATTAACAGTAATTATTATTATATGTTGAAATCAAACTTATAGCAAGATTTGGTAGTTCTGTATGTTGTTTCAGGGTTGGCATCGTCTGAGGTCCTCTGCGGGGTTGGCATCATCTCTTCTTAGGTGTTCTGGATCCAGACTGAAGCTTGTGTAAATCCTATCAATCCCGTGGCAGAAACAGAGAAACAAATAGAGACATAATTAGCGTAGCTGCTGTTCCAACTAGGGCTGTCACGATATTAGATTTTTCATATCACGGTTATTGTGGCCATAAGAATTCACAATATTGATATATCGTGATATCTATAGAAACCTTGGGGGGGAAAAAGATATCAGTCAAATTATTTTTTACTTTGTTTATTGAGTTTTTCTTTTTCACCCAACGAACATAAGGATACTGATAAACGCAGGGCACAAGACTCTGGCTTTCATTGTCTTCTTTGGAGCTCCTATGAAATAATAAGAGAGAAAATATTGTCAAGTTCAACAGTATGATGAATACATATCAATGGTAACACTTTACAATAAGATGTCATTTGTTAACATTAATGTATTAACTAACATCAAAGAACAATGAACAATACATTTATTACACAATTTATTAATCTTTGTTAATGTTATTAAAAATACAGTCGTTCATTGTTTATGTTAGTTCACAGTGCATTAATGTTTACAAACACAAGTTGTGATTTTAATAATGTATTAGTAAATGCTGAAATTAACATGAACTAAAATTAATAAATGCTGTGGAAGTATAGTTCATTCTTTTTTCATGTTAACTAATGTAATTAACTAATGTTAACTAATGAACCTTATTGTAAAGTGTTGCCATATTAACATCTAAACTGATACTTTAACCTGTTAACTTGTGTACCTGTATTTTAAGCTCTTTAACCTATAGTTGCGCCGGCGCCACTGAAGTCATGTAGTAAGAGCGCTGCTAATTCAGTTTTAATGTGCGTCTAGAACAGCCGCAGATGAGGCATTAAGTGCATGGCACTGCGACCAACTTAACATTTTACAGAGTTTAATGTAGCAATGTGGTCGCTCAGTTTTTCAAGATCAGTTTTAATCGTGTAACTGTTAATAGGTTTGAACAAAGAAATAAAGTGTTACTACGCACAGGCTGTATTGTTTGCAAATACAATAATAAGACGAGTAAAGAAAACGCGGTACTTATTAAAATAATCACCCTTTATTTAAATATATGAACACAGAAAACCTCTGTTAACAGGTTAATGTAACATTTCCCATTCTATGACTAGTAAAATAATTGCAACTTACTCTGATGAACACGGCTCTTCTCGGAGTAGCTGCGAGCGCTGCGTCATCTTCTTGTTTGACAGGTGTCATGGTTAAGGCGCAATACTGCCACCTGGAGGTCAACCAGGTACTGGCGCTGGAGTATTTACATGTGGTGTTATCATAAGAGTCCTGTTCATTTTAAATATTGCGGTTATCGCCAATACCGGTATATCGTCACACACTAAATTAACACAATATCGATAATTGTTGCTTTGAATATCACGGTTATCGTCAATACCGGTATATCGCGACACCCCTAGTTCCAGCCAAGCAAAATTGATTTGTTTAACCCAAGTTAAAGAATAATAATGTGCATTTGATCAGATATAACTGCAGTACAAGATTATGAGATGCATTATTTGAAAGCTTAGCCAAAGAGATGTGTCTTTAATCTAGATTTAAACAGAGAGACTGTGTCTGAACCCTGAACGTTATCAGGAAGTCTATTCCAGAGTTTGGGAGCCAAATGCGAAAAAGCTCTACCTCCTTTAGTGGACTTTGCTATCCTAGGTACTACCAAAAGTCCAGAGTTTTGCGACCTTAGGGAGCGTGATGGATTGTAGCGTGGTAGAAGACTAGTTAGGTACGCAGCAGCTAACCCATTAAGGGCTGTATAGGTAAGTAATAATATTTTGTAACTGATGCAGAACTTAATAGGTAGCCAGTGCAGAGGCTGTAAAATTGGGGTAATATGATCATATTTTCTTGATCTGGTAAGGACTCTAGCCGCTGCATTTTGGACTACCTGTAGCTTGTTTATTGAAGATGCAGGACAACCAGCTAGCAGTGCATTACAATAGTCCAGTCTAGAGGTCATGAATGCATGAACTAGCTTTTCTGCATCAGAAACAGGTAATGTGTTTCGTAACTTGGCAATGTTTATAAGATGGAAGAATGCTGTTTTTTGTAACATGGGAAATATGATTTTCAAAAGACAAGTTGCTGTCTAATATAACACCCAGATTTTTGACTGTAGAGGAAGTAACAGTACATCCGTCTAGTTGCAAATTATAATCCAAGAGAATCTGTGTACTGTTTTTTGGTCCAATAAGTAATATCCCTGTCTTATCTGAATTTAATAGGAGAAAATTATTGGTCATCCAATCTTTTACATTTTTAACACACTCTGTTAGCTTAGATAATTTAGAAGTTTCATCTGGTCTTGTTGAGATATATAGTTGAGTATCATCAGCATAACAATGGAAACTAATCCCGTATTCTCTAATAATATTACCAAGGGGCAACATGTATATTGAAAATAGCAGAGGACCAAGGACAGATCCTTGTGGTACTCCATACTTTACTTGTGATAATTGAGATGACTCCCCATTTAAATAAACAAAGTGGTAGCGATTGGACAGGTAGGATCTAAACCATCTTAAAGCCTGCCCTTGAATACCCGTATAGTTTTGTAATCAATCTATGAGTATGTCATGATCTATGGTGTCGAATGCAGCACTAAGATCAAGTAAAACTAGCAATGAGATGCAGCCTTGGTCTAACGCAAGAAGCAAGTCATTTGTAATTTTAACAAGTGTGGTTTCTGTGCTATGATGGGGCCTGAAATTCTTCATAGAGATTTTTTTTTTTTTTTTGCTGGAAGGAGCACAATTGAGCAGACACAAATTTTTCTAGAATTTTAGACATAAATGGAAGATTTGAAATGGGTCTGTAATTTGCCAATTCACTAGGATCTAGTTGTGGTTTATGGAACAATTTTCCGGACTATTTTCAAATAGAATTGCAAATTATATTTTCAGTTGCGTTTTCCATATGTGGACGCATAAAATGTGACATAATCCAAATGCAATTGCAAATCTTGCATTACCGTTTGCATTTTCGCTTTTGCAAACGCAGTGACTGCCACATTTCAAATGAAAAAGCAAAGTCTATTTGCAACTGTATTTCCCATGTCTTATGAGTTATGAACCTGTCATATTTAAATAGCAATATTAATTACCGCATTTGCTTTTTCACTTTCTCTGCGCAATGGAATTGCAATTCCTTTTGCATTTGAATTTCCGATGTCTGCACTGAAAACTGTCAATCAATGTGAGGGGGCGGGACTAAACTAGGGGGCGTGTTTGTTTTGGGAGGTGACGTCACTCACAGACGACCGTGCCGAATGCTTTGATCAATGGAAGTAATCGGTAAAGCCTCCGCTAAAGGCAGCTGCCAATCAGTTCGTGCCTGTGTCAACGAACAGACAGTGCAACCTTCTTGGCACAATACATAATTCTGTCTTTTTTACCCCAAATACAGCGATTATCCCCTGATAACAGAGCCACAAACAGTACACACAATAGGTCAAAATTAACTATTACCCAAACGCTTTTCACCTGTCTCAACATCTCTCACTGTTTCTCTCAGTCTGATCGATGCAAGTGCAATTCTACACTTATTAGAGTTCATTTCATTCGTAAGCAAACAAAACAGTGCCAATCTATATTTATTTACCCATTTTCCACCTTTTCCATTTTCCACCTTTATTTTATTCAACATGTTTAATCCGTTATGGAGCACGCGTCCCGTGGCACCAAAGCGTCACCAAAAAGACTTTATTTTTGTCGTGATCTCTACATAACAAAAGTTGCTTTCTCGTTATCACGACTTATTTTTCTCGTGATCTCAACAAAACAAAAGTTGTTATATAAGTTAAACAACTGCGCCAGCAGGTGGAAGTATAGAACTACTGATGGGGAGTTGTATACTGTATCAACTATAGCCTACTGTACGCGTTTGGGACAGAGGACCTTCTTCGTGACCACTATAATTTATGCAGTTTATTACTAACATTTAATTAACTTATAAATGTTAAACATTAGTTCAGTTATGTTATACAGTGTTGTAGCCTTATCTTTTGTATTTTCTACATTTCTTTGTATTAAACCACACACACACGCATGTACACACACGCGCGCACACACACACACACACACACAAACACACACACATAACAGCATCCCAAGCTTGTAATGCACACGATATCACAGCCTATCCTACATGACTAATAAAAATCACAAACAAATTATTATAATATATTATTATATGTAATTTTATTTTAAACGAAGTGAGTAATTTGAATTAACACATTAAGCCAGGTTAAGCGTTTTAGAATGTCCCTGTCAAGGTTGCATTTGTTACTATAGCAACAGTAGACTAAATTAAGTCATGATCACGAGAAAACAAGAAAGAAAAAATGATAATATGCATGGCCGCTTAGAACTTCCATACAATTACAGATTAAAAGAAAGGAATAAAATGAACTGTAATAAGTGTAGAATTGCACTTGCATCAGTCGGAATAAGAGAAATAGTGAGAGATGTTGAGACAGGTGAAAAGCGTTTTGGTAATAGTGAATTTTGACCTATTGTGCATACCATTTGTGGCTCTGTTATCAGGGGATAATCGCTGTATTTGGGTAAAAAAGACAGAATTATGTATTGTGCCAAGAAGGTTGCACTGTCTGTTCGTTAACACAGGCACAAACTGATTGGCAGCTGCCTTTAGCGGAGGCTTTACCGATTACCTCCATTGATCAAAGCATTCGGCACGGTCGTCTGTGAGTGACGTCACCTCCCAAAACAAGCACGCCCCCTAGTTTAGTCCCGCCCCCTCACATTGATTGACAGCTTTCAGTGCAGACATCGGAAATTCAAATGCAAAAGGAATTGCGATTCCATTTGAGTTTTGGCAGGTTATATGCGCGGCGCAGAGAAAGTGAAAACGCAAATGTGGTAATTAATATTGCTATTTAAATATGACAGGTTCATAACTGGTAAGACATGGGAAATACAGTTGCAAATAGACTTTGCTTTTTCATTTGAAATGTGGCAGTCACTGTGCATTCGCGAAAGCAAAAATGCAAATGGTAATGCAAGATTTGCAATTGCATTTGGATTATGTCACAATTTATGTGTCCACATATGGAAAACCCAACTGAAAATACAATTTGCAATTCTATTTGAAAATAGTCCAGAAAATCGTTCCATAGTGGTTTCTTAATAAGAGGCTTAATAACAGCCAGCTTGAATGGTTTTGGGACGTGACCTAAAGATAACGACGAGTTAATAATATTGAGAAGCAGTTCTTCTGCTACAGGTAACAACTCTTTCAGTAATTTAGTGGGTACAGGATCTAATAAACATGTTGTTGGTTTAGATGTAGTGATAAGTTTATTTAGCTCTTCCTGTCCTATAATTGTAAAGCACTGCATTTTTTCTTTGGGTACGATGAATGAAGCCGAAGTATTAGATGCTGTAGAATCTACATTTGTTATTGTATTTCTGATGTTATCTATCTTGTCTGTAAAGAAATTCATAAAGTCATCACTACTAAACTGTGAGGGAATATTTAGAACGGGTGGCGTCTGGTTATTTGTTAATCTAGCTACTGTGCTAAATAAAAACCTTGGATTGTTTTGGTTATTTTCTATGAGTTTGCGGATATGCTCGGCCCTGGCAACTTTTAGAGCCTGTCTATAACTGGACATACTGTTTTTCCATGCAATTCTAAAAACTTAGTTAGTTTTTCTCCATTTGCGCTCAAGATTACGAGTTTCTTTTTTTGAGAGAATGGGTATTACTGTTGTACCATGGTGCGGTACATTTTTCTTTAACTTTTTTCAATTTGATGGCCACAACAGCTTCTAATGTATTAGAGAAGATAGTGCCCATGTTGCTAATCATTTCGTCTAGCTCATGTGTATTTATGGGTACACAGAGCAGTTGAGATAAATCAGGCTGGTTATTTATGAATCTGTCTTTAGTGGTTGGAACAATAATTCTTCCTGGACGATAATGCGGAGCCATATAGTTAATATCAGTAATACGCAGCATGCATGATACAAGAAAATGGTCAGTAACATCATCACTTTGAGGTACGATATCTATATCAGTAAGATTGATTACATGCGATATAATTAAATCTAGCGTATGATTAAAACGATGAGTGGGCCCGGTGATGTTTTGCTTGACTCCAAAAGAGTTTATTAGGTCAGTAAACGCAAGTTCTAATGCATCATTGGTATTATCAATGTGAATGTTAAAATCTCCAACAATTAGCGCTTTATCAACAGTAACCAATAGGTCTGAGAGGAAATCTGTAAATTCTCTTAGGAAATCTGTATACGGCCCTGGCGGCCTATACACAGTAGCCAGAGCAAGAGATAGGAGAGATTTCTTTTGCATATCTGACAGTGTAACATTAAGCAGAAGTATTTCGAATGAGTTGTATCCTGAGCTGTATCCTGTTTTCTGAGTAACATTGAGAATATCACTATATATTGTTGCAACACCACCGCCACGGCCAGTCTGACGGGGTGCATGCTTATAACAGTAGCTTGGTCGAGTAGACTTATTTAGACCAATATAATCATTTGGTTTGAGCCAGGTTTCAGTCAAGCAGAGCACATCAAAACTATTATCTGTGATTATTTCATTTACAATAACTGCTTTGGGTGCGAGTGATCTAATGTTTAGGAGCCTAAACTTTAAAAATTGTTTTTGTTCATTTATTTTGCATTTTTCTGGATTAATCACGATCAGATTGTTTCTAGATCCTGCATTAAATTTATATTTTGGCCTTACTGTTCGGGGAACAGACACAGTCTTTATAGATTGGACAGCACAAGTACTTCTATCATTTAAGTGGGTAGAACAAAAGTCATCATAGCAGTTATTTGAGAATTGGCTTACTAATCATATGGAGCGTAGAGTCCTGGAGATGTTGTCCGACAGGAGTTCTGCTCCGACTCTGCTGGGGTGCAGGCCATCAGCACGGAAAAGCCTAGGACGCGCCCAGAAAAGATTCCATTTATTAACAGAGCAGTTTCTGTTCTTTACACCATGACAATAACCACTCATTTAAAGCAAAAAGTCTACTGAACCTTTCTTGTCCTCGTCGATACGTGGGAAGCGGTCCTGACACGATGATCGTCATCGCGGGTGATGCGCTGCGTACCGTCTCAATCAGGCTCCTGAAGTCCCTCTTCAGTGTTTCCGTCTGCCGCAGCCTGGTGTTGTTCACCCCCGCGTGCTGCATGATCGCGCCGATGCTCTCGTCATCCTTCAGAATCGTGGGTATCTGCGCAGAAACATCAAGAACATAAGCGCCAGGGAAACAGTGAGTGTGCGCTTTACCTTCAGCTAACGTAGCACGGACGTGCCGGATGATGGAGTCTCCGATCACAGCGTCGCGTTCCGTCTCACGGAGGGGAGCGAAGCGGTTCCGGGTGGAGATCTCGAAGTCCGGAGGCGGCAGAGGGGAAGAGGTCCTTGCGCGGGGCCTGGCTCGCATCTTCTGCTGCTGCTGCACCCAGTGTCCGTGGCGTCCCGGCGCCAAAGTGAAGGACATCTGGGAAGATTGCATCCTGGGTGCACAGGGTCTGCAGAGAAACACACGGAGTAGAGGTGGTGGTAGTATTAGCGGCGCGCTGTATACTTACCCTGGACTTGTGAGCGTCAGCCTGGGATGTTTCCAACGTGGCTCTCTGCTCTCTCAGCTGGGCCTGCTTCTCCACCAGCTCGCGGATCTGCTTCTCCACGGCCTCCAGCTACACCGAATGCAGCTCGAACGTGTCCTCGCCTGCACTCAAAGGGAGACACACATCCGCCATTAAAGCAAGTAACAGTGAGTAAAACAATGGTAATGTGTGTGAATAGAGTATTAGAAATGTAAGCGAGATTAGCGGCAACCTTCCTAATGCAACCATGCTGGCGATGCTAACTGGCTATAAGCTAATAGCGGACTCGGGAAATCAAAATAAAAATATAGCTGCAAGCAGCGATGGCGGGCCCAAGCCGTCAGTGCAAACGCCACCCTGGTGGCATCAGGAAAACGGTGCACAGCGAGCACATGCATTTACAGCAACCCTCTGGCAGTCTGCTTTTGAGGGATACAGCAATGAAAGGTTTAACCCTCTGGGGTCTGAGGGTGTTTTGGGGGCCTGGAGAAGTTTCGCCATGCCCTGACATTTGTGCTTTTTTCAGTTACTTATAAAAATGTAAATGGCTAAAGTCTAATAACACTGTAAACAGCACAAACTGGGCTATAATAATATGTTAGCAGCATTTATGTACATGATTGTGTTTTTGAGAAAGCAACATTTATGCGTGGTTAGTGAAAAACTCAAATTTTGAAGTCACTGAAATAAGGCCATAAAACACATACAGAACATCTGTTTACAAGACCTTTGAGAACTGGATCTTGTAGCCTAGAGTTTTTGCTTCAAAATTATGTGAAAATCAGCTTGTTTACTCACTCACAGAAAACAATATATTGATTTAAATTTTTAAAGACATGTTTTGTGATCGAAAGCCTATATGCGAGGGCGTCACAATGGCCTTGAATATTAAGTGATTCTCCCCTGAGAGACAAAGGGCCCTCCCCTAATGGCCCATCAGTGTGACTGTGACCTTGAGGCAGGTGAGACAGAATGTGAGGGGATTGAAAAAAATGTTTTTTTAATTATTTGTATTTTATTTACAACACAGTATAATCAAAACATACATAATGAAGGTCAAAGACACATTATTGTGCACACTGATCTAACCACAGAGATGTGAACAGACTTTGAGTCATTCCTGCAACAGATTCTGTTCAACAAGTGAAACAAGTAAATCATACCTGATATTTACTTGTTTTATTTAAGTGTTTCTGCTTCTTTCCATGGATTCAAGAAGAAAAAAACATAATCAGTAGTCAAGGAGCTTGTTTTACCATAGAATATCAATGTAGGTGAAAATCTGATGTTGGTACAGCGCTCTCAGAGGAAAACAGTTTGAAGAGACTGAAAGTCAGCAGGATTCATCTGTGGTGCAGGTATCTGATTCAATAAAATACAAACAACCAAAAAATAAAAAAAAACATTTGTGAGCATGTTAATATCACGAGCATCTGTATATATGTAACCATAGACTCACGCATGCTTTGTACTATCATAAAAACAAAAACATTTTATATCTGAGAAACTAATTATTTTTGTTTAGCACATTATTAAAATCTATTTTTGAACAGAGTAGGCTATTAATAATAAACATGTTCTAAACACATAGACTCGTAGCATTCATCATGTTACAGTGTACATTCATATTACTTTTGTTTTATATAGAGCATGAAAACATTGCGCGGTAAGAAATTTAAATACAATGAATTGCCTATCATATTCAAAATGTTTTACTCAATTTCAAACATTGTAGTCAGGCATTATAGTTTGCGAAAAACTCAACTATGATTTTGTAGTCATATAGCCATCCTGAACATCATGTATGATTTTATAGTTGCCTAAGATATGATTCTGCAGCCATAGACTCACGCATGCTTTGTACTATAAAAGGATGTACTTTGTACTATAAAAAAAGGATATTTTATATTTGAGAAGTAATTGTTATCGTTTAGCACGCTATTAAAATATATTTGTGAACAGATTATTAATAATAAACATGGTCTAAACATTCTTAGATGCGTAGCATTCATCATGTTGTAGTTTGGGAAAAACCCAACTAGTAATGTGTTCAAGTTTATGTCACAATAACACATTAACTAATGCAAAAAAGAAACATTACTTACTCGTCAGATTGATCTTTTCTGGATGAAATCTTGTTCTTCTTTTGAGGGAAATCCAGCCTTTACTCAGCGCTTCTTCTTGCAGAAACGGACAGTAGCTGCGATGAACGAACTCCTCGCGCTTTGTTTATGTTGGGCGTTTCCATGCGCACGTGTCTCACGTAGATATTTACATATGAACGGCGCGAGCCGCGAGAGGGCGGGATTGCATTAAAGATAATGAGTTAGACGGGAAAGACTGAACATCGTGTTGGTTTCATACGGATTACTTTATCACAGAATGTTTGTTTTCGATGTGACTTACTTCATTCAAAAGTAGACACTTCAAGCTTTCTATAGATATAACTCCCATGTCTGTGTGCTGAGTATTTGCTGAGTTACAGTTCATTTTAGTGACGCGTTTCTAAAAGCAGTTCGCGGAGACGGAGAAGGCAGAGAGCGCACCCTGTAAGGTGAAAAACGTGAAAAACATGTTTTCCTTATTCTTCAAAAGCACAAAGTTTAGTTGTTATAATGAGTGTATACAAATAAAAGTAGACCCCTTACAGATTCGAATGGTGTATTGCTCTTATCTGTACGATCAAAAATGGCAGAGTAATTCAAGCTCATTTCGGCCTTATCAGGAAAATCTGCCACAAAACGCGTATCCGCGTTTGTCGACCCCAGAGGGTTAATCCAAACCATCAAGACTGTGAAACATACACACACACAACCATACATAAAACTTCGGTAACACTTTCAATAAGGTTTCATTTACTAACATTAACTATATTAATTAACATGAACAATACTTATATAGCATTTATTAATGTTAATTAATATTCAAAACTTATAAATATTATTAAAATTTAAAGTTTTATCTGTTAACATTAGTTAATGCACTGTGAATTAACATGAACATTTTGATTAACTAACATGATAACACTTTATAATAACTGCACACTATGAATCATTAGTTAAGCATTAGTAAATAGGCAATCTGTCCTTTATAAAGCATTGCTCCAGCATTAATAGGCATTAGTAAGCATTTTATAAATACAGCTATACATGTTTTGTTCTTGAACATATCTATAATGTTTAATAATTGTATTTTCATACTTTATTAATGATCAATTTAACATTTCTAAATTATTACGTTATTTACAAACCAGTTATTTAGGAGTTGTCAGTGGTTCATAAGATCATTTAGAAAGTGCAAGTAAATGATTAATAAACTATTTAAATGTACATTTATAAATCTTATTATTTAGACACATCATAATAATTGCTCAGTGTGTTAATAAATGCTTTATCAACATACATTCCTGCTGTAATTCATGATTAAGTCAGGTAGTTATAAAACATTTAGCAGTTGCCAGCCATCTATTTGTGTGAGCTCATCTAAAGTGAGGACTACTTATGCCTTATAAAGCATTTACAAAGGAGATTTAAAGGGTCATTTATCTCCCAAACAGAAAAGTTAAACAAACACAACACAGAGTGATACAGAACACACAAATATTTTTTCAAGATGCAAAAAATGAAACTGTACACTTGTTAAAAATGAAAAATAAACCTCTGCAATTTCATTGTAAAAAATAAAATAAAAAAATTCAAGTGTACAGTTTCATTTTTTGTATCTTGAATAAAATATTTCTGTTTTGTATCCCTCTGTGTTGTGTTTATTGTTTTCTGTTAGGAAGATAACTGAGCCTTTAAATCTCCTTTGTAATAGATATGCCTTATAAATAAAGAACAAGGCATTTATAGCTGTATTTATAAACTACTTACTAATGACTATTAATGTTGTTACTTGACATGTTGTTACTTTTTTGATAGTCCAAAAAAAATATATGAATAAATAAATAAATAATCCTAAGGAAATCAATAGGGCCCTGCGCCTTACCGGCTTGGGCCCTAACTAGTGATAGTAAGGCGCTCTGATTGTTTTTGTTGTAGAATACGACAGGGGATATATTCACACATTATAGAAAGGAAAATTATGGTGTATAAAATTGATTTTAAGATAAAAAATAGACGATAAAAAATTAATTTGACGGAGCTCAAACTCAAAACACGCGGCAGCAACGAACAGGAAGTGACTATTAACAGGGGACAATTAACATAATCCGTAATCTGTGACCGACAGAGGAGGATCTTGGTGGCAGGAATTTTTGATTTATAAATAATTGATTTCTCTATATACACACTTATGTGAAAAACATATGGATGTATATTTCTTTTTTTTATGTAGACCTATATGAGACACATAAATTATAATTGATGTAAAATTTCTGATCTTTTTCCATTAATGTCAATTCATGATTCAAATAGTCCAGAGCTGTAATGGCTGCTCACACACACACACATAAATAATAGTCTTTCACCCAAAGCAGATGTTGACGTTCATCTGGTGTAATTGTGCGTTTCTGTGCGCTTGTGTTTCGCACCGAGCAAACTAGCCTCTGTTTAAGATTGCCCTGAGCATAACCCCAACCCAGCCTTCAACTCCTCTGTAAAACCACACACACACACACACACCTGATACCCCTCATGTCGTCATCAAAGTCCCCTGCGCTATTCACTAAATTGAGAAATTGGTTCCAACCCCGAACAGCAAAGGGCCGGTCCCGCTCAAAAAGTGTTTTCCATGGATAAATTAGTCGGCCAGATAGATACTGTTTCCTTTCATTACTGCTTACTAAAATCAGATGCTGTTGATGTTGTTCAGTGCTTTTTTCCTCCAAAACCGTTGATGTCACTCCATCCGTTCATCCGGTCAGCTCCATTTGTTCCCGAAGCATCCTATATATATTTATATATATATAACAGTGCAGAGATGGAGAGCTGCCCCGTTCTCTCTGCCCATACACTGTGTCCCTTTAATCATAGTTTTCATTTCAGTACATTGAAATTTCCCTTACCAAGGACAACGTCATAAATAAAGACAAAAAAGGGTTTTGCAGAGGAAAATCTTGTACCTGCTTGCTCCCTAACTTTTTGTGCATTAGGGGATAAAAAAGACGAGGTGGTCATCTGTGAAAATTTATAATCATTTATTACGCGGCAGGCGGCGAGGCGGAGTAAGTAAAAGCGTGAAGGCAGACATCCATAAAAAGGGACGTGAAGCCCCTAAATGAAAAGCAAAGTGAGTTTCTGTATCTTGTCGTTGGTAATGAGGAGCAAGGGCCTTTCTTCTCCTCGGAGTACAGTGTGTTCAGTGCGGCACACACATTTGTCTGTGTTTGACACAGAAGGGTACAGGCATGAGTGACCTCAACAAAAATATCTCAGTTACGTTTTTGGGGAAAATGCGTTTTTGGATTGGGTTATTGATTACATCTGTATCTACCTACCACTTCATGCTTTGTTCAAACTTAAGTTTGCTAGAAGAATTTCAAAAAAGTGAAGAATGAATAAATAAATAAAGAAATATTTATTTACTTACTGATTGATTGATTGATTGATTGATTGATTGATTGATTGATTTAAACAAATATTTATTATTAATAATTAAATTTATTACAATTATTATTATTATTATTATTATTGAATGTATATTGACATAAATATTAATAATAATAAGTATATTTTTGCAAATAAATACAATAAATTGATAAATAAATATCCTTGTCTACCTCACTATTTGAAATATAATAATAACAGCAACAACAACAACAACAGTTATTACCAAATGTTTATTTAAACAAATGTAGTTATTACCAAAGATTTATTTAAACAAATATTTATTTACATTTATAAAAATGTAAGTGTATTTATGGTGCTTTTCCACTGCGTAGTACAACTCGGCTCGGTTCAGAACGACATGACATGGCACGGCTTGGTTTGCGTTTTCACTGCAGTTTAGTACCGCTTTAGAGTGGGCGGGATTATTTACATGTCGTTATAATTGCGCCACCTCTACTGCCGAGACTCCTGAAAAACTTTTTAATTCCGCGTCGCTCCATCAAGCTCTCGCTGGATCCGCTCCTCAGCTATCAACGAGAGGACAGTGTGTACTTCCTCAACAGACAATGAAACAGCCATTTTTTGGTTGTTAAAAGAAAGATGCGCTCATTCAAAACAGTTGCGTTCGATCCTTCGCTGGCTGTGCTGATTTAAATCTAGCGGGTCTGTTGTGTCTCGTGCCGCAAGTTCAATGACGCAGGCAGTGACGATTTTCTCCGGCCAATCAGTGATCAGCAGAGTTTACACGTCACGTTTTGGTAACCGTACGGCTCGGTTGGAACCTCGGCCGAGGTGGTACTAAAAAAAGTACCAGGTACTGTACCCAGTGGAAAATACCCCAAAAGTGAGCCGTACTGAACCGTACCGTGCCGTACCATGCAGTGGAAAAGCCGACTTCGGTACCATTTGGTACTGTAATTTTAAAAATGTCCATTTCCCGCTAACATTTGAGCGCTGTTGAGGGGATTCTTAAACACAGCTGATTGGCCATAGTGTTCACGCGATCAACAAATATGACTGTGACTGGCTACAGTGATCATCGCTTCACGCTCTTCACCGAGCGCTTACACAAAAGCACATGGGAGCGTTTGAAAGACGTGTCTATCAGCGCGGATCCGTCTGCGTGCAGATATATTAGGGATCCGCTGATAGACGCGGCTTTCAAATGCTCCCATGTGCTTTTGTGTTAGCGCTCGGTGAAGAGCGTGTTTAAGAATTCGCTCAACAGCGCTCAAATGTTAGCGGGAAATGGACGTTTTTAAAATTACAGTACCGAATGGTACCGAAGTCGGTAATTTTGACAACACTATGTGTATTATTATTAGTAGTAGTAGTAGTAGTAGTAGTAGTAGTATTTTTAAATATGCATGAGCATAAATATGAGTGAATATTTGTTAAAGTAAATAAAAAAAATAAAAATATAAATGTCTGTCCTTGACTACTTTACTGTCAGAAATGTAATAATAATATTAATAATACTAATAGTAATAATAGTTATTACCAAATAATTATTTAAACAAATTATTATTATTATTATTATTATTGTTATTATTATTACTACTACTACTATTATTATTAAATATTTATTAGCATAGGTATAAACAAATACTCGTTAAAATAAATAAATAAACAAATAAATGTACTTGACTTTAATAATAGTAATAATAATAGTTATTACCTATTATTAATAGTTTTTATTTAAGCAAATGTTGTTATTTAATATTTATTTAAATGTATACAATTATTATTATTGTTGTTGTTGTTGTTGTTGTTAAATATTTATTAGCATACATATATAAAGAGACATGAGAAAATTTATTTATTGCTATTGTCCATCTTATTGGGTCTCAAATAATACAATTTCATGATTTTTTTCAAAGCTTGACTCTTATTTTTTATTTTAATGTTTGTATCCCCCAGGATACATTGCCCCTTTGGGGGTATAAATTCACTGAAAACAGAACAGTTGTTTATCAATGCTTGTTACAACATGGTTGTAATTCCTGAATGCTTTGGAATACAGACCTAAGGTTGGTCTCTTTTTAAAGAAGAGACATAGCAGATTATTGCTGACGTGAAGGCATTTCAAAAAAAGAAAGTACAAAAAAGTTATAGAAGTTTAAGTTTGCAGTAAAAAAAAATGTAGTATACTATTTTTTTATATTATTTTATATAAAATAAATACTTTATAAAATATGTTGCACTTTAAATTGCTACAAAATCAAAGCCATGTGTCTAACCAAGTTATGTTCCAAATTTGAAGGTGATATCACAAAAATTGTGGTTCCTGTGAGATTTTGTTTGGGCACTATACCAAAAATAACCACTGGGTTACACGCAAACTCTATTGATTTTTTTTTTTTTTTTTTTTTTTTTTGATGCTGTTTTCTGTCACAAACCAATCATTTTCTGTCACGATATCACTTCTATTATAAAACAGTCACCAAATATGGAACCTTGACTGTCAGACCTTTCCAACGATATGTGTTTTGTCAAGATTACAAAAAGATTTGATTTTCTAAAACACAAGCCACAAAATCACAGTCTATATATATGTTTTTATATCTTGATTTATACCCCTAAAAGGGCGATGTATCCCCTGAGATACAAACATTTAGAGACAGATTACAAAAAATGTAAGCATTTAATTCATAAAATTTCAGTGTAAACCTAATACGCTAATGCTGAACAACAGCTTTTTAAACAGGCAAGTCCCCTCCAACATGTGTAAATATGTGAACTAGATCAACTCTTATCGGAGGGTGAGCAGATAACCCACTACAGGCAGCCATGCAGTTTTAAATGCCTCCTGTCAGCTAAACAAAGAATGTAAAACAAAGTCAATATATCTAAATATTCACAACAAACACCCTTTCAACTTGAAACCAAGAAATGAGACCTACACTTTCCCTGCCTCTCCCCACAGCCTCTCAAATGTTTGTATCCCCCAGGATACGTCACCCCTTTTAGGGTTAATAATAATAAATCTTTGTTAAACAAAATAAAATAAAATAAAATAAATACATGAATGCCAGCTGTAGAATTTTGCTTGTATTTGCCATTTTGATTTCTATAGACTAGTATGTAAACAGTAATTTCTGTATCTACCCACCACTTCATGCTTTAAGGAAGCGTTAGAGTGAACATGTCCTGATTATTGGAATGAAATCACACTTGCGAATGCATCGTGATCTCTGGGGTGCCGCGTGTTTTTAGAACACAACATTTGCTGGTTCCGACTGCATTCTGTTTTTAAACAACGGAATTGTTTCCTAATTAGTTTCGTTAGGATATAATTTATGCTTTTTGTTTGATGTATAGCAATACAATCCCTTTGCATACATTTTCACCATTTTAGAGCTGAGTTCAAAAGAAATTTTTATTCCCCCGAAACCCAAAAAACACAATACATTTAAATGTGCTCCATTTTTCCGTGTTTGTTTTTAGCTTGTCATTAATGAATTAACTTTTTAAACAATTCATCATTATTGTTTTGGTGCCATTTTATTTTTATCTCAATTATATTCTAATTGATCATTTTTCATAATATGCAAGGGATGTTTTTCCCACTTTGTTCAGAACACAATGAAAGCTTAAACACAAATAAGGCCCATGATCAAAACATAATAATTCATTTGCAATACTAAATAGGAAATTGACAGTCTAATGCAAAACAATGGGATGCGTGCCGCATTGTCTTTTACCCCCTACTATCACTGGGTATTGGCTCCTTAGAGTCGTTGGTACTGTAGCACAATATTAAAGTCAACATGACTTTAAATGGAAAAGTATGGTTTAAAACAGGATAATAATATTTAAGCAATGTTACAGATTTTTCACTGTTCATGTTTCACAAAATATAATTGACCAGCTCCACATTTTTTTGTATTTATTTGTTTAGGATAATAATAATAATAATAATAATAATAATAATAATAAAATATTTAATTACTTATGTAAACATGAATATTTATTTAAATAGTGATAGTTATAATCTACTTTTATATAATGCAATGATGAATAGTTGATTATCTATTATTATTATTATTATTATTATTATTAAAATAAATCGCTATTCATTTATTCATTTGAACATCTATACATATTTATTGTTGATGATGATTATTGTTATTCATATATTATTATTATGTATTAATATTTTCATTTAAACATTATTTAAATATATTATTTAAACATACAAATATCTATTTAAAATAATAGTAATAATAAAAATAATAAAAAATAAAATATTTATGTCTGTTTATTTAAACATACAAATATTTATTTAAATAATAATAATAAAGTTTTATATATTACATAATTATTAAAAATAATATTTATTTGAATTAATATTTATTTAAACTAATAATAATAATAATGATAATAACAAACTCATTTAAATGAATGTTTATCTGTCTGTTTATTTAAACATACAAATATTTATTTAAATAATAATATTAATAATAATAATAATAATAAGCATTTAAATTAATATTTGTCTGTTTATTTAAAGAGACAAATATTTAAATAATAGTAATAATAAAAGTTAAATAAAAAGGATATTTATTTGAATTAATATTTATTTAAGCAAATATTTATTTAAGTGATTATCTTTAGAGACAGCATAATTAATTTTAAATGAAATTTACAAATAAATAAATAAATAATAATAAAAAAATACAGTGAAATATTTAAATATATATTTTCAACATCATACTGTCTTAAGATCCCAGTTTTCATTTATCAAAAATAAAAATGATTTTATAGCAATGTCAGCTCTAGATATTTGCCATTTTGGTTTCCATAGACTAGTACACAAAAAATAATTCCTCTTTATTTTCTCGTATTTTATGATAGATGTCACCGCTACTTTGACAGTAGCTGATAGTGTAGCATGTCCTCATGGGAGATGTGCGGCTGATGAAATGAGAGGGTTGGCATCACAGGCAACACAGTGGACATCTGGAGCAGACCTCCAAATCACGCTGTCAATGATGATGCATTGAGATCCAGCTGTGGCAAATTGGACGTTCCAAACTCCTGCCTGATTGATGTCACTCTATCACAGCTGTCAGACAGGACAGAGCAAAATACGCCCAAAAAAAATCTCATAATCGCGAGATTTTGACGTTAAACTCCTACAGAAGGAATGTAGACCTTGCATTTGTGAAGTTGTGAATTCATTAAACTCAACCAATGCTAAAAAGCATCGACTTTTGCATGTATAGTCACAGAAAAGTGTTGACCTTAAGTAAGTACAACTTTTAATTTCCTTGAAAAAGATGTGCAACTTTCTATATTCAATAGAAATAAAAAACCTGCAATTTTTTATTTTACCACCACATGTGCCCTCTTTCTTCACTCAAGGGCAGTTCATTTACGAACCTTTCAGACCTGGCTCTAGACTTTAAATGCTTTTTCTTTCATCTTCCTTTGAAGAAAGATATTTAGTGTAAAGAGTAAAATGTGAATAGAAATATATACAGATATGTGGAAAATTATGCTTATTTTGTTGATTCTAATGTTGCATTGCTAATAAGACCAACTTTAAATGAATAATTCGACAAAAATGCCTTCATTTACTCACCTTCATGTCATTTCCAAAACTTTTTTGTTCCACTAAAGGAATTTAAATCACCTTGAAGAAGAGTAAATGACGATCTTTTGGTTTTCAGCTGAACTAATTCCTTACCGTCATTTTACATTCTTTAAGTATTGGTCCAACTTTAAATTGACCATCGCTTTTTTTTTTTTTCCTAACTTGTCTTCTTTTCTTTGGCTCTCCAGACCTGCAGATGCACGACTCTTCTTCTGAATAGCCACAATCGTGGAAATAATGAAAAACTGCCGTTTTTTTTTCTGTACATTCAATTCAATTCAATTCAAGTTTATTTGTATAGCGCTTTTCATGATACAAATCATTGCAAAGCACTGTACAGAAAATTAAGTTTCTACAATATATTTAATAGTAGCTTATCATTGGTGACTATGTCAGTTAATGTACTTATGGCAGAAATGTACGGAAAAATCAATTAAAGACGTAATCAAACAGATGATGAACACTATTAACAGCAATTATTATATGTTGAAATCAAACTTATAGTAAGATTTGGTAGTTCTGTGTGTTATTTCAGGGTTGGCATCGTCTGAGGTCCTCTGCGGGGTTGGCATCATCTCTTCTCAGGTGTTCTGGATCCAGATTGAAGCTTGTGTAAATTCTAGTTACCCCGTGGCAGAAACAGAGAAACAAATAGAGACATAATTAACGTAGCTGCTGTTCCAACCAAACAAAATTGATTTCTTTAACCCAAGCTAAAGAATAATAATGTGCATTTGATCAGATATAACTGCAGTACAAGATTATGAGATGCATTATTTGAAAGCTTGGCCAAAGAGATGTGTCTTTAATCTAGATTTAAACAGAGAGAGTGTGTCTGAACCCCGAACGTTATCAGGAAGGATATTCCAGAGTTTGGGAGCCAAGTGCAAAAAAGCTCTACCTCCTTTAGTGGACTTTGCTATCCTAGGTACAACCAAAAGTCCAGAGTTTTGCGACCTTAGGGAGCGTGATGGATTGTAGCGTGGTAGAAGACTAGTTAGGTATGCAGGAGCTAACCCATTAAGGGCCTTATAGGTAAGTAATAATATTTTGTAACTGATACGGAACTTAATAGGTAGCCAGTACAGAGACTGTAAAATTGGGGTAATATGATCATATTTTCTTGATCTGGTAAGGACTCTAGCCGCTGCATTTTGGACTACCTGTAGCTTGTTTATTGAATAGTGCATTACAATAGTCCAGTCTAGAGGTCATGAATGCATGAACTAGCTTTTCTGCATCAGAAACAGGTAACATGTTTCGTAGCTTGGCAGTGTTTCTAAGATGGAAGAATGCTGTTTTTGTAACATGGGAAATATGATTTTCAAAAGACAAGTTGCTGTCTAATATAACACCCAGATTTTTGACTGTAGAGGACGTAACAGTACATCCGTCTAGTTGCAAATTGTAATCTAAGAGATTCTGTATACTGTTTTTTGGTCCAATAAGTAATATCTCTGTCTTATCTGAATTTAATAGGAAAAAATTATTGGTCATCCAATATTTTACATTTTTAACACACTCTGTTAGCTTAGATAATTTAGAAGTTTCATCTGGTCTTGTTGAGATATATAGTTGAGTATCATAAGCATAACAGTGGAAACTAATCCCGTATTTTCTAATAATATTACCAAGGGGCAACATGTATATTGAAAATAGCAGAGGACCTAGGACAGATCCTTGTGGTACTCCATACTTTACTTGTGATAATTGAGATGACTCCCCATTTAAATAAACAAAGTGGTAGCAATCGGACAGGTAGGATCTAAACCATCTTAAAGCCTGCCCTTGAATACCCGTATAGTTTTGTAATCGATCTATGAGTATGTCATGATCTATAGTGTCGAACGCAGCACTAAGATCGAGTAAAACTAGCAATGAGATGCAGCCTTGGTCTAACGCAAGAAGCAAGTCATTTGTAATTTTAACAAATGCGGTTTCTGTGCTATAATGAGGCCTGAAACCTGACTGAAATTCTTCATAGAGATAATTTTTTTACAGGAAGGAGCACAATTGAGCAGACACAACTTTTTCTAAAATTTTAGACATAAACGGAAGATTTGAAATGGGTCTGTAATTTGCCAGTTCACTAGGATCTAGTTGTGGTTTCTTAATAAGAGGCTTAATAACCGCCAGCTTGAATGGTTTTGGGACGTGACCTAAAGATAACGACGAGTTAATAATATTGAGAAGCGGTTTTTCTGCTACAGGTAACAACTCTTTCAGTAATTTAGTGAGTACAGGATCTAATATACATGTTGTTGGTTTAGATGCAGTGATAAGTTTATTTAGCTCTTCCTGTCCTATAATTGTAACGCACTGCATTTTTTCTTTGGGTACGATGAATGAAGCTGAAGTATTAGATGCTGTAGAATCTACATTTGTTATTATATTTCTGATGTTATCTATTTTCTCTGTGAAGAAATTCATAAAGTCATCACTACTAAACTGTGAAGGAATATTTAGATATTTAGATCGGGTGGTGTCTAGTTATTTGTTAATCTAGCTACTGTGCTAAATAAAAACCTTGGATTGTTTTGGTTATTTTCTATGAGTTTGCGGATATGCTCGGCCCTGGCAGCTTTTAGAGCCTGTCTATAACTGTCTATACTGTTTTTCCATGCAATTCTAAAAACTTCCAAGTTAGTTTTTCTCCATTTGCGCTCAAGATTACGAGTTTTTTTCTTGAGAGAATGGGTATTACTGTTGTACCATGGCGCAGTACATTTTTCTCTAACTTTTTTCAATTTGATGTGCGCAACAGCTTCTAATGTATTAGAGAAGATAGTGCCCATGTTGCTAGTCATTTTGTCTAGTTCATGTGTATTTATGGGTACACAGAGCAGTTATTTCGGAATCAATCTTTAGTGGTTGGAACAATAATTCTTCCTGGACAATAACGCGGAGCCATATAGTTAATATCAGTAATACGCAGCATGCACGATACAAGAAAATGGTCAGTAACATCATCACTTTGAGGTACGATATCTATATCAGTAAGATCGATTCCATGCGATATAATTTAATCTAGCATATGATTAAAACGATGAGTGGCCCCGGTGACGTTTTGCTTGACTCCAAAAGAGTTTATTAGGTCATTAAACGCAAGTGCTAATGTATCATTTGTATTATCAACGTGAATGTTAAAATCTCCGACAATTAGCACTTTATCAACAGTAACCAATAGGTCTGAGAGGAAATCTGTAAATTCTCTTAGGAAATCTGTATTCGGCCCTGGTGGTCTATACACAGTAGCCAGAGCAAGAGATAGGAGAAATTTCTTTTGCATATCTGACAGTGTAACATTAAGCAGAAGTATTTCAAATGAGTTAAACCTGTATCCTGTTTCCTGAGTAACATGCTTTTCTGAGGGCTCATGCTTATAACAGTAGCTTGGTGGAGTAGACTCATTTAGACCAATATAATCATTTGGTTTGAGCCAGGTTTCAGTCAAGCAGAGCACATCAAAACTATTATCTGTGATTATTTCATTTACAATAACTGCCATGGATGCGAGTGATCTAATGTTTAGGAGCCCAAACTTTAAAAACTGTTTTGTTCATTTATTTTGCATTTTTCTGGATTAATCACGATCAGATTGTTTCTAGATCCTGCATTAAATTTATATTTTGGCCTCACTGTTCGGGGAACAGACACAGTCTTTATAGATTGGACAGCACAAGTACTTCTGTCATTTAAGTGGGTAGAACAAAAGTCATCATAGCAGTTATTTGAGAATTGGCTTACTAGTCATATGGAGCGTAGAGTCCTGGAGATGTTGTCCGACAGGAGTTCTGCTCCGACTCTGCTGGGGTGCAGGCCATCAGCACGGAAAAGCCTAGGATGTTCCCAGAAAAGATTCCAATTATTAACAAAGAGCATTTTCTGTTCTTTACACCATGACAATAACCACTCATTTAAATCAAATAGTCTACTGAACCTTTCGTGTCCTCGTTGATACGTGGGAAGCAGTCCTGACACGATGATCGTCGTTGTGGGCGATGCGCTGCGTACCGTCTCGATCAGGCTCCTGAAGTCCCTCTTCAGTGTCTCCGTCTGCCGCAGCTTGGTGTCGTTCACCCCCGCGTGCAGGACGATCGCGCCGATGCTCTTGTCGTCCTTCAGGATCGCGGGTATCTGCGCACAAACATCGAGAACACGAGCACCAGGGAAACAGTGAGTGTGCGCTTTACCTTCAGCTAACGTAGCACGGGCGTGCCGGACAATGGAGTGTCCGACGATCACGGCGTCGCATTCCGTCTCGCAGAGGGGAGCGAAGCTGTTCCGGGTGAAGATCTCGAAGACCGGAGGCGGTGGAGGGGGAGAGGTCCTCGCGCGGGCCCTGGCTCGCATCTTCCGCTGCTGCTGCACCCAGGGTCACGGCGCCAGAGTGAAGGACGTCTGGGAAGATTGCGTCCTGGGTGCAGAGAAACACACGGAGTAGAGGTGTTGGGAGTATTAGCGGCGTGC
Organism: Spinibarbus caldwelli; assembly: GCA_039654775.1. Classification (NCBI taxonomy): domain Eukaryota; kingdom Metazoa; phylum Chordata; class Actinopteri; order Cypriniformes; family Cyprinidae; genus Spinibarbus; species Spinibarbus caldwelli. The sequence continues at coordinate 12,673,625 of CM077231.1, forward strand.
TGTATACTTACCCCAGACTTGTTAGCGTCAGTCCGGGATGTTTCTGGCATGGCTCTCCGCTCTCTCAGCTGGGCCTGCTTCTCCACCAGCTCGTGGATCTGCTTCTCCACGGCCTCCAGCTCCAGCTGCACCGAATGCAGCTCGAAATTGTCCTCCCCTGTACTCAAAGGTAGACACACATCCGCCATTAAAGCAAGTAACAGGGAGTAAAACAATGGTAATGTGTGTGAATAGAGTATTAGCAATGTAAGCGAGATTAATGCAGCCACGCTGGCGATGCTAATGGACTATAAGGTAATAGCGGACTCGGGAAATCAAAATAAAACTAGTGATAGCGCTCTGATTGTTTTTGTTGTAGAATACGATAGGGGATATATTCACACGTTATAGAAAGGAAAATTATGGTGTATAAAATTGATTTTAAGATAAAAAAATAGACAATAAAGAATAAACTTGACAGAGCTCAAACTCAAAACCACTGATTATAGGAAATTATTCTTGAGCATTAAATTTCCCTGTACATCCAAGGGCGGCCCATTCAAGCTGCCTTTGGTTTTTCTTTTCCCTTTATTTTTACTGCTTTCAGTCTGTCTATGCCACTGATTGTTCTTCTGTAGCCTCTTTCTTGCTTACTTTCGAGGGAAGAATAGGCTTCAGAAACCTTGGGCCAAAGTTCAGCGTAGTGTTACCATAGGCGTAGCTTGATGTTTGAGCTTGGGGGGGGGGGGGGGGGGGTCAAATTTTAAATACATTTTAGCATTTCTGTAGTAAACGTACAAAGTCACAATCCTTGTACCATTAAAAGCGGTTTTACTATGATTAGAGCAGCAGCAAGCGCTGAAGTTGCCATGGCAACCAGATACATTGCAAGCGAATTACTTGTAAAGGCTGTGCTGTCTATTTCTGCTGCACTAGCAATAAACACGTTGAATAGAATGCACCATAAATATGTTTTGCCAACAGAATCGCAAAGTACATTTTAAGCAAATCAACGAGTGAATTACCCACTACTTTAAAACAGATATCTGTTGGACATTATTCAAGTTAAACGCGCATGCACACAAACACATTTAGTAACGTTAAATCTTACTGAAAATGGCCGATTAAGCAGTTTATATTCTGAAATATATTTCTAGGTTTTGTTCTGTGTGCAATAAATTACATTTGGATGTAAATGGTCCTTTTCCTGACATAAATGTAAAACACTGAGCTGCTAACGGAGCGTCCTGTGGATCACCTTTATGAGGCTGTCCGGGTCTGGAGTCGGGCATCTAGCTTCATCTGTCTTTATTTTGGTTAGGTTCAGATTCCTCTGCAGTTGTTGTATGTTGTATAAAAAAAAAAAATAAAAAAAAACCGCTAAATATCCATTCATGTCATGCAACTGCATGCAACAGGCAAGCATAGGCTATTATCTGCCAAAATGCAGATTCGTCACACGCCAACTTCTTACTCAAATAAGATTGGAAAAGCCAATTAGTAAGTTTGATTTTATTTATTAATTTACTTACAATAAATAACAGTAAAATATATTAAAATAACTACATTATGTGCATATTTACTTTTGAGTTGAAAACATTATTAATTAACAAATATTTAGTAAAATCTCTCAATCGTTAGGGGGGGCAAGCTGGCCCTCCCGCAATCTCCGCCTATGAGTGTTACGCATATCAGCTTTTCATACAGTTCTTATTAATTTCAGAAGCTCCTAACAAGTTGGTTCTTCTTCCTTTCTCTCTTTCGCAGGGCCTCTTCATCTTCCTGATATATGGAGTGTACAACACTGAGGTAAGTCCGCAGTGCATCTCAAGGCTGACTGAGTGAGTGAGAGAAATGACATGATGTTTCTGATGGGACCCCCGCCCCGCCAAAGGAAGGCGGATTGAAAGCGAGCCTTTTTTTTTTCTCTACATGAGCGTCCCACTGCCCTTCATGCTTGGGCTAACTTATATGCATCCAGGCCCACCATTAAACACTGACACCCGGAGTAAAGAGCCAGTCATCCCTCAAACACATTGGCCAATATTTCACTGCCTCTTTAAGTTTTTAAACTCATGGTCTTCCATTTAACATTCTGACATTAGAGCTTAGCGCCAGTTCAGAGGAACGGATATGTATGCGGGCCGCCGCCGGGAAATTTACCTGTACAACGCCTATTAACATTTAGATGCTCTTCCGAAGAGTGAGAAACTATGAATTGGGAAAAAGGCGAATGTGTACTGTAATACCGCCTTGAAATTCAAATCCAAATGTGAACAAGGCACATATGGATGACTGTAACCATCGTCATCAGATCTAAGATCAGTTTTTCAGCATGTGTTTCTTTTTTGTCTCTGCTTATGTGACAGATTGATTTTCTCGCTCCATAAATAAGTACAGTTAATAATTAATGAATAAGAATGAAATATTAATTTTTGCTCTATTATTTATGAGTAACAACATCTATCTATCTATCTATCTATCTATCTATCTATCTATCTATCTATCTATCTATCTATCTATCTATCTATCTGTCATCCTGTCTGCAATTTTTCCACTATTATTATTATTATTATTATTATTATTAATGTATATATAAATAAGTATATACATATTTAAATAAACTTTTAAATTATTAGTATTATATAATATTGTATTATATAAAATTATATTATTGTTTGTTATTACTACTACTACTACTACTAAATATTTGTTTAAATAAATATACAAATATTAATTTGTATTGATAAATATTGGTATATAGAAAACTAGATAAGTATTGTAATATCATTTCAATAATAAAAATGATAATAATAATAATAATAATGGTTTATATAAATATATAAATATTAATTTAGATATATATTTATTGTACTAATTATTTCAATAATAATAATAATAATAATTGTTTAAATAAATATAGAAATATTCATTTAGATAAATATTTATTGTACTAATTATTTCAGTAATAATAATAATAATATAATAATGGTTTAAATAAATATAGAAATATTCATTTAGATAAACATACTAATTCTTAAACGTAAATGTACTAATTATTTCAATAATAATAATATGATTAACAATAATAACAACCCTGCATGTTAGAATAAATAAATACATATTTATTTAAACAAACATTATTATAACTATTTAATAATAACAACAACAACAACAACAATAATAATAATAGTAATAATTTATTAATGCAGTCTACAATTTTTGCCACAATGAGTTCTATGTGAACAAATAAATATTTATTGTACTAATTATTTTAATAATAATAATAATAATAATGGTTTAAGTAAATAAAGAAATATTCATTTAGATAAACATACTAATTATAAATAAATACATATTTATTTAAACAAACATTATTATAACTATTATTTTAATAATAATAATAATAATAATTTATGTAGTCGACAATTTTTGCCATAATGAGTTCTATGTGAACAACTTTTCACTTGTTTTGTCCTCTCAGCTCTCATTAAGCGTAGTGGTTAGTATAGGGACCAACTCTCACTATTAACTAGTTGCTTATTAGCATGCATATTACTAGCATATTGGCTGTTTATTAGTACTTATAAAGCACATATTCTGCATGACCATATTCTACATCCCTAATCCTACCCAAACCTACTTAACAACTACCTTACTAACTATTAATAAGCAGCAAATTATAAGTTTATAGAGGTAAAAGTAATTGTTAATAGTTAATTAATAGCGAGAATTGGTCCTTAAAATAAAGTTTGACCTGTGTAGTTTGCGTTGGCTGTAGTAGCAGGTGGGCTGCACTGATTGTGAACTTGCAAAAACATAAAGGTTGTACATCAAGCTTGAATTACTCTGATGGTAGGAAAATTCCTTTAAGCATTATTAAATATTAAATAAGCAATAATATTCATTTAAATAATCAACATTATTTTCAGAATTATAATTTTAAATGTCAGGGTAATTTATGAAATATAACAGACCAAATTTGAGTGCATGGAGAAGTGCAGTCAGCAGACCACAGACCTCCGCTTCTTAATTTCCTCCTCTTTCTTCTTAATCTCCACCCCTGAGTATAGATGGAGCTCCCCTGCCTTTTGTCTACCTTTGCTTCTACCTTTTCAGTGCCTACAAAAGAGGTGTAAGGAGATGGCCCTGAGACCGAGCCCCGTATTGACACAGCAGAGACTCTCCGGTGACCCTCTCCACATTGTAAAATAAATCATCGCTGCATTCTTGCTTAACAGGCTTTTTTAGTACGTCGGAATCTATTTTTCAACCCCCAGCTCTCCTTGACCTAGAGGTCTTCACAATTTGTGAGCAGCTCGTGTCTGCTTTACACTTTTTTCAAAGGGGGTTTTGTAAATATCGAATGTAATAATCGTCGCTTTTCTTTTTTCGCGAATCGTCCTTTTGTGCCGTCAAATGTGACAAGAAACAATAGCAGATTAAGTTTCACCATCTGACACCACAAATTCTTGTTTAATAGAATAATTGAGGAGAATGATCAAAGTGTTAGTATACAAAGACAAAAAAAAAAAAAGTCTTGCCAAAGAAAGAGGACATGTTCAACCCTGTCTGCTCTCATTTTGAGTAACATCCGCTTTATCGGGACTATGAAACCTTTTTAACGCATCTTTACAGTTGATTATCTCAAAGGAAATGTGCAAGCGAGAATATGTAAAACCAGCCATTTGAGAGAGAGATCAGATTCACACAACATGCCATTTATTCCCAATGTGCACCAGCCATGGGAATATTTTGCGGTCAAATACTTTATATACCATATAAATCTGTTTGTTTGCTTTATCTGATGCAAAATGATGTATAGTTATTTGTTGAACATGAGAATGCTTGTAATAATGAAATATTAATAATGCCCATATTGTGATCTCCTGCTTATAAATCATAGAATAACAGATAATTGCAATTTTGATTGATATTAAAAATAAAACGTTATATAATTTAGTCTGTTTTTACTTAATAATGGTCATCCCTGTTTTTATGACCTCTGCTTTTTTTTTTTTTTTTTGCAAATCTGTCCATTTGCATTGCTTTCATATGGAAATTGTATCTAATGTATTTTTATATTGAACATTAGGGCTACATCACTTTAAAACCTTGAGAGGAAAACAGCTGAACTGCTTTAAAGAGCAGTAACTGCAAACCAGTTCCTTTAGATGCTGGAAATGCTCTTTTTCGAGTAGCTTTCTGAGATTTTTACCTGGAATAAATTGATTTGATTTCCCAGTTCCATTCATTAAAGGTACAGCACACTCAAAGTGTGGGAGAGGGAGAAAAGTGTGTCTGTTTGCAAATCTGACGTATTACCGTTGACTCAGAGCTGTCAGAGCTTTTCTATTCTCTTCATTAACTTTGTCGTCACGCTGATGGTGTGTGTTCGAAACATGCTAGTGTGTGTATATCTGCATGGTAGCAATAATTTATGACAACAGCAGAGCCTAATGAAGTCATAAGAGCTAATGCATATTCACCAACAAAGGGCTGGAGCTTGCGCCGCATTCATGCCGGGAAATGCAGGCGGGTTTTTTTGTGGTCGCTGACAGCCAGGCTGGAAAATAATATCTAGCAGCCCAGGAAACAGCTGGATTGGATTGTATGATGTGGGGAATACTGACTTACAGAAAATATAGATAGAAACACACACACACACAAAATTATTCATAGTTACAAAAAAAAGTGTAATATAATGTAAAGTATATATTTTAAAGTGCCCCTATTATACCATTTCCAGTATTGCCTTTCATGCAGTGTGTAATGTAGCTGTACGTGAATGTAAACGATCTGCAAAGTTGTAAATCCGAAAGTGCACAATAAATTTATTGTCTCCCAAAATAAAGAATCGACTCTATACAGCCTAAACAAGTCGTTAATTTGCATAATTCCACGAACAACTTGACCCCCCCTGCAAACACGTCATTTTACCGACGACTGCTTCTCTAATCTTGGGGAGTTCTGCGTGGGATACACAAAACGCTTGCTCTTGAAAGATGGTTCAGTACCCAGTGTATTTGGACCAGCGGCTCCACTGAATCACAACCTGTAAGTTTGATAAATAATAGATGCTTATATTTTCTAACGCGTGTTCAAAATACAGAACTATGGCAATGTTTCCGACACGCTGTACGCGGTAGACCAATCACAACAGACTGGGCCATCTGACCAATCAGCGCAGAGTAGGCTCACGGAAAGGAGGGGTTTAGAGAGACTGAATCTTAGAACTGCTTCAAACGAATCGTTTGAGAATTGCTGGAATATGAGTTGATATTAAACGCATATTTTGAGAAAACAAAAGTGTTTTTTCACCTTGCATGCATGTAAACCTGTTGTAGGAGACTCCCAAAACAATATTAGGAGCCTTAAAAATGGCATAATAGGGGCACTTTAACATATAAAATGTAAGGGGTTACATGTAACATTTTATATAATTTTTTTATATGAAAATAAATGTAAATATGAATATATAATATTTGAGTAATGTAATTGTTATATTTATAATTTAAAAATTTGTTTTGGTGTATTGTTATTACTGTAAAAAATTCAAAGTGTATGAATAATGTTAATATAACTTTATTCATACATTTAGCATATATTGCATTTTTTCGATATATTTATGTAATAAATCGCGTTAACGCAAATTCATTAATTTTATTAACCCGCGATTAACGCAGCGTGCATTCTCTGTTTGACCCGTGGCCTAGCCCGTAATTGGAGAAATGGAGATGCACAGTGTTGCCAACTTTAGCGACTTTTTTCCCCCCACTTCAAAAAAGCGCCTAGCAACAAATATTTAGGGTTTGCCCAAATCTTATTTAGTTTCTGAGACTCGCTGGTACTACAGCACGAGGTCTTGCTTTCCCAGCGCGTGCACACCTCTCTCTCTCTCTCTCTCTCTCTCTCTCTCTCTCTCTCTCTCTCTCTCTCTCCTGTGTCTGCTCTGTTCAGCGAGCAGGTGAGAGGAGCAGTGCTTTCAGTTAAACACAGATATTATGTTGCTTTTCTAATTTTCCAAGCAAGTATAGCCGAAATCACAGCACAGCTATTGTCATTATCTTATGTGTATTTGATTTCATCAGACGATGGCTCGATTATCAGGATTTTTGTGCAGATTAACATCTTGGAAGGGAGAGTTGGTTATGTAGTCTTAATGGGTCACGTTTCAGTCACTATTTCATATTCATTCCGTTTTCTGACAACAGAAACAGTAAAATATATCAATGAAAACAGTTTTATTAAGAATTTAGCTGCATCAAAATACAGTATGTGGGCACAGAGAGGCAAACAAATCTAGTAATAAATAATAAATATACATTTTGCATGTTCAGAAGTGAGCTACCCTGTCGTGCAAAAATGTAAACAAGGTTTGTGTCAGTAAATTGCTCAGTGCAAAGAAAGAGAAGTAATGGGAACCTGGTATTTCTTTTTTCATGTGTCTACATGAACAAGTTCTTTGAAAAACATCTATGACCTTTAAACATGTCTAGTCTTCATGCTCTATGTTGACTATGGTTTCAATAATAATAAACATACATTTGCATAAAGCATCCATATTTGTCCATGCCCTTGTTGATTTAGAGTATTAAAAACTTGAAAAGTATTAATTTAACCCTTGTGCGACCTTTTGGACATTTTTGTCCTTTTCAGTTTTGTTTTTTTGGTCATTTTGCCTGTGTTATTGCCAACTGCATAAATTTTGGCACAGGTGTGTATTTTTATTGGAATTTTACTACTTCACCCCCATTTCCTTTAATAAATCTATTTTGCACTAGGTACACAAAATTGTTCCTCTCAGGACCTTAAGGACAAAACTGTCCCCATTGAAACCCATTAAAACTGCTATTTTTAATCACAGAGCCATTTAACTGTAAAATGATGCAATTTTTGTTAATAGGCTTTCATTCTGTCGGCAAGGCTTCAAAATTAATTTTTTTTTACCAGATGGTGCCATTTTTTCAGGTTCACCCTATAAAGCAAATGCTCGCTTTATTCCTGATTTCTGCTTTTGCATATTATAGAGCCAATTGGATAAATAATGCAGCTATAATTGTGTGGGTGTGTTGGTATGGATGTCAGAGTGTGGTTTGTATGTGTCATAAAAAAAAAAAAAATTGTTTTTGTGTGTTCTTGTAATATTTGAGAGAGAGAAACTCTATTGCAAATCACAAATCCAACCACTGTGTGCACCAGCGGAGTTTTGCTGGCATCTAATGGGGAAAATTTGGTACTGCACCCAAAGAAAATCTTACTGAAAGCTAATTTTTTTTGAGATATCAACCTCAAATTTGGAATACAGTTTGTTTAGATTTTATTTGATTTTCTAGCAGGTTTAGAGTTAAACATATTTCATAAAATATATATTTTATATAAAATATTGTTCATAAACCATTTTCATAAACTCACTTTTTAAACTTTTCCTAATCTGCCATGGGTCTTCTTTAAAATGAGACCAAACTTAAGTCTGTGCTCCCAAGCTTCAAATTTTTATGACAGTTTTTTGACATGGGCATTTTTGTCCACTATGGACCTATGTGTAAGTTTTTTTATTGACGCAAGGGTTAAGGTACATTTAGAACAAATAAAAATGTGCGATTAAGTTGCGATTAATCACGAGTTAACTCATGACAATCATGAGATTAATCGCGATTAAATATTTTAATTGATTGACAGCCCTAATATATATGCATACATATATGTTTAATGTTGACTTGTAAAATGCTTTGAACTCGGGAAAAGCTCTATATAAATTAAAATGTTTATTATTATTATTATTATTATTATTATTAAATAATATATATATAATATATATAAACAAAAAATAATATATATAATATAATATGATTTAAATTATTCTTTAATATTATAATTAATGTAAATATCATTATGTAATGTTTTAATATTTGTAATGTTTTAATAAATAATTATAAATAATATGAGAGGAACAGCGCGGATGAGAGGAACAGCGCTTTCAGTTAAACACAGATATTATGTTGCTTCTCTAATTTAACATGCAAGTATAGCCGAAATCACAGCACAGCTATTGTCTTTATGTATAGCCTATTTGATTTTATCAGACGATGGCTGGAGTATAAATCAGGACTTTTGTGCAGATTATCTTGGAAGGGAGAGCTGGTTATTTAGTCCTATGGGTCGCGTTTCAGTCACTATTTCATATTCATTCCGTTGTCAGACAACAGGAACAGTAAAATATATCAATGAAAACAGTTTTATTGATAATTTAGCTGCATCAAAATACAGTATGTGGGCACAGAGAGGCAAACAACTGTAATAATAAATAATAAATGTACATTTTGCATGTTCAGAAGAAGTGAAATGCCCTGTCATGCGGAAATGTAAGCAGGTTTGTGTAAGTAAATTGCTCAGTGCATAGAAAGAGAAGTAATGGGAACCTGGTATTTCTTTTTTCATCTGTTTAATAGACATGAGCAAGTTCTTTGAAACACATCTATGACCTTCAAACATGTCTAGTCTTCATGCTCTATGTTAACTATGGTTTCACTAATAATAAACATATATTGCATAAAGAATCCATATTTGTTATTGCCCATGTTGATTAGAGTATTTAAAACATGAAAAGTATTAATTTAAGGTACATTTAGAACAGATAAAAATGTGCGATTAAATTGTGATTAATCGCGAGTTAACTCATGACAATCATGTGATTAATCGCGATTAAATATTTTAATCGATTAACAGCCCTAATATATATATATATATATATATATATATATATATATATATATATATTGATTTCATTTTGTTTTTTTGTGATAAAATTACATTTCTAAAAATGACATTTCAGGCTTAGCAAATTGGCATTGCTGTGATATAATAAACACGCTGCTAGAAAAAAGGCTTTAAATTTGATGCGTATTTACGAGTTAGCGGCTCACGCCACTAAAATAAAACAGCATGAGTTTATAGGACTGTGTATGTCATTCAACATGCATCGCCCAACGTCCCCGTTTTTCTCACACAGTCTAAATGTAATTTGTTCTGCAAGGGTGGTCGTTTCCTTTATCGCTTTATTCCCGCGGCCCCCTGTGCGGTGTGACGGATGAGAGGTTAAGACGCTCTCCTTACTTTGCCGACTCTACGTGTCACTTTCAGGACCCATTACGTGTGACAAACTGGAACATTTAGCTTGGCGGCACTCATTGACTTTTATGCAATGCCGGCTGTTTGCTTTCTCTATTCTCAGTCCGGATTGAATTTCACCTTACTGGGGCCGAGACTCATGTGAGCACAAAGTATTTTGTATGAAGTGTTTAGTACTGAGTCATGACATTTTGACCATCCACCCCCTCCTTGTTATCCACAGGTTCGAAACACAGTCAACAGAATCAAAGAAAGAAGAAAAGCCTTAAATTTCTCCGTAAGTTCTTGCATGTTTGCATGTTTTCTGGAATACTGGAGGCCTCTGCTCTTTATATAGTGCAAATTTCATAACGCAGTGCATGTTTGGCCCCCGGTCCTGTTTCGCACACCCACTCAGGCCACCTCAATCCAGCCAATGTCAAGCAGCAGCCCTGGGTTACATGTTTCTAATCCTGTGGAAGCTCGTCACTTCACATTAAACTGTCAGGCCGGTATTTATACGCGAGGCTGCTGTTGACGGAGATCACTTAGCTTCACCAAAGCGGTTTAAAAGTAGTTAATAGACACCCCCCCTTCAGCAAAGCACCTCACCTCCAGCGGTTCCTCTATGAATGGCCACATTAACTCTCCTCCGGGCTTGTCACAGTTTATGGCCTATGGCAGTTTGTCCCGCTCGGCCCTTGCAACGCCACCAGGTCATTGAGAACGGAATGAGACAATTTCTAAAGGCGGATTGATTTTAGAATATGGCCCCCTCCCTCTTCCCTTTGACCCCCCTGACAGGCCCGACACCGTTAAGACTGGGACTTGTAAAAAACGACTGCGGCCCCAAACGCGAGTGCCAGGTAGCAGCTGATAAATCGTGGCGGGTCGTATTAGCAGTGGGACCCTTTAGCGCTCTCTGGACAATTTTCCAATTTTCGAAGTCCACGCGATGAGATTCGCTGGCCGTGTGTGGCGGATGGTTTTTTAGCTAATGCCGTTTTGTGCCATAAATCTAGAGGTAATATACTGTATCTCGCCGAATAGCTTCGGTGCTGGACGGGGTCCAGAATGGGATAGGAAAATGTACTCTTCTTTATTGGATGAGAGCAGTGGTCAGGGAATGTACTGACTTCCAATATATTAGTGATAACGTACAGGACGTGCTGTAGATGGATGGGGTTTTGCCTGAGGGGACCCTTATGATTTTCCAACTCATCATGGAGTAAACTGATGTTTATTTTTCTAAATGCCTACCCATCTGAGACCACCACTGCAACCACTTTAGAACACGTTATCACTGGCTTAGCAACCTCTCAGAACATCCTAGCAACAGCCTAGCAACCACTCTGAATGCTCTAGCAACCACCTAGCAACACTATGATCAGGCAACCACCTGTCTATGTCATTCTGTCTGTCTGCTCGTCTGCTGTTCTATCAGTTTGTTGTTCTGTCTGTGCTTGTCTTTTGTTTTGTCTGTTTGCTGTTCTGTCTGCTTGTCTGTTGTTTTGTCTGTCTATCTTTCTATCAGTCTGCTTGTCTGTTGTTTTGTCTGTTTTTCTGTCTCTTTCTGTCTGTCTGCTTGCCTGTTGTTCTGTCTGTTTGACATTATGTCTGTCTGTCTATCTACCTGTCTATCTCAGTTAATTTGTCTTTTTCTGTCTGTCTTTCTGCCTACGTATCTTTCAATGAGTCTCTCAACAAATTTAGTCTTCTCTTTTTTTCTCTCTGAATTTATTTCTTTTTTTAATGCTAGTTGTAACGATCTTACTCTCGAGTTCAGGCATATAAATATGATCTGTATCTATTTTCTCTAGACTGTTATTTAATGAATTTAAATGATGATGCATTGAGTCTAGTAATTATACAGATGACTTCTCAAGGATCTTTTACTACTCCAGTCTGCATGAATGTAGTTACTGTAAATGGCAGATAATGAATATACAGCATGATATTAAAGTCCCATTTGCTAAACATATGTAGCGGCTTATTAAACATCTCTCTCCTTCCCTCTATAGTTTCCGTACTTGCCGTTCTTGTTTATTCATGATCCAATGCTGCCAGTGCTGCCAGGGCGCTTCATACCAACTGTCGCCTAACCCATGTGACCTCACACTTGTACATACTGTGGCAGATTGCTTGAGAAAAATAAAGCTGTCAGTTGCACCGGCCAAATGAAAAACGAACGTGCCGCGATACTAGCAGGGTCTGGATTCCTGACAGCCCTGAAATATAGATATAAATTGGAAGCAGATTAGTTTTTTGATCCTAATTCAAGTTTTGACAAGATATAGGACTGAAAAGAGAGAGATGTATACTACATATATGTGCATTTCCTCTTGTAAAATGTGCACTCTTATGATTTTAAATGTTGATAATCTTGAGTGCTAGGTTATGCATTTACTTCTTTCTGAGAAGAAATAAATGTCTTCAGACGCCATCTTAACCAGGGCTGCGTGTCAAAGCCCATTATATGTCATTCTGTGATACAAGGGGTAAGGTTACGGGTTTTTATGTCAGGTCTAGTTTACATTCCTGTGAGACTTCTGTGGATATTTATTTTGCGGTACCTCCATACATGTCTGTGTACTTTTTGGTCATGTTTCATGTAATGCATGACTACTTAGGTCTCAGCTATGACTTTTTTGATATTTAACATTAGTTTTTGTTGTTTTTTTCCCATTTTTCTTCATATCCATATCAAACCTTATGCACAAAAATATCTATTTGACAGTATATATGATATATTAAATGCATTTTCCTTTTTGTCAGAATTGTGCCAGTTCCAGGCCTTCCAGTTCAGTGGGCAGTTCTCGACCGGGCAGCTCTCCAGTACCAGGTGTTTTGGATGGACAAACAGTCACCTACTCCAGCAGCTCATCGACCCAAAGCGACAACATCACCCAGAGTTACGACAAAACAAGTGAGTTGTCGGTTTATTTATTGATCAACCCCAAAAGCCCGCAGCATCTTTGTAAAGGTCGATTGGCCAGCTCAGATGATGTATATTTGGGTTTGTGCATATATGTGTGTGTATTTTCAAATGCCAGTGTGTTTATATAAAGCAGAGCTTTAAAAATCTGGCCTAAATTATGGCGAGAGCAAAAGTAGTGATAGGCAAAGAGGGTGAACTGTAAGATGACAGGCCTGTTCTGGGTTTGTAACATTCTCCAGACAGAAAAATGACGGGATCCGATCGCCTTCTATGACCCCCAGCATTTCAAGACTGAATCGTAGTAATCTCAAAGGGAGTTCATGCAAGTGAGAGATTTCGCAAAGAGAGAAAGGAGCGAATGAAGGAAAAAGAGTAATTTTGTGAAAAAATATATAAAATCGTGTTATTATTACACAGATCTCTTGAATACTTTATTCCGATTGGCCAATCTACAATATCTTAATAATTTAATAATTGAAATAAAAGTATTTACAATTAATTAAATGATTTTTTTTTTCAAGTATTTAAAGCATTAAATGTACTCCATATTGACTTTATTAGATTGATACTCCATATTTAATTAAATAATAAATAAAATAAATGTAATTAAAATTAAATTAGTATGTTTATTCATTTTAGGTTAATTTATACTCCTTAGGTTAATATTGATACTCCTTAATTAAATAAATAAAATGAATTAAATTAATACTTTGTTTAATGTAGTTAAATTTATATTCCATATTTATTGTATTGATACGCCATATTTAGTTAACTAATTAAAATAAAGTTATTGAAATTAATACTTAATTTTTTTAAGTAAATTTGTACTGCATATATTGGTACTCCATATTTATATTGGCACTCTATATTTATAAAAATTATTAATTTTTTAAATTATTTTTTAAAGTAAATTTATACTCCATATTTACTCCATTGCTTAAATAATTAAAATAATTAAAATTAAGTATGTTAAAATAATTTTAATTTAATTTTAACACTCTGTCATGTGTCCTTGTTTCCCTGGCTTAGCTTTTCTCCCACAAAAACCAGATAAAACATGACATGGCCAATCAGAGAGCAGAATCAGACACATGCACTAATTCATATTGATTGGCAGCTTGTATTATCCAGCCCATTACTCAAGGTGAATTTGCTCTGAGAGGAATGAAATGGCAGTTTTAGCGGGCGTCGCGTGCGCAGACCATATGCATATGCAGAAGGGGCCGTCCCATGCATATGAGCGATGCAACTAATCATCTTGACGAGACTCGCCCGGACTCTAGCCATAATCGGTTGCGATGCGGGCCATGATTGAATATTTGTTTTTAGTGCCGAGCAATTTTTTAAACCAGTCAGCCAGCCACATGACTAAGTGCTAAGAAAAAACGTACGTATAATGTAACCAAAAGGAAGAGAGCCTCTCATACGCATGTGAGTCCAACTGTGAAAGGCCTTGTGTTGTAACAAATAGGGCAGAGCCCACAATAAATGCTGCTGTATGTCCTGATTGTATATAACTGATTGTTGTGTCTCTTCCATTCAAGGTCAAGTAATTCTTGAGTGTGAGAAAAAGTGTTTACGTTCACATTTATGTCTTTTCATCCTTTGGAGGCAATGGTTTCAATCCACCAATTACGAAAAACAAGAACATGCTATAAGCATAAAAGAAGCAGGAAAGGGCAAGTGCTTATGGAAAAGTATGGAGTTTTGACTAAATTTAAACTCTGAATTCGTTTTCCTCTTGGGCTACTTCATCTCTTTCATTGCGTTACGTTATATCGTTAGTACATTCACCTATAAAGCTGAAGGTCAAGGGGAACAGTACTATTTTGTATGCTGTCTTTCTTCCTTTTTCTCTTCTTTTCTGCCTTTTGAATAGGTGACCTCAAAGGAGATACAAGTCAATCAAAAGGCTGCACTTCTCAAGGGTCAGCTTGAAAAGGTTGATAAAAGCAGAAAGTTGATTTCCGCACTCTTTTTCTTCTAAAACATATTCTGTGAGACATTTTGAAGGAAGTTGTGAGACATGAAGTGACTAAATTTGAGGTCAGGTAGTGGACAAATAGGGTGAGTGTTGGGTGATTCATTGTCACTTTTGAATGAATCAGATGAATCAATTAATAAGATAATGTTACCATGTTTAGATTATTTTATTCCTGAAATGAAGAATTAAGAATATTCTTTATTTCTCGTTAAAATGTGCTGTTCTTATAAACGTTCGCTGATGTGAATTTCTTTTGCAGAACTCAAAATGGTCATCAATTTAAATTTACTGTTATTACATGTATATATAATAATATATGTAAATAAAAATATTTGAAAACACAAAAATAGTTTTATTTATATATTATTACAATGTTTGGCAGAAATCAATACATTTGCATATATATGTATATTTTGATGTAAATAATATATAAATGATAATGTAAGGAAATTTTTTTTTAACAATTCTTATGGTGTGTGTGCACACCAAAAGCAAATTTAATTATTTGCGCAAGTAGTTTACATACAAAGTCAATGCAAAGACACGAATATGCTCAAATGCGCGCTGGGCGACTTGAATTGGGCGACGCATTTGCTGTGAACACGTGATATGCGCCTCAATCATGTCTTTTGCGCAAGTTGAAAAATTTCAACTCAAGTGGAAAATTTGCATGATGCATTGTCGCGCAAGCCAATCAGTGAAGAGCTTATTGACACGTCTGGTTGTATCAGAAAATGGAGGAGAGCATTACGCGATGATTTTATTAGCGCAAGTGATGAGAATATTCGCTTTGCGTTGTGTGCACACCATTACAAGCAATTTTACCAATTCTTTGTTTCAGGCCAAATGACAACAGAGATTGTCATTTTGCTTCAAATGAAACTTTTAGATGACTCAAGTGATTAGTCAGCAGGTTGTGTCAGTATTTTGTTGTTGCATTCCTACATTTTCAGCATTGCAAACGTAAGTTTACGTTTGGTGTCACTACTAATTGTAATGATTCGTTTGTGTTGGATGTCACAACAAATGATTGCATTTCAGCCTCATTTGAAATGCAATAATTTGTTATTGCATACCAGCATGCAACGTAACGCAGCAGCGTGTAATTCTGCCAGTTTTACAAGTGGATCTTTAGCAAAGTTGAATCCATCTGTTGTCATCCCCACCTCCCTCTTCGACACACACACACTCACAAAGATTGACAACACCTGACCTTGAAAACTGAGTAGTCTGACATTTTATATAAGATGTTTGTTGTTTGTTGTCCCAAATGAAGACCGTGTCATTTGATTGAACAAGCTGAATACACATCTACATATTGTTCGTATAAATACCCAAATAAACAGATTACAAAAATATGGTAGTGGTTAGATAGCTGTTTACATTCCTCTCTCTGAGGAAATAAAAAATCATCCCTTTCTCATTTCCCTCATTTTTAACTCTTCAATTCCACCGATAAATCTACTTATGATTGTGTGCGAATGATATTACTGATTTACTTTAAAACAAATTGCTTTAAAATAAATCTATTCATAATTCAACCCGGTGTGCGAGTGTCTTTGTGTATCTCTGTGTGCGTTGGGTGATGGATGTCAGCGATAACAAATTGTAAGGAAAAGTTGAATTTGTATCTGCTTAGGATCCTGGCTGCCTTATACATATGGCTCCAGGTTTCGTGGTAATAGGATCTTTGATGGATGGCAGCCCTCCTCGGTCTCCCATTTTTTAGAAGATATTTATTTATTAATCTGTCTCTTTATTCAGTCAGATCATCCCCAGCGGGGTCACTGTCACATAACCACCTGCATCAGTTTTTTATGCCTTTTTTCATCCTTTCCTTTATAGTTCATATCCAAAGTCACTTATGCGCATCTTGGTCGGCCGAGCGTCACCCTTCTGCCCACAGGCTAACGGAGGGTAAGTTCTCCGTCTCATCTCGGAGGTCTAGTGGGCCGAGGCCTTCCTCCGTCTCTCCTCCCCTTTTCTTAATTCTCGACACATGTCAGATGGATGCGTACCCTGTAGGTCTTTTCATGTGTATGGAGATCTGACATCAATTCCCCCATATTTATATCGCAAGCAAAGTGCTCCTGGACTTATAAGGAGGCGTATGTCTGTCTACTCATTTATGACTTTAAATTCAGATTTGTTCTACTCCATGTCCCATTCCCAGTTGCTCCAATTGGATAACTTTTCTCCACTGTAGGCTAAAACTCTGTTACAAAATCCAGCTAGGCTACTCTGTAAGCATAGCCATGCTTACTATATGTGACATATAGTTTTGGGGAGTAGCTAGTTACATGTAATGGCGTTACGTAATTTAATTACAAACTAAATGTAACTGTAATCCGTTACAGTTACTGAGAAAAAAATGTGTGATTTAAATTAGTTACTTTTGAAAATGTTAATGATTAACTATTTTATTTCCTATTTGGGTTTATGTATACCGTATGCTTTATTTTTTAAAATGGCAAAGATTTGATTTTAAAAACAGTATCACTGCTATTAAAATATTTCTTGGTATGATTTTAAATCTGTATTTAACCTCAAAATTATCTCAAAGTAAAAAGAGGTGCTGAAGTCTGATTTTGTGGTGGTGGTGCTTTAAAATTAGATTATTATAATCTTAATTCAAGTGATGAAGGATTTTGAAAGTCTGACGGTAATCAGAGTTAAATACTACTTTAAGGTTAACCCTGCCTGGTTTAAATGTTTGAAAATGATTAACAGTTGAAAACATTTGTTAGAAATTTAGAAAAGTAATCAAAAATTAATCAAATGTAATCAGTTGCATTACTTTAATAAAGTATTTGAAGTAGTTACACTACTTAGTACATTTTTAAACAACGTAACTTGTAATCGGTAACCTTTTAAATTTCCAAAGTAACCTTCCCAACACCATATTTCATATGCTAAATCAGATGCAAAAATTTATATTTCTAAATGTAACAGATTTTGTATAAGTAAAAATGGGACCGTTATGAGTGTTTGTATTGTGAATCTTTTTGGTGAAAATTATGGAAAATCTCATTCAATACTATAATGGGGAAAATCTCATACACTATTGTATGAGTATCATAATGTACTGTATTACAATTTTATATAATGAATATTTTATAAATAATACTTAAAATTGAAATATTTTATCATTTTACCCAATATTTTATGCTATTATTTGTACGTATTAGTGTATTTATTAATGTATATAGTCATTGGTTTAACATCATATACTGTGATTGTTAGTCGGTTCTGAGCACTTTTTTGTGTGTTGCACAAATAAATGTTAATGTCGCCCTCAAAAATTTGTTTCAAAACAGTTTGCTTCTATTACAAGTTTTTATTACGGTTAACATGGTGTCTTAGAAGTTAGCTTTCTATGTAGATAGCGGACAGTGAGGCAGCTCACTAGGTTTTGGAATGGAGCTAACAGAGCTTATATTGAATTAGTATTCAAATAAGTTTCATGAAATTGTCGTACGCCCTCGAAAGTCCTCAAAGATCGCAATCTGCATCAGACACAATCTCTTAATACCGTGATCAACTGTCCAAACCATTGTGCATTCTGCCATCTCAGGTAAACACCCGCCAGGTGTCACATAATCCCACTTGTGACGCCAACCAGACCTTGTCCCTTTAGGGGTGACCTCCTCAAACCCATCATGTCACACCCCTGTCCGTCTGAGAGCTCCCCAACAAGAATCACGGAGGGGGGTGTTTTAAAGGGTCGGTGAGGGGGTTGTAAAGGTAGTATAAGTTTGAGCGTTTGGGTGGGGGTGACAGCGCTGGAAACCAATGGTGCATCAAGACACTTCTACCCTGCCACGGTGGCCATAGATCAGGGCAGGGCTGCTGGCGGACCGGGTGAGGGTGACAGGGGAATAACATCCCTTTCTCCTCAATCGACAGGGCCCATAACTCCTGGCTCCCCAGGGACAGATTGAGAAAGGCAATAGCCAGGGGCTGTGAAGCAGAGATGCTTGGGAGAATTGAAAGTTAAAGAAGCAGGAGCAGAATGTGTTTTTTTTTCCCGCGCACTTGGGCCCGCTCTTGCAATCTTCTATCATTTTTTTTTTTTTTTTTTTTTTTTTTTACCACTCCCTACCACTGAGGGAAATAATTTTTCCCAGTTTTTCCAGAGCAAGTCCGAAGCTTCCATTGTGTACTACAATATTATGTTTCTTGCGCAATTTAAATGCATGCCCGAGGATGCAAAGAAAGCATCGGGAAGTGTACTTCCGCAGCATCCCTTGTTTGTATGCCGACATACAGACCGTGAAGCCTGCAGGGATAGTGCTGTGTCAGGACCGAAGCGGAGTGCCAGCCTCCCGCGCCAGATTTTATAGCCTGATCAATTTCCCAGTGGCTTATTGAATGTCTTTTAAATGGCTTTTTTATTTTCAATTATAACCTACTGTGTCTCGCCTACCACAATGGGCCAACATTTGCACTGCCGGATAATTTAAAACCCTACTTTAGGAAATTATGCATTTTATATCGCCTAAATTTACAATCCTCCACCCACCGACAATAAAATGGTGAAGTAACCGAATGGATTTTTGCATATGTCGTTAATGATTGCGTAGGTAAGTATTTGTTTGCGGCTAACTGGCGCATCCGTGTGTTGACGAATGAGCTACGCGAACCGTCCACCTTTATGGAGATTTATCTACTTATTAAATCGAACTTGCTTTCAGATGCCGTTATCAAGTTGATGGAAGCAATAGCAGATTGAAGTACCTCTGGCGAACGACCCAAAGTTAGACAGGTGCATCGAAGTGCCCTCGCCCACGTCCCAACCAGCCCTCCTTATCCGAGGCACGCCAAGCAACCTGAAGGTGAAAGAAGTGCTCACCGGAGCTCATTGGAAAGTAGAAATGACAGTAAATTTTTCAGCCTCCCTCTCCCTCGCTCCTCCATGAGATGGGAGATCTTGTTATAGCAGTCAGGATGAGAGGGGGTCAGGGCAGCAAGCCGGCGTGCGCCTGTTGATGATTGAGGAAAAGAGGAGTAAATTCATTCTGCTCTCGGCACTTTGTCAAGTGCCAGTAGCTTACCGTTGAGAGCCAGTCACCCATCACCATGTTACGACCTCAGAGGTCAGCGGCGGGCCATAAATCAGCGAGGAGAGAGGTTGCGGTGATGCTGCAGAGCCGAAGAGAGCTGATGCGACTATTGCCTTCGCTGTGCCTCCCCCCTCCCTTTGCACCCTATGAAGCCGAGGAACCAAGGCCTGCATAAAAATGATGCCCAGCCCTTCACCACGTGTTGCTGCTTTACGAAAAAAACCCTGGACTGCTGAATGCATGAAATAAAGTCTTCTACACCTTTACTTGATTAGATTGTTTATTGCGACGTGGGCTACTTTGTAAGTGCCCTCATCCTACTCATGCAAACTATTAATTTTTGTTCCATAATGAAGGATTCCGTAAGTGACAATGTTTTTGATTACTTGCGACAAACCTCCTTAGAGTATTAATTAAAATGGCAGCAGATGTGCAGGTGTGGGAAATCATTAGAAAGGGGCCCCAGTCTGTGGACAAGTCCCTCTTCCAGCATGCAACGGCTCTGCATGGCAAATAGGACGCCTGAGAGGGAACACGCACCTCGCAAGTTCATCTGAAGAACAAGTACCAAAAACACTAGCATGTACGCTACATGAATGTATTTATCTGGACGACTTCTTGGACGGTTTTTCATCTCCTGTTCGTTTTTTGAGCTGAAACTGTAGATCAGTACATGCAAATTGTTTTGCTTGAACAAGGTTGTCAGAATTTCAACAGCTCCGTTTATAACGCCATTTGACTGGATGATTCCAATGCAAACAGTGAACGAACGTCAATGCAATGGTTTCCTACACTCTTCACGTTAATTGATATATCATGAAATGATCGATTTCTTATGCACCCATGTGCTAGCGTTTTTCTCGGGCGCGCTGGGAGAGAGCGCTAGGAAAGGGGATCTGGTTGGTCAGCTCCTGCTTTCAATATTTGCTCCTATTAAACTGTGATTATCCTGCAGTGCCTGGCTTCTTTCAAAGTTGGAGAAAGAGAGAGCAGGCCAAGACAACACTTTTTTTTTCCAGAAAGTAAAAACTTCCTGACAGCTCTGAAGGTTTACCAGGTCTTCTGAAATTATTGAATACCTCATGTCAGCTCATTTTGAGCTATATATATTGACATTTGCAGATGTAGAAACTGAAATCAGCTTGAGAAAAAATTGAGACATTTTAAGAAACTTTTTTTTTCTATTACATATTTCCCACTAGTCCCTTGTACTATGAGACTTCACAGGACTGATATGTAGTTAACTTTTAACATATGTCCTTTAGTGCTGTCAAGGATTAATCATGATTAATCACATCCAGAATAAATGTTTGTTTACATATGTGTGTGTACTGTGTATATTTATTATGTATATATAAATGCACACATATGCATGTATATATTTAAGAAAAATATGTTATATATATATATATATATATATATATACCAATACACACACACACACACATATATATATATATATATGTGTGTGTGTGTG
Organism: Spinibarbus caldwelli; assembly: GCA_039654775.1. Classification (NCBI taxonomy): domain Eukaryota; kingdom Metazoa; phylum Chordata; class Actinopteri; order Cypriniformes; family Cyprinidae; genus Spinibarbus; species Spinibarbus caldwelli. The sequence goes on from CM077231.1 coordinate 12,695,176, forward strand.
TGTGTGTGTGTGTGTGTGTGTATTGGTGTTTCACTTTATAGCTGTTACTATATAGTTTTTTCGCACAACTGTTGGCCAAAGTATGCTTAAATTCATCTATATTTATTAGCATGCATTTTCTCCGATATTTCTGACATTTTTTGCAATTTTTAATCTCACAGTTCTGACTTTTTCTCACAATTCCAAGTTTACATCTTGCATTCTTTTTTTTTCACCACAGAATAAAAAAAGGTAATTGCGACTTTTTATCTAACAATTCAGACTTTTTTCTTGTAATTGTGAGTTTGTTGCACATTTCTGAATTTATTCTCAGAATTGAGAGTTCTTCAGATTTTGAAACTTTATATCTCGCAATTCTGACTGAAAAATTAATTTTGAGATAAAACGTCACAATTATCTTTTTTAATTTTTTGTTCTGTGGCAGAAACTGGCTTCCATAATTTCTGTACAGTTATGAGCACTAAAAATGTCTTTGCACTCTTTTAAACTAGAGTTGTGTGTATTTATTATAGATATTTCTCCAGGTAAGAATCTAAGTATACTTTGGGTTTGGAATACTGTATTAACCAATCAGCATCAAGGATATGTTTATAACATTTTAGTCACAAAAAACCTACTTCTCAATCATCCAGTAGTAAAATAGTTGAAAGCACCGCCGCCAAAGCCACCTCATTGTGATGAATACTCTACTATAACATTAGCTATGTTTCCATCCAAAGATTCGAATTTAAATTATGCGCAAAACTGGAATATCGCATAAAATATATGCGAATAAAGCACCGTTTCCATCCAACGAGTCAAAGAGAACAAAATCGTCACTTCCTGGTAAACTGTGGCACTAAATATCACTAAGAATATAGGAGAAGCCATTGAATATAATAATTTTCATATATGATATAAATTACTTGCGCCTCAGAGAGAGCAGACGTAACACAATAAATGCTGTCACTGCGTTCGGAGGATGCCAGTTGTTTGGGAACACAGTCGTGTAAGACAATTATACAGAAATACTTTGATGACAGACTTTGCTCAGGCTTTTCAGAGTGACTACAACAACTTATAGATGCTGTGAACGAGATCGGTCAGCTGGTTAGTCAAGTTATCCCGTCTCATAGCGCAAAGTCACATGACTTTTTTGATGCGCATGGAGGAATTTATTCGGTAAATGTGTTTCCATCGAAGTTTATGCGCATTTTTTCTTATCGGATAAAAAGTTTATCCTACTCAGTTGTGCGCATAATTTTCTTATGCGCATTTTCTGAATTTATGCGCATCTTGGCGTTTCCATCCAGCGAATTTTTTATGCGATAGTCCAAAATGCGCATTAAAATAGGTGGATGGAAACATAGCTAATAATAGTGGATAAGAAACAGCAGCAAAATAGTGTTTTTCATTGTCCCTTGAGCTCACACAGGTATTTCATTCTCAGTTTCTGCACTCAGATATCTGCCATTACGCCTGCTTGATCGCAATGAATTGAACAGATGGTCCAGAACTAAATCCGCCTCTGGGTTTTACACTCTGTTTACCTTTAGCTGTTTACCTCAGCTGGTACTGTTTTATCAAGAATACTTTGAGATCTGGGCCAGTGTTGAAACCTTGAAGTTTCTAAAGTGCTGATGTAAGTCTGACAATAAACCATGTGCTAATGGCAGACGGGCGAGCATTTTAGAAGCCTGTTTGGAAACAATTACTATTTTTGCTGTTGTGTTTATCGCCGCCGCACTGTCATACAATCCTATTTCTTTTGTTAATTTTTTTTATTTTCTCACATCTGATTTGTTACTTTATATCTCAGAAGAGCCTGAAGAAGCTGAAGCTCGTGTCGCTGAACGCACACTGACACTTCCACAAACTCAGTTAAGAGACGCTTTGACACGTCAGAATGATGGACTCCTTGAATGCGCTGACCTCTCTCCTCCGGACGCCCCTTTCACCCTCCCTCTCTCCTTTCATCCCTTCATCCCTCCATTTCCACCCATGTAGATGAGACAGAGATAGATGAAGATATTTCTGATGGGCAGCCATTTCATAGCAACACACCAAATGAGTTCTGGCTGCCCCGGCCCACCCTCCTTTGCAGAAGATTAATCCTGTCGCAGGACGCTTGCCGACCATGACAGTCGTGTGTGCTGAGGAGGCTATTATTTGGAGACAAAATTGAGTTTACTTACTGTAGCTAAATCTGATGAAACCTCCCTTTGCGAACATCCTTAAATGTAGAAATGTATTAAAATTATATAAAATATATATACATATAATAATAATAATAATATATATATATATATATATATATATATACTGTATATATTTGTTTGACTTGATTTTTCTTTTTAATTTCATAGTTTTAGTGATGTTAGTACTTCAGCAAATATTTATTACAGTTCAAGGCAACATTTCTAATTTATTTTACATTTTGTTCATGTAAAGTTTATATTTTATTTTCAGATTTTTGCAGCTTTTTAATTGTTTTATTTTAGTATATATACTATTAAAATTTGTGTGTGCGTGTATATAGGCTGTGTATATATATATATATATATATATATATATATATATATATGAATTAGCTTTTATTTTTCCATTTTCAGTTTTCTTTTTAGTTTCAGTTTACAGTTTAGTCATTTTGTTAGGTGCTTTTGTCATTTTTATATTTTATATATTTTATTAAGATTTTTGTTTAGCTTTAGTTTTTAGCTTTAGTTTTTTTTTTAATTTCATAGTTTTAGTGATGTTAGTACTTCAGCATACATTTATTTCAGTTCAAGGCAACATTTCTAATTTATTTTACATTTTTTCATGTAAAATTTATATTTTATTTTCAGCTTTTTAATAGTTTTATTTTACTATATAAACTATAAAAATGTGTTTGTGTCTGAATTAGCTTTTATTTTTTATTTTTTTTATTTTTATTTTATTAAGATTTTTGTTTAGCTTTAGTTTTTTTTTAATTTCATAGTTTTAGTAGCATAATAGCATAAATTTATTTCAGTTCAAGGCAAAATTTCTAATTTATTTTACATTTTTTTCATGTAAAATTTATTTTATTTTCAGCTTTTTCAGCATTTTAGTAGTTTTATTTTACTGTATATACTATGAAAGTGTGTGTGTGTGTCTATATATATGTATTTGAATTAGCTTTTATCAATTTTCAGTTTTAATTTTAATTTCAGTTTACAGTATAATCTTTTTGTTAGGTGCTTTTGTCATTTTTGTATTTTACATTTTTTATTAAGATTTTTTTTTCTTTATAGCTTAAGTTTTTTTTTAATTTCATAGTTTTAGTAATCTTAGTACTTAAGCATAAACTTTTCTTCACTGTGGAATCTTCAAAGGAGTTTGTATTGTATTATTTTCATAAACTTTTTTATGGTTACTTGCAATCTATTTGGTGTTTACTCAGCAGCTTACTCTTTGAAAACTTCTTTCAAATCTTCCTGTCAATGCATTTTTCTTAATTACACAAAGGCAGAATTGTAAGTTCGCAAATACAAAGAGATCTATTACTTCTTGGACTGTAAAGTGGAGATTTGACATAAAGTGTCAAATCGAGCTCTCACACGTCTGCTCCACTTACACAAATCAACTCTTCTTTGTATGTGGAAGTCAATGATTGTTCATTGTGAGGGATACCATTCTATAGCGCTTATCTGACTTCTCACTTCAATAGTAAGTGACTCTTGAATGGAACAGTAGCACAAAGCCCGGTATGTATTCAGGACATGCTGCTCACAGGCCTGATGTCTTAGACTCAATGCGTATTACGAAGTGTCCCCAGATTTATGGGCACACAGAGACCCCACCAATTGGGGACTGAGCCCTCTGGGATGGGAGGCAAAGATTGTGCTCATCTCTACCGTACTATCATAGCATCTAAACACAAATCGGCCATAAATTTGAGGAATTTATGCCATAGTGGTGTTGTGTGTCTTTTCTTTTCTGAGGGCATTTGATAAAGGTTTTAAAAATATAGCTTGTACTGCATTGATGTGCAGTGAAATATTAGCTTGCGCTATGGATTGTTATGGTTTTTTGGCTGAACAGTTGAATAGAAGAGCTGATAAGCATTTTACAATTTGCGAATGTTGTTTATTTGTATTATCTTGCAAATTTCAGCCACAAATCTTTGGTCACTGATTAATTGTAACTATGTCATGTGACTTCACAGGGCATCTCTCCCTCCCCTGTGTCCACGACAACCTAAATGAAGACTTGCGATGTCCTGACACTGGTGTCCACCACTCTGGACAGGTAAGGCCTCACGCCACTTCTTCGCCCATCTATCAATAAGGATCCAAGGTTATTTGACATCTGAAAAGAAATTCAATTTGCTTCCTATAACAGTGACACGAAAATGGTACCAAACCCTTCATCCAAGCTCAGAAATATGTATGAGTGCCGATAGATAATATTTTGTTCTTACTTTTGGTTCTTATCAAGCAATTTTGATGAAGTTACAATGAAAATTGAATTTAAAATAGTATTGAAGTAAGACTACCCTTTCAAAAAAGTAGCTTGTAGCAGTGTTTCAGTTTTTAACCATTCTATTAAATGAACGAATCTTTCTGCAGTTTCTCCTTTTTAAAAAATAATATGCCAATTTCAATACCAAAAATACCAAAAAGTAATTTAACAAATTTACTGGATGATTCAGTGACTCACTCATAAATAAATAACAAATCTTTTAAATGAACAAATCATTCTAAAGTTCCTCCATTTTTAAAACGTGCCATTTTTAATACAAAAAAAAAAAACATTAATGAATTGGTTTAGTGAATGATTTAATGACTCACTCATAACTAAATAATAAACAAATTTTTTAAGTGAATGAATCATTCTAAAGTTCTACCTTTAAAAGAAGAAAAAAAAGTGCCATTTTTAATACCAAAAAAAAAAACATTAATGAACTGGTTTAGTGAATGATTCAGTAACTTGCACATAACTAAACAAACAAATCTTGTAAGTGAACAAATCATTCTGAAGTTCCTCCCTTTAAATTTTTTTTTTTGCAAATTTTAATACCAAAAAAAAAAAAAATACTGAATTGGTTTAGTGAGTAATTCAGTGATTTGCTCAACTAAATAAAAAACAAATCTTTTAAGTGAACGAATCGTTCTCAAGTTATTCCCTTTTTTAAGAATGTGGCTATTTTAATACCAGAAAATAAATAAATGAAAAAATAAAAATTAAATTAAATTAATGAATTGGCTTAGTGAATGATTCAGTGACTTGCTCATAACTAATAACAAACAAATCTTTTAAGTGAACAAATTGTTCTGAAGTTTTTTTTTTTTTTAATTACCAATTTTAATACCAAAAATACAAAAAAGTATGTTTATTGAAAGATTCAGTGACTTGCTTATGACATACATATCAAACATAACACTGTAACTTGCAGAGAGAGTCAATGAATCAATGAACAAATCTAAATGAATTAAAAGAGTAACTGAGTTGAATCAAATTCCCCACCACTACTAACCTATAAGTTACTATCAAAAACTACATCTATTTCAGGTTGGCAGTTTTTTTTTTTGTTTTGTTTTGTTTTTTTAGATTACAGTATATAATCAGATTACAGTATATAAAACAAACAGTATTCTCTAATAGCATTTTAGTTATGCTTCAACATTGTTGGCAACCTATTATTGATTTGAAGTGTCTTAAAATCACTGGGATGGTAATAAAAATTAATCATTTATAATAATAAAGTAATTGAGAATCATATTCACTTAAAAACAGTACACTGAGAGGAAACAGAGTGATCATCAAAGACAGCAGCCCTCTGGTGGCCAGCAGAAAAACAATGCCCCTATCTGTTGTGTCAGACTGATAGTTTCGTTATCACACTTTATTCTGATTGCATTTCATAAAATGACTTCCCTCTCATTATATCATACTTCAGCTTCACATATTTTGTGTTCGTTTGGGTGGTCTCGGTCTGCTCTGAGAGATAATGTGTTCAGATCGTTGCTTTTCCCTTTTTGCACACTGTAAACAGAAATCTAATACCAGAGTAGACATAATTGAATTCACACTTGAGGCTTTACATAGAAATTTCCAGATTCCCCGTGGTGTGAATCAATTTGAAGTGTACACAGCACGAGGTCAAGGTCACACGCTTGAGAAGTGAGGAGAGGAGGGCGGGGCTTACTGATAATTGGCAGTTTGGTGTGAACCAGCATTGTGTCATAGTGTGACACATCCCATGATGCAAGAGTCATGATCACTCTCAGCTGTGAGACGGCGGTCTGTTCACAGTCTTACCCGATCAGATCCTCCTCTGATATCTTCACATGTTGATTTCATGTGACTGTCAAAACTTTTTGGGTGTTTTAGCGCTCTTTTTGGGGTTTTTTTTTGTTTGTTTGTTTTTTTAATCAGGTTTGCCAAACTGGCCACTTTAGCTAATGTTGCATTGTTGGGGTGCTCAAAAAAATTTGTTTTGTGTGCAGGTTTTATTTTGTTTGTTTTGTTGTTTATTATTTTATTTTATTTTATTTTATTATTTTTCAAACAGGTTTGCCCCTTAACTGTTGTTTCACATTGCTCAGAAATTAGAGAAATTATATTATTTTATTTATCATTAATTTTTGTTTTGTTTTGTTTTTTTTTTATTTTGCTTTACTTTTTGTTTTATTTTGCTTTTTGTTTTTCAATTTTATTTTATTTTTTTTAAACACTTCACCCTTTATCTAATATTGCTGTGTCAGAATACTCAAAAATTAGATAAATTATTTTATTAATTTATTTTTTTTTTCACTTATTTAGTTTTTTTTTTTTTTCTTTTCTTTTTTTTTCCATCAGGGTTGCCCTTTAAATAATGTTGTTTCGCATTGCTCAAAAATGAGAGAAATGATTATATTATTTTATTTATCATTCATTTTTGTTTTTATTTGTTTTGCTTTACTTTTTGTTTGCTTTGATTTGTTTTTCATTTTCATTTTTATTTTTTTAAACACTTCACCCTTTAGCCTTGTCAGAATGCTCAAAAATTTGAGATTTTTTAAAAATTAATTTATATTATTTTCATTTATTTTATTTTTCAGTCAGGTTTGCCCCTTAACTAATGTTGTTTTGGATTGCTCAAAAATGAGAGAAATTATTATATTATTTATCTTTAATTTTTGTTTTGATTTGTTTTGCTTTACTTTTTGTTTTGCTTTTTTCATTTTCATTTTCATTTTCATTTTCATTTTTATTTTTTAAACACTTCACCCTTTAGCTAATATTGCCATGTCAGAATGCTCAAAAATGAGGGAAATTATTTTATTTAATTTTATTTTATTTTATTTTATTTTATTTTATTTTTCAATCAGGATTGCCCCTTAACTAATGTTGTTTCGCATTGCTCAAAAATGACAAAAATTTGTATGTTATTTTATCTTAAATTTTAGTTTTGATTTGTTTTGCTTTACTTTTTGTTTTGCTTTGTTTTATTTTCATTTTCATGTTCACTTTCATGTTCATTTTAATTTTAATTTTAATTTTAATTTTAATTTTTTTAAACACTTCAACCTTTAGCTAATATTGATTGCCTTGTCAGAATGCTCAAAAATGAGAAATTATTTTATTATTTTATTTTATTTTTTATTTTGTTTTTTATTGTTTTATTTTATTTGTTATTTATTTATCTATCTATCTTCTTTTTCTTTTTATTAAAGTATTTATTACTTTCATAAAAATCAATCAATAAATAAATGTTTATTTATTACTTTTTGAAAGTATTTATCACAGCATTATTTGACCCAGAGGAGGACTGGCGGACAGGCAAGTATGCTCTTAAATGTAACGAGAGCTCTCTCATCCTGACTGCACTGTACCAGGTGGCCCAGTCAGCAACCCCTGAACATGGACTGCAGCCCTTCTAGAACCTTTATGAACTTCTGCCAGTGTGTCAATCACTAAGTGAGTGGCAGGGCTTCCTGTTTTGGCCGTGTGAGGTTACACATCCTGGCAGGGGAGCTGCTGTCAGACACAGGACCTCGTGCTAGCCGTGTCTCACACACACACACACACTTGTTGGGCCCCACAGGGATCTCCTGACTTGCAGGCTCTTGACACACCAGCGGAGGTGCTGCACTGATTCCTGTTTTACATCACACCTGCACAGTGCTGTCAGGACTTCTTTCCCAGCCACACGAGAGGTCAATCACGCTTCAATCAAAACTAATTAAACATTTTTTTGTGCCAAAAGAAAGAAAATGAATCTAAAATGGCACTAATAGAGAGCAAGGACTTCAGAATGACAAAAATGAAGTGTTTGTCAGTAAACACCTGAATAACTGCTAGTCCTGAAAAAATTTAAATTAAAATTTTGTCCTTGTTTGTTGTTTCTCCTTCACATGTATTGTTTTTTGGGACTCTTAAGTTTCCTCTGGCAACTTTTTGCATGTGGCATTTAAATCAGATGCCATACCTTAGATTTTGAAACCTTATATTTGGACGTTTTCCCAATTGTATTCATAGCAGAGTGGAGACTGGACAGGATAAGCTGTGGGAATGGGATTAGAAGGCATAGAAATCGTTTTAATATCTGAAGTGAATATCTAGATTCAGTGACTAGATGCTCTCCAGCTTCTTTGGAAAAGGTTCTTTGCAAAAAATGTTCTCATTTACTGAAAATTTGCAAGCTACGACAGTGTGCATGACATTGTCTATCATTTGGATGTTTTTTTCAAATAACAAAGCATCCTAAAAATAGGCAGTCTTAAATGTCCTGGAAATCCTTTTGAGATGTGAAAAACAAGTCAAATGATCAGCAGTGTAATCTATTTCTAGTATATGGCTGATTTACTTCACAGCTTTGCTCTTAATCCAAATGCTGTGTAGCATAACTGACCAATTAGCCTGTTTTAAACAGCATTTGATTGGATCAATGAGGCCTAGCTCCTCAAAGGGCTTTGCTGAAGAGTTTCTTTCCTCTAAAGATCCGATTACTGCTTTTGCTGATGAGTGATAGTAGTTAACATGGACTGGCTCTGCCTTTTGTGCATTCATTCATTCATTCATTTATTCCGATTTGTTTTTTTATTTATTTTTACATTTATTCTACATGTTTCAATCCTGTTTTCCTTGAGCTAATTTTGTTTCTTTTTTATTTTAATGTTTGCATTAATTATATTTAAATATAGTTTAAATTATATATATATATATATATATATATATATATAGATTTAAAAAATTAACTAATTAATCGCACATTTTTTCTTAAATTAATCGCGATTAATTCCACCTAACATTAAACTTTTTATGATTTTTTTATTGCAATAATTTCATGTTCAATCCTTAAATTAATGTAGAAACATAAAGATGAAAAATAGCTTTGAACGTGTTGAACCTTTAATCCCACTGACAATAGACCAAAATAAAGAGGCATTTAGCTGAAAAACAATGGCAAATATTTCAAACCTCAGAGTGCAGATGGACTCACCTCTCTCACACTCTTTGAACGGCCAGCCGTAAAGACCATTGTTTCACCTGAAACAATTCGTATTGAATCTTCGCCATGTTGTCTTTTTATTCTCACTGTCCGTCGGGGCCCGGGTGTTAATATGCCATCACCACAGCTCACATCCTCGTTAGACACCACAACCGATGAGGTTTCCTGTGGCTTGGGGGCATCGCCAGCAGGACACTTGCTCCTACTAATCTATCAGCGACGAGAGGAAGAGCGGCGCAGGGCTGTTATGTCACTCTAGAACGGCCACCTGAGCTCCTGTGACTAACTCCGCAGGAAGAAAGAAGCCAGACCGCAAATATCGGCCGCTTTAGATCACGAAGGCCCATTGAGAAAGGCTACTGTACTGAAAGTGTTTGCTGTGGAGACTGGTTTCCTTTTAGAACTACATCTGCTGTGTTTTAAAGGGACAGTTCACCCACTAAAAGCCATGTGTTTTTGTGAATGGAAGAGATAACGTGAAAAATGGAAATGGGTATCCTGGTGTCATCGGTATGGAAACTTGATGTTAATTAATCTGCTCATCTGCACCTCTTTACACTGGTGCTGAATGTACTGTAAGGTTGGGCGTGTGATGAACATTTCCCCATTTGGATTGGATAGTGACACCTATTTCCACCCCCATTGGAGAGGAAGTTCCTATCAGAACACAACAGGAAACGAGAAAAGGAAAACAAGCTGACATCTTTTCACTGATGAAGTCACTTCCTACAGGCCCTGTTGTGACCCCAATCCAACCACCCACCTACTACCCAGACTTGAGTTTTAGTTATGGAACTTTATAGCAGGTTAATCTTCTAGATCTGAGGCAGATCTTCGTGTTTTTCTGCATGTATGATCTGTGTTGACTTTTTAAGTAAATAGTACCCTCATAATATGCAACCTTACCACCCAAAGGTCTAGCGTTCAGATGCTGGAAGGACTGTCCAGAAAGTTGCTGACCTTCCTTGTTTTCATTGTGTCCTTGCAACATTGGTACTTGACCCCAAGTCATTCAAGGAGGACCGTTCATGTTGTAACGCAACTGTAGGCCACTTTAGAGCAAAAATATCTTAATTAAATTACGTTTTAAAGATAGTTTTTTAAGTGTTTATAAATGTATTTTAATTAAAATGTAAATAAATAGATTATTAATTGTAATTATATAAAATAATATGTAATATTGATACATTAAAACATAATTAGAATATTAATTATAATTATACATGTGTGATACATCATAATATTGATAATGTGATGTTTAAAAATAAATATATAATAATATTGTTTTACAGATAGTTTTTTTTAATGTATGAATCATTTTGGAATTGTTTTATAATATATTATTTTATTTTAATATTTTATAATATATTAATATATAATATATATTGTATATTATAATTTTTTTAATTTTATATTAATTAATCAATACATAATATATAAATTATTATATATAAATATTATTTATTTGTCTCTACAATTATACATAATATTTTGAATATATAATAAAGTATATATGTATATAATGTATACATTATCTGATATGCATTAAATTATTATATAATTTATGTATGTGTGTGTGTGTGTATATATATATATATATATATATATATATTATTTAATTGTTTATTAATATTTAATATTTTTCATTACTATTATATATATATTTTTTTCTTTTTAAATATAAACCTCAGTCCTTGGCTGTTATAATACTAAATTTATATTCAATCAATCAGGTTACCATAAAACATAAAAATAAATCATAAAGAAATTCCAGCATTTTATAAATTCATGTCACATTTTAATGTTTTTCTGTTTAAAATTTATTTATTGCATTTTTTTGCCTTTTTAATATAAATAAATGTGTACCATATATAATGTATACATTATCTAATTATGTATTAAATTACATAATTTTATAATTACATATAATATCCATTAAGAAATATTAATTATTGATTATTTTAAATAATTTTCATTAATATTATATTTTTTCTTTTTTAATATAAACCTTAATCTTGGCTGTTATAATACCAAATTTATATTCAATATCAGGTTACCATAAAACATAAAAATAAAACCAAAAATCATAAAACAATACCAGCATTTTATAAATTTATGTCACAATTTAATGTTTTTCTGTTTACAATTTATTTGTTGCAATTTGTATTTTTTTTCCTGGCACTGCCAGTCACTCGCGTCAAATGGAGTTCACCCAAGGTCACAGCAGTTGCTAAAAAATAATGAAAAATTCAGCATTTGCGACAAATTTGTGACAAAAAGGCAGTTTCACTTAAATCTTGGCAAGCACTGTGTCAACAGCTCAGATGTTTCTCAATTATCACTTTTGCCTGTTTGCGAAATGGATCTGTTAGCGCTGTGTGAAGTTCTTGCCAACATACAGCTGGGACAAAGGAGTGGGGAAAAAAAAGATGCTTCCGTTCATGTTGAGAGTATTTTCCTGTTTACACTGAAATGCAGGTCAGCAGTTTGAGATAACGGGTCCACGCTCTCATTTAGACCTGAAACATTTAACATCCCTCTCAGAAGTCCTACAGATGTCTGGCTCAATAGATGCAGATTAGACTAATGCTTAATTAAACAGCCGGCACTCCCATAGAGTGCTGCTGTTGTTAGCGGTGGGCTCGTGGTGGGCTCTGGGTGAAGTCATTAGAGGCGCGTGCCAGACCCTAGATGAGCGCTACAACTGCTCTCTCCTGGCTCATTGAAGATGCTCCCCCACCACACGCATTCATTATTCATGAATCCCAAATTTTAGTCTGACGTGTATATCAAACACGGCGTTTGGTTTCTGATCTCCCCATGTGTGTCCAGCGCTGGCCAAAAGAAATTCTTAAAAATGTCTCTCATTTCAAAAAATATTATTTAATTTGCGTTTATTATCACTCACTTGAGAAATAGCTTTATCTTTAGATGTTACTTAAAAAACTGGTACGTAGCATCTTGTCAAACTGATATATATATATATATATATATATATATATATATATATATATATATATATATATATATAAAACTGAAGCATTTTACACCAAATTAAATGTAAATGTGCATATTTAAATATGTAGATATTTCTGTTCCCAAACTTAGCGCTCTAAAATAACATACCTCTGTATTATTACCGTTCCGAAACCGGTTCGAGTAGAAAAAATTACGGTTAATAACGTTATTTTTTAAAATTGTCTTTGCGTATAATAATAATAATAATAATAATAATAATAAAGTACAGTGTTTTCTTTACACGAAAAGAAAAATAAAGAAAAAAAAAAAACAGGAAGAGATGGTATCTTAACCCGCTCCGCTTAGTCACAGCCAATACAGCATCATCTACATTTAACTAAATGTAGGCTACTAAACAAAAGAAAAAAAAATATCAATGCTTTAAAGACATTAAAGTATTTTTAAAGATATTTAAAAATGTTTGCTGCATTGTTAAAAAAAAAATGCTACTTGTATAAAATTGCGTTTTGAGGAAAAAAACATAGGCTAAGTCGCGTCACGTTTTATTAGGCTATTAAATTCAGAAATGATGTAGGCTAAAATGCCGGTAAATCAAAAATGTTTACAAACATTATAAACACAGTTATTAGTTTCTCTCCACAACAAATCCTCTAAACTTAAGGCTATAGTCTATAGGCTATAAAAACGTCAATCCAAAAACAAATTAAAGGTGAAACTGATGCCTACCTCTCTCATTCAGCACGAATCCAAATGTTTCCATATTCGCACCGTATCTGGATGCTAAAATATTATTTACTATAGGCTTTGTACTTTCATCAACGTAAAACAGCATCCTTCACATTGGCTAGGCTATATCAGCACAGAGAGGCGATGGTCACGCTGAACGCAACAGATTGGGTAACGGAGCACTGTAACTTTTTATACGTTCCTTTAACTGTATTTTATTTTGATAATGAACAGGCTGCAAAGTCACAAAAATTGTTTCTTTGTGCGCGTGAGGTGCCAGTGCGATATGGCCATACCAACACTGGTTGGTTACAGATGCGACATCATTCAAAACTGTCAAGCTTTTGCAAAACAAATAAAACTGTAAAATAAATAAAACTGTCAAGCTTTTGCAAAATAAAGAAAACTACTTTCTGCCGTCTCATTTTCCTTTCCGAGAACTTTGGAATGCGTCACAATTAACCGTAGGCCTAACTCAGCATATATATTTTTTCTTTCGTTTTGTTAATCTGTCAATGATTTAAGTGAAATATATTTAGTGTATAGGCATATATATTCCTTTTTATGTAAGCCTATAGTTTTATTCTGTTTTCTCCGTTCACAGAAGAGCTGCAGGTGCGTAACATCTGTTGAATCCATCAGTCCTCAGATAAACTCTTAACGCCGGTGCATTGCGACTTACCTATGAAGAGTTCACAGCTGAGCGCGGACATTTTACTCTATTTGAATGCCTCGGCGTCACATTTGCATAGTCTAGCTACTTGAATTCCTGATTGGTTGACAGCAAATTTCAAATGGAACAATAAAATAACGTTATTAACTGGTTAATGGCCATTTCAAATTTTTGATTTTGTTCGAAACTATAAAATTTGATTTAGTTTCTGTTTCCGGTTCTGTTCCAGTCAAAATTTCGTTCGTTTCCAGTTTTCGTTTCGTTCCTTGAACCGGTTCAGAGCCCTGATTCCAATAGTGTTTGACATTAGCAGTTGTTAAGCTAAAGCCTCTCTAATCAGCATAAACTTAAATGTTGGGTTAATTATTAGTTATTTTTAACTTATATGGTCAATTGAATGAAATATACCTACTTTCTTGGAGAAATGTTGCTTGCAGTGCATTCTGGGAGGCTTACTTGCAATGCTGCCTTAGCATTTGGCGAAAACAAGGTGCCTTGTGTGTAATGCTATAAAATCTTATAAAAACGGTTTTTCAATGCAAAGACGCATGGATGTCGAATGGTCGAAAGGTCTAGAGACATATTTTTTAAAAGTCAAAATATTTTTTAACTTGAGCTTCACATTTTAAAACAGTCATGTGCGAAATGCTGTAAAAGACGAAAGATGCGAATGCAACATTTCCAGTGTTTACATTTTAGAAACAATGGAAAAGTAGCGCAGTGGAATACAAAAACTGTGAGTGACCCCTAAGCTGGTGCTGTAGATTGCTAGATTTTAGAACAGAGTTGTAATAGTTTTTAAGGGCTAAACATCTAAAGAAGGTTGGACCATTAACTAAAATTGGTATTGTCACTTTTTTGACTGTTGCGTTGTTGTTTTTTTCATTAAGTTGAATCCTGACCTCAATGTCGCCATCCTGTCCAGAAGAATTTTAGTCAAGTCTGTCATGTTTTGTGCCCATCCAGAAAAAAATTCCTGGCTATGGTTAGTCTTTCAACGAAAAACATGGACGAAAGAAAGTCTTACTAGTTTGGAACAACATGAAGATGAATAACCAATGGTTTTTGGTTGAACTATCGCTGCGAATGCTGGAGCCATTGCCTTGCAATTAGCATGTTTTCCCTGGACGAATTAAGCCAAGGTGCTCATGTGGGAAAATTGAATTCGAATCTGGCCTGAATCTACAAAAACACCCTGTAAACAGTTCTCAGGAGAGGTATTTCACATCTGCACATGATCTACGGCCTGTTGGTTTACACATCACACAATATCAATCAGAATTCCTTTGGCTGTCTGATGTTAAGCAGATACAGTGTCTCCTTTCGCAAACGCACACACGCTAACAGTGGCGGCCGGCACGACAATCTTGCCACAGGTCAATGACAGCTTGACGGGCTTTGCCTGGTTCTCTCTGCAGGTGACACAAAGCAGCCCTCCTCTCTGATGCATACTGAAACAGATGCACACCAGTGTTCCCCCCGGAGCTCCCTCCACGCTCTCTTTGATGGTCCCGGTCTCCGACCCTCTGATGTGGCCCTCTTTCAGAGCGTGTCATGTTCGCTTGGCGAGTACAGGCTGTCTGATATCAAGTAGCTGCTGCCAGGGAACCAGTGTTGTAGAGGAACTGAACGATCTCCAAGGATCGACTGGCAGACTAAATAACTGCCGATTTGCCATCAACTATCTGCTGTGTACGAACAGCTGTTTATCAGAAGAAGGCGAGACAGATGGCTAAAGGTTCTTCAGTGCTCTTTCTTCACCAGATTTCAGAAAAATGATCGACAGAGACTAATGTGCTCCATTTGCTTTACTTTTGCATCTTTATACTTCTTGGCGAATGTCCTGAAATGGTCAAGCAGGCGTGCTGGCTGTTTTGAATAAGATAAAAATGATAGAGATGCTATTTGGTGCATTAGTGCATTGAAATTTAATTAACACAAAAATAACATTTCAATTCAATTCGATTACTATGTCAAATGCTCTTCTCTAGACTTCATTCCTCTAGCGAACTAATGAGCTGTGGACACTGCATGATGACTTACCTGAGGTAAATAAAATGCTATGAGACATTTTGTTTACAAGCTGTTTTGTTGACGTCTTACCAGCTTGAAACACTGACTGAGCGATTACGCGATTATTCATGTTTATTTCATGTTAAAATGAGTAGTGAAGAGGAAGGGATGATTGCACTCACTTGCGCTCCATGCTCCACGCTGCCATTTGAACTAAGGCGTTTATACAGCGATCTGTCGTGCCGCATCAAAGAGCGCCAAAATGGTATTTATTGTTTGAATTTCCTGAAAAATTGACATAATTTGAAAGATGAGACTTTGTTTCTTATCAAAAGTAACAATATATAAAACTGGAAGTTTCCAGTGAAGTTCCAATTCGTGCAGTGGTTAAAACAATGCTGCATTTGTTCTGTACACCTGCGTACTGAACCGAAAGACCCGTACTGGAAATTTTCAGTACGAATACGTTTACCGTTACACCCCTAATATATATATATATATATATATATATATATACATATATACAGTGCCTTGTGAAAGTATTCATACCCCTTCATTTTTTTCATGTTTTATTTTGCTGCCTTATGTTAAACTGCTTTTAAATTTCTATTTTTCCACATCAATCTATACTCCATACACCATAATGGTAAAGCAAAAAAATGGTTTTTAACATCTTCACAAATTTATTAAAAATAAAAAACTTAAATGATTCCATTGCATAAGTATTCATACCCTTATCTGGGACAGTTGGAATTTAGCTCAGGACTACACTTTGAGTGGAATCAACCTGTGGCAAATTCAATTGAATGGGTATGATTTGGAAAGGCACAAGTCTTAATAAAAGGTCTAACAGCTGATAATGCATATCAGAGCAAAAACCAAGCCCTGAGGTCCAAAGAACTGCCTGTAGAGCTCAGAAACAGGGTTGCGTCAAGCCACACATCTGGGGAAGAGTTGAGAAAAAAATTCTGCTTCACTGAAGGTTCACAGAAGCATGTAGTCTCTGTTACCCTTAATAGAAGACGTTTGAAACAACCAGGGCTCTTCCTAGAGCTGGCCTCCTGGCCAAACTGACCAATTGATAGAGAAGGGCTTTGGTTAGTGTGGTGAACAAGAAGCTGATGGTCACTCTAGTTGAGCTCCATGATCATATGTGGAGACAGGAGAAACCTACAGAAGGACAAACATCACTGCAACACTCCACCGATCTGGGCTTTATGCCGGTGTTGTAAGACTCAATCCTCTCTTCAGTGTAGACACATGAAAACACACTTGGAATTTGCAAAAACACACCTAAAGGACCCTCAGACTGTGAGAAACAAGATTCTCTGGTTTGATGAACCTCAATTCCAAGTATCATGTTTGAAGCAAACCAGGCACTGCTCATCATCTGCAGAGTACCATCCCAAAAGTAAAGTGTGCTGGTAGCAGCCTCATGCTGTGGCGCTGTTTTTCAGCGGCAGGGACTGAGGGACTCGTCAGAGTAGAAGAAAAGCTCAATGCACCAAAATATTGAGATAGCCTTAATGAAAACCCAGTCCAGAGCATTCAGAACCTCAGACTGGGCAGAAGGTTCACCTTCCAACAGGACAATGGACCTAAACACACAGCAAGAGTGGTTTATAGACAACTCTGTGAATGTCCTTGAGTGGCCCAGCCACAGCCTGAGCTTGAACC
This sequence comes from Spinibarbus caldwelli, assembly GCA_039654775.1. Taxonomy (NCBI): domain Eukaryota; kingdom Metazoa; phylum Chordata; class Actinopteri; order Cypriniformes; family Cyprinidae; genus Spinibarbus; species Spinibarbus caldwelli. The sequence goes on from CM077231.1 coordinate 12,712,683, forward strand.
CAATCAAATATTTCTGGAGAAATCTGAAAATGTGCATCTGCCCCTGTCCAATCTGACAGAGCTAGAGAGGTGAAGAGGTGAGGAGAAGAATGACAGATAATTGCCAAATGCTGATGAGCAAAGCTTGTCGCATCAAACAAAAAAGGCTTGAGGCTGTAAAGGTGCTTCAGCTATATATTTAGTTAAGAGTATGGATACTTATGCAATGTACTTATTTCAGTTTTTTATTTTTTAATAAATTTACGAAGTTGTTACAATTCTGTTTTTGCTTTGTCAATATGGTGTACGAAGTGTAGATTGATGTGGCAAAAAAAAAGTAATTTAAAGGAGTTTAACATAAGGCAGCAACATAAAAAAAAACATGAAAAAAAAATTAAGGGGTATGAATACTTTCGAAAGGCACTGTATACACTGAACAAAATTATAAACGCAACACTTTTGTTTTTGCCCCTATTTCTCATGAGCTGAACTCAAAGATCTAAGACTTTTTCTATGTACACAAAAGGCCTGTCTCTCTCAAATATTGTTCACAAATCTGTCTAAATCTGTGTTAGTGAGCACTTCTCCTTTGCCGAGATAATCCATCCACCTCACAGGTGTGGCATATCAAGATGCTGATTAGACAGCATGATTATTGCACAGGTGTGCCTTAGGCTGGTCACAATAAAAGGGCACTCTAAAATGTGCAGTTTTATCACACAGCACAATGTCACAGATGTCGCAAGTTTTGAGGGAGCGTGCAATTGGCATGCTGACTGCAGGAATGTCCACCAGAGCTGTTGCCCGTGAATTGAATATTCATTTCTCTACCATAAGCCGTCTCCAAAGGCGTTTCAGAGAATTTGGCAGTACATCCAACCGGCCTCACAACCGCAGACCACATGTAACCACACCAGCCCAGGACCTCTACATCCAGCATCTTCACTTCCAAGATCATCTGAAACCAGCCACCCGGACAGCTGCTGCAACAGTCGGTTTGCATAACCAAAGAATTTCTGCACAAACTGTCAGAAACCGTCTCAGGGAAGCTCAACTGCATGCTCGTCGTCCTCATCGGGGTCTTGACCTGACTGCAGTTTGTCGTTGTAACCGACTTGAGTGGGCAAATGCTCACATTTGATGGCGTCTGGCACTTTGGAGATGTGTTCTCTTCACGGATGAATCCCGGTTTTCACTGTACAGGGCAGATGGCAGACAGTGTGTATGGCGTCGTGTGGGTGAGCGGTTTGCTGATGTCAACGTTGTGGATCGAGTGGCGCATGGTGGCGGTGGGGTTATGGTATGAGCAGGCGTATGTTATGGACAACGAACACAGGTCCATTTTATTGATGCCATTTTGAATGCACAGAGATACCGTGATGAGATCCTGAGGCCCATTGTTGTGCCATTCATCCACAACCATCACCTCATGTTGCAGCATGATAATGCACGGCCCCATGTTGCAAGGATCTGTACACAATTCCTGGAAGCTGAAAACATCCCAGTTCTTGCATGGCCAGCTTACTCACTGGACATGTCACCCATTGAGCATATTTGGGATGCTCTGGATCGGCGTATACGACAGCGTGTTCCAGTTCCTGCCAATATCCAGCAACTTCGCACAGCCATTGAAGAGGAGTGGACCAACATTCCACAGGCCACAATCAACAACCTGATCAACTCTATGCGAAGGAGATGTGTTGCACTGCGTGAGGCAAATGGTGATTTCGCTCACACACCAGATACTGACTGGTTTTCGGGGCCCCCCCCCCCAGTACTCGCTGGTTGAAATGGCAAAACCTGCTTCATATTGCGAAGAAAAACTTTCATTGTTTAGTAACATCAGTTGTTGTAACAGTTCAGTGAAATCATGTGATTGTAAGCACTGCTAATTATGCGAAAAACAAAAACTGTGTTAATTTTCTATTCCCAAACCCGTCCTAATTTGTTTGCCACGTCTGAGCGACCTGTGGCCTGTCGGATGGATTCCAGAGCTGTAGTTTTGACATGTGTGCATGTGTTTAGCAGCGGTTGCCTTATTGTGTTTGATTTGCTTGTGCCGCGGCGTGAACCTTCCCAGTCTTCTGCTGTTTCCTGAGCGCTCCATCAGTGGGTCACAATTCAAGGTTGAACAGCCTCGCCGGAGAGTGAGACCCGTTTGGTCTGTGTACAGTTCAACACCTGCAAAGTTCAACTTTTTCCAGGCTGTTATGAATGATTTTATGCTCTTTGTGTGGTAGTAAATGGATGTTATGCAGCATACGCATGGATTTGTAGATGTAGCCGTGTCTACAAAGAGCATATTTGATTTTGTTATGTTTGTCTGTTCGAACTCCTGTCACGCTCATACGACCTTGGGTGACATTTCCAAGCACATGTATTGAAAATTCTGACACTTCCCATTGTCAGACCACAAAGAAACACTTGAGCATTGAATCTTGCACCTCATTGGAGGATTCACAATCAGGAAGTGACCTTGGATACACCCTCCCCTTATATTAAAAGGGGTGAATCCAGGAAAACCTTTGAAACAGAATATATTTTGTGTCTTCGCCAACATCACATAAACCACCAATCCCAAATGCAGTTCACAAAAAACACGGCACATTTTAGCCCTGATTTATTGTTTTATTTAATAATGGTATTAGTTTTTAAAAAAATAAGCAGATATTTGAACTTCTGAGGATTTGGTTTGGTTCGTGTTACGGCGGCCAGATATCTGGTTGCAGTATAAGCGCACGTTTGTTAGCATGTCATTTAGGAAGTATTATTCTTGGATCCATAGGCACGTCGTTAAGTGTTTTGGGCAACTCGGATCTCATTAACGGTGCTTCACTCTTAGTCTGGCCTTCATTCCAACCAGTAGCGCTTAACGGCACCACTTATAAAATTATTATAGGTTGTAGATTTTGCAGTAATACTGCAATAATTTAAAAGACTGGTAGTCATCTTTGTAAAGGTGTTTTGGTAAAACAGTCTGCTTAGAGAGTTATGTAACTATAGGGTTCCGCTCTTACTTACTAGCCTCAAATATTTAACCATATTTACTTATGTCTAAATGACAGTACAGTATGTTTTATAAGTAACTGGGTTGTAATGAAATAACTCCAATTGAAAAATCTTATGTCATTTCAAAGCCCATATACTTTTCTAAGCAGTATGACTTTCATTCTTACGTAAAACACAAAAGCAGATGTTTAGCAGAATGTTCACGCTGCTCTTTTCTATACAGTAAAATACAACAGGGGCTGTAAATCTTCTAAAAGGACTAATAATCTAAAAGGATAAATAAATAAATGACAAAGATGCATATAATGATATAATTATATAATAAAGGTGCATAATAATAATATAATAAGTATAATAAACACATACATAAATCCATACATACATTAATATTTTGAATTAGCTTTTATTTTTTTATTTTCATTTTTCAGTTTTCATTTTAATTAGTTTAATTTTTAGTAATTTTGTTATGTGCTTATTTTATCGATTAGGGTTAAATTATTTTATTTATCATTTTTAGTCATTTTTTAAAATAATTTATTTATTAATTTCAATTAACAAAAACTTTTTTTAAATTTATTTTTGGCATTTTTTTTTTTTTGCCTTTATTATGTAGGACAGATCTATGGAAGCCCGTTTCTGCCACTGAATAAAAAATAAAAAAAGGTAAGGAGGTTTTTATCTTAAAATTCTGACTTTTTTCTCATAATTGCGAGTTTCCGTCTCGCAATTCTGACTTTTTTTTTCCTCAGAATTGTGAGATGTAAACTCACAATTGCGAGTTATAAAGTCAGAATTGCGAGATATAAACTCGCAATTCTGACTTCTTTTTCTCGCAATTGCGAGTTTGTATCTTGCAGTGCTGAGAAAAAAAGTCACTCACAATTCTGACATTTTTTTTTTTCTATATAAACTTGCAATTGCGAGATATAAAGTCCAGTTCTGAGAAGAAAAAAAAGACTTATCAGAATTGCAAGTGTATATATCTCACAATTCTGACTTAATATCTCACAATTCTGACTTAATAACTCTCAATTGCATGTTTATATCACGCAATTCTGAGAAAAAAAGTCATAATTGCGAGATAAAAAGTCACAGTTGCCTTTTTTATTTTTTATTCATTGTCGGAAATGGGCTTCCATGCAGATCAGAGCTGACAAGCAGCAAATTAAAAGGACGCCCATAGCGCAACGGCATTGTATATTGGCGCGCTGCCCACAAGGCTATCGACGCCGACAACAAAAACATTTTTAACACTTTACTCAATAATAACCCTGGTGCAAATTCAAACTTGACACCAGGTTTGACGTTTCTTATGTGTTTCGAAACCATATTTTCTTAACAGAAAAAGAGCAGCGGTAACATTCTTCAAAAAAATCTCCTTTTGTGTTCCACAGAAGAACGCAAGTCAGACGGGTTTAGACTGACATGAAGGTGAGTAGATTATAACAGAATTAAAACTAATAAAGAAATAAGTGAGCTACCTATTTTTCATCATTTGAGCTTTTATGTCAATATACACTCTATTGAACTCTCATTACTCACAAAACACTGTTTTTTTTTATATCTGGGCCGTGTTCCATTGGCCGTTCCAGTGAACTGCGAGCTAAGGTATTGTTACAAATTACTCCTGGCAAAACGGCCTATCATTTGTGACAATAAGAGGTCATTTTTCATGTCTGACCTTCTGTTTGGGCTGCATTTCTGATCCTGTGTAATTATGTCTTTGTGCTTCAGAATGTGAAAATTTAATCGCTTTTACAAAGAGGCCCGGCAAACGGCAGCGGCGGAGAAAGAGTTTTAGAGGAACTACGCGACCATTTTAACAGGACAACATGTTTGAATTAGATGTTCTAGCACTGGTTCTAAATGGATTTCTGAAGTGGTTCTTTGTGAGGATTTTCAATCGGACGTAACCTTGAGTCTTTTTTATGGGAGGTCCGTCAGATTTAAGTGCTGGTATAGCATGAAGAGCCTGAATACATGCGTTTCTCTCTCTCCATCTATCTCGTTCCCCCTCTCCCTGCCTCTATTTCTCTTCTCTCCTCTCTCTCTCTCTCTCTGTTTCTCTCTGTCTGTCTCATTTTCTTTCTGAAATTGAAAAATCTGCCTCTGAAGTTGTTGCCATTGTCTGGGTAATTAATGGAATGCTGAGAGCGAGGTCCAGGTGCTTAAAGAGTTTTTTTTATCTTTCTTTTTCCTCATGACTAATAAGGATAGAAAATACACTTTAGTGCTTTTGTGGTCCTTCTTTTTTATATATAAACTTATGTATAATACATGCATTTAAATGAAAGGACGATGACCTTCGCTGTGTTCCATTTCAAACCCACCACATTTGTTTTGCATGTTAAGGTGAGGTTTAGCATAACAATCCAACTGCTCCTATTTAATATGCATCTATTAATTCGTCCATTTCAGTAGCTGGGAAGTTTGCGTCAAGGGCTCCGAGCAGTATTTTAAGCTGAGCTAAAAGTTTATCGCTACAAATAACCGTGGCCTGATGTCTATTGATGTGCACTGATTATTTATAGACGTTTACTGTTTGTGCAGAAGACACAAGGCTGATTTTATTGAATAATATGTACATGGAGTTGTTAGTTGCGCTGCATAATTAATGATATGTTAATGAATATTATAATTATGGTTTGTAGGTGATACAGTTAAACGGATAATGCACCCAAAAATGAAAAATTCTTAAAAATTCTTCAAAAAAAAATCTTAAAAGTGTGTATATATAATAAAGCACTATGAAAGTGGTCCATATGTCTCATGCACAATATTTTAAGTCCATATGAAATCATATGATTGGAAATAGACTGAAACTTAAGTTGTTATTTATTGTCATTCACATACTTGCACTTAGTAGCAAGTATGTGAATATTTAATCTATATAATTACTATATATACATTTTTATTAAGATTTCGAATTAGCTTTTGTTTTTGTTTTCATTTTTCATTTTAATTAGTTTCATTTTTATTCATTTTGTTATGTGCTTATTTTTACCGATTAGGGTTAATTTATTTTATTTATCATTTTTAGTTATTTCTTTATAATTTTAGTGTTTTAGTTTTGCCAAGGCAACATTTCTAATTATTGTTTATCTTAAGTTTTTCATGTAATATTTATATTTTATTTCAGCTTTATTTCAATTAACAAAAACATTTTTAATACTTTAACTTTAAAAGGATAGTACACACAAAAATGAAAAAATCTTAAAAGAAATTCTCTATGGGGTTCAGGTCTGGTGAGTTTGCTGGCCAGTCAAGCACACCAACACCATGGTCATTTAACCAACTTTTGGTGCTTTTGGCAGTGTGGGCAGGCGCCAAATCCTGCTGGAAAATGAAATCAGCATCTTTAAAAAGCTGGTCAGCAGAAGGAAGCATGAAGTGCTCCAAAATTTCTTGGTAAATGGTTGCAGTGACTTTGGTTTTCAAAAAACACAATGGACCAACACCAGCAGATGACATTGCACCCCAAATCATCACAGACTGTGGAAACTTAACACTGGACTTCAAGCAACTTGGGCTATGAGCTTCTCCACCCTTCCTCCAGACTCTAGGACCTTGGTTTCCAAATGAAATACAAAACTTGCTCTCATCTGAAAAGAGGACTTTGGACCACTGGGCAACAGTCCAGTTCTTCTTTTCCTTAGCCCAGGTAAGACGCCTCTGACGTTGTCTGTGGTTCAGGAGTGGCTTAACAAGAGGAATACGACAACTGTAGCCAAATTCCTTGACACGTCTGTGTGTGGTGGCTCTTGATGCCTTGACCCCAGCCTCAGTCCATTCCTTGTGAAGTTCACCCAAATTCTTGAATTGATTTTGCTTGACAATCCTCATAAGGCTGCGGTTCTCTCGGTTGGTTGTGCATCTTTTTCTTCCATACTTTTTCCTTCCACTCAACTTTCTGTTAACATGCTTGGATACAGCACTCTGTGAACAGCCAGTTTCTTTGGCAATGAATGTTTGTGGCTTACCCTCCTTGTGAAGGGTGTCAATGATTGTCTTCTGGACAACTGTCAGATCAGCAGTCTTCCCCATGATTGTGTAGCCTAGTGAACCAAACTGAGAGACCATTTTTAAGGCTCAGGAAACCTTTGCAGGTGTTTTGAGTTGATTAGCTGATTGGCATGTCACCATATTCTAATTTGTTGAGATAGTGAATTGGTGGGTTTTTGTTAAATGTGAGCCAAAATCATCACAATTAAAAGAACCAAAGACTTAAACTACTTCAGTCTGTGTGCATTGAATTTATGTAATACACGAGTTTCACAATTTGAGCTGAATTACTGAAATAAATTAACTTTTCCACGACATTCTATTTTATATAGATGCACCGGTGTATATATATATATATATATATATATATATATATATATATATATATACTGTACTTGCAAATAATAGAATAATTATAAAACACTTTCATGACTATTTTTCATAACACTTCAGTACACTGTTAAAAAGTGCAATCTGTATTAATTATATGTCAAATTAAGATTTACTTCAAAGTACATTTTAAATAATTACGTTTTAATCTTTTATCATATTTTAACAAAGTGCACTTATTTTGATGTGTTGACTAACATACTAAAGCACATGTAAAGTACTTGATAATACTTTTAACTATAGTGTTTTATTTGATAATATATTTAAAGGTAATATATTTCAAATGTGTGAAATTGCAACTTCATTGTTACAAATGTGTAATTGCAAATATATATTTAAATACACAACATAAAAGTTTGAATAGAAATGATGAAGTTTTATTGTAGTTAAATGATTGTCAGTACACTCGGCAGTACACTTTAGCAGTATAGACGTAATTATGAAATTACATATGAAGATGTACTGAACTGCTACTTAGGTGAGAAAAAATTACTCTTTAAGTTAAATTGCATTTAATATAAATTTGAACTATAATACATTTTCATGCAATTAAATGCTCAAAAACATTACATTCAATTCACACTTAGAATATTCTTTTACAGTTGTATTTCTGTTCTAAGTTCACTTTAAGGTCCCTTAAAGTAATTGTGAATTCATTCCATTTGCGATTTATTCTAGGTTATATTTCCTCATCGTTGTGGTGAAATAATCCAATCTTAATCTCTTGTTGTTTTTGACTGACTACCGTATTGATGGATTCGAGCGGTCTGAATGAATCTGTCACTGCTGCAGTCTGTTCTCACAGTCGCTCAGCAGGACGGCTCTCAAAATGAAGGGCTTCAGTAAATCGTGCGGTTGTGTTGGTTTAGGGCTCCTGCCCCGAGAATATGCTTCCTATTTTAGATTTAAAACAGCTCAGATCTGAGCCTGTGAAGAATTTGGTATACAGCTCAATCAATTTTGCTATAATTCGAAAATACATTTTTGTGCTTGTTTGTTTGAGAATAATCAAGTTTTGGTTTACAAGTATCTATATATCAGTGTGGAAATCATAATGTTGATATTCTATGCAATGTTTGTATATACATTTGGGCACATTTAAAAATTGTTTACAGGCCAAAGATCTGTTCTGATATGCAAAAAAGCACTCTTAAAGGGATAGTTCACCCAAAAATGAAAATTCTGTCATTAATTACTCACCCTCATGTCGTTCCAAACCCGTAAGACCTCCGTTCATCTTCGGAACACAAATTAAGATATTTTTAATGAAATCTACAGCTTTCTGACCCTCCCATGGACAGCAATGTAATTACCACGATCAAGGTCTAGAAACGTAGCAAGGAAATCGGTAAAATAATCCATGTAACATCAGGGGTTCAACCGTAATTTTACGAAGCTACTAGATTACTTTTTGTGTGCAAAGAAAAAAAAAAACTTTATTCAACAATTTGTCTCCTCCGCGTCACCCTGCCACCATTTTCGTGTCACATACGTAAACAACGTATGCTGTTCTGTGTCAGCTGGGCCATGCGGATACGTTGTTTTCATTCAGATCAAAGCGTAAACAATGTAGAAAATGTGTCCGCGTGGATACTTTGCTACGTTTCTAGACCTTGATCGTGGTAATTACATTGCTGTCTATGGGAGGGTCAGAGAGCTCTCAGAATTCATCAAAAATATCTTAATTTGTGTTCTGCAGATGAACAGAGGTCTTATGGGTTTGGAACGACATGAGGGTGAATAATTAATGACAGAATTTTCATTTTTGGGCGAACTATCCCTTTTGATTCAATTGCAATTAACAAACACTTAAGTGTTCAAAAACGTTACATTCTATTTGCACTTTGAATATTCTTTTAAAGTATGTTATTTTTGTAAAAAGTATAATTTTTTCATACCATAAAAGTATGCTAAAGTGCAATTTATTGGGGTGAAACGTATGCTAGAATGTACTGTATTTATCCTTATTTTTTCTTCTCATTCTTTCAGGAGAACTTAAGAAAACCTAAAGACAGACTTGCAAATGAATGCAGTCTGAACGTACCCATGGAGGCTGAACGGATGTCCCACTATTCACCTCCTCAGCAGAACGGCGACATGTGTCTTCATTGAAATGATTCTTCACATCTTATTTTGGTAAAGTGCAGATAGTGTGTAAACAACCTGATCTCATGACGAAAACGTACCTGTGGGAACATTTTTGCAAAATGCGAAATACGTACCGCTATGTACGTTTCATGACATATTCGATGTAAAATGTCCACTGAGTGGTGCTAAAAGTTTGTTTTTTTCCCCGGAACAGATGAACGTACATACGGTATGTTTTATGTGATGTTGGTTTTGTAGGTGTCACTGCAGTTCTGACTTGAAATGTCCGTTCAGTGGTGCTATAAGTCTAATGCTCCGTGACGTTTTAAAATAACGTACCATCTGCACTACACCTAAACCTACCTGATAGTATTAACAAAAGCAAATGTGACATAAAAATGCAAACACAAGCATGCCGTTTTAGCTCGGTTTTTTTTTTCTATTTTGAAACTCTCAGCTCTTTCATCGTGAGTCATGTTTTTTATGGGATTCGTACCCAAGGATTCAACATCCTAAGTTCAATTTCGTGCCGGCTGAGCTACCGAACAAGCTTGTTACAGCCGGAAAGCGAAACATATGGAGCTGTAATCATAACAAAAATGATTAAAAGTTCTCAATGTTTTGCTGCCTCTAGTGTTCATTTCTGTTGGCAACTGCAGTGATATGTACTTATTGGTACGTATTTCGCGTCTTGAGAAAAAGTTCCCACAGGTACGTTTTCGTCATGAGATCAGGTAGTGTGTAAATGATATCCTTAAATGGACAGTTAACCCAAAAATTAAAATTATATCATATATTCACCCTAAAGTTGTTCGGAACTTTTTCTGCTTTTATTTTGTTCTGCTTCTCTTTGCTTTTGTTTTGTTTGCTGTGGTTTGTTTGGTTTTCCTTTCTGTTCCTCTGCTTTTGTTTTGTTTTGCTTCCCTTTTATTTTGTTTTGTATTGTTTTGCTTTGTTCTGCTTTCTCTTCCTCAGATTTTTTTATTTTGCTTTAATTTGCTTTTTGCTTTGCAATTTATTTTGTTTTACTTCAATTTGCTTTTGCTTTCCTTTCCTCTGCTTTTGTTTTGCTTCCATTAGCCTGTTTTTTTCTTCTATTGAACACAGAATAAGGTCATTTGAAGAATTTTGGTAACCAAACAGTTGACGGTAGCCATTGACTTCCATAGTATTGGAAGTCAATGGCTACTGTCAACTGTTTGATTATGAACATTTTTCAAAATATCTGTATCTTTGATGGTAATTGATGACAGAATTTAAATTTTTAGTGAACTATCCCTTTAGTGTTTCTACATTTTGTAATTTATCTTACAATTTATCGTACACTACAATATGTTCATTTGTGATAAACAGTCTTACTATGAATGTTTTACTGAAGATTTACACTATTTTGTACAGGTTTCATCTTGAATAAGCTATAAGTAATCTTTGCTTTAAATAATGGGCAGTTTAATTCTTTTTAGTTGGTCTTCACACTATATTTTGATTCAGGAACGTGTTCTTGAAATCTCAAGTCATTTTCCTATTCTTGAATCTGTATCAAGTGTGAATCTGTTGATGTTTGTATGATTAGTAGAGTGAAACTTGTTCATTGATCATGGATTATTGCCAGAGTTGGAAATAAAACAACGACTTTTGGCATAATAGTCATTTATTAAAATATGATGGAAAGATTCCAAGAGCTTGTATGGAAACTCTTTATGGCAAGAGGTGGCATCAGAGATGTGGGTCTGACTGCGGCTTCCAGCGCACAAACAAGAGAATCCCAATCCAAACATTCAGGCAGGTAAGCAGACATCCAAAGCAGCTGCAGGACTTCCGGTGGTGGGGAACAAAATGGGAACGAGGGGCACTGGATTTCTTAAGATTGTCGGTCTAATCAACACACAACACAGTAGAGTCACAAAACGAAGCAAATACAAACCAATTTCCCTAGAATCCATAAAGAATTGGCCTTATGTACAAATGGGGGCGTAGATGCCATGCAGCAAATGTTGATTAAAGCAGTTGTGCTCATACAAAATACTTTTTACACCATTTTTGTCTGAAATCATTTACATTGATAAGTTGTGTAACATCATATTGGTTAAAAAAATTGTTCGATGATTGGGATAAGTCAACATGGTGGCCATTTTCACTGCTTTTTACATCAACACATTTCATTTCAGGTGTGATACAACAGTCACCTAAACAGTTTCTTATTGTGTGGACGATACTTTTTAACCTTTTAAAGTCAATACGAAATGACATTTGCGACCCAATTTACTTCCATATTGTGACATTTTCACACAAAGCAGGTAATTTCATCAGAAAAATTATGACGACAGTCATTTTGGTGATGAATAGTGGCTGTTACATGTGAAAATAGAGCTGAATATGAGTTTGCAGTGGATTGTGGGAAATTACTCCGCTTCTTAAATACAAGCACCTATATTTGAGGAGATTTTTCATTGGAAAATGAAGGCTGAAGGTCAAGTTTGTCGTCAAAAGAGTATCTTAATGTGTGCTAATGGTAAGGTTTCTTTTTTTAAAATCTTTCATCATCTGCAATTATTACAGTACCATTTATTATATTAATCTTAATTTTGATTAATTTACTGCTTTTGTTTTGTTTTGTATTGTTTAGCTTTGTTCTGCTTTCCCTTCCTCTGCTTTTTTGTTTTGCTTCAATTTGCTTTTTGTTTTGTTTTGTTGTTTTGCTTTTTGTTTTGTTTGTTTGTTTTTGTTTTGTTGTTTTGCTTTGTTTTCCTTTCTTCTGCTTTTGTTTTGCTTCCATCAGCTTTTGTTTTGTGTTCCTTTCTTTTCCTCTGCCTTTGTTTTGTTTCACTTTTGTTTTTTATTTATTTTGTTTTGTTTTGCTTCTCTTTGCTTTTGTTTTGTATTGTTTTGCTTCCCCTTTCTCTGCTTTTTTGTTTTGCTTCAGTTTGCTTTTTGTTTTGTTGTTTTGCTTTTTATTTTTGCTTCAAATAGTTTTTTTTTGTATTGTTTTGCTTTCCCTTTCTCTGCTTTTTTGTTTTGCTTCAATTTGCTTGTTTTGTTTTGCTTCAATTGGATTTTTGTTTTGTATTGCTTAAATTTGTTTTCTGTTTTGTATTGTTTTGCTTTCCCTTTCTTTGCCTTTTTTGGCTTCAATTTGCTTTTTTTGTTTTGTTTTGTTTTCCTTTCTTTTCCTCTGCTTACGTTTTTTCTTGCTTACATTTGTTTTTGTGCTTTGTTTTGCTTTCATTTCCTCTGCTTTTCGTTGCAACTGAATAACAGTGGCTATAACATAACATTATTTTCTGCCCTAGGTGACACCAGCTGATAGATATGGAAGTAAATTGGATCAGTTTTGATTTCATGTTGACATAAACACCAGTTTAATAAAATACAGTCAAATGAAGCGTTCAGGAAGAACTGCAGTCCCCAAGTATCAAAGCTCTCATCCGTTAATTGTGAAGCAAACAGGTAAGTACAAGTGAAGACTCAGACTCTGTCTTTGGTATAGAACACAGACACTATCATGAAAACATTCAGTGAAATCTCACGATAGAAAAGATGCACCAGTCAGTCACACCGGATCACTTCAGTACAGCTCTTGATATTTTACAGTGGCAGGACAGATGGTTGTTTAATGTGAATCACTCAATCACCATTTAGCTCCGTAACTGCATCTCGTATCTACATTTTTAAAAACGTGCTACAGTAAACAAATACATTTAGTCATGACCCCACCCCACTGTGCAGGAACACATGGATGAAACCAAAACAATAAATTAAGCTTAACCAGTGACGTACATTTCAAACGCAGAACGTAAAAACAGATGTCCACAGAAATAAGCCAGCACAATTTAAAGAAAAAGAAAAAACATTTCGAAACTCAGTATTAAGTGAGATTCCTCTCTGATTTAGTGTCTCACGACATAATTAAGTACTGGTTAAGAAAGATGAAAACTGTACACACCTAAGAAAGCAAACAACAGGAATATAATCTTTTCTGAACGTTTTGTTTCGTTTTTATATGAAATCATTGCTTTGCAATTGAACGCATCACAGTTATCTCCCACATGACCACATGAATGTAAACACCTCTTATTTCTTTTCAATTGTATAACATTAATACTTAATATATATGTACTTTTTATTTTACATATCGTAATTCACATCAGCATGGTTAGCTAGCATGGAAATGAAATAAGGCAAGACTCACATGACTGTGACATCACAAATTATTAATACTGATAGTTAAGGTTGTTTTTTTTTTCTTTCTTTCTTTCTTTTTTGTTCTCTGCAGGCTTTGGTCTTGTGTTGACGGAGGCGGTATTTCTTCATACTGGCTCTGAGACTGCACTTTATTCGCATTCACATTTGTTGATGAACAAACTTCAAAATGTTCCAACCGAGCAGAAAAATCTACACTAATAAATGAAAAAGTATGTTGTGAGGTAAATGTTTTAAAGCATCTTTTTGAGGGTGAATCGAAAGAAATACATTTCCAGGTCACAGTCATCCCACAAATCAAAAAATAAGAAATTATTTTTATTATATCTTTATAGTTGCATTAATTTGGTAATTGTTAATAATTATTAATTACAATTTCCATGATAATTCATCATTTTTACCCCCAAAATTTAGTTCCCTTTCAGTCGGTCACATTCGGCGTCACGTCGGAATGCATCAACGAAACTGGGATCCCAGTTTCGCCGATACATTCCGACGTGACGTCTCTGTTCCTTCCTTCAGGGAACGAGTGTTACATACGTAACTGAGACATTTATTATGAATTATCTAGTAAATGTTTATGTCCTGACAATTTAGCACATTTCCCTCCAAAATTAATATGAATCATTTTAATTTAATTCATAATAAAATTGTTAATGATGACTAATTTTTACTTTTATGACAATTTAGAATTTTATTTCCAAAATTCAGTTTAATTGTGAATTTTCATGAAAATTTAGCACATTTAACTCCAAAATTAATTTTTTATATAAATTATTTTAATTAAATTAACAATAAAATTGTTAATAATTTTTCATTCTTATTTTCATGACAATTTAGCGTTTTTACAACCAAAATTGTTTTCTGAATTATGTATTTAATTTTTTATTGTCATGACAATTTAGCACATTTCCCTCCAAAATTCTTTTTAATATGAATTATTTTCATTCAATTCATAATAAAATTGTTAATGATGAATAATTCTTACTTTTATAACAAGTTAAGCATTTTATTCTCAAAATTCAGTTTTATTGTGAATTGTTAAATTTTTATTAATTGTCATGACAGTTTAGCACATTTAACTCCAAAATTCATTTTTAGTCAGAATTTTTAAAATTAAATTAATAATAAAACTGTCAAGAATTATTCTCATTTTCATGACAGCATTTACCTACAAAATTACTTTTTATTCAATATTCATTATTTCAGTTGGCTTTACATATTAAATAATTCATCCTTTTTGTGCTATTGGACCAAATATTAGACATCAGTATAATTTCACATTTCTTTCTTATGATTTTGAGATTAAATACAACCTGGACCTGTTCTTGACAGGTTTTGTGATATTCATCCTTTTCTTTTCCACTTTTGGTGAGAAAATATTGGTAAAAGCAGCCTCAGAGTGACAAAGAAGAAGAAATGGCTGCCCATTTGAAAAGAGAGGGTTTTATTGGTGAGGGGTTGGAATAAAGTCTTGGTTGGCGCAGATGCGGGCAATGGCTGGTTGTCCATCTTATCTCCGCCTACTGGCTCCGGCCCAGCTTGTGTGCCTTAAAACAGACAGAGGAAGGCCACATGGCCAGGTCCTAATGGAAACTTTGGGTCAATGCTGGCAAACCAGTCTTGAAAGAAAGCCCAGTCCTTTCCCGGTAATCTTAAACCCGCCACCTCAAGTCTGAGTGTAAGGTGGACTTTTCAATCAGCTGCACACACAACAAATAACGACCGCCAGTCATGGTTCGACAATACTATGACAAATCCGCAGCCTAGAGGTCATTAGAACTCTGGATTCGCTCATTTCTTTACCAGAAATGCATCTGCCCTTCGCCAAACACTCGCTTTCGGGTTCTCAGATCCAAAGTGTCCGGCTCATCGCAAACCCATGCAGTCAGTGCGCACATCTCGCGCACGTTTCATCATTCGAAGGCTATGTCTGGTGATGATGCTGGACTGAGGTGGTGCTGGGAGCAGTGTGTGCGATGTGTCGAGACGAAAGGCTCGCCACCGGTCCTCAGGCACGTTTGGCGTGCAGCATCTCTATAAGTAGATTGTTACAGGGCACGTCACCATTCAGGTGTTTGTAGTACAGATACTCCTCAGCCTGCAGGCTGATGGCCCGGATCTCCGGCAGCCGCAGCAGCAGCTGGCCGAACTTGTCCATCTGCTGAGGGTAGTTGCACATGACGTAGTCCAGCAGCGCCGCGTTGACCTGTTCCTGAACGCTCTCCACCAGGTGGAAGTTCTCCAGGTTCTTTACGTCTGAAGAAAGATGAGATAAAGACAATTTTGTGGTTACTTTAATGTGGGTTGAGGTTATATACACTTCTTTTTTTTTTTGATAATCAGAATCAAAAAACTAGTCTTGAAGTCTCACCAAGGCTGCACTTATTTGATTAAAAATGCAGTAATATTGTCAAATATTATTGCAATTTAAAATAACTGTTTTCTATTTGAATATATTTTTGTGTATTTTATTCCTGTGATCAAAACTTGAATTTTCAGCATCATTACTCCAGCCTTCAGTGTCACATGATCCTTCAGAAATCAGTCTAATATGCTGATTAGACTGAATAAAAAATAAAAAAGGTAATTGTGAGTTTTTATCTCACAATTCTGACTTTTTTTCTCGCAAGTGCGTTTACATCTCGCAATTCTGACTTTTTTTCTCAGAATTGCATCATATAAACTCACAATTCAGTTTTTTTTTTCCTCAGATTTGAGAGATATAAACTCACAATTGCGAGTTATAAAGTCCAGTTCCGAGGAGAAAAAAAAGGCTGATATGTTCTCAGAATTGTGAGTTTATATCACGCGCTTCTGAGAAAAAAAGTCAGAATTGCCAGTTTATATCTAGCAATTCTGACTTCATTTCTCACAATTGCGAGTAATCACACAATTCTGAGAAAAAAGTCAGAATTGCGAGATTTTTTTTTTTATTCAGTGGTGGAGACGGGCTTCCATTGTTTAATACATCCTGGCTGAATAAAAGTATTAATTTACTTTTCTTTTTTTTTCTTTTTTTACCTACCCAAACTTTTAAAATGGTTTTCAAACAATATTAAGCAGCACAACTGTTTTAAACACTGACAATAATAAAAAATGTTTCAGCATATTAGAATGATTTCTGAATGATGATGCTGAAAATTCAGTTTTGCATTACAGGAATATATTACAATTTTAAATATATTCCAATAAAACAGTAATTTTAAATGGTAATAATATTGCCCATTATATTGCACTGCATTGCTGTATTATTGATCAAATAACTGCAGCCTTTCTGGACATAAAAGACTTCTTTCAAAAACATTAAGAATTACTCCAAACTTCTGAATGGTAGGATATTTATTTTTTTATTCCATGCTTAAAATCTCTGGAGATTGTGATGAGAAAGCGAATTAATTTGGGGGAACCGATCTCCAGGGATCAAGATCTCAAATGCCTCTTAGTTTTTCATCAGATTTTTATGCTCTACATTTTCCTTGTCATGTCTTTAATTTATGGTGTGTTAATGTGTTGCGGTGAGCTGCAGTGTTCTTGTTTCAGATGAGGGTGTGGATGCTTCTGTGGTGGCAGGAGCTGCTAATGAATCCCTGGCGTGTAGCTCTATTTAATCAGGTTTTGAGGGGCCACCTCATGTGATCTTTTATTTATCCCTTTGACCCGGGGTTGAACGGGAGCGTGGTCATCCCGCTGTAGTCCCTCCTAATGGAGACTGCTGGGGTCCAAACGATTGTGAAAGCACTCGGACCCACCCAGCCATATCTAATGAGCCAGCTGATACTTCTCTGCCTGCTCTCTTTTCCCCTAAAAATAATCAAGACTGCCTCAGTCGACAAAAAAGAAAAAAAGATGGGGTGTAGGGGGAAGTGACTCCATCAGCAATGTAATGAGGTCTGTAGAACAAGCCGTGAGTCCTTCATGGCGCTGGTGAGTATGTTTGACCCCTGGGTGACACCAGCAGGCACAATCAGGACAAGGAAGGGGGAGGGGTTAACCAGAAGATGACCAATTACAAATCTCCAGCTCCAGACGGGTTATTTTAGCCCTCGCGAAAAAAGTGGTAAACAAACACAGACCTGTCAGTCAAGTTGTTTTTGAGGGTGAGATGTTAAGGAAGACTCTCAAGTACAGAGTAAGAGTGGCAGAGAAACTTGAACAGTCTGTCTATCAGTCATTCTATCTGTCTATCTATCTGTATGTTCATTCTGTCTGTCTGTCATTCTGTCTATTGTAATGTCTGTCTAGCTATCTGTCTGTCTGTCTGTCGTTCTATTGCTTTATCTATCTATCTATCTATCTATCTGTATGTCTGTCTGTCTGTCTTACTGTCTCTAACTATCTGTCTGTGTCTGTCCTCAGTCTGTCTAACTTTCGGCTATTGATGTCTATCTGTCTGTCTGTCTGTTTGTATATCTCTGTCTGTCTGTCTGTCTATCTATCTGTCTGTCTGTCTGTCTGTCTATTGTTTTGTCTGTCTATCATCTGTCTGTTTGTCTCTCTATATTAGTCTCTTTATATATTGTCTCTTCTGTTTTTCAGTTTCAGTTTCAAGAAACGTTAAATGTTCAGGAAAAGTTCTGAGTGCTTGCAGAATCATTTTTTTATTTCTCCACACTAATTACAGAAAGACATTACAATAAAAAAGTCCAATTTTAATTGCTAATTATTGTGGGGCCTGCGTTTGAACATGAAAAACCGAAGCATAGGGAGGAGTTAAAAGAGTTGACTGATCGATGACATTGGCTTGATCTCTTCCGCCCCGAGCAAGAGAGGCAGGTTGTGAGGAGAGAATTAACGTGTTTGTTTAATTTATCCACGACAAGAAATGCTTAATCATGCCCTGCTGACAGATACCGAAAAAAAGCAGGAAAAACGTACAAGCAGCAGTTATCCAGTCAGGTTGAAGCATCGCATGGTAAGCACTCTTATTTTCTGTCTCAACATTTAGCCACTGTGGGACTAATTATCAACTTTTTCTCTTCTTTTTTTTTTTATTTTTTTTTTTTCATGAAACAGCCTTAGTGTGCACTAGGGCCGGGATGTAGCCTGCCTCTAAACCCTTAGGTCCTGAGGAATACATTGTTCATTTGACTAGCGCTCATGCTAGACGACCCCACATATCCACTCGCAGAAACCCCCAGCACCACCCCTCGCCTTGTGATATGTTGGGATGCCTTTTAATTAGAAAAGATTTTCTAAGTGAAAAAAGATCATTCCACAAGAAATTCATGCTGGCAACCCCCCAAAGCCCTCGTGAGGTTCATTTGTACACTGACATAGATGCACAAATATAGCAAGACCGCATTCGCCATACGGCAACTTGTTCGTCAGCTCGCTGCAGTAATGGCATATTGATTACAATTTGTTAGTATGCATATTGCATATGAAGATATACAAGGATATGGAATTTCACCGCTAATAGTTTAGTCAATGTGCAATTAAATCATAATACCAAATTTGAAAGGCAAATTATGAATCCATTGACATTTCTAGCAGGCCGATGTCAGTGTAATGAATGACTTCCTGTTGGAAGCTAATCAGAAACAAATATTGTTTAAAAGCAGGGTGATTCAGGACAGTATCGTGTATTTGCAAAAGTTTATGACTGTATACAAAGAGTTTCAAAGGGCAAATCATCTCCCTCCCTTTGGCTTTACAGCATGCTGTAATCATATAGTCAGTCAAGCATGTCAAAATTTCATCTTTATTCATCATTAACTTCTTCCAGATTCGCACCAATCAGGAAGTGGGGCGGTACACGAACTCCGCTGACCTCCAAACACCCATTTTTCATCAAATCCAGCCCCTGAAGCTCTGCTCGTGGCCAATGTCCACCTGGTCACTGGTGATAATATTTACTCAATGCGTGTTACTTCTGTTTAGGTGGTTTGGAAACATTTTGAGAGCTTTTAGATTTAAAATCAGTTGCAACAGTGATCTGTCCAAACTTTATTCTCTTTAACAACGCATATCAATGAGCTCATCGCTTGTTTGTTCTTCCTGACTAAGCCACGTAAAGCCAGGAGGGACGTGAAGGGCTCAATCTGCTCGTCCCTGGTCACCTCTGACCGCTATGAAAGGGAATTAAACAGGACTGGTACAGTTGGGGATATATTAAGTCAAATGTAAGCCCGTCATAGCGGTGCTGAGCAGGTAGAAGAGACGTCCCGGTCGCCCAAGGATGGTTTAGATGCCGCGCACTTGACGCAGGGAGGGAGGGTATAAAGCGCCTTAGGTGTGATGAAATAAACACGAGAAGCTGGGGCAAACGTTTCTTGTTACAAATGCTAGCTGAAAGGCACTCTGCCCACTCTTAAGGTGAGGGAAAATATATTTACATCTGCTTATCTTTTGGTGCAATCACTGTCAGGAGCTCGCAGGTTCAGGGTGTGGGCTGAACCCACGATAATGATCATGATAAAACTCTGTGTTTAGAAAGCAATAAATGAAATGACTTCATCAACAGTTAGCTGAATCTATCTATCTATCTATCTATCTATCTATCTATCTATCTATCTATCTATCCTCAGTCTGTCTACCTTTCGGCTATTGATGTCTGTCTGTCTATCTTCCGTCTGTTACTCTCTCTGTCCTCAGTCTGTCTGTCTGTCTGTCTGTCTATCTACCTATCTATCTATCTGTCTGTCTGTCTGTTTATTGATGTCTATCTTCTATCCGTCTGTCTGTCTGTCCTTAGTCTGTTTAACTTTCAGCTATTGATGTCTATTTTCCATCCGTCTGTCTGTCTGTCTGTCTGTCATTTATCTATCTATCTATCTATCTATCTATCTATCTATCTATCTATCTATCTATCTATCTATCTATCTATCTATCTATCTATCTGTCTGTCTGTCTGTCTGTTTATCTGTCTGTCTATCCGTCTAGCTCTCCATCACATTTCTGGAAAAAAGTGTCTGGAAAACCATAATTTTGAGAGGCGAATCATTTCTGAACAGCCAAACATGTTTCTGAGACTCTCTCGACTCCTTCCTGTCCATCTTTATCTTATCACGATCGCCTCTGAGCGTCTTTATATTTGCATTCAACATGTTTTCGTGCCAGTTGATTGCATGCACAGAAATGGGGAGGTGCATTGAGCTCTTCTTGTTTATAATAAAGTGACAGAAAATCATTCAGGGGTCAAGTATCCCCCCAAAACTCTATCTGCAGTCCAGATCCTGCCCTTAGTGAAAACCACACACCTAATGAGGTCATTAAAGCCAAGCCTCCATCAATATCTCTCTCTTTTTTCCCCCTCTACCCCCTTTTTTTTTTTTTTGGACAAATTTGAATTAATAATTCAACACAGTGCCTGGGGATGTATATTTCCTGAGTGAAGGACAGTTAACCCATAGCATGATTTTTCCTCCTTTTATATGACCACTTTTTTAATTTTTTTAATAGTAATGTTTGGATTTAGTTTGCTTTGGATAAAATAAAGTAGCCAAGTAATCCTGCATGCGTTGACCCAAACTGTGGTGTTTTTCTCAGTTTTTGTCTTTATCTCACATGCATACTAAAGCTGCTTCTATATTTTGATAGATGTGAATGTAAATTCTGGTTTAATTCATTCCACTTAGAAGCTGCCGTCTCCTTTACCTCGAGGGTAATGTTACATGACGTATTTGTAAGCTTCCTGTCAAAGCTAAGCTAATTTGTGGAGCTTTAGCTTAACTACTGGCAAGAAGGATAAAAGTAATAAAATATCATCATATGATGTGAAGCTCTCAGAGATTAAATACATAAAATGAAGCTTATTTTTAATTCCCAAATTGCTCCGATAACTGCTGGATGATAAATGATTTAGTTCCCATATTAGAAAAAATATATTTTCTCAGATCAAAATATTTGCAGAATATATGCTACATATATGTTGTAGATAGTATGGTGTAAGGAAATATATTTTTCAAAATGAAAATAATTAATTTAATCCTGCAAATGCCAAAACATACTCCAAAATTGTATTTCAAGCAGCAAGAAAATAAATGTCTAATCTTGTAATAAATTTTGGGCTATGTATATACAGTATATATACAATATCTCACAAAAGTGAGTACACCCCTCACATTTCAGCAACAATTTTAGTATATCTTCTCAAGGGACAATACTGCACAAATGAAACTGGGATATATTTTAGAGTAGTCAATGTGCAGCTTGTATAGAAGTACAAATTTACTGTCCTCTAAAAATAACTCAGTGTATAGCCATTATTGTCCAAATAACTGGCAACAAAAATGAGCACACCCTAAGTGAACATGTCAAAACTGTGTTCAAAGTGTCATCATTTTGTAGGGGCACCATTGTTATCTAGCACTGCCTTAATCCTCCTGGGCTTGGACTTCACCAGAGCTGCACAGGTTGTTGCTGGCATCCTCTTCCACTCTTCCATAATGACATCACAGAGCTGCTGGATGTTAGACACATGACGCTTCTCCACCTTCAGCTTGAGGATGCCCCACATGTGCTCTTGGACTGGTTGTCTTCAGCAAACTGTTTGCAGGCTTTTTTTGTGAGCCAGCTTCAGAAGAGGCTTCCTTCTGGGACGACGGCCATGCAAACCGATTTGTTGCAGTGTGTGGCGTATGGTCTGAGCACTGACAAGCTGACCTTCCACTTCTGCAACCTCTAAAGCAATGCTGGCAGCACTCATGTCTGTTTTTTGAAGTCATCTTCTGCACCTGATTCACAGCACGAGGACCTAACTACTTTGATTGACCCTTGTGAGGCCTGTTCAGAGTGAAACCCGTCTTGGAAAACCTCTGTGTGACACTGGCCACTGTACTGTAACTCAGTTTCAGGGTGTTACTGATCTTCTTATAGCCTCGGCCATCTTTGTGGAGAGCAACAATTCTAATTCACAAATCCTCAGAGAATTCTTTGCCATGAGGTGCCATGTTGAACATCCAGTGGTCAGTATGAGAGAATTGTACTCAAAGCACCAAATTTTAACTGCTCTAATACAAGATACACAAATTTGTATGGTCCTGTCAAGCAGACAAAAACACGATGAATAGGACATGTGGCTTTGCATGGTTAAACGAAGTATAGCTGTTATCACTTAGGGTGTACTCAACTTTTGTTGCCAGCTTTTTTGACAATAATGGCCATATGTTGAGTTATTTTCAGAGGACAGTAAATCTTTACTGCTATACAAGTTGCACATTGGCTACTCTAAAATATATCCAAGTTTCATTTCTATAGTATTGTCCTTTGAGAAAATATAATAAAATGGTTGTTGAAATGTGAGGGGTGTACTCACTTTTGTGAGATACTGTATATATATATATATATATATATATATATATATATATATATATATATATATATATATACACACACACACACACACACACACATATATATATATATACAGTATATATATATATATAAAGTGATAGCTAACAAGGAAAATATAAGTGCTTAGAAAATAAAATATACATTTTATATCTCAAATATGTTTATGTAAGTATATTTTATGTATATTAGCAAAATATGTTCCTTATTTTTGTATATTTGAAAAATATATTTAAAAATCAGAAAATGCCATTTTTTCGCAAATATGTAAATCATGCACTATTGTTGTATTTTAAAATGTTTAATGTGACACAATAGCCAGTATTAGCATAAACTAGTTGTTTTACTGTCTCATTTTTCTTTCAGGCCAACTACTGTCATGGCAGAACAACAATTTGAAGTTGAACATGAAGAACAGCACATCTAGATGAATGGTGCAAACATTTGAAGGTAACTCTATCACCCTAAACATGCTCTAACATGCTAAGCCCCTCCTCCTCTCCATCATTTCCTGTCCTCAGTCGCATTGTCCATACTATCATAAAAATGGCAACCAGACACATAATAGTTTGACGACAAGACGGTCTCCAAGCATGGAAAACACCAGGAATAGACAACACCCCACTCGGCCACACTTCCCAGCATTCCCACTGTTGACAGACAACACACAGCCCTTGGCCACGTCTCTTAGAGACCTCACGCTTCTCCTGCCATTCTTGTTAAACCTTCTCCCCCAAGTGAAACAATGTTTAGATGAATTCTCATTTCTATATTTGTCCCTGTAGTGTGACACCCGTCCAGGTCCACGCCATCCGCGCAGGTTTACGTTACAGGAAGACTGATGATGGGGCATTTTTTCCAATCAGAAGGCGGTGTTGGGCATTCCTCGGCTTTGTTGCTTTAAATACAATGATGGGGGCAGGAAGGAGAAGTGGATGAAAAGGAGAACAAGAGACATGGCTGCAACACCTGTCGGCTCATTTGTGCCGTCACGTTTAACAGCGGGCTCTGGTTACAGGGGACGGTTTTAGGGCTTAGCTGCTCTCTCATGCCCCACGGATGATCACTGGACACATGAATGTCTTTGTGATACTGATTTTGACAGATGTTTCATAGCAACGTTATATTCACCAAGCCAAAGCCATGCTTTAAATCACAACTTTAAGTGACAACTTTAAAAGACGTATCTATAAGAACAATTTTATGTATTTCGAATACTTTTAGTTTTAATAAAAAAAGTCAGTTTACTTGGTGTACTTGTACGTGTAATAAAGTATATGCTTATACTTAAGGGATATAATACTTAACGATTCTAATTACATGGTTATAATTGGTCAGTTGGGGCTTTCTGCAGTCTATATATATATATATATATATATATATATATATATAAAAAACAGTTAGCAAGTAATTATAATTTTGATTATATTTTTTCACTTTTGTATATTTACATATACACATACACACACACACACAATTCAAATGTATGATACATTATTATTAATTAAAAAAATGTGCAGGCATCTAGTCATTATTATTATGACAAAAAAAAAAAAAATATATATATATATATATATATATTTTTTTTTTTTTTTTTTTTTTGTATTAGGCATATACGTTTTGAGATGTAAAATTATTTTACACAGTATTTATACATTATTATACATTATTAAGCCAATGTATAATAATGTATAAATACTGTGTAAAATAATTTTACATCTCAAAACGTATATGCCTAATACAAAAAAAAAAAAAAAAAAAAAAATATATATATATATATATATATACGCACACACACATACACACCGTGGATAGTGATATAATTACAAATCTCCATTTAATTTGTATTAAAAATTTACACTTTCTTCTTATTTATATCATATTTATGTTTTATTTTCCATTTAAATGAACAAAATCGATTTTTAATAATTTTACTTACCAATTCCAAGACAAATAAATGTAAACATTGTACAAATAAACACAAAAATAATAATAATAATAATAATAATAATAATAATAATAATAATAATATATAATTTCTTATTTCAGTAATGATTGACTGACTATATATTAAGCTTTACTTGTAGACAGTGTTGAGGAAAGTTACTTTTAAAAGTAATGCATTACAATATTGCGTTACTCCATTAAAAAAGTAACTAATTGTGTAAGTTACTTTTTATTGAAAGTAACACATTACGTTACTTTTGCGTTACTTGAGCTGGGCTTGCTTATTTGTTAATGAATAAATGGGAAAACACAGTAACTTACATTACTTATTTGAAAAAGTAAGACATTTCATTGTAAATTTAAAAGTGATGTGTTACTTTACTAGTTATTTGGAAAAGTAATCTGATTATGTAACTCAGATTACTTGTAATGCATTACCCAAACACTGCTTGTAAACTATTATAAAATATATAATTCAGTGTTTATTGTACAATATTATGAAGTATATTTACATTTACATACAGTATATTTATATTTTGTAAAATATATTTTACAGGTTTTACAGTACTGTACAGTGTTGTCAGACAATTGTTTGTTTTTTAAGCCATTCACAATACTAACAGTATGACATCTGACAATTTAAGATGATTGAAATATAATATATATATATATATATATATATATATATATATATTTATACACAAACAGCTTACAAACCATTCAGACAGTACTATTTTCAAGGGGCACGTCTGCTCAGCTGTGTGATGTATGTTTGACCCGAGTGCTCATGGGGGCTGAGTGTTTTCCTTCTGCTGTGACCGGGTCACTTTTATAGATGTCCACAGCACAGAACTCTTTCTATGAAATCGATTGAGAAATGACAGGGAGAGTTTATGTTAGAGCTTGTGTAACGCCCTTATCTGTGTTTGTGTGCAATGTTTAAATAAGACCTGGCAGCTCCCTGATCAATAGACACATCCTACCACAGCCGCGGTGGCTCGCGTCTCCCCGGCCGGATTGAAGGTCCCGGGCTAGCGGGCTCTCTTCGCAGGCCAAGAGAAATTGCTGAATTTAATTGGCACGGAATAAGGTAGCGTTGCGCCCGTAGACGACCTAGTGAGACCTCAAGTCACGTAAGAAAGAAGAAACAGGAAGAAAAACCTCAGATATGCACAGGCAACAACAACAAGGCCCCTTTACAATGCACAAAAATGCAAAGCACGGCTGCGGTGAGAGTAAATAATGAACTTCAGCCCATTGATCGGAAAAACAAAGCCTGTATATGTTTGTCCCAGCAGGACCGCAGGTCTCATAAATCTTTAAGGGTGATCTGTTTTTGCCACGCCGTTCCTTTTCAAATGCATCCCTTTCGATTCATGTGATAGACAGAAACGGTGAGCTATTATTATTTTATAGCACATGAGCTCATTATACTTGGAAATGAATATGTGTATTGCTAGTTAAAGCTGCGAATGATCACTACCGAATCCATGCAAAAGTCTGGAACATTACAGATATTGATAGTTGTTGTTAGCGGTGAATCTTGAAGCATCGGAGGCCAGGTATCATAAAAATGGCACCCAAGCGCTCCATTCTGGGGCAAGTATCTGCACAAACAGGCAGAAAGGAGGCGGAGCTCGTATGATTGATATTTCCAGTGCAGATATCACTTAGGAATCACCTGACATGAGCGGGGCATGTTTCGGGTCCGGCCTGCCTGCTAAGTACTGGAGCGTGAGCCAGCTAGCGTGTTATGCAGCCGGTAATAAAAGTTGGTCATTGATTTTCTGTAGTTGCTTGTAACAGTTAATGTTGATACATCAATAGCTAAAGGAAAGCACCGGCTTTAATGGGAGGCTGAAAATGTGGAAATATGGGAGGCTTGGGCGTTAAATCACAGAATCTATCCCCCAGATCGATAAGACAGTTACAGCAAGTGTCCCTCTGCTTTCCTAATGTTTTACAATAAACTGACAGCTTGCAATAAGGCTCTGGCAGAGGCAGAGGAAGAGAGGAATCCGACGGGACAGAGGAAGAGTTGTGAGACGGAGAAGGAAAACAAGTACCTATAGCTCAGTGTATTCTCAATCACTTTATCCACAGCTTTTGTCGAAGGCAAATCCAGATGGTCTGCGCTTTCTAAAAGTGGGGAAAACTTTTTACAAACAGTTCACGGATACGCAGTTCACCTGAGATGGGTTTTTTAGTGTCAGATGCAATCGTGTTCTGGATTCGGTGAGGTTTTGCTGGTAATGTTCAGGCTCATTTGTAGTTTTGAACATGTAATTGGAAAATGCTTATGATTATGCTTTCAGTTGTCTATTCTAGTGATGTTATTATTAACTAAGACTATTAAAAATTGATTTTGTTCATTTAAATAGTAAATAAAACAAATATGATATAAATAAGATAAAAGCGTAAACTTTTATACAAATTAAATGGAAATTCGTAAATATTCGTAAACTAATTCAAATGACAAAAGCACATAAAATTACTAAAACATACTAAAATTTGTAATGTTAAAATGTAAAAATAAAAGATAATTCAAAATATTAAATAAAAAACAATAATATATAAATGATACTAAAATAACCTATATATACACTTATGTTTTTTTCTTCTTAAAATATAAAAATTTATGCTTTATTCTTGTCATTTTTACTCTTTAATTATTAATTTAACTATGTATATGCATGCATATGACATATAGCTACTTTAATCTCATAATGCCACAATTTTATCATAATGTGTTTTGTTTTGTTTTTCTTAAAATATTACAATTTTAATGTCATAATATTATGGTTTTAATCTCGTAATTTTTACTGCTCAATTTTTACTTTTTAATTATTAATATAACTACATATATGTATGCATATTACATACATAACAACTAAAAGCCTATTATAAGATCTCTATCTAAAAATTGATTGTCAAGTTTTAGAATGTTTTTATTTATATATTTTTAAAATGGCACTAAAACACTATTGTATTATGTAGTACTCTTAGTACCATTCACCAAGTTTTACCATACTTAAATCCGTTCAGTAGAAACTGTGGAATAAAGAGTCTAGGTCTGATAATATTTCAATGACAGTGATTTGTAATTCGGGCTGAAATTGGATTACAGAATTGAGCTTCAAGTGTAACGCTAAAATATCTGTCAGGAGTAATAGACAGAGTTCATCTTGGCTTTATCAAGAGTAAATCTATAGATGTAGATTCCTGCCTGTGTTACTTATCTAAAACGTTTGTAGACATTCAGATAACGACGCTTATGGCTAATGATTGCCAATCACACTTAAAGTTGTTTGCAATTTAAAGCTAATCATAAAGTAATGTGTAGTAACAGATAAAGAACAAAAAGCAAAGAGATAAAAGCAAATTGCAGCCGCTACACAAGCAATGTGTCGAAATCGGAGCAGAATGGCCGAAATTCAGCGAACTGACTGAACGCATGACAAAAGCTAGTAGGGCTAAAGGTAAAGTGCCATCCTTTCACTCCTCTTTAAAAGCACGAGCCTGCGCCATGTCCGCAGATATCAGCGGCTTTTAAAGCCTGATAAAGTCTGAAAGCCTCTTAAGGCTCCTAATGAGGTTGCCGTTTCAAAGAGAGCCTCTCGCCGAAGCGCCAGAAGTGAGGCTTTTGATTTCTGTCGCGTGGAATGAAAGGACAGCAGGCAAAAGAAATAACCCTTAAATATTAGGGTCATTGCATGGGCACACTTCCTCCTCTCCACCAGATTTGTAAAATATCAGAGCACTCAGGACTGATTGGAAGGTTTTGCACCTTTGAGCGAAATCTAAATGAGCATGTTTGGTGACAACAACAAGCAAATGCGTTAAGTGAGTGGGGAAGAGCTGCCGCGCATTGTCACAAATCATGGAAAATAAATTCCTACATGTGCATCGCTGCGTCAATGTGTTTTCAAAGGGTGTCCGCGCACACATGCACTTGCTTTATATGTGTATTGATTAGAGCAGGGCCTCACATCTTCCACATGACTTACAACCTGTCAGTGCCAAACAGCTTGGCTCACGAGAAAAACCTGCCCCTATTATCTTGCATTTAATTAAGACATAGCTGTAGTTTTATGCACCATTATTTGGCCCCGGCCAGGGGTCTCCAAGGCATAAATATTGAACCGTCCCAGCCCTCGAATGTTAATCAATCCCAACCGACTTCCAAATTATTTGGTCTGTTTCAGGAAATGAATATTTGCACCTGTTATGAGCCTTTGCGCATGCATTACTGATCTCCCCTCTCTTTGCACAAGGGTAGACGTATCGATTCAGATCAAGGAAACAAGACGGGCTGGCTTAATTAGAGCTTACCTATGTGGGAACTGCCTTTTTTTGCTTCTTTAAAGCAAGAGTAAAGGGGAAATGGCTGCGTGCTGTGACTGTGTGCTGTGTTGTTCAGAGGTGTTTGGAAGAGACCCCACAGCTAAGCCTCAGGGACTTGAGATGCATCCCATCTAGAAGTCAAGTGTTGATGCCATGAATGGAAAACGGTTATACTTGTGTCCTCTACATTTCAATGTTAACGAAGTCGAAATGCGAATTATGTCAATAATTTTAATTTAAAAATAGCTGATGAAAATACAAGGACAGTTTGCATATTTTGGTTAAATTTGTTTAATATATAAAGTTTTTGAGTATTAGGTGTAATTTCTTGTCAACGAAGCCTATTTTGTCCACTATCTGGCATTTTAAGGCACACATTAGCAAAATGCACGGTAAGAAAGGTCTCCAAGGCAGTAGTGTCGAAATGGACAAAGCACAGAAGTCACTTTCAGAATTTGTGAAATCTGCATTGGGAAATCATTCATCCTTGCGTGAAATTCCTGATTACATGGATTCCAATCGAAATTAATGGATTTTGTCCAAAAAATTTGGACAAAAAATGCTATGCAGTGGTACTTGGTGACTGCATAAAAGTCAGAGTAAAACTGACTGAAATGAATGAATATGACATTCAAAAAAATTTAAAAAAAATGCCTGAAACAAAATAACTGTGTAAAGATAATGGGCCAGATGGGCCAGATTTACTAACAGCTTGCACCAGCGCAAACTGTCTTTTGCCGTTAAAATAGTACTGTTAGGATTTACTAAAGTCGCACAGTGAAGAATTAGCACTGAAAAGGTGTGGACAGTTATTTTTGCACATGACCTTATTGAATATGCATTTGTAGAAGTTTCCCTTCCAGACGCAAAATTTACGGGAGGAGAGTATTAAAATGAATCACGCAACGCGATTTACTAATGTTTGTGTTCGTCAAATTACTGGTATTTGTGCCATTATTTAACACTCAAAAAAAAAAGCATGTCTTAAAGTAGGCGGTAATTTGCGCTGCTCTTGGTAGATCGCGCTGGTCATTATGGAAATGATCTGGCTGTGTCTGTGTTCTTTAATGTGCGCATTGTCAGTAAATCACACGCAGAATTTTTACCTCCCATCGGCGCTTTTATGAAATTGCGCTCTAACGCTAATTTGCCCTGTTTAGTAATCTGTCCCTAATACTGTTTGTCCCCCAACATCACTCATATATTACCCAAAAAGTCATATTCGTATTCTTATTCATATTATCATATTCTTCCAAACTTGACTTACTTTCTTCTGTGACCACAAAAGAAGATATATTGAGGAATGTTTTACCGGTCCATATAATGAAAGTGAATGGGGTCCAAAACAACAACATTGGACCCCATGGACAAAAAAATACTGAGTTTTTTCGAAATATCTTCTGTTGTGTTCTGTGGAATGAATAAAATCATACAAGTTTAGAGCGACATGAAGGTGAGTAAATGATGACAGAAATTTATTTTTTTAGTGACCTTTCTCTCATTTTGACCTAAAATTGTTCCTACGACCCTGGTTGACTACTAGAGTTCATAAGTCGTTTTTTTTTTTTTTTTTTGGTAACTGCATTAATGTCTCACCATTTTTTTGCAGCTACCACCATTTTAGCATTGCATTTCTAATTCAAAACAGTTAGTAAAACGTGTCTCAAGATATTCTTGAGGTGTTTATGGAGGGTCGACACAATCGCAGAGGCGGCTCCAACAGAAATGTTGGCGTTCATCTCAGAAATGGCCTCTACGATTGTCTCTACCCCACAAAAACATTGTTCACCCTTCAGCGCCTTTCCTGCTGTTGAGGAAATCAATGTCTTGGTCGTAATTATTTAACCATTGATAAAGCCTTCAGCTCCTGCTAGAGCCCAAGCACCTATTCAACACACTGAGACTGACAGCGCAAAAGATAGAGACGCTTTGGCTGGCGGAAAAACGTGAGAAGTGATCGGCTGACTGCCATCGGTCCTCTCGACAAGCCGGAGGGATCGAGGAGACAAGTGACTGCTCCCAGGTCAACTCATGTCTTTCCTCCTCTTTATTGACACTTAGCTTTAAAAAGAGCCCCCCTGGGCTCCCCCGACAGTGACAAATTGCGATGGTTTGGCCGTGTTGAGAGCGAACAGACACTAACTTAAAGCGGCGGGGAGTGGAATGGCGTGGGTAAATGCGATTTTGATTTCCGTTAACAGGCTTCATTTGTAAATGCAATACGGAGACACTGCGTTTAACGAGTGTAAGAGGGCTGATTCACTGAATTTGATGTTTTAATGTCATGGAGGCCAGATGGGCTCCAAATGCTGACCTTGTGTGCGTGGCCTTGGGTTTACCAGCACATTTACCCGATAACTAATTCTGTTTTAGGATTCTTTCAAAAAACAGACTTCATAAACAATGTTTGGTATGAAATTGTAGTATCACGATAACAACTGCTACACTGGTACCAACACAAAAGTTAATATTTTTTTTATGAATTTCAATGCATAATTTATCATTTTAAATGTCTAATTTTACATGTATTAATATTAAAAAATATTACATATTGTTATATATTTCATTGATTTTTTCCATCAAATGTTAAGTTAAATTTGCAAAAAAAACAAACAAACAAAAAATATCTTTCTGATATCTAATATTACTGTCATGGCAAAGCAATCTTGATGAAATTAGCAGAATTTTGTTGATTTAATGTGCGGGCACTTTTGCTGTTGTTTGGCAAATTTTCGTGGGCAAAATCCAGTCATCTGAATAGGAATCCATACATTTTGGAATTTCTTGTAAGGGTGAAAGTTTTCCCAGCACAGATTTTGCAACAGGTTCAAGTTTATCACGTAAATTTGCTGCATTGACCATCTGAAAAATGCTTGGTTGGAAAGTGACTTCTGTTTGACTTCATACATCGCTACACTATTGACAATAAAACCTTTTTGCTGTGCAAATTTTTACTTAGTTTTTGTTTTGACTTTTTTTTATCATAAAGCATTTGGTTTAATGGCGCAAACATTTGCAGTAATGCAAGAACGCACCTTAATCATGAACGTACTTGCTAACGTTTAACAAGGAACGTTAGGAAAAATCCACATTTTTATTTGTGGAAACAAGTTCTCACTTCAAAAAGGGTTGAAGAATGAGCAAGCAGGTCAACACAGACAGAAGATAAGTTCCCATAATTCCAGTAGTTTTCATACAGCACCATGGGATTTTCATGCTTCATTTAATTAACCCTCTGACTGGCTTCTCAATAGCAACTGGCAAAGTGTTTTTCTCATCTGTGCACTTGTATGTACACAGAGCCCCCGCCACCTCTCACCCACAGGATACTATTAATCGGAGTCATCTTTGATCTCTAGGCTTAGTTCTCTTAGTCTCTTAGTCTCTCTGGGCCTGGCACGCAGCATGGGTGGGGCGAGCTGCTACAACGGGGCAGTGCCTGGGGCAATACACTCCCCTCAGGTGAGAGTTTTATTATGGATGATGTTTCCGCCAAATTATTTACACCAGATTCCCCCCAAACTGCAACCAAAAAACCTCCGCTACGCAAACCCGATCAACATAAACACAGCAAGGTTGAGAAGTCTGGAGTTTTGAACACTGGTCTTTGGTCTTGGTAAGATGTGAGGAACCTTCTCAAGGTGCAGTAGGGGAGCTGGACATAAAGGCTTATGTCCTGCTTCATAGTTTCAGGTAGTTCAGGGACGCAGCAAAAGGAACGGATGGGATCAAAGCACCTCTGCCCTACACACATCATATTCTCTTTTCCGGAACCACAGGACGGAACAATCACGACTGATGTGATTATGCAGAAGCGGATGGTCGGCATTAATATTCCATGTTCTTATGGGGCCAAACAGACGGCCAGTCCTGTTTTTTGATGCTGGTCTTTCATGGTGGAGACCTGCAGCTTTTGTGAACTGGCTACAAGAGCTGCCTTGACCTGTAAGCAATGGAACCTCCAATCATTTCAACGTAAACTAGCAGGCTAACAGAAGAGGAGCACTGAAGGTTACTGATCGCTAAAAGCAAAACTGAATGCACTCAGCACGCGAATCTCCAGGAGCAAATGACCTCCTGATTTTCTTAACACCAATAGAGAGAAAATACAACCTTGGTTTTGTAAGTTTCCAAGTTGGAAGTGTAGCTAGAACTTGTGTAGCTTAAATAGCACTCACGTGCAGTAAGCTAATGATTTCTGTTTTAATATTGCATTCATTTCTATTTAAATGTATTTTACTTTAAAATTAATTCACCCAAAAATTAAAATTCTGTCACTATTCAAACATGGCAGGTCAAGACCACTAGCATCAAAAGTCATTGATTAGTGTGTGTCTTGTAAACAGTCATTAGCCAGGTTTTCATTCACATATTTTATGCAATTTATGCATTTGGGATATTGCATAAAATTTGCTAGATGGACATACCAAGATTCACATAAAAAATGGAAACATAAATTGAACAAAAAAAGTCAGAGAATAAAACATCTCAGGTTGATGTACATGTCAGAAACTTTGAATTTTGGCAATTTGAATTGAATTTTGGAAATTTGAATTTGGGAATTATGGAAATTTGAATTAAATTTTGGAATTTTGGAAATTACAAAAAACTGGAAACTTTTTGACTGCGCTCTTTAAACCACATACTTCCATTTCTATTTTGCGTCAGTTTTCCCCAGAAAACATGATTTGGTCTTTTGATCAAACTGAAATGGTGCTTTATTCATATATTGTTTCTGCAATATGCATATTTATTTAGTGACGTACTGCATGAAGATTGACGAAGAGTGAACAAGATCTTTGAGCTACACGTTTTTCTGAGAATAACAGTTTTGGATAGTCCAAATTATTCTGGCATCACTGGTAAAGAAGAGATGGTGGCATTCATAATGATGGTCTTATCGTACATGGGGAAGTGAATGCGGTCTTGTGGCTTATCTCAAGGTCCCTCAAGAACCTTGGGAGCAAGCAAGTGAGATTTGGATAATGCACAGAGGCCGTAGCCCGCTTCTCTCCACCCCCCCACCCCTTTCTCTGTACTCACCCAAGCTGAACAGCACCAGGAACTTGAGGCAGACAAACTCCCTCTGGTCCAGTTGGAGGGATCGTAGTTTGCTCACCAGCTCCTGCGCGTGACTCAGGAGGTTGTTAAGTGTGGCACCGGCTTGGGAGGCAATTAGGCCGTAATCCACCTGAAGAGAAAGGGCGAGAGTGTTCACACACACAAACAATAAAGGTATTACCACAAGCAACATGCTGGATCTCTGAAGGTTTAAAACATCTCAGGTATAGAGAGGTACTACAAGCGGGACTGCAAAAATAATTTGAGGATTGAAAGAAAGATTTTCAGAACACTCTTCCCATCCCATTGGTTGATCAAGTGTGAGCCATTGGTTAAGCCAATCTGAGGTAATTATTAAATTACTTCTTTACGTATTTGGAACTTTTGGAACAGAAATGCTACGTTTATTTTGAGAAGATGCGCTCATATTTGTTTTGGGACAACAAAAGTTGTTGGGAAATGCTTTAGGAAAAGTTTAGGCCTTGTTCCTTGTTCATCAAAAATTAAAAAAAAAAAAAAAAAAAAAGAGTCCTTTTGGTTTAAAAGTTCAATCAGCCAGACGGCACTTGGCACCACCTTTCGAGTTTTTCAGCGCCGTCTGAAGTAAGCATGTAACCAGCTCTGGCAGCTCTACGTTTCATACGCCTCTCTCCCTTTCTCTCCTTCCCAGGCTCCTCTCCGCACAGCAGGGACAGTGCACTGGGCCGAGGTCTGAATGATAATCAGCATCAAACCGAACGGGGAAGAGCTGCACGTTTCTCCATCCCTGGTGCCCAGACCCTCGGACCCCAGCGCCCCATGCCAGACGAGGGCGGTGGGGGTTGGAGAGACGCGAGTGAGCGGGGGCCCCTGGAGGTCCCCCAGGCTACTGGGCCGAACCCTGCGCGGGACCCCCGTGGCCCTCTCCTCCCCTTTCAGGTGCACTTAATATCTGCAGCAGCAGCAAATTTGTCTTGGAGGCAAGTCCTTAGCTGCCACTCACTGTAAGCAGGCCATATTAAATTTTTATATTTATTGACAATTCATTACCATAATTGACTGCGCCAGGGTTTCTGGAAGAAGGTAGACTACGGGCCTCCTAAGCGTAAGGAGAGCTCCCTCAGAGCTGGATTTGCAATTAAAAACACAGGCAGATTGGAATTTATTTATTGTGTAAATATGATGAGTGGAATTTTTTAAAGTCCTGGCTTGAGAATTGCACATTTCTCACCGGCTGTATTTGTGGATCTCTTCGAGGCCCATATGAAGCTGCTGAAGTTGTCAATTAACTGGGATTTGACCAACTGACCATCTGCCTTAAGTATTAATAACCAGTTAAAGTAGTGGAATTACACTTAAAAATAATACAAATAATAATGCAAAATACTGAAAATATTTAACATAAACATTAATACTAATATAAATAATGTTCTGAAAATTATGCATATTTTTATCAGTAAAAAAAATGTAATTAATGTAATTCGTAACATTTTTGTTCAATAATGATGGTTGACACAACTGAACACTTGGCGAATCGTTTGTAGCAATATTCCCTAATTCATTCTGACATTGTAAATATCAGTGAATGCTTGATCTTGACAAAATACTGAGCCCTGTATGAATATGATTATGATGATCTGGATTCTTCTGAAGGCCTGGGACCTTCAATGTGAGAGACAGACAGACAGACAGATAGAGCAAAAGAAGGGGTGGAGGGGGAGATGTAGATCTGTGACATACTGGAAAGCCGCCCATGTAGTGTCATGTGTCGCGGCACTTCAGGACTGATCCCCCCCCAGTGCTTTGCTGCCATACCAACACTAGGGAGAAACAATGACACGTCCTCAAACAAGATGAGAGACGGTGGGTAGTTCAGCTAGCAGTCACTGACAGTGTTGTGGAGTAACTAAATTTTAACGTATTTAACGTAAAAACTCCAAATATATTTAAAATATATTAAATAATGTTATTATATATTAGTACAATATATATATATATATATATATATATATATATGTATATATATATATGTATATATATATATATATATATATATATATATATATATATATATATATATATATATATATATTGTACACACTACACGGCAGTCTAAAGTTATATTACACTGAATTACTGAATCCCAATATTGCTTTAACAACTGGCAGAGCATTTGTTTGTTATGCATAAGCCCGTGTTCATGCACAAATGTGTTGTGTGGCCGGGCTGTCAGTAGTCTGCTCTGGAATAATAGGACGTAATGAACTGTTTGAGTCTTTGCTTTCTCTCTCCCCAAAGGCTTTTTTTTTCAGCACCAGCTGTTCATTAGGCAAAATATGCAAACAAGGTCTGGCCCTCCTCCACCCCGCCCCCAACCCTCCGCCAGACCTCGCTAATCAAACACAGAGGCACGCTATGCGGAGCACTCGCAATCCAGACAAATCAAAGATAGTGAGCGCTGTGAGCTCTCACAGATCTCCAGATGTGATATCTAACAAACATTCTCCGATTTTGTTGCTCAGAGGTTGCTCTTTCATGGCTCAGGAGGCTAGAAACCACTTTCACACTAACGAAACAAATTTCAAATTGACATCAAAAACTGTAAAAGTGGAGTTCTCAGTTGCACTTCTTTTAAGTATCAACTTTGTCTCAAATGATGACATAGAAAAAGTATAGAGCTATAAAATTAATCATATATAGCATATAGTTGGGAGAATCTTAAAGAATACTGAAAAAAAATACTGAAAAAAAGAAATGCTTGAAGAATACTGAAACGTAGACAAATGTTGACATAGAAAAGGTATGGAACTTAAGGTATGGTTTGGAATTAATCTAGGTAGCATATAGATATGATCATTTAAACTTTGGAGAATTTGATGAGAAACACTTTAGTTCAAATTGAGATTTTCTGATTGAAAACTTTTATATCAGTGTTAGACATTGTTTAGATTTGTTCTGGGAATCTATATTCTACATTTATTACATTTTTGACATATTCAAGATGTCTAATTTGTGTTTTCTCGTTCTTTTAGTTGATTTGTTATAAATCATGTCTGGAGCCGAACTTGCGTTGTTGGCTGTATAATTTACCAGAGCATGTGAGTTTGTTCATCATTTAATCTCATTATGGTCTAGAAGAAACAACTGAGATGTTTTGAGATATTAAAAATGTCTAATTTGTGTTTTCTCTGTGCTTTAGTGGACTTGGTGGAATTTGCTTCAGGAGCCGGATTCGAACTTGTGTTGATGGCTGTATAATTTAGCAGAACATGTGAGATTTTTTACCATTTAATCTCATTATTGTCTAGAAGAAACTATTGAGATGTTTTTGAGACATCAAAGATGTTTAATTTAGGTTTTCTCTGTCCTTTTGTTGACTTGGTGGGTGTCAGGAGCCAGATTCGAACCGCTAGGCCACGGCCACAAAAAGTCACCACTATATATTTTAACTTTGCTCTTATCCTTAGATGACCTTTCCGTATCTCTATCATATTTACCATATCATCTATCACCCGTAATTCACTTCTGTTTCAATACACAGCCCTCCGATAAGCTGTGAACTCTTTGGAAAAGTTCTGCCGATCATACGAGTCCCTGTGTTTGAGCTGTCACTACAGTTGGAGATCACTTTGTTGAGAAGGAGAGGGAGGAGGGAGAAAACAGAATTAAAAATTAAACTCAAGCCTTACTGACAGGCGGACAGAAGCATATTTATTTATAAGCAGTTTAAACATCTTCTGGAAGTGTGTGTGCATGTGCTGGAGCCGAAGACAGAATTAAAGGTCCTCGTGTGCAGAAAACTTCAGCTGAGCCTGAGGCATCCGTCCAGCGATGTTCCTCAGAGACGACTGAGGTAAATCATACATATCTTCTGCTTACCCACCCTGTTCGTCTCTCTCTGTGTCTCTCATCCCTTCTTCACTGCAATGACTCGTGCATGCTTAACCAACCATTTTATTTATTCGTTCACCACGCACTTGATAAGAAGTGTACAATTGATTATTCTGGCCACATTAGTTTATACCTAAGCGTAATCTATTTTTAATGGAGTGGCCGGGGCAGTCGATAGCACTTTAAAGGATGTTGATCCACACTGGCAAAAAGGCCTGATGAGATCTACGGGGAGGAATGGAGGAGACTGAAGCGGACGCTCACCTGTTGCCCCGTGACCAGGAGGATGGAGCCCTCTTTGGCGTGCATCACCTGCCGGAAAACGTGGTCCAGGATGAGGAGTTCACTCCAGCAGTTCTGGAGAAGCTTCATTTGGTCGTCAACCTGAGGAGAGACCAACAAATGAGTAAGAAATAGGAATTTGGGTAAATTACAACTTTTCAAGTTCAACCTTGATTAACTGGATAATCTTTGAAAGGGATAGTTCACCCAAAAATGAGAATTCTGTCATTAATTACTCACCCTCACGTCGTTCCAAACCCTTAAGACCTTCGTTCATCTTCAGAACACAAATTAAGATATTTTTGATGAAATCAGAGAGCATGCATCATGGTACTCTCATGAATGGTGCCGTTATTTTAGTTTTCTTTGTGCAAAAAAAGTATTCTCGTAGCTTTATAACATTACGGTTCAACCTCTAATGTCACATGGACTATTTTATCAATATCCTTACTACCTTTCTGGGCCTTGAACATGGTAGTTGTGTTGCTGTCTATGGAGGGTCAGAAAGCTCGGATTTCATCAAAAATATCTTAATTTGTGTTCTGAAGATGAACGAAGGTCTTACAGGTTTGGAACGACATGAGTAATTAATGACAGAATTTTCATTTTTGGGTGTGATTTCAAACCTATCCTATTTTTTCCAACTCTGCCCCAATAATTATGATATATACACCACCTGTCAAAGTTTTTTTTTTTTTTTAATGTTTTTAATAGACAATAACGCACTAAAATATTAAGCAGCACAACTGTTTTCAATATTGATAAAAAACTGTTTTCTTGAGCTACAAATCAGCATATTAGAATGATTTCTAAAGGATCATGTGACACTGAAGACTGGAGTAATGATGCTGAAAATTCAGCTTTGCATCACATGAATAAATTACATTTTAAAATATATTCAAATAGAAACACTGCCTTGGTGAGTATGAGACTTCTTTTAAAAAAATTAAAAATAGTGATTATTCCAAAATTTTGACCAGTAGTATAGAAACAACTTTTCAAGATCCATCAATCTCAGATGGATAAAATCAAGTTGACATCAAGTTCTGTTGTACATTTTTGTTTCTTATTTAATATGCCAAATTATGGA
This sequence comes from Spinibarbus caldwelli, assembly GCA_039654775.1. Taxonomy (NCBI): domain Eukaryota; kingdom Metazoa; phylum Chordata; class Actinopteri; order Cypriniformes; family Cyprinidae; genus Spinibarbus; species Spinibarbus caldwelli. The sequence continues at coordinate 12,752,239 of CM077231.1, forward strand.
ATTAAAAAGAATTACAAATCTTTTCGATTTTTCAGTCACAAAAGTTGTTCTGTCATTTGAGTGTTATTTCAACCTTCGACACTCACGTCTCTGCGTTAGTAGTTCGGACAGCTAGTAGTAAAATCAATATTGGCCTTTGGGTCACAAGAGGTCATTCTCGTGTGAACTTCACCAAATGTCACTGTTTTTACCCGCTGTTAATTAATCTGTTTGTCAAGCGATACGGCTTCATTTATCCCTTGTGATTAAGTAGCGTGTTTAGCGTTGCGCTGTTAGAAGCATGTACATTGAAGTACCTTCGCACGGGAGTTGAGCGGCTCCAACAATGCATTCATTGTCACCCTCCTGGGTTCTCATGGCTCCCTTGGTCAATTATTAAACGCAAGAGGTGAAAAGAGCTTTTTGAGTCCGATGTCGGCAAGAATGAGGAAAAATAGTGAAAATGAGTCCCCGTCCGACTTTTCCTCAAATGTTGATTCTCAATTCACCCATGAGAAAAGTTTATAAAAGGGTCATGAAAATACAGAAATGTAATGAAATTTAATGGTTATGAAGTCTTCTGAGAACAGTCTTGAAAACAATACTTGTGGTTTCTCAAGGCAAAGATAACGTGAATGAAATGCCTCTTACTATCTTGGGAGGCTCCATCGATATCTGGTTCGGATTGTTTTGACTGCTTGTGATTCTTGTTTGTGCTGCTCTCATAGTCATAACAAATGCTACGAAATCAATTGAAAGAATGGATTTCCAAATCCGGCAAAGCAAAAGCCTCAGAAAACCAATCAAATCTCTTCTTGTTTGGTATCATTGCATCACTTATATCAAGTCTTTTACTGTAAAATCGATACTGTATGGCCTAATTTCATAAAATCTCCAGGTTTGAAATACTAGGGCTGCAAGAAGCAAATATATGCATTTGGCATTGTTAACATGTCTCAAACATGCTCGTTCTACAAAGAAGCCTGTCATTTGGTCTGTTTTTTGACAGGCGTTCTCATCAAAGGCCTTGCCCCCACATGAGCCTCTGATGCCCGGCGCTTTGGGGTCATCAAACAGGGACGAGGGTGCCATGAGTCAAAGCAGGGGAAGACACTGCAGACCGGGGCCGCTGCCAGAAACACGTCAGATGGGCAGAGAATGCATCTCTGACCTTTTAAAGTGTGTCTGACACCGCTGTTTCCATGTTAGCTCACTTCCCTTTGCACTGTCACAGCTATGTGTAACTCGGTTCTGAAGTGCACTTACGACAGGCAAGCTATGACCTCTAACACTGGAGGTAGGGACTTTATAGGTTTGATACACAGTGGCTATCAAACGTGATCAGCATTCTCGTTTTTCTGTGTAAATGATTCATAAAAAAAATATTTTTAGTATTTAATTACGTATTTTTCTAAAACAAAAATTTTGTAATGTTTTTTTTGTGTTTTTTTTTTACCAACAATCTCAAATACCTACAAAGTTTGGTGTTAATGGGGCCTCTTTCACGATAAAACAAGTAGAACGAATTTCTGTGTAAAATTGTAAAAATATTGTTAATTTTATTTACTATTCTTAAAAAACTAAATTTGAATGCAACAATTTAATTTTTTTACAATTTACACAAAGTATTGTACTGACACTCAAATACGTTCAAAAGTTTTCATTTATTGGGCCTCATTAGCCAAACATGAGCAGAATGAATGGTGTAAATTAATTGTAAAACTACTATTTATAAATACTATTAACTCTATTTGTTTCTGTAAATTTGACAAAACAACAACAAAAAAAAGGTTTATCACGTTCAATATCATCTGCGATTCTGAGCGCGAACTGCGTAGCCTGTCGGTGAACTACGGCTCCGTGTATTAAATGGCGCTCCATTTGAAAACAGGTGATGGAGATTTACTGCTAATCACGGAACTGGCTTTACTGACGAGATGCGCGAGACAATCGCATGCAATATATCGTGCAGCCCTAATTCCTAATTGAATTAGAAAATTTATGATGGAATGATCTTACAAACAATTTGCTAAGAAAATAGCATCACTGTTAATATATACAGTATCTATCAATTACATTATAAGACAATTTTGACAATTTTGGGTTTATCATTCAGCAATTGGGATTATCATTTTGACAATTTTAGGTTTAGCATTTTGATAATTTTGGGTTAATCATTTTGATAATTTGGGGTTTATCATTTTGACAATTTTTGGTTTATCATTTTGACAATTGTGGGTTTACCATTTGGACAATTTTGGGTCTATCATTCATGAAACAAGAAGAACAACAAATTTTTATTTAGTTTTTTACAAACCGTTTACACAGAAACACATTGTGCTCATGTGTATTAAAATTATAATATGTATATATCACCCAGCAACACTGGCAAAATATGCTGTAATTTAATGTTTTACACTGTCATACAGTTTGTGTAATTAGTATTTTTTCCAGCATGGATCACAGGAATAAACTCAGACTCACAGATTGTAAATTCAGCTGTATAATCATGACAAGCTAAAAATAAAATGGCAGTCGGGTGTTAATGTTTATCTAGATGAGCTGGTGGTGTAAGGTACCGGAAAAATACCTGGAGGTCAGCCAAATAAAAACACGCTCATTGATTTCAGTCCAGAGGCATTACATTAGGAATCTGAGCTTTTGTTTGACTGAAAAAAAGGCGATTAAACATCACATCTGTTGACCTACACTGAAATCTCACAACACACAAATTCTTCTTGCATCCCTCAGACATATAAGGGGTGCAACAGCTAAAACTCAGATTTTTGCGTTTATTCACGTGCCGAGCTTCCAAATTTTCAAAATCAGAGCTTTTACTTTCTCTCTTATGATAAAAAATGCATATCCTCCAAGAAACCAATTTAATTCCTTTACGGTCATTCAGGCATTGCTAGATCAATGTAGCGATCAATTGCTGAGCCCCCGTCCTGCTCCTAAAGAAGACCCTAAGACCCTGTCTGCCTCAACGGCACGTTGAACGGCATTAAGGATATTGCCAAATGAATGTGCCATGATTATTTGCTTTTTTTTTTTTCATTTTTAATGTAAATGATGTGCAAAGATGTCTCATTGCATATCCAAAAGTAATATTTATTCATCACTGCCTGAAAGGGTTGACCGGTGATAATAGAATAGACTCCAAATTGCCAAATACAAGCTTCTTTTTTTATCCCACATGGTTTTGGTAGAGTGCCACAAGCATTGTTAAGGCGCGAATAACGAGCTTACGCAGCTGGAACTGCTTTTAATAAGTATTTTTTTGTTGTTTTTGAAGTGCCCTAATGAACAGATTAATAGAATCTCCTTGAGTGCCCATTAATGAACAGAATGAGACGAATGATTTATTTACAACTAAAGGCAGGCTGTGAGAGTGTGCGGTCCACAATCACATTTGCATAAATATGAGGAAGGGAGAAAAAAAGATACGAGGGGGTAGAAAGAAAATAAATCCCATCCGAAATCTTTTGACCTCTTGGATGTAGATCAACATTGCTGGTCGGTGAAACTACAGGTGAGGTTTGAAGTGCACTTCAATGATGCCGTCAGGCGGTGAGCTTTGAGTCGTCTTCTGTGGACATCTGTTCGTACGCTGCTACGCACGCTTGCTTTCTGCTAGGTTGACAAATCATATTTGATGTTGGATGTTTCCCTTCTGTTAGTGATTTTTTTTTTTACAGCAGTTTATATAAGGAAAAATGAGCAAAATAGATCATTACATGAAGAGATTTTTAAGGTGCTGCGAAAGTGTTTTGGGTGTTTGCTTACTGGTACAAAGCAAAAAGAGCCATTTTTATGAGTATATACAGTGCCCTCCAAAAGTATTGGAACAGTAAAGACAAAATTGCTCTGTTGGCTGTGGTCAAGACATTTGCGAATATGATTAAAAGATGAATATGAGACAAAACTACAGAATGTCACATTTTATTATTAGCCATTTCAACACATACATGTTTTACCAAATAAAAAGAACAGCACTTTTAGAGTTCATCCCACTCATTAATGTGAGCATAAGTATTGGGACAGTTGAACATAAGGCAGATATAAAAGATTAAAAGCTATTATTTAGTTGCAGATCCCTTGCGCACAATCACAGCAGTGAGTCTGTGACCCATAGACATCACCAGACTCTTGGTCTCATCCTTTGAAATACTTTTCCCAGCCTTTCATGCAGCCAATTCCAATTGTTGCTTGTTTTGGGAGTTTCTGCCTTTACTCTCCTCTTCAGCTGGTGAAATTCTTGTTCAATCAGATTTAAATCTGGAGATTGACTTGGGTAATCTAAGACTTTCCATTTCTTTGCCCTTATAAATTCCTTGACTGAACTGGCAGGGTGTTTTGGGTCATTGTCCTGATGCAATATGAAGCACTTCCCAATGAATCTGGTGGCATTTTCTTGAATATTGGTAGACAAGATGGTTTTGTACCCTTCCAAATTCATTCTGCTACTGTCATCATACATTAAGTCATCAGTAAAGTTGAGAGGGCCTGTTCCAGAGACAGCCATACATGCCCATGCCATGACACCACCTCCACCATGCTTTACAGATGAGGCTGTATGCTTGGGATCATTGCAGTTCCCTTTTTTCTCCACATTTTTGCTTTCCCATCACTTAGATAAAGGTTCATCTTTGTCTCATCGGTCCATAAACACAGCTCCAAAACTCTTCTGGCTCACCTTTGTGCTGTTTTGCAAACTCTAATCTTGCCTTTCTATTTTTGTTGCTAGTCAGAGGTTTGCATCTTGCTGTGTAGCATCTGTAATTCTGTGTCAAAGTCTCCTGAGGACAGTAGATTGTCAGAGCATCACCCCAGCTTTCTGGAAATTGTTGGTGATTTTACAGACACGTCTTTTAGGGTTCATTTTCACTGCTTTTATGATTTGTCTGTCATCAACTACTGTTGTTTTCTCAGCCGATCAGGTCGTTGTTGGTTGCTGGTGTCGCTGGTGGTTTCCAAACTCTTGATTTCTCCATGCCCTTTGTTTTTGCTATAGCTCTAATTGACTTCCTCTTTTCTTTTAGCATCCAAATTGCTTGCTTTTCACTCAAAGTCAGCTCCCTCATCTTCATCCTGGTTTGTGTGTGTCATCATCGCATACAAGATTCAGAATGCAGAAGTAATGGATATAACTGATACGACACATTCCCTGCTTTTAATATCTGAAGAATGAATGCAACAGGACACAGCTGATCACTTACAAAGACCTGTGAGGCAACTGTTCCAATACTTATGCTCACATCAGATAGGGGATGAAACTCTAAAAGTGCTGAACTTCTTAGCTGGTAAAACATCTGTGTGTTGAATCACCCAATAATAGAATGTGACCTTCTGTAGTTTTGTCTCATATTCATCTTTTAATCATATTTGTAAATGTCTTGACTCCACAGCCAACAGAGCAATTTTGTCTTTACTGTTACAATACTTTTGGAGGGCACTGTATATGATTTAGTTCCCTGTGTTTTTCTTCTGGTTAATATCCATTTAACTTTGGTGAGTCCGATCACTAAAGCTGGTCACATTTACCATTGCTCAATGAAATTTCATGGCCGGAATCCAATCATTCTAATAGGAATCAGGAGTTTCATGTCCGGGTGAAAAATGTCAGATTTCGCTTGTGCGAATTCACTGTGTGAGCGATGCTTTATACATATCTATGCTATTGACAATAGGCAATGGACGTTTTTTTGAACACGAAATTTCGCATTTCAATGTTGGGGAAAGTTACTTTAAAAAGTAATGCCTTACAATTTTCTGTTACTCCATAAGTAACTAATTGCGTTACATAGTTACTTTTTATGGAAAGTAATGCATTACATTCCGTTTGCATTACTTTTGTTCACCTGAGCTGGGTTGCTTATTTATTTTTAATAACAAAAAACCCAAATGTTATATTTTTGGTAGCTGTAAAGGCCCTTTCACACCAAAAGTGAAATGAATAAGCCTCAGGCTGAAGGAAGTGCCTCTGCACTTATTCAAAATTTCTCCCAACACAGGTAAAGGAGAGGTGTCAATACAAAGTAACTGGCATTATTTATTTGAAAAAAGGTAATGTGTTACTTCACTAGTTACTTGAAAAAAGTAATCTGATTGCGTAACTCGTGTTACTTGTAATGCGTTACCCCAACACTGATTGTGACCGCACCTCAAGAAATGTAATATTATTATTACTATATAAATCTCTCAACAGCAAACCACACAGTTTAAGGTATCATTCACGTCCGTAGCAAAACTGGTAATAAAAGTTGAGTGCCTCATCTCTCTATCAACACTAATAGTTTTTGGAAACCTATAAATGTACAGTTACACTCATGGGAGATAATCTAAGTGTCCCTAAATCCCCAGAGGAAGTGCTAACAATTTGTGCTGAGGTGTCACATTCTGGCTTCCTCTTTAGCCGTCCCGTGGGAGCTGATTTGACGTGCTTTGGATGCTCGAGACTGAAGGGCCTGGTTTATTTGGCCTCGCTTTTCACTGATCTTGTGGAAATCTCCCGGCTTGTTTGTCATGGCAGAGCCTCTGTTTGCTCTCTTGCTCTCTTGCTGCCAGGGGGTCTGATAAGCACGCTGGGACTTTGAGCAGGTGGCCACCAGCCGCTGCGGCCGCATTGCTTCATACCCGTGCTCCTCTCAGGGAGCTGCCTGGCATCTCAATCTCTCTCCGGACTTATTTTAGTGTTCGATGTTGCTTCATATGGGATAGAGCCTAGTGAAAAAGCGTTGCAGGAGTTTTAATTTGTACTAATGTGTATTAATTATCTATAATTGGGACAAATTGCTGAGCGTGTTCCAGTAACTGATGTGTTTAAAGACAGTTTACCTAAAAATTTAAATTTTATCATAATTTACTCACTCTAATGTTGTTCCAAACCTGTATGACTGTCTTTTGAAGAGCAGCTCTATTCTATACAGTGAAAGAATATAAGTTCCAAGAAGGGCACAAAAGTGCTTTAATAGTCCTAAAACTTCCTAATAAACCCCACAATTCTTGTGTTTCTCTTAAGTTGAGGTGGAGGGCAATATTTTTAGTGAATAGCAATTTATTTTCAATGTGATTCCCACAAGAAAATCTATTAAATGACTTTAAAAGAGTTGTAATATAGAGCAATAGCTGTATGCACCACATTTATGGCGAATGGCCAAAAAATGCTTTTGTTATGAAAAATCGCAGCTAAGATTCTTCAAAGCGTCTCATTTCGTATTCAACGGAAGAAAGAAAATCACAAGGGCTTGGAACGACATGAGGTAGAGTAAATTAAACATTTAAATCCGAAAAGCTATTATATGACCTTAAAAGAGTTGTAATATAGAGCAATAGCCGTATGCACCACATTTATGGCGACTGGCCAAAAAATACTTTTATTATTGAAAATCGCAACTAAGATTCTTCAAAACGTCTCATTTTGTGTTCAACGGAAGAAAGAAAATCACAAAGGCTAGGAACGACATGAGGGAGAGGAAATATTTAAATCCGAAATGTGTACATTTTTAAATGCGACGTTATAAAAATGTGCTCAAAATGTTTAGATACATTGCGTGTGGTGTGTTACAGCAGTCTAAGAAAGGCTGGACGCAGAAACCGACTCTCAGCAATGCGAACTATCCATGCTGTAATCTTGTCTCAGTGGTGTTGTGTCCATGGGACACATAGATTATGTAGGATTTCACTGTGTGCCTGACAGCAATGTAAATTGAGATGTCATAAAATATCTTTGGGAAAACATTTGCATTCTTTGTAGTAGCTAAATCTGTGAAGACCTCATGGTATTCTTTCTCCGAGTGTCTCTGTGAGGGGGGATAAACAGATGGCCATAATTCATGTGTTAGTGTGCAGGTGAGCAGGTTTGGGACTCGTCCAAGGCTAGCAAGTGGCCACTGAGCAACTCGGTGGAGTGGCTGGCTGATGCTAGGGCTGGAGGAGGGCTGTTTGATCGATCAAGACGGGGAATAGAGATTGATCAGTTCCCACAGTGACCGCATTAACACTGACTCTTGACCTGTGAAACACCCAAAGTTTGATCGGAGCCCCTCAGCAGCCCCTCATCATGTCATCCCACAATAAAAACAACACACGTCGGCATTCAGCAGAGTTTAGTGGGACATGTCAAACATCTCCGGACATCACAGAGATGAATGAGACTATAAATGCTGCTTCTAATTAGTGCTAAACCCATATGGGTTTTTCAATGGCCGATCACATGCTTTTATATATACAGCCAAACCAAAATTTATTCAGACACCTTCAAAATTTCTCACATGATCACAGTTTATTCGTTTAGAAAATGGTAATAAAATAAAATAATAAACTGTGTCAGAACAAATTCATCTTGATAATGTTAGATAACTTTGATAGAAAAGTATGTAACAAAACATGGTCAGGTCAAAGTGTCAAATCAAATTTTTGGTCCCAGTTTTTTATCAATTTTACTGGTAGTCCACTGTATGAAGAATTTTTGGGTATAATATGTCACAAGTTTACTTTATTTTGCTATCCTCACTTACATAAATGAACTATAGTGTCCTGCACCCACTAGTAAAAAAATATAAAAAATTATATCTGGTGTCTGAATAATTTTTGGTTTGACTGTATATAATCGGGACAAATGGCTGACCATATTCCAGTAACTTACTAATTTTAAAAATAAAAATTTTATCATAATTTACTCACCCTAATGTTTTTCCAAATCTGTATGACTGTCTTTTTTTTGAGGAACACAAAAGGAGATGTTTGGAAAAGCAGCTCTTTTCCATACAATGAAAGAATATAAGTTCCAAGAAGGGCATGAAAGTACTTTTATAGTCCTAAAATTTCTGAATAAACCTCACAATTCTTGTGTTTCTCTTAAATTGAGATGGAGGGCAAGATTTTTAGTGAATCACAATTTATTTTCAATGTGTTTCTCTCAAGAAAAGCTATTATATGGCTTTAAAAGAGTTATAATATAGAGCAATAGCCGTATGGACCACATTAAAAAATAAAAATGCTTTCATTATGGAATATTGCAGCTAAGATTCTTCAACATGTCTCATTTTGTGTTCAACAGAAAAAAGAAAATCGTAAGGGCATGGGGACATGAGGGAAAGTAAATTAAATAAATATATAAATCCAAAATATCTCAAAAAAGAAGAAATCCAAACCTGCTGTGCCATGTTCAGCTGCCAACAGTTATATTTCTACTTCAAGGACACTTACTGTGTATCTTTTCAGAATGAAACTGAAACAGGTTCTGTCTGTTCTTCATCAATATAAAGCTATATTGCCACATTCTTGGCTAGAAAACTGTAGTAATTAATAAAGCACTGCAAAGTGTTCTTATGCGCTTTCCTGAAGGGTTTTCGGTTACTTGTAGATGCTATGATTAAAGACTAATTAATTTACTTCATTCATGAGCAGTGAAGTGGCAGCCTTTCATTAATGAAGTGATATTCAATAGAACTGTAACCTTTTTTCGCTCTGGATGCTTTGCAAAACTCTAATAAGTCTCTTGAGCAACAGCACAATCCAGAGAGAACAGAAAGATGAAATTAGGTTATGAGAACGAAACAAAACAAAACTTATCCAAACCTTAGGCCATTTATTGAGTCCAGTTGTTTCAAACAATCACATAAAAAAAAGTGTACAAAAAACAAGTCTCTTCCAATGGATCGGAGGGCTTAAAGCTAAGAAGCTATCAACTAATTATCAAAAAAATACAGCAGCCCTGATCAATTATTCAGCTGAACATTAGACTCCTAATATACATGCAGTCATGGGAGGGAAGGCTCTCTGAAGTACAACACACTACGCTACTTTACCCCAACCCCCCTTTCCACGACTCAGTGAGAAAATAATGCTCTCCAAATCCACAATGAGTTGTGCACACCACATCGAGCCCGAATCGATCGTGCTTCTCCATCTGCACGTCACGCGCACACACATATTCACACGCGGCGTCTCGCGTTTAGAATGATCGCTGTATTTTTATTTCCCCCCGTGCCGTATTTTCCCCTCAATTCTGCAATTTATGGCTGTCTTTATTGGCGACGGCTGTCAATATTTATGGCTTTTGTGTGACACGCTGACAGACAACAGGAAATGACTCTTGATTGGCTCTGTTGGGAAATGGGTCCAGGTAGGCCAGAGTTCCTGTATTATTTAGCTGGGAGATGCAGTCGCCTACCAGAGTGGCTTCTGTCTATGCGTCTGTCTGTTCTCGTTCCGAAAGAGTACTAACGCAATGCCATTAGTAACTGCATCATCTGCTCTGATTGAGGCCCAAAAGAGCAGATGATCTCAATGTATATTTACATTCAGGCATTTCATTCATTTTTAACCCTATTTAGAGTAGCTTTTCTAAATATTTATGTATCAATGATGCATTTAATTGCCATAAAGGAGTAATCTTTGCATGCATTTGGAATACAGCAAGAGATATTACAGTAATATATATATATATATATATATATAGACAGGATGAATTAAGTAATATTAGAGTATAATATATTCAAATGGCAAATAATAGTTTTAAAAGTCATTTTATTGTTTCAAAATGATTTTTTTTTTATCTGCAAGTGGAACATGGATTAAAAACAATTAAAATTTAACTGAATTCTATGTGAGTATATTTAACACATATACACACTTTATCTTGTTTTTGTGATTTTAAATGTAATTATATTTGTAATTTAATGTATTCTACACACATAATATTGATAATATAAATTTTTGAAACTAAATGCAACACATATTGCCATCAGTGCCGGGTAGTAACTGATTAAATGTAATCTGGATTACATAATCAGATTCCAAAAATTAAGTATTTGTAATTAGAGTATGTTATATCAGATTACAGTTACTTTTTATGGATTACATGATTACATATTCACACAATAGCAGTAAATTATTCATAATTTATTGACTCCCCCTAATTCTTCTTTTTGCCTCTTTTATATTTTCCTTTCTAAAAATCCTACTGTGTCATACCACTCAGCTTTGACTATATTCACAAGTTTAATAAAAAGTAATCTGAAAAGTAGTCAGAATATTATTACCTAAAGTAAGTAACCTAAATTACTTTACTAACTTCAGTTTTCATCATATAATCTGTAATCAGTAACGGATAACAATTTGGAAGTAATCTACCCAGCTCTGATTGCCATGATATAATAAAAAAGTATGTATTTGTGCAAATATGTGTGTGTGTGTTTGTTTTTATTTTATATACAGTACAATATATATTTGAACAAATACACCAAAAATTTTAACAAATCATTAAATGTGTTTATTATTTTATTACTATTATAATTTACTATAAAAATAAAAATTTACATATTGTTTATTAATTAATTTTTAATGTATTGTTTTTTATGTGTTTTTTTTTAGTAATTCTTATATTGTTAAATTATGGCTATATATTGCTTTTTTTCCAATATTTTATATATCATAAATATTTTTTTGTAACTTATTTTCATCTGACATTTCATCAATACCATAGAGTACATTTTTTTTTTTACCTAATCAAATAATTATTATGACTTGATTTTGAGCCAAAACCTTTGTAATGAGTGACACACTAGTATTAAGCCTAACAAAAAGTGAACTGGATAACACTAGATGGGTCTCGTGCCAAAATGTCAGACGCGTGCAGCTGCAGACCACCCTCCTTCACCGAGCCTTGCAAACAGGTACAAAGAGAATTCACACACGATCTGAGAGAAACATTACTGTCTTAACTATTACGTCCCTATAGTGCCATTTTTGGCATTGCACCATTGTAACGCAACGCTCGCTAGTTTTAAAACCGCTGTCAACACGTAAGTTACTTGAGTGTTGGCCTGGTGCGAATTTGAAATATTTTCCTCTCCCGTAGTTCAGAAATGGTGAAAGCTTCCTTTCATCTTCATCAGGGGGTCAGGATAAAGAAAAAATGTAATTACGAAAACTATTCTGAAAGTTATGCTCATTGATGTAATGCGTTTGGAAACATTTAAAAGTGCAGGACGATGCCAAACGAACCTAAACTGTGAGGCAGAAATAAAAGATATAAGCCGGTTTAATGAACAGGTGGTTTTGTCTTTTTCTGATGCCTTGGTGAACATTTCTTCGCAACGGCGTCTAACGTTCTCCAGCTGAATCGCACATGCAAATCCATTTACACAGTCCAGTTAAATATAAGTGTAAGCCTAGCCCGCACGCTCCCTGTCTTTCTGACCGCACGCCTTATCTATTGTCTTTGGGACCTTTCAGCGTGTCCAGAATAGACAGCTGTAAATAAGAAGCAAAAATAGACGTCGTAGACAACTGCTGACAGAGCGAGGCTGAGAGCGGACACTAGAAACCTAATGCCTGCGCTGATTACTACAAGTTAATTAAACACTGAAGGACGGGACAACAGCAGATCCGGACGAATTAAACAAATGCTCTTTTGTAATGTGCACGTAAAAAGTTTTACACTTTCAGTTGGCACTGGCGTTTTATGGATTCGTTTCAAACCCATTACGTAAAACAGGTGCAAAACTACAGCTGTTGTGCAAATTTAATTTACAAGTGTGAGGTATACGAGGTTGAAGAGAATAATTATAGAGGGGAAAAGGCTAAAGCCTGAGTGACTTTTGGGGAGCTTGACATTGTGGACTTTAGTCGAATGTGGTAGTTACATGTACCTACAAAAAAAATACATAAAAAATAAAATAAAAAAAACTCATCATAAAAAAGCAAACACTTCTGTGCCAGTGTAATGTACAAACATTTAATATATATTTAAATATTCTACATATTTTCTAAATATTTAAGTATCAATGCATTTAAATTTTGCATGCATGTGGATTAACTACAGTATATATATATATATATATATATATATATATATATATATATATATATATATATATGTACGTACAATTTTGTAATATATACTAAAATATTCTAAATATTTTCAAAATATATATATATATATATATATATATATATATATATATATATGTACAAACATTTAATATATTCAAAAATATTCTAAATATTTTGTAAATATAATAATAAAAGTACTAGAACATAATTTGTAATATAACATTATATATGTACAAACTTTTAATTAATTCAAAAATTTTCTAAATATTTTGTAAATATAATAGAAAATATTAGTAATAGAAAATAATTTGTAATACACACACACACACAGAGACATTTTATATTCTTAAATATTCTAAATGTTTTCTAAATATAAGTATCAATGCATTTAAATTATACATAAAATATAAACATTACAACTATTTCATATATTTAAATATCATATAATTGCATACATATTTTGTAAAATAAAAGTTTTTTTAATGGCGATTTATAGCAATTCCATCCACTAAATCAAAGCATTTTTTAAAGCGACATCTCATGAATGCTGATATTGTGCTGTTTAAATGCAAGGCTGATATTAAGGCTCTTGTACAAGACGCTATTTTGGTATGAAGCAACTATTTGCGGTTATGAGGGCAAATGCACGGCCGTTTTTACTTTTCGACTAGTACATAAGGGGTGAAAATGTTGATTGAGTTGATTTGTTAGCTTAAATCAGCCTCTTCGGAGCAGTTTGTCTGCCGTCGGCTCGGTCTGATTGGGGTGTTTTGGGGCTTCACTCTACATCCTGGTTTTAACAAGCATCCAGTGCGGCCAATAAAAAAGGCTTTTACCTTAATCGCCACAAGATAATATCAAACATTTGTCCCTTTCCGGAGTGCAAAGTGCTTACAAATGCCGAAGCCACTGCGAAGATAAAGAAAAGTAAACGTATTTCTGTATTTCTCCGTCTTTTTTTCCCCCATTTCCGAGGAATGGAAGCAGCGGTGCGAGACCATCAGCTCCTGGCCAGGACCTAGAACTTCATGACAGGCTTTTATCCCTCATCAAAGCAACAAGTGGATGAACAGACTCTTCTCCGTCCACTCCAAACCCCTCCCTGGAGTCTCCCACAGGCCCTGAGGGGAGTTCGGACCCTAAATCTCTCCTTTTAACAAGTGTACGCACTTCCTTCCTTCGCCCCGTTAGGCCTTGAGGGTGCAGGACGCATTTTTCAGGGGGAAAGAAAGAGCGAAGCTGACCTCAGCTGCCATATAGGAAGCTCCCGTGAAAGAGAGCTGTGGATGCCGTTTTTTAAGAGCTGCGATCTGATTGGCTGACTTATATGCAGCTTTAGGGAGTCAGGATGTGCATTTATCAGTCCTTCAGGAAACAAAGTCATGTTTACAAGGTACCAGGCTGCTATAATGAGCACTTTTTTGTGAGATTTGTGAGGTTTGTCATACAAAATCTTGGCACAACAGATATTTTTGTTTTAAACTGTTTTTAAGTCGGTAAACGAGATACACTACCCTTCATAATACAGATTTAATGATTTTGATGAAATAAGTGTCTTGTATTCGATTAAAAATACAGTAAAAACAGAAATATTGTGAAATGTTATTGCCATTTAAAATAACTGTTTTCTGTTTTAATATATTTTAAAATTGAATTAATTCCAGAATTTTCAGCATCATTACTCTCCAGTGTCACATGATCCTTCAAAAATCATTCTAATATGCTGATTTGCTGCTCAAGAAATTTCTTCATATTATCATCATCAATGTTATTATTATATAATATTAATATAATAATACATAATATTTTTTTCAATACTGAAAACAGTAGTGCTGCTTAATATTTTTGTGGAAACTTATTTAAATAACTTTCATTCAATACATTAAATAGAAAGTTCAAAAGAACAATTTATTTGAATTAGAAATCTTTTGTTACATTTATAACAATGTCTTAGTTGTCAGTTTTGATCAATTTAATTAATCCTTACTGAATAAAAAAACAGTAGAACAGTATTTTTTGCTCTTTTTCTGAGATTTATGACAAATATTCAGTACTTTTGCTATTTTCTTTACTTTTATAATAATAATAATGCATAAAAAGTGGTGCATATTTAAGTGAAACAGTATCTCTCTCTCTCTTGAAAGAAATTAATATTAAATAAATAAATTAAATAAATTAACTACATCATAATAAATAAATTAACTAATAAATTATTATAAATAGTAAATTAATTAACTACATAAATAATAAATAAATAAGAAAATTAATCAGCACTTTTTGATGCTATTTTTGTTACTTTTAGGTCTGTTTTTGCTTAAAAGTAATAAATAATAAAGGCATCTTTTCATTTATAATTTATCCTTACTGAATAAAAATATAAATTTCTTTAAAAAAAAAAAAAGTAATGCATATTTGAGTGAAACAGTATAACATTATCTCTCTCTCTCTCTCTCTCTTTCTTTTTTTTTAAAGAAATGAATATTTTAATTCAGTAAGGATAAATAATAAAAACAAAATAAATAAATTAAATAAATTAACTACATCATAATAAATCAATTAACTAATAAATTATACTAAATAATAAATTAACTACACAAATAATAATAAAAATAATCAGCACTTTTGGAAGCTATTTTTGTTACTTTTAAGTCTGTTTTTGCTTCAAAGTAATAAAAAACTAATAACAAATGTTAACTCTCAGGCAGAAATGGGCTTCAAATGTCAATCAGACTCTCTTCCTGTCTAAGCAGATTGTTTTTGTCCAGAATCTGCTGCCGAAGTGAATCGGACAACTGTGAGACTATTGATTGATGGACTCAAATAATGATTATACTCAAATAATAATTAGAACTTTTGTAATGATAAAAGGTGCCATAGAATGCATTGATACAATATTTTAAAGGTATGTGGCTTAGGTAAGGGCAAAAATTCTGCAGAAACGGTTTTACATGTGCATTTACAACCCTAGGATTTCTCCCTAGAATGAAATGGTCTGTTATTGGCTTATTTGGAAAGGTTATGAATAATAATGTTGAGCTCTGCTCTGATTGGCTGTTTCACAGTGCGGCTCATTTCAGTATCTCACAGCAAGAAGGAAACACAGGGAGGAAAATATATATTTCAATACTTTCACTCGCAGTTCTATCATAGGGTAATTATACTGTATATAAAATGCGGGCATCAGGGAGCCGCTATTAATATGCGGGGCACTGAAACTGCTTTCAAATGCACGATCGCTTTTTACTTTCACTTTCGCTTTTGAGATTCGCGATCGCACAAACTCTGTTTATACTATGGAGCGGCAGTACTTACCACACATTTTACAAGATTAGATGCTTGTCAGTGGTGCTCAGGATCTGTAAATCATTCGCCGTCATCCTCAGTCATCTCTCCTTGCTCTGTTTATGTGGTAAGTGAAATCTTATGTACTGTAATGTAACAGGCTACCGCTAGCAAGAAGCTAACCATGTCCCTTTAGTGGCTCGCATCATTTAATTATAACGCTTTATTTGCTTTCCATGCCTTTCTGAATACAGACACCAACCCATCCCTGCACTTCACATCCTCTGCACAGCCTGGAACATAACATTTATTTCCATGATCTGCCATTTTCGCTGTTGTCCTCACTTGTTTCTTCACAATACCTGCAGAACTTCTGATGATTCGGCTGTGCAGGTCCGGCTGGCCTAGAACATGGGCGGGTATATGCAAATGTTGGGGGCGTAACTATTAGTGATCCAGACTGTTACGTCACAGTCGGTGTTAAGTTCTGATTTGCCTATTTTTCAGTGGTCTTTTTTATTCACGAGATTTACATAATAAGGAGGAAACGATGTTTTAGGCTCACAGTATGTCATTTCCATGTACATAACTCTTATTATTCAACTATGCCAAGGTAAATACAGTTTTCCATTCTATGGCACCTTTAACATCAGTCACGACTGTGTATAAATTAATAAATATTTACATTAATCTTTTCTCGTCCATCTACCCGTGATCCACCTTGAACATCGGTGTTATTATTAATTTTCCTGGCATCTTCAGGGGGCAAGAACCTGAACTTCAGCGCTGCAATATTTATGAAGTGCCAAAACACCACATTCTTCCAGAATTCATGACAAGACATGCAGTTTTTGTCCAATTGTGCATTATTTATGAATGAAAAGAGGCCTTTGTGGATGTTCTCCTGCTGCCCATCTCTTCTGATCAAACAGATATTGTTACCACTGAAATAGCAGCGAGACGGGAGAATAGCGAGAGAGAAAATACGTACGGGAGCAGGCCTTACGAAAACTCACATGCTATCACCAATTGTGGCTGCTGCCCAGCCAGTGGATATCATCTATCAGTGGACAAATGCAGGGACTAGAATGCTGTGTCTCAAATGAAATAATATATCTTTGAAAGCCTATGCCTGCACCAGGCCCAAAGCCCATATATCAAGTCTGAGCGGCTGGTGGATCCGGTCCAGGGGCCATTAACCTCCCACCTGTTTCCCCCCCTGTCCTTCACCACGCACCCCTGCCCTTGGTACCGCTTCTGGGGCTCGTTCGGCCCCCCTTTCCCTCGTGACAATAACCCCCCCACGCCACACGCCGATGTAAAGCGACGCCTGGCTCGGGCCGAATAATTCAAATTCGGCGGACCAGGGACACGGTTACAAATCTCGGCTGTTTGTCAGGATGTGCGCTGGCTTGACCTCAGCCCGTCTGTGAGTCACGGGGAGGGCAGGAGACGCTGCGGTCCGTCTGGGTTGTATATGTGGAGATGAAGCTGGGGTGGGGGGCGATATAAATCGTGCGCAAGTTCACAGACCGCAACACCTTATTAATTTCTGCAGATGCGACGACCACGGAAATTACAGTCTCTGACCTGAACCTCTGAAATTGGACTGGCGGATTAACAAAAACTGAAAAAGTAGCATGAAAATATTAATGGAGGGTGAAAATATTCCTCTCAAAGTAGATCTGAAATAAATACTGTGCAATATATTAATATGTAGTGGCCTAAAAAAGAAGGCTGCATTTATTTAATCAAAAATACTGTAAAAACAGTCATTTTGTGAAATGTTATTAGAATTTCAAATAAGTGATGTCTGTTTGAATATATTTTTAAATATAATTTATTCCTTTGATGCAAAGCTGAATTTTCAGCATCATTACTCCAGTCTTCAGTGTCACATGATCTTTCAGAAATCATTCTAATATGCTGATTTGATTCACAAAGAAGTATTTATTGTTATTATTATCAATGTTGAAAACTGTTTTGCTGCTTATTTTTTGTGGATTTTTTTAAAGATTCTCTGATGAATAGAAAGTTCAAAAGAACAGTATTTATTTGAAGTAGATTTTTTTGTAATATTATAAATGTCTTTACTGTCACTTTTGAGTATTTTAATGCTCAAAAGTATTTTAATGCTCAAAATTTTAATAATCTTTGCTGAATAAAAGAATTTAAAAAAAAAAAAAAAAAAATCTTACTAACCCCAAACTTTTGAATGGTAGTGAGGTCAGACTTAAAAATTCAGGAATGTCATTGCATTATTTAACAAAAAAAAAAATAATAATAATAATAATAATAATAATAACAATTATTTCAAAGAGAAAGAGTGCAAGCACTTTTCATGCAAACATTTCATATAAAGTAACCTGCATGAAAACTGTAAAATATACATACATATATATATATATATATATATATATATATATATATATATATATATATATATATATATATATATATATTTTATTTTTTTTTATTTTTTTTTTTTGATATTTGTTTTGATATTTTGGTTATATTTTATTTCATTTAATGAAATGTTATTCACAGTTTTTTTTTTTTTGTTTTTTTTTTTTTTTAAGTGTGTGACTTAATTGTCCAAATACTTTTGTAGGCCGCTATATAATAATAAATATTCTACTTCTACTCTTAGTATTTCAGAATATAGTATTGTACTACACACAGTATGTGAATTTTCTGAAAGCATGAAATACCTGAAAAAAATAATAATTTTTAAATCCGTTTTACTATGAAGTATAGAAGCTTGAAGTTGAAATAAAGAAAAATATTTACATAAAATTATATTAATATATTGTATTAAATAATACACAATTTTGTATATTTTTAATATATAATTAAATATATAATTAAATATTTTAAAAATATACAAAATTCCCAGTGCCATCAGACATAGCTTGAATGAATGGTGACCATCTAGACACTATAACGCTGAAAGTGCCATAGGGAGTGACGGGCAGCCACAGACCGTCCCCTATCTCCTGTCATCTCTCTCCTCACAGCTGCTTTTTCAATAAGCACGAGTCTCACGGCTGGGTGCAGGTTGGAGAACAAGGCCCTAATACAGTGCTGCTTTACTTAATGGCAGGCCTGGTATTGTCATTCAATTCACTGTCGAGAGAGAGAGAGAAAAACGAGGGAGAGAGCGAAAAAAGTGGCTAACGGTCCCCGAGCAGCCGTGAAAGAATAAAAATAAATATTGGCGCCACATGTCAGGGTATTGTAAGTTTTGCACGGTTGACTTTTATCAGCTCGGAGGACTAAATTTAAGAAAGTACATTTGTGGCACAATATCAGCGGTGATTAAGTTTACCCAAGTACATTGTGTCGCAGACAGAAAAGACGCAGGAATCCTCACTAGAACGATTAAGCCTGTGGTGAATCTGTGCGTTTTAATGCCATTGTGTGCTGAGGAAAAGCCAAGAGCACGCATCCTATCCGTTAAACAATAGCCCGCCATCCACAATGAAAGGGTGATCTCTCTATGGATGTGAATCACTCTCCACGTTATGGGCCGGGCAGCTAACGACAGAGCCAGGGGAGGACAAGCACGCACACGGGCCTCATACCAGCTCACATTGTCAGTGCAAACACTGGGAAGCTTGCATCTGTTTCCCCCCCACCCGCTAAACATGACTCCCACCCTTAGCATGACAAACCAGCCAGATGACGGGGATGCTGCTGGCACGCACCTACAAACACACACATAAACACGTGATGATGCATACGGCAAGCATTTTAGCATTTGTACAACAAGCAATGAATAACTAGCTAGCTTCTGTACAACACTGTTTATCAAGCTATCTGGGAGGATAAAATAGCGGTTTTTATTTAGTTTTATAGGCGATTTCATTCATTAACCCTATAAAGCCTACACAAAATTTATAAGCTCTCTAAATTATCAACATAATTAAATTTGCTTCTGTATGACATTGTTTTTATTAGCCAGCAATCTGGGGGACTACAATAGCAATTTTGACAATTATACAAACCATTTTGTTCATTAACCCTATAAAGCCTACTGTATCATATTTAGTACACAGATTTCTAAGGTTTCTAAATTATCAACATAGTTAATTCATTATTAATTTAGCTTCTATTCAACATTGTTTTTATTAGCCAGCTATCTGGGAGGATAAAATAGCAATTTTGATTTAGTTTTGCAGGCCATTTCATTCATTAACCCTATAAAGCCTACTGTATCATATTTAGTACACAAATTTCTAAGGTTTCTAAATGATCAACATAGTTAACTCAATATAATTAATTTAGCATCTATTCAACGTTGTTTTTATTAGTCAGCTAACTGGGAGGCTACAATAGCAATTTTGGCATAGTTTTACAAGCCTTTTTTATTTATTAACCCTATAAAGTCTACTGTACCATATTTGATATACAAATGTCTATGGTCTCTAAATTATCAACATAATTAAATTAGCTTCTGTATGACATTGTTTTGATCATTCAGCTATCTGGGAGGCTACAATAGCAGTTTTGGCATAGTTTTACAAGCCATATTGTTCATTAACCCATTGTCATTGATGTTGAATGTAACCATTACATTATACGTTTTATCCTTACATAAAAAAACTACAGAGCGTTGATCATGAAACAAAGCATTTGAATATCTTATTAAGACATGTTATTGGTAGATAATATATAGAATGATACTGATATTTATATGGAAGTAGTCTGCTATACTGTTATATAAATCTACATTACAAGCTACCACAATTTCATCAATTTTTTTTCATATTCTTTTATATCATACTATATAAGCCATAAAAGCCTGATGTATTAAATATGATCAATATGATATCAACATGTTTTAATTTAAAGGGTTAATAGGGTTAAAAGTCTCTTAAAACAGTTTTTTGCTGCAAAATATGTCTTGTCTGGGGTCGATTAGTAGCTATGCTAATTTTTCACCTCTTCCTTTCTTCCCAAATTTTACAGCTTCACCGTCGCCCAAGTGTGAGAAATGGCCATCGGGAATGTTCCTCTTGGTTTTTTTTTCATGTGTCTGAACACAATAGTGAGCTCTCTTCAGAGATCCCATCATGACCAAATATTTATGAGAGCTGTAACCGAAGTCGAACTTATGGAAACTAAATCTTTAAACACTTGGCAGACATTTTGCACCCGGCTCTATTACGAGAGAAATTCTTTTGTTCTTACGAGGCTAATAATAGTGCTGTAAATGTAGATATATTTATAGCCGACTCACCACCCTCCCAGACAAGCCTTATATTCACTTGTATTTCCTGTGTTTATTATATGCTACCCACCGCTTTGTCATTAGCTTGCTCAAAAAATATTCGTAAATGACTTTTTTCGCGTTAATCTAGTAGATAAAGCATTAACTGATGTCTGAGGTGGTTTTGGGTTACATACTATACATCTATGAGCTCTCTACAAGCAGGTGTGTATGCTAGCATATGCTAGCAGTGGTTGTTTACACAGGTGCCGCTGTATAAACACACTAAACTGCTAGCGTAGCATCACTAATGAAACTTTGATTTCAATTATTAGCATGTTAACCCATAGCACCATTTGAGAAATTTACGACTCACTAAATTCTAGGAAATATGAATAAATGTGAGGAAAGGCCTTTCACGGCATCCATTTACTGCAATTCTATGCCATTAAACCTGAATATATAGCTCTTGTCTTGAGCTCTCGATAGATGAAGCTTGTTAAAACCACAACGTTATGTGGGATAAACCTCCATCAGCATCACAAAG
Organism: Spinibarbus caldwelli; assembly: GCA_039654775.1. Classification (NCBI taxonomy): domain Eukaryota; kingdom Metazoa; phylum Chordata; class Actinopteri; order Cypriniformes; family Cyprinidae; genus Spinibarbus; species Spinibarbus caldwelli. Next base: position 12,774,102 of record CM077231.1, read on the forward strand.
CTCCATGGGTAACAATAGCCATACAAGTGTTCGCTAATTAGAGTCAGGAGTGGGTTCAGACTTTCTAGTGGCACCTTTTTTGTTTGTGGTTTTTCCGTTAGTGCTCCAACGTACGATTTAGAGAGGGCACATGAGAGCTACGCTAATTACAACTTCACCGCCACGCTACAACTGCTAATGTCAAATTCGACAGCTACGCCCTTGTCTCTTTTAACAACTATTGTGTAAAACAATTAGCCAGGGCGAGAAAGTAGTCATAACATCAAGGGAAAGCTACTCCACCGCGGCGAAAGTTGAAGTGCAAACACAATTAAAGGTAAATGATACAGACAGCAATTAGCCATACACAAATGCTAATCCACACGAAAGTGGGAATACAATGCTTGAGCTAAAGAGCGCGAGAACGGATAATAAAGCTCTATACGTAAGAGCATAGAAAAAGAGTGTAACATTCAGCTTTATAACAAAGGCATGAAAATGGAATTATAATTAATTTTTGACCAGCAAAATATGTCGAAAAAAACATTTGCATATCCAGATATTAAAACATTTAAATCGGATGTCCACTTCAATAATCTGAACATGAGTATTTCCAGAATAAATAATTACGACAATATTGCAACGGCGTCAGAATCTGCTATATATTTTAAATATACTGTATGTCAATCCTAAGTATAAATGAATTCTACTACATCTCATGAGCTATTGAACGTGATGAGAGGAAAACAATAAGGTGCCTGTAGCTCTAACAGCACAAAATGAATGATTTGAATTGGGTGCTGTCAGATTTCCCAGTGGCATATCAAAACATGTCACGGGCGGGGTAAAATACAGCATGCTCAAGACCAAAATCTTTCACGGAGGCAGACATGCACGAGTTACTAAAACCCTAACAGTCTTCTCAATCTCATCAATATTTCTGTCAAACAGATGTGTATTGTGAAAAAAAGGTTAAAACAATCGAAAATAAAAAATGAACGACACCTGACTGGCCTCTTCGGCTGGTATAGTAAACCGTCAATTATAGATCACTGTGTGTCAATACATCATTTGAAATACTCACACAAATACATAATGTATTTTTCAGGCTATCCCAAAAAGTCCTCACAAATAGCCTTAAGACTCTGTCATTATTTATGGAAAACTGTGAACTAATTAACTGTCCAGTCAAATGGCAACATTTGTCTCATTCATATTAATAGTTCGACTAGTGTACTGTAGTGTTGAGTATTCTGGGAAACATTAATGTTTTATAGGCAACATCACGTTATTCTGTTATTCTAAGTGTACTTGATAACTACTCAAATTAAAACTATAGTTTTAATAATTGTTCTAATACTATGATAACAGCGAAGTCCACACTACAACTATAACAATAATGATACAGAAGAGCTACATTGTTGGAATTACTTTTTTCCAGTTGATGAATGATTAAAACACTGACGGCCAATTAGGAGCATTGTTAAAGAACTAAAAATGTACTCACCCTCAGGCCATCCGAGATGTAGATTCGTTGTTTCTTCATCAGATCAGATTTGGAGAAATTTAGTGTTACATCACTTGCTCACCAATGGATCCTCTGTTTCTTACAAACGTGGATTTTTCCTTCAGAAGATGTTAATTGATGGACTGGATTTGTGTGGATTACTGTGATGTTTTATCAGCTGTTTGGACTCTCATTCTGATGGCACTAATTCACTGCAGAAGACCCATTGGTGAGCAAGTGATGTAATGCTGAATTTCTCCAAATCTGTTCTGATGAAGAAACAAACTTATCTACATCTTGGATGGCCTGAGGTTGAGTACATTTTCAGCAACTTCAGCTGAATTGTAGGCCAACAGACATCCATGCTGATTCCCAACTCAATGTAAAATGCTTTTACATCACTTGATGTTTACGACCACCCAACACCAAACCAACAAAAGCATCACGTACCTTCAGTTCCCGGAAGAAGATGCTGCTCCTGGCCCATTCTACAATGGAGAACAGTGTCTGGTCGGCCATCTTGCACATGAGGCCAAAAGTGTTGAGTTTCTCGTGCTTGCCTCGGCTGGCCTGCTCCTGTTGGAGGTACGCTAGGATCTTGGCTTGCACCTGGGGCTCATCCGGCTCGCATTTGAGCAGCTCCACCACCAGGTGAGGGAAGGTGGGCGGCGATCCGCCCGCGTAGGCTTCTACGTACGGGTAGCCCATGAGGGACTCCGGCGAGCTTGTGTAGGGGTCGGGATACTCTGACTTGATGGTGCGGCTCTGGAAGTGGCCGTACGCCTGGTAGCCCTGCAGTCCTCCGGCGTGCGGCGGCATGGCCATGCTGACCGGCGAGGTGACGAAGGGACTGCGGTCAAAGTCTGCAGGTGGCAGGCCTGCGCTGGAGGAGCTGTGGTGGTGGTGATGATGGTGGTGGCTCAGTGGAAGCCCCTTGGAGGCTGAGTGGATGTTCTGAATGGCAGAGGTAATGGTGAGGTCCGCTGGGATGGTTTGCATGGCTTGCGTCATGGCCTCCAGCTTGAGTCCGTTGGCCCGGATCAAGGCTTTCTTCTGTTGCTTGAGCGCCCGGTCACGTTTGTACATGGGGCCGAACTTGTTGCGACCTCCTCTCATTCGATCCGCCCTCACAGCTTATAAAAGGCAAAACACAAAATGAGTCAGTTCATTAGGAAATCACAGAATTGGCTTTTTAGAAAAAAAGCTAAAATAATAGATGAAGTGTGTCATTTTTTGCGCCACTAGTATCACCAAACGGAACTGCAGAAGTAAGGACTTTTTCCTTGCAGGTTGTGCGTCATTCTGAACTGAATTGAGAATAACATTTAAAAACACATTCTATACTTGTACTGTATTGAGTTTGAATTTAGGTAGTAAACAGGATGCAGAAATGGAACTCAAATTTAAATTTAAAGAAGTAGAATTCAAACTGATTAAATTTAAATAACTATTAACTGTCATTTGTATCTAGAAAATCACAAGAAACTTTGGTAACACTTTCTATGAAGCCCATATTTATAATATAAGGGTATTCTTAATGCATTATAAAAAACCTTATAATATGTTATATTGTCTTATAAATAATCATAACAACAATTATAATACATTATAATGCTTACGCATTTGTGGTTATAACTTTTAAGATTATGATTATTTATAACACAATGAACACCATATTAAATCTACTTTTACATTGATAATGGACTATATATCTTGACATTATTTAAGATCTGCATAGTATCTTACTACAGTACATCTTGTAAGTGGTTAGGTGTGGAGTGTTATTTGAGTGTTCCCTGTGAGGCTAATATTAATTTTGATGTGAGCTAGTTAATACCTTCAACTGAAAAAAAAAATGCAATGTTTATATGCAAGGTTATATTTTATTTTGATGGTCCCCTAAGTCTATTGACTATAAGCAACATTGCAACTACATGTCAACTAACTCTCATTAGAGTATTAGTAGGCTTAGGTTAAGGTTAGTGTAGGTAGAATGTTGACGTACTTGCAAAGTTACTTACAGTCAGTTTGTCGTTTGGGGAACCATCAAAATAAAGTGTTAGCATATATTTAGCAGATATACTACTAATACTCCACTGACTGCTAGTTGACATGTAGTTGCAGAGTTACTTATCAACAGCTGTCTAAAGGGTCCCATCAAAATAATCAAACTTATATTAAAATAAAAATAGTTTAAAGCAAATGTGTCATATTACACATTCATCTGATCTGATATCTGATCTTATGGCTGTTTGAGAGAAAAAAATTATTATTACTATACTTATAAGTGGTCATTGACGGCTTTAAGTAAAGTAGTATAAGAAAGATGGCAAGATATGAGACTTATAATACATTATAACTATGAGAAATTTAATCCATTGTAACTTAAGTGGATGCAACATGTTCACTGTGTTATAAATCATCATACTCTTAAAAGCTATAACCACTAATAAGTAAATATTATAATACATTAAAACTGTTCTTATGAATATTCATAAGACGATATAACATATTATAAGGTTTTTTATAATGCATCATGCATTCATTATAATGCCTTAAAAATACCCTTACAATGTATTATAATTATGGGCTTCATAGAAAGTGTTACCGAAACTTTTAATGCTGGCTTGACAAAAATTATTTTTGAAAATTTGAAAATACGCATTTTGGCCAGATAGATAGATAGATAGAATTTTTCAATTCTGCCATAGTTTTGCGACAGTTCTATCATTGGCCTAACAAAGAGATAGCCCCGCCCCCAACTCACGCAATTGGTTGAGCTGTTGCTATGTCGGTCTGGTCATGATTCTCAAACAAACAGATTGTTTATACATTTCAAGGGAGTAACTGGCAAATTGCTTTGTTTACTATACAAAAACAAAAGTATTTTAACATCAAAAATGTTACACACTTCACTTTTAACTAGTCTTTGAAGTTTGGTACACATTTTCAACTGATCTATACCACAGCAAAGACTGTCCACACACTTTTAAAGGGTGGTTATTTATTTGCTACAAGCAATCAGTTTAAATTTCATGTGTGAATTTTACATTCACTGGTGTTAGTTTGTGTTGCTACCCATGTGACCCGTTTTTTCAAAGGCAGACCTAGAGCGAACTCAGCATAATCGAGCCAGAGGACACAATTTAGAGAGAAACGGTGCTAATGATTCAATATTAAACTGAAGCGAGACAAAGTCAAGCAGACAAGATCATCATTATGGCAAATAAATGAAGAGAGTGCCATTGCCCGGAAGCGACTCTGATCCCCGCCACAGGGCAGTAGACTCCACTTTCGTCTCCTGGGTCCCATGTTAATTATTTATGCTTAATTATTTCTCTTTTATGCTCCACGTTGTCGGCAGGTGGATGGCTGGAGGTTCCAGCAGCGCGTTAAACACAGCAGCACATGCAGAGAGCATGAATTTTGCGACTTGACCGCCGCTCGTTAGGCTCTAATATCTCATGAACGGTAGATCTTAAAAAAATAAAACAATTAAAAGAAAACCCTCGGTCCAACAGCTGCCTTGGGAGTGATTTTAATGGTCCTTGTCACAGCGGTGAGTGTTTGTGTGTGTGTGGTTGTCAGTATGCGTGTGATCTGATTGATCCGGCGAGAGAGGGAGGCAAAGTGTTACCACTGCGATCCCGCTGACAGCTCTCGTAACATATGAAAACGATTCCTGAGCAACTTAGTGGGAGATTATTTTTTTTTTGGTGTTTTTGGACCTTAATGTGGTTGTTAAAAATTTATCCAATCAGAAAAACTGTGGTAAGTTTAACTATTAATGATTCCTGAGCAACAGGGTAATTAATGAGCTGGAAACTAATAGTCGGCCCTTACGGGAAATCACAATTAGACCTACGTCTCAGATCATGAATGCATGCCCCCATCCGTGCGCCTACACGCTTACACACTCTGTCTGAAACCATCCCCCTCTTACTTTTTGTCTTCTGATAAGATTTTTTTTTCTCACAGCGTCTAATTAAACAAGGTTATTTACATGCATGTCATACAGATTTTTTTGCCATAAGATGAGGGGTTTCGTGTGTGCATTTCTGGCTGTGTTAATAATAATAATTGTTTTAGTACACACTAGTTGTAGTATACAGTATGTATACTATGCATAGTATGCAAATTTTCTGTTGGCGTAGAATCATGTACTACATTTACTTTGTGTGTGCATTTCTGGGTGTACTCAGAATATCACACAACCAAGCTTATCCTAATATTGCTGCAGTATATAGTAAACATACTATGCACAGTATGCAATTTTTTTTGTATGCATAGCATGTCTTTTCATATGTTTCTGGCCCTGCTTGAAATGGCATACTACCATACTAGTACTATTTTTGCAGTATATAGTATGCATACAATACACAATATGCAAATTTTTCACTATGCAAAGAATACCATTGTGTTTCTAGTGTATAGTATACATACTATGCAAAGTAAGCCAATTTTTAGCATGCACAGAAAGACTTTCTTTGCGTTTTGAAATGGCATATTACCATACTACCTGTACTATTGTTGTAGTATATAGTATGCATACTCATAATATGCACAGTATGCAAATTTTCTGTATGCATAGGATCTTTATGTGTGCATTTTTTTCTAATTTTCAAAATAGCATACTACTATTATTGTAGTGTATAGTATGCATACTACATTCATTATGTTAATTTTCTGTATACATAGAATGACTTTGTGTTTCAAGCAATTGAAACTGAAATGGCATTATACCATTTTACTACTACTGTTGCAGTATATAGAATACACAGTATGCACATTTTTCTATGCATACAATAACCTTATGTGTGCTTGTGGCTGTTTGAAACAGCATACTACTACTGTTGTTGCAGTATATAGTATGCATACTTATACTATGCACAGTATGCAAATTTTTCATATGCATAGAATGACATTTTGTGCATTTCTGGCTTACTACCAATCCTACACTTATTACTGTTGCAGTATATACTGTAGTATGCATACACAAATTTTCTGTATACATAGCCAGAAATGCACTGAAGCTAATTCTATGTTTCAAATAGCATGCTACCATACTACTACTATTTTTGCACTATATAGTATGCATACTTGCACAGTTTACATTTTCTGTATACATAAAATTACTTACTGCATTTACAAAAAAAAAAAGCCCACTACACAGAATAGCATTCTGTATATCCCAGAATCCAATGTACTCAACTTGACCTTTGATTCCTAATGTGACAAATGATCCTGAAATAATATCAGCCGCAATTTTTAAAATATTTTATTGACTCGTAATTTAATTGAGTTGTCAACAGTGTATACTAAAAATGCAAAACAAACATTTATTTCCATTATTAAACATGATTTTGAAAATGTTTATTGTGGAATAATGCATACTGTTTCACTTACTCAAATTTTTTTTTAAATAGTAGCTAGTATACAGTATTTATCGTTCACCATTCAGTATGTAGTAGGCTAGTATTCTATTCTGAACACAGCCCTTTTTTTTTCTCCACGTAAACTGTGCGTCTATTCTGTTTATGTGTCTAGCCTGTGTCTGTGTGTGTACATGACTTATAAAAACAATTTGTGAGTTACTCAAATGGCTTGCGGAAAGCAATTGCCTTGGTAATAAAAGCAGTTGCCTGATCTAATTTACTTGAATTGGCTGTCCATAGCTGTTGCTTGTTTGTGCGTGTTCTGCGTCTGTGTAGACGGGGCCCGTCTGGGCAGATTCAAGCACTGCTTATTGTCTGATTTATGTGTGTTTAATATACAGGAATATTAAGCGTTGCTTGGGCGAGAATCCCTGTCCTATCACAGGCATATGAATGCCTCCCCTGGCCGGCTCCTGACACACAGTTTGTCATGTCTGCCAGAGCTCTACTCTGAAGGCGCGCCGTTCCATGCGCACACATGAATAGCTATGATACCTATGCATAAGTAATGGGACAGCTTGCTGCCGCCACCGCCAGCGGCCAGGAGACGGCAAACGCGCATCAGCCCCCAAAAAATGACAAAGTACGTAATGCAAAGCGTGGCGCATGTTTTGAATATCCACAGAAGAGCCGTGCCAGATCGTCAGATTCATCAAGGTCCTTAATATCGATAACAGACGTCTGATGAAATCTAAACTATTTTACGCTCCGCTGTGCACAACATTGGACTCGAATGGAATGCATAAACGCACGGGCCGGTTTATGTAGCTTCCTTTTCACTTCCTCAACTCCATAATGATTATATAGAGGTAAAAAAAAGACCGGATTCTCTTTCTTAATCTGTAACTGAGCCACAAATATATAAAAGAAGATAATTACAGGCTTCCTCGGAAGACATAACATGCTCCCCGTGCTTTTTCTATAACTTTAAAACAGCAGGCTTTCCTTATCTGTATTGATAATAGAGCTTCCATGGAGACATGGAAGGCCACTTGTCTGTGTCACACTGATATGGATGTGTTGTTTTGCTACTTGTACAATTATGGTGAGTGTTATGCTCAAATCTGTTTGCTGAAAGCTTCTGATAATATACAAAGAAAGATTTAAACTGAAGCATTTATTTCCGCTAGGTCCATCGCTACAATTCACAGGACCTGAGACCCCCAACAAACAAGTAAACTATATATTATTACTACTACTACTACTACTATTATTAAAATCTTAATAAATAAATATCCATATATTCTTAAAATTTTATTATAAATTTTGGCATAAATTTTATTCAATTTTATAAGTGATGCAGGTCACTAATGCAGGTCCCTCACTATTATAATTTTATTTTGTTTATTTATTTATTTTTTTTTAATTAAAAAATATATTTTGTATTATTATTGACTTTATGACAAAATTAAGTCATAAGTAACGGGTTGCAGATTCATCATTAAAATTCTTGGAGCCCGGGACCTTTGACTAATAAATAACCTACATTATCATTATTATTATTTTTATTTATTTATTTATTATTCATTATTATTATTATTATTATTATTTATTTTTTATTTTTTTAATTAAAATTATCATTAATGTTATGACAAAATTATGTCATGAGTAATGGATTGCAGGTTCATCATTAAAATTCATGGGGCCCTGGAGCCCTGACTAATAAGTAAGCTATACAGTTATTATTATTATTTATTTATTTATTTATTTTTATAAAATTGCCATCAATGTAATGCCAAAATAATGTCATAAGTGACTGATAGTAGGTCGATCAATAAAATTCATGGGGCCTGGGAGCATTGAGTAATATGCCAGATTTACATTATTATTATTATTTTTAATTACAAAACTATTAAAACAACATCAAATTCTTAAAATTGCAATCAGTTTTATGACAAAATTACGCACTTATGTTTCATACTAACAATTATAATTTCTTTAGCAGTAATTCTGTTTTCAAGCAATATGCATGAAACTTACTGCTGCGGTTTGTATTCAAAACACCATTTTGGTTAACATTTTCCATCTCTGCCGCTTTCCTTGGGAGTACGAACTATCAGAACAAGCCTGTGGGGAGTTTTAGCGAGCGCTCATCTCTTTGGACGGGTCTGACAGGGTGCTGGAGGGCCTCGTATCCTGCTGGTAGCATGCTGCAGCAAATCAAAGCAAGCTAGCTATAAAACGACACCGCTAGAAATTCTGCCCTCCAGCAGTTAAACAATTAACAGTCGTAGATCTACATACTAAGAGGAAAGAATCATGTAGTAAGCGTGTAGAATTCATAGATGGTATTTAAAGGGATAGTTCACTCAAAAATGTAATTTTTGTGTTGACTTTTTTCTGTGGAATACAAAAAGGAGATGTTTTGAAAAATGTTCACGCTGCTCATTTCCATACAATGGGGACTGCACATTTTCTACTTTTTTCAACAGCTGTGGTCCCTATTTACTTTTATTGCATGGAAAGAGCAGCTTGAACATTCTTCAAAATGTCTCCTTTTGTGTTCTACAGAGAAAAGAAAGTCTTACAGGTTTGCAACGATATTCAGATAACAGAATTGCTCTTTAAAGAGCCACAGGAAGAAATGCTTGGATAAAAAGACTTCTTACCCTCCAGTTTCATGCCGACAGTGAGGCACTTCTGGAAGCGACAGTAGGGGCAGCGTTTCCGCTGGGTCTTGTCTATTTGACAGCTCTGGTTCTCTATACATGTGTAGCGCTTGTTGTTCTGCACCGTGCGCTTGAAGAAGCCCTGCAGAGTGAGGTGAATGAAGATGTCAAACTTTTGACCTCCGGTGTTTGTTAATGTGCTATTCAGCCACAGACAACCCACACACGTACCAAAAAAAAAAAAACACACTAGTATCCATTCACACAGAAAAAAAGAGGTGTTACACACTGCCACACAAGTAGACACATATAAAAGTAGAGCCACGGGCAGAGAAACGCTCCCTCAGCAGTCGACTCTCACTTGGATAAACACAAACACACACACCCACACAAAAACTGACATGTGCACCCACACGCACACTTGACATGAACAAACAGAAATGCAGGCTGGAAAGAAACAGATTGAGAAATGTGAGAAGCCGACTAGAGAGTGGACGAAATACCGATCACTTTAGGTGACCCGCTTGATATCCTCGCTAATATAAAGATCAGATAACACTACATGTTTTACGTGTCTCTGTGAGCTCCTCTAAAAGTAATTATGACCACAGGCTGTGCAAGCCATCAAAGTTGGATTTGGAGTCATTTGGACTAAAAGTTGGTGTTTACTTTTAACAAATTTTGCTCTGTATTTTAATTGAACATCCAAATAAGGGTGTACAAATATCAAAATTTCTTCCAAATAAATTCCCGTTGAACTTCTCTGATCCTATTATTCATACGGCAGAGGGAAAAAAGCAACTGAAAAAATCCAATAAATTATATCCATAATTTACAGCCGTAGAATTACAAGATTCCACCTGCAACTGTTCTGAATTCATTTTTAGGGCAGGAGAGAATCAAACGAGGAACGGTATTAACTTATTCTTGATCAACACCATAGGGAGACCGGCCCATTTAAAACTAAAAGGATCAATACTGGCCAGAACTCAAATAACACACACACACACACACAACTGTAACATGGAGTTCATAAAGTGCTTAACCTTGAATGTAGACTATATCATTAAAACAAGTGAAATTTGAAATGAAATATAAGAAACCCCAAATACTGGTTGCCTATAGCACACTAAAATTCTAAAACAGAATTTTAAATGACATTTAAACTATAATATTGATATTTAAATATTGTCGTCTTTGTCGAAACTCAAAACGGCGGTTTTAAACGGCAAATCATTTTCTCGTGTTGTGCTACAGAGATCTGTTAACAATTAAAGAAGAAAATCCACCACCATATACACCCTTTGGGGGGAAAAAACAAAGTGAGTCAGTATGTGTGTGTGTGTGTGTGAGAGACAAAGACACTGGATTTTCTAAACCGTCCAAGTAGCATGTGTGACCGAACTCTGGAAATAAACACACCACTAGATTTCAATTGAACAGTGACAAAAACAGTCATTTCTTCATTTACTAAACACACAGCCACATCCCATAATATGCTAATAAATAAGTCCACAAATAAATAAATAAATAACAAGTGCACATGAATTTGATTTAATTTCAATTTATTTTTATTTTTTTAAAAAGTGGAGCATTTTAGATCAGTTGTTCTTAACCGGTTTTGGATGTCAAGTGTTAACCCAACACCGTACACAGAAATAAATACATGGTCTTAAAATCAGATTATTATATGGTTTTCATATAGGATGACATCACATAACCTATGCATTTTGCCAATTGATGGATTAATTTTCTGCAAAATATCATTTGAGTGGATGCACAGCCTTTGAAGTCAACAACAAAAACATGTGGAAAACATTTTCTACTTTCTTTTAAATACAAATACGGTTTATTTTCTGTTCTAACAGTCCAGCCAGTTGAATAGTTTTTTCACCTTATCAGAACAAACCAATTTTTAGGTCACGACCCACCAGTTGAGAAGTTAAAAACAGCTGATGTTACGCACCTTACAGCTCTCACAGGTCAGTAACCCATAGTGATATCCAGACACCTTGTCTCCGCACACTGGACACATTTCATCCAAGTCTTCGTCGTAGGAGTAGTCCATCATTTTAAACTGGGGGGCTGAAAATCACAATTAAAATATGAGTAACAATTTACAACATATTATTATGGCAAAAATGGTTTGGCAGTCTGATGTTATAGGAGAATCTTTTTAATGTGACACTCAACTAAAGAACCTAAAACACCAAGAACTGAATCTGAACAACAATACAGAAGCTCAAAACGAACACAAAGGTTCCCGAATGGAAAGATTCTTCGCTTAACAATTGAACAATCTTTATTGTTAAGCATGTAAAGCATATTTTATGTTAACTGTCTCTTTGATACCTTATATGTGCAGTTTTGCAAACAAGTCGAGGAATCTGTGAGCTTTACAAAATCCTAGCATTAAGAGTGAATTTTATGGAAGTACATGCAGTTTTAAGTCTCTAGGAAATATCCGAAGCTTGGTGTGGAGGATGGTCGCAGACAGGGCAAAACTTCAGTTTCGATCTGGTTAATATTCATGATGGCTCGTAAATTGGTATGGGAGCGCGAGAGAGGCTGCTGTCTCGAGCTGGAGTGGAACGTTTAGCCACGAGGCGAATAAAAGCAAAACAACATGTAATAAATACACGAGAATTGTATGCTAGCGAAATAAAACATACACTGTGGCATGTGTCTTTTGTATATTTGAGAGTATTATTCTCTCTGGAAATGATAGCCTATATATTTTGGAATAGCATGTGAAGAAAAAGGACATTCGAAATGGATTTGTGTTCAACTGGAAAAAGAAACACACAAATCTATTGTGAAGCAAAACTTTAAGCTATAAAATAGAACATGTTCGGATTTTCGTTTATTATTAGCTTACTCATTATTCCATAAATTATCATTCGTGCAAAATGTATTTTTTTAAACAGAACGCAACAAGTGTTTTAAATGCTCACATTTTTGTATCATTGTAGAATAATTCCACTAGCGTTCCAATTGAAGCTTTTTCAGCTTGTCGATAATTCTATTTTTTTATTTCAATTTTGAATTTGACTAAAAATGCCGTTCCTTGATTTGAAACAATTAATCGTTATTTATAACCCAACGGCTTGTAATTGTTTTCTGACACGTGCTCGAGCAGCGTAAAATAGAATAGACCAAAATGTAAATATTTGAATTTAAAAAGACATTCTTATTAAAAACAACAAGAACAAAAAAAGCTCGTACCAAACTATACAACATTCCACGAGCTGAAGGTCTCTCGTGCGTAAAAACTGGAATCTCTCTATTCTTCTCTCATCAGTTTAAATATATTCCTCGATTATAATAGAGAAATCGATGCATTCCAGTCACTTAAATCCTCGTAACGTGTAGAGATAAAAATTTGATTTCTACGACTGTAAATGCAAAAAAAAAAAAAAATTAAATATGATAAAAGAACCTATTCTTATCAGTAACCATTTGTCGCGGAGTTGGTGTATGGTCCTTTGGATATTAAAAAGTTACATTATTGTTGGTTCCAGTACAGAGATGGTTTTCTAAATCAATTTTGTCCTGACTGGAATCTTTATTTTAAAAAAGCGCAGTTTATGCCGACTTAACTATTTTAGACCAGATTTATGTTTGGCGTAAAGCTGCACTCTGTCATAGTCATTATTGTGGTTTCGTTTTCCCCTTCTGTTGTATATACTAAGACCAAATTCATTGGCAGGTGATGCAGATCATGTTGAGCTCAAAATAATTCACGCTCTGCTATTGCACTTTGTTTCCTAATTTATCTTTACGCGGCCACCCAGTGCATGTTTAAACCCAAGTCAATTAAAGTAAACGCAAATATTTTGTTTGCAATCCTAAACTTCTGTTTTGTGTGGTTTGCTCATTTTATAGTAGGTTTAAAAAAATTCAAATTTCAGTGACAGAACGAATGTAAGTTATATTAGTGGCATGCGGTGTTCATAAAAGGTCACTGAGTGTAAAATATCTGAGAATGAGGTTTAATATTGCGTGCGTGAATGAAAGCGCATGGCGCACATCTACTGTGACACGTATGGCGCTTACCTTGCATGTTTCCAGGCATATGCCCCTGTTCCCCATGCGATCGAGCGAGTCCCAGAGATTCTGACTCGACTTTAGGCAGCATGACAGCTCTGCTGAGCCGATGATGAGCACGCGCCGCTCCGCCTGCGCGCCAGAGGAACACCAGAGACTCTCAAAAACACCGTCCAAACGTCCGAAACCAGTCCTGTGTGTGTGTGCACCTACTGCCCTTCTTTTATGAGTTCTTCACCCGCGGTGTAAGTTCATTCGGGTGGTCTTTGCAGCGACTATGATGCTGCTCTTTAACCCGGAGTGCGCGAACTGTCAGGAACTTCGCGCGAGCCCCTCCTCCGCGCGCGCTGTGTCGCTCTATCTGTGAAGTTCAAACAGCTCCCCTCTGCTTTGTTTACGCCGCACTGACATCGCGTCAGCCAATCAGCGTTGCGTTCGCTGCGCTGGCGTCACGCGTTTGTCCAATCAGAATCGAGCCCGAGAATCAGCGCCTCCGCTCGCGCCGGCAAACAGACCAACTAAACTAATTGAACATTAGGATACACGCGGCGCCGTTAACGGGAGCACCGGGAGGTATGTGGTGATATACCGGAGGGCAAAGTGTTTGTGTATATTACTGAATAGGGAGGGTGGTGGAAAGCAGGAGAAAATTACACAAAAAAATTACGTTTTAAATTTATTTGCGATCTAATTATAGTGTGGCATCAAAATGCTCTTTAAATGCGTTATGAGATTTAGAGTTGAATTAATGGAAATAAATAAATTAGGAAATGACTTAAAAGTGTACAGTTAAAATAGTTTTGTAATTTGCTTTAGCCTATTTTATATATTATTTATAAGAAAATAGCCTATACATACAAAAGCATTTTCTTAATGTTAATTTTATTTAAATGTACCTAAAATTATTTCTACAAATACTGGAGGGAAAAAAAAAAAAAGATGTAGTCTAAGGAATCTGCCGATAAAATGTTTTTAAATCCACACTGCCTAAATGTGAGTTGTGCGTGGTGATATAATGTCAATAATATACTGTAATAAAATCATAAAAACCCGTTAGACAAAACATATGATATGATAACAAACGTCGGCAACATATAACGAAAATAGCTGGAACATATAGACGCAATATTTACATTCACGCAAGAGATTTACCACAAATCCACACACATTGTTACACAGGTTAAAAACATGTTTGTAGTTTCCTCACACACATTATTGCTTTCATATTTCAAACATTTCATAAAAATGTAAATAATTTTCCCTTATATATATATTTCTATAATAATAGGCTACACTACTTCTAATAATAATTTTGTAATTGTTACAAAGCTACCATTAATAGCCCGTTACTTTTTCCGTTTCTCAGCAGGCTTATCAGTAACAAAGCGTAATAAAAAGTCTAAAAGCTGTTTATGTCATTGCACGCGATATAAAACACACTGCATCCTGGTTTAAAATCAAAATAAAGTCTTAATAGCCCAAGACGGCGATAAAGCCAGTAATAAACACATTCAGAAAAGACAAAAAAATCTGGCTCCACATCTGGCCGGTTCAAATCATCCGCTCCAATATAAAAACAACTAGACTCAGGTTACTCACATTCTAGTCTGTTGAATATTACAATGAGGGCTAATGAATAATGCAATTTTTAGCTATCAGAGCAAACAGATGGCAAGTAAACCACTTACCCAAGTCTTCACTGGAGTCACATTGTCCCAGTTCACTCTCAAAACTAGTGGACATTGTAGGACCGAAACACCAGGTGATCCACCTGAGCAACTATATCCCATACATTTCCATTCTTTCAAACTTTTGAAGCTTCCTCAATAAGCATCGGTGAAGAAATGTGAGGTGTTTTTGAGCAAAGCGGCCGCCTGGGACATCTCTCCCTTTACTTTCACACACGCCACTCACCCCTCATCCCCCCCTCACCATGACCTGCACTAAACCTGCAGTCATATCTCACCTACTCAACAATATTCAAAACTTCTGAGGTTGATAGGTTTGTCTAGATCACGTGGAGTTAGACAGATTGATAACAGCCAGTTATAAAGTGACACACAGATAGATAAGCCAAAGCGGACAGATAGTACTGAAGGAATGATTAACCGGCGGACAAGAGAGTTGGAAAGCGCCGTCCATGGCAATGACTGAATGGAAATAAGACAGGTGGTAAAATGCCAGATCAAAAGAACACAACAGGCTGATACCAGGCCGCAAACTTTGAACTACTTCTACCAAACACTAGCACACAGAGTGAGCCTGTTTTATGGGACGTGTGAGTATCAGAATGGACACGCGTGCTCAGTGGGATAAGAAAGTTTGATTTACCTGGAGATGATCCAAGATGTAGTGACAGACAGGCTGTCATCAACTCACAGATGCATATCAATGGAAATGCAAACAATGGAAATGCAAACAAAAATGCAAACAAAATCCAAATATATGTTTTATAGTATAGATGTTTGTACAGAGGCCTAAATGTATTTATTTATTTATTTATTTTATTTATTTATTTTTTTATTAAAATGTATAAATTTGGGCCTCTGTACAAACAATGTTGTTATATTATATTATATTATATTATATTATATTATATTATATTATATTATATTATATTATGCAAATAATGTGTTAATATAAAATAATTAATAATATAAAAATGTATAAAAAAATTAAATATAAATTTATGGCCTATCTATCTATCTATCTATCTATCTATCTATCTATCTATCTATCTATCTATCTATCTATCTAATACACTATAGATGTTTGTACAAAGGCCTACATTAATTTTACATATATTTCTTTTTAGACGGATTGAAATGTTTTAAGTTCTTTAATGATTCTGTCTTTCTTTCCCTCTGTTTCACTTGATCTACAGCGCTCCACACAAAAGAGCAATTTCATGCAAGGTGAGGGGCAACAATGCCATCTAAATTTGGCGACAAAAGATAAAGAGTCTCGGGACAAGTGGCCTGGCAAACACAGGCCTGTTGACTGAAGCGCGGAGACCTAATGACCCTCATGTCACCGGCCCACAGCAGCCACAAGGGAGAAGACAACAGAGTGAGGCCGTCTTGACTACCATAAGTGGATGTGTGCTGATAACACAAGGGGTACCTGAGAGCTCTTTGCTTACCAGAGAGATTACCGGCCTGCCGAGGCTCAAAGCTGGAGGATTTGTCAGCTTAACCTCTGTCCCCGCTCTCTTTTTTTCCCCTTCAGCCATGTTTTACGATGCTGGATGGACCCCTGCACTAAACACAGAGGTCTTTACAGCAGAATAAAACATGGTTAAGTGTAGCACGGCTGGGGTCAAGGTTTCAATTGTGGAGGAGAGGCTTCAGGAGCTAATGAAAGCAGGATCCTGCACTCTGACTGCCAGCCGCGCTCAGTAATCTACTCAACTCGTGTACATGCCGTGAGACATGTTTATATCTGCTAAAATTATTGTGGTGACTTGCAAAATTTGTTATTCTTCTATGTAGTCTGACTTTTGTAGATTTTTTTGGTGTTATAGATATGTATTTAGTCATGTTAAGTATTTTTGACGTGAATAAAATGTAGATATTACTACATTTGATTATATATATATATATAGAGAGAGAGAGAGAGAGAGAGAGAGAGAGAAAGCGATAGATAGATAGATAGATAGATAGATAGATATGCATTCTATATATATATATATATAAAATCTTATATGTATATTAGTCTGTGATATATAATTTAACATATAATATATTTAATTAATTTACTTCGTTAAATCGTGTATAATATAGACCTAATCTGATATTAAAATAATTTATTTGGTTTAATATGTAAATTAATGAATGTTAATAAATATGTTTAATACTGAATAGATATTTGATATTTTTGATATTTTACATATTTTATAGATATTAGATTTAACTTCAATACATACACAGATATATATATATATATATATATATATATATATATATATATATATATATACACTAACCTCTAAATCAGACACATAATCATAATAATAATTACTTAAAAATAAATACATTTTAAAAATGAGTTTCTCTCTACTAACGTCATATTAGAGAAATTCTAAAAATATTTCAGAAATTAATTTTGCAACCTGAATACAAAATGTGTATAAACATAACAAATATAAACATAAATTTTAAGTATAAACACATTTGTGACTTTGGCATCTAGCAGTGGCTTATGTTTTTATAACGGCAGTTTCAATTTTATTGTACTATCAACATCATTGTCCAAAATGATGTGGTAATATAATTCGATAAACACAAGGTGGGGTGCATCTCTTTTTCTGATAAAAATCGGTGGCAGTATCATTGGATGTGTGCTGACGTCACAATCAGGCCCAAACACAATCTACACCAAATTAGGACAACCATCAAATTTTATCTAGTTTTTAGTAAACAAGACTTCTTTATAACACACTTCACCATGTTTAAATCCAAATCCGACAGATCGCCTCCTGAAATCAAAGCGGAAATGTGCAAATCCACCATGAAATTTTTTTAATTAATCCATTGTACTTCAAGGTTAGAATTTGACATGATTGCTGGTGAAAACTATTTCCTTTTGCTCTCCCACTTGTTTTCCTTTGTAAGTGACAACAAAGCTTGGCAGCTGATGGAGCATTGCTTGATGCGCTGCTCTATCCAAACCCCTGTCAATACGTAATTCTCAAAATAATCTGTGCGCGATTATCTGAAAACCTTGTGTGTGATATAATGTCAACATTTGAGGCGTAAAACGCAACGAGCTGTTCTCAGGCTTCCGCTTCAAATGCACCTACATGGGGATGATGGAAAAAAAGCCAAAGGGCGTGGGACGCTCAGATCCAGTGGATATTTCCTGGCTGTGACAGCGCTAACTCTTTGTTTTGTGTAGTATTAGATGAGTGAGACGAGCGTGGGGAATCTGGGTTGTGCGAAAACCATGTTTTGTTGACCTTCCGTGGCCGTCATCAATGAATAGTAAGAAAAAGGGGACGACCAAGATGAGAGCGAGTGTTGTCGGGCATTGTTGGGAGAGTAAACAGCGCCCGGAGCCTGGGAAAGGGCTGGGATTTGTGCCACGGCATTTCTGAGTCATACGGACCGCTTATCGTGTTTCGTGTTTCTACCTGACGTGTTTGCATTAGCATTCCTGCACTGTAGCCCTGCAGCGTGACGGCTGCAGCTCCCATCCGATCGGATCCGTCCTGTCCGCGTTTAATTTAACCCCATATGTTTTCTTGGGTTTCTCTCCTCGTCTTTTCTGGCAGAGGACAAGAAAAAAAGCGAAAACAAGCTGCTAGATCCATTAGCGGGTCAAGCAACAGTCATTGTTCATTGCTTCCTATATATGCTTCTATTTTCAAGAGCTTCGTGGAACAATAGCGCTCGCGGTTCTGTCAGGTGTTTGCGGTCGCCACGAAAACCAAAACAAAGCACATGTGGGGCTGGAAATAAAACACAGTTGGACACTTTCTAAACCACAACATCGGGTTTGATCCTGATCCTTGAGTGGAATCAGAACTGACAGATGTCTTAAATGTGCAACGCTGTGGTTGTGAATATGAAAACACGTGTTTGTAAAGTCGAAAGCAGATGATGGGGACTGTATGACGCTGAGCAGATGAGAAAATGGATGAGGTTAAGTGTGGAAGTGGAAATTATAACAAATATTTTGATTAGTTACACATTTGATGGCATTTTGAGTTGACACATTGAGCTTTGGTGCTCATATGGAAAATTTGGGTTCGAATCAGGATTCATTTTTCCATTTGTATTCCCATTATTTTTTGGCCCCTCTCTTTTTTTTTTTTTTTTTTTTTTTTTATAAAAGTGGCAACTGGCCAAAAATATAATAGATTTTTATAGTTTTTTTTATAGTATAACATAAAAATATAAATTTAAAACAACGTACGTTCACATGTTATTGACCCAGTTTATTTACAACCAATTGAAAGTCTTTAGATTTTAAGTGCTAAAATGTGATTACCTATTTGTCTTTATGTACTGTATTTAGGCTCTATTAATGTTTTGTTTGTGGTTTATGTTTGACATGGTCAATATTACAATAATATTTACATCTGAAGGCATTTTGAGTTGACACATTGAGCTTTGGGAAAATTGGGAAATTAGTATTCAAATCGGGCTTACATTTCCCAGTCACGAATTCAACAAATAAAATAACATTTTAATGAATTTTGTGTAAAGAATAGTTTTCACATTTTTAATAATATTTTTACTTTTTCTTTCACTGCTAGAAAAAAATAGAAGATAGAATAAAATAGTTACTTTAGATGTTATATGCTAAAACTAGGATTACCTGGTTTTTTTTTTGTTTTTTTTTTAAATATTTATTTAGGCTCTGTTAATGTTTTGTTTGAGGTTTATGTTTGACATGGCAAATATTATAATAATTTTTACTTTTGAAGTCTTTTTGAGCTGACACATTGTGCTTTGGTGCTCCTATGGGAAATCTAGGTTTGAATCAGGCTCACATTTTTGTTAATATTTAGTTTTCACAATTTTTAATGTTTGCTAGCAGCTCACAATGTACAAGATAAGAAAAAAAAATTGTGTTGTGTCACTGACACATTCTGCTTATTTTTTCATATTTATTTGGGCGCAGTTCATGTTTTGCTTGTGGTTTACATTCACCATAGCAAATATTTTAATAATTTTCACATTTGAAGGCATTTTGAGTAGACACATTGAGCTTTGGTGCTCATGTGGAAAATCCAGGTTTGAATCGGGCCCACATTTCCAGTCACGTTTTCCCTCAATTTTCTGTCCTCTGTCTATTTTCCAGTTAAAAAAGGCAAAAATAAATAAATATTTATGCAAAAAAGCATTTATATAGAATATAAAAGTATATAAAAAACAAAAACATTTATTTTTAATATATATGTTACTAAAAAAAAAATAAAGCTTTTAAATGTTATTTATTCATAAGCCCTCAAACTCAACAGGCCAAATCCTTTTCAATTTGCTGAACACCAGCATGTTTGCTTTAAATCATAGCTGAATGAGCTCCACTGACAGGCCGCCCAGTCGCCTCTACCTGACCCCTGCACGGGGCAATAGCCCTCCATACGCCCACCCCTCGCCTAGCAGAGCAGAACTGAAAACCCGAGCCGACGGTGCACGAAAGCCTCATCTCACACCCTCACAATAGCCCGATCCAGCACTCTGCTAATGACTCAGAACTGATAGGAAGCTACTAGAAGCCTCTTAAGTCTCCTCCATTCACATCAGGGAAACATTAAGATATTCCTTTTTTGTTGCCTCCCAAGGACTTGCGCAGCGCTGGAAGGGCAATTATCACCCTGCCAATATTGTAAATCCATTCTGTCATTTTCAATGATATCTGCTTGTGTCAACTGTAAGGTCTAATAAAAGCTAATTGCACATAACAGCCCCAGATCAATACATCAGGCAGGGAAGGTGGCAAGTCATGCCCTCTTATGAGGCTTTAGTAGTTGGACGCAACACGCATTTGTGCATTATTTGGTTCCTTGTTAGCACTTCATGTTGATTGTATTGAGAATCTATTTAAGCATATATAAACTGCTTTTAAAAAGAGTTTATAAAACGGATAGTTCCAGTCCTGATTGGAAACAAAATCTTCCAACGGAAGGAAGCAAATGGCACTTAACGAATTTGATTGATATTTTGGTGTAAGTTAATAATGTATATTTTTAATATGATAAATATAAATATATAAATATAATAAACATAATATAATTTTTTTCCTGCTAGCAGCTCACATTGTACAAAATTTTAAAACTTTTATTTATTTGCAAAAGTTTAAAGTTTTTACATTTTATGTGCTAAAAATGTTTTTTTTTTTTTGCTATTTATTTAATCTCAATTTATGTTGTGTTTGTGGTTAACCTGTTTTAGAAATTAAAGATGCAAATAAAAGTGAATTGGGCGACCTGAATGCCACGAATGTGCAATTATACCTTGTATAATGACAATAAATATTCTGATTCTGATATTCGCCTCAATCGCGTCTGCTGCGTAAGTTGAAAATTTTCAACTTGAGCGGGAAATTCACAACGCATTGTCGCACAAGCCAATCAGCGAAGAGCTTATTGACACATCCGGTTGTATCAGGAAATAGAAGAGAGCATGCGCAATGTTTTTATTTGCGTGAATAACATCCTGCGAGTAATCTAGAATGCATTGCGAATATTCGCTTCGCTTTGGGTGTGGTCACACCATAAGAAACTTGTGGTGTGTGCACACCAAAAGCAAAGTGAATATTCGCATCGCATTATTCTCTTTAGATTACTTGTGGGATGTTTTTGCATCACTTGCACGAATAAAAATATAAAAATAATGCTCTCCTCCGTTTTCTGATACAACCAGACATGTCAAACTGGACGTGTCAATTGCCGATTGGCTTGCGCGACAACGCGTCATGCAAATTTCCAGCTCAAATTGAAATGTTTCAACTTACGCGGAAGATGTGATTGAGACGAATATCGCGCGTTTGCATCATTCGCATCGCCCCGCGTGAATTCGTGTCTATTCACAGCTTTGCACTGACTTTGTATGTAATCAACTCGCACGAATAATTAAATTTGCTTTTGGTGTGCACACATCATAAGACACTAATTTAATTGTGCCAAGTTGTAAATGGTACTCACTGGTTCAGTAGTA
This sequence comes from Spinibarbus caldwelli, assembly GCA_039654775.1. NCBI lineage: Eukaryota > Metazoa > Chordata > Actinopteri > Cypriniformes > Cyprinidae > Spinibarbus > Spinibarbus caldwelli. Next base: position 12,796,345 of record CM077231.1, read on the forward strand.
TAGCAAGAAGATATACACAATATTGAGTATTATATTTTTTATTTTATTAAAAAATAAATATTAGTAATATTAGAGTGTTAACATGATATTACAGTGAAAAAATAATTTTTTAAGTAAATTTTGGGGGGTAAATTTATATCCAATTTTACAACTTTATCGCAATATTTCAGCGTGAGACTGCAAACTATAAAACAACTGTAAAAATGATTTATTAATAATAACAATAAAAAAGTAAAAAAAATGATTGTAAGTTCTTTAATAAAATTATAAACTTTATATTTCTGCTTTTAAATTTAAAATGTAAAGAACTGGCCCCATAGATTTCCATTGTACGGAGCAATAAATGCCATTTTATTTAGTTAATTTATTTGTATTAGCTACTACATTCAACACCAAACACATTATTTATTGCATTATATTTTGGTCATCACATCTTCGATTAAAAAAAAAAAAAAAAAATCTCCATTCCATTCCATTTTCTTGCATGCTCCAGTCCAGGTTTTGTTTGATTCATTTAAAACTCCATTTAGCCAAATATTCTTAAAATTTCCCTAGTTATGCCAATTATTCCATCATTTTATATATATATATTAGAGCACATCTTGTACCTTATTTCTTAATTAAAGCAAAAGTAAGCCGTAATTTCAATCTTGCCGTCAAGGAATGATTGGTGTCTAACCTGCTGAAATGTTTGCTGACCTTTTCCTGAGGGATAAGACTTTCTGTAGCACTCAGACCAATTTAGTCATCCTCTTTTTGTCTGCTTCCTCTATCATCAAGGGTCGCTATGGTGTCGGCTCAGGTACCGACTAATGCAGAGCAAATACTTCTACCTAACCATTAACACAGGGCCACTGTTTGAACAGCGCGACACATTGGAATGGCATTTATGGTGGTGGGCCATTTTGATAGGGAAGAATCTTAATCAATTAGCCGTCTACACTCTTCCCAGGGTAAATTGAGTGTGTGTGTGTGTTAGACAGAAAGAGATACAGTTTGCCCTGCATTTAATGGCACTCTAACTTGAGAGCCGATCATTAACCCATTAGAATAACATGTCTCTGGCTGGGAATTTTTTTGGGACGGGAGAGTCCTGGGAGATTTGCATCACAGCGCTTACTGTAAACCTCTGAGACGCAGGGGAGATGTTGAGAGACATCATAATGTCTGGTGTTTGTCTCGGGGCAGAGCCTTTTGCTCATTACGAGAGGTGTTAACAGCTGTAAGTTATGAATGGAAGTGTTTATGCACTGTAGGGAAGTACAATTTTTTTTTTTTTCAATTTCCTCATGGTTTCAAAAACAGTTTAAGGACCATTCTGGGTTTAAGTTGACAGCATTTGTGGCATAATGTTAATTACAACAAAAAAATGTCAACATCCCAAAGAAAAAAATCAAGGTTACGCTGGGGAGCTTACAATAGAACTGAATGAGACCAATTTTTGGAGGCCCTACAAGCATAAATGTGAAGATTATGATTTTATAAAAGCATTTACATTTAAACATTGTTAAAACTCATGTAATTTTTTAGCTGTAAAACTGTTTAACTCAATATTTTACAGTCTTTTTAGGGTTTACGCCACTGTCATGGCAGCACAGTTGTAATATTGGATATAACACACAGAAAAGGTTAGTAAGCAATTACTAAATCATGCCAAAATCATGTTAGCGTTCATATTGTTTACATCTTGTGGCTGTACTATTGTAAAAGTGATTTTAATGTTTACAAACTGGCACCATTCACTTTCATTGTAAAGGCCTCAAATTTCTAATTTTAAAAATGTAGAAAAACCAATCAAAACCATTATTTATTTATTTATTTATGAAAAATGTGCTATGAGTTATTGCTTGAATGAAATATCTACATTCAGTTGGAAAAAACATCAGCATTCATTTTTATTATGTTTATTGTTAGCGTGCTAACGAGCAAAACAGTTACAGTGCTATTAAGCATATTTTCAATTGCGACTATTTCTTTTATTTGTGACTATATTTTACAGTTAAGACTTCATATCTCATAAATTCAACTAGTTTTCATGTAATTGTAAGTTTATATCTCATAACTTTCATGTAATTTTTATTGAAGCTTTTAAATTTTAAACTTTATTTCCAATAATTGTGACAGCCAAGACATTCATATTACAAATGATTTCTATTTCAAATAAATGAAATAGAAAGAATCCACAAAAATATTAAGCAGCGTGACTGTTTTTAACATTCATAATAATAAGAAATGTTTTACCAACATACGAATTTAACGTTTACAAACTGGCCCCAGTCACTTCCATTGTAAATGCTTCACTGTAACACACACACACACACACATACATACATACATATACATATATATATATATATATATATATATATATATATATATATATATATATATATATATATATATATATATACACACTTTTTTTAAGAAAAGGAGGGACAAGTCGAAAGAATTTTTGTTGTAATCAGCAATATGCCACAAATGTTGTCAATTGAGCTACACTTGTACTGAACCCAGTATATTACTTTAATAGGCCGTTTTAACTAACTATACAATCTAATCACGTACATTTAAAGCAGATTAAATGATCTGAATCTCTTTTCAAACATAACATGCCGTGGAATATGTACTTGTAAACAAAAAATAGTCATTTTCCAATTGGCTCTGACAGAAACCTCAAATGCTTATTTAAAGTAAAGCGTATCATGTTCTCAAGTCTTCATTCTGAAGAGCCGCACTATTGACATCATGTCATTAAGGTACGTGAGATTGTATTTGTTTTGGCTCAAGCGGGCAAAGCATTGCGTCGAAGATCGCTCTTATTTCTTCCTTCTCTCTACAACCTCTTCTTCCTGTTTGGCAGCCGACCCGTTCGTCATTTCTGGAAGGTTTCCCAAATCAAACATGCGTCTTCAATTTGGGCCTGTGAAGAAAACAATCAGATTTCCCCCTCCCTCAGATTCAGTTCCTGACAGCAGATTGAGATGTGGTCACCGCGAAGAAGTCTGGGTTTGACGGAAGTTTGGACGGAGTATTTCAGGGGTCCTGAATGTAAATTGGGCATAAAGGGAGATGCTTGGCAGACTTGGGTAACCTGGTCCAAAACGTTGTATATTTTCAGAGCACCGTGGCTGGTGGGAACAGATTGAGGTAACGTGAGGTGGACCACCCATGTCCTTTCTCTACAAGAGAGCTGCGCCACCATTAATTAGAGCCATTCTCTGAGGTGGATTCTGTGGCTGGGACACCTGTGAACTCAGAAGTGGGCTGTCGCACACACAAAACGGCCCCTGATTCATGTTTTGTGCACCAGTGCCCAATAAAAATCACTTCCAGCTCCTGCAGACACTCTGAAATCCTCCACATATGTTTCTCCACATCAGGAAAATCATGCTGTTGACACGTTATGGAGGCGTGAACATTTTAAAGGGAAAGTTCTCACAAAAACGAAAATTTGCTGAAAATGTACTCACCCTCAGGCCATCCAAAATCTAGATGCGTTTGTTTCTTCAGCTCAACAGATTTGGAGACATTCAGCATTACATCACTTGCTTACCAATTGAGTCTCTGCAGTGAATGGGTGCCGTCAGAATGAGAGTCCAAACAGCTGAAAAAAATATCACAGTACATCCACAAGTAATCGACGAGTGTTCATTTTGGCAGCCAATTTTAATTTAGTCTTAGTCTTAGTACTGTCTCAAATGTACATTTTAGTTATCATATTTAGTCAACCTTGTCACATTTTCGTCATGCTGTATAATGGTTAAATTGATCAAAAAAAAAAAATCTTTTTGTTTAGAATTATAATTGTAATGATTGTTGTCATTTGAGAAATTTACTTTTGCATTTCAGGTATTGCACTTTCACCAGTATGCACAAATCATGGTTTATTTGACCTAATCTAGTGTACTGATTTATTATAGGCTATTTATTATATAAATTAATATCAAAGACTTTTGCACGCTCTCTGTCTACATTATGAAAACTGGGGAAAAAACGAAAAATATTATAACAGTGAAATTCCTAATAGTCATATATAATAGTCATAGTTATCGTTTATTGATTTTATTGTCATCTCGTCTTCGTCTCATTTTAGTCATTGGAAAAAAGCTTGTCAAGAACATTTTTCGTCATAGTTTTCGTTAACGAAATTAACACTATAATCAACACAACTCCAGTCCATCAATTAAGGTCTTGTAAAGTGAACATCTGCATGTTTGTAGTAACAAATCCATCATTAAGATGTTTTTAACTTCAAACCATTACTTCACGCTAAAATATGAGTTCCTTTATCCATAATACTGCTTTCTCCAGCAAAAAATTAGTCTCTTCTGAATTAGGAGAGAAATATTCACAGATCAAAGACTGTTTACAAGTGAAAACAGTTTAAAACAGTTCTAAACAAATATGTGGTGGATTTTGATGTGAGAGGACAACAGGAGATGGACTTTTTCCCCAGAGGAAACATTATTATGGATTATGGACTCATATTTTAGACAGAAGCAATAGTTTAAAGTTAAAATGCCTTAACAATGGATTTGTTTCTTACAAACATGCAACTTTTCACTTCACAAGACATTAACTAATGGACTGGAGTGGTGTGGATTACTTGTGGATTATTGTGGATTGTTTGGACTCTCATTCTGACGGCACCCATTCACTGCAGAGGATGAGCAAGTGATGTAATGCTACATTTCTCCAAATCTGATCAGATGAAGGAAAAAAAATCTTCAATGGCCTGAAGGTGAGTAAATTTTCGGCACATTTAAATTTTTTTAATTTTAAATTTTTTTCTTTTAATAGTCCCTTTAAATGTGTTAGTCGTCGTAGTGTGAGAAAATAAATGTTGTTCTTCACGAAATCCAGGTTTCCAGGTCTTCGGGGCGCCGCTGATGAAACATGAAATATTTTACTGGAATCCAACTGGATATAAATGGGGGTTCAATCTCTCTCCACAGTGGTCCGGGGCCTTTACAGGGACTTTGAGGTGTTTTGCCTCATGTGGATACCAATAAATCTGTCGCCCGCAGAGATTCGTCTCCCGCCCTCTGTAGGGAACAAATTGTGGTGTTCAGGGAGGGTTGAGGGGGGAGAAGTGACCTGTCAGAGTGCTCCATTTATCACAGGGACAAAACGCTCCCAATTCTTTCTGCTGACCGCCATGAACCTTCTGCTAAGCACATTCAGGAGTTGCATGCTTCTGAATATTTTCATTGAATCAATACACCTATTTGCAAGTGACATCAAGACCTCTATGTAGAAAGAAGTAAGGGAATGAGACTATCTCAGATGTAATATTCAATATAAGTAATCATAATTAGAAGATGTAGGGCTTAATTTTAAAAAGCCAGCAACTTTAATGTAAAGTGGACTATACAAAGAGATGAATGCAATCAACAATCATAAATGTGTACATTTCTGTATGTATCTCATGAGGTGAGTTTTTGTGGCTTGTCTAGTGATGTCTTGCAACTATTAATTTTTTTAAATAACTTTCTGTCTTTTGGCATTTTTCAATAATCTGTAAAAAAAAAAAAAAATAAATATTGCACAAAAATTAAAAATCAGTTCAAAATGGCTTTTCTTTGGATTGAGGTGTACGAGGGAATTGTGTGAAATACTATGCAAAAGTTTGAGGTCTGTGAGATTTTGATTATTTTCATTTTATTGATTTGTAAAGAAGTTTGTTTTGCTCACGAGGCTGCATTTATTTAAGAATAAATGTGAAATATTATTATATTCTAAAATAACTGTTTTCTTTTTAAATATATTTTAAAATGTAATTTATTTCTGTGATGCAAAGCTGAATTTTCAGCATCGTTACTCCAGTGTTCAGTGTCACATGATCCTTCAGAAATCATTCGAATATGCTGATTTGCTGCTCAAGAAACATTTCTGATTATTAATGTTGAAAGCATTCGTGCTGCTTCATATTTTTGTGGAAACTGTGATACATTTTTCAGGACTCTTTGATGAATAGAAAGTTTGAAATACTGCATTTATTTGAAATAGAAATCTTAAATGGTTTAGCAGTCACTTTTGGTCAATCAATCAAAAAAAAAAAAAAACAAAACAAAAAAAAACAACCTGAACTGGCTCCAAACTTTTGAACAGTACTATAATGTCACAATTATTGTAAATGAAGATGCAATTCCAAGAAAAAAAGTAAAAAAAAATATATAATTTTGACATATTGTCACGTGTGTTCCCGTCTTGTTCCTGTCTGCCCATATTTGGTTCTGTTCCTGTCATTATTGGTTAAATTGTGTCCAGCTGTGTTTAGTTATCTTGTTTAGTTTGATTAGTATTTAAGTCCTGTCTGTCCTTTATTCTGAGTTCCGGTATTGTAGGTCATCCCTCGTCCTACTTATGTGTGTTCCTGCCTGTTCCTTGTGTTCCTTGGATGTATAAAGACTGTAATTGCTGTATCTCCTGTCTCCACGCTCCTTTGTCTCCTCATCTCCGCCACAGTAGACGAAAACATGACAGAATACCGGAACCAAAAGAAAAGTGAGCGGCGTCCTTTCTCCCCGTTTTGTTTTTTTCCCGTTTTTGAAAGTTTTTTTTGTTTTTCCCCGCGGTTATGGAATCCGCTCCAGTGTGCATCTCCGAGATCCTGGATATGGCGCTACCCCCGGAGTCAAGTCTGTCAGCTGCCGCTCACTCAAGCCCGCCGTTCGTGGGGAAGTCCTGCACGCCGCCATCCGCGGCTCACTCCAGCCCGCCACCGTCCGCGGCTCACTCCAGCCTGCCGCTGTCCGCGGCTCACTCTAGCACACCGCCGTCCGTGGCTCACTCTAGCACGCCGCCGTCCGTGGCTCACTTAATCACACCGCCGTCCACGGCTCACTCCAGCACACCGCCGTTCGCGGCTCACTCAAGCCCTCCAGTGCCCACTCCTCGAAAGCGCCTTCCAGAGCGCCCTCCAGTGCCCGCTCCTCTAAAGCACCTTCCAGTGCGCCCTCTAATGACAGCTCCTCGAGAGCTAGCTCCAGTGTCGTCTCCAGCCCCAGAGCTCGCTCCAGTGTTGGCTCCAACCCCAGAGCTCGCTCCAGTGCAGGCTCTACCACCAGACCGGAGTCAAGTCATTTTATCAGAAAAATTATCCACTGTAACCATTCCTGTCTGTCTTGTTGGTCTTGTCATGTCTATTGGGGCTCCTGAGAAGTGGACTGCTTTTCTTGTCATGGCCACGGAGGCCATTCCCAAGCTGCCTGCTTCTCCAGAGGTCTCGATGGAAGCGGTTTCTGAGCGCACCCCTGAGAAGGTCCCTGTCATCCCGTTCAGCCCAAGGAGGGCTGTGGGTCTCATGTCTGGCCCGGAGGAGGACTCAGTTTCCGTGCCCAGCCCAGTGAGGGCTCCAGTTCCTGTGGATAACCCTGAGAGGGCTCTTGTTCCTGATTTTAGCCCACGGAGGGCTTCAGTTCCCGAGTTTAGCCCACAGAGGGCTCCAGTTTCTGTGTTTGGCCCACGAGGGGCTTCAGTTCCCGAGTTTAGCCCACGGAGGGCTCCTGTTCCTGTGTTTAGCCCACAGAGGGCTCCTGTTCCTGTTTTTAGCCCACGGAGGGCTCCTGTTCCTGTGTTTAGCCCACGGAGGGCTCCTGTTCTTGTGTTTAGCCCACGGAAGGCTCTTGATTCCTTGTTCAGCTCAGGGGGGACTCCTGAACCCCGATTGGACCCCGTAAGTCTCCTGCCATGGCCGCCTGAGTCTCCTGACCCACCATGGCCGTCCGGGTCTGTCTGATCCGCCCTGGAAGCATCCTCTGTGTTCCCGTCCTGCACCAGCCTCCAGGGCGCCCACCCCACCCTCCCTCCCCGGTGGTACTGTTACGGCGCGGGACGCGCCTTCCGGGAGGGGGGCGATCTGTCACATGTGTGTTCCCGTCTTGTTCCTGTCTGCCCATATTTAGTTCTGTTCCTGTCATTATTGGTTAAATTGTCTCCAGCTGTGTTTAGTTATCTTCTTTAGTTTGATTTAAACTAAAGAAGATATTAGTATTTAAGATATTATAAGTATTTATGATATTAAGATATTAGTATTTAAGTCCTGTCTGTCCCTTATTCTGAGTTCCAGTATTGTAGGTCAACCCTCGTCCTATGTGTGTGTGTGTGTTCCTGCCTGTTCCTTGTGTTCCTTGGATGAATAAAGACTGTAATTGCTGTATCTCCTGTCTCCGTGCTCCTTCGTCTCCTCATCTCCGCCACAGTAGGCGAAAACGTGACACATATACACAACATGTAAAGTTAAAATTATGAGATCAGTCACTTTTACGAAAAAAGTTGCAGACTTAATAACGTTATAATTCTCCTACTTATTAGCAAGCTAAAATTACATTTGACCCTAGTACTGAATGTAGGTACTTCACTTAAGCAATAACACATTTTTAACATGCATTGTAACACATTTTCTAGTCTATATATGTATAAAGTCTATTTATGCAAAACTGTAGTGTCTAATGTATGTATTTTATGAAAAAAACAGTAATGCAAAGTAGTTTATTATACAAAATGATTCAATGAAATATGTTGAAACTTGCCAATCGCAAAGACAACCTACCGATATATAGAGCGTAGGAGGTCCCAAAAGCCACACGGCATATGTGTGCGCTATTGACTCACATTCAAATCAGCCGTTCTGACACATAAGTATTGACCTGTTCATTTGGGTCAGCATATTATACCTGATGAAATATTCAATCCCATTATTCACAGTCCTGTCAGACGTACCTTATTACACATTCAGCTGAATTACAAAGTGGCCGAACTGGTGAAATGTGCATCAACGACTGTCTGCCCCTTTAAGAATGCGATGCTTAATAGCGTATATGATTCTGAATCATTGAAAAGAAGAGAAACGATGCACACCATGAGATTCATGTAGCTTGTTAAGACTTAAAGTGATCTAATAACATCAAAATTGCTTTACATTTAGATTCTTTCCTGATCCCAGCGTGGTGAGCATATTTTATTGTTGTTTCTGAATCATTTTATTGTTGTTCATGTTAAGATTTATTGAGATCGCTGTGATCGCAAACTCTCCACAACACAACGGAAGCAAGCTGCAACACAATGACATGAGCACAACACAACGGAAACAAACCACAACACAAATGAAACAAGCCGCAACACAACAAAATTAGCACAACACAACGGAAACAAGCAACAACACAACAGAAATAAGCCGTAACACAACGAAATTAGCACAACACAACAGAAACAATACCTTGGAATAACAAATGAAACAAGCCACAACACAGCAAAATTAGTCCTCTGCATTGTGTTGTGGCGATTTCGTTGTGTTGTGGAGATTTCGTTATGTTGTGCACTACTGGGCCACCGTATAATGTAGTAATCTAAGTGGAATAACTTGGAATAACAACGGAAACAAGTAGCAACACAATGAAATTAGCACAACACAATGGAAACAAGCCACAACACAATGGAAATAAGGCGCAACACAATGAAATTAGCACAACACAATGGAAACAAGCCGCAACACAATGGAAATAAGGCGCAACACAATGAAATTAGCACAACACAATGGAAACAAGCCGCAACACAACGAAATCAGCACAACGCAACGGAATCAAGCAGCAACACAATGGAAGTAAGGCGCAACACAACGAAATTAGCACAACACAATGGAATCAAGCCGCAACACAACGGAAATAAGGTGCAACACAATGAAATTAGCACAACACAATGGAAACAAGCTGCAACACAACGGAAATAAGCCGCAACACAACGGAAACAAGCCGCAACACAACGAAATTAGTCCTATGCTTTGTGTTGTGGAGATTTTGTTGTGTTGTGGAGATTTCATTGTGTTGTGCACTACTGGGCCACTGTATAAAGTAATGTAGTAATCTAAGTGGAATAACGTGTTCACTTTGTAATCTGATTATATTTTGTTTATCTTTGTTTACAGTTTGACCACACACTTACATACAAAACATTCGATGCTACAATGATGTGCAACAACGCTACTTCAATACCACGACTGCAAATTGTGAGTTCTACACAAAAGGAAGTAAAAAAAGGAAAGAAACAACAACTACGTTAATGTTATCTTTATTGGTAACAACGACAAATAAAGACACTAAACGGAAACACGCTCTCAATGGTCAACGAGGGGCCAATTGCATGCCTTGTGAGGTTTGATTGATGGGCTGTCCACCAATGGCAGGCGTCTAAAGGAAATAAACAAAACTGGTTCTCAGTGGCAGGGATCTGGGAAGATAGATCACAGTAACAGCCAATAATAAATGGATCATGCTTCTATGTTTTTAAAACCCCTGGCAGATGTATTGAATGGGAAACCTTGTGTGGGAGAAAATAGACCTTTATTGATCAGAAACAAGCGGAGCAGGGAAAAAAAAGACATGAAAGGAAAGCAATCGGACGAAAGCTGCCAAGGCTTCCTCATGCAAGATGCATGCGGCGACGTCTACACTCTTTTTATCTGATGTAACCAACGCATTGATTTGAATTTTATATGAAAAGGCGGTCTTACACAATCCACTGATATCAATGTCAGAATAATTCCGTGTGTTTAGTGCTCAGTTTCCGTCCTCCTGAGAAGGGTTGCACGCAAACCCTGACCGATCTGGACCAAACCTTCTGGTTCTGACCCAAGCGAAACATCCAGAACTGGCTCGCGATGGTGTGGTCTCAAAATACTTTGTCTGTGGCCAGACAATTAAGGACTTAGGTGTGGCAGAAGGGAAGAATGTGGAAATCGGATCTTTGCAGAGAGCGCGGCCCCACACCCTGTAGTCTTGGCTTCCTGTGAATGCCACATGCACCCGTTCAATCTATAGCGTAGACGCGAGTGTTGTCCTCCATTGTGTTCGGCTCTCTGCTGAGAGATCTAAGGAGACCGGGGGCCGACTCTTCCCCCTCCGTAACCCACAGGACACCAATGGGAACCTATCCATCAAAGCCGGTGACACTGGAAATTTGTTTTGGGAAGAGTTGCTGCTGCTTTTGGTTGCTTGTGTAGTTTGGTGTACTGTATGTGGTGGAAGGCTGTAATTTGGGTTGTGTGTCAAATTTGTAAGAACACTATAAGATAACACTGGACAAGATAAATGGCTCCAAACAGGAAGAGGTACAACCTGTTCAACTGTACATGGCCCCCAAGGGTCACACTGATATCCTCCCCTTCAAATCTTTGACTGCATATGCAAAGCTCCTGTGATGATATGATACGCCAGAGTTACAGATGCTTAGTGCTGAGTTTTAGGGATTTAAAACTGTAAAACGAAGAAGAACGTCACAAATCTGATGTTCAGTTCTCATCCTGATATTCATCAATTGGTTACACTTTATTTTAAGATGTCCTTGTTACAGTGTAATTATACATTTAGGTACTGAGTAATGTTAATTAACTACATGTACTTCCTATATGGTTAGGGTTAGGATTAGAGTTTGGCTTAGGGTTACTTGCAAGTAATTATGCATAATTTATTGTTATTATAATAGTAAGTACATGTAACGTGTGTAACAAGGATACCTTAAAATAAAGTGTTGCCCATTTATGTATTTCTAAATTTTTCAGTTAAACTTTTCACTACAGTTTTTATGCTGGCAATAATTATATATAAAATATATAAAAATATTATAAATATTAAATGAAAAATGCTAATTCAAAGCATTTTTCACTGGTGGTCTCAGACATTTGGACCTTTCTGTATGTTTTATTTCTGAGAATATCATAATAACATAAAATGTTAATAATGTATTTTATTATATTAGTAAGAAAATATATTACATTAAGTATTAATGTTAAAAATGTAATGTATATAATTAATATTTGGAATTAATATGTATGTGTGTTTATAATATAAACACATACACTGAATAAAATGATATATATATATATATATATATATATATATATATATATATATATATATATATATATATATATATAAATATGTTTAATTTATGCAATTTAAATATTACATTAAAATGCAAATTCAATGCATTTCTACTAGTGATTTAAGACCTTTGGTCCCTTATTGTATGTTTTATTTCTGAGAATATTATAATAAAATAAAATGTTAATCATGCATTTTATTATATTAGTAGTAAAATATATTAAATTAAATATTAATGTTATATAATGTATAATTAATTTGAAATTTAAGTTTATATATATACACATATTGCACTGAATTTTTTTTTTATAAAATATTATAAATATTACATTAAAATGCAAATTTACAGTATTTTCACTGATGGTCTCAGACTTATGGATCCCCTGTATGCTCATTTCTTATATTAAATAAATAAATAAAATATTAATACAGTACAATATATAATTAATATACAAGTGTAGGTTTAAAATCTATGTGTTTATAATATAAATATATACACTGAAATTAAAAATGAACAGTATAATATATATATATAGTAAATGTATTTAATTTATGCAATCTAAATATTACATTAAAAATACAAATCCAATGCATTTTTACTAGTGGTTTAAAACCACTGGTCCGTTACTGTTTGTTTATTTCTGAGAATATCACAGATGAAATCGTTGTAACTTTTTAGTGCAGCCAAATCTCACTAGAAATCAGGGCAGAAATTGGGAAAACAGATCTAGTGGGCAGAAGAAGGGAGAAATTGAATCATCCTTCAAAGGCTATGATATCAACTGACGTCCAAGAAATAGGCAGTGCAGTAATGGGCCCTTTACCTTGACTCTAGCAGACTCCTGAAGCACAGGTACACCGCTTAAAGTGCTTTCTTTCAGGTTCTCTCTGTCTCATCAAGGCTCTAGAGTCTCCAATCAGACCTCTTTTGATTGATGGGTACTATATAGCAGCATCCTGCTCTGAAGACTTTGTCCTCTTTGATCTAATAGTCAGAGCTACATTAAAACTCAAATATCCTTGATTTCATTAATGTCAATGTATTAGATTTTTGATTGAATGAGAATTTGTTTTTAAAGAATGACATATTTTCCTCTTATTTTAATGAGGATTTTTGTTTCTGAACTCACCTGGTTGCGACACGCTGGTTTTTCCAAGCGAGGCAAACCCAGACAGAGTATAATGGCCTATGTTAATGGAAACTGGAGCGGAAACTAAGGAGGTGGTGGGTCATGGGATTTCCTGACATGACTGTATCAATACGTTTAACATGTTCCTCTTCCATGTTTTACAATCAGACCGCAGGCCCCCTCCGGCCTGCCAAGCCCTTCCCACATAAAACAAGTCAGCATGTCCGTTCTCTGGAGCTTGGAAAGACATTGATGAATCTTCTGAGAGCAACATGCCATCACAGTCTGGTCTCCACCCCTTCAAAACCTCCTCTTATCCCCCTTCTGACGTCCCGGGACTTATATCAGTGCTCTGTCCACAGAGGACATTTGACATGACTGCTCAAGCTGTTTGCATGATAAGCGGATATTTTCATTCAATATGTATTTGACAGGTTGTTTTAAATATTTAAATATAGATGAAATTGAATCAACATTAAAAGTCACATTCTTTATTATTATTTGTTTTCATTTCTTAAAATAAATGGTTAGTATTGTTATTATTATTATACTATTTTAATAGCATACACACACACACACACACACACACACACACACATATACATATATATATATAAACAAACAATAAACTAAATAAATAATAATTTATTTTAAAAATGAAGACAAATAATAAAGAAATATTACTTTTAATGTTGATTGTTATTGTTTATTATTATTATTATTATTATTATTATATTTCCACTGTCTTGATTTTTACATTATATGTAAATTAATTACAAATGTAAAATGTGGAATAATAATAATAATAATAATAATAATAATAATAATAATAATGGTAACACTTTACAGTAAGGGTACATGAATAATCATGTACTAATGCCTAAATTAATACTTAATTCAACACATACTAATGATTATTAAGGGAGTTTACTAATTATGAACTATCCTTAACTACGACTGGAGTCATACGGATTCATGTATGAATAACGGCAGCCTTAACTACATGTTAGTACATGTTTGATAGTTAATGCATTAATTAACATTTATGGGTAAACTAAATCAAACAGCCTCTTTAAGAAGGAATAAGAAATACCCTGAATTTGAAATTAATTTAAATAATTTACTACTATCATAATTTGAGCATTTGACATCCTCAGCTTTGTCAAACATTATTGGGTAGCAAAGGATTAGTTGATCTTGTCTGTTTTATGTTCATCTCTTTCCTTTTAAACTCACCCTATTGTGTCTTATACACAGATTAATAAAAAATAAAAAACCCCAACCCACAAAGAACATTTGTTGAACAATTCCTGAAGAAATACTCAAACTGAGTTCACTCTCCATCAAGACACAGCCGTGATGAACCTGTACCTCTGCTCTCTGACTTCTTGAAGATCCACACAGCGTCTCTTAACCGGGCTGAATACTCACTGTGTCAGTTCATGTGTGTTTGATAGAAAGTATAACATACATCATGAGCTGAGTTTAGTAAGTAGTTAACAATGAATTCATTATGATTGGGCCCCCTCAAGTAAAGTCATGTCAAAATCAACTTTAACAAGCCATTAGCTGATGTTAGTTCATGGGTAGTTAATAATGAGTTAATAGTTAATAACATCAACTAATGGCTTGTTGATTTTGACATGACTTTACTTGAGAGGGCCCAACATAACTAACTCATTATTAACGACCCATGAACTAACATCAACTAATGGCTGGTTAAAGTTGATTTTGACATGACTTTACTTGAGGGGCCCCAACATAACTAACTCATTATTAACGACCCATGAACTAACATCAACTAATGGCTGGTTAAAGTTGATTTTGACATGACTTTACTTGAGGGGGCCCAACATAACTAACTCATTATTAATTACCCATGAACTAACATCAACTAATGGCTGGTTAAAGTTGATTTTGACATGACTTTACTTGAGGGGCCCCAACATAACTAACTCATTATTAACGACCCATGAACTAACATCAACTAATGGCTGGTTAAAGTTGATTTTGACATGACTTTACTTGAGGGGGCCCAACATAACTAACTCATTATTAATTACCCATGAACTAACATCAACTAATGGCTGGTTAAAGTTGATTTTGACATGACTTTACTTGAGGGGGCCCAACATAACTAACTCATTATTAACTACCCATGAACTAACATCAACTAATGGCTGGTTAAAGCTGATTTTGACATGACTTTACTTGAGGGGGCCCAACATAACTAACTCATTATTAACTACCCATGAACTAACATCAACTAATGGCTGGTTAAAGCTGATTTTGACATGACTTTACTTGAGGGGGCCCAACATAACTAACTCATTATTAACTACCCATGAACTAACATCAACTAATGGCTGGTTAAAGTTGATTTTGACATGACTTTACTGGAGGGGGCCCAACATAACTAACTCATTATTAACTACCCATGAACTAACATCAACTAATGGCTGGTTAAAGTTGATTTTGACATGACTTTACTTGAGGGGGCCCAACATAACTAACTCATTATTAACTACCCATGAACTAACATCAACTAATGGCTGGTTAAAGTTGATTTTGACATGACTTTACTTGAGGGGGCCCAACATAACTAACTCATTATTAACTACCCATGAACTAACATCAACTAATGGCTGGTTAAAGCTGATTTTGACATGACTTTACTTGAGGGGGCCCAACATAACTAACTCATTATTAACTACCCATGAACTAACATCAACTAATGGCTGGTTAAAGTTGATTTTGACATGACTTTACTGGAGGGGGCCCAACATAACTAACTCATTATTAACTACCCATGAACTAACATCAACTAATGGCTGGTTAAAGTTGATTTTGACATGACTTTACTTGAGGGGGCCCAACATAACTAACTCATTATTAACTACCCATGAACTAACATCAACTAATGGCTGGTTAAAGTTGATTTTGACATGACTTTACTTGAGAGGGCCCAATCATAATGAATTTACTGTTAACTACTTACTAAACTCAACTCATGATGTATGTTATACTTTCTATCAAACACACATGAACTAACACAGTGAGTATTCAGCCCGGTTAAGAGATGCTGTGTGATTTTCAAGAAGTCAGAGAGCGGAGGTACAGGTTCATCACGGCTGTGTCTGGATGGAGAGTGAACTCAGTTTGAGCATTTCTTCAGGAATTGTTCAACAAATGTTCTTTGTGGGTTGAGGTTTTTAATTTTTTATTAATCTGTGTATAAGACACATTAGGGTGAGTTTAAAGGGAAAGAGATGAACATAAAACAGACAAGATCAGTCACTAGTGTATTTAGTATTTTCTACACTTGATGAGGAGGATCAACTAATCCTTTGCCACCCAATAATATTTATGACAAAGCTGAGGATGTCAAATGCTCAAATTATGATAGTAGTAAATTATTTAAATTAATTTCAAAGTCAGAATATTTCTTATTCCTTTTTAAAGAGACTGTTTGATTTAGTTTACCCATAAATGTTAATTAATGCATTAACTATCAAACATGTACTAACATGTAGTTAAGGCTGCTGTTATTCATGCATGAATCCGTATGACTCCAGTCGTAGTTAAGGATAGCTCATAATTAGGTATGTGTTGAATTAAGTATTAATTTAGGCATTAGTACATGATTAATCATGTACCCTTATTGTAGTGTTACCATAATAATAATAATAATAATAATAATAATAATAATAATAATAATAATAATAATAATAATAATGTGTAATAGCACAATAATATTAAATATAATTTAAATAAAAATAATAAATAATGAATTTTAAAAAATGAAGACAAATAATAATATTACTTTTAATGTTAATTCTATTATTATTATTATTATTATTATTATTATTATTATATTTCCACTATTTTGATTTTTAATAAATTTACATAAAATGCAAAAATCAAAATAGCAGAAATAATAATAATAATAGCATCAATTTTAAAACAAGTTTTATAAGTTATATAACATTTTATTTATTCATTTGTTTATTTATTTATTTTATATTGTAGTTAATAATATTATGTTATTACATATTATTATTAGTAGTAATAGTAGTACTATATTTCCACTATTTAGATTTTTAAAATGAATATATTTTTAATTTTTATTTAATTGTATATAATGTAAGTAAAAATCTAAATAGTGCAATTATTATTATTATTATTATTGTTATTATTAATAAACAAACAAACAAATATTATATTATACTATTTCTTAATAATTAATAAATACAAATAAAAAATAATAATAAAGGGTTAATTGAATCAAGTATACCAACCCAAATCCACATTGCAAATTTTTCATACCAGCCCGGATTCCAGAGAGACTTGTAAAATATAACAGCTTCATTATATATGTGGAACTGAAGTATATTAATATTGTAAATGAATACATCCTCTTTAAAGTTCAATAATATTTTTACATCACACACCTCTGCGTTTCCAACAGCTTCTGTAGTGTGATACTAAAATTCAGCGTGAGATTTTTTTTTATTTTTTATTGTCAGCTCAAGTTGAGTTTTACGGGAAAAGGAGTTTGGAGTGAATTTAAACCGGCCTGTTTTCCTCAGGAAATATCTGCGGAGCAAACCAACAGAGCAAACAACTGTGTTCACCAGAGACATTTGAGATGAGAACCAAAGCGAAGCTTCCTCAGAGGACATGTAAACGTTTGAAAGCAGCCTATAATTCGTAGTCGTTTGAAGGCAAATTCTAAATTTAGATAATAATAATCAATCAGTTGGATGATCAAGAAGCTTCACGAGCAATTTGCTTAGCAAAACACTGCCACTTACAATAACAAAGACGTGTATATTTTGCATGGTTTCGTCCATACTGAAACCGGTCGCGGGAGTTTATTACCTTCTCCCTCTGCAAAAATACAGAAGTGGAAATTAATCTGCACCGGTCGAGCTGTGGCTTGGGAAAAAGTGCATATGCCAGAGTTTGCAGAACCTGGCATGGCTCCGCTCCATGCCTCCCCTCGTTTTGTGAAAAAAAGGCAGATGAGAAAGTCCAGATTGGCTCGTGTTGACCACACAGGGATTTGGGGATTACTTCTTGATTACCATGTTTCAAACATCATCTTGCGGCGGAGAGCGACATTAATCAGAAGCGAGGAATAACACATTTACAGACAAGAAGACAGACTTGGCAGGAGCTGCTTTCAAAATAAAGGCCCACATGGACCTATTTAACGTGGAGTGCTGAGGCAGATATTCGTATACGGTAAATTTAAGGTGTCACGTTTCCCTCAAGCGAACGCCTAGCATATAGAAGGCAAACGTTTCTACGAAGATATCGTCGCCTCAACAGGTGAAGCAGCGGGTAAAAATCAAACGAGGTCAAAATCTGACTGGTTCTTGGCTTCTGTCGGCCGCAGGAAGAGATAGGAAGCCCAGGAACAGGCTTGATCGATGTCGTGGAGCGCAGAGAGGAAGAAACAACATGGCTATTTTTGCACCGTCGTACGGAAATGAGCCATAGTCCAGAGAGAGGAAGCAGATAGGCCTGAAAGTGTCGCGTAGCAACCAGAAGCAGGAAAGAAGCTTGTGTTTGTGGACATCTGTTGGCGTGCAGAACACAATCACGACAAATGCTAATACAATGATACAAATCCCTCCAGTCTCCATCCCTTCAGGAAGGCCTTTTATTTAATATGTATTTTAATATGTTTAAATATTATGTAAATGTTTATTAATTAAAATTAACAAATTAATAAATTAATAAATTGCATTTGACCGTACGGTTTTATTTCAGTATATTTTAAATGAATTAATATTAATATAATTAATATTAATATCATTTTTATTTAGTACATTACAATTTAATTGTTTATTTTGTTAAATATATTTGAAAAAGATCTAAATATTATTTAAATGCATATTAACTTAAATTGTCAATATAATTAATGTTTCTTTAGTATTCCCCTCAGTGTCTCACTCGATTTTGACATTACTGTATTATTTGAATATTAATTTAAATAAATAATTTACAAATTTAAAATACATTTTTTTCAATTGCAATACTTTAAAAAAAAAAATACATAAATATAAATATAAAATACTTATTTCATATTTGATATTTATATGTATAAAGACATAATACACACTTACACACATGCAAACACTATGAGGAACTTTAGGGATCACTATAAAATTTATAATACCTAATATTATTTAAATGTAATTTTTTTGTAATATTTATTATAAATTTATTTATTGATAAATATAGTATTCCCTTTTAGCGTCTTCCTCAATTTTGACATTACTGTATTATTTGAATAGTAATTTAAATAAATAATTTATAAATCTAAAATACAATTTTTTTTTTTTTACAATTAGAATACTTTTTTAAAATAAATATTTATGTGTTAAGGCATAATATATACTTACACACATGCAAACACGACGAGGGACTTTAGGGATCGCTTTATAATATATAATACCTAAATATTATTTTAATGTATATTAATTTAAATTATTAATATAATTACTCAGTTTTTTTGTAATATTTATTATAAATTTATTTATTGATAAATATAGTATTCCCTTTCAGCGTCTCCCTCAATTTTGACATTACTGTATTATTTGAATATTAATTTAAATAATGTAAATAATGTAAATATCTAAAATTAATTTTAATAGTTTTTTAAATATATAAATACAAATATAAATACTTTTTTCAATTTGATATTTAAATATGTTTGTAAAGGCATAATGTACATTTCCACACATGCAAACATGATGAGGAACTTTGGGGATCCCTATATTATTTGAATATTAAGTTAAATAAATAATTTAAATTTCAAAAATACATTTTTTTTTTTACAATTAAAATTCTTTTTTAAATAACTATATAAATATAAAAATCCTAATTTAAAAATATTAACTTAAATTACCAATATAATTACTTTTTTTTTGTAATATTTATTATACATTTATTTATTTATTGGTAAAAAATAATATTCCCTTCAGTGTTTCCAAAAATTTTGACATTACTGTATTATTTGAATACATTTTAATAGCAAAAAAAAAAAATAATTTGTAATAATAATTGTATAATTAATAATTTTAAAATTAATTGTAAACATTTTTATTTATAGTTAAATTAACATTAAAATTAATATTAATATAAAATCGTTAATTTCAACTTATGATTCATTTTAATTAATAATAAAAAAAAATATCAGAAAAAAGAAATCTAAATCTCATCCTCACATCTTCAAGAAGGCCACAGAGAACTTTGACCTTGTATTATTTGAGTCCATTTTATTTAAAATCTACAATAATTCTCTAATAATTATTTCTAAATACTATTTATAAAATAAACATTAATATTGAATTTGTATTTATAATTCATTTTAATAATAATAACATTAAAAGATCATGTACTTTTACGCTTGCATGCAAAAAACAAAAACAAAAACAAAAAACAACAAGGAACATCGAAAATCGCTGTAAAAACAGTAAAAACAAAAAATCAAAGTCAAGCCACTGAGCTCTCATATAATTTTTGAGGACAAGAGAAACATTATGAGCTCATGATTAATATGGCGTCACCAAAAACTCTCCCTTTTTATAATTGGCTACAAATGATATACATCAAAATCATCTTCTACATAGGTGGCACTTAAATGTGCTTTACAACGATGAAGTAAATCTTTCGGCCGACATCCTTCTAAAAATACCTCCCTTTTTCACCTCCGCATTGCGAAGTCTGGTCCGAAGACCGCCGGTGTGGTCCCACCTTAATGGTTTTCAGTTAATATCACAGCTGGATGGGAGAGAAACCCCTAAACCCGCGTCAATAAAAAACAGAAAGCAATTGGCCAAGTTTTAGGGTCAGACTTGGGATGGTTTCAAGAACAACACTGTCGCGTTAGTCGTTCGCCACTTTCACCGACTTATCGCAAGGCTTTATTTAAACCCAGAGCCACCTCCAGCGTTCCCTGCGGCCTCCTTTATTTTCTGCCTGCAGCGTAAGTGGCGGCTGACCACAGTGTTTTGATGGCTGCCCATCCTGTTCCCACATTTCCTCGACCACTGCGAGGAAGGCGCTTGTTCAACATGTTTCCCGCCTCAATACCTCCCACGTGTTGAGCGCTTTCAACGCGAAATGACATCACATGATTTACGTGACTTGCGCTGCTGATTGCAAACAGACGCTGAAACGGCTCTTCTCAGGAAAGCCTATCCTCGCGGTGGCTTGTAAAGCTATTTTAAATGTATAATAAACAGTTGACTCTATTATAAGTTCTTAACGTCGGCATGGAAGGAAAACGGCTTGTTACTGTTCTAATGTGAAAGATTGATCAGTGTATGTTATTCCAAATAATAAAAATAAAGCTGACTTGGTAATCATTAATCAAATGTAGTTACTTGTAGACTATACATAAAATTTTCTATTACACAGTAGTTTTTATATTAATTATGTAAATTATATTATTATATCATGCATGTTATTATATATATATATATATATATATATATATTATTCGTTAATTATAGTTAGAATAATTATGTGTTTAAGTATTATTATATAAATTATATTATGTAATAATTCATATAATTATATAAATTGCATTTTATTATTATAATTTTATTAATATATACTATTTTATATATAATTATATTATTATATAATATGTATTAGAATTATTATACAAAAACTATTATAATTGTATAATTAATATGTGATTTTATATAATTTTATTATTATTATTATTATTATTATTAAATCATTAGTATCATTCTATTACATAGTAATTAATACATTAATTATATAAATTATATTATTACATCATGCAGGTTATTCCAGATAAAAAATAAAAACGCCTCTAATCTGCATCTCTAAATAATCTAAATGTAGCAATTACTCTTCCACTTTTTTATAATAATGATTATATTTATATAATAAATATTACTTATTAATTATAATAAAAAATCATGTATTATATAAATGATATTATGTAATAATTAATGTAATTACATAAATTATATTTTATTAGTATAATTCCATTAATATATATATACTATTTTGTTATTCTAATTCTAATATATATAGTATTATAATTTTCTAATTAAATATGTGATTTTATATCATTTAATAATTATTATATTAATTATATTGTATAATAATTGCATATACATATAAATGTTATAATAATTACATTACTTATTATTATTATTATTATTATTATTAATTACAGTAATAACTTTATAAATTATATTATTACATAATTAGTTGCTTTCCATATAATACTAAATATGCCTCTAATCTGCATCTTTACTCAAACTGTTGTAATTGTTCTTTCCCTGAAACAACTTTTTAATAATGATTATAATATACATTATAATTATATGTTATTATATAAATTATATTTTATTATTATAATTCTATCAATATTGATATGATTATTATACAAAAATATTATGATTTTATAATTAAATATATGTGGTTTTATATTTAATTATTATTATTATTATTATTATTATTATTATTTATTAATATTATTATTATATAAAAATATATACATATTAATATATACAATTGTATTATTATAATTCTATTAATATATAAATATTTATTATGACTATTATACAAAAAAACTCTTATGATTTTATAATGAAATATGTGATTTTATATTTAATAATAATAATTATTAATATATTAATGATATTATTATATAAAATTATATATACATATTTTTATAATAACATTATTTATTTTTTATTCATTATTAATAATAATAATAATTACAGTAATAATTATATAAATTATATTATTACATAATTAATTACATTCCAGATAATACTAAATATGCCTCTAATCTGCATCTTTAATCAAAATGTAGTAGTTGCTATCTATCTATCTATCTATCTATCTATCTCTCTCTTCAGTATCTCCTCTAAAGGGCACAGTTACAGTGTTAGTCGTGATGAATGAGGGGAGTGTAGTGGGGCTTGATTGGATTGTTGCTGTGGAGAGATTAAACCCACACAATGAGTCCTGACCTTCAGCACATCTCAATACATCTGTCTCGCCGCATCACAATACAGCTGTGCCGCACTAAAGAGCGCCTTTCCAGCTGAAGACTCTCCACAGTGCGCATGCGCGGACCGCTTCTCTTCAGCGGCTCGTTAAGTGCGAGGTAATGCAGTCCAATTGATTCTCTACTTTTCCTCCGCGGTGAGCATTATATCAGCTGATTTCAATAAAGCTATTCATTACGCTGACCTCTTCGACGCGGTTCAGACGAGTTTGATTTATTTGGAGCGGGGAATCAAATAATTCATAAATACTTTAGCACGTTTACTGTAAGACAAATATGGTTATCGATTAGACGCCATTATTACAGTCCAAACCCCAGATGAGGCTGTAACAAAGATGATAACAAATCATCTCAACTCAATATACTGAATAACATGAGTACAACACATAAAAGACGTTCGAAAGATCGTTAGATACAAAAGAAAAAAGTTTGTGAATTAACATGCAGCCAACGTTCAGGGACTTCCTTAAGAAAATTAGTCTAACTGTGGTTTTACTGTAGTAGTGTATAAACTTTTTTTTTTTTTAGCATATTGATTACCATCTGTATAACCACAGTTTTATTACAAATATGGTTAAACTATTTGTGAATGTAGCAAAACCATGGTTAATTTGAGTTACTAATTAGTAGCTAGTAACTACAGTATTGTGAAAATGGCTTAATTTACTTATTAAAGTAACTTTTAATATATTATATTAAATTATATTATATTATATGACATCGTAAACATTGATCATATCATGCCAGTTTTAGCTGAAATGCTTAATAAAATAAATAAATAAATAATAACCCTATATTATATTATATTATATTATTACACTTTTAGCCAACGTTCAAGGACTATTTGCTGAAAAATGGCTTAATTTACTTGTAATAACTTAAATTAACGTAAACCTAAATTTAAAGTATATATTCATTATATTCATTTATATTATATTGTAAATATGAATAATATCATGCCAGTTTCAGCTGAAATGCTTAAATAAATAATCCTATATTATATTATATTATATTATAAACATGGGAAATAGTATACAAAAATTAACCATGGTTTTACTGTAGTAAAAGTGCAGTTACCATGTTTTTTATTTTGATTTTATTTATTTATTTATTTTTTTGGTGTATTGATTATCATTTGTATAACCTCAGTTTTACTACAAATACTATGGTTAAACTATAGTAAAACCATGGTTAATTTTTGTAAGGGCTATTTGTTGAAAATGGCTTAATTTACTTAATAAAGTAACTTTTAATGTACTATATTAAATTATATTATATCGTAAACATGGATCATATCATGCCAGTTTCAGTTGAAATGCTTAATAAAATAAATAAATAAATAACCCTATATTATATTGTAAACATGGATCATATCATGCCAGTTTCAATTGAAATAAATAAACCTATATTATATTATAACCATGGATTATATCATGCCAGTTTCAGTTGAAATGCTTAAATAAACAAATAACTATTATATTATATGCCTATAACATGGGAAATAGTATACTTTACGAAAACTAAACATTGTTTTATTATAATAAACTGTAACCATGTTTTTTGGCTTATTGATTACCATTTGTATAACAAATATGTTTAAACTATAGTTAGTTTAGCAAAACCATGGTTAATTTATGGTTTAACTATAGTAACCACTGTTTTTTGGTTTAATTTGTAGTAAAACAATAGTTAATTTTCATAAGGGATGCTGGTTTTAGTTTAATTTGAATAAATAAAGTTACAATAAAACATTACATCTAAATGATTTGAACACCCACAGTCATGCAGGCCTTGAGTACAAATGACTAAAACGTGTCCTAACTAATGATTTTAATCTTAAAAAGAAGTTTTCTTTGTCTTCTTGCACACAATGCGTCCCTGAAACAAAAGCAGGTTTGGATCCCCATGTCTCTGGCTCAACCCGGGCCAGATTTTGGCGAAACAGCAGAAAAGAGTGACCTCATTTTTGCGCTGCATAGATGGGCAGTCCTCCGGTGACCTAGACAGCCCTCTCCAGAGAAGTCAGCACTTCAGACGAAAAAAAGTAATTGTGGATTAACCATCAAAAAAAAAAAAAAAAAGTGCATACCTGAGAAACTTGATATGGTTGAGCAACCAAGTCACACTAGAACAACTTCGAAACTGAAAATTAATGCAAAATTTATTGAATCTATAACTCCCAGACTTCTCAGGGTGGTCACCATTAACTAGAAGTATTTTCCAACCAGGTTTTATGAGTAACAGTGGTTCATGCCCAAGGAAAGTCAAGCTTTTTTAGATGTGGTGAGACGGACAAGCCAAAGCTTCTCTCTCTTTGATTCCTGATGCAATGTCACTTACCCTTGTGAAGAAGCAGCACACTTATTACAGAAATAATATGCTTTACGGAATAATATATGTTTTTGGACATGCCTGCATTGTCAGGGTTGCGTGAAAAGATGAGAGCGAGGACTCAATTGCAGGAGGGAAAAGGCTTTAACACAAAATAAAAAAAATAAACAAACAAAAACTACCCCATAGGTGAAAACAGACTGGCTCTTGAATGACAAGGCTGGACACGAGGATCACCGACCACATTCGACAACGAACTCGCACGGGACTGCAAACACAAGGAGATTATAAAGGGAGCAAAGGAGGGTAATGAGGAAAAACAGGTGGGGTAAATTAACCAATAAACAGGTAACAAGATGGGTGGGGTCAAGACAATTGGCATGAGAGCACATGGCACATAGAACCAAACAAGACAAGCCATGTGCTCACACAAAACAAAAACACAAGCACATGGCCTGCAAAACAAAATCACTAGCCATGTGCAGAACAGGACACGAACACGCAGCTAATGCGGAGACTCGTAGGCCGCGTGTTCACACAAAACATGACAAACATGAAAGCATACAGCTAGTGAAAAAACACAAGGTGCGTGCAACACAGAACAAGACAAAACAAGAGAAAGCACGCAGCCAAAAAACGAGCTGCGTGCAACAAAACAAGACAACAAAAAAGCATGCATCCAAACCCGAACCGCATGCCGTACAAAACACAACACACACGGACAGAGGAGCGCATGGCCCAAGCGAACTCGAGACCGCACGCTCCCACAGCAAGACTAACCTGGAGCGCGAGTGTCCGAACCCCGACACGAAAGCCAGAACCGAGCCTGAACAAGACAGGAGTGCCGGGATCCGAACACCACGCTCCAACATGAAACAGAGCACACCAACGAGAGAGCGCGCGGCTCGAGCACACTTGAAGCCGTGCGCTCACCAGAAAACAAGACAAGAGGGGAGTGTCAGGGCTCTGCAACAAAATCACGAATAAACTAGACCGAAGTGACAGAACCCTGAAACTACCCCCTCCCCAAAGGGACGCCACCTAGTGTCCCTAATAAGGACACCAAAAACAAGACAGGAACATGACACAACACAAGACTAACACAAACATGAGAACACAAGACAGACAGGGGTCAACACACAGAGACAAGGAAAGGTGGGAGGGAGGGAAGACAAGACAGAGCCAGTAAATAAGCCCAGGAAGTATTTAGGATGGTCCAGGGTGGGACGGGAGGGTTGAGCCAGGGATCCTCAGACAGTTCAAGAGTCCCGGCAGAGGGCCAGGGCGGGGCCGGAGGGACGGACCAGGGAGGCTCCAGCGCATCAGGAGTCCTGGCAGGAGGCCAGGGCGGGGCCAGCAACTTGGCAGACAGCAAGGGCGGCCCCGGCAGGACAGGAAGCAAGGGCGGAGCCGTCAGAGCAAGGAGCTTGCGCGGAGCCGGCAGAGCATTGAGGTTGGGTGGAGCTGGCAGAGCAAGGAACTTGGCTGGAGCCGGCAGGGCAAGGAACTTGGGTGGCTCTGGAACGGTCTCCAGGCAGGCAGTGGGCTCTGGGATGGCCTCCGGGCCTAGTGGGATGGAAAAAGTCTTCTTCCTTCTCCTCCGTTTCCGAGAGTGGGGCACTGCAGCATCGTCAGCCGCATCTGAGGGCGCTGCAGCATCATCAAGTGCTTCTGTGCGCTTAGCAGCAACATTAGCCGCCTCTCGGGGCTTTAGCAGCAACATCGGCCACCACGGGGGGAGCTGCAGCCTCTTCAGCCTCCACCAGGGGCACTGCAGCCTCTTCAGCCACCACCAGGGGTGCTGCAGCCTCTTCAGCCAGCACTTCTGGAGGCATTGCAGTGACATCAACCACCACTGGGGGCACTGCAGCATCAATCGTCACTGGGGGCGCTGCAACCTCCTTAGCTTGGGGACGTGCCAGGAAATCCACAAATCCCCCAAACGTCAGGTGGTCCAGCCCCCTCATCCTCCACCAGTTGAGGGGCTCGTCAAGGGCACTATTGAAGAGGTCCTTGAGGGCCACATCATTGAACCCTAATCCCTCTGCTGCACCACTGAACTCCAGAGCAAACCTACTGACATCTGTCCCCCACTGACAGAGGGAGTTCAGGGCCTTGAATTGGAGGATGCGCTGGTAGAGGGGGCTGGAGAGAGTGGAGGGTGGTGGACGGCGCAAGCCCCTCCTCCGCTGAGTCCTCATAGTGGCGAGTTCGTTCTGTCAGGGTTGTGTGAAGAGATGAGAGCGAGGACTCAATTGCAGGAGGGAAAAGGCTTTATTAACACAAAATAAAAAATAAACAAACAAAAACTACCCCATAGGGGAAAACAGACTGGCTCGTGACTAGAAAGACTGGACAAGACTGGACACAAGGATCACCGACCACATTCCACAACAAACTCGCATGGGACTGCAAACACAAGGAGATTATAAAGGGAGCAAATGAGGAGGGTAACGAGGAAAAACAGGTGGGGTAAATTAACCAATAAACAGGTAACAAGATCGGTGGGGTCAAGACAATTGACATGCGATCACATGGCACATAGAACCAAACAAGACAAGCCATGTGCTTACACAAAACAAAAACACAAGCACATGGCCTGCAAAACAAAATCACTAGCCATGTGCAGAACAGGACACGAACACGCAGCTAATGCGGAGACTCGTAAGCCGTGTGTTCACACAAAACATGACAAACATGAAAGCACGCAGCTAGTGAAAAAACACAAGCTGCGTGCAACACAGAACAAGACAAAACAAGAGAAAGCACGCAGCCGAAAAACGAGCTGCGTGCAACGAAACAAGACAACGAAAAAGCACGCGGCTGAACCCGAACCGCATGCCGTACAAAACACAACACACACGGACAGAGGAGCGCATGGCCCAAGCGAACTCGAGACCGCACGCTCCCACAGCAAGACTAACCTGGAGCGCGAGAGTCTGAACCCCGACACGAAAACCAGAACCAAGCCTGAACAAGACATGAGTGCCGGGATCCGAGCACCACGCTCCAACATGAAACAGAGCACGCCGACGAGAGAGCGCGCGGCTCGAGCACACTTGAAGCCGTGTGCTCACCAGAAAACAAGACAAGAGGGGAGTGTCAGGGCTCTGCAACAAAATCACGAATAAACTAGACCGAAGTGACAGAACCCTGACATGCATGTTATTTACAATTAAATGAAAAATTATTATAGTTTATTCTTTATCGTAATTCCTTCTATAGGAAGGTTCTTTTTTTTTTCATTTTTATTGACACATTGACCTTTAATACATATGTAAATACAGAAAAAAATGCTAAACAAATCCCATTTCTGTTGTATGTATATGTTCTAGTACTCATTATATGTATGTATATATATATATATATATATATATATATATATATATATATATATATATATATATATATATATATTTATATTTAATTAATTAAACATAAAATAATGCAAAATAATGCAATAATACAAATCTCATTAATGGACAAAAATTATTTAAATATTACATTAAAAAAATGTTTTAATTTTAAATAGAATTTATCTTTATAAAGAAATAAAAATTAGCATATATAAATAAAGAAAAATGGCTAGACAAATCCAATTTTTGTTGTATGTATATGTTGTAGTATACATTTTATATTAAAATGTTATACATTTCATTATATGAATTATATGATTACATTTCACACTCACACTCTCTCTCACACACACACACACAATTTTAAATAAAACTTTTTTTTTAATTAAATGTTTTAATTTTAAATATAATTTATAATATTTATAAATTAATGTATAAAAATTAGCACATATATAATAGTAATATAAATATAAATATAAAACATTTAATTTTTTCAATGTAATATATATATTACATTGAAAAAATTAAATGTTTTATATATAAATATAATTTAAATTTATTAAGTAATGAAATAGAAAATAATGCAAAATAATACAATAATACAAATCCCATTAATGGGCAAAAATTAAATATTAAAAATAACATTTAAATTTTTTTTAAAAATATAATTTATAATATTTATAAATAAATTAAAGTTTACATATATAAAGATAGTAACAACGGCTAGACAAATACCATTTTTGTTGTATGTATATATTGTAGTATATATTTTATATTAAAATTATAAAATTATATAAAATTATATTTATTATAATCATAAAATTCTAAAAATATATTAACAATTATACATTACATTATATTCATATTTAACGCATTAAGGACAAAAATGATTTAAATATTAAATATTACATTAAAAATACGTTTTAATTTTAAATATAACATTTATAATTAAATGTATAAACAATTAATTAAACTTGAAAAACCTAAATTTAAAACATATCTACTCTAGATATTGTAATATATACACTAAATATACAGATACTGTAATACCCAATAACACACTACAAAAGATTATTAAAACAACGGTACTTTAAAGTAATTTTGTCATTATTACAAAGCGTACTTCTTAAAAAGCAGTCACGAAAGTGACTCTTTAAGTGCAATTTTATTTCATTAATATTATATTATCTGCATTTGAAGTACACAACATGACCACACTTCTTTTTCACAAGGGCGTCTCTACGAAATCGCAGTGATATTTTCACTTCTCATCTTTAGTCTGTTTGCCTCCTCATCCTGCAGGCAGAAGGTTGAGGTTTATGTGTTTCTGTGCGAACGCATTTGTCCTCTTCAGGGCCCCCAGAGCAATCAGTCCGTCAGCGGGGGAAGGTGCAGGCTAATTTGCCTCCTCCTCCCGCCTCTCCTCTGCCCGTTCATCTCTGGAGACGAATGCTTTGGGTAATAAGGATAATCAATACACTTTCTCAGCCTCCTGCTGTTATTAGCAATTCGTCATTAGGCCTCAGCTTTTCTTATCAGACATTAGCATCTTGTTTACAAGGCGTGCCAGACGCCCCCTCAAGATGCCCCACAGGTCCCGCTTCAGACACACGCTCCCTGAGGTGATGAATAGATACATCTACACCCTGACAGCTTCCACATGAGCACTCTTGACGTGATTTACCCCTAGAAAATTAATGAAGCGCTGACAAGAAGAACAACATGACTGCGTTTTCTTGCCCTTGATTTCTCAAGAGTCTCGTAGGAATGACACCTTTTCTTAATTAATTAATTGACGGCTAGGGGAAAAGGCTGTTCAGAGGGTTTGGAGTCTGAAAGTACAGCAAACTTTTGATTTTATTGTAGTTTGGATGCCCCAGGGCCGGAGATAAGGTGACCTTTGACCTGCGCTGTTGTGAAGGATAGCAACAGGATGATGATTCCTTATAGATTCTTTGTTTCTGATACTTTATACAGTGTTAGTTGCATCTGGGGTCCAAAATTAA
Organism: Spinibarbus caldwelli; assembly: GCA_039654775.1. Classification (NCBI taxonomy): domain Eukaryota; kingdom Metazoa; phylum Chordata; class Actinopteri; order Cypriniformes; family Cyprinidae; genus Spinibarbus; species Spinibarbus caldwelli. The sequence continues at coordinate 12,827,119 of CM077231.1, forward strand.
CGCTCTACAAGTGGCAAATGTGAGTGAGAATTGGCTTCGGTGAGTAAATAAAGCCAGTTGGCTGGTCAGTTTATTAGGAACTGCTATATAATACAGGGCTCAAGTTGCTTGAGCTTTGCTGATGTGAGCAATGAAAGCGAATCAAATCACTGACATACGAAAAAAAAAAAAATCTGCTGCTGTTAAAAATGTACCATCAGAAATTAATCTGGGAAGTTTTTCTTCACGTTTTTTTGGAGACAGATATATAAATATAGAAAAACAGCTAAATAATTTCCAAAAAAATCCCATTTTGTTAAATTTTTTCTTACATTAAATATTGATTGAAAAAAAATATTTAAATGTTCGAGAATGAGCGAAGTAAATCACAATTACAAATGCGAATTAAATCGCAATAACTTTTGGCACAGTGGAAATGTACCATCAGAAGTTAATCTGAAGTTAAACATTTTTAAACAGTTTTGGAGACAAGCTCATCTCATATATATGACTACATAATGACTTTCAACAGATATATACATTTTTCTTTTTTTTAAATTGCTAAAAAAATCTCCAGACAAATCCCATTTTATTGGATTGGTTCTTATATTAAATATAGATTAAAATATTTAATATTTAAATTTTATATATTTTATTAGATTACATTTATATAACTAAATATTAAAATATAAAAATATTTTAATACATTTTTAGTTACTCTTAAAATACTCCTAAAATAATGCAAAGTATTTATTATATATTATTTATTATATTCTTATATTAAATATAGATTTAAAATATTTAATATTTAAATTGTATATATTTCATTATATTAAATTTATGTAACTAAATATTAAAATATAAAAATATTTAATTAAATTTTAGTTACTCTTAAAATACTCCTAAAATAATGCGAAATATTTATTAATTCAAATTTATTTGACAAAGTTAATTTTGTACCCTGGATGTCTGATGAAAAATAATATAATAATCTCATAATCTATTAATCAAAAATTTTTTAATATGAAATATTACATTTAAAAATATTTATAAATAAATGTAAAATAAATATTTCTAATTTTATTTAGTAATTTAGATATTTTAATATTTTTATTGAAATAACCCTAAAATAATGCCAATTGTGAGTTTGTTGAAATAAAACATGTTTAATATTAAAGGGAAAAAAAATTAAATATAGACTAAAATTTTATATATTTCATTATATTACATTTTTATAGCTAAATATTAAAATATAAAATATATTTTAGTTACTCCTAAATGACTTCTGATGAGGAATAATCTAAAAATCTCATAATCTAATAGTAAAAACAAAAAACAAAATAATAATATTAAATGCCAAATTTAAAAAATATTTAAATATAAATCCACAAAAGTAAAATATATATTTATACATTTGTTTTTAAAATCTAAATGAATATTAACATTGTCCTAAAATAATGCAAAATAATACAATAATATAAATCATATTTTGCTGGACAAAAAAAAAAAAAAAAAAAAAAAATAGGTATTTAAATGATTTTATTTACATATCCCTAAAATAATGCAAAATACAGTTTTGTAGCTGGTAGTTAATTTTGTAGCCTGGTTGAATGTTTGATGAACAATAATCTAATAATCTAATTGCTGAACAAATCCCATTTTGTTGGAGTAAAATATTTTTAATATTAAAGTAAAAAAAAAACCCCACATATTTCAATATATATTCTAAAATACTTACATAACCATAAACAACATCTTTCGTTAATGCTAATCATGACAAAAAGTACAGTTTGTACCCTGCTTGAACCTCTAATGAAGAGTAGCCACCAGACTTCCTCATATTACTCATTTCCTCTGACCTCATTTCCTGTTTTGACATGCGCTACACAGTTTAATTACACGCCGCTGCTCATCAGTCTTAGCAGGACAACAACGGCTGGCAGCAGTGATTTGAAGCCCAGTAACTTATCAGGCCTTTCTTTCTGCACTTTATTTAACTGACAGGTAACAGGTGAACGCCTCTCTTTGATTTTTTCTTGTCCCATTGGGGCAACAGTCACTTGACACTGTTGTTTGTCAGCAATGATACAGTCCTAAATGATGTGGCTGCTTTGAATGACAGCTAATTTATCATTTAGCCGTCTTGAGCTAATAATGGCTAACGACGGATGGGCTGTGACTGAAGCTAATCAGTGTTTACTGTTTGCAAGTGTTTACACCAGAAGAACCGAATTCTGCTGCGTATTTGTACAGTTGTGAAGAAATAAAGGCCGCTCATCCGGAAGCAAACATAAAACATAAACGCGGGCAACTGAAAAAAGCCGTCTGCCTTTGAAAGAGCCCTTCGATGAAAATGTGTAATATAAATAAAGCCTGAGCCTTTGAAAAGAAACCCCTTCCTTCCTGGAGCTGTCATCCGAAGGGAAAAGCGCACTACAAGCTACTCTTAAATTCCCAAAGACCGTTCTGTCATCAGACTCCCAACTGCTGCCTGCAAACACGCGATGGCCAGCCTCTGTCTCAGTGCCCCCGCAGGCCTTTCATCTGTCATTCCCCCCAAAACACTGACGATCATCTGCTGGTGCAGGCTTAACACACTACTAAGAGCGGAAAGAAATGAATGAATAAGGATTTAATATGTTGATTGATGAGGATGGATCTAAAGAACGAATGGTTTTGCATTTAACAAACATATTACTTTATTTAATTTATATTTTGAAAAAGAAAACTATGTGTGTGTGTGCTAATTAATGTGTTAATATCTAAAAAAAAATAAATATTTAGAAATATTTAAATATAAATACACAAAACTTTACATAAAAAATACACACACACACACATATATACATACATTTATCTAGTTTATAAATCTTTTATGAACATAATCCTAAAAATTGTCAAATAATACAATAATACAGATCCCATTTTTATATGAAATATTACATTTAAAAATATTGAAATGTTTTATTTTAAAATAGAATTTATATTATTTATTAATAAATATCAAATATATATATATTTCACATTTTATTTAGTCATTTAAACATTAGACATTTTTATTAAAATATGGCAGATGTGTAGTTGGTAGATGTGGCAAAAAGTGTGGTTGAATATGTCATGAACAATAATCTGATAATCTAATTTCTGAACTAATCCCTATTTGTTGAACAAAAAAAAAAAATAATATTAAATATTCAATTTAAAATATTTAAATATTTTAATATATTTTTATAAATAACATTTACAATATATATTTCTAAATGTATTTAATTTCTACATTTAAATATTTTAGTTACATAACCCTAAAATGCAAAATACAGTTTTGTAGCTGGTAGTTCATTTTGTTGCCTGGTTGAATGTCTGATAAACAATAATTTAGTAATCTAATTGCTGGTTTTAAAAAATCATATTTATATGAATGTGTGTGTTAATTAATGTGTGAATTAATTATAAGTAATATTATAGTATGATGTAATGAAGCAATATTATAGTATAATGTGTTAAATATGAAAATGTTATATATACTGTTAAATATATATATATACTGTATATATGTGTGTGTGTGTAAACAACTGAAAATGTATAGTATTATATAAAATGTATATAAAATAAATCTAATTAATATAAAACTAATTAATACAGTATTTTATTTATTTGCCTGTAGTGAACCCATAGTGAATATATTTTCAGGAATTATTAATAATTAATAGAGTCAAGACCATGTCTCAGAAAGTGGATCTCTTTCTCTTCAAAATATTTAAAAATGCACTGCGTAATATATAATATTATTACATTAAATTTAATTATTTCATATATATTTAATCCTATGTTACTAAGGTGTGTATGTGTGAGTGTATATATATATATATATATATATATATATATATATATATATATATATAATTATGATGTACTCATAATTCATATTTTCTTTCTTAATTAATAATTTAATTTAATTTAATTTAATTTAATTTAATTTAATTTAATTTAATTTAATTTAATTTAATTTAATTTTTCCCCATGGTGAATCCAAGCACCTCAGAAAAATGTTTTATAAATGTTTTCAAGAATTATTAAGAATTCATCATGTCAATAATTAACAGAAAAAAAAAACAAAACAAAAATACAACAACAACAACAACAAAAAACAATTAACTTAAAATAAATACTAAAATATTTTGAATAAAATGCATTGAATAACATAGAAACTTACATTTATGTTCATTCCTTTGGCAGACACTCTTAACCAGAGACATGCATTCATGGTATATATGTAACAATATATGTTTCCTAAGAATACACACACACACACACACACACACACACACACACACACACACACACAAGTAAGAGCATGCTCTGATGCACATATTTGCTCCTCAGCAATACCCAAAAACACTTTTGAAGACTAGAGGAAAGTTAAGGATTGACCCTCAGCAGTGGGGGTCTTAAATGACATCCTTTTGCTTTGCTCCAGTAACACAGGCCACAATCATTCCTGTTTTTCTCCAAAATGGCCATTTTAGCAGCTGCCTCTTCAGCAGATCGCTGCAGCGCACGGGTCAAGGGAACAGGCCTGTGGTCACGCCGGTCAGGCTATGGGTGCAACTGAAGGCCTCAGATTAATGGCCCCTCTCTGGAGGTCCTGCTACCGATTGCCCTGCCCCTTTATCATTCTCTTCATACCCTTCCATGGCTTTTCAGCAAAGTTCAGCAAAAAACACTGCGTGATGAAGGTTAGCAGGCATTTTTAAATAAACAATGCATCTTGGATGCTAATGTGAGGATATATTTGACTGAATTTTGTGTTGACATGATAGTTAGGATGTCGGACAGCTTATTAAAGTCAAAACATTGCATTGCTGTTGCAGATTTTTGATTTTATTAGCCATTTAGTTTTAGCATGTTAGGTAAATTTTAGTTTAAATAGCAACGTGAATTGCTATTTGTAACCCATTTTACTTTAGTAATGTGACAATATTTAGAGTGAAGCAGGATTTTCAATGAGAAACAATGTATTTTATCCTTTCGGAATTGATTGGATATTGTATATTATATAATATAAAAAATAATATCAAGCAATTGCCCAAACACCATAAGATTTGGAAGATAATTTTATTATTATTATTATTATTATTATTATTCATTAATAACTAATTTTCATTATTTTCATTTTTTTTTATTTAAATTGTAAAATAAAATTTAAAATAAAGGAAAAATAAAATTTAAAATTAATTTTATTTAATTGTTTATTATTTATTTAATCATTAATTCTAATAAAAACTATTTTACATACTTTTTATTTTTAATAATAATTTGTGTATCTACTTATATTTTTTATTATTGTTATTTAATTAACAATCATTTTAATAATTCATTATATTATTTTATTTTTCTATTCATTTAATTTGTATTGTTATTCAATTATTGTATTATTTACTTAATTATTTTGATCATTACTTATAATAATTATTAATATAATAATTAATTCTTTTAATTCTTTTTATTTTTTCATTTTTTTATATAAACTTGTAATTTTTATTACTGTTTAACAATCATTTTAATTATTAATTATAATATTTATTATTTATTTTTTTAATTATTTAATTTGTATTGTTATTCAATTATTTATTTATTTATTTATTTTAATTATTACTTATAATAAATTAATTCTTTTAATTCTTTTATTTTTTATATCTACTTGTAATTTTATTACTGTTTAATTAACAATCATTTTAATTATTCATTATAATATTTATTATTTTATTTTTCTGTTTATTTAAATTGTATTGTTATTCAATTATTTTGAATTGTATTGTTATTCAATTATTTATTTACTTATTTGAATTATTACTTATAATACTTAATTCTTTTAATTCTTTTATTTTTTATATCTACTTGTATTTTTATTACTGTTATTATTTATTTATTTTAATTATTCATTATAATATTTATTTCTAAATTATTTTTATACTTATTTAATTTGCATTATTTATTTATTTAATTATTTTAATTATTACTTATAATTAATTCTTTTAATATCTACTTGCATTTTTTGTTATTCATTTATTTTTATTATTTAATTATTATAATAATTATTTTAAATTATTTTTATTTTTACTCTTTTATTATTAATTGTTATACATGTTTATTAAAAAATATTCCATAATATAAGGAATAGCCATAATTAATTTTTATACATTAATGTATCATATATAATTATAGTAGGTTATCAAACATCTACAAAAGTACAATATTCCGCTGGGACCTACTTTATACTCCAAACAAATAACAACAGCAACTGAGGTGTTTTTATAGCTTCCTGCCAGAAACTTTTAAAGAGAAATCGTATTGTGTGCAAGGGTGAAAAGTAAGGGAAGCAAGCTGCAATCAAGCGTAAGAGAGTGAAAAAAAGATTCGTGAGAAACATACGTAAATAATTGGCAGGAAACGAAGATCAAAGCACCTGAGCGGGTCCGTTTGTTTTCAGTCTCACCCCTCCCCGCCGTCCCGCTCTCTAAAAACATGCAAAAAACACTTCTGTGGCCCAAAGCTGGAGGAAGTGTTGAAAACGGTCCCGCGCTACCATCCCTGCATTGTGAGCGAATGTTACGATGGAAAGGAAAGGTGTTGCGTAGTGCGCTGTTTGCCAGGAAGAGGCTTCAGAGGACTGTTGTGCCATCTTGTCTGACAGATAAAAACGCTTGTTTATGAGACGATTCTTCTACTGTTGTTGTTACAGAATTCCAAAGAGATCTAAAGGACACTGTTACATAACTGAAGGATGGCCTATGGAAGAAAAAAAAAAAAAAAAAACGTTAGCTTTCAAGCGCAGTTTAAAGAAAATTACTTTTTTTGAAAATTCCAAGGTTACCATGGTTATACATATACATGGAATGTTAACTGTGTTTATAATATCCCATTTATGTTTTGTACCAATTCTTGAAATTCTGTCCTCAGATTGTCCTTAGAAGCCCACTGGCAAAACATTTCCATTGAACTGCTCATAATCACATTCGGGCCTCTTAAAGCAGAGGTAATGGCTGTTAGATGTAACCATTATGGACACTTCAGAAAGGGAAAAATCTGCTGGTTCCACCTCTTCATTTAGATGAGGGTACCTGCTCCATTAGCTCTGCTTCATCACTGCAGTAATGGGCAGGATTGGATTTCTAATGCTTGAGCAGGCTTTCCAACTCATTAAATATGTGTCTCTTTCTTAATAGGGAAGTCAAATCTGGGTGCTCTGTTCCTCTTTACTACTACAAGAATAACACACAATTCTGGATGTGTCCTGTCATGGTTACTTTTAAATTATTCAATTTGATTGATTTTAATTAGAATTGGAGATTGCAGCTGTGGCTCGAGTATCAGCATATATTCTGTATTAAAAAAGTGAATTAAATGAATGAATGGATGAATGAATGTGTTTTGTATATTAATATAATTAAATATATTTATTTAACATGTTAAAAAATAGACAAATATATATTAACCTGATTAAAATATAAAATAGATAAATGTTTTTTTAAAAGATATTTTAAATAATTATGTAATATTTTATGAATTTACTAACATTATAAATTATATATTAATAATATTACAATATATTAGCATATATTTGTGTATGTTATATAATAGCTAATTTCGTATATTATATATATATCGATAATATCACAACATATTAGCATCTATCTGTGTATTTTATATATTAACAAATTTTATGTTAATATAACTAAATCAAATAATTAAATAATTAAAGTAATAATTCTATATAGTCTATTATTTCTCTATTATATTTAATTTGTAAAATATACAAATAGATAAATATGTTAAATATTAACCTGGTTAAAATATTAAATATATAAATACCTTTTTAAAATATATAATTGATTATTTAATATTTTAATACAATTATGTAAGTATACATACACACACAAAATTAATTTTCATACATATTAAGCAGTATTAATTTATACATTAATAATAATAATAATACAATATATTAGCATATATTTGTGTATTTTATATATAATTATGAATCTTATATGTTACTGTCATATATTTTAAGCAGTATTAAATTATATATTATTAGCATATATTTTGTGTATTTTATATAATTACTAATCGTATATGTTAATATAACTAAATTAAATAATTGCATAATTAATTAATAATTCTATAAACAATTTAATATAATTATATTTAATATGTAAAATACATAACTACATAAATATGAATTTATGACTGATACACACACACACACACACACACACACACACACACACAGTTGTGCTCAAAATTATTCATACCCTTGGTAAATATGAACAAAGAAGGTTGTGAAAAGAAATCTGCATTGTTAATCCTTTAGCTCTTTTATTTAAAAAAAATCACTAAAATCTAACCTTTCATTGAACTAAAACAATTGAAAATGGGGGGAAATATCATTATGAAATAAATATTTTTCTCAAATAAATGTCAGCCACAATTATTGGTACCCCTAGAAATTCTTATGAGTAAAATATCTCTGAAGTATATTCCCATTCATATTCACAATTTTGAGCACACCAGGGTAATTATGAACATAAAATGATCTAGCCATGGCTTCCTGTCACAAAGGATTATAAATAGGAGGGAAAACAAAGCCCAAATTCCCTTAATCATCCATCACAATGAGAAAAACCAAAGAATATATTTCTGATGTGCAGCAAAAGATGAATGAGTTTCACAAATTAGAAAGTGGCTGTAAGAAAAAAGCTAGAGCAGTGAAAATTCCCATTTCCACCATCAGGGCAATAATTAAGAATTTCCAATCAACATAAAATATTACAAATCTGCCTAGAGGAGGGTGTGTTTCTATATCATCCTAATGCATGGTGAGAAGGAGAGTCTGAGTGGCTAAAGACTCTCCAAAGATCACAGCTGGAGAATTGCAGAAAATAGTTGAGTCTTGGGGACAGAAAACCTTGAAAAAAAATGCCCCTACATCACCACATGTTGTTTGGGAGGGTTTAAAGAAAAAAATTAAGAAAAGAAAATGCTCTCATTCAAAAGCAATTTCCAGCATATTCAGTTGTCAGATATGACTGGAACTGCAAATGTGACTGGCTTCTATGGTCAGATGAAATCTTCCAACAGGACAATGATCCACAAAAAAACATCAAAATCAAAACAAAAATGGGTCACAAAACCAAGCTTCTGCTATGGCCATTCCAGTCCTCTGACCTGAACCCTATAGAAAATGAGTGGGGTGAACTGAAGAGAAGAAGCACCAACATGGAGCTGGCAATCTAAAGGGTCTGGAGTGATTCTGGATGAAGGAATGGACTCTGATCTCTTGTCAGGTGTTCTCCAAACTCTTCAGGCATTATAGGTGAAGACTCAGAGCTGTTATCTTGGCAAATAGAGGTTGCAAAAAGTATTGAATAAAAGGGTATGATTAATTGTGGACAATGTGTATTAGAGAAAAACTTTTATTTCATAATGAGATTTCCCTCCCATTTTAAGTTCTTATTGTCCAATGAAACAGTTAGATTTTTGGAAATTTTTAAAATAAAGATCAGAAGGATTAATGATACAGATTTATTTTCAGAGACATCTTTGTTCGTATTTACCAAGGGTATGAATAATTTTGAGCACAACTGTATATATATATATATATGTGTGTGTGTGTGTATGTACACACACACACACACACACACCACATATAATTATGTATTATATATTTTGAACTACTATAATATTAATTATATATTACTACATATGAATGTATTTATTTTATTTACATTTATTAAATATATATAATTTACATTAATACATAGAATTTTTAACTATTAAGTAGTAGGTCAACAAGTTTGCCTTTAGAAAGCATGGAAAGCAGAAGCTGTGAGAACATATTATTAATCACATAATAACATTTGGAGGCATAAATCTTTTTGCTTTTGTAACAATTTAAATTCAATTGATTCATACAAGCCAATCTGATGTTTGGATTCCCTAAAAATATAGCAATATTCAAGAAAAATGTTCATTATCAACTACTATCGATTGCCAAAGATGTGATGAATTGTGATTGTTCCCTCACTATTGTATCATATTGCTTATGGTTATCAGTCTATTTAGACAGACCGGATTTTCATCTATGCGTGTATAAAGCAGACCAGTGGCACTTGACATTATTCTCGAAGAAGAATTTGACCTCTGATCAATAAATGAGGCCCCATTCTAAACCAAAGCCCACTGCATTAATAGTGTTTTTTTTTATATTCAACAGATTAATTTTCCTAAACAGACATGGGGTTAGTGGACCTTGATCCCATTGAAAGGATGAAGAGGAACAAGCTATTTCCCCATGTGGCTGTTCAGAAGGCTGTTTTCTGATGGCGCGGATGCCAGTCAACTCTCCATCGTCCTCTAGGGGTCAATCAATACCAGCTAATCGTTGTACTACATGTCTTTTGGAGTGAAGCGCAATCTCAGATTAATTATTTTGCCATTGAGATGGGACTGAAATATATAAATGTGTAAGTGTCCGTCTCACTGAGCCGAGTTCATCTTCTTGGTCTTCACACACATTACTCTTGAGAAGAGTCTCTGGGATAAAGATGCTGGAATGAATGCTAGTAGGTGCATGTGTTTTATTTTTGTTCGAAATTGCTATTATTGCTGTTTTTTCTGTTATTAATCAGAATTTTAGTATTTAATTTTAACACTTACAGCACATATTTTCCCACTGTCTCATTTAGATCTCATTAATGCTCTCAAAAAGAAACTCTCTACAATGTTTGAGTATATATATATATATATATATATATATATATATATTTGGTTTTGTTTTGTTTTTTTGTGAACAATTTATGTAGTAAAAAATGTATATGAATGAATTAATGTGGTATTAATTTTTTTTAATCTATTTTTAATCCATACACACACACACACACACACACATATAAATATATATATATATATATATATATATATATATATATATATATATATATATATATATATATATATATATATATATATAATTAATAAATTATTAATGAATATTTTAATATATTATATTATATGGAAATTATATACATACATATATTTATATACATATGAAAAATGTAGTGTCTTCTGGCTGGAAATAATTTTTAATTTTTTAAAAATATTTTTTAAATTGATCTATCGATCTATCTATCTATCTATCTATCTATATAATAAGTATATGTAACTGAAATAATAATCTGTTCAAAATTTATACATGAAAAATCTTCTGTCTGGAAATAATCGTTTTCAGCTTTTTTGATTGAGCATAATAAGTATATATAACTTTATAATAATCATATGTTCAAAATTTGTATACACACACACACACAGTAATAAAATTGAGCACAATAATAAGTATATATAACTTCATAATAATCTAAATTTTCATCATTCTAAAATAATTCATTCTTTTTGTTATTTTTTAGTTTGTGTAGTCTAAGGATAATAAGTCAACACAAACTAAAAGAATAACAAAATGCATGCAATTTATGAAAAATTAATTTTTTTCTTGCAAAGTTTGTCACGTTCAGGGCCAGGCTTTTATCTGTGGTATTTCAGAAACTCGGGCATTCCTCACCAGGAGCGCAGCGCATTCTTTGAAATGAACTTCTTTTTTTTTTTTTTTTTTCAAATAATTGATTAGCTGAAACTTGTTGTCTTCATATTTAATTCATCCTGCGACCTGAACAATTTTTTAGCCTACAGTTTCAAAGCATAGTTGAATTTCACAACTTCTCCCTTTTTAACGAGGAATATGCTCTCATTTATTAGACTAATAACCTGCTTTAAAATGAAGCTTTGTAGGTTAATTGGATCTTCCGGAATAGTTGCGCTTACTTCAAAACTGTTGATGATTGAAACAGGAAACACTTTCACTAGTTGTATGAATTCAGAGAATTCAGTTAGTAAGTTGCGCTCTTAACTAAGACTCTTCAAAGATTCTTGGCCTCTACTGGAAAAAGAGAGAAAGACGGAGAGAGGAACAGCCGGCCGACTCGACTTCCTCTGATGAAAGGGTCAGTGGCACCTGTAAATCTACGGTCTCACGGTGCAGCTGTGAGGACTTCAGCGGCTTAGCACTAAGGGACCCTAAAGAACCTTCCCCCACATCCACAGACACACACTGAAGAATGATGGGGGTGGATGAACAGGAAAATCTCCGGGAATGGCTTCGGAAACACCCACACGGTCTGGCTGAAGTGCTCATGTGTTACTGTGAGGGTATGGATGAGTCAGATGAGCTCCGCTGGCACTGGACCCACACTTTTACATCAGCGTCTAGCTGCGGCCTTGTAATTGACTGGCAAAAAGCTCCTTAGCCAAGAGAATTTAACAAATTTTGGACTGAACTCAAAACAGGAACTCATAAATGCTGTGTCATGTGCCAGTGAATGAGTAACATTGTCCTAAATTGACTTTGCTTTTGTCATACTGTACCAAGACGGTTTCTATAAATATATACATAAGCATTAAGGTAAGCATAAATAAAAGTATTAATTTATTAAAATTAATGAAAAATAATTAATAAAATCCTATCGAACCCAAACATATATACATATATATATATATATATATATATATATATATATATATATATATATATATATATATATATATATATATATATATATAACAGTATACACTAAAAGTTCTACCTGACCTCAAGACAAAAACGTACCTCTGGGAACTTTTTCGCAAGATGCGAAATACATACCAATAAGTACATATCACTGCAGTTTCCAACAGAAATTAACACTAGAGGCGGTAAAACATCGAGCACTTGTAATCGTTTTTGTACAGTTATGATTACAGTTCTATATGTTTCGCTTTCCGGACGTAACAAGCTTGTTCGGTAGCTCAGCGGCACAGAATTGGACTTAGGATGCAGAAAAAAAAAGACTCACGATGAAGGAGCTGAAAGATTGAAAAACAAGCTAAAACGGCATGCTTGTGATTGCATTTTTACATCACATTCACTTTTGTTCATACTATCGAGTAGGTTTAGGTGTAGAGCAGATGGTACGTTATTTTAAAACATCACGGAGCATTAGAGTTATAGCGCCACTCAACGGATATTTCAAGTCAGAACTGCGGTGACGCCTACAAAACCAACGTCACATAAATCGTACCTTATGTACACTCATCTGTTCCAGGGAAAAAAACAAACACAGTGGACATTTCACATTGAATATGTCACTAAACGTACATGGTGGTACATATTTTGCGTCTTGTGAAAAAGTTCCCAGGGGTATGGTTTTGTCATGAGGTCAGGTTGTAAAAGTTTGTGGTCAGTAATTTTTTTTTTTTTTTTTTTGGAAAGAATTGTATTTTTTTTTCAGCAAGAACATGTTAAATTGCTAAAAAGTGATAGTAAAGACATATTGTTAAAAAGGATTTCTGTTTTGAATAAATGCTGTTCTTTTTAACTTTTTATTCATCAAATAATCCTGAAAAAAGTATCACAGGTTCCAAAAAAATAGATTTACTGTTACATTTATAATAAATCAGCATGTTCTTGAAAAATCTGAATAATTTCTGAAGGATCATGTGACAATGAAGACTGTAGTAATGAAAAAAAACTACATTGCACCAATTTTCACTCAGAAATCGCTAGTTAATTTTAAAAATAATTACAAAGAAATGGCAAGTTTCATATAGAATTAAACATGAAATTTTGAATTAGAAAGACGAAAATAATGTTTTCTTGTAAAATTTACCCCAATAATCAGTTTTTTGGTCACACTTTATTTTAAGGCCCAATTCTTGCTATTAACAAACCGTTAACTATGATTTTTGCCTCAATAAACTCCTAATTTGCTGCTTATTAATAATTAGTACGGTAGTTGTTAAGTTTAGGTATTAGGAATGCACACTCACGATACCATAGAAGAACCTTTTTGTCTAAATGGTTCCATAAAGAACCTTTAACATCTGAAGAACCTTTCTGTTTCACAAAAGGTTCTTTGTGGCGAATAAGGTTATAAAAAGGTAAGCAAGAGATCGTTCTTTAAAGAACCTTTGACTGAATGGTTCTTTGTGGAACCAAAAATGGTTCTTCTATGGCATCGCTTGAAGAACCTTTTGAAGCACCTTTTATTTTTAAGAGTGTAGAATATGGTCATGCAGAAGATGTGCTTTATAAGTACTAATAAACAGCCAATATGTTAAAAATAGGCATGCAAATAAGCAACTACAATAGTGAGAATTGGTCACTATACTGAAGTGTTAAATTTTTTTATTTACAAGTTCGAAAAAATTTTTTTTTCAGTGTAGATAGTTCAAAAGAACAGCATCTGTTTGAAACAGAAATCTTTTGTAACACCATTACCGTCTTGTCACTCAATCTGACATTGCTCTCAGTGTCCTTATTTGTTACTCTTCTAAGTTTCCATATCGCAAACTCCTGCCTAAAAAGACCACAGGATTGTCTCCTAAAGTTGTAACTTGCGATTATCTTTGGCATTCGTTCCTTCGTACAAGCAGGCCGGTCTGTTCTAACTGTGTGTCTGGTAACACTACACGCTCAATATAACAATGTCAGGTGTCGTGAGCCTGCGGTGAAGCTCTGACAGCAGGCAGCGTGTGTCACTTGAGCCCATTGTTATTTTGGAGGGAGCATGTGTTTGTCTTGTAATGGCTCAGGTTTCTTGGCCTGTGCCGAGCTTGTCCACTGCACCAGTCGGCGTGATGGATGACGACCCCGGCTGCCGGTGTTCACCCCCCGATGCCGTTCTCCCAGTACATTCCCCAGGATCTTATTTACATTCTATCCAAAGAGCAGAGGGTCTTGAGATGTCTTTTTATGGGACACAATGGCTCCTCCATGTCAACTCACACCACGTCAGATTTCAAGATTTAGAAGGCAACCAAACTGAACAATGTCTCACCTGTCCTAGTTTGTCTCTTTGTTTCCTCAGATTTCTGTCGTCACTCCGTAGTGATGTGAGGAGGATATTAATAATATGAACCTGCAGACAGTGAAAAACCTTTTAGACTATAATCTTAAAATGCTTAATTATTTATATATACACATATATATATAT
Source organism: Spinibarbus caldwelli (assembly GCA_039654775.1). Classification (NCBI taxonomy): domain Eukaryota; kingdom Metazoa; phylum Chordata; class Actinopteri; order Cypriniformes; family Cyprinidae; genus Spinibarbus; species Spinibarbus caldwelli. The sequence continues at coordinate 12,842,178 of CM077231.1, forward strand.
ACAGTGTGTGTGTGTGTGTGTGTGTGTATAGAGCTATATATGCTAATCTGCGATTAATGTTTTATTATGTGAAACAGAAATTAGGACAGCTACTGTAATAATTTCTGAATAATGACCATTGTCCTGGGAAGTTGCACTGTTTAGGTGTCCATTCATCTGGAAAAAATAGCATAATTTTATCATATTTTGTCTTGTTTAAGGAAATAATAAATATTTAATTTACATGAATTTATTAATACGTAGCTGTAGGGATAATGCAGTTTTGATATATGTATTTTGATAATGTATACTATTATCCCTTACAGATGCTCGTTTGTACTCATTTAGTTTAAAACAAAAATCAAAGTGTCTAACAGAAGGAAATCTCCGTACCTACGCCTCATTTCATTTAATGATTGTTTTGATGAATGAATATGTATTAACCATCAGTCCGAAGAATATAAATTGAGTTGAGACGGTTCCCTTGACAGAAATCTTACCTTTGAATAAATATTTTCTGATGTACGTTTAATATTTAATTCATGTGACTTAATTCGAACCACAGTGGGGAAAACAACCGAGAAAAAAGCAAAAACAAAGGCGGAAAGAGAGAGAAAACGCATCGCCTCAGCCGAATCTCGCCTGAGGTCCCGCCACAATTGCCCTGAGGAGAACTTCACCTGCGGGTTTCCCGCGCTTTTCCATTCTCAGCCACGCGCGCCTCTTCTGCTCACGAGGGAGGATTCCGGCGCGCTTCTCTCGGCCCTCATTGTGAAGGTGTTAATTGGGCTCCTGAGTTTGCAGAATTGTCAGGGTAAAAGGTGGTATCCTTGATGTATCAGCACACTTGCCACCGGTGACTGATCCTGTCAAGTCCAACATGCTTCGTGCATATCGTATGTCTCATTAAAAAGGCAGACCATCGATTAAAAAGGAAAACAGATGAAAGAAAAAAGCTTTGCCTTCCGCTTCAAAGAATGTCTGTTTCATAAGTAATTAATGTCTAGTACAAGAACATTCACTTTTTTTTCTGAGAGAAACACCATCTTCATACTCTTTTAGAGTATGCTGAAAAACTTGGCCTGTATTTTTATACCGATTCCGCCATCTTGGCATTGTCCTTGACTCGAAACAGCACAAATGACTTATTAATTTGTTGTTAAAGTACAGTTTACCAAAAGAAACAAATTTCATGGCACTTACTGTTTATTCTTATAAAAATACCTTCAGCTAAAGGTACGTCATCAACTTTTTAAATCTGATGGCTATCTTCAAGTTCTTGCTTTCCTAGTTTCATGAATTGTGTGTGTTGACATAACTGATGTACAAATTTTCGTACATTATTTTGTAGGAAAGAGTTGATATCCTTCAAAGGATGGCAAAGGGTAGGCTGTATATATATATATATATTTTGTTTATTTAACATATGTAACCATATATAGGTACAATTTATGTTTCATCAGCATTTCAAAAAACGTTTCAGTGAAAGCAAAAGTTAGATTACAAGTCAGGTAGAATGCAAACAGGTATTGTGAATGTAATCTGTAGGTATCTACATCTATGATTATCAGATTATATACTGCAAATATATGTGTGTGTGTGTGTGTGTGTGTGTGTGTGTGTGAGAGAGAGAACTTTTTTGAATATGAAATATTTTATAGACTTAATTTGAAGTAGGCTGTTTTTTAAGTGAAGGAATACAGTCAGTGCTCCCAACTAAGAGAGAGAGAAAAAAAAAACAGGTTGTTTTTAAAGATCTTTTTTCCTCTCTCTCTCTAGAGACTTGCTAGAATATGAGTGATTTTCTACTTTTTATTTTGTGACATGTTTGTGTTATTGATTGTGCCGGCTGACTGAAACTGGCTTCCTGTAAACCTTAATATGAAAGGATTACAACTCACAACCTTGCGTTAAATGTGTTATATATTTTTTAAAAAAAGACCTGGATCCACGAGTACAAAATTTAGGGAGCCTGGGAGTCCATTTCTTCCATAACTTGCAGAAAGTTTACACTCAGACGTATTAATGTTACTATACAACTGCTTTATTTTTTAGAAGGTTTCAAAAAGAGTTTCAACACATCGACTGACAAGCAACAGTGCATGTCTTTGAAAACGATAATGACTACTGCTTGCAAAACATAACAAATGTTTGCTGAATTTGTTTCCCAGGACGAAAGTCAAATATTAACAACCTCTTCACCTGCACTGTCAGCGGTTTCCAGTACTGTCAGATATTTCTCATCTGAATTTTGTATTTTTTTTTTGAGGCTGGGGACTTAATTTGGAGCTGCTGCATTTCATTTTTAATTTCATGCATGTATTTTAGATGCTTCCTCCGTATATGTCTCGGCCCGTCAAAGTCTGCAAGTAAACAAGCAGAAGATGATTTTTTAATTAAGAATGTACCTGTCAAATAGAAGGAGAATCTATAATTTAGCAACACAAGCTACTGTGTGTTTATACGTGAATCAATGAGTCAAAAATTACAAATCATTTGCAGCACAGATTTCAATCAAACCAAACAATCCTGGTTGCCACATGAGGAGATGTTGTGCTATGTATTATTTATTTACTATCACATTTTACATTAATAATTTATCTTTGCAATTAAAGACAAATCAAAAATGCATCAGAGCTTTGATAAATGATCCATTTTCATCTCATGGACTCGTTCGACTGAGTCAATCAGCTGTAATTAGCGCTTTGACCATTTGCCGTAATAGATCTCGGACTTGAGACTCTGACAGTGCCAGGTGGATGAGTATTGCTCTTTTGTTCATCCCTCTGTCATTTATACCTCCTCAATAATGCTGCGGGTCAAAGGGCAGCTTTAGATGTTCAGAGAGGCATGTTGCCACCACTGGAGGTCCATCTTTCTCACTAAACACACCGCAGTGAGGGTTAAAACAGGCAGTGAGATGCACAAAAGCATCCAGTGACCTTCCAATACAGTCAGTCTCAGTGTTCAGAGATTTTACTAGATATTATCACATAAAACAACTTTCTTGCTTGCTCTTTTTCTGTCTTGGTAATATGTTATTAGCTTCATCAGTGCATAATTGAAGTTGTAACTGAATACAGAAAACTACAGTGAGCTCGGTCAGCTTTATAAAATTTGGTAAAACCAAAATTTCATGCAAGCAATTTAGCTGTTTACTAACTGCAAAATAATAATAAAAAGCATGTTAAGACATACCTCTTTAAAGTTGCTTATGAATGTAATTTTGCATGGTTTTATTCTACTTTTTTTAAATATACTAGTTTATATTTGTTTATCCTTGTTTTTTGTGTGTACTTTTTGTTTTATTTTCTTTTTGATTTTTCTGTATTTTTTCATATTTGTTTATACTTGTTGATTGTTGTTTTGATTATCTTATATTGATGTTGTGTTTTTAATATTTGTTTTATGCTTGTGAAACACTGAGTTGCATTCCATGTATGAAAAGTGCTATACAAATAAATTAATAATAATAATAATAATAATAATAATAATAACAATAACAATAACAATAACAATAACAATAATAAAATGTTCTCTTAAATATTTCTTTGGCATTCAGCAATTATAGTTAAGGCTGAAGTTTACAACGTTTGTGCATTACATTTGTAGTAAAATATGAATAAATCAGTAAGTTTTAATATTCACTTTAATTATAAATTAAGTATTATGTACTTATATTATTATAATAAAGATTTTTAACAGGTAACACTGGATACAATGTGTTATAAAAGATATAGCGGTTGTCTCGGCAAAGCAATGCCTTTTTCGGATATATATTGCCACCTTGTGGTGCATTCTGTATACATTCAAATACATTTTTTAAACAAGCTTTTAAGAATTATTTTATTATAATGGGATATTTATTTATTTAGCTGATTTTGTTTTTGTCCCTGCATCTTCTAGATATTTTCTGTTATTTCTATTTTATTTTATTTAGCTTTTTTCCCTGCTTCTTTATCAGAGATCATTTGATCTGAATTATTTATATATTTATTTCTTAAGTAAATACTTTTTATAATTTTTTTTTCTTTATATTGCTTTTGTCCCTGCCTCTTTGCCAAGAATTTTGTTATGTAACTAGAAATTATTAATTAATTTATAAAGAAAGATAAAAGAAAAAAATACTTGTTTAAAAAAAAAACTTGTTTATGTCTACATTTTAAAAATTGCAATTTCTCGGGTCGTTCTAAAGGTTATTTTTTTTTGCTTTTTGATGAACTAACAATTTTATCACAAAAGTTATGAGCATTAGCAACCAGTCTTAACTCTAATCCCTATGATATGAGCCTCTCACCATCCAAAACATTAAAAAGACAGACCAAGGAGGACAGAGAGCAGAATATGAGTGAGAAGCCTCCATCCTTCAGCCCTGAGTGGTGCTGCAAGGCTCTGTAAATCAGCTCTACTGCAGGTAGACTCAGTGTTTGGAACAGGGAGATTGTCCCCTCTGCATCATTAGGTGCTAATAAGACACCCCCAATACACACACACACATTCCTCAGGCCTGCCACAGTCTACAAATGAGGAACCTGACACGACTGACCTCGGCATGGGGGTCATCATCAGGTCATCACCCCCTTAACAATCACATCCCATCCCAACTGCTAGCTATGCTGATAAAATCATCAAAACAAATTAAATCTCTATGACATCATAACTTAAACGACTCTTTATAATTCCTCACTGAATTTTAGTTTCAAACGTTACTTCCATTTAACATTATTCAGATTGATCTCTAGCCTATTTTTCCTAAAAGTGCAAGGAATATCAGAATTGATATTTATGTACAACAAAAAACATACCCATGTTAAATAATAAGAAGAGCATTTTAGAAAGCTGAATCGTGAATTTTGTAACATGCTCTTATGATTAGTAGACTGTAAATGTGTGACCACTAGGTGGTAGCATCTGCTTAGTTTTAATGGATTGTACATTCAAACGCTATCATAAATATATTTTATATTTCTTTTAAATATTATTGTTTAAATATTCTAAACAGTGCATTAGACAACAAATCTAAAGTGGCATTTTTAACATTTTAAATAAATGAATGAATATATTAGCCTATGACTTAAAAAGGCTATATTTATTTAAATATATCATAGGCCTGCCTGGATTATAAAACAGTTCACCTATGTGAAGTATTTGAGAAAAAAACAAAAAACAAACTAATATTCAAAAATAATCGAAATTAAATGATGTGCAAATAGAAGGAAATTTAAATACAAAAAATTAAAATAAATAAATAAATTTTAAAAAATTCAAGGTTAGGCTACTGAAGTTTTTTCTACGTAAAAAAAAAAAAAAAAATCCATATGTTTATAGCCTATACATAATTGCTCAAATAAAAAATCTCAACATGGAATAACTAATAGGCCTATTTAAAACTAAAATTAAATAGGCAAATTCAAATAAACGTAAGACTTCCCGCAATATGTTGGGTTTATTTTTCTCTCCAAAACTCCAGACAGCTTTTCGCCTTCTGAACACACTGTGCTATTTCAATCTAATTCTTTATTTACTCATTTTGCTGTTGGTACATTGTTCACAGGACCCCGCTGAACCTTCACATTTTCCAACTCAAATGTTGACACATGTTAATAACACCTGACAAATGTTAATGTTGGCCGAAAGTGAACAGGGACTTTCTGAAGCCCGCGGAGCTTTCACTAATCGCAATCACAACGATTTTTGCAAACACGGCCATTTTCGTAAAACCGGTTGATATTTTGGTGGAAAGTCAACTTGAATGTAATTTACGCGCTGATATGCGTCACGATTATTTTCAGTTCCTTCGACTCTACAAAGGGAAGCCATTGAGCGGGAGGAAAATATAAAAGCACTGCGGTATTTCTCAAAATAGTGTCATATTTGAGGAAACCGTCGAGTATGTGCACAGGTCGAAATGTCTAACCGCGAATATTCACTTGAGTTAATCCTCTTGTCTGATGCTCGCTCTCCAGGGTCTCTTCTTCTCAAACACCTGCACTCTTCACATTTCCGATTGCCAGTTTGAAAACCACAGTGACATTCAGAATTCAGAAAAAGAAAAGAAAAGCAGAACGGTCTGTCCAAAAATACTGCTGAGATCTGTAACTTTGAATTGGTGCTTTGAAAACAAGAGCTGAAAAGCCTCAAGGCTTTAATTATAGATACCCACACAATGAGCAAATGAGGGTACCGAATTCTCATTTCTGTGTTTATTATACAAAAGCCAACATAGTTATGATGGGAACAAGTGCTGGAGGAGAACAAGAAGCAGGAATTGTACAGTAGAAGCTTGGAAATGTGGCTTGATTTTGCTTTCATGGGTTTTCATCAATACAATTTTTTTTTTAACCAAATGTAGCCTAAAACCTAAAAAGGTTTGAACCTAGAGCATTTATATTTGGTTCCAAACAAATAACCAAATGGTAATCAAATACCATTGCAGAATTTTTACGTTTGTTGAGGTGGCGATCTCAGGCCTGCTGGGTAAAATGGAGGAATTAGGCAACATTATTTTTTTCACTTAATGTTTGATTTTATTGTTTGGCTAGTTGTATTACAAATTCGCAGATTTTTATTTTATTTAAAGTGCCTGTATTAAACTATAGGCCTACTTTTAAAAAAAAACACAAGGACCTTATAGCAACCACAAAAACAAACAAAACAAAATACCCTGCAACATAATGAAAATTATATATTTTCCCCCACAGACAATTACATGATGTGTTACCATATTTGAACAAGTATAACTCATTGTGTAACAAAGAGTTTAACGAGATACTTTAAGAAGGGTGTAGCCTATTTCTTTTTGTTTTTCCTCAACAATTTTCTGCAATTGATTCAGCTTGAACTTTCTTAATTGATATTTCTGATATGAGAAATTTAAAACTCTTACATTGATTTGCACTGTATACTTGCTTACTGGTTTGCTTTCTTGAATTTATTTATGTCATAACCATTCATTTGACATCACTTAAGGGGCACAGAAACCATATGCGGCCAATTCTTCTATATAATAATAATAATAATAATAATATTATATATATATATATATATATATATATATATATATATATATATATATACATACATACATACTAAATAGCTAAATATCATTAACATCATTTTTAATAGGAAACAAGACACACAAAAACGTGGGAATTGAAATACATGTATTTATAAACTATTTACTCATTATTGTTCATTCATTTAGCAAATTAAAGTTTAAATTAATTTTTCTTAAAATTTATAAATAATTTCTGGACAGCAGACATTGCTCACCCCACATATTTTACTCCAATCAAATTCTTTCTATAAGTATGAATGCCTTGCCCCTTAACACCGTGCAACCAACTAGCAAGTAGCAAATTAAGTTCATATTGATATTTGGTACTAGCTATTTTGGAAGTAAAATTGTAGTTTATATATAAAGTGCATTACCCAACAAAGCTTATAGTATTACATTTTTAAATAGTTTACATTTCGTCTGATAAAGTGACAGACTGTCCATGACTGGAATCAAAACATGACCGTCTTTAGGCTTGACAACATGAAGGCCATCAGGATTACTTTACAAAGATGCTTCGAATTTGTTAATGCAGCCTTCAAATATCCTTGTGACAGTTTTCATCAAATAACTCTCAAGAGTATAATCACCACGGTAAGTAAAGTAACCCAGCGTTAAGAAATCACACACAGCAGGTCTCTGATGGAGCCTAATCTGATGTTAATTAATCCGGTGGATTGACTGTCGTTTAAAAAGCTCAAGTCAGTCTCTGTCAGCAATGTCACCGAGGTGCCGTGGGGCTCTCACCCACAGTGATACGATAAGCCACTTCAGCTTCTTGACAAATTTAATTTGGATTAATTTTTCATAAACTAAGAGCAATGTGACATAATCTTGGATTGGCCTAGAAACGGACAGTAAAACCGTTAGCCTCTAATTAAGATACGGCCTGTAAATGCAGCGCGCTATCCTCCTCTGATTTCACCGTGATCGGTTTAGTTCAGCTCAAACGCGACGTGGATGTGATCTCACAAGTCTTGAATTTATTGGTCAAGTGCAAGAACTCTTTAATAAGATGTGTATTTTAAGCCATTTTGTTTGTTTATTTAGCGCTTAACCACATATTCACAGATTCCTTCAGCCATTTATTACAGGATATTGAGTTAATTTTTTAAAAATGGTAGTCAATCTTAAACGAAACTGAATTTTACACTCTATATAATCACATAAATGTATAGTTACATGTACACACACACACACACTATAAAAATGTCTGTTGTTTTAACTGTAAAAGACTGAAAATTCTATAAAAACCTGTTAATTGGTTAACGTTATGTTTCCTCAGGCTACTATATACGGAAACCTGTAATAGATCAAACATTACATTTCATGTAATTTTACAGTATAATACTGTTAAATGTACTATTTTTGGAAGCAAAAAACAACGTAATCTTATAATTTACAGTGAAAACTGGTTAAGGCTAGAAGGGATACAGCTGCGGCTACTGAGCTGTATCCCTTCTAGTTTTTGAATTATTGTAAGGGGTAGGTGTAGATGTTAATAAAACACAATCTAATAGGTAGAGAATTTAATTTATTGTTAGTTTCTGGTCGTATAGCTGTATCCCTTCTAGCCACAACCAAGAAAACACTAAAAAAAACATTCCCAGAGTATAGCACGTCATGGTATTTCATTTAAATATTTGTGTTTCTTAACCGGTTTTGTTATGGAGTTACGTATATTAGGGTTTTATGTTACAGCTTATGTTGTTTGTGTCGTGTGTTACCATGATTGTGTTTTGGTTTGTGTGTATAACACTGTGCACCTTCTAGGCTACAGTATACATTAGTATTTATGTCAGCTTTTGAAAAAGCTACTTGTGATGAACTTTGATTCATGTTACAATTTTAAACTCTAATATTTACAGCAGAATTATTCTTTTTTTCAGTAAAAACAACATTATTTTTTATATACATATCTGGTATTTATATAAAATTATTGCAGACATACAAAAAAAAAAAAAAAGTACCACAGCACAACACGTGCCAACATCTATACCACATCTCCGGTTAATAAGTTTTAGACTCACAGGATTAGACTGGGTTTGGATAGGTCTTGTCTTTATTTATTATACAAAGGAAACATTCATTGGCCTTAAAGGGGCCTTTGACATGGTGTTCTCAGTCCACTTGCGTCTTTGCCACGAAGAGCCACAAACAAACTCAGAGAGATGAGCAAATGCGTACATCCAGCTCTGTCAGTTAATATTTATCTCCGATGCCACTTCTCACGAAGGAAATCTGGGACACAGTTGCATTCATTGTTCAGTGAGCTTTCTTTAACAGTCCAACCCACCGACAGCAATGAATGTTGATTGTGACCTTTGTTGTAGTTTTCAAAGTCAAACTTTTCGAGGCTGCCGGTAGCATTGGAAGACAAAACCGTCGTGTCTCCAGGAGTCCATGCTGAAATTTGTCTGTGCCGGTGGTGGGGAGAGGCAAGGCTCGGTAGGGCTCGGCCGCAGGGTACAATCAACGGTCGATGGTTTTTTTCTATTTAGCTCAAACTCACCGACAGCGTTGAATGTTCACTGAGGCAAACGGTGGCCTGATGGTTAGTCGACTTGACAGTCTGCGCAGAGGTCGCCGTGGAGACAAGGCAAGCAGCGGGCGGGTGCATCCCACCTCTCTATGCTGGAAGGACATAGCACAGGTCACCTACTCCAAAAATACAACATAATGAATTCTGCTCTCAAACTTATATGACCTTTTGATGGTTTGGAAATCTTTACAGGCCTTTAAACACAACATAAAATCAAAAATGATTGTATTTAGTTTCTCAGTGAATGCCCTTTGTCTTATTGTGCATTATTTATTAGCACAAAAAATTATTATTTTTAAATGATTTGAATTTCATATCCATTTTATATCAGAAATGTATACCATTTTCATAATCTTCAGTTGATATGTAATAGCGTGCTGAAACAATTTGCTTTTTTGCTGATGTAACCAATGCCATATGGGCAGGGCAAAAATATTAACCAATAACATTTCATCACTTCATCACTATTAAATCAAGCTCCGCCCCACATTACTTCCAGATGAATACTCTTTTCCCTTGAAAACACAATGTATAAGTTGTTGCTAAATGAATATACAAGTAATTAAAAATACAATTAACATACAAAATGTCACTAGTGATTTAAGATTAAGACTGGTTTATCAAACACAGTCTTGCTAACAAAAAAAAAAAAAAAAGATTCAATTTAGTATCCATAAGTCTTAGTACATGTGCCCTTAATCCAAGTGAAAGCAACAGACAGAGAGAGAAAGCAAGAAAAGGAAACAACAAAAGAGAACAGATGTTATATGGAAGATTTATAGCATCATTGCATCATATGAAACGTGTCATTTATTATTCAATAATTACTGAAACGGATCCATTATAAGAACTATTATCTTAAAAGTCTATTCAAAAGATGAAGAAAAAGCAAATACTCTAAAGGCGCGCTCAGTAATATTTTCGTTTATTTTGTGCTAGTTGCAATTTCTAATGTGACATACTGACATCTAGTGTTGTGGATGTAACATGCTGAAAAATATATGATATGACTTTTAAAATCACTAGTATTATTTGTTTAAGAATAATTCTGTTTGTTTAAAGGGTAAAAAGTACTGAATGCACCTTTAAAGGAATAAAAATTCTGTCATCTTTTATTCATCCTCATATTGTTCCAAACTCGTATTAATTTGTTGGTAACCAAACAGTTGCTGGTAGCCATTGACTTCCATTGAATTTTTTCCATTCTATGAAAGTCAATGGGGACCAGAAACTACTTGGTTACCAACATTCTTCAAAATATCTTCAGTTTTTCATTTTTGGATGAACAATCCCTTTAAGCCAGAAGAGAAATTATCAACCCATTTCTGCAGACATGCCCTTTGCCATCTGAGCATCGACGCTCACCTTTACTGTGGTGCAGGACAGGGTCAGTCGCCAAGAGGGATTTGGCCTCCCACCTCATCCAGTGTGTCTGTTAAACCAACTTTGGAAACTGCAAAGACACACATACATGCAAAGAGATTGAGAGTGGTGAAAACGAATCTGTACATTAAACAGATGATGGATGTGAATCGAACAGCTAACCGCACCCCTACCCCCACGCAAATGATACACACACACACTCTTTGCCACACTTTGACTTGACTGCCGCTCTCTTCTTTTCAACACCCTCTCTTTGATCATCGTGATTACAGTAATTGGGTCTGTAAGATCTTCACACAAGAGGCCTCTATCAGGACGAAGGAGGAGGACATCGCACACACACATATGCCACTGCTTCTAATTGCACACTTTGGTGATACCGAAAAAACATGGCTTCCTCACATATCAGGCAAACAAAAATATCTGCGCTGATGTACACCAGCCCTGAAGCCTTTTAAAGTCCTTGAGGACCAAAAAACAGTGTGCGTATGTTTGGATGAATGGTCCAACTGAAGCTTACTGACCGACAGGACACCTGCAGGCCTGTCAAAAGGACAGTTTTCATACAAAAAAAGCATTGTGGATATATATCAGCATGCTAGGATAGCTTCTCAATTACCTTGAAAATCATTCCATTATGGACATCTGAAGCCATGACTTTTTTTTGTCCATTTCACACATTTTTGGGATTGTGAAACATCATGACACTGATTTTAACTGCGTTTGCTCACATAAACACCATCTCGCAATGCCATCGCATGTGTGCAACAACAACAACAACAACAACAACAAAACCTGAAAATATGGAAAATATTAAGCTGTTTTTTGGTCTATTTGGCAATTTGTTAAGAAATTATGTGATAAAGTGGCAAACGATAAAAGCTGTCTTCTAAAAAGTTACGTTAATAGGGACAGCTTATTGCTAGTTAAATTAAGCCTAAAATGTTACCATATCTTAAAGTAGTCTTGTGAAAAAATGTATGAAGAACTAATGAAAACAATCATATTGGATACAAGTTCTCTTGAAGATTAGCAACCATGATATTTCTATGCTAACAGTCCAATGCGAATGGAAGTCCTGTCGATATGTTAAAACAGCCTTTTTGTTGCAATAAAAGTTAATAAAAGCTAAGGTAACTGGGGCAGAGAAAATTCCTTATCTTGAAACCAAATCGTTATTGTACATATTAAAAAGTGGTCATGCAAAAAACACACAAAGAACGTGAAGAAAAGCATAAGAAGAATCATACTGGATCCAAAATGTTCTCTTGTATATTAGCAGCTATGCTATTTCTATGCTAACAGTCCGATACAGCAGCAGCACTGTAAGAATGAACTGTTGTAATGCTAAATTAGCTTTTTTGACATGATAAAATGACAAGCGATGTTAATTAGATCAGATAAATTGTCATTAGTTATCTTAAATCTAAAAGCTATCATAAATAAGTAATCTTGCGAAAAAAAAACATTTTAAGAATGTAAAGAGTAGTCTTTTCAGCTTTTTCATGCTAACTGTCCAACATGGCAGCTGTACTGTAGGAATGTGCTGTTGTTACACTAAAACAATTTCGCATTTTTGGTGCGATAAAGGGATAAAGCTATTCTCTAAAAGCTACTTTCAACTGTAACAGATTTGTTGCTAGTTATCTTGAATCTAAAAAGTTATTGTAAATTTTCAAAAGTAGTAGTCATGTGAAAAAACAAAACAAAAAAAGAACAAAGTCAAAAATCATACTGTGACGAACACGTTGAAGATTAGCAGCTATGCTATTTCTATGCTAACAGTTCATTGCAAGTTTTGTATAAGATTTTAACCATTAAGCCTAGCACTGCCTTTAACATGTCTTCTACCTGTGCTAGCTTTCTCTGGAGAGCTAAGATTACAAATACAACATTAGCGGCTAAACTAGCAGAGCAGCAGGCACAATAGGTGCATGTTTTGTGTTACGAGCATTTAAATTTCCCTCAAGTGAGGTGTGGGAGTGGCTTAGAGAGCAGGAAGCTAATGACAGTATGAGTAACAGCGGGCTCGTTAGTCTCCCACCTCCTCCACTGCAGACACAATCATTTTTCTGGATTATTTATTGCTGTGCGCTGAAAGAGAACATCCATTTGCCGAGGGTTTCCTCAGAGGCCTGCACCGCGCAGCTTGACAGCCCCTACCGCTGAGATCGTAACATCTCAGATGAGAGATAATATACACACTTGTGCTTTTTGGGCTATTTTTATTTATACAGTGGGTACTGTGGAGAGAGAACATGTCAGTAGCTGAAGTATTTTGTATTTTGTGCTAACTGCTAGGGTTAAATAAAACCTAGGTTTAAATATTAAAAAAAAAAAAAAAAAAAAATCACAGATTTTCAATGTAATCACATATTTTTGGACTCCATTGTATATTATAAGATGTAGTACATAATAATAAATCTTATTTTTGGTGGCACAGAGTTTAATAATGGTGCTAATGATAATTTGCTGTGACTATAAAAGCCAATTATTAAAATAATGCCTAACTGCTTCCACAGCATAAATGAGTCTCTCTCATAGTAAAATCATAGTAAATTTTGTATTTACTATGGTTTTACCTCAAACCATAGTTAAGCTCTAGATGCTGTAATAAAACTACAGTTAATTTTTGTAGTTATTACGGTTTTACAGTAAATGCTGTTGTAAAGCCATGGTTATTTTTTGTAGCTACTACAGTTTTTCTACAAACACATAGTTAGACCATGATTACTGTAGTAAAATCGTGGTATTTTTGTAGTTACTATGATATTACTGCAATTACTGTAGTAAAACATAACTGTGTTTTTACTACAAAATCATAGTTAGACCATGGTTACTGTAGTTAAACCAGTTATTTTTGTAGTTATGATGGTTTTACTACAAAAAATTTTTTGTTAGACCATAGTAAAAACAATAGTTAGACAATGATTACTGTAATAAAATCATGATTTTTTTTGTAGTTACTATGGCTTTACTACAAATGCTGTAGTAAAGCCATGGTCAATATTTGTAGTTAATACAAATTTCTACAAAAACATAGTTAGACCATGGTTACTGTAGTAAAACCATGGTTATTTTTGTAGTTACTGTGTTTTTGCTACAAAAACCATAGTTAGACCATAGTTACCATAGTAAAACCACAGCTAATTTTTGTATTTACTGTTGTTTTACTGCAAATGCTATAGTAAAACTATGGTTATTTTTGTAGTTACTACAGTGTTTCTACAAAAGCCATAGTTAGACCATGATTACTATAGTAAAACCATGTTTATGTTTACAGTTACTGTGTTTTTACTACAAAAAACATAGATTACTGTTGTAAAACCACAGTTAATTTTTGTAGTTACTGTTGTTTTACTGCAAATGCTGTAGTAAAACCATGGTCATTTTTGTAGTTACTGTGTTTTTTTACACCATAGTTAGACCATGATCACTGTAGTAAAACCATGGTTATTTTTGTAGTTACTATGTTTTCGCTACAAATGCTGAAGTAAAACCATGGTAATTTTTGTAGTTATTACTGTTTTTCCAGAAAAATCACAGTTAGACTACGGTTACTTTAGGAAAACAATGGTTAATTTTTGTTAAAGCTCTGATTTTTCTACCGAATATTACATTCATGTGGCGTTTCAGACCCTCAATACCTGTGTTCCTGTTCTGCCTCTCTCCTTCATTTCTTTGAGCAATCTTTACTACCCTACTATCACCTGCTCGCTATTAACCCATTAGCCTGTGGGCATAAAATAATCGCAATACACACCGATGCCCCTTTCAGTCTAAAATTACACTGTTTTCCAACCCCCTCTGACTTCATAACACAAAGGCGAGCCAACCTGGCCTCTAATTGGACATTATAATTGCAGATGTGAATTAATGGGCCAAACATTGATAGTGTAAGCACATAAAACCTCGATCCCCGACTGGTGGGGTAAATGGAAAACAGATCCAGAATAAGGGAGGTTCTTTCCCATGGCAACCCCTGGCCGAGGCAGGCATGTTCTAATCCCGCCACTTCAGCAGGGCTGTTGTTATGGAGAGAAGCAGGATATTTTTCTATTGTGTGGATGGAACGGTCGCCGTCGAGTGTATGGGGCCATGGGCTACACACACACACACACACACACACACACACACACACACACACATTACGATACGGTTTCACAAGCATTAGCACATCATTATCCTGATGGTCTAAACACAAGTGAATGTGATAGCTGGCTGGGAATGTGATGTCAGGGTATTATGTAGACACATAACTCAGGAAAATATCCCCCCAAATATGTTGAGACAATGTTTGAGCATCTCACAAGCATGCTTCTTCATTTCTCTGACATAATTACAATAAACAGCTTTCGCCCGCCCTCAAAGAGAGTAATTACCTCGCGATACGCTGAAAGCTCTTCTCATTGTGAGATGCCACAGACAAGACGCTGTCTCCTTCATGTCTGGACCTGAGAGAGACGGGGAGAGAGAGCAAAAAATCAAACAAAATGGCCAAGTTGTGCTATTTTCTACCTGGTCTCATGACGAAAACGTACCTGTGGGAACTTTTTCTCAAGACGCGAAAAACGTACCAATAAGAACATATCACTGCAGTTTCCAACAGAAATGAACACTAGAGTCGGTAAAATATCGAGCACTTGTAATCATTTTCGTACACAGTTATGATTACAGCTCCATATGTTTCGCTTTCTGGACGTAACAAGCTTGGTAGATCAGCCAGTGCTGAATTGGACTTAGGATGCGGAATCCTTGGGTACGAATCCTGAGAAAAACATGACTCACGATGAAAGAGCTGAAAGATGAGAGATCGGAAAACAAGCTAAAACGGCATGCTTGCAATTGCGTTTTTACATCACATTCACTTTTGTTCATACTATCAGGTTGGTTTAGGTCTAGTGCAGATGGTACGTTATTTTAACGTGATTTGAGCGCCACTCAACGAACATTTCAATTCAGAACTGCGGTGACACATACAAAACCAACGTCACATAAAACATACCATATGTACGTTCATCTGTTACGGGAGGAAAAAAAAAAAAACCTAACTCTTTTAGCGCCACTCAGTGGACATTTCACATCAAATATGTTACGAAACGTACATGATGACACGCATTTCGAATCTTGTGAAAAAGTTCCCAGAGGTACAGACCAGGTTGGCTCTTTTTATCTTTCAAAACGTATGGAAGAAGAATGATATTTTAATAGACTGAGGATATTTAAGCTTCATATCTGTGGTTTAAAGGAAAAAGTGCATACAGAGCCGGTGCATTTTGGGTCATTTCTCTTTTTCTCACAAATCATTCAAGGGTGTGGAGGACGTGAAGGATTTCTCTGAGCACTTTGGAAGGAAGTTGAAAGATTTCTGGACTTCCTTTAGCAAACACTCACAGTGTGTACAAATTCTACACTTGGAGGGGTCAGCGTGAGGGGAGCCTGTGATTCCCGTCTCTTGGCAGGAGTTTTGCTTTACTAAATTCTGTTACATTTTGTTAGAGTTATGCTTAAACAATTTGCCAATGAGGCAAGAAAAGTAAACTTCATTCAAAAAGATAAGTTCTCTGAAAACAAGGCGTGATATCTCCCACAATTTTGGTTCTCATGCAGATGTATTGTTCAGATAATGTTATTTGGTACAGATAAAGTTTTACATAAATATAAAAGACACAATGAAATGTAATAAATGAATAAATATATAAATAAATAAATAAATAAATAAATAAAAAAGACAAATTTAATGGAAATGAAAGAATACATAAATATAAAATATAAAACTGAGATGAAAATTAATGAATTAATGAATATAAAAGATAAAAATGAGATTAAAATGAATGAATGCATGAAAGAAAGAAACAAACAAACAAATGAAATGAAAATAAATGAATAAATGAATGAAAAATAATTGACACAAAAACTAGATGAAAATGAATGAAGATACAAATGAAATGAAAATAAATGAATGAATAAATATGATACAAATAAATCAATAAAAGATATAAATGAAATTAAAATGAATGAATGAATGAATGAATGAATGAATGAAAAATAAATATGAAACCAAAATTAGATGAAAATGAATAAAAGAATAAATGAAAAATATACAAATGAAATGAAAATAAATAAATGAATGAGATACAAATAAAATGAATAAATAAATAAATATTAAAGATAAAAATGAAATAAAAATAAATGAATGAACAAATAAGATACAAATAAATCAATAACAGATATAAATGAAATTAAAATTAATGAAAAACAAATATGAAACAAAAACTAGATGAAAATGAATAAAAGAATAAATGAAAAATATACAAATGAAATGAAAATAAATAAATTAATAAATGAGATACAAATAAAATGAATAAATAAATAAATATAAAAGATAAAAATTAAATGAATGAAGATACAAATGAAATGAAATGAAAATAAATAAATTGAATTGATTAATTAATTAATTAATTAATAAAAAGGAAACAAATTTGAGATGAAAATGAATGACTGAATAAATGAAAAAGATACAAATGAAATTAAGTTGAATGAATGAATAAATACAAAATATAAAAAAAAAAATGAGATGAAAGATGATTAACTAAATAAACAAACAAATACAATCAAATGCTAATTAAAAGTTATTTTTGCAATGTAATTTGAGACCATAAATCTTTGGACTAGCGGTCTAACAATTCACAGAATAATATAAAAGGAAGTTTAAAAATAACCTCTTGCACTGAATCACACAATTCTAATTTAAATGCCACTAGGTTGCAGTGGTAAGTTCTATCTGTTCTTATCAATGTGGTTACAGTATCATTTGCAAGTTCAACCGATTCAACCAAAATTTGCATAAACAATTGCAATGCAAATAAATGGATTTTCCACATTCAAAATTACAAGCAGCTTTTGAAGAAACTGCAGCTGGACGTTGAAACGTGTTGAAACAAAACATTCAAACTATAGATACAATTTCAAAAGATACTGAAAACCTCATGTTGACTCACCAATAATCTAAATACTGTGTGTGACGTGCCTTTCTCAGTGTCTCTGGTGGTCAAATGCCTATTTATCTATAAGATAAAGGCAATTCATTGTGCTGAACTGTTTCCTTGTGTTACCTCTGTGTGTAACAGATAAAGCTGCTCGGAGCCAAGCGGCCTCACCTGAGTGAGAAACTCGCTGTCTCACGCATCTGTGTTAGCCTGCTAGGACAGATGGCAGTCAACCTTTGATATCTCAAAGGCCAGGTACATGTGAGAACACTGTGACGCCCAATCTCACATGGAGCAGTGACAGAAGATGAAAAGAGAGGAACCAAGGAAACTGACAACACGTGAAACGCACAAGTCTCTACGGTGCTGTCGGACACAAAGAGCACCTGGGAGACAAGAGCTGAAACTACATCAAATACTGAAGGCAAAAATATCAGTTTAGTTGGAGACAGATTAAACGCGAAGTTGTAGAAAGGAGGAGTCAGAACGGAGATGTTGCTTGTTTTCTAATAGTGAAAATTTAAATGCATAATTAGGACAGCAATAATAATAATAGGTTTATCATTTTTCATTGTCTTGATGTCAAAGTTTGTGTATCAAATCAAACTATGCTGTATTTTAGAATACAATCTGTCTGAAAAAGAATTATTGAAAAATTATTGAAAAAAATTGAAGTTGTTGAAAGGATGAGTCAATCTAATGCAAGTTTTCTAACGAAAATGTTTTAAATATTTAAAAATGTAAATACATATTTAGGACAGAAATAATAATAATAATATTAATAATAATAATAATAATAATAATAATAATAATAAAAAATAGGTTTATCAACTGTTGTTTTTAAGATGTCAAAAGTCACATATCCAATCAAACTGTTCTGTATTTTGACATAATATCTATCTGAAAAGTAATATTTAATCAAATTTAATCAATTCATCTTTGCCAGAAAATTTAACCAAAAGTTGAGCTTTCCCAAAGGAAAATTGTATTGCTCAGATTTTTCTCTTTAAGAGCTCAGGAGACATAATTTCCCATGTTTACATTTTGTCTCAGATGTTTCTTCTAAAAATTCTAATGGGAAAATTGTTGACATACTGTAAGTGCGATCAGCTCTATTATATTAGTTAGTTTGGATCATTTAAAATTAAAAAATTGATTACAAATGTCCTGACTTCTCTGTATCTCTGAATTTTGACAGCAAACTTTGGTATTTTGACAAATCTGAGCACAGGTTGAGACGTTGAGATTTTCTTCTGAAACTCAGTTTTAATAAAGCCCAAAATCAGTTTTAATAAAGATTTGTTTAATTTGATGCCTACAACTGTGACACCCATGTGATGCACTGAATTGCACAATGTTAAGTCATCTGGTTTAATTTTCCACACTTTCTTCTACTTGACAGCTTGAAGAACATTTTTATTTTTGGAAACTTCATGTGGATCGCAATTTTTGTCTTCCACAAGCTAATATGTACACATGCCAGAAACCTAAACGAGGACCACCCACAAACTGCTCTGAAGTCTTACAGTGCACAATGTACTAGAAATACATTTAATTTAATAATATCAATGTCTGCATGAAACTGAGCCGATTTCTATCTTTTAATTCAACATGAAATATCTCCACAGTGGCATGACTTCTACAGACCAGCCTCCATACATACTGATTCGTTTTTTTCCTAGACTTTATTGTGGCGCTAACCAGTCGTAACTTGTCGCCCAAGCTCTGGACCACCCAGATTAGCCGTCTAAACAAGGCTTTAGATGTTTTAATTGTCTCCATTCTCTGGGTGTGCCATCGACTTGAAAGTACGTCAACATAACAGCAGTTACCTCCCTCATTTGCACTTCAAGATTTATACCGAGTACAAATTCGCCACAGTGAAAACCAGCCATTACACACCCAAACCTTATATCGAAAATAGAAAATTCCAGCATTTACAATGACATTTTCCAAGATGAAATGACTACCATCTTCAGTTTCAGCTAAAACAAACCTACATGAATCTGAGAGACTGGCTCAAACCTTATACGATTAATGTGTAAACATTTTCAGGGCTAAAAAAAAACATCAGCAAGGTAGCAATTGCTATTTGTAAACCTTTCTTTTGTGTGCCAAGGTCGTGGGTTCAATTCCCAGGGAACACACTGGTAAACATACTGAAAAACAATACACAATGAATTTAAGTCACTTTAGATAAAAGCATCGATGAAATTCACAGGCCCACATGCAAACGTAAACACCTTTGAGGTAGAAAATGTTATGGGTTGTAAGCAGGAGCATCCAGAGGTAAGTTTTTAAGATGAAAGGACATCATAAATTCGGAGACGCTGTAATAAAAGACTGTCTCCTAAAACAAGACGCTCCGTGGCCCCTGATAGTCTGTAATTTACAATGACAATATCAGGGACAGTCACGAAGCAGGAGGCAAAGTGCAGGGTAGCGGGAGAACATAGGCTTGTTTTTTCCTACTTTAATGATTCATCTTTTGTCTTAGAAGCGTTCATCTTTTTAGCATATCCAAACAAACCGTTTCCCCTCGAAATCTTCAAATGATCCATTAAAACGAGCTCATTTGAGAGCAACAACTATTCGGGCTGCAAAACACAGGACGCCGAAAGAAAACAGAAGAGGGTGCGATCGCCCCCTCCTTCCCCCTCGTAATATGCAAAGTTTCACCCCGAGGTATTAATCTGTTTCCATTGTAGCTAAGCGCAGATGCTATCAAGCTCCATTTGTCATTGACAGCGAGGGTAATGACCCTGAACTCGCGTGAGCAGCTCCTGGGCAGCAAAGACACAAGGTGGTAAGTAACTCAATATACTTTCCCACAGCAGCATTAACGGCTACAAATTTGCTAGGCAAATTGAGTGTGATGAGCACATTTTGTACCGCGTTGGCTCGTGGTTGTACCGACTTAATCTCTTTGAGACCATTTATCTCTTGAAATGCATTACGAGCGAGGAGGGCCTGTTGTAGCATTGCTCGTTTTATCAATTTTGGATTACAACATTGCTTGTTTGGACTAGACGTCTTGACCTAGTGCTTTATGTGGAGAATATCAATATCCAGTTAAAAAATACATGGCAGTTTCCTTGTGTACAAGCGAGGGTATGAATGTACACGAGGATGCCGTTTGAGGAGGTTTTTCAGGTCTTTCTATCAACACAGTCATGTGAAGAATCTTTTGTCCCCTCGCAAAACCTGGGCTCTAAAGAGCTTTCAGTCTATCCGAAGGTTCAGTACGTTATGAAAGAAAAAAGTCGGGAATGTACTGAACACCATTGTGTCCAAAACAAGCCTTCACGGAGACAAGGATTTCAAGCGGTTCGTGAACCTAGCAGGAATACCGTTCTCAAATTCCATCCAGGTTTCCCTGAAATTCTGCGATCATTTCAAACGCTACAGTATGAACCACCAAGATAAAGACACAATGTGGTTGGCCAGTGGTTTTTAACCTCCGGTGATAAGTGAAATGGTTAGCTGTGCTTATATTGGCAGGCAGGGAGGAAAGAAAGCCCAGATAATCTCTCTCTGGTCAAGTGCCCGTGGCCCTGGCACTGCTCTCGGAGGTAGTAAAGCTGTCCAGATTTCATGCCGGTAACTATCGCTCAGGTCCTGCAGTCCAGCTACCTAATTAGCACAGGCCCGGGAAACACGCTCATTTAACATGCTGTAAAGTAGCAGGTAAACTATCCTCCCACTTACAAAAATAAACACAATTTCAAGACAATATTCAGTTAAATTTTCCAGTATTAAATTACGAATATGCAACGTAGCCCAGCGGTTAGCACATTTGCTATGATGTTTACATTTATGCTCGGTGTTTTTATCCAAAGCGACTTGCAGTGCATTTAAGACATACATTTGGCTATATGACCTTGTCGTTGCTAGCGCCATGCTAGCCAGTTGAGCTACAGGAACACTTCGACAAGTGCTGCTAAAGCAGGTAACAAATTTAGATTATAAAAACATTGTGGGAATATTTTTTAAAACTATTTCTAAAACGCTGAAATGTCCAGTTTTCTTGTTGTGATTAGAACATTATTTAAAGGCTATAAAAACGTTTCCTGCAACATTCTACTAACTTTTTAACCCAAAATATAGCATTGTTTGAATGTTTATTTTTAATAATCTATGAGTATTAAAACATTCAGTTTTCTGGTCATGATTAGAACATTATTTAAATGTTACAAAAACATTTCTTAAAATGTTCATCACATACAAATAACATCATAAAGACGTTTTGAGAAAGATGATCTTCTCTAGTGAAAAATAAATATACTAAAATGTATTTGAAATACATTTATGCCATACTACAAATACATTTACATATTTATGTTCTTAATAAAAATACCTTGCTTTTAGTACTTTTAGTATACTAAACTGGTATACTTAAAGTCTGCTAAATTGGAACAACTAATTTTGTAATTAATGCACTAACTGTGCGGAAGTAGTGCTAAAGTCCAACTAAAGATATACTGAAGTATATTTGATTGTGCTGAAGTGTGCTAAAGTAGGTACACTTTAAATATCTTGCATTTAAAGACCAATATTGTTCAAAGATCATACAATCCTCATCAATAGTGACATTAAAACACATTTTAGGCTTAATATTAAGATATCTGCATTGCGCACAAGTAGTACATCCAATAAAGTTTAATTAGAATTATTATATCAGTAAGTCTCAAGCGATATGTCAGTAAATATGTTAATAGATTTGAACTATACTTAGTATGAAAAAAAAAGGATTTTAAATGTTACTTTTTTTTTTTTTTAACTAGGGTTCTCTAAACTGTTCCCAAGTTGAAATCAGTGCATAATCAGGCACAGTTCATTTTTTAGTTAGACTAAAGCAATAAATCATCTTTAAAAATGTTAATATAATTGATTTAGTTTGACTGAATTTGTACCAAACACACTTTTGTATCGTCAGACTAGTATGTGTAAATGATAATTGGATACACATTGTGTCACATAAACTTGGACAGAGAGATTAAGACTGTAGCTTGAATTTGCAAAAAGCGCACATAAACGTACTTACAGAGTGAAATACTATAGGCAAATACGGAAAACCATAACTGTACGTAATCAGGCGTGCATAAATTCATACATTTTCATCTGTCAGCACTCTGCCACTTTGTTCAACCGTCCTTAAAATCCTCCTTCACAGTTCTAAATCCCACCAAGCTTGTGCCAATTACCACAGGACAACGTTAGCCGTTCCTCCGCAGTGTGATTTTATGAATGCTCTGAGGGCCGTGTCTGCTAATACGCCATGTAATGCACCGCTAGCTTTGCAAAAGCCAGCTAGCATGCTAGCCGCTACCCTCCTGCTGGGAGCGTAGAATAGGGTGAGTGGACCTTGGGGCTTCGCAGCATGGGAGTGGAGATATGAGGGAGAAATCTTACAAATAAGGGGTAGATTATGCTAGCGGAGAAAGATCTAAAATTGCAGAGTTTTAGCATTCTCAATTAGTGCTTTCAATGACAGGCCCCAACACCCGCGTCCAATCCCACTTATTTAGAGGGAGCTTTGAGTTGGATTCACTTGCCACGCAACAGTAGTCAAAGGCCGTAGGTGTGTTGTTAACCCAGCAGGAGAGGATGAGGCTAAGGTGCGAGAGAAAAGGAATCAAACGGCCGAGTGAATCACATCCAGGAAGACAACAGCTGGAGAGGTCGTCGCCGGAGGGAATAAAAGTAGCTTTTAAACACTTGTTGAGGCGTGTGGGGGTCTACAAAAGGGGCGGAGCGAGGAAATAAGGAAATGTAGCAAGTGTCCGCTGGAAAAAGAGACAGCCAGTGTCTTTAACTAGTCTCCCGGCAAAATCTGCTGAGACTTTTACAAGGGACGAGAGTGAGGGAGGGTGGGTCCAATGGGGGATAGAAAAGGAAGGAGAAATTATAGCCTTCCGGCCATCCAGCTTTTATATCTGTGTTACCTATAATCCTACAGGGCCAGTCTGTCTGACCACTTGACAGACTAGAGATAATTTACTCAAGCTTTTAGTATGGATAAAGAATGCTCTTAGACTAAGTGGCTGAGAGTTCGTCTTGGGAATACTAACTGGCAGCACAATGCAACATTTTTGGCCCTGGAGGAAAGCAAACACTTTAAACGAAACGGCTGATCGGTAACTCTGATCTTTTTGGATTTAAGGGCAGAGCTGTAAAAAACCATGCACATGAGCAACACTTAAACGAGTAGTGCACAGAAAAACAAAATTCTGTCAGTATTTACTCACCTTCATGTCGTTCCAGAACCATCATGCTGTTATTTTGCACCGCTTTTTAGATAACGACTGTCTGTAATGCTTCAAAAAGGACAAAAACACCATAAAAGCACTGTAAAAGTAATTTCTGTTGTCAATACCTCCAACCAGCAACAAGAGTTTCAGTAAATAACAACTTAAATTTCTGAATCATATGGCTTCAGAAGACTATATAGCGCATAAGTCATATGGATCACTTTTATGATTCATTATGCTGTTTTTTTGTCCTTTTTGGAGTTCAAAAGACATGCTCACTATAAAGATTATTCATAAATTATTCTTTTGCGTTCAGCATAAAAAAAGCCCACTGTTTTGGAATGACATAAAGGGTAATAAGTGATTTGGTTAAAGGGATAGTTCACCCAAAGATTATTTCACTCTCATGTTGTTCCAAACCCGTAAGACCTTCATTCATCTACAGAACACAAATTTAAGATATTTTTGATGAAATTCTGACCCTACAAAGAGAGCAATGCAACTGACACGTTGCATTCAAGGCCCAGAAAGGCAGTAAGGACATTGTTAAAATAGTCTTGTGACAACAGTGGTTCAACTTTAATTTTATGAAGCTACGAGAATACTTTTTGTGCACAAAGAAAACAAAAATAATATCTTAATTTGTGTGCCGAAGATGAACGAAGGTCTTACGGGTTTGGAACGACAGGAGGGTGAGTAATTAATGACAGAACTTTTATTTTTGGGTCAACTATCCTTTTAAACTGTTCCTTGCTGCAACTACAAATCAGTGCATGCTCATGTTTAATTGTCACTCTTTTAGACTACCAGAAAACTAACTTTTACATAATGCTAGACATCTTCATCATCAGCAACATTTTGGAATAGCTATATTTCAAAATTAAATTCTTGCGCTGCATCTCTTAACCCTAAAGATGACATATTGTTCCAGACTCACTCATAATAGCAGTCATAGTGCCTTGCGGTGAGGTAATTGCAGTGAGTAAAATACAGGGAGTCTCAGATGTCGGTTTAACATGACGAGGTTAGATCAGTCAAGGAACTGATGCCTGAGCGTGCAGGATGAGCCGGAGACGAAACGGCGTGTTCTGCACCTGGATCACATGGCAAATTGCCCAACACTCATACACACACATGCATGCACGTTTGCAGACTCTGCCGAGGAGCCATTTGAGGACACACAACGTGCATTTCGTTACCTTTATCGGTCTTCAGCCCATAGTGCTCTGACTTCCGTGGTTGAGGTCTGCCAAGTCGCCAGAAGAACCAGGCTTTAAAAGACTCCCGGCGCTGCATCTTTTAACAGCTTCCTTCACTCTAGCGCTGTTTCTGGCGCCTTGATAACCTATGAAATACAGAGGGGGGAAGGAAGAACGATAAGGAAATCGTTTCACCAGATGGAACTGTCTAAAGTCAGGCGAAAGCAGAAGGCAGCGCATTTCATTTAAAAAACTCAATTTGACAAGATGAGACGAAGTCGTGGATTCCAATCATTACATTAAAATACTTTTTGTTATCTTTCCCACAGCACCCGTGAGACGTACAAAGGGTATTACGGAGAAAAGTCACGACAGTACAACACCTCCCAGTCATCGGGGTCGTGACTGTGCGACTACCAGCTGTGTTTTTGCCCTGAAAGGATGAGCAAGGCTTGACAAATCAAACATTTGCCCTGATCTGGCCCTGCCCTGCTCTATATTACACCGTGTGGAGAGGTGACTTCAGCACAAGAGGATGACTCTGTAGTGGTAATAAACCCTCATCAAATCGCCAGCAGCTGTGTGGCTATTCAACATGCTCTCCTTCTATTTTTTTAGGCCACAGCTGCACAGATAAAGGGTTAGGCAAATATTGCACAATGAACGACAAACATAGAGCTTCCTCTACATTCGGTTTCAATGCTCGCCCGTCCATTTTTAATTGCCATTCTCACCACCCCCCACCTGGCTCTCCGTTCGCCCTGCACAGCCCAGAACCCCTGAAAAGCGGTGACAGTGCTCCTTTGTTCACCCCAGACCACTCCTCTCCCTCGGCGCCCCCCATCCACCCTCCGTTTGGTTGACAGGCATGCCTGTACAAGCTTGGCAAAAACTGAGAGAGGGAAAGACAGCGTGAAAAGTGAGATAGAGAGCAGCGGGGAGGGTCTTTCGTTTTCAAGCTCCAACCATTCCTGCAGTTCTGTCAACTCAGCAATACCAGAGGGGACTTCAAAAGGGGGTAGAAGATGAGGCGACCATCAGTGTACAAGCCCTCCAAAAAAGAAACTGTAGATAGACACTAAGAATCAAGAATTCAGCTATGCATCACTTTCTAGGATCTACCTTGACAAAAACATCCAAGGCGTTCTAAGCCATGTATTTCCTTTACATAATGTGCATAATGTCCCATTTACAAGGTAGATATTCAAGTAAGACGCTTAGCCTGTATAGATGTGTCTTTATTTCCCCCGTGGCACAGTTCCCTTCGCCGTTAGATCGTAAGAAAAAGTAATTTCCCTGGTTTTAATTTAAATAGTCATTTTATGGTCTGCTTTATTTTAATGACTACGTTTATGGTAGCCATTTATCTTGGGAAAGATGCAAACAGAATTGGAACATATTTAAACTAATTAAAAACCAATCGAAAATAAACACATAAAGCATTCGGTTTTTACGTAACAAAACTTCTCATTAGCATAAACGCAAATTATGTAGCCTAAAATTTCGAAACACTGGCACTGACAAGCCAGAAACATACTCTATGGAAGTATGCAAACAAATTGTACATGTATGTTCTTGCAGTACTTTTAGAGGTAACAAACTTCAGTACTACAGGGGGCGACAGTTACCTGACAGAGTTAGTTTAATTAAAGACGGAATGAAACGTAATTTCCTATCGTCTTTTCTGAGTGAAACAGCTTCTTGAACATGAACAAAATAGGAATGTCAAATGGGAATTGATTGGATTGTTGTTGTTTGCTAATTGTTTTCCGTTATATATTATGAAGGCATATTACGAAATCGTGATATACACAGATAAATTATTTAAAATAAACACTGAAATTTTCCAAAAAAAAAGGCAATTTTGATTACACGATGACTTTAAACCATGACTTTATTCAGTACTAACTAGCTAGCCGTAAACAAATTGACACTTCAAGAGTATGTCGTATTTCATGCTAATGCCCATTATGGTGCTACTTGATGCAATGCTGAGAATGCATTTTACGGTTTGTTTCATTTTAATGCCGATGTTTATGGTAGCCCTTTACTTTGGGAAATGTGCAGGCAGATTTTGAACATCTTAAAAACCTTAAAACACATCATGTTCACTTCCTCCATGTTAGACTTGTGCCTTTATGCAAAATCCCAACAGCATGAGTAGGCCAGAAAAATACTCAAGGCATGTGGGCTAGATAGTTATGTCTCAGGTAACTAGATAAAATAGATATGAGGAGTGTGTAGAAGAAGACAGGTCATGCTAAAGCTCCCTACAGCTCCCCTTGTGGCAATGCTGAAAGTACAAAGTCTGCATAGCTCAAAGCGTTTGCGTTCACACAGTATGTTAGCTTGTACGTTATTTTGAGCATCTTAAATCACAAGCATTTTTCCAAAACTCAAGAAAAATCATTCAGATCCACTTGTAGCCATGAGTAAAGCAGCAAGAGAAATGTTTGGACTGAAGATGAGCACTCCTGTAGTGGTTGTGCTGATTCCACAATCCTCAGGCAATCCCTAGATAAACCTTGAGTGGAATAATTCAAGATTGTACTTAACATTTTTAGTCTTTGATATAGGAAGGATTTGAAAAGCATTTTTAAAACACTGACATATAATACTGACGTTAAAAACATCTCTCTTTTGTGTTATCAATTTTATCACAACAATACATGTAGTGTAATATACATATTTAGGGTAAATGTACCTATTAAGCTCACCAAAATCTACACTGAGACATTTTTAGTGCACAAGATATTGGTTTCAGTACAAAAAGTTCTGTTAAAATAAAATATTAATCTCTCTCACAAAAATATTTAATTTTATTTTAAATGAAAAAAAGCATTTAATTAAGATATACATCATTAAACACAAAAAGTCTGGCTGTGCTTACTGGGTACATTTCTGTACCCTTTAAGCACACCCCTGTTCCCATTAAGCTTACATCACGTTTTATTAAAAATTCTTGTTTATTTTAAACAACCTTTTTAAAGAATAATTGAAAAACATTTTTTGAAGGTACAAAGTCAATCACCAAAAAAACAGAACACTAAAATCAAGCAACAAGGCATTCAATTTGATCAGTTATATATTCATAGTGAAGTGCACATTGCAACATCAAGACTAGTTCACGTTCAGAAACACATTCAAAAATCAAATAAAACAAACCAATAAAAATTTCATTCATGGGGATGAACACAGAAACTAGCCTCATTATGAAGCCTCTTTTTAAATGGATGCCAACTTATCTATAGTCTCTTAAGGCTGGAATGCACTATATGATTTTTGCCTCGATTTTCCACAGATTCACAGTCTGGAGAAGTTGATGCCAGTTGCCAAAGATCAGAGCCAGTCTGCAGATTTGCGTTGACAGAATCCATAGAAAATCGATTAACTTAACTTAACTTAAAGTGACAACCATCAATTAATACTTAAAGTCTGTTTATGAAGTATTTACATAGACGTTCAATGTGGAAGAGCTTAAAGAGAGCACACTGAGCTTAATTGGAGCAGCAACAATTTTTTAATAAATTTCATGTAATATTAAAATGACAAGATTTTGCAAAATAAATAATCTAGGTCATGTATTAAGTTCATACATATTTATATGAACGACTATTATTAACAATATCTATGAAATTCTACTTTTTTCTTATTGATGTCACACTTAATCTGTGTGATTTTCATAGTAGTGTACCCTTTAAGCTCACCTTACAATAATATGAAATCTTTAAAAATTACAGCACTGTATAACGACAGACCAGCAATAAACTGTCAATTTATAATATTATGGATTTAAAAGTACAAGCTAGTAATGCCTGTGAAGTAATATATTAGCTTAGCACACAATCTTATACAGCTAGTCAGCTAACTGTGTTCTGTAGCATCTGTGCTATGTTGCTAAAACTACCTTTTGGATCTAACTTTAATTATTTCCCACATCCAAGTTCCAGGTTATAATATGCAAAAGTGTAAACATTAATCTCTTAATTTTACAGAAAGTAGTGAAACTTACCCAAAATAAAGGCTTAAACATCAAAAAAATGCATTTTTAAGGGGCTCCTCTTTTGGTGAAAGTTTTTAGACAGCTTTCAAAGTGGCCGCCAGACAGACATGGAGACTCCATATCTCAGTTCGCAATGATCTGGTTGACTTGAAATTACAGGAGGTATGTAGTAACAAACACATCAATTGGTTAAGACATCAAGTATGATAATAATGTATTGTTTCTTTTTATAATCTGAGCTCAAATATCGAAGTGTGCTTAATGGGTACTTGATAGGCATGTTTACCCTAACTATTTTTTTTTTCAGGATTTTTTGATCACAAAGGCTTAGAGCATGAGGAAGTTCAATACAGCATATTATAAAATTGCAGCTGAGAAAAGAAGTGAATGCTCTGTAATAGGAAGAAATGTTGAAATACATTGAAAATGTTGAAATGTTTCAATGACGTCAATTTTGATGACTAGCACTCTAAGTGAGTCGGACTTCAGGTGCAAGCAAAAGCAATGCTAATGCAGATGCTAACAAAGGCAATGCCACAAGTCAATAGGAGGGAGGGGGGAGCTTGACAATAGTCTCACGCCAAATTTACTCCAGCACAAATGTTTTTTAAAAGGACTGTTTAACTCAAATTAGGAGGTGACCAGGGCAGGACCACAGGGAGTTTGGATGCATTCGTAAACAGACCATGAAAACCTCTTGAGATTACTAGTCCCAGTACTCACATTGACAAAACAGGGAGGCTTCGGCAGTGGTGCTAAACTAATTGAGTGGTCCCTTGGGGGCTTCAAGTTCATTGTCCACCATGTCTCAATTAAACATCCATCAAACTGGCATCTAGTACCCAAGTAACAACCAAAAAACTGTGTCAATGTTCTTGTGAATGGCACATTTTTTGCCTCAGTCAGGGTAGAAAGCGATTGTCCAATAACGAAACTGACACATTATGAAATGTCTTCTCCATTTATCCACCATGAGAGTCCTAAAACTAACGGTGAAGGATCTCAGCAAGACGTCCTCCAAGAATTTGGCTGTGCCACCATACAGATAACACAAAGTAACCTTCTGGTGGTTTATTCATTGTGGAAGGGTTGCACAAAGTGCTGACGCCAATGGCTTGCCAATTTAAGCTTCCTTTCTGCTAGCTGTGGATAAATGCTTTGGATTTGAGAGCCACTAATGCTTGGATGCACTTCTTGTAATAAGTACAATATGGAAGTGCTTTGAAGTTTACCGCTCGCAGGTCTTTAGTTAACTTTGCAAACACATGAATAGCGTTCAAAGACATTAAATGAATCAACCGCAACTTGAAAGTTGGACCGGTCCCTAGAATTGGACTGAATGGATCACACAACACAGTCTAGAGTTGAAACAGCCGAACAATGAAATGATACTATATCTTCTGCATTGCAGCACAACTGACGGCAAATAAAGGCTCCCTGGTGCTGCTCTGCTTTGATAGAGCCACAAAGCCGAACAAATGCTGAATTTGTAAAAACTGCACATTCGACGGCCTTCATCTTGGATTGAGCTTCTGACAATGAGAGTTAATTCCCATCTTCCTTTTTGCACGATCTCCTAACTGGAACAAACACGTCCGCTGAATCTAACACAATGTCGTTTTCGAGCTGGATCGTTTTTTAATCGCTGCGATTGAGAGAGGCTTGAAGAATCAAGCGGCACACAGAGGCGACAGCGAATTAATTCCACCCTTCCTCTCGGCCTGTCGGAAAATGCTGTCAGGTTTCACTGGCGAGCCCTCGACGCTTGTCGCTTAAGTCTACCTAGCCTGAAACAGAGCCAGCAGGAATCCACCAACTCCAGTTTTGCCTTTCACGGTCCATCTCTGCAATTTTACGGATAGCCCAGTAACAGTTATTTGCTTTCAGCTGTCGGAGGGGATCCTGGTTGTCTACCTACTTTGGATCCAAACTGCAAATCTTTAACAGCCCTCGGTTGTTCTCTCCCTTGGTTATCGATTGCAGAGTGGCTGTTCTTTGTCCAGTCCTCGGAGGAAGTGGTGTGAAATTATCTGTATATGAGGAGCCCCGTGGAACGAGAGACCCTTTTTTGTTGTTGCTGTTAAAGAAAGATAGCGACTGCAATTGGTATAAAGCTGTATTAAGCTGTACAAGATGCAGCATAATTTCAAAGGCTTTCATACGTCTATTTCCAAACTGGTGACACTGGCGAAAAAATATAAATCATTATAATTGCCGAAAAGTACCAGAGTTGAATTAATCGACTGATAATGTGAACTGATTGAACAAACAAAAATGTGTGATAACATTTTTTTGTTGTCTCATTCCTGACAGTTATATGTACATAACTTCTTAGCTTAAGCTAGCAAACGTTTTAGCTTAGCATTTTGGTTCATTAGCTAAAAAAAGTCATCCAGTTAAAGAAATATGAACAAAATTACCATCTAGCAACATTATTGATGAGAAAAATGAGAGAATGTCAGTATAAAGCTGAAAATGAAGGATAATTTGGGCACTATTTAAAACTATATGTAATTGTTTTAAGATAGCTAGCGTGCAATTCTTATTTTACTATTTTAAGTAGTCTGCCAGCTAAAAAAAAGTGAAGAATCACTAAGTGAAAGAGCTTCTGAGGAAAAAACACAGGATAAAGGGGAAATTAGATCTCTAGTTTATGGTAAATCATATCTACTTAGTTTGCTTCACTTTCAGTCATTTAATCAGTGATTGATGACTTATAAAACCATTAAAGACTTATCTGAACACGTACACACCATGTACAATGAGCTCAGACTTTAAAAATTAATAAAAAGCTCTTATATTTTGCATGTTTTGCTCAGACCTAATTATAACAAGCAACCTTATGTACCACAGATACCACATGCTAAAGCAAAAAATTAAAGAACTATTAGCACGCACACTTCTCAAAAACAAATTAAAAACAAATCAGTACCTCTTTTTTCCTTTTTTTTTTAAAGTCAGCTACTGTGTGGGGGATTACAAAATGAAAACTGCAACTGAGAAGCAAAACTGCTCATTAGCATAGCAAATCTCTCCCAGAATTCATCCGTGTTGACGGGACAAAAGTCAAAAGTGTTCAACAAGCTCTCTGCATGTACTGGAATGACATTTCTGCGGGTTAGCTCCCAAAACACAGTATGAAATAAGAGCAAGCAGCTGTCTCTTACTGCGTCCAGATGGCGGCAGAACGTATGTAAATTGCCTCATTAACCTTACAGCACTTAACTACCGGGCTGCGCTGATGGTTCGGCCCACACGGGCATTTTATTAAAGAACATTAATAGCATCAGGCAGCAATCACCACTGCCTGAGGTGATTTGCTCTGGCATTATCAAACACTGTAATAATTATACATGACAACCTCCTGATTAATGCATTCATGAATATTACAACACTGCATTATCTTTAGTTGCGCCTTCCATGAACTTCAGGGCTGCTTTAACAAACACTACAAGAAAAAGTAGGTTCTTCCGCCCACCCTCGCAACCCTTTTGGTCTCAGCCACACCTCATACAAACAAAAAATAAAAAGGCATCACGCAACATTACCCCCAGCCCTCTGGAGTGTATGTGATCGACGAAAACCGTGGAGAACCGACCTGCACCTGGAGCACAGAGGGGCACGGCATAGGTCAAAGGTCAAGCCCCCAAGGGCCACTGACTAAACAAGCCTCCACTCCCTCTCGCTCTGAAAAGACCAGACAACCCCTGTGGTTGCTGCTCACAACATGGGTCTTTTCGTCCTTTCTTTTCGCTCCTTCCCTCGTTGTCTTTCTCCTTTGGAGAGGCGCGTTAATCCATAATCACTCAAACGACCAGGAGCTCAATTATGCACCAGTTTCTCCATTTTCTCTTGACACATAAAGATCTAAAAACAATTAACCTCTACCCGGCGACGCGTTTTCACACTGAACGCAAGAGGAATAAGTCAAGAACCCTCCATTCAAATTCCACCCCATAATTCAGCAAGCATAAATATTATTACATATTTTCCTTTAATGCTGGGCTGCGTAGTTTAAGCTTAGCTGACATAATGGATAGGATTTCTATACATACTGAAATGAAAACTGCTACATAAGATGATATTCATTAAAAATATGACATTTTTAGGAGGGATATGTGTAGGTGTAACCCAGATTTCTTTATAAACCCATTTTACTGATGCTGTTTGACATGTTAGGAAGGTTCAATCTTAAAATTTAGATAGATCACCCAAAAATGAACGTTCAGTGTGAATGTCTTTCTTCTGCTGAACACAAAAGATAATATTTCTAACAATTTAGAACAAAAAATTTTGGTGCAAATTATTCCTTTAACCACCTTAGACATTGACAGGGACATTTCAACACCAATATTCATCTAAAGTAAAAAATCAAAAACAATCAGTTCCTCTTTTTTTCTCCTTTTTTGAAGTCAGCTACTGTGTGAAGAATTACAAACGAAAACTGCAACTGAAAATCAAAACTGCTCATTAGAATAGCGAATCACTCCCAGAATGCATCTGTGTTGGTACAAAAGTCAAAAGCGTTTAACAATCTATTCTATTTTGGTCCCTCAAAATGTTGAATAATTGTTTAGGTTTATACGCTAAAAAAAAAAATGAACCTTTTACTGAACAGTTCTTAAAAGAACCATTTTTTCTTAGTCTGAAGAACATTTTAACAATCTAAAGAACCTTTTGTGGAATGGATGTTAAGAGTTCTTAATGGAACCATAAACGCCAATAAAGAACCTTTATTTTTAAGTCTCTGTGATGATCAGAAATACATCTACTAAAAACATACTCGATATCTATATCCACAATGTGCATTTCTATACGACTTTCCCCTCGGCAGCCCAAAAACGTTCAGTCAAAACGGAGTCAATGGGTGTGACACTAGGGAGAACACACGCCCATGGCCTCTCGCCCAAGCCGTGCAGTTCTCTACGTGAGGCTGTCTGATTGTATTGAGCCCTTTAGCCCTCAATAAACACTCTTCCTCTGTCAGAGAGTCTCAGTGGCCTCCTATTCATGCGCAGGTAGAATGCCTAAAGAACGCGTGAGAGGAGAGAAAAAAACAGCTTGTTGCTTCTATTGAACCTTTTATTACACCCCTTCAAAGGCTTATGGCAGAGGAGGAGAGCGGGAAAGAAAGGATCTGCCGTCTACTTAGTGCCATTGTACTCCCAACATGTCGGCTCTGAGCTGTGTGAGAAAACACAAGCAGGCTACATCCAAATTATTGCACGTCGAGCAAATCAAAGTGCACTAGCTTGAGACAAAATGGCGATTTTTGGGACATATTTCAAATGTAACAGAGATTTGGGTGTGGTAAGCGTAACTATCATTTTAAAAATAATAATTCAATTATTAAAGAAACTTTTTACACTTCAGCATCCAACTACTCATTTTTTTTTTAATTGCCATATGAATCCTTCACTGAAATCAAACGTTAATATTGTGCTTTTCGTTAATTTTACAACATACACTTCTTTCAAAATTATAATACACTGTTCAGGATACGGTGCAAAAAGGGTGTTTTATCAACCCACAACTCCATTCTTCAGCTTTCCTCATCGCACATTCATTCTTGCATTTTTACACCTCACTGTATGTAATTTCACATGCGGTGAACCTAATCTTACTCAGACAAAGCACTTAAACAAGCTGAGAATCCAACGCTCTGTCTAATCCACAGATTAAAGAAAACTAAGAGTATCTGGATCTTTACGAAAGCAAAACATGCACTGTAAACTGACAGGTCTTGTATGAAAAAAAGACCTTCTATGTAATTTTGAAAAGCATGGTTGAATAAACACTCCCGCTTACACACACACACACACACACACACACAAGGAGACATTGTTGTTCATGCTTCTCCTTGCATGTGTGCCAGACTTCTTTCTCCGTGGTCCATACATTGCAGAAGAGTTGGCCCCTCATATACTGCATACTGGCCCCCAACATTAAGCGCTGGCCCCTTGATTGTGCAGGGCAAGAGATGCAAGAGGAAAAAAAAACAGAAGAAGAGACAAAGTAGTGAAAAAAAGAGCGAAAACAACTGGCAGGCATCCAGACTCATGGGGACTGCGTTGATCATTATGTCTAGCCTTCAGGTGTCTGAGCCGGCTGCGTTTTGGGGGGAGGTGTGGTTACCAAAGAAGCAGACAAAGAGAAACTCGTTCACCGGGATCAAGAAAGCGAGGGAGGGAGGGAGGGTACAGAGAGAGAGGGAAAAAATGAGAAAATGCTATAAAAATTTGATTAGCCGATCCTCCACTGAAGTGACTTTCTGTGTTCTCCTGCCTTTTTTTTCTTTTTTTTTTCAAAGCATCGCCCAAGAGAACAGGACAGACTGATTTTTTTACAGGTCCTAATTAAAAACATCTGAAGACCCTCAGACATCAAACAGTCTTGCAAGGTCTCACTGCATTGCATTGCTATCTAATTTTTAATTTTTTTTCGAAACTCAGGTTTCTCTGCTCTCAAGATGTTAAATTAATATTAATACAACCATTATTTATATTTATGAGCCGCATTTAAACATGGAAGTCTGCATATGATTAATAAAGGAAAACAAACACAACTGTTTGACACAGGTCACCGACTGTCACAACTTTACAGCACGCGTCAAATTGAACAAAAACAGACAAATTGCATCAGATTTTCACATGGGATGATAATAAATCTCATTCGAATATTAAAACAAAAAATTTTCTGAAATAAATCAATTCTTAACTGAACGAGTCAGTAGGTTTACACTGGACTAGATCAGGTCGAAAATGTTAAATGTATTTCACAAAAAGACAAGCAATAAAAGAATTAACTCAAATTTAAAAATAGTTAATGAATACACAAAATCGACTATATAATAGTACTGTAATATAAAATCATTTTGAAAAACCCTCATAATTAGCTTTAAACGCTTGTTATTGCAGAACACCTCTGTAAAGATCAAAACAAATTCTGATTAAAAACTAAACTACGATAAACATCTAGCACGTCTTGCAAAGTATTTTTTATAGAATTAAAAAAATAAGTAATATCGATACTAACCATTCATTCTGCTCGAGACGCCGGGTTCCTCTTGCATTCGCGGAAACTCCGAGCGATTACAGTAAAAACTGCTGCTTGCTGTTGCGTGCGCCGCGTTACCTTTGCGTTTAACTTCTTTTGCGCGTCTCGCTTCCTGCGCAGTGGGAAGAGACCAGAGCCGCGCGCGTCACCAGAAGCGGAGCGCTCCTATTGGCTGAACGCGTGCACATTGATAACGCTGCTCTTTGTTCCATTGGGCGCAAGCGGAGGGACAGACGCTCCTCCTCGCTGATTTCGGTGCGCAAGAATGTGTGAGAAGAAAAATGGGGAATGTCTTCTGATATCTGAGGTCAAAACGTCTTCAAAGCTGCTGGAACAATTATTGCACCAGTAAGAATCTGCATAGGTAGTTTAATTTATTGATTATTTATTGATAATCGTTTGCATTAATGATAATAATCATGCTGCTTTCATGCATTTTAAATATAGCATCACACTTGATATTCAGAAAAGTCGTTGGTATTCAAATATATTAAGCAAATACATTTTAACGCATTGTATTATATTTATGATATATTTTAGACTAAATAAATAGAAATAAATCATATAAACGAAATATTCTATGTAGTAAATGATGTTTGCATGGACATAATTTTATTGATAAATACTTCTAATCATCTAATGAAAGACGTTTCTTTTTATTTCAAAACATAATTTTAAATAGAAAATATGAAAACTGGTAGGTGTTGCTACTAGAAATGTACTGTAAAACTAAAGCTTAAAAATAAAACAACTTTTTATATATTATATTTCAAAATATAATTTTATTTCATATGGTAAGACATCTTAATTAAATGCCGTTAACCAAATAACAGATTTTAACTATAGCATTTTTGATATATATATATATATATATATATATATATATATATACATTTTTATGTACTTTTTCACTAACCTTTTACAGAATTCAGAATATTTTCAAACTCAGTCACATTTTCCCATAAATTATGTACAGTAACTGCAATAGAAGATCATTTTTGATGTTACTTGTGGCACCACTTTCATCAAAAATGTTACATTTATGTTATCAAAATGACATAACAAGGACAGTTATATATAAAATTATGAGAAAGAGTCAAAAGTAAATCACCTTTTAATGTATTCAGTTGTTGTTTATATTTGTTATATGAGATTTCATCCACCTGTAAGAAAATGTTTAAATGAATGCAATAAAAACCTTAATAAAAAAGGAAAAGAAATACAGAAAGAAAAAAATGGTTAATTATTTCCATCTTATTTCATTATTTATTTATTTATGGGTCAAACAAATGCATCAGATGGCTATAATATCTCACTTTAAAGGCGATTTAAAGAAAATTCAATGTTCCTTTATTCTCAAGACTGACGTATTCTTCATAAGATACCTGTTTATTTGTGCATCTCAGCACTTCCATTCACATACATCCTTCACTTCCTGAGTTATTTTAATTGGATAAATGTCCCACATGCCATTAAACACAGTAATGACCAAATATTCATCGGGATTCTTCATAAAGCCATCTTGTTTACTCAGTTACCCCCACAAAGTGAGCGTTAATCGCTGGCGTTCCACCATAGGAGGCTCTTTTCTTTGGATTTTGATCGATTCAGTTCACTCTTAGATTCGGAGACACTGAATTGTGCTTAAATGCTCATGCGAGAGGAATATTCCAGCCTCTTTTTTCTCCGAGTGGCTTGGAAAACCAAAGGCCCAAGGTATGTTGGGGAATATTAGAGCGTGTGTAATGCGGGTGAACATCCTCCCTGCATGAATGCAGCATTAAATCAATATTCTGCAAAGCTTCCCCTTCTTGAGTTATTCACTTGACTGCTGTCATAATCCACCATGTGGGCTGTGCAGTTGTTTTCTGATTTTTTGTGACGCCCCTTCTCTCTCTCTTCCTCATCTGAATGGCCCACCACCACCTTCATGCTTTGATAATTCTGCAAGGGGGGAAAAAAGTGTCTGATGACATATTCTTGTCTTTCATTATGTGTGACAGCCAAAAAAGGCAAATCTAACAGCTGATTAGCGTACATTAGCTTTGACAGGCATTTGAATCGAGCCGCACCTGCTACTGGCAGACTGGTCATCAGCATCTTTTTTTCTCTTTCACTCTCAGTGTTTCTCATGTTGGTTGGTTAGCTCTGGGTAGCCGCTGTAGCATGTGGTGTCGAAAGCATTCCTGCTGTTTACTGAAACTTAACTTTGCATTGCATTTCCTTTCCAGATTTAAGACTCTTTAACAATGCAACAGTGTACAATTAAACAGATTGCATACTTAAAAGGTCGCAAGCAAAGTCCGAAACTAACTCTTTGTCAAGGCTGCTTATAAATAGAGGAAATTTTCCAGGGAATGCTTGTTTTATATATATATACCTGTCATGAAAATGTGATTTTTGCTTCTGACATCTTCGTTTTTGTGTCTTATGCAAAGAATATTCCATATATGCGAGCTCTAGAAAAAGAAAGACACTTTATGGATCCTAGACCAAGTTGCTATGGAAAAAAGACATTTTAAAAAGAGACACGTATATATAAAAACAAATATAATTCAATATCTAAAGAAGTGCTGTTAATCAATTAAAAATTTTTACTAATTAATCGCACATTTTTCTGAAATTAATCGCGATTAATGGCGATTAATCCCACCTAACATTAAAGTTTTTAAATATACCTTTATATTGCAATAATTTCACATTCAATCTTCAAATTAATGTAGAAACAACATAAACACAGTATATTTTTAATATTTGTTTAATGGCAACTTTTTTAATGACTGAAGGCAAATATCACTGAGACCAATACTACTGATGTCTCTATTAAATCCCCCCCCCCCCCCCCCCCCAACAATTAACAGCTAACAATTTTAACATTTATTAGACTTTAAAAAATAACAACTTTTAATTTAAGTGAACTTAAAACAATCTTCACATAAACCCATTATAATAAATGTCATATTTAGCTACCTGTGCCCTTCAGCAAGTAGGAAATATGCAGAAGCTGGATAAAGTTATCAAAAACTAAATTCTAAATTAAATATAAATCAATCCTTAAAAGCTACAAAAGTTATTAATTTCCTCTTTTTTTGTTTTGTTCTTTGATTAACAGACATCACAGCATGGGTTATTAGGTTATTTGGCTGCTATGACTTTAAGAGCTGCCTCTGTTGAACATGACATGATCTGACAAACACGCTTGTAGATTCATTCGCGCTTTAATATGAAATGATACAGGCTACAGCGCGCACCACTGTATTTGTTTATACAATTGAAGAGCACGTGTTACAAGCACAGTATAATGGCTGACAGGACAGAAAATTTTGTTTTTACAGACATATGACCTGACAACATCTCATCTGACCGCAGTTCACTGATGTTCTACTGAAGCTCCTCGTCACCTGTACCGTTTCCTCACTCATTTGACTAGCGCCTGGCGCAGAGGTGAAGTTGAAGTGTGCCTCTGAAAAAAGTAACCTATTTGATGTGGTCGTAAAAATGTTCTGCGCTCAATAAATAAACACAATTTTTGTCAAGAAAATAGAGACAGAAGCAGCAGTTGTGAGTGGGGTAGCCAACCCTAGCTACGCCCTTGCGTTAACTGTGTTAAATATTTTTAACGCCATCATTCGCCTGCTTTAACGTGCTAATTTTGACAGCACTAATCTAAAGCTACTTACATTTGGACCTCTGTTGTAACATGATTCATCAAGGTTAGTTTGAGACCCTTTGGATACTAAAAGGCAATTTTCTGAAAATGAGAGTGTTGATGATTTTGTTAAATGATTAAATCAGAAATATTATTGTGACTCAGTCAATTAAACAAGCTGTGAAAAGGGCTGTAGACTGTGGCATTTCTGTAGTAGTGCCACATTTAAAATGGCTGCCTGAGGATAGTTAGCATCATTTCCAGTTGATAGTCATGGTTCATATCAAGGAACAGGCTTGTGCAAATTTATTATGAAAATATTTTTACCATTAATCTGGTCAGAAGCACAGTCATACTCAGAAGGCCTTCTTACTTTCATTTTTAGTCACCCAATAAGGGCTTGTCAGTTATGTGTTACAATATCCTGCTGCAGGTGTGTGTGTATGTATGTGTGCGTGTGTGTGTGTGTGTGTGTGTGTGTGTGTGTATGTATGTATGCATTTGGAGGGGGCAACAAATCAACAAACAGAATTCAAAATAAAGAAGGTCAGCAGCAAAGCATTCATCGCAAATGAGCAAAATCTTATCTTTGTTCCACTCCTAAATTTAGACTGACATTTTTCAATGCTTAGCACAAATGCTTAGCAAAGAGGATTCAGAGAACCGTTAATGCATGATGATTTAGGTCTAATTTTAGCTTTAGCTCTGATGCAAGGACGTAAAACAGCCTTGCCCACGTAGGCTTCAAAAAATATTTCTTGCTTCATTTTTGGAGTTTTTTTGAAAGCACAATAATAATTTTCCACTTTCCGCATTGTGTGATTACCAATTATTGCACATATTTATGAATATTAATGTTTAATCAGTTCAAAGGCGAGTGTATGCAAAGTATCTGCAGTGGCAATGCATGTATGAATTGCATTATCTTGAGCTGCAGCATAGACCTCAAGCCATATGTATCTAGATATCTACAAATACGCTATAACTTAGTGTAATAACTATAAATAGCAGTGCCATTTTTTTTTTCAAATAAACCTAATTTCTTTTCATGGAAACTGTGATAGTAAAAGAAAAAACATTTGTGCATTTGTATTCATAAGTATTTTTATGCATATTTTCATACATTTTCATGTACAATATCAACCTACTGTGAGGATATAAAACAAATGTTTATATACAGTATGTACAACTTTAGAGACAAAAATCTTTATGAATCCTCTAAAGACAGAAGCAAATGATCCAGAAACTTTGGCTGAGAAAGACGTTTTTATCTGCAAATTTATTAATAAATAAAATCCAGGTTTGGTTAATCAAAGTAAATTCATTTGCGCTCTTCATATGGCTGAAATTAATTATCAGTCAAACACACAGAGTTGTATATACATAAAACATATTGACATTTTAGAAACCATCTCTCCATGTTGATATTGAATGTATCAGTCTATCCGAATGGCAAAAAAATATGAGGTAGAACCACACTTTCCACTCCAACACCTACGAATACGGATGCGATCACGTTTAAGATTCAAAATTATGAGTCAAATTTAGAGCATCCCTAGCAAACCTCAAGATTCGAGTATGTGTTGCACAAAAAACCCTTGCAAAATTGTGCTACATTGACAGTTTCACTTGAAATCGGAGATTAGGAAAGAAAAATGGCACTGTTTCCATACACATTTATCTGCTTTAATCCAGTTCTGAGTGCACCACGTTCCCTACATCTACTCCACGGAGGTTTGCTACACCGTCAGCTTTTCCATCCATCTGTTGTGAAGACCTCGCTATTGCCTCCACGATGCCATAGATTGGCTATTTAACGCTTGCCTCCTCTGCCTTACGACACTGCAGCCACAGGTTTCATCCCAAACACGCAAACATACATGCACACATACGCACACAAAGCCCTGAGGGAAGAGTGTGACATCTGCCCCGGCCTCTGTGCCAAAACGAGGGGAAAGAAAAATCCTACTGCTCAAAGCGACAGCCTGCCAGTCGAGCGTGCTGAGGACCCTGGCAGGCATCACGGTTCAGCTGAGAGATGCTGATAATATCCACCCGGGTTTGCCTGTGGACACCTTCAAAGAATGCCATTTCTCCAGAAAAACAGCCTGGGCCCTAAAAGCAGCCTGGCGTGTGAGCGCAATATGTCTTGAGACCTAGCATTATCTATTGCTGAAGGAGACCTAACCTCATTACGCTGCACTCGCCGTATGAGATGTCTGAGGAGTTAATGGAGGTTATTAGATTCGACCCCTCGATTTGGGTCTCAGGCAGCCACTGTAATTATTTTGGTGGGACTGATGGATGACAAAGTGGAGCTAAAGGTTTCGCTTGTCATTTTGGTCAGTCAGGTTTCATAAAGACAGCAAATGATGATTCACACGTGGGAACCGAAAATCATCATTTGCAGAGTGTCGAGTTGCAAGGAGTTCCCAATTTCAGGGCCAACGAAAAAAATAGTCAAGTCAGAGCATGTGTAACACTGCAGTGTCTCAGGCAGTTCGTCTGATTTTCAATCATCTAACAATTCATACAAAAACTTTAACAGAAGCTTCCAACAGGGGTCATCCAATCAGAATTTAACGCAAATGCGCAAAGGAAATGATTGATACCTTGCAATACCTGGTTGGTTCGCTTTGCAGAAGTTTCAGTGGTCTCTTCTTCTGATGCCTTATGCCCGAGACACACCGCACGATTTTCGGCTGTCCAAGATGAAAGATTGGCATCATGAAACAATCGTGGCGATTTCTGTGATAGTGGCTCCTAATCGGTGGCTCCTAATGTCATTTTGGTCGATCAGATCACAAGTGGACAATGGAGACACATACCCGTTTACACCTGGCGTTTTAACTTTCGACCACTTCTAACCAGATTACCCCCCGTGGTGCTGATTATGTCAAGAGGAGGGTAAATGGGCGGATCCCTCTGTCGACATCAAAACACGA
Source organism: Spinibarbus caldwelli (assembly GCA_039654775.1). Lineage (NCBI taxonomy): Eukaryota > Metazoa > Chordata > Actinopteri > Cypriniformes > Cyprinidae > Spinibarbus > Spinibarbus caldwelli. The sequence goes on from CM077231.1 coordinate 12,885,231, forward strand.
CCGGGAGGGCTAAAGTAATCGCGCACTAAAGTCTGCTTACTCACTGCTAGTGTTGTTAGCAAACATGCTGCACAAAGTTTTGTTCATGTATATGTATGGGATTTTTCAGATATTTCAGAGCAATGGAAGACATAATCTCAGACAAATTTCACACGTTCGCAAAACTTGACAAAAGAGAAAAATGCGGAGAGCAGCCGCTTTCGTTTAGTTTCGGCCCGTCAAAGTTTAAATCCCATCTGATAAGCATGCGTCCTTGTACAGTATGTGTCGCAATGATTAGGTCAGTAGGTGTAGGTGGTCTTTTGTGACTGCTCGAACGCATTCAACCACATCAGTGTCTACACCACGAAAGCAATCCGGTCGAATGCGTTTTCGACTACCTCTGGAAGTGGTCGAAAGTGGACAAGCTCAAAACATTTCACACCCCGTTTACACCTGTATTTAGCGTTGTCCACTTGTAATCTGATCCACCAAAACGCATCTTAATACCAAGTGTAAACAGGGCCAAAGATGGCCATTGTCACGGTCTTGCGCCCAAAGATAACCTACGATAATTTTCTGAGAGTGTCAGAGATTCAGCATGATCATCGCACAGTGTGTTTGCTGCTACGACCCACGTTTACTGACCACCCAATAAAAATGCGACATGAAATCAACGCAACATGGTGCTAAAACACAAAACTGCTTACCTCAACCTCTTATCCCTTTCTCATTCACTGCTTCCACTTTTCTTCAGCCCACATAAAACCTCCAACTACCAAAGTGTGATTCATCATGCTTTTTGTTTACCACTAATGCATGCTGATGACGTTTTATTCTTTTATAGTAATGTGTGTCGTAGCGTGAAACTCAATAGGTGTCATCATCGTACAGTCTACATACATGTTGTACCCAAGTTTATTAGATCCATGTCGCACAGTGTGATTTGCAGTGATCGTATAGGATTGCTAAAATTGTGCAGTCTGTAGAAGGCTTTACACCAAACATGCAACAATGCAATATCAGGTAGGTATGTTGACAGGGAAGCAGGATGGAGTGGAAAATCTAGACAATTTAGGCCCACCTTCGAATTACAGATTTATGCAGTACATTGCATTTTCATTTTCTTGTATTCAACCCTGTTTTGCAAAGAAGCTCAGAAGATCTTCAAGAAATGATGCCATAATTGGACAAATTACTACATAATTTAGTTTTAATAAGGGTTACATTTGCACATATGTTCAAATGTGGTGTACACGGTCAATACAAAGTGTAAATTGACTATTTATAGCGGCTTAGAACATACAATCATATATTTGAGTCAGTATTCAAGAGACCCTTTAAAATCTTGCAAAACCAGTCAAAGGTTGAGTTCCTCTGCAGAACATTTGGTGGTCTTCTTTGGTCTCTTGCTACATAGTATGACTTATTTGCACGTACCCTATGTATCGGCAATTTACAACAGCTTTGGACATACAGTCATATTATTGAGACAGTATTCTAGAGACACTTTAAAACCTGCAAAACCAGTTGTAATTTTGGGTTGCTTTGCAGAACTTTTGGTGGTCTTCTTTGGTCTCTTCATGCCTCGCAGAGAAGCCCAGAAGATTTGCAAGATAGTTGGGCACAATGCAAAATGATATTGCAACTTGACCAGTACCACATAATTTAATTTGGTTTAAGGTCACATTTGCTTGTACCATCTATACTGGCAATTTACAATTTTATAGTTTTGAGACAGTATTCAAGTGACCCTTTAAAACCATGCAAAACCTGTAGCAAGTTTGGGTTGTTTAGCAGAACTTGGTGGTACTATGTTTACAATGGCTAAGAACATATAATAGTATTTTTGAGACCCTTTAAACCCTGCAAAACCAGTCGTAAGATTGGTTTTCTTTTTCTGAACTTTTGGTTGCCTCATTTAATCTCTTGATGCCTCACTGAGAAGCCCTGAAGATTTCCAAGAAGGTTTGGCCAAAGTGATGTTTCAACTTGCCACGTTACTAAAAAATGTAACTGATGTGTGGTTACTGGTCTGACTATAATGGTGACGGTAATGGCCTTGAACAAGCTCATACAATCAGATTTTAGAGACTTTTTTTAAGGTTAGGTTGCTTTGCAGAACTTTTGGTGGTGTCTTTCTGTCTCTGCCTTTCGGAGAAGCCTTGAAGATTTCCAAGAAGGTTAAATCTGTAATAGTCATACAGTCAGAGAACAGGTACGGTTGAATGGGATAAACCCTCAAAAGCACTTACATCAACGATAGAAAGGTGTTCACGGGCTCATTTATGTCACACTGAGCTGCGCTTGAGAGAAATGAGTGCAAGAATGTGTCACGTTCCAGTTCTCAGTCTTTAAGCACCTCAAAGCAGACCTACTTGATGCAAAGCTTCAGGCAGACTTTTTGACTTCAAAATAAGCTGCAGTTTTATTAACAATTGCATCATCTTAAAACTAAACTCTGGGCTGACCATGCACACTTCAATTTGTGTATTTACACTTAAGAATGAGCTGCATACTGTTGTCTCAAAGGGGCTGTAGTAATTCTGGGAACATGGCATGTGTTCTGCAGAGAGGATCCAGAGCAGATCCAGGTCAGCTGCGAGGTCTCAGCTGTAGTAATAGGCTTCACCTGTCATCGGCATGAGACCCTTCTGCCTGGCACACGCACGCCCCTCACCCACCAACCCAAGTAGATATCAACTTAAACAGCCCACTCATGCGTATCCTGCTTCGAAAAACACTCAGTCTGTCAGCTTCTGTTACACCCCTCTATTTCTCTCTCTCGCTCTCTCCCCCTCTTCCCTGCTATCGTTTGAGTCGCATCACCCAATCAGCTGTATATCACACATCTGAAGCCCTGGAGGTGTAAATTAAAGAGAGTGATGCATCCTAAAAATGTCTTCAGTGAACTGAGTGAATGTTTTAAGAGTGTTTTCTCCCATCAAACAAAGTCTCTGATGGATATAATGCATGCAAACCTTTAAACTTAGAATTTTACATTTGAATTTGATACAATTCCATTTTAAGAGATAAAAATTTCATTTCCAAAATTAAATAATTTTTAGGAGTGAACTTTCCCAATGGATGATGTCTCTGATGGACATAATGCATGCAAACCTTTTAAAATCTGTTTTTTGTTTTATTTAAGTTTGATACAATTCCATTTTAAGACATAAAAATGTAATTTTCAAATTTAAATAGAATGTTTTAGAAGTGAACTTTCCCAATGGATGATGTCTCTGATGGACATAATGCATGCAAACCTTTTAAAATCTGATTTTTGTTTTATTTAAATTTGATACAATTCCATTTTAACTCCCTGGAGTCGGATGTCTCGCCAGCGAGACAAGCTCATTTTTTTTTTTTCTTATCAGTGTGAAAGACACTAAAAATACTCCGTCGATTTTGGTCAGTGTGTTATACATCAACTGAAACTTTGAAGTATCTATTTTTTTCGGGTACACTCACAATAAAAACAAAATGTTGTGGTTTTGGAAAATAAAGAAAACAAACAGGGTGCGCTCTCTATCTTCTCCGTGTACGCGAGCGGCTTTTAGAAACGCGTCACTAAAATGAACTGTAACTCAGCAAATACTCAGCACACAGACATGGGAGTTATATCTATAGCAAGCTTGAAGTGTCTACTTTTAAATGAAGTAAGTCTTATCGAAAACAAATATTCTGTGATAAAGTAATCCGTATGAAACCAACTCGATGTTCAATCTTTCCCGTCTAACTCGTTATCTTTAATGCAATCCCGCCCCCTCGCGGCTCGCGCCGTTCATATGTAAATATCCACGTGAGACACGTGCGAAACGCCCAACATAAACAAAGCGTGAGGAGATCGTTCATCGCGGCTACTGTTCGTTTCTGGAAGAAGAAAAGAAGAACAAGATTTCATCCAGTAGAGGAGACCAATCTGATGAGTAAGTAATGTTTCTTTTTTGCGTTAGTTAACCTGTTATTGTGACACAAACTTGAACAGATTTACTAGTTGGGTTGTTCCCAAACTACATCATGACGAATGCTACCGTCTAAGAATGTTTAGACCATGTTTATTACTAATACTCTGTTCACAAATATATTTTAATAGGGTGCTAAACAATAATAATAATTCGTTTCTCAGATATAAAATATCCTTTTTTTATAGTACAATATTTGACTGCCATCAGTTCATGTAAATGAAGTAAATGAAGAGGTATCATATCGATCACAAGTGCAGTATGGAGTACCTCAAGGCTCAGTACTGGGGCCGTTACTTTTCACGCTTTACATGTTACCCTTGGTAGATATTATCTGGAGACATGATGTTAGCTTTCACTGTTATGCTGATGATACTCAGCTCTATATTTCTTCACGACCCGGTGAAACACACCAAATTGAGAAACTAACGGAATGCATAGTCTATATAAAAAACTGGATGACGAATAACTTCTTACTGCTAAATTTTGAAAAAACATAATTTAGCAGTAATAACGTAGAACACTATCTAACACTTGACGGCTGCTCTGTCAATTCTTCTTCATCAGTTAGGAACCTAGGTGTGCTGTTTGATAGCAATCTTTCATTTGAAAGCCATGTTTCTAGTATCTGGAAAACTGCGTTTTTCCATCTCAAAAACATATCTAAATTGCGACCTATGCTCGTAACGTCAAATGCAGAAATGCCAATTCATGCGTTTATGACCTCAAGGTTAGACTACTGTAATGCTTTACTGGGTGGTTGTTCTGCACGCTTGATCAATAAACTACAGTGGGTTCAAAATGCAGCAGCTAGAGTCCTTACTAGAACCAGGAAGTATGACCATATTAGCCCGGTTCTGTCAACACTGCACTGGCTCCCTATCAAACATCGGATAGATTTTAAAATCTTGTCAATTACTTATAAAGCCCTGAATGGCTTAGCTCTTCAGTACTTGAGTGAGCTCTTATCACATTATAGTCCTCCTCGTCCGCTGCGTTCTCAAAACGCTGGCCATTTGATAATACCTAGAATATCAAAATCGACTGCAGGCGGCAGATCCTTTTCCTATTTAGCGCCCAAAATCTGGAACAATCTACCTAACACAGTTCGGGAGGCAGACACACTCAGTCAGTTTAAATCTGGATTAAAGACACATTTCTTTAACCTGGCTTACACATAACACACTAATACACTTCTATTATTCAAATCCGTTAAAGGATTGTTAGGCTGCATTAATTAGATCAACCGGAACCGGGAACACTCCTCATAACACACGATTTACTCGTTACATTGTAAGAAGAATGGCATCTACGCTAATATTTGTCTGTTTCTTTCTTACTCTGTTTCTCAGTCCGTGTCCGGATCAGATGGTGGATCGGCACTGGGAGATGATGTCTGCGACCCTGATCACCTGTCGCCTCTGGGTTGCTCAGTTGGGGACACTTAATTTCTAACAATTATCATCAATTTGATTTCATATATACTATTTAAACTAAACTGAGCTAGACAATGACATCTCTGAATTCAATAATGAAATGCCTTTAACTGAAAATTGAGTGTTTAATCTTATTATTATACATTACTGAAACTCTATCCTCCAATTTGATACTGTTAAGTGCTTTGACACAATCTGCATTGTTAAAAGTGCTATATAAATAAAGGTGACTTGACTTGACTTGACTACAAAGCATGTGTGAGTCTATGGGTACAGAATCATATCATAGGCTACTATAAAATCATACATACTAGGCTATATGACTACAAAATCATAGTTGGGTTTTCCCCCAAACTATAATTCCTGACTACAATGTTTGAAATTGAGTAAAACATTTTGAATATGATAGGCAATTCATTGTATTTTCAAACTGAAATTAAAATTGTTTATGAGTGTACTTTCCAAATAGATGATGTCTCTGATAGATATAATGCATGGAAACTTTTTTTGAAACTGAAATATTTACATTTAAATTTGATACAATTCCATTTTTAAGAGGTAAAATTTTAATTTTGAAATTTAAATTTAAGATTCCAGTTTTAAAAGCTAGGCACAATGTAAAATGACATTACATACCCTACACTCTTTTAAAACTTGACTTCTTATTTAAACTTTTAAAAAGTTAAAATTTAAATGTAAAATTCCAATTTTAAAATTCTAACTTTATAGTATGTAATTTCTGCTCTACTATCATTGAATTTGCCAAAGGAATTGCAAAAGTAATGACTGTTTCAAACAGGTTTCCCAAATCTTCGGTCATTGGTCTGCAAACAAAAAGCCACGCCCCCAAACTCATGCCATTGGTTGAGCCACTGTTGCTATGCCTGACTGGTCAGAATACTGAAACAAACAGAGCAATGTTTTGAAAACACTTTAGTGTTTACACTGTTCAGGAGAATCAACCATTTATAGTTGTCTCTGCATATTAAGCTCAGTTAGGAGAATAACACATCAAAAAAATTACACACTTAAGCTTTAAATTTGACATTTACATTCCATATTTCAGATCCCCAAATTCCATGGCAATGCCTTTTGCATACATGTTTATATCTAATAGGATATATACTCAGGGTATTTAGCTGTATTTAGGTTTAGCTGTGCACTCACACAGTCCTATGCAACTGAATTAAACCTCATTTCGCTAGTGTCAGTATGCACATTTAGACACTTCGAGCTCTACTCTCATAATTGATCTGTCAAAATGGTTTGTCTTACATTTTCGAAGTCTCTGCTTCAGTGCTTTGAACATTCGTGGATATTCAGGCAACACAGAACAAGACCAAAATGCCAACGACAAAAATCCACACGAGGCTGTCTGACCAAGTTTAATCGCACTCCTCCAGAGCTGAATGTGATAGAAAAGCAGCTCAGTTGACTCAAAGAGCTGAGAGCAACTCTGGGAGTGTAAGGATAAAGGGATACATCACCCTGCAGTCTTTCCCGTTTTTGCACCGAAATAGCTACGCTGCTGCATTTCCAGCCTGTATGCTGCTCAATAATTCAGCTGTTTGTACCTGTGAAGTGACGGGGTCTCATTCCGAGGCCCTAAACTAATGTATAATTAAATGACAAGCCACATGAAAGTGCATATGAAATAAAGTCAGGATCTGCTTATAGATTCAACCTGCCAGAGCCATAATGGCGCCACCTGGAATGTTTATAGTTTTTAGAGTGTTTGATTTATTTTACCTAGATTCTTTCAGTTTTGCAAGTAAAAATGTTTGAAGATGCCTACCAGGTCCTTTGATTCCTTTTATTCTTTAATTTGAGACGTTTGCTTACTGTGATGATGTATTTCCTATTGAAACTGATGAGACATATTGAAAAGGTTGTGGTGTTTTGCTAGCATTAGCAAGTAGCAATCATAGGCTGTGTCTCATTTCAAAGGCTGCATCCTTCGGAGGTCGCATTTGTCGGCCAAATGCTTCAGTTCAGAAAAGTATCCATTATTTGCCAAATTAAGAAAGAAACCACAGTAATTTAAGCCTCACAAAGAACAACAGTTTTATAATTGTTACTTTTTTGAAACAAGACATCCTCGATGACGTATGCGACCAAAAAATGCAACCACCATATGGCACAGCCTTCGAAATGAGAAAGCTATAGGTTGAATTTAAATCAGAATACTAGCATACACTTACCGTTTCTACCTATATACAAAAAATATGGTGTTCTATTTGGAATTCAGCCCATGTTTTGCTATACGCTAGTAAAAAGCATGCAATAAAGTGCATTAGTATCCACACACTTTTTCAGCAGCCTTGGGGCCAGATTTACTAAACAGGACAAATTATCATTAGAGCACAATTCCATAAAAGCGCCAATAGGAGGAGAAAATTCTGCATGTGATTTACTGACAATAAATCATTAAAGAACACAGATGCAGCCAGATAATTTCCATAATGACCAGCGCAATCTACCAAGAGCAGCACAAATTAGTGCCTGATTTAAGACATGCTTTTTTTGGGCATTAAATAATGACGCAAATACCAGTAATTTGACGAGCACAAACGTTAGTAAATTCATTTTAAGCATCTCCTCCCATAAATTTTGCCTTTGAAAGGAAATTCCTACAAATGCTAATTCATGCCTTTTCAGCGCTAATTCTTCTCTGTGTGCTTTAGTAAATCCTGACAGTACTATTTTAATGAATGAATCTATTTTCAGTAAATCTGGCCCTTGGTTCTGCAAGTATTTTCCCATGGGGAGTTTTCAAGCCTATGTCAAAGAGTTGTGAACAAAAAAGTAATGAACCAAATCAACCAGCTATGAGGTGAATTACAACATTACAAACTTTGACCTGAAGCAAAAACATAATCAAAAAAACCAAACAAAAAGACAAGACTGTGTACTTAACTGCTTTATTAAAGAAAAAACTACAATCCCATGAAGCATTGTGAATAACAATAATAATAAAAAAAGCCAAAACAAACAAAAAACAACAACAACAAAAACAACAGTAGTTTGAAAGCATAAGGAGATTGACTAATGAGTTCTTTTGGTGCAATTTGCTTGTTTTGGTTCTCTGATTGGTGAAGATTTCTCTGCAGAATTATGGGTAATGTAGTTTTCTAACCAGTAACTTATTAAACATTATTATTAAAAAAGAAAGCTAATGTGGACTGACGACTTCAGCAAACGCATATAACATTGGTTAACAACCTCATAGCTCACATTAGGTCTGTCTTTAGTAGTTCATAGGTTCTCATTAAAAATCAGTTGTACTCTATTGGGAGCGGGACCTTTTAAATCTAGAGAGCATTTGATTGGACAAAAGATTTGTACACACCCCTGAGTGCAGGCTGAGTCATCAGAACTTTTCCGAACATTTAGGAGTACATTAGCATATAAACAGCCCCAAAGCTAACAGAAGTGTACTAATAGCCGCAAATGTTTAATTTAGATTTAGACTCTAAGTATTCAGAAGATTTTTCATCTCTTGTCGAGGCACTGAACGAAACTAAATCCTCATACCACAATAACCAACATTTGCAAAACACATCTCTCTTTGGTTTCAAATCAATCCCAGGATGTTCCCTGTGTTTTAGATGTATGGAAAAAAACACGACAGACGCAGGTTAGCTGGCGCTGCTCAGATCTTTGCATCTGTCCTACACCGAGCTCTAATATCTCCACCTTGCAGGCAGCAACAGGGGCGGCTTAGAGCTGTGTGCTCTTCTCTGAGCTGACTGTGAAGTTAAGACTGTAGTGTCAGTCCGTCTTTTCTGTCTTTTTTCCTCCTAAGAACGAGTGTGTGGAGTTGGTAAGTGAACGCATTACGCCGGGAGCTGGGAGAGCCAGATAAGAACCTCAAAGCAGATCTATACGTCCGAGAGTGAGCAGGCAATCCGGAGAATAGGAACTCGACGAATCCTATGGATTTCGCAGCACGGATTTGCACGAGGAGTGTGTAACGAGCTACTGAGTCATCCTATTAGCATAATGTTAATGGGGAAAGTGGAGGAGTAGATAAATAGCAGAGCATTACTCTGGTTAAATCTCTTTTCTGAAGGAGCCAGATGCCTCTTTCGCATCAGATGGTTGTAAAAGTAATGCCTCATTTCACATATTCATTCCCCAAAAATTGAATCGACTTGCATTCCGACTGCAAAAACACTTAATTTCAGTCAATTGGTAATAAACAGCGTGAGTTTTAATTGATTTCACCACAAGCTGAGAGCCGTTCAAAATAGTGCTCATACAGATAGTCTTCCCATATATGGGCCGCTATGTGACTCAAGTCCATGTTGTCATTTTCTATTGCCATTTTGCATCTTGTGCACCCCTCTGTGCAAACAAAAAATTCTGGTGTGAAACGATGACAGTCTTAAGAAATATGAGGAAACAGCGATAGTCGTGACTTCCTGTCATATCTATGAATACTGTACCTTTAGTCAGACAAACACACACACACACACACACACACACACACACAAATAATATTAATAATATAAAAATAAATATTGTGTATATTATATGGAACAATACATTTATTACTAAATATAATTTAATTGTCAGTCAGACAACTCTTTCATATCTGAACAGGGTTTTTATTTAGTTATTTATTTATTTTTTTGTCATATTAAGCTGCAATATGCACCAGATTTAATGCCAAAACTTACAAATGTGTGAACTTACAATTTTCAAGTGTGAGCAACAAACTGTCTTGTTAATCAGGGATGGAAAGTTGCCGATCAATGGAATAAATGTGATATTTAGCAAATAACACCTGCAGCTAAATCGGTTTGGTGAAGCATTATTCGATCTGATAGCGTTTTAACGAATTCAGAAATATGAATAAAGATATCAATTTGGACGGAATACATGTAAATGCACTTTTAATGACCTGACCATCAAAGACTTATTTTCATGAATTTTCATTGCGTCTCCACCATTAGGTGAATAAATTAAGTGGCTGATCAAAAATAAAAACAAAAAGAGCCCAGTTCGCACATACTGTATAATTAATCACACAGTACAATAATTTAATGATAGAACTCATTTGCTTCAGATCCACATCAATATTGAAGAAAGATCAGAAATCCCAACCCTATAACCAACTGAACGACAGGCTCCCGTGACAGGAAATGACAGCATACCCTGGATACAGTCAGTGATGGTTTTGGGTTTTGGGTTAGGGAGGGGTCGCGGCGTGCACACACACGCACACACACACACACACACACACACACACAGCTCCCCTGAAGAATGGAAGCACTGTGTCACAGCCTCCGGTTTGCTAACCAGGGCTGGGTCTTTGACAGGGAGGGGCTCTGGGCGCCTACATTTAAAATATATGAAAGTAAACAGGAGGGCAAAAATAGAATCTGTGGTCTTTAGGAAAAAAACCACAGAAAGTAGAGAAAGAGAGGAGGCAATAAAGGGAAGTTGAGAAATTCAGAGTAATGTAGTATTTCAGTCTCATGCGCCCTGAAGAAATGAAAATCACATGTGCTGCAGAAAATCGTATACTCAATGTCAAGCATGATGCGTAATGTTTATATGTACATTTTAAGTGATATTCAAGCAAATCTTACAATGTATTTTTAAGTATAACACGCAATTCAGGTTTAAATGCTTTGTGGTCAATATAGCATTTCAGTCACCTTATTTTTCAACACGGAAGTAAGCTATTTCCTGTAATAGTGCGAGACTTGTTACCCAGCCAATAGAGAACATTGTCAGAACGTTTTGGCAAGGTTCTCTCAAAGTTCCAAAAGACATTATTACAGTAACATTAACAGAATGTTTGTTTAAAGTTATATGTTCTTTAAAAAATTAAAAATGGTAAAATGGAACATTCCCTTAAAGGGATAGTTCATGCCTACGTTTCACGTCATCCACTGGGACACCACTCTCTCGTGAGCACTTGTAAGACATTTAGCATAAAGTTTTAAATATGGATATTTTTCTTACACAAACGCATCGATTCGCTTCAGAAGGCCTTTATTAACCTACCCCCCACACCCGGAGCCATGTGGAGCACTTTTTATGATGGATGGACGCACTTTTTAGGGCTTCAAATACGCGATACCCATTCACTGCCATTATAAAGCTTGGAAGAGCCAGGACATTTTTTTTAATATAACTCCAATTGTATTCGTCTGAAAGAAGAAAGTAATATACACCTAGGATGGCTTTGGGGTGAGTAAATCATGCTGTGATTTTCATTTTTGAGTGAACTATCCCTTTAAAATATTGTTTCAATAGTATAGCCACAAGATGTAAATATGTTTGTTAACATGTTATGACTGTGAAAAATGTTTTCTGTGTAAAATTATATTTGTTTACTTTGCTGCCTTGACAACATAAGGCCTAAAACCTAAAACCAACAGTAAAATTGTCTTTAAAGCTCATATATTAAATACATTTTAACATAAGAATTAATGTAATTGCTTTTGTAAAATTATAAGCCTCACATTTCTGCATTTAAATCCTCCAAAAATTGGCTCCATCGACTTCTATTCTTTTTTTTCTCGAAGAAAAATAAATAATTTATGGTAATCAACAGTATGCCATAAATTATGTAGACTGAACTTAACTTGTACTATTTATATATTTTAAATAATCCATATAATGCTTACACAAACATCTCCAGTAAGAAAGAGAATTCATTCAGGTGAAAAATATCAGTGTTTCAGTCTCGCTTTGTGTACACTCTCAGATTAAGCAAGATGGTGAATCATTAATTACAGTAAAGTGGAACTTAGTCATCTTTCCAAACATGCTTACTCAGAAATGCATGACGAAGAAATGCATGCTTTGCATGACAATGAAAGTATAGGCTAGTAGCTGTAAATCACTGAGATAACTGCAGGGTGTTCATGGGTAAATGGAGGTGGTGTTGATTCGCTAGCTCATTTTACGTGAAAATGTTTCTTTAGGTGTTGTTAGCTGTTTCTAAGAGGGCTTCTGGGCTTATTTTTCACTGCGTTACCCTATAAACGTAAATACAGTTCTTTTTAACGTTAGCTCTCACTTCTATCAGTGCTAGATGTTTAAGAAGACAACCAGATTATTTCCAAGTCCTCATCACGGTTTGCCACCTGTCTACTATTATTGAAACTCGACAAACCCCCAAACCTGTTCTAGCACGTGAAGCGTAAACCTACCTAGCATAAACATTGGCAGCGATTTTTACCCAGCATGATGCTATCAGTCCTGGCAGCTGCATTGTGCTAGCAGGCGCCATCCAAAACACGAAGGCTGGGGGAGGTAGAGCACGCAGAGAGGATGTGGAAGTGGTTAAAACCGTTGAAGCCGTGGTTGAGAAGGTAGTGTCATGCGGCTACTGCTGGGAAACAGTCGTTAACTGGGTGTAGAAGTCACTATTTCGTTCATAACAAAACAGAGATGAAACAGAAAGGTACAGACCATTCTTTTAGCCGGCCGCTTGTGAGAAACACAGGACGTTTGGTTTGAAAAGTTCAAGTATGTGTCTTGCTTTACAAATTGTTGCCTGGAATGACACATCACACTCACAAAGACACAGGCACGCTTGACTCTCTAACAAATTAAACTGGCCCTTTCTATGAACATGACACAACATTAAAAATAATAAATAAATACATAAATTATTGCTATTTAAAAATAAAATAAAATATATATATATATATATATATATATATATATATATATATATATATATATGTATACGTACATATCAATAGATATAGTGGTCATTAAAAGTAAATGCTTATTCTCATTAAGTCATTCATTTTTATTTTCTGTTCATTACCGTAATTTGAGACAGACATTTTAAATACATTTTAAAACTCACGATTTTGTGATTTTGTAGCAGGCTTACAGGTAACAGGGTTGCAAATTTATCTTAAATTATATTTTGGGATTATAATTTGTAAAAATTAAAGTAAAAATATTTGTTTTAGACATTCATTACAGTAATATGGTAACAAGGTTGAAAATATTGAAATTATGACGTTGTACAATTTTAATTGCTGAATAAGTTCAAGAAGGTCAAGATCTCAAGGCCAAAATCCCCAGAGGATACAGTTATTTGATGTGTTTAAAACTTTCATTAACTAAATGTGTTTTTATTTTTATTTTCTATTCATTTTACATCAGAGTTTTTGCAACCCTGTTACCACAGTTTGGAAAAGATATTTTAAATACAGTTTAAGCTCTGATTTGGTAATTTTGTCACTTTGTAGCAATAAATATTAAATAAACAAAAATAAATGTTTATTTAAAATAAAAAATTATAAAATTATAATTATAATTAAAATTATAATTCCAAGAAAAGAAAATTGCTTGTTTTGTAATTTTTATTACAATAATTTGAGTAGCAGCGGTTGAAAATGTTGAAATTATGTACAAACTAAATATTATGTTTTATATGTTTTGCAACCCTATTACCACAATGTGATACATTTTAAATACAGTTTAAAACTCTGCTTTAGTGATGTTGTAATTTTGTATTGATAAACATTAAATAAGCATCAAATTACAAACAAATAACATTTGTTTGTTTAAAAAATATCTCAGAACAGTAACAGGGCTGCAAGTAACAGGGATGCACATTTTAAAAAAGAATATAAAGTATACAAGTTTGGGATCCAATGTTGGTGTGTAGAAACTGGTACAGTTATAATTCTTAAAAATTTAAGAATAATTATTGTTTTATAATTTTTATTACAATAATTTGGAACTGTTGAAACTATGACAGTGTACAATTAAAATAGACCTCTCTGAGGAGGGCCAGACCAATATCACCACTTTTAAAGGGGGATACAAGCATCTGAAGTCTTTAAAACTTGATACTTTTCAAGCTAGGCTAATTTTATATTAGATAACAGTTTAATATCTGCTAGTTTTCGCAGAAAAAACATGGGAATTAAAAAAGTAATCAGGCACCAAAGCATACCATATTTGTGGAAACTACCAAAAAGAAGGAAGTGCCCCAACAAAATTACACCAAAGATTACCATAAATCATAAAGTACAGTAGGCGCAAGCTCTTGCACTTTTATTTAAAGATAATTTCACACCTCCACCTTCCTGGTTGCCTCAGGGTTAGTCATATCAAGGAAGAGAAGGTGCTAGCTTGTCTGAGGCGTTGGATAAGCTCATTTGAAGACCATCCAGGCTCACAAATAAAAGTAGGATGACTGCGGAAAGGAGACGATTAAATGAGAAACGTACGATACTTCTCTAAACCTGATCTCGACAGGGGGCTATCAGAGAAGTCTTAATCCAAAGCTCGGATTGATCCACGACTCCCTCACAGGTTTCGATTTTGCGGGAAGCCATTCAAGTGAGAGGGATCATACTGTATAATTAGACCCACGTCCCTCCGTATTCAAAACCACCTCAGGCCTCTCATCTTAAGCTTAAGATATTGAGGGTAATTGGCCTTTCTGATATATGTTAATCCAGAAACACAGTCCTTAACGTTGTGACGTCTGATTGATGGATAAGAATTCACCTCCGCAAGGTTTTCTTTCACGAATATCGTTTTTGCATCCACAGTTCTTTGACCTTCCATTGCAATCAATTTTAAAGGTCAAACATGTAATTTCTGTAATAATGAATGTTTTAAACAGGTTACCTTAAAGTCCGTCCGCCGTTGGACGCAAATTGGCACCTTATATAACTCGTTTCATTTCATGCATGACAAAATTACCCAGACTGAAATTATTTCAGAAATAATGAACCATTAATCCTACAAAACCGAACCTGTCTTCTTGAATATGACTTTATTTACTGTGGAACCAGCATTATCTTTCTCTGGGGCAGAGGATGTCACATGAATGCAGGGAGGCTTGTTTGACTCGTGTGTACAAACTCTCCCCCTCTCGCTCCTGGGGTTGAGCGATGCATCAGCGGCCGCACATGGCCTACATGCTCACTCAAGCACACTGCAGTGTGGCTCCAACCTTGCCTCTCTGCAACTGTCCTCTTGTATATGTATTTCGCTTGCTTTGTGCACAACCTACGGATTTCTTGCCTTTTGTAACACGACACGGTCAGAGCAATTTCTTGCTGAATTTTTTGAAGTATTAGAGTGTTCCTAAATGAAAACGGTATTTATAAATTAGTCACACTCTTGCTTTAGTCATAGTAAATTATGCAGAATATACTGCATACACTATACACACTTTGGCTTTTGAGAGCCTAACAGCAAATGGTAATCACAGTTCTCAGTAAAACTGAATATATAGTTATCGTTATGGCAATAAAATTGTGGTAACTTTGTATCTAATAATACATTTTTTATTGTTTTATATGTATTTTTATAAAACTTGTATTTTTTTATGTAAAAATACATTTCGTACAATAATAATTAAATGTAACTAATAAAAATAAAATTATTACATTGAAAACAATTAATAAAACCAAACAAATTATAAACTATTATTACTAACAAATACTATTAATACTAACAAATTACATACTATTATTTTTCTAATATTATTATGCCAAAAATATATATTTATTAACGACGTTTCGGTCGCATGACCTTCACCAGGAACTTTTCTTTTCAAACATGACAGTCACAAAGTTAACCACATTTAAAAACAAAAACATGACCAATCTCTGTAAAGATCCATTGATTGATAACAACCCACCATGGGTACATCATTAACAACATTAACCCATATACATGTGCTCATAAACACATCCTATACATACATGCTAACACACAGATCAAAAACAAATTATATTATAACATCACATTAAATAGAGCTTCATCATTCATGCCATTAGGTGATAATGTCTGAAGGGTAAAAATCCAAAACAGCTCACGTTGTTGTTTTGATTTTCAGTTTTTGACCGGGCTGGTCCTTGTTTTCTACGCACCTATTTATAGCCGTCAGGTGTGCGGAGTTTTTTGCTAATCTAATATTATTATAAAATGTTGTTTTATAAATAATATTGTGTATATAAATTTACTATATATTTACACTTGATATATACTATATACTACTATATATTTAAAATTAATAAAATAAATGTTAATGCAGTTTTAATGTCAATATTTAATAATATTTTGAAATTATTGGATTATTCTTATATTAGTACAAAAAAGGTATTTTATTTTATTAATTAATTTATTTTATTTGATTGAGAAAATTATCTTTGGAAACTAAGAAACTGGAATTTATTTATTTTTTATTAATTTATTCATTCATTCATTGATTCATTACTATTTTTAATTTTTATTTATTTCACGAGAGTGGTGTTCCAGCGGATGATGTAGGACGCAGGCGTAGCATAAGCTCCAATGAGAATATGCTTTTCTCGCGAGAACCAAGTTTTGTTACAGCAAAGAAAAAACAGTCTCCTCTTGGCTTATATCGAAATCCTCTGACATTTTATTGTTATTTTTTTTTCATACAGATCCTCGTTTTGTACTTCTAATTCATTACCGGTGTTTTGCTTTGCTCTGTCTTCTGTGCTTCTGCGTTCATCACTTCTCACCAGAGCTTATGCTACGCTTCCACTGGAATGCCACTCTCATGAACACGTGTACGACAGTTAACGGAAGCTAGAGATTACGGTTTATATAGTCTTAAAAATGGATATTTATCTTACACAAAGGCAATGATTCACTTCAGAAGGCCTTTATTCACCCCCTGGAGCCATGTGGAGCACTTTTTATGATGGATGGATGCACTTTTTTGGGCTTCAAAATCTCGACCCCCATTCATTGCCATTATAAAGCTTGGAAGAGCCAGGATATTTTTTTAATATAACTCAGATTGTATTCGTCTGAAAGAAGAAAATCATATACACCTAGGATGGTTTGAGGCTGAGTAAATCATGGGGTAATTTTCATTTTTGGATGAACTATCCCTTTAAAATATTGTTTCAATAGTATAGCCACAAGATGTAAATATGTGTTTGTTAGTGATACTATCTATAGTAACAATAACCACTATGGTATTTTGGTCGTAAACTATAGGCCTATAGTTACCTTTATAAATTTTTGCACGGAGCATATTGGTCGATATCAAACAGTTTTGTCAGCACAGCGTCTTGTACAGTATATACAACAATGGTTGAAGAACTTGGAATGAATCATATTTGCTCTTTAGATAACATTGCCGTAATTCTCCGTCTGGGAGGCATGACATAACACATCGAACCCACTTGCTGTTGTCCTTGCCTTGGGTAGGAGATCTTTCTATTTTAAACTCAGGTCTGAGTGACAACTTAGCCTGCAGCGGAGCTTCATTTTGTACTTGACTCATGTATACTAGAAAACGTCTCGGCTTACTCGGGTAACCCATGTTCTCTGAATAGGGAACAAGACGTTGCGTAGCTTTAAGCATTGGGAATGCCCTCTGGGTGTGCCGATTGTCTGAAGCTCTTATAGAATCATGCCAATTAATTGGCTGATGGCGCGGATGCCGTTATCAACGTTCTTACGTCGCCTCCTTACACTGGCGAACGCGCCATCAACTCCTCAGATTTCTCTGCCGAAAAAGGCCCCTTGTCGGCAGCGTGAGGAGCTTGGCAGCTTCAAAGCCCGAACAGAGTAGAGCATGTGAAATCTCTCATTCTCTCCTGAGTCAAAAGGAGGAGGATGGAAAGAGTGAAGTGTGACCACCTGAGAGCGAAATGATGTGGATAAAACCTTGAGAACATAGCCAGGCCTAGGCCCTAAGGTTACTTTGACCAGACCCGGGGCGAAGTCCATACACACTTTACTGACAGAGAGAGCTCGCAAATCCCCAACTCGCTTCAAACACGTTAGCGCCAACAAAAGAGTAACCTTGAGAATCAGAATTCATTCCGGAGCTGACTCCAGGGGCTCAAAAGGGGCTTCCATTAAGCCCTCCAGGACGACTGATAAGTCCCAAGAAGGGACCCCAAGGGGGTGTGCTGGTCTCAGACGCCGAACTCCACGCATAAACGCAGAAACCAACCGATGTCTTCCCAAGGGAATCTCATCCATCTCAGCAGTGATGGCCACAACATAAACTCTTAAGGTGGTAGCGGCCGCCCCTGCCGTAAGCTTCTCTTGCAGGAACTCCAGCATTGGACCTATAGGGCAGTTAACTGAGTCTGTTGCATGGGCTAAACACCATGATTCAAAGACCTTCCACTTGGAAGAATACAGCCTCCTCGTGGAAGGGGCTCTGGCACTAGCGATAGTCTCCAGAACATCAGCAAGAAGACCAGAAGTCAAAACTGGCGGCCTTCGATGGGCCATACCCATAGCTTCCAGATCTCGGGTCGAGGAAGCCAGAACTTGCCTTGAAGCTGAGAGAACAGATCTTGTCTGATCGGAATCTCCCACTGAGGCCAATACAGAAGAGGAATCAGCTCCAAGAACCACATCTGGGATGGCCAGAACGGGGCCACGAGCAGGAGACGGGCACTGCTCTCCTTCACCCAGCAGAGTACTGCTGGAATCAACTTGACAGGTGGAAACGCATACAGCCTCAGGTCCGGCCACAGGTGAACGAACACATCTGAACCCAGAGGTGCTGGGGAACTCAGGGAGAACCAAAGTGGACATTGGGACGACTCCTGCGATGTAAAAAGGTCCACCTCTACCCTGCCGAACAGATTACAAATCTGCGCTACCGTTTGACGGTTCAGCATCCACTCCCCCGATCTGAGTTTCTGCCTCGACAGAAAGT
The DNA here is from genome assembly GCA_039654775.1 of Spinibarbus caldwelli. Lineage (NCBI taxonomy): Eukaryota > Metazoa > Chordata > Actinopteri > Cypriniformes > Cyprinidae > Spinibarbus > Spinibarbus caldwelli. Next base: position 12,904,283 of record CM077231.1, read on the forward strand.
CGGCTGCGAGGTTCAAGACACCTGGGACGTGAACCGCTCTCAAGGAGAGGAGCCTGCCCTGAGTCCAAAGGAGAAGACGGCGTGCATGCCTGTTTAGGGTGCTCAACCGTGAACCCCCTTGGCGATTTATGTGGGATACTACCGCCATGTTGTCCGTCCTGACAATCACGTGACACACCCTGAGTGAGGGGAGAAAGTGAATCAGTGCCAGGAAAACGGCTCTCAGCTCCAGGCAATTTATGTGCCAGGAGAGGAACTCTCCCTTCCAAACTCTGCACGCCGGTCTGCCCTCGAAGACCACGCCCCAGCCCATCAGAGATGCGTCCATCATAATCATTTGGCGACGGTGAACCGCACCCATTCTGACTCCCTTCTCGAGAAAGAGGGGATCTCGCCATATTGAAAGGGTGTGAAAACAACTACGCGACACCCTTACTAGGAGAGTGGCTGGTCCCACAAAGCAGATCCCTGAGAGTTTTGTCCACCAAAGGAACGGCCTCATGTGAAGCAGCCCCAGGGGCAGCACAGGGGAGGCTGTGGCCATGAGGCCTAGGAAACTGCGACAAGTGCTCACGGAGACATGATGGTCTAGCTTGAAGTGGGCCAAACATGCGTTGAGGCTGGAAATCCAAGCAGGAGCCAGACGGGCCTGCATTTGAATGGAATCCAAGTGAACTTCCAGGAACACAGTCTGTTGTGAAGGGGTGAGAACACTCTTCTTGGTGTTCATTCTGAGGCCAAGAGCTTGAATGTGGCGGAGGAGGACATCCCTGTGGTGGCTCACCAACTCCCTGGAGTGGGCCAAAATGAGCCAATCGTCCAGGTAGTTGAGTACACAAATGCCCTGGAGCCTCAAGGGGGCCAGAGCAGCATCCATGCACTTCATAAACGTCCTCGTGCCAAAGCCAGGCCAAAGGGTAGGACCTTGTACTCGGAAGCCTTTTCCTCAATAGCAAACCGAAGGAACTTTCTGTGCCGCTGAAAGACCTGAATATGAAAATAGCCTTCAGCGTCAACATCTTGAACTTCCCTTTGTAAAGGGAGAAGTTCAGACAACGCAGGTCTAGAATAGGGCGTAGGCCGCCGTCCCTCTTTGGAACGAGAACATAGCGACTGAAAAAGTCTCGTTCTAGGTCCGATGGACGAACCTCCTCTATTGCCCCCTTGAGGAGGAGGGAAGATAGTTCCTGCTGTAGTACAGAAGCCCTTGGGGTGCTGCTTACTACTGTCAGGTGGACCCCGTCGAAGCAGGGGGGGTTGCGGCCAAATTGAAGTGTGTAACTGAACCGAACTGTACGGAGAACCCAAGGCGATAGCCCTGGTAGATGCTTCCATTCGTGAAAGAAATGCGATAGAGGAAGCAGAGTGTTGCAGTCTAGAGGACATACCTGTTTCGGGGTGTCGAAAAGGTCTGGAGGGGGCGACGTTGTCCACCATGAAGGAAAGCCTTTGGCGTCCTTGTGCAGGATGAGGGAATCCACAGGGACTAATGAATGGGTCTGGAAAGTGACCTGTACAGGGTTTGCTAGCTGTGGGAGAGAACCGCACGTGTCTCTTATCATGCGAGCCGCAGGTGAGGAAGGAAGAGGTCAGAGATGGCAAAAGTACACACATCCTTCACTCAAGTAGAAGTACAGATACTCATGTTTAAAAATACTTTGGTAAAAGTAGAAATACTGGCTACACTTTTTTACTCAAGTTAAAGTAAAGAAGTATTGGCTATGCCATTTACTTAAGTAAAAAGTACCCATTACTACTACCTGTTTTAGTGTCACACTGGTAAGTGGACCTTGTGTCATATTGACACATTAATACAAAATAACTTACATTTAATATTTTGTTAGCTAATGAATGTATCATGGCTGAACAACCATCATGTAGAACAGGGAAGGACTGGGACAAAATTTCAGGCAAGGAAATCTCACACTCATCCAGGCCATCCCATACACCCACAACAAATTCTGAAAACACAAATAACCCTTTTTTTTTGTATGGCCATCACATTTAAAAAAAGGTTTAAAAACTTAGGCTGGGGCCATGCAAAATAATTAAAGGTCCATTGAACTGCACCTTCACTTCCATTTTCCTTTTCAGTCTCTTCATTTTCCATGAATCTCTCTACATCTTACTTTGTGTGTGTTTACTTTTTTGCACTAATTTTCTTGTACCTGTCAATTTTCCCATCAGCCATCTGCTCTTATGAACAGAACTGTCCCCACCTTGTTGAAAAAAAACCACCTCATTGTATTCTGTTTGCAATAACATAACTTTTTTTCGTTCAATTTAAAGTATCACATTATGACCATGTGTTCTTGTTCTATCTTATGACTTTAATACTATAGATTTAGCGAAACTATACTTTTAAATTGCCTAAATGTCAAAATTAGTACAATAATAATTACATCATGACAATATATTTAAAGAAAAATCCTAATACTGTACATGTTATTGCATTATCATGAGTCATATTTTTCTCTTACCAAAGTTAACCATGGTTTATTACAGTAAAAGTATAGTAACCATGTTTTGTTGTTGTTGTTTTGGCAGATTGATTAAAATCTGTTTTAATTTACAACCATAGTTTTACTACACATTTCATGGTTAGACTATAGTTAGTGTAGCAAAACCATGGTTAATTTGTGGTTACCATGGTTTAACTATAACCATGGTTTTTGGTTTGAATTTTCGTAAGGGTTGTGTTGTTATCTGCCCTAGCTCCCTCTCCTCTAAACGTATTATAAAACGATATTTTATAACATCTGTTTGCTAAATTACTACTGTAACTTTACAGTAGATAATGATGTCCTTTATCATACAGTATTTTGAGTGATGATAGTTTAGTTTACAGTAGGCTATTATTAATCATCTGGCTGCTACTGCTAAGAGTTGCTAGCAGTTTAATTCTTAACTAAGTAAACAAACACAGAACTACAGCCTATTTACAGATGAAACTGACCTGCACTTGAAGTCATGAACAGGTCAGTAGTTTTGCCTCTCTGATCCACTCCATTCTCGAGTCTCTTGCATTGATTACTCTGATAGAAACCGATAGAAACCTTTTGGTGGAGATGTGGAGTGTGTGCGAGCCGAATCGCGTTGCCAGTCAAGACTAACCGATTCATGATTTATTATAGATTTGTTATCGAATGGTGATCCACCAAAACTAAAGTAAGGAGCCTGGTTTGAAAATGTAAGAAGCAGAAAGTACAGATATTTGTGTAAAAATGTAAGGAGTGAAAGTAAAAAGTAGTCAGAAAAATAAATAGTGAAGTAAAGTAATGATACCAGAAAAATCTACTTAAGTACAGTAATAAAGTATTTGTTACTTCTCATCTATGGAAGAGGTGGTAGGGGGAGAGAGCCTGGTGCGTCTCCCGACTGCCATGTTGAAAGAGAGAGAAGATGAATGGTTTCTGCACACCGAAACGCACTGGGCAGGTTGTGACAGAACTGAATGAGGAGAGTGTGTTAGAGGCAGCCAGAAACGCTTGAACGGTCTGGCCCAGCCTTGAGAAGTTTCAGGGAAAACTCTCCTCTTCCTGACATGAGAGTCAGGAACGATCCGGCGGAGCTGAATCAGCAGGCCTGTTAATGGGCCGCTTCAGATCAATCCGCCTGCGAGGTCGCCGGTGGGGCAATGATCGCCGTGGGGGATGAACTGGGAGGCTGCCCCTACTGGTGGTCTCCTTCCTGGGCAAGGAGCACTCTCTGGACAAAGAGGAGGAGGGGGTGACAGAGGAGTCCCACGTCCTCCTAGGCATAAACTGCCTGAGTACAGCTGACTGAGACTTGGCGGATCGAAACTTCTCAACCACCGAATTGAAAAACTTTCTCCTTCTCACGAATCTCCGTGAGATTGAGCCACAGGTGGTGCTCTACAGCTACCAAGCCCGCCATAGAGCGCCCTATAGCACGTGCGGTGTGCTTAGTGGCTCTCAGGGCCAAGTCCGTGGCTCTGCGGCGCTCCTTGACTGCTTCTGGAGTCAGACCGCCACCCTCGCCCATCTCCTTCAGGACATCCGCCTGGTAGGCTTGGAGGATGGCCATAGTATGAAGGGCCATGCCTGCCTGACCAGCTGCCACATAGAACTTCCCGATAAGGGCGGAAGTGGTCCTACATGGTTTAGTTGGAAGGAGGGGGCGGAACTTCCAGGAGGGCGCCGAAGATGGCGAGAGGTGTGTGGCCAACGTGTCCTCAATCTCCGGAATGGCGGTATAGCCCTGCTCAACAGAACCCACTAGGTTGGTGAAGTCAGCAGCTGCCGCGTTCGTAAGGCGGTAAGAGAAAGGCTGCTTCCAGGATCTGGAGATCTTGTGGTGCAGATCACTGAAAAATGGTAGCTTCCTCTGTTCAGGCCTTGGATTTGGACCGCTAAGTAACCACTCATCGAGTCTGGATGACTGAGATTCACGGGGCTCATCGGGCCAATCAATAGAGAGCTTCTCAGTGGCGCGCGAGAGCACGTCCACGAGCTCAGAGTAGGCTGCAGAAGGCCGTGCATCCTGGCCGCTAGGCAGGAGAGCGTCGGCTAAAGCAGGCCCGAAATCCTCAGAGTCGGATGCCGCGGTGAATAAAATGTCCTCTAGCCTGAAGGAAACTGCATCGCATGCCTCCGGACTAGGACATAAATAATCATGCGCGAATTCACCCGGAGAAAGCAGACGCACGTGCTCAGGCGAGACAGAGGGACAGAAAGGGCGAGGCCCGTCTGCTTGCTCTCCATCGCCTCGAGCTCAACATCCGAACCACAGGTCGCGGATTCGCGGAGGGCCTCGGCGGCCTCCGGGGTGCGACGGGGAAAAACGGATGACTCCCTCTCAAAAACCGCGAGCCTAGAGCGGAGGGATTTGAGATGGTAGTTCTCGCAGAATTTGCAATTTGAAATGCCATAAACCGCCTCAGGCGCGTGCAAGAAAAACCATACATTTAACCACTTACTGTGAGGGTCGTCACCCGCGATGAAGCGAGAACACAATGGCTGACAACGACGGTACTCCATGGCACTTCACCGCAAGGAGAAACAAGTTCTGCTAAAGCAGTCGCTGAAGTGCAAATGAAGAATTACAAGAAAAACGATCTGAAATCAGGCCAGAAAACCTGCAACAAAAGGGCTATTTTTGTATGGCCACTTCGTGAAGGCAGAGAAATCTGAGGAGTTGATGACGCGTTCACCAGTATAAGGAGGTGACGTAAGAACGTCGATGACGGCATCCGCGTCATTAGCCAATTAACTGGCATGATTCTATAAGGGCTTCAGACAATCGGCACACCCAGAGGGCGTTCCCAATGCGTAAAGCTACGCAGCGTTGAGTGAACCTATGAAAGAGAACCACCTGCTTTAGCCACAGGCTCAGTTAGCTTAGCTTAGCATACATCCACTGGCTTTGCTAGCATGTGTAGTTTTCTTCAAATTTGTTCTGTATGTGTTCTGATAAAACTTTAACGAACAGTTAACAGTTCAAGTCTCCAAATGAGTAACAAGGGGTGAATTTATTCAAAGTAGCATGCTAATCTTACTATTTATGCTGTATAAAGTATGTGTAATGTTGCAATACCTTCCTTTTCAAGGTTGACACACTCAAAAAAAGGTACCATATAGTACAAAAGCTAAACGGTACATCTTTTTACCTTATTTACCCCTAAATGGTACTTAATAGTACTTTAAAAGTACGTATTAGTACCATTTAGCTTTTGTACCTTAAGTTGCCCCGCAGTGACAGCTTTGCACCTTTTTTTCTTTTCATCAGATCTCCCTCTTGACTTATTTGATCATGTGATAACAACCAAAATATTTAGCACATTTGTACTGTTTCATGTGCTATTTTTCTAAATTAGTAAGCAGTATTAAACATGCAGAATTCTAGTATTTCATATCCTTAGTGAAATTAAAGTCACATGATCAGTTTCTTTTTTCAAACTGATTAATATTTATTGTTTGTGCTGTTCATTTAATTATTTTTTACTGTATTTAGTTTCATATCTCTCACTGTTTTCCTCCTAGTTTCTGTGAATCTGTTACTTGAACTGAAAAAAAGGGGAAAAAAAATAAAACAAAAACAGACGCTTACTGAAACTGAAAGTCTGTACCACAAAATAAACAAGACGTCTTGTATAATAACAAGACAGACAGATTAAATCACATGCCCTGGTCATGACAACTTTAATGATATTTAGACATTAATTACAGCTAACTAACCAGTTTATGGATCAAAATTTGGGTGCTGTCAATTATTCTGATGGATTGCAAAAATTATTTCATTTTATTTGTTAATTCCACTCTACATTCAATTAAAATTATCTGTAGTGCAGTGAAATAATTGGGAATCCATGCCTGCAACGGAGTAGTTCACTTATTAAAATGATTAACGCTGTTGGATTAGATATTAAACCAAATATTTTCTTGATTTTACACACTAAAGTAAAAAGTACTTTCCTTTAACATCACATCCAGACATTGTCCAAGTAGTGAAGACCACAGTAGCTTTACACATTCTGTTCTCTCAGTACAAAAGTCAGTCCAGTGGGCTGAGGAGGATATCAGTGCCATCTCCCACTTTACACCAACAATTCAATGCAGTGTAAAAGGGCCTATAGACAGTCAATGGCAGACTTATAATCAGAGCGACTGGATGATCCAACTATGGTTATACTCTGCCAGCTGCCAGAGAGCAAACAGAATTCTCTCTGTGCTGAAGCTCAATATTTGGCTTCATCAGCAAAGCACATTGTGGCCCCAAGACAGTGTGAAGAGTGTTCAGCATTTGCTAAATGTACCAGTATTTATTGCATATCTTTATAAGCTCATGTAAATGACCTACAATGCAAGAAAAAATAAAATAAAATAAACTATATACACACACAACCATCCATCTATTCATATATATATATATATATATATATATAAACAAACCAACTAAAACCCTTCAGATTCAGGGTTTCATGAGCTTTATATATAGCGAATCCTGAAAAGCCGAACACTCTCCCTGTTCCCAGCAGCCCTCAGATGTACTGCACAGATCTCTCTCTGGGTCGTTGCCTCTCATGGCTGCCTGCTTTCATGCACTCGCTCAGAGGCTCCAGGGCCAACGGACCCAGTCGTCCTGAAACGTACTTCCTGTTCTGTTGGCTCTCAGGCCTCTGGGCGCTCTCATCTCATACCACCCATTATGGCAGGGGTTAGTCAGGAAGAGACTTAGATTTTTTTTTTTAATTAACTAATTAAGGCATGAACATTTTTATACATGATATAGGATGGGATGTATAAATGTATTTTTAAAAATGATAATATGAACATACAAAAAAAAAAAAAAAAATGAACAGTAACGTTAAGAGAACACTCAAAGTTATCAAAGTCCTCAAAATGTTAGCACAAAAATGTTACTGTACATTGTTTATGGAATGTTTTTTTTTTTCCTGAAATGTTTCTGTCGGATGTTCATCTAACAGTTAGTCTAACAGAATATTCAGAGAACGTTTAAAAGTAACCTTCCAATAATGTTTGCAAAATGATAAAATGGAATGTTCACGTAATCTGTAGCATTTGACTAACCAAAAGAAAATCATTTTTAAAAACTGGACGTTTTGACTATTCAGAGAACATTCAGAAATAAAGTTTTCATAACTTAATGGGATTTTTTAAAAATATATAATTTAAAGAAGTTTTAAGTAAAATTAAAAAAATAATAATATTCTGCACTAATCATATACTTACAATTTTTTTTCACTTTGATATGCTGATTATATACAGTATATAATCCACTGTGAGTCAATGCACAATATTTTGAAATATTTATTAATAAATGTGTTCTTGTGTTAGGTGTTCATGGATTTTCTGAAATAGTTAAGTTGGATGCTCTTCTAACGTTCTTTAAATGTTACTACTTGTTTCCGAACATTCAGAGAACATTCTGTCGTCATGTTCTCATAATGTTTTCATAAAATAATAAAATAGAACATTCCCTTAATGTTTTCTATAAAATTTGTATAACCAAGAATTTTTATTTTTTAACTTTCAGAGAACATTCCGAAATGGCTGTTTCATAACTTAATGGGAACATTAGCAAAATGGATTATTGTTAGCTGGAAGGGAGGTCTAAAAGTCTGGGACCACATGGAAATCTGAGCATTACAATCATACTCAAATTTGTAGTATTTAAATATATTTATATATTTAAAGAAGTTTTATGATAAAAAAAAACTGAAGAAGAAAAAAAAAACTCCTTTTTTCATTTAGTTCATTATGTTCATTATATATTCCACAGTGAATCACTGCATAATATTTATATTTATTAATAAATGTACTCTTGGGTTATGTGTACAGTACACGAGGGTCTCCTATAAGACTTCAGCTGGTGGTCTTTCCTGACTCATGTACTGTGTGATCTTCTATATATACCAGGTCAAATTATACATGTGCATTTTACATGTTTACCACAGAAAATGTATGGAATGTATTTATAGCCTTTATGGAAAAGCTTTTGGATTCGAGCCCAGTCCCCCCAAATGCTCGTAATTTTTTAATGCGAGAATAAAACCGTTTTACCCAGCAGGACTTTCAAAAAATGCTTGCTCAAATGATCTTTACCGACACTAAAAGGGTCTCCAAATGGGAGTTTGGGGGAATAGTAACGTCAGAAACATCTTTTCTCTCATGCCACAGAACAAGAGTGGCAAAGTCTGTTTCATTTTGTTGTTTTGCTTTTAAGACTTCTTCGGTTTCTTTATGTGGTCTGAAGACAGGGTCACCGACAGCCATAATTATTCAAAGCCTTTGACAAAGAGCTGTGTGTAAACTTAAAGAATAGTTATTTTGTCATCATTTACTCATCCACATGTTGTTTATCCATACAGTTAAAGTCAATGGGTTCCAAAACAACAATTTTCATTACAAGAACAGTTGAAAAATTCTTTGAAACATCTTATTTTGTGCTCCAGATGCAAGCAAGTCATACAGCTTTGGAACGACAAGAGGGCAAGTACTGTTGACCGAATTTTCATTTTTGGGTAATCTGTTGGGATTTTAATGTGAATTTTCATGAGATTTTCATAATTCCTACTGAAAAGACTGAATTTTGCCACTAAAAATCATAGAACAATGGTAAATCTGATGACAATTTAAAGCCTAACTTCGGGTCTCTACAATATTTAGGTCGGTTCCTTTCCTCAAAACGAAATACTTTTTTCTTTCAAGTTTAATCATATGTCAAAATAAACAAAGTACTTATAAAAGTACTTATACTTGTATGCACCTAACACTTAGGGTTAAAGCCTGTTCACACCTAGAACAATAATTATAACGATAACTTAGTGTCCACACCAACGGACAATACTGCAGTTTTGTCACCTGCCACTTTAAATGCACTCTTTAAAGCAGGATGGATTCTGATTGGCTGTCAATGTTTAATAGTTGTGGTGTGTATCTGTTATTCTTTTAAATTTAGAACAAATTTTAAAACTCTATCTTTATTGTTATAGTTATCGTCCTTGGTGATAACATTCTGTTTATTATAAGCAAGCAATAAAGTTTTGTCGTCTACTGTTTTAACTGCTTGAGCGTTTTAAAGCAGGATGGATTCTGATTGGCTGTCAATGTTTTTATTGTTTATCAGCTGGAAAAAAAATAGTTTTGAAATCGATTCCTGCCGTAGCTAACAAGGAACGTTCTTACTAACTTTAGCTAAGTTATATAAACATTAGGAAAAAATGTTGTTAAAGTCATTTTTAAACTTTATGGAATGTTCTTTATTGATACATTCTCAAAATGTTGAGAGAAAATGTTCTTAGGGGCAGTTCACACAGAACGCGTTTTTCTATGTAAACATGCACTAGAGGGAAGTGTATGACTGTTGCGCTCACATCTCGCGTCTTTTGTAGCGCCTCACACATGAGCACCATGTTTTTAAGATGCAGTGTCAAGTTAAAAGTATCTCAACTTTTACACGCACCACCGCTCATCAATGTCAGTTCCAAAACAGTGGACCAATCAGAAGACCCCGGAGGCGGGGCAAGCATTGTGAGCTTTTGTTTATGGTAGCAACTTGGCATGGCAACTGTTTTATTTGACGGCAACATGGCGGAGGAAGCATTCTGTGCTGCACTTTTTTAAAAACCATTCCTGAGCGCTGCATAGACACAAAGACGCATTCTGTCTGAATGGCCCCGTAGTACTTTCTTAGAAAGTGTCCCTATGATGTTATTTGTACTTGATGAATGTTCTAAAGCCCTGTTTACACTAGTACATTTCTGTTTTAAAACGACGTTTTAAAAGGAAAATGATCCTTGTCTACACTGGCGTTTTCACTGAGTTTCAGAAACTATCTCTGTCCAGACTACGCACAAGAGTAGCCTAAGAAACTTTATTGTAATCTTTAAATTATGTTCTAAATATGACAAGAAAACGGAACATTTTAACGTTATTAGAACTTTAAAAATAAACTTTCAAATAACAAAATATACTGTGGGAAAAAAATAAAGTTAGTATAATGCTATTAAAAAACATTTTAAAACAACATTCCCACAAATTTTGTATAACTGCTTTCGATATTGTTCCTCTGTGTTGCTGTCATTATCGTTTTAGTTATGGTGCAAACACTGCTATTCTTTTCATTTTAAAAGGATTTTCACATATCATTATCATTATACAGTAAATATAAACGTTGGTGTGAATTGGCCTTTAGGGTTTGAATCTCTAACCCTAAGTGGGGTTTGAGCAATACTTGACACGCTAAATCGCTAATACTTTATGTCATACAAATATAGGTCTTTAAAAAGGGGGTTTCAATTGCTCTTTCCGTGAGTAACCAAGCACCACGCCAGCTTCCCGTCCCAGCCTTCGGCACCAGGCTGGGCTCATCCCAGCATTGATTAAAGGTTTGCGCTGCCGCCCGAGGGGCTCTTTGAATAGACAGCTTCCTGTAGTTTAAGGCCAGTGATTAACCAGCCAACCCCCTTATTCCCACCAGGCCCTGTGCCTTTGTGAGCAGTACGCCTCGCCTCCTCTTACTTAGAGCGCGGAGAGAGAGAGCGAGAGCAAGAGGGTTCGACAGCCAACTCAAACATACAAGTGCAATAATGGACCTTCTATTGTTAACTGCTTCATTGTTGCCTATAAGGGCTAATAGCGCTACGACCCGGTCGCTATAAATCTCCAGAGCAACAAGCCCTTTGCTACAGGGAGTTGTTCTGTCATTATGATGCGGCCGAGGCCCCTCACTCATAATTAGATGCTATTTTCAAATATAGAGACATCTTTAGCATCACAATTGGTCAGCCATTGTCAAAACATGGAAGGTGCAGAGCCAGAAAGATGAATCGCAAACAGATTGATGGTTAATTTTGGTTCTTTTTTTTCAGCTGTTGAGCGCAAGACAAATACATGTGAACATCCTATATACTCAGCAGTGGTATTAGCATTCATATTTCATTTTAGAAAAAATGACTATACGTATTTTGGCTCTTAAGAAAACACTATATATATAGTGTTTTTTTAAGAGCCAAAATATGTATAGTCATTTTTTCACATTTCATTTCCGAAAAGTGGCTCTAGATACTATTAAAAAAAAATATATATATATATATGTGTGTGTGTGTGTGTGTGTGTGTGTGTGTGTATACACACACACACACACACACACACAAACACACATATATATATATATATATATATATATATATATATATATATATATATATATATATATATATTATATGTGTGTATATATATATATATATGTATATATAAAATTAAATGTTTAATTTTAAATAACTTAATATTGAATAAACGACTGATAAATCTGTATATTTAGCTAATATTCATGCATTTTTATTTTAGTGTGAATGCAATACTAAAAAAACAAACAAAAAAAAAAAAAGATGTTTTCCACAAAAAATCATTTTTGGGGGGAGCTGATTGATGGGAAGGAATTTTTATGAACTAGTGAAGGACGCGGATGATTTTTTTTTTCTTTTTCTTTTTTGACTTTCTAAGTAAGATTGTTTTCTTGTTTACAGTTTTGTGTATATGTGTAGGTTGAGATCTTCGTTTAGAAACAGGTGTCTAAAAAAATCTTTCCACTGCTCACTTTTCATCTTAACCAGCAACAAAAATACTGTAAGTGACGTAAATTTTTCAGATGTTTTTCACACTCCTCCACAAGCAGCAAATGTTTCATATGTAGTTGCTGTTGTCAAAAACTAAAACTAAGAAAAAATAAACAACCAATGATGTACAATTATCTATATCTATCTATCAATATTTATTTATTTATTTATTTTAGACAAAGTTTTGGGCTTTTTTAAAAAGTGTATTAAATTCTAAATCTGAATTAAATTTGAAAATGATGTGATGTTTTTCTGTGCTATTCATCAAGACTTTTCCTTGTATGGGCAGACTTGCTTTTCTCACATGTGTAAATATTTTTTGGGGGGCTTTCTGGCTGCGGCCCCCTCGGGCTGAAAGGTATTGATCTTCCTTTGCTTTCTCACGGCCACCATTCGCCCCTGTGGTGAATGAAAATGACACAGAGACCTCCGAGGCCGCCACCTGCCCAACACCTCCCTTTGTCTCAGCCTGGTGACATCATCTGACCCTGGGAACGTGGGGGCCCCTTTTGTGTGACCTTCGGGTTTGACTGAGCACCTCTTCCTGTGGTAGGTGCCTTCAAGCGACAATAACTGGAGCAAAGTGTGTGTCAGTGTATGAAGTCTTCAAACAGGTAAGACACATGTTCGAGTCACTGTTAAAACAACAACAACAACAACAATAATCTGTAATACATTCATATGTATTACGGGGGGTAAATATAAATAAACATTATATATTTACAATATCAACAAATGTGTTAACGTGCTACATAAATATGCTTATTAAAAAGTCAAAATTACCTAAATAATTGATCATTTTTCATTAAATAACTGAATAATATATATTTACAATTTTACTTTATTATATTTATTAATGCTTTACAATAGAAATTAATTGAAATTGCAATGTTAATTTTTGGGTGTGAGTATACATTATTTTATATAAAATATATAATAAATGTACATATTTATATAATACACATTACATTTTTATATTATTTTTATTGAATTCATATATTTACAATTTATATTAATTTATACTTAATAAATGTTTTAATACATGCTTTATATTCTACAAAGGTTTTAATGATTTATATAAAATGCTAATTTATAATGAATAATTACCTAAATAATTAATTTAAAAAAAAAATATTTTGATGCCACAAAATTAATTCATGACTTTTGAGGCTGCCAAATATTGATCATATTATTTTGTCAAAAAACAAAAAGGACTAAAGTAGAACAGATATTTTTGCGCTCCAGCTTGGTTCACAGATGTGTGCGTGCGAGTTTGCGCGTGTTGTTTTTGGGAGTGTGTCTGCAGGGCAGCTGCGTCTGAACTGCCCCCATTCTTACAGGATGTGACATGGCTGTCGGAGTGTGTGCTCATCACTCATATGCTACACAGAACATGCTTAGACGCACAAACACACACGCAGCCGGCTTTAATTATAACATGAAACATTGAATAATGCCTATATAAAAATGTATGAGGATAATAACTAAAAATATGACAGCTGAAAGGCCTCTTTGAAATCTCTTCAGATTTGCCTAACCATAAACAACTCAGCATTCATTCGCGTTCCAAACGACAGCAATGCTAATGCTAATTTTGTCACATAATTCCAGCATCTGCTTCGAAACTGACCCCGAATCAGCACGCCACTGGGCCTGATCAAATTCAGAGAGTAATTACATCCTAAAACCCACAATTCCATTGTTTCGTTCGTGAAGGAGAAAGGAACAGATAGCAGAGGTCCTCGCCGCCAGAGCTCTCATTGTGCCCAGGGTTAAATATAACTGAGTGGAAACTCTAAAGCAAATCGGATCTGAAAGGCAGGCAAAGTCGAGAGTACGCAGCTGTCGGCAGAAACATGTATTTTTTAAAGGCTGCCCCTAATGATTCGAGACAGTTGGCAATTACGTAAGGCACACTTTTAAGGCCACTGTGGCGTGGCGCAGCCGTCCCTGAAGCTTGCTGGCATGTAATGTGTGTTTGAGAAAGCTGGCCTCTAACCAACATGAGAATGACAACATACACCCATGGGGGAAAGAGAAGAAGAAAAGAGGGAACGCAAGTGATAGACGAGCTGATGAGGGTGACCGACAGAATATTGTGAAGAACACATTTGCTCAGTCAGATTGAAACGCACACACACAGATACATAAATGAACGGCGTACGTTTATGCTCCAAATAACTGATGCTTCTACATAAAAACACATTTGCTGAAGCAAACACACCATTTTTGCTTGATTTTTCAAGTCTCTTTTATTGTGACTTGTGTTTCACTGGACTTATACCTGACACTCGGCATTACATATGCAATGCTTTACCGGGTGCGCTACCGAGCAAGTTTACTACATAAAAAAGGTGTATATATGGAACTGGTTATGTGATGTAAATGTCAAAATGTATTGGTTTACAAATCATGCAGTATGTTAAAATTATTTTGAGGTCATAAAATAGTATTGTGCAAGGAACCACAAGAAAATAAGTTTTTATTAATCGATAATCTGCCCCACAAATATATAGTTTGTGTCAAAAAGGAAAGCTTGTTGGCATTTTAATATGATATTTATGGGCATATTCATTGTATTTAATACAATTAAAATTACTGAAATGAAATAGCCGACTCCTTGATACTGCTAAGTTCATGACTAGCATTTTATGTATCCTAAACAGAAACAAATAAATAATTTTTAACACAACTTGACTGGAAATGATGCATAAGATAAACATTGATTTTGTTTGTTGTTTTTTTTGGACAATTTCTTTAGCAGATATACACATTATTATAGTTCTTTCTCTCTTCTGGGAAAATGGACACTAAAAATAGTTGTTACCCAGTGTATGCTTTCTAAAATAATAATTTCCACTTCCCCTAAAAGTGTGGTCACATGAGTCAAATTTTGGCAAAATTTCATAGGCAAAAAATGCAGCTCACACAGTAGTCACTTTCAAATCAAGTAGCTTTCTGTTCGTCAACGTCATAAATCTGCATGACCAACTTGAATCTGTTGTAAAGTCTGCATTGGGAATTTTTCCTCATACACACAAATTCCAGATCGCGTAGATTCTTCTTGAAATGCCTGGATTTGCCACAAAAAATGGTCGAACGGTGTTAAATGTGACGGACATTAGCAACACTAAAATTTGATGCTGACTAGCATTAATGAGTAGCAATTTAAGCTGAAACATAAATTAAAAGTTTCTGGATTGTTTTTTTTTAAAATCAAGCCTTTTGATATGTCTCACCCCCACTTCCTGTTTTAGCAGGAAATGTGACTACAAAGGAACAAAAAATGTTCTTGTCAAGTTATTTATGAGGGTAATTAAAAGTTTATATAGATTATTTAAAATTTTGTAACATATCCTTACCAGATAGGAAATCTCTGCTCTGAATCAAAATATAAACTGAGAGACAACCAAATGGCATCAGAAACACATTCCAAAAATTTCATTAGACATCAAAACTCATTCATTCTAAAGCTCAAGGTGAAATGAAGCTTATGGAAAACATCTTATCATATATTTGCAATCTGTGCATTAGCCTGCAATGGACAATCAACCATCCAACCAACAAGCAAACATAATGATCAAATTGGATTGTTCTTATGACTCAAACGTACCGTAGCAAGAATGATGATGATTTAATTAATAAGCTGTATGTTCATAATGAGCATTCAAAGATGCAAAATCAGATCAGGATTAGAAATGGTGAAATTAACGAGATTTGATACCTTGCATTTAATTAGGGCCCCTGTGAAGTCTCTTTCCATTTCTTGTGCAGATGAACAGAATAACTAGGGGATGTTTTAAAAAAAATAAAATAAATATCTTTTTACATAAGGTCTGCACAAACATAATTTTAAGCAGAAATCCTGCCCAGCTGAGCCTCCACCAGTAGAATACAATCACTACAGCTCATTTAGACGAGCCATACATTTCCCTTTATTATTTCAAGACAACACCATATTTCCTTATTTACTTCTGCAATGTGCCAATGATATATCCCCAGCCATAAATAATAATCCATATTTGAAATGTTGATGAGCCCCGGGAAGAAAAGCCTTGGGCGATTCAGCCCCAACAATGGGAAAATATGGCATTCAGGCTGTACAATGGCTCAAATGCAGCCCTTATTTGCATTTCTGTTGACAAATTATCGCTAATATGGAAATATTTCTCCGGAAACAGCCGGCGCAGTTTGTCTCCCGGTCTGCTTCAAATCATTTGTAAATTCCGAGTGGATTACCTCCTTTTGCCGTGGCATAAAAAAACCCTCAGATATCACAAGTGGTGAAAGGGTTGTCAAACTGGTTTCTAATCTACGAGGGGGATTTAAATAAGTCTTGAATCGCGTTTCAGCCGCTACCCTACCCCTGCCGCAGCCCTCCCCCTCTCCGCTTTTCAAGACGATCGCTTCTTCGGGAGCTTTCGCTAAGTGAGATTAATTCCTGAATCATAAATAACTTGGAACAAGTCTCCGGAGAGCCCTGTAGCTATGGCACATCAGAGACACGTAGCCTACGCTGTACACGGGGTCACGTAGTTTTATATCTAGTGTCAATTTTTAATCCTTTCTTTGTTTTAATAGACTGGGAAGCCATTAATATTACCGAAATATAACTGACGTACGTAACAAGACTGATGTTAGAAAGCTCAATCGCACTTGGAGGGTCAGCAAAACTTATTTGGACCTTGGCTATTAAACGCATATTTCAAATCAAAGCTGGCCTGTCGACTCGGAAAAATAATCTCACAACCTTAAAAGCCACTGTGTCCATTCCTGACAAGGCACAATTCAAAGTAATACAATTATTGAGTGGCTGATCACTGCGAGTTCAGGTTGGAGGTTGATCAGCGTTCCTCTGGGGTTCCTCATGGTCCAGGAGAAGCTAAGGAATCTTCTCATTACTGACAAGTGTTATAAGTTTGCTAAAAGAAAGAGAGGGAGATAAACGTTGCTGTTAGAGGTGTGGGAACTTGGCAGCGAAATGTTTACTTACTCCACCATTCTAAAGAAATGTACCATAGCTTCCAGAGAGCATTACTTAAAGAATTTAGCATTAAAATAAGATAAAACTACACTGAAACACTTACTGGGCTACTTTACTTTGCAGCATGAATTTCATATCACTAAGAAAATACATTTCTACAAAAATAAAACATTAGTGGTGCAATCTGTCTCTCTATCTATAAAATTATTCAATTATTACAATATTATATTCATATTCATATTATATTCATTTTATATACAATCATTGCATATATATCAAATTGGTGTAATACACGTAATTATATATATATATATATATATATATATATTCACTATTTTAATTGAAATGTAATTTTTAAAAATTATAATATTGTTTTAATAACAATTTTACATATAAACATTTTATACTTTCCACATTTGCAATATATATATATATATATATATATATATATATATATATATCTATCTATCACTGTAGTATGGTTCCACCAAATATTTTTGCTACTTAATAGAAGCTACAATTGACACTTTTACCGTTGTAAACAGTTTCTAAAAATCTACCAACCTTCTGATATAGAATCACAGCCTAACATTAATGCCCACTGTGTCAACATTGCCAATAACCGAAAAACAACCAACCAAAATAAAAAATATTTGTTTTCCTGGTGTGATACTGTAATAGTATAAGCGGTTTTCTTTTGGCTGCCGTCTCTGGGCATAATTTCCACAAAATCTGATTAGAAATGCAAGTATATACACATCAGAACACATGAATTCAATTACAGAACCTCAGACACACACGTTGCATCTAGAGCTTTAGCAGTAGAGTTGACCTAAACCTGCTTGACCTCTGCTGGACGACATGCTGTTTATTTGAATTAGTTTGATATTCTTTTTCAGCATCAGGGCCTGCTGCATCTTGTGTTTACTCCTCAGAGAGGGCTGAAAATAAATTTCCCTTTATAAACGAGTATAAACTTGCTAATACTCATCCCAACAGAATTATGAATGGTTAGTCACTGTGGTCTTAAAGGAACAGTACACCCCAAAATGAAAATTCTTCATTTGCTCACCCTCATGTCTTTCTAAACCCATATGACTTTGTTTCTTCAGTGGAACACAAAAGGAGTTATTTTGTAAAACTTTCTGTTTACTTTTTTCCTACACAATGAAAGTGAATGGGGACTGGGACTGTTAGGGTCCAAACATTACCAAAAAAAAAAAAAGACCACAGAAGTATAAAACAAACAAACAAAAAGAACATGATATGCACGCTATATCACAAGTCCTCTGAAGTCATAAGTTATTTGAGCGAGAAAAGTCTGAATTTTAATTGGTTGTTAGCTGAAAACCTCCAGTTATGTTGCAATAACGTTTGAGGTCATTTTTGGAACTCCAGTCCCCATTCATTTTAATGTATGGAAAAGAGCAGCCAGGACATTCTACACATTAACTCTTTTTTGTTCACACAAAATAAAATCATTTAAGTTTGGAACAGCAAAAAACTTAATTTTTATATTTTTTAAAATTCTGAAATGAGTATGACTAGAAAAGTTTTCTGCTTAATATGAAAAAGACATCACTATTAGGTTGGCATTTTCTCATTTACTGATGAAGTGCAGCCAGAATATATTAAAGGCAACTCATAGCTCTTCATTTTTAGAAGCTCCATCAACTATTTAAACACAGAAATAGCTGATATAGCTGGTTAAGTTTTTGAGAGCTACTTGAATCTCGTACATATTAATACACTCCACGAGAATGAGCCAGGAGGCACTTCATGGCTATCACCACAGACACTTGTTTAAACATTGCTTTGGATTTGTCAATGCCTGTGAATAATTATTTGTCCAAAAGACGAACTTAAATGTGGCTTTGACTGCCAGATGTGGTAAACGGAGCTGAAGGCTCTGACAAGCCTGACAGCTACTTTGACGTTAATCTGACTGCTGTGTAACGGTCGCATCGTCGTGTTTGTATTCATGCATAATTGCCTAATTAGTTTTAATGTAATATAGTTATAATTACTTATCATTACATTCGTCCCCGGACCACTAATTTAGTGTTTTATAAAGAAATTCACCCATAATTCCAGGTGAACGAGATAAAACGGGGAAAAGGTAGCCTCGTGGCCTCACACAAAGCTAAGATTTATCACGGGTGCACACGCGGAGGGTGTTAAACAGCTGTGTTTACCTTGACCAGTGCTGGGAGTATTAGGTAGCACTGCAGAGACTCACCAAAGCTATTGACCACTCGCTAATCATCTGCGCCCAGTATTTTATGTGTCACTTGAGTCCATTAATCAAACCCTGAACCTGTTTTTCTTTGGATTGTAATTCATTTGCTTTTCAAAGTCTATTGAATGAATCTTTTCAAATGCACAAAGCTAACCATTAGCACATGCTAACCATGTTCAGTCAACACCACTTGATTGAACCTGCATGCATTTTCTTTAATAAATAATAGGACATTCGTGGTCAGATGAGTAGCTGGTTTCTGCCATGGGATAAAATAATAATAATAACAGAAAAAGGTAATTGTGATTTTTTTTTTTTTAATCTCACAATTTGGACTTGTTTTCTTGCAGTTCTGAGTTCACAATTTAAACTTCTTTTCTGAGCAATTCTGAGAGAAAGAGCAAAAAGTCAGAATATACTGATAAGATATGTCTGAATCGTGCGATATAAACTCTCAATTCTGAGAATAAAGTCAGAATTTCGAGATATGAACTTGCAGTTCTGAGAAGAAATGTCTGAATTGCGAGAAATAAATTCGCAATTGCAAGAACAAAAGTCAGAACTGAGAGATAAAAAAGTCGCAATTACCTTTGAATTTTTTTCCTTCCGTGGTAGAAAAAAAACTGAATTTGGAGATGTATACTTAGAATTCTGAGGAAAAAAGTCAGAATTGCGAGATCTAAACTCAGAATTCTGAGAGGAAAAGTCAGAATTGTGAGATTTAAACTTAGAATTCTGGGGGGAGGGGGGACTCAGAATTCTGAGGGAAAAGTCAGACTTGTGAGATATGAACTCAGAATATTGAGAACAAAAAGCCAGAATTTAGAGATATAAATTCAAAATAGCGAGAATCGGAATTCTGAGTTCACAATTATGACTTTAAGCATAATTCTGAGAAAAAAGCAGAATTGTGAGAAAAAAAAGCCAGAATTATGGGACAAAAACTTATTTATAAGCCTTAAAAATCATTTATTTAAGCAAAATAACATTTGCGATTTCTATTTATAAAAGCCTAGCCATCATATGCTCAGTTTGGTCGAGGGGTCGAAACTTACGCGCGGGCAGGTCGTTTCTGAATTGCAATAATATTAATGACTGTAATTATGATCACAATCACAACAATGCTTGTGCCGATCTGCATACCATCATCTCAACATGCTTTTCGAAATTAGCATCAGTTTCCCAGTCTATAAACCGCTCAACTGACTTAATGCAACGGCCTTTTTCATTATGTTAAAAATGTACTTCATTTGGCTGAATTGCAGGCGCTGAGCGCAAGAGTCATTTCATGTAATTTCTTGGATGTTTCCCAGCACACACATTATTGGCTTTTTATTCAAAATACTCCAACGCAAGCAGGTAAATGGAACAAAACTCTTACTGTGAGCCATCAGCGGCCAGCATAAATCCCAGCCGTTAGTTCATTCTCATTCATACTGTACTACATGTACGGCAGGAAAATGTTTATGCAATATTTACACAGCCACCGCGTGTCCAGATTTAATCTGCTCATGGTATATGGGAGTCAAATGCAAACGCTAATGGATTTTAATGTCCCTCATGAAAAGTGACATTACGAACTGGTGCTTAGTTAGCTACAAATCCATCTACCGTGTCTAAAAGAAACATATGGCGAAGAATGTCAGCTGGACGATACAGTTCACGTGCTCTTGTTACAGGTCACTGCTCGTTGAACATGTAGATAACATGCTCTTTAAAATGTGTAGGCATGCGGCGCATATGGATGCATTTCTGTGAAATCTGGGTCAGTTCCTATAGCAAGAAGATCTACATAATAATGAACTAGTACTGAAAAAATATTATGCTTTGGCTCTCTTTTTGGTTCCAGTCATGTATTCTGACTAAATAATACATTTAGTATGAATAGGCTACCATAAATAAAACACATAAACCGCAAATAACAAAAAACAAAAAACAAAAAACAAAAAATCATAAAAAATGTGTACTCAAATAACTGATAGCTATGGCAAGCCATTCAGGAAATAATTCATGTGTATTGTGTGAATATGGATTGGTTCTCTGGTTGAATTAGTTTATAATACATTGGTATAACCAGACATATATTGGTTTAGATACATCGGTCTGATCACATGCACATGGGTTTGCTTGTGTATACGTTGGTTTGTTCAAGTAAACATTGGGCTCCTCAAATAGGCAGTGATTTCCTCAACTATATTGGTTGAGATAAATTGGTTTCCTCAAGTATACACTGGTTTCTTCAAGTATACACTGGTTTGTATATATATCGTTTTCTTCAAGTATATATTGGTTTAGATACATTGGTTGGCTCAGGTATATATTGTTTTTTTCAATTATATATTGGCTTAGATACATCAGTTTCCTCAAATATGTATTGGTTATTATATATTGGTTTATTCAAGTATATATTGGTCTCTATATATTGGTTTCTTCAAGAATATATTGGTTTGTATATATATATATATATATATATATATATATATATATATATATAGGTTTCTTCAAGTATATATTGGTTTAGATACATCGGTTTTCTCAACGATGTATTGGTTTGTATATATTGGTTTCTTCAAGTATATATTGGTTTAGATACATCAGTTTTCACAACTATATATTGGTTTGTATATATTGGTTTATTCAAGTATACATTGGTTTAGATACATCGGTTTCTTCGAGTATATATTGGTTTGTTAAAATATATTGGTTTGTTCAAACACACATTGGTTACAGCACACATACGTTGGGCCGATGTTGACCCGACATACAAAATTCCATCGGCGCGATGTCGCTCAGGGAGCGTTTGCTAATCGGGAATATGTTGTATATCGGAATCTGATCGGAGATGCTCTCCGGCCGATGTTTGGCCGATGCAGCTGTAAATACCGGCTGCTCTGCATGGACGCAGTTCACCGGCGTTTTGCTTATCGTTACGGACCACCAGCGGCAGCAGCCGATTTATAATAAATCAATACACACCACTCTCAATAACAGTTGCAAATTTATTAATATTTTCAATGAACATATTAAATATACAAATACATTTACATTTATCAAATGCTTTTATCAAAAGTGAAATGAGAAGTATTCAATTCAATTCACAATTGTTTGTACTCTTTCAAAAATTAACCATGGTTTTACCACAGCATTTGCAGTAAAACCATAGTAAAAACAAAATCAACCACAGTTCCCTTTCGATACTTCACTCGTACTGCATCTTTGCGAAGACACATATGGGAAAACTCCTTTTTCTCCGATAACTGAAGCCTTTTCAATAACGCATTCGTGCAGTGTTACGAAGAACTTACCAGGTCGAGACGCGCCCCCTACTCGGCCCACCTGCGTGCTTCCTCTTCATCCACCCTCACCTCAGTAGACGGCGCTGAAGAGAAAGGGTAATAGAGGATGCCTCCTTTGGATGAGTCTGTGGCCACGCATCTTTGCCCACCCACGGCCAAGATGGTGAAGGTGATGGTGAAGGTGAAGGTCGCCCACCTGTCCAAGCCTTGTAGGTCAGCTTCAGCCCTCGCTGGTCGTGCCTACATGGTGGTCCTCAAGGTCTTTCAGGCCAAACTCCTCCGCTGCATGGACGAGTCTGGCCAGGACCCCGCAGCATTCAGGGAGCTGCGTAGCGCGACCGACCTGGCTCTACGCGCCACCAAGACCATGGCCCAGGCAATCGGCAGGTCCATGGCGAGCCTAGTGGTGCTCGATCGCCATTTGTGGTTAACGCTGACGGAGATCAAGGATGCGGACAAGGTCCCCTTCCTGGACTCACCGGTCTCCCCCACTGGCCTGTTCTGACCTGCGGTTGAGGATTTCTCAGAGCGCTTCACTGCGGCACAGAAGTCGTCCCAGGCAATGTGACACTTCTTGCCAAATCGCTCAAGCTCTGCAGCTGGCTCGAGTCGCCCTAGGTCTGCGCCGACTCCCCAGCCCGTGAAGCCTGCACCTCTGCCTACCCAGCTAGCACCCAAGCCTGAGCCTCGAGAGCGTTCCTGCTCGACTAGGCGCTATCTGCTTCCTCAACGCCAGGGACCCCGGCCCAAGATAGTGCTGGACCCGGCGCCCAAGGCGTCTTCCTGATCTGCGAGACAGGAAGAGGAGGGGGCTAAGTCTCGCTGTTGCCGGACAACCCCCAAAGCTGCCTCTGTTGGACCTCCAAGCACCCCGTTCAGTTCCAGGTGCCGAGGGCAATGTGTTTGCTGCAGTCACTGGGCCCGTTCAAGTGCCCAAATGGCCTACCACTGTGATAGCGGGAAAAATAAAACTCAAACATTCTCAAAAAGAGAGCAAATTTCCTCTTCCACACAATGCGAGTGGTGCGTCCCCGCATGGTGACAAATCACTCGAGTCAATCCAACCCCTTGTCACGCAGGCCGAGGCCTGGCAGGCCATCCCCAGAGTGTCAGACTAGGTTGTGGGGATAATAAAGCGAGGTTATTCACTTCAATTTGCTCGAAGACCACCGCGCTTCAGCGGCGTGGTTCCCACCTCGTTTCAGAGCAAAGATGCACACGTGCTGCACTCCGAGGTGATGAATTTACTAGCAAAGGGTGCCGTAGAAACGGTCCCTCCAGCCCAGAGGGAGTCAGGCTTCTACAGCTGTTACTTCCTCGTCCCCAAGTAGGATGGTGGCCTGCGCCCCATCCTCGATCTCTTGAACCGCGCCCTCATGAGACGGACGTTCAGGATGATTACATTGTAACAGATCCTCTCGCAAATATGCCCAGGGGATATTTCTTCTGACCTGAAAGATGCTTACTTTCACATCTAGATAGCCTCCCATCACAGGCGGTTCTTTAGATTCGCCTTCGAGGGAGTGGCTTATCAATACACGGTCTTACCCTTTGGACTGTCCCTGGCTCCTCGCACTTTTACAAAGTTCCCCTCTTTCCCCTCTGAGGCAGATGGTAATCTGCATTCTCAACTACCTCAACGACTGGCTCATTCTAGCCCAGTCAGAGGCAGAATTGCTATTGCACAGATCCCTCCTTCTCAGCCACTTAGAATGCCTCGGACTGAGGGTCAACTTTGCCAAGAGCGCACTGTGCCCCAGTCAACGGATATCATTCCTGGGGACAGTTTTCCACTTTGGCCATACAGCGTCTCGTGGCTTCTTTCAAGACAGGAGTCTCTCGCCCTCTCAAGATGTTTCAGAAGATACTGTGCCTCACGGCCTCTGCATCTCCAGTACTGCAGTTGGGCCTGCTTCGTATGCGGCCACTTCAGTGCCAGCTGAAACCGAGGGTTCCATTCTACGCCTGGCGTCACGGGCGCCTACATGTCAAGGTAAACCAGGCCTGCGTGGCAGCTCTGGACCCTTGGAAATGCCATCAGTGGATGGAACAAGGCGTGGCCTTGGGGATGGTCTGCAGGAGAAAGATTGTCTTGACAGATGTGTCCAACACGGGTTGGGGAGCTTTGTGTGAGTGCCGACCGACTTTCGGCCGATGGTCGAAAGAAGAAGGAAGACTCCACATCAACTGCCTGGAAATGCTGGCAGTGTGTCGAGCCCTTCAGTTCTTCTTGCCAGACCTAAGGGGACACCACGTTCTGGTTCGTTCAGACAGCATGACCGTGGTAGCCTACATAAATCACCAAGGAGGACTCTCCTCGAGGCACCTACTCACTCTAGTGGAATGCCTCTTGGAATGGGCTCAGTTCAACCTGCATTCGCTGAGAGCAACGCATGTGCCAGGTAGAATGAACCAAAGAGCGGATATGTTGTCACGGAGCAACGTCCCCTCAGAGGAGTGGACGCTCCATCCGCAGGTGGTTCAGAAGATCTGGGAGATCGTTGGCAAGGCAGAGGTCAACCTCTTCACCTCAAAAGACAACTCTCATTGCTCGACTTATTATTCGAAGGACATGGACATGTTGGCCCACGACTGGCCCAACCACCTACTTTATGCTTTTCCCCCGATCACACTGATCCCACAGGTCATCAGGCGAATCAGGGAACACAAACACAAGGTTCTCTTAGTGGCCCCACTCTGGAGGAACCAACATTGGTTCTCGGAGCTGTCTCGGCTGCTCACTGCAGCCCCCTGGTCCATTCCCCTGAGACGGGACCCCGTCTCTCAGGCGAACAGAGCATTGTGGCATCCCCGGCCTGAGCTGTGGGCTCTGCATCTTTGGCCCCTCGATGGGAGCTTGCAAACCTCCCCGAGAGCGTTCGGAATACAAATTCTCAGGCTAGAGCCCCATCTACGAGACACTTCTACGCCCTCAAATGGTCTGTCTTGGTCCACCTGGTGAAAACCTGTAAAGACCCATTTTCCTGTGACATATCGTTGATATTGTCCTGCAAGAGCTGTTTGACAAGGGCCGCTCCCCTTCTACGCTCAAGGTCTATGTAGCAGCTATAACAGCTTCACATGCTCCTATAGCAGGCCAGTCGGTGGGCAGGAACAACTTAGTTGTTTGTTTTCTGAAGGGGTCCAGGAGGCTCAACCCGCCTCGTCCCCTCACTGTCCCTACTTGGGATCTGCCTACTGTTCTGAGAGCTCTGAGGAGCCCTCCCTTTGAGCCGCTACAGTCTATCGACCTCCGACCCCTGTCGCTAAAAACCGCTCTGCTACTGGCAGTAGTATCGGTCAAGCGAATGGGAGATTTGCAGGCGCTCTCTGTGAGCCCTACCTGCCTTGAGTCTGGGCCCAATGACTCTAAAGTCATCCTAAATCCATGGCATGGTTATGTACCTAAGGTGCTCTTCACTCCGTTTAGAGCACAGGTCCAACCAGGACTTGAATTCACTCTGCCCCATTAGGGCGCTGAGAATCTAACTTGAGCGTTCCGCCCCTTTTAGGCAGTCGGAACAACTCTGTTTGCTTCGGTGACTGCACCAAAGGGCATCTGGTCACGAAGCAGAAACTTTCAAAGTGGATAGTTGACGCTATCACGCTAGCTTACTCTTCCTTGGGCCTGCATTTCCCCATTACAAGCTCACTCCACAAGAGGTGTTGCCTCGTCATGGGCGTGGTCTAGCAGAGTGTCCATTGCAGAAATTCATGCGGCGGCCAGCTGGGCCTCGCCGTCCACATTCGCTAGGTTCTATAACCCTGCCTTACAGGTGAGGTTCCTTTCTACTTAATGGACACGAACCTATAGTAGGTGGGACCAGTACTGAGCAGAGTTTGGCCGGAACATGCCCAACTCGCCAGTATTGCTTACTTGTACGTTCCCAGCCCCTCAGAGTGCCGAGGCTGTAAAAGTCTCCCTTGCGACGATTGCTCAGGCCGGGCGTGACTTCAATGAGTTGGCCGCTGCCTCGAAAGGCTTATATTACTTGTCCCTCTGAGTCCTTTAAGTGCTTATGGCAAGTTTTATTTCAGTCATTCCCCTACCACAGCACGGCGTGGTTGTACTGGTTCCCTATATGCGTCTTAGCAAAGACGCAGTACGACTGAAGTATCGAAAGGGAACGTACTCGGTTACCATCGTAACCTCGGTTCCCTGAGATACGGTAACGAGTATTGGGTTCCTTGCCGTGCTATGGCGCCGCACGACTCAGTCGTCGCTTCAGTTGATGTAAACCTGAGGATCCTATGATGAAGCGTCTGCTTATATAGCCAGATGCCCCGCCCATTCTGGCGGGCTCTGGCGGGCTTCGTTACCATAGGCTTGTGCAGCCCCGCTGCATCGCCATTGGTTCGTTTTTATAACACTGCACGAACCAATGGCCGTGCAGTTACACTGTGTTATTGAAAAGGCTTCAGTTATCGGAGAAAAAGGAGTTTTCCCATATGTGTCTTAGCAAAGACGCAGTACGAGTGAAGTATCGAACGCGAACTGTGGTTGATTTTGTTTTCACTATGGTTTTACTGCAAATGCTGTGGTAAAACCATGGTTAATTTTTGAAAGAGTACAAACAATTGTGAATTGAATTGAATGCTTCTCATTTCACTTTTGATAAAAGCATTTGATAAATGTAAATGTATTTGTATATTTAATATGTTCATTGTTGCCGCTGGTGGTCCGTAACGATGAGCAAAACGCCGGTGAACTGCGGCCATGCAGAGCAGACAGTATTTACAGCTGCATCGTCCAAAGATCAGCCGGAGAGCATTTCCGATCAGATGCCAACGTCACGGCGACATATTCCCATTAGCAAACGCTCCCTTAGCAACATCGCGCCGATGAAACCAATATATACAAACCAATACATCGTAGAGAAAACCGATGTATCTAAACCAATATATACTTGAAGAAACCAATACAACCAATACATCGTTGAGGACACCGATGTATCTAAACCAATATATACTTAAAAAAACCAATATATACTAACCAATACATCGTTAAGAAAACCGATGTATCTAAACCAATATATACTTGAAGAAAACGATATATATACAAACCAATGTATACTTGAAGAAACCAGTGTATACTTGAGGAAACCGATTTATCTCAAACAATATATAGTTGAGGAAACCATTGCATATTTGAGGAGCCCAATGTTTACTTGAACAAACCAACCTATACAGGAGCAAACCCATGTGCATGTGATCAGACCGATGTCTCTAAACCAATATATGTCTGGTTATACCAATGTATTATAAACGAATGCATTTGTCACTAACCATTCATTCAACCAGAGAACCAATCCATATTCACACATATTCACATATTCCATATTCACTTAGTTTACACCCCAGCGGCACAATAAGTCACATTTTAACCGAGAATGTGACAAAACAAAAGGTTTACCGTGAAATAAAGGCAAGAAAACATGTCTTTCCATTGAGCCGTCCTCACGCGCTGCATTCAATAAAACAGCGTGACCGCTGTAGTCCGATTCACTTACAAATGACTCTTATGAACAGTTTCTTTTTAATGAATCAGCATATGCAACAAGTTTAGTCCGATTCACTCTTTTGAACAGATTCTTAAAAACATACACAACAAGTGTGATTTCAGAATGATTCACGAAAACATTTTGAGCTGTTTTTTAAGGATTGATTCAAAAAGATTTATGTAGTCATAAAGCAGTTACTATTTGAATAAATCTGATGAATCCTTCACTGAACAAACTCACTGAATTCGTCCATGTTGTTATTGAATCAACATCAAGTTACCAGTAGGTGGCGACAAATAACACTGATTCATTAAGGAATGAAACACAACTACTCCTTTTTTTTTCCTTCCATTTTTGTCTACATTTTGAACTATTTTCATTGGGAGAGACAAAAATAGACTTCCGATATTGTGTCAGAAATGTAAGTTACTCAATATAAACTTTGTTATATAATGTAACAAATGAATCAAAATCAGATCGAGAGCTTCAGATCTGAATCAGAGTTAGATCAGGAAATGTCTATCAATATCCAGCTCTATTTATAATGATATCCATTAAAAATTTGTATGCAATGAATGTTTATCGCAATCAGTAAGACCAGAATTGTGTGTTATGAAAGTAAACAGGGTCAATTTAAATTTATATTGATTGAAAGCATAGAAATAGCTGTTAAAAATTGTAGCAGTTCTCGAACAGCAGTCGTATCACTGCTCTCTCTCTCTCTCTTCCTCGTGTCTGAGCTTGAGAGGGAATGATCTGATGTGACGTTATGAGAACGTCTGTTCCAATATCCTAAATGTGTCTAACACTGCAAGAGCGATCACAGTATATCTCCTCACTCAGATAATCCTTATTACATACGTGCCACCCTTTGAGTTCAAATCAAACCCATTTTGTTCAGCATACGACCTTGACTAAATCCTCCACTATTCACCATGACAAATACACCTTTTTTCAAAATGGAACTTGGGCCTGTTTGTTCAGAGATAATGATCCATTAAGAAGAATATTGTAGAAAAAGAGAAGTATAGGTTCACAGGTAGACCTGACAGTGACTTCAGTAGCAGACCAGCTCTGAAAGGTCCATCTGCCTGGGAGGTTTTTGTATGGCACGCCTCCATCTTGCCTCGCCTGACCCCCTCTAAGTACTGCCTTTGAGGTTTCTCTGGGGTTTAAAAATACTCTCTGCCAAATTCTTCTCTCTCACTGGCTTCAGATGGCAGGCGAATCTGAGCGCTGAGCTTTCCACATAAACATTGACGATTTTTTTTTTCCCCTCACGATTTGGAACAAGAGAGCTCCAAAAATATCAGGTGTGAACAGAGAACACCAATGTGCTCACCTCCGTCTGCAGCGTGTGTCTTTCCTAACACACCGACGGCACTCTCTGAGGGTTTGTTCTTCACAAAACCGATGAATGCATTATACAATACACTCGACATTC
This sequence comes from Spinibarbus caldwelli, assembly GCA_039654775.1. Classification (NCBI taxonomy): domain Eukaryota; kingdom Metazoa; phylum Chordata; class Actinopteri; order Cypriniformes; family Cyprinidae; genus Spinibarbus; species Spinibarbus caldwelli. Next base: position 12,933,847 of record CM077231.1, read on the forward strand.
CTTCAAACCTATATGAAGAGTTCAGATGCAAAAGCCTCTAAGTACGTCTGACGTTTTTCTTTAAAATGAGTATTTCTTTATGACTACTATGTATAGGTTTCTATGTAAGTACTTCTGAATGGGTTGAGGCTGGGATTTAGCGCATTTGAAGTGAAAGTACTTGATGAACATATACTATGTGTGGAGAGCATTCAATCAGTTTCGTTATCTCATTTTTGACCAAGATGGCTTTTAGAGGCTTTTGCATTGGAACTCTTCATATGTAAAAGCATTATATTTTCATTTAATGATTAAGTCATTAACACTAAAGTCATTCACTGAAAGGAAGGCCATTATGTTGTTCTGAAATGTTAAATATAAAGAAAACGTAACTTTCCCTTTCAGTCAGTCATGTTCGACGTTACGTCATAGTGACTGACGTAAATGGGATCTCGCCAGAGAGCCCAATCACCTTCGAGTGTTCACAAAACAAGCCAATGACAATTGGCGTGCGTGCTTTGCATCGCGCACCCCACCCCGCAATGCGGGTATAAAAGGAGAGCGCATGCAGACGCACATCAGCTTTTTCGCTTCGGAGCTGAGCTTGTGAAATCACCGAAGAGAGTGTCTACAGTCAGCGAGTGTGTTGGCGTTACGGCATGTCAGCGGGGGTTGCCGATCCAGTGCTGCTGCTTCTTCCAGGTTGGATGGCGTGCTGTAGCTCGTCAAACTGCGATCACGCAGCGACCCATCCTGGGCGCTTCAGCACTTTATTTTCTAAAAGAGCTCCACGAGCGACGGGCATCTTTTTAAAGATGGCTTCCCGCTCGTGTGTTTCTGGATGTGGTCGTTTCCTGGCTTCATCTGATGGTCACGATCGCTGTGTCTCGTGCTTGGGCTTTCAGCTCGCTGAAGCAGCGCTCGTGGATGAGTCATGTTCTCATTGCGGGAACACGACCATCGCGGTGTTGCGATCCAGATACCTCCTCGTCAAATGAGGGGTTATCCCCCTCGCCATGCCCTGTTCTAGTTGCTCCATCTCTTGGAGGGCTACTTCGGCTCATGGTCAGGGTGATCTGAGGATCACGGTGAGAGCTTCCCCGTCGAGTGCGTCTCCGCGGGCCTCTCATTCCTCCAGCACATCGCACCATCTGGTGTTTCTGGATGAGCTCGCTAGATCCTCGGACAGGGCGGGGCCCAGCATCTTGTTCGGAGTGCCAGCGGATGACAGGATGTCGATCGCTGCATCGGAGGGCGAGCTAGGCTCTGGAGATGACTATTTGGCTGCGCTGCCTCCGTCAGGAAGAGTGGCGTTGCCCGAGTCAGATCCAGACCTGACTGCTATGCTTTCCCGGGCCGCCGAGAGCGTCGGGCTGCACTGGAGGCCTCCTCCTTCTCCCGAATGCTCGAGGCTGGACGATTGGTTCCTGGGGGCGCAGGCCGATCGCCGGCAGCCGCCTCCAGTTCCATTCTTCCCGGAAGTGCATCAGGAAGTGACTAGGTCTTGGAAGGCACCTTTTTCTGCCTGAAACAGACCTAGCGCTTCCTCTGTCCTCACCACCCTTGATGGTGGAGCGGCCCAAGTGTATGTGGAGGTCCCCCCCCAGCATTCTGGTTCTGGGGGGGGACCTATCCCGAATGCTCGAGGCTGGACAATTGGTTCCTGGGGGCACAGGCCGATCGCCGGCAGCCTCCTCCAGTTCCATTCTTCCCGGAAGTGCATCAGAAAGTGACTAGGTCTTGGAAGGCACCTTTTTCTGCCTGAAACAGACCTAGCGCGTCCTCTGTTCTCTCCACCCTTGATGGTGGAGCGGCCCAAGGGTATGTGGAGGTCCCCCCCAAGTCGAACGCGCTATTGCCATGCCACTCTGCCCGCAGAGCGCAGCCGCCTGGAGCGGTAATCCACGCCTTCCGTCCAGGGCCTGTAAGTTCTCGTCCGCTCTAACGGCCAAGGCTTACAGTGCTGCTGGGCAGGCCGCTTCCGCCCTGCACGCCATGGCTCTCCTGCAAGTCCATCAGGCCAAGACCAGGGCGCGGGCCCTGGGTCAGACGATGTCCACATTGGTGGTCCAGGAGCGCCACCTATGGCTGACCTTGGCGGATATGAGTGAGGCTGACTAGCATCACTTCTTAGACTCCCCGATCTCCCAGGCCGGCCTATTCAGCGAAGTGGTGGAAGGCTTTGCCCAACAGTTCTCTGCCGCTCAGAAGCAGACGGAAGCGTTTTGTCATATCCTGCCCTGACACCCCACCACCGGCTGCAGTCCCTCTGTCTGCTCATTGCCGAGGGCGCCCTCCTGCTGCCTCCACCTCCGCTCCAGCTCGGTCTCTGCAGCAGCCTTTACAATGGCCACAGCGTGGAGCTGGCCGCAGGAAAGCGTCGCAGCCCGTCGCAGCCCCTGCCAAGCCCGTGAAGCGCCAGGGCAGGCGGCGTCCCTGAGACGGGCAACCCAGAGTCCTTGGATCCTGCTCTTCAGGAGATGGTGACCGCACCACTCCTTCCTCCAGAGGAGGGCCGGGTGGAGAATCTTTGATTTCCTTTCTGTTCTCTTCCGCCACTGGCTCCTCAGCCAGTGGTACCCAAAACCTCGAAGAAGAGCAGTTTCCTTTCTCTCCGGGTCCCAAGAGGCAGATGGCAGTGCACGAGACACAGTCTCCACACTCCCGTCCCCCTCTCCTTTCGCCAGTGGGGAGCAGGGTCCGGTTCGAGGACGCGATGCCTCCTCACGTGCCCCCTGCCCTACGCACTGCCTTCTGGGTCGGGTCCCTGTGTTCCACTTCGCTGCCCCACTGCGGGTATGTCGGTGGTTCCCCTAGTCCCGCTTGTTCGGTCTCTGGGGGCCTGGCTAGCGCTCCCCAGGCCGTCTTGTTGGCTCACAAGAACCATCAGACTCGGCTATGCAATTGAGTTCGCCCGGCACCCTCCCAAGTTCAGGGGCATTCGGTTCACTTCTGTGCTGGACAAAGATGCTCCTGTCTTGCGTGCAGAGATCGCGGTCCTGCTAGCGAAGGACACGATACAGCTGGTCCCTCCAGCCGAGATGAGGTCAGGGTTTTACAGCACTTACTTCATCGTACCCAAGAAAGGCGGTGGGTTACGACCAATCTTGGACCTGCGCCTTCTGAACCGGACCCTTCACAAGCTCCCGTTCAGAATGTTGACACAGAGACGCATCTTTCAATGCATCCGTTCTTTTGATTGGTTTGCAGCAATCGACCTGAAGGACGCGTACTTCCATGTCTCGATCCTCCCTCGACACAGACCGTTTCACCGCTTTGCGTTCGAAGGGCGAGCATATCAGTACAAGGTCCTCCCCTTCGCACGGTGCTTAGCCACCTCAGCCAGTTGGGACTTCAGGTCAACTGGGAAAAGAGCAAACTCTCCCCGTTGCAGAGGATCTCAGTAGAGCGTGCTCAGTCGACGCTGAACTGCCTGGAGTCTTTCCAGCGCAAGAGGGCGGTTCCACTGAAACAGTTTCAGAGGCTCCTGGGGCATATGGCATCCGCAGCCGCTGTCACACCGCTGAGACCGCTTCAGTGTTGGCTTCACGACCGGGTCCCGAGATGGACATGGCGACGCGGCACGTACCGGGTCTTAGTCACCCCGTCCTGCCGTCAGACCTTCAGCCCGTGGTCGGATCTTGCTTTTCTTCAGGCAGGAGTTCCCCTAGTGCAAGTGTCCAGGCATGTTGTTGTATCAACAGATGCCTCTGCCATGGGCTGGGGTGCCATGTGCAACGGGCATGCAGCTGCGGGGCTCTGGACAGGGCCCCAAATGCCTCGAGTTGCTAGCAGTATGGCTTGCTCTGCGCCACTTCAAATCGCTGCTACACGACAAGCATGTACTGGTCCGTACAGACAACACTGCAACCGTTGCGTACATCGACCACCAAGGTGGTCTATGCTCCCGTCGCATGTCGCAACTCGCCCGCCATCTCCTCCTTTGGAGTCAGAAGCATCTGGGTCGCTTCGCGCCATTCATGTCCCAGGCGAGTTCAATCGTGCAGCTGACGAGCTCTCACGTCAGCCCGCCTTTCTGGGAGAATGGCGACTCCACCTCGAGACAGTCCAGCTGATTTGGAGACGCTTCGGGGACGCTCAGGTAGACCTGTTTGCCTCCCCGGACACGTCCCACTGCCAGCTGTTTTACTCCCTGTCCGAGGGGACCCTCGGCACGGATGTGCTGGCATACAGCTGGCCTCAGGGCCTACGCAAATACACGTTTCCCCCAGTGAGCCTTCTCGCACAGACACTGTGCAAGGTCAGGGAGGATGAGGAGCAGGTCCTCTTGGTGGCGCCATATTGGCCCGATCAGACTTATTTCCCCAAACTGATGCTCCTCGCGACGGCCCCTCCTTGGCAAATTCCTCTGAGGAGGGATCTCCTTTCTCAGAAAGGGGGCACCCTCTGGCACCCGCGTCCAGACTTGTGTAATCTCCACGTGTGGTCCCTGGACGGGACGCGGAGGTTCTAGGTGCGTTACCTCCAGCGTTAGTAAACACCATCACTTCAACTAGAGCCCCGTCTACAAGACACGCTTACAGGTTGAAGTGGAACCTATTCGTCAATTGGTGTTCTTCCTGCTGGGAAGACCCCCGTAGATGCCCGGTCAGGGTCATGCTCTCTTTCCTGCAAGATGGGTTGGAGTGAAGGCTGTCTCCCTCCACCCTCAAAGTGTATGTTGCCACTATTGCAGCACATCACGATGCAGTAGACGGTAAGTATGTAGGGAAGCATGACTTGGTCATCAGGTTCCTCAGAGGGGCGAGGAGGTTAAATCCTCTGCGCCCTCATCTGGTACCCTCTTGGGATCTCCCCTTGGTCCTGATGGCCTTGAAGGAGGAACCCTTCGAGCCTCTTAAGTTTCTGTCGTTAAAGATGGTGCTCTTCACTGCATTGGCCTCGATCAAGATGGTAAGGAACCTGCTGGCATTTTCGGTCGACGATTCGCGCCTAGAATTCGGACCAGGTAACTCTCAAGTTGTCCTGAGACCTCGGCCTGGTTATGTGCCCAAAGTTCCCACCACGCATGCAACTTGCAAGCGCTGCCCCGAGAGGAGGCAGACCCAGCCTTTTCTCTGCTCTGTCCCGTCTGTGCCTTGCGTGTTTACGTGGACTGCACGCAGAGCTTCAGGACCTCAGACCAGCTCTTTGTCTGCTTTGGAGGATAGCAGAAGGGAAAGGCTGTCTCCAAACGAAGACTTGCCTACTGGATAGTGGAGGCTATAGTCTTGGCATACCAAGCCCAACGTTTACCATGCCCCCTCGGAGTGAAAGCACACTTTACGAGAGGCGTGACATCTTCTTGGGCCTTGGAGCGGCGTGCCTCAATAGCAGACATCTGTAGAGCTGCCTGCTGGGCAACGCCTAACAAGTTTGCGAGAATCTATAATCTCTGTGTAGAGCCTGTGTCCTCTCGTGTTCTTGCCTCAGGTGGCCAGTAACACTGGACCCGCTTGGTGTCGATCACGCTTGCTGCGCCATTCCCCTCTACGGACTGGATGCGTGCGCTTATATTGCTGCTCAGTTCAGTTCCCCTTTGGCGAACCCTGTTGAAGTTCCTCCCAGACCCTCGGCGGTCAGGCGTGGCGGAGCGCCAGACGCCAGGTCCAGCACTTGTGTGTATGCCCAAGGTCAGCCCTTGTGCTGGGCTAGGTGCCCGTGTGTAGGTATTCCCCTTCGGGTGATCCCACGTGTGTATTCTTCCACGATACGGCTCCCCTCACAGTGAACCTGTGTCTTTCCCTGGCAGAGAACTTCTGCCGTCTCTGCTGTGTATTGATCTCACCCCAGGCTGGCTGAGTCCACCTCAGAAACTTCCATATGTACTTGTGCAACTGACATGCGTCTGCACGCGCTCTCCTTTTATACCTGCGCTGCGGGGCGGGGTGTGCGATGTAAAGCACGCACGCCAACTGTCATTGGCTTGTTTTGTTAACACTCGAAGGTGATTGGGCTCTCTGGCGAGATCCCATTTACGTCAGTCACTATGATGTAACGTCTCCGTTCCCTCCTTCAGGGAATGAGGGTTACATATGAAACCGAGACGTTTGTTCTAATATAGAATACACAATATTTATTTATTTATTTTTTTTTTACAAAAATGCAAACTCAGATTTTTTCTAAATATATATTCACCATACTTTTTCCATCTCATTACAAACAATATAATAGATTGAACAAAAAACATTGTAGCACTTATAAGCAGGTGAATCTGCCATTTTTAAAAAAAAAAAAAAATGGTTGCTTTACTTCATTATCTAGGCTAATCTTATTAGCATTAGCGTTAGCAACAATATGACTTTTCTGTAAATAGCACAAAAACTGTTTATTTTATGCTTGTCAAGCATGACAAACACATATTATGAATGTTAAATTAGAACTTACCAAGTTTTAAACATGGCTCCTCTAAAGACTCAGATGATGTCACTTCCTCTTAGGCAGGTTTTATGATTATTTAAAGTGACAGTGCACTAATATTTTGAGATGAATAAGTGGTGTGACTCACAGACTCAGTTAGATTATTCTGTTTTAATTAAAAATGTTTTTAATATTAATCTAATCTTGTTTGAATAGGAAAACTTAATGCATATTTTATCATGTTGGTGTATTAATACATTTATAAAAAATTCAAATAGAATTTCTGTGATTAGCAATAAACGTGTCAAAATGCATGTACTCCTCAACAAATATCTATAAAATATGTATAATTTAAAAATATAATACATATATAAAACAATACACTATTATTACATATATTTTAAAATATTAATAATAACAGCAAAATATTATATTACATTTTAAATGTAATATTAATTATAGGCTATGTTACATTTTAATATTTATTATAATATATATTCAATTATTGTCTTTCTTGCTGTAAAAATTATTGTCAGCTTGCCTAAAAGTGTACTCCACATAGTACAATCTAAATGTGGTAAAAATAAAACTGTTATTTGTTATTTATTGTAAAAGAATCAACCTGACTACACTGAAGAGTCAGATTGAGTAAAAATAATTTCTTAAAGTAATTACACATTTTCAGGTTTTACAGTGCAATTTAGATTATTAGAAATATCTTATAAACAAAAAGCATGTTTCATGAGAAATGAGAGCAATACATGAGAGCATGAGAGAAATACAAAATATTTATTTGTTATTTTACTGTTTCCAACTCGTTTTTGGATTGCCTTTAGCAAATGTGTTAATATTAGATTATGAAGCCACCAGTGACTTGACGAGAGCTTGATTCACAATATCTGTGCTAATTATTCAAAGAAACCATGTTTATGCTTCTGATGAATTTAGTAATATATTTTCTCATCTTATCCCCTTGCTTACTGTACATGCAGAAACACTTCAGATAAATATTTTTTTACTGGCTTGTTTCTGCCTGCAGCATTACAGTTTTTACTATGTATCATGCCGCCTGCAAAGACACACACTCTTGACTTAGCTTACAATTAGCTCCATTTAAGCTCCCAAAATGGGGCTCATCTCAAAACAGAGGGGGTAGCGCTATCCCCAGCAGCAATAATAGAAATGGCTAAAGCAGCATGCAGTATCGAAGTGCAGCTGTCCCGTCTAATGAGATTTTAAAGTGCTCCCATAATGCCTCATAAATGGCCCCTACATGGGGAATTATATGCTGGAAACGGGGAATCTGATTGGTGTTCCAGGGGGCGGGGGCGTCTGTCGTCCCGGCACTGTGTTATCGCGCAACAATAAGCCATGCAGTAGAGCGTCACAGTTATTTGGGACAGTGGCCCTGCCAGGCACACCCATTCACTACACATACAATCATGAATTAGTCCAGCACATGTATTATTTACTGCCGCCGTGTCCTATGAGCAGCACTCAATTCAAAAGGTCTTGTATACAGGCTGTAAGGGCCAGAACATAACAAAAATGATTATGGTGTAACACACATCTTTACATCATGCATGACCATCTTATGCAATAATAATACTAAAACTAATAGTAATGATGATTATTATTATTGTAAATAATTATAATTATTTTTTGTAAATAATTATTGAATTAATGTGTTTTATTATTATTATTATTATTATTATTATTATTATTTGATATATGTTTGTTTATTTGCACCTTTACAGAATAATTGCATTATGTGTGAGTAGTTTCTTGTTTATTTTTATCATTCAGTATTATTTTTATATCACTATAATATGAACACTGTGTAAATTATTTGTCACATATGAGAACAAAAAAAAAAAAAATGCCCTCAATTTGTTTAGAGATTCTATTATGTATGTAAAATCCAAATATCCTGGAAAATAATTTATGGAAAAAATACATTATATATGTCCAAAAAATAATGGTAGTGGTAAATAATGGAAATAAAATAAAATCATAGTAAATGTTGTTTACATGATAGTCCACAGTACCACAAAACAAAAAATGTCCAAAAAAATCATGCTATTTCCATGTCATTGTGTCCAAACAAAACCAAACAAAACAAAACAGAACAAAACAAATAAAATGGCAGTCACCAGGATTTTACCCTACATGAATTTCAGTATCGTGATTTATGTCAAATTACCAAGATATTACTGTCTGATACTGAAACCATGTTTATATGAGCTATATACTATAAAACATAATACTACAGCACTTTTATACATACAAAATGTTTGCTATATTCATGTACTATAGTATTTGCACAGGACTCCATAGTACTTCATCAAAATAGCATGGTTTTACCATGATACAAATCCAGAAGCAAGCATTTTTACCATGATACTTTTATACATAGTACTGAATGGTTGCCATATTAATTTACTATGATCTTAGCATGCTACTACCAAAACAAACATGTCAAAATGTTTCAAGTAACAAATACATAATAAAACTTAGATTGAGCTTTTTGTATAAATTGTATTGTTAGTGTGGGATGCATTTACAGGTGTGTAAATAACTAATACAACATCAAATTGCACCAAAAGGACACAAACATTCAAAGACGTTAAAAGCTTCATCTCGGATTCACACATCATACCAACCATGACCCGAAGAGACGAAAACACACCCCCAGTGTGTTTAAGTGTGTGTTTGTGTATGAATTCCTCATTGGTCCAGGCCTGTACAATTCAAGACTCATACAGACCACGAGAGAGACAAAACATGACTGTATGAGGACATTGGACACTGTGTGGGTTGTGTCCAGGCTCAACACATCTTTTGTATGAGATATGTAGCCTCTTTGTGTGCTGAGAGACCTTGTTTGCATTAGAATACTCAGTCTGGGGCTGGGCCGTCTCGGGCGGTTACGTGCACACCTCGCTCAGAAACCCCAAAACATACTCACAGCGAGCTCTATCATGCCGTCTCTCAATGGAAACTGAGTTACAATGGCTTCTCGGGTCACTTCATTCATCGAATGTAAAATGAGGTATAAGTGCAGACCCTCAAACCCAGAGCTGTTCATCATCTCCACAGTCAGATGCTGTTATTGATGTTATGGGTCTCCAGCTGTGGAGCTGAGCATCACCTGAGGCCTGGTCGTCTGAATCCATCTCAATGTCTCGCCAGAAACCGAAGCGGGACGACTCTGTAGGAGCCACATATGTGTCGGGACATTTATAGTCATAGATCCATCAATGAATGAATCTTTGATATGTTCAAAGAGTATAATGCATGTTCAAGGTTGGTTTAAGCGATAATTTTAGGAATAAAGGTCCTGCACACTTGGTCACAAATTTTTGTATGCGTTTTTTTCTTTTTTTTTTTTTTTCGTAGTCATCATCCTTTCCTTTCAAAATGCATGCTATGGATGCGAAAAATGCAGAAAATCGAACCCGATCTGATTTTTTTGTGAAGGACAAATGTTTCTGAGGCAGTGTGTAAACGTGATTGATACAGCGTGAGGTCGTATTTATTTTTTAATGTGCAAAAATTTCAGTGTGCAAGGACCTTAACACACATAAAATTAAAACTAAAAAACTAAATAAATAAAATACATAACAGTCTGTTTGTAGCTGGTTATTGTAGCTCTCTGCCAATAGCATGAGTTTGGGGGCGGGACTATAATTTTTTCGACCAATAGTGGATGGGGGAATATTTGGGAAACAGAAATCTTTGTTTGAAAACAAATATCTTTGAAATTCAGATTGTTTAGACTACTGCCATAAAAAATGTGTGTTTATCATTACACTTTTTTTTGTTTGCAATCAAAACTTTTGTTTGTAAAGTGAATGTGAGCTGTTTGTTTTTCATTCAGCCACAGACTCACAAAATGAAACAAACTGCCCAATGAACAAAAACTGCCTACCTTAAAACAAACACAGAAAAAAAAGATAAATAAAAATAAAGTTTAGCATTTAAAAAAAAAAGAAAAAAGAAAAAAAAAGACCATAATTATTACAATAATTTCCAAAAAAAAAAAAATGTTTTTTTCAAAATATCAGTGTAACCTACTGTATAAAACACACAAATATTGTTTGTACATGTAAACCATAAATATTTTCTTATAATTGCAGTCTGGAACAAAAGTTTTTGTGATAGTGCAAATGTAGGCAACATGAATAATAAAACCTAAGTTTTATTATTAAAAAAAAAAAAAAAAAAAAAAAAAAAAAAAAAATATATATATATATATATATATATATATATATATATAATTTAAAAAGTGATAAAAGGCCAAAAGTACTGCTACTATTACTACTACTACTACTACTACTACTACTACTAAAATTAACAAACAAACAAACAAAAAAGCAAAACCAAAATGTGTATCATTAAACTCAAAGGCAGCTTTCTGCCAATAGCATGAGTTTGGGGGCGGTACAACGTTTTTTGAAAAATAGCAGATGGGGGAATGTTTGGGAAACATGTTCCAAAAAGTTCACACTGGTAGCATAAAAACAAGCTATGTTTTTCTTTACACTTGTTTGTTTATCAGTCAAAACTTTTGTTTCTAAAGTGAATATTTGTGTTTCTTCCACCTACAGACTAACAAAACAAAACAAACCAAAAACAGATCCTCCAAAACAAACAAAGAAAAATAAAGGTGTTTAGCAAATACAACAATGAAACATAAATATTATAACTTTGAGATTATAGACCAAAAACAAAATCTCTTTATGTAGTTTCCTGTAGCATATAAAAATATACAAATATTTCTGTAAATTTAGATCAAAACTATTTTCTTACAAATGCAGTTTTTTTTCTCTCCCTAAAGTCCTCATAAAAGTGGAAAAAAAAAAAAAAACTTAGTAAGTGACTGTGGATAAAAGCATCTGCTAAATGCGTTAAATGTAAATATAAAGTCCCGCGCCCATATTTCATACATTTTCTGCCAGTTACAGATATGCAGCACAGCCAATAGCATGTTAACATGCATAACAAGTAACCACAGTGAACATTTGAACATCTCTGAATTAATTTGCTATATTTAGTGTGAGCTTGAAGTGCTCAATTAGAGGCGAAACCCGTCACAGAGCAACACACTAATTACAGAGTGTGTAAGGCCAGATTCACATATATAACCTATTCAACAGTAGAGAACGGAGGCCTGATTCTGATACTTTTACACAAATACACAACAGTAAGTTGAAAGAGGGAAACATCCATCACAAATGTTGCATGAAAGATGGTATGATAATTGCATGGCTGGGTGGAGTTACATGTGACAGCTGAATGCAAATGCTGCTCACAGATTCACTGATGATTTATTTAAAGGGAATTTCCCTCTTTGACCCATACAGACGTGGCTCACAGTAAAAGCTGCTTGCGTTCATCTCATGATGCCCTATATAACATTCAAAGCTTAGCTTTAACAATTACACATTTATGGTTAAAAGGTCAAAATGGCTGCAGATATAATTAGATAATTTTAAGGTTTATATTTCAGTGAAAGGTGCCATTCTGATACATTTTTTATTTTCAAACCCAACTATAAAAAAAAAAGAAAAAGAAAAAAGAAATTGTATCATGTTTTAAAATATAGTGGTTAAAAAAAAAAAAAAAGATAGTGAGCTTTAAATTCTCCTTTCACGATTCACCCACAATTAGCCTCTGGATTTGGGCCTAAAATAATATGATTTGAAAAGCATATTTATTTATTTATTCCAGTGTGTTATGAGAAGACAATTATTTCTCTCTCCTGAATCACTGCAGGGCCACCGATGCCCCATTTTCTTTTACTGACTTAAAGGGGAAAATGAAATGAAGTGAGACAAATAGTTTTTTGGAGACCTCAGCCAACAAACCATAATTTCAGTCAATAAAACAGCTTCTGACATGTTTTTTCTCTCCTGACACTTTTAGAGATTTTGTTTTAGGTAATTAAAATTGTTTTAATCGAACAAAATATTTATAAATGAAATAAAATACACTTGCATGTCTGCATTTACAAATTATATGTATAATACATTTTTATTATATATACGTCTATAGTGACAATAACTGACATATTTTCCTTATACCAGTCTATCATCACAAATTTTCAATTCAAAATTTATATCTGTTATATTCATACCAAAAAGCACACTGTCTGTGTGTTTGCTTCTTTGTTAGCAAGCGCCATCTTGTGGCTAATGTTTGTGTTACAAATGCTCGTTACGTTTAGGCATATTCTGCTGGTTTTAGATTATTTACATTTTCTAGGTCAGGTTCGTGCACCTGAGGAGGACGCAAACGGGTTCACAAAACCGTAAAGAGGGTCTGACCTGGATCAGCACGAGTGACACGCTTTTGCTCGTCCCTGATAGCACACGTACATCTCAGAGACGTCTATTTGATGTCTGCATGTACATCTGCAAGACGTATTTTTTAGAGTATTTGCTCATCTGCAATACGTCTATAGGACGTTTCCTTTTAGATGTCAAATAGACGTCTATTAGATGTCTTTAAGATGTTTATGATTTAGAATGTATGTAAAACTGACATCTGAAAGACGTCTGTCAGACGTTTGTAGACAGCAGATGCTTTCCAGATCTTTAACAGATGTCTTGCAGACGTACGTGTGCTATCTGGGGTGTTTATTTCACCTGTTTGAAGCTTACAGCGAGGTAAAACACAACAGCTGTATTGTTCAAGCTATCCTTTATTCTTTTTTGTTAAGTTACATCTGCTTAAAATGAAACCTGTATTAGCGATTCAGAAAAAACAGTGAAATGACAGATAGTTTGATGACAGCCCTGTAGTGCAAAGTCATCTTTGCCCTTATTTTTGGTTGTTCTCGAACATAAAAGCACTCACTTCCATTAAACATTTCAGACGTTATAATTTAGATGCAATAAGGCTGTGCTTTGATACACTTTACAAACTAAAAAATATATAATAAACCCGTTTGTAAAGTCTTATTTTACAATACATTCAAAACGCAATTTGATAGCCTAAAAATCAAATCATAAAGCAAATCCTTTACAAATGTGAATAAACATTATCGATATGCACAGATTTCACACAAACAGCATCATTATACAGAAAATCCAAACCGAAACCTGAGGCAGAAACGTAAGTTTTAATGGATCTGTCAGATCCATCAATTTAACATCCAATGTACAGTAAAACTCAAATGTAAAACAAGAAGTCAAAAGCACGATATTTTTCAAATCTTTCCTTGACACTTGGTGTCAAATTAGCGAAAAACATTTTAGCCCCAACAATGCTTAGACCTCTACTGTGGCGGCAGGGCCGTTGGTGGTGCCCTCTGCTGTGGGTTTCTCTCCCTCTGCTGGAGGAGCCTCAGCAGTGATGCTCTCCTTGGCTTCCTGCTCACTGCCTGAGTTGGTTTTCTCACTGCTCTCTGCGGCTTTGCTCGCTTCCGCCTCCTTCTGGTCAGCAGTGGAAGTGCTGTTGGGCTCGTCCAGAAGCGCCGTGGTTTCGTTGATGACTTGTGTGGTGTCGTTTGCACGTGGTGTCTTTATGGCGCCGTTTTGCACCGGGAAAGCGCCCTCTAGAGCCGTGTAGAGGAACTGATACTGCTCCTGTGGGGAGTTTAGAAGTACTTCAGCATTTTAATCTATAACAAAGGAGTAATATGGTTTGTTCACTGACTGCTTATGAACTTTTATCTGGTAGGGTAGAGTGGGGGAAAACGCCCCACTTAAGGATTGTATCATCTTTTTTTTTTTTTTCTGCGAAGCAAAATAGTTATCATAGTTTTAGTGACAATGGCATAAATTATAAACCAAGTATGAAAAATGTCCAGAGTTTTCACGTTATTAGATTTTTAACAAAAATTTAATTTGTATCAAGGGGGCGTTTTACCCCACCTATGGAGCAAAATGCCCCCCAGTTTGACAAAGCAATTTGCTTTAAACATTTACAGCAAAATCAGAGCACAGGCAGTTTTAGCTTAAAATTAAAAAGAATAGTCAATAATTAGGAATTACAAAATTATAATAGCTATTTGAAACTGATGCTAACTTGAGGTAATTTTTAAATATAAAATCTAAATATTTTTATTCAACCAACTAGTTAGAATACATTTGATGGAAAAACAAAGTAACTACAGTAATTGCCCATTGCCTCCTGGAGGCGTTTTATCCTACTGACTATGTTTGATAGTCAATTATATTTTTATTAAATAACACGTACTCCCTATCAAAAGACCCTACTGTTCTAATATCATATATGACTGTGATGTTCTACAAAACAACAAACTTTCAAACACTTTTTTTTCTTACTGCTGAAAATTAGATCATTTACTGTGAAATCCGGTTTCTCTTCAGTACGTCACCAGAGTAAGCTTCATGGTGAAAACTTCTACATCACTCTTGCCAATGTAGTCCATGGTTACTATAAAAATGTGATTTTATCTTGTGGTTATATTGGGAAAAACAGTAGGGGGGGAGGGGGGGGGCCCTTTTCCCCCACTCTAGCCTATATATTTGCAAACTACACTTAATTTCTTTGAAGTCACCTTTAAGTGCAACATTTCACATTTAGCAAAGATATACAGTTTGAATTAGCCCAGGATAAAATATGACTGGTGTGAAGCATACAAACATCTCATCTATGTAAAATAAAGTCACAATTGCATATAGCAATTATAAGATATTAAGTCATGATAACATTTTTCCACTTTATTTTTATAAACGAAGCAAGAACTTACATATGTTTCCACCATCCCCTGCCTCTCCTTGCGCAAGTTTTTGATTACTTGGAAGACGTCCACCAGCTTCTCCGTATATGCGCTGTCCAAGATGTTCCACAAGGCACAGAAGATTCCGGTACGGGATGAGCCATTGCTGAAATTAAAGTTTAAGGAAGTCAAAAATCCATCCATACATCTCCATCAGGGAAAGAAACTGGTGTTGATGGACTTACTCGCAGTGCACCACTATGGGGACATTCCTGTTCATTCTGCTGTTGTCGTAATTGCCGTTTTCTCTGATGACCCTTATCATCTCTATCAACTCCTGAGCATTCTCTGGAAGCTCTTGGCTTCTCCATTTCAGGAACTGGTACTGATCCACCTCCAAGACCTCATTCTTCTGTTTCAGGATTCAAGACGGATGCATATGTCTCAGAAAACATGTCTGCAGATAGTGATATCAGATATTCATGCTGAGGAGAAGGACTCTGGTTACCTTTGTGGACTGGATTTCCAGATGCCGTCTCACGTACGTTGGGAAGCTTTCTGTCTTTTTTACCTCAATTTCCATGTCGCCGAATGTTTTCTTTTCATCTCCCCAATACTGACAGCAATAATCCTGAAAAAATACAGATATGGCCTGAAAAACTGGACAGAGATCAGTCAGTTGTTCTATCTATCTATCTATCTATGGTATTGTGGGAGGTCGTACCTTGCCGTCCTCTTGGCAGTCTGTGAGCATGACCAGTGTTTTAGTTTTTTGCTGGTACAGCATGAGCAGGAACTCTGCTGTTGTGTTTAGTAAAGGCCCCTGTGCTGCAATCAGACTCTTATGACACCAGTAGCCCTGTTAGAAAGCAAGAACAAGCATATTTGATTGAGATTTACATATTCTTATCGCTTGCTTGTAAAACGTATTTTTTTTTACGTTATTTTCATGACAATTAAACAATTTCTAATTCACTCTAACAACTGTATTTAGAAAATAATGATACAATAGAAAACATAAATTCAAGAGAATCAAGTTTTGTACATTAATGAATGAGGCGTTGATGTATTCATTAGATTCTTCTTCCTCGTCTGATGAATACTCGTCCTCATCCTCAGGGTCACTGGTCTGGTTGCCCTCAATGTCCAGTCTAAACAGGACTCTATTGAAGTCGTCTGGAACAGAAATGCTCACTGGTAACTCCTCTGATGCTTATTCATAAATTTATTTATTAATATATAGTTCTGTAACATTTGAAACCAAGATCTGCAGATTAATAAAGTTGGTGTTGGTTACTGACATGGGATAACAGTTGAGTAGCGGTTTTTCTTCTTGTTGTCTTCATTGCTTCCCGTGTTAAATGTTCTCCAGTTTTTAAATTTGGGGAGTTTCTTTATAAAGGAAAGCAATGGGAAAAGATGCTGCATTAACAGTCAGATACACAGGACAGCGATCAGATGAAAATTAAAAGATGGAGGACAAACCTGGAACTCCATTTCAAGCAAACTGGGGTCACTGCCGTCTTTCTGTCTGAGGGTGTTGAGCACTGAGTGGAATTCAGACAGTGAGACCTCTGTATCTCCAAACTGGTTGTACTCAATCAGAGCAGTGTGGATCAGTATGTACTGAGTCTGTCAAAATCAACAACATACACACTTAAATATGCATAAACACATCCATCAAATGTAAAATAAAGGGTGTTACAACAGAATGTTTAGTCAGAATTGTGTCAACAAAACTATCAAAAGTTTTAAAATGTGTAAAATAAAATAATGAATGCTACAGCTACTTGGCCAGATTTGGTCACATTAAGGAACAAAAAATTCCTAATATTGTGAAAAAGTACTTACATGTATATATGGCTTAATATTTTTGATAACAAAATGTTAAATTAATCTTCCATTAAAATGTAAATTTTAAATATAAATGAAAATATTATTTTTGCATATTTAGCTCAAGATTAAATTGAACACTTAATTTTATAATTTATATTTAAGGTTTCAAGAAAATATATATTTTTAACATACATAAGTTTAATTTACATTTATATATACATGCAAATTGCGAAGGTAAAAACAAGTAAATTCTAAATACTAAAAAATGTTTGTCATTTAAATGACTATTTCATATAGGTATTATAAAAATATTCATGAATGTTAAATGACTATAAATCAATAACCAATTAATTGGTCATTTTTAATTAAATAAATGGCTAAAAATTAAATAACTAAATATACAAATATATAAATAAATTGTTAAATACATATCTAAACTGTTAACAAAAATTATTAGCATCATTAATTATATATAAAATATTTTGAAAATGATTACAATATAATATAATATAATATAATATAATATAATATAATATAATATAATATAATATAATATAATATAATATAATATAATATAATATAATATAGACCAAATTGGGCTTTTTAATAATACCTACTTTAAATTTGGTGTGACATAACAAATTTATTACCAATAAATCAGTGAATAAAATCATATCACCTCCACTTGAACCATGAGGCAACGCTGGCGACGTAGTTTTGCTACGTATCCATAGATGTCCACTCTGTTCTCCGCCTCGAGAGATTCAATCATTGCATCAATGCCAATATAAGTTCCTGTGCGGCCGACCCCAGCACTATAGAAGATATAACATTCACATCAAGCTTTATCCACTCCAAATGACCCTTTAGGCAATGATCTTTTTTGATACCAAATGTACATAATATCTACATGTCTTACCTGCAGTGGACCACAACCGGGCCGCTGAAGAAGTTCTTGAAGGAGTTGACTCTTCTCCTTAGCTTCAGAAGCAGGCTGGGGTCTCCAGGCACACCATGGTCAGGCCAGCTAATGAACTGGATATGAGTGACCTCTCTTTCTGAGGCTTTCTCTCGCTTCTGTACACACACACACACACACACACACATTAAATGAAAACCGTCTAAATGAAGCACATGAGCATGAGCGCACCACACACACTTACATTGGTCAGGATCAGATGGCGAATGATATAATCAGGGCAGTGTTGCTCAGATCGGATTTTCACAACAAAATCTTCAAAAATCTCAGTCTCTCTGTCGAGACATGGCCAATACTGAGCGCATTTGATCTGAGAGGACAAACAGCAACAGTGGAAATAATGAACAAATAACTAATAAAATATACAAAAAAATATGGATAAATACTATGATAGTATAATTCTAGAACAACACTGGACCAAACGCAACCTTGTTTCCTTCTTCACAACGGGTGACCATGACAATAATGGATGACTTTTGCTCCCAAACCATACGCCAGAAATCACAAACAGTCTCATCTTTGGGTCCTGGAAAACACATCCAACAAAAAATGGAAATCTAGAAACTTAGTTCATTGTCAATTTTAATAACCTTAATTGTTGGTGTAAATAATTCTGCCACATTTTAGGGTTTTCAGGCAACAGTAAAATAGAATGTGGGGTCAAAGTGTGCATTCATTGGCTGCTTTAAATGTGGTTTAGCCAATCAAAATTTAGAGTCATAACCATCTGTTTAATAAGAGGATTTTTACCTTGGGCTGCAATGTATTTCTTTGGCTCTTGATATCCCTGTGTGGGTAAAAGAGTTATTTATTGGAATAAATTAAATATATTTAATAATCATGGGCCAGATTTACTAAACAGGGCAAATTAGCGTTAGAGCGCAATTCAATAAAAACGCCGATGAGAGGGGAAAATTCTGCGTGTGATTTACTGACAATGCGCACATTAAAGAACACAGATGCAGTCAGATCATTTCCATAATGACCAGCGCAATCTACCAAGAGCAGCGCAAATTACCGCCTGCTTTAAGACATGCTTTTTTTTTAAATAATAGCGCAAATACCAGTAATTTGACGAATGCAAGCATTAGTAAATACGTTAGTAAACACCCATGAATTTTGCATCTGAAAGGGAAACTCCTAAAAAAGGTCAATAATTTCAGCGCAAATTCTTCACTGCGTGTCTTTAGTAAATCCTGACAGTGCTGTTTTAATTCCAAAATATGGTTTGCGTTGACGCAAGCTGTTAGTAAATCTGGCCCTAGGTATATTTTAATTAAAACGATATTAAAAATGTCCTCCATTAATTTTGATGAAATTATATTAAAATTAGTTGAGGTTAACAAGCATGATATATATAGAGGATATATGACTTGTACCTCGATAAAGCTGGCATTGATGTAGTCATCCTCACCTCCAGTTGAAAGAGTAACGCGATTATAGTCATCTGCGAATTCATGCACAAAATGATCAATTCTTTGACTGAAATATGAAAACTAAACACAGAATTGTGGGTAAACTGATTTCTTTATGAAAACTGGGTGATATTTACAAGGTAGAATGTCAACGTAGCGGTTCTTGGACTGGTTTTCCTGTTTCTTCGCTTCTTTGATGGTGTAATTGGAGAAAATGCGGGGAATGCTCTAAGGAGAAGCAGAATCTGAATGTATTTCTCATTATGTTAAAACAGTAGCTTCTGCAGATTTATGGTATAGAGAATCACCTGAAACTCATCCATAAACAGACGGCCCTCATCAGCCATCTTGGTCTTGTAAGCCTCCACTAAACCGTCAGCATAGATGGGCTCAACTCTGCGCAGTGGTTCTGCTGGAAGATATGAAACATCAAATTCTGAAAGCAGTTTACTTTTGGAATACCCTGAATTGACTGATAGGAGTGAATAACATACGTGTAAGAAGAATCTCTTCATCCTCAGCAGTCCTGTGGTGAGAAATCCCATCAGAAACATTGATGAACATTTGATGAAAGTTTAGAGAAAACATTGTGATAGAGTTTAAAAGGTATCTGGGAGAAACTGTGACACTGACCGCTTTCTTTTGAGAAGGTAAATTTTGAAGAGCACGAAGAGGAGCGCAATTGATGTCACAACGATTAGAAATGCCAGGAATCCAATGACAGCCTTGTCGTTGTCTGAGGAAGAAACATATTTACAGATGAAACTAGGCTGAATAAACTGCTTACAGTATTTTTGTACATTTAAAGGTGCATCAGCAATTATCTTCCACAATAACAAGATTTTGCACGAATAAGTGAAAATGTTTAGAATCATGTACACTCACATGAGATTAGATCTGGTAATATCAGTAGCCTAACTTTTTTTTTTTTTTTTTTTCAATAATGGTGAGATCACAGGATCGGCCAAAGACTCATTTTATCTTGGCAACTCCTATGTTTCTGAACACTTTCACATGCAGAATACAAACAAAGTTCTGTCGCAAAAGTCTAGATTTCATGGGCTGATAGATCCTTAACTCAACCTGCTAGTAATCACATGGTTATCTGCACAGCACAGCTGATTGGTTTCTGTCACATCAGCAGCCAATGAGCTTGCTGCTCAACATTCATGATAGAACTTAATTGAAATGTTAAATATCTCCTCTAGTTGGGCTGGAATGAGAAAAAGTTGTTCTTACATTTAGTAGTAGCTTTATTAACAATGAAAGCGGATTGTCCTTCTTTATTCTCGGCTGTAATCTGAAAAAAATAAATATTATGTACTGTGAAACAAACATGAAAATATTGCAATCCTACATAAACAGCATTTCCAAAACACGTGACTCTTTGGCATTAATGAATGACAGATGCTGAAAGACAATAGGTGGGATTCAAATACCTTCACATCATATGTTGTAAGGTAGTAAAGATCTGAGAAATTAAATAAGCATTTGTCGTGTGGATCTATAGAGATAGTTTTTCCACCGTATGTGATTTCAGCTTTGAATTTTCCTTCTCCTCCATTCCAGACTATCTTTTGTCCCTTGTTTTCACATGTTATTTTAAGAGCATTGTTAGCAGGGTGATGTACTTCAATTTCTGAGCTGAAAGAGGGATCTATCAACCAGAATGAAACAAAAAATATTTTAGACACACAATGGCATATCATTTACAGACAATTAGTATTTAATAGCAACATTTATGAAAATTCCATCCAGCAGTAAACTGTTTATTGTTTGTAAATATTAAATTATTAACAATACACATTATAGATGGAAAATGCATGGGGGTAAAAAGGTCCAAAGCTGATAAGGACAAAATATCTTAATATTCAGAAAATAACTGTAAAATGAAGAATGACAGAGAGAAAAGATCTCTCTTGTAAAATGGGACAGAAAACAAGCACATAATAACACTGAAAGCACTCTCTATTTGGGCAAATCTTAGATTAAGTAATAAAATTTAAATCAAGATTGTTTGTGGGAAAAAAATATTGAAAAAAATAATGACTTACTTGTAGAAAGTGTTGCATTCTTACTGGTAAAAAGTATATATTCCTTACTGTTGAATTTTGCATGAATACTGCATGTATAGTTTTTATATGGCTTCAAATTTTTAAAATTGCAGTCTGTGCCACTTATGTGTTTTATACAGTTCTCCCCTGAAAAGCCAAAACATATCTGAATAAGACATCAAACATCTACTTCGTCTACTAAAATCATAAAAGAACTTAAAGTATCTATACAGAAAATGTATAGCTGATATGTTTGTTCTGAGCTCTTACAACGGTCACTATCATCATGGGTTGTGCAGCTGGCTGAATAACTCTCCCATGTAATCCCTGAGCAAGTATCTCCCTCAGGTGAATTCCAGGATATTTCAAACGAGTCTTTGGATCTGTGCTGAAATCGTCCATTCTTTTGCCAATCTGTAAGAAAGAAAAATAGAAATCACAAACAATGCAAAACACATCTTCACAATAGATGATTGCACACAAGGCTCTCCATGACACAAAAAAAGTTACAGTGGTCTTATTTGAATTCCTCAGTCACACTTGTCAGTGTATTAGATAACATTAAATAACTAATATCAAGTTTAAAAAAGCATAAAAAACTTAAAATTAAAAAAATATATAAAATTAAAAAACATCTTTAAAATGCGACAAACAGACAAAAAAAACCACTAAAATCATAATCTCTAGTTTAATTGATTCCTTGAAGTTTAAGTGAAATGAAAGTGATGCAATAACTTCATGAAAAGGACTGAGTTAAAATTCACTAATAAAACATAGTAGAATTGATCAACTGTTGTAACCAATTACAGGTATGAAACCAAAGATGTTGTCATAATATAAAGATGAAAACCTTTTTTTATTGTTTAATATTATATTATATAATTTAATGTAAAGACATTCATATAGTTTAATGCAACTTAAGAGTCTAAATACTTTTTATGGTCAATGTATTTTTTATTTTTATTTATTTATTTATTTATTTTTTTTTTTTGCTAGTCATCATGACATTATTAGTAAATATTCCCAGGTGTGCAGGAGAGAAAGAAGGAAGAACTTTGATCCAGTGCTGTCTGTTAGAACAGGAACTCACCGCATTCTATTTCAAATGAGAGCTCATTACTCTTGATGGGTTGTTTCTCATAAGGATATTCTCCAATGCAGGTGTACTGTTTGTAAGGTAATAATAACACTGAAGAATTTAAACTATAAATTGTGCCGTTTTCTGACAAATAAAGAAGAGAAAATTCATCCATCATCTGCTTTTCTGTTTAATCATCAATATAGTATGATTACATAATAAAAAACAAAATGATTATGAATTCACAGTGCCATTAAAACTTTTCCATTACTTACTGTTCTCGTCATCGGTGCAATTGATGTTAAGCATAGCATTACATTGTGCTGGTTTATTCATCCATTCAAACTTAGAGGGAATAGTTTGTTTGAAGGTTATGTTAGGCTCGACTGAAACAAACATTCAGCTCATTAAAAAAAAAAAAAAAAAAATGCAGATCAAACTTTTCAAGTCACATCACACAAATATGACTTCAACAAAAAGGAAAAACAACAATGAATTTGAATTAAGGTGTAGAATTAAAATTCAAGTAAAATTAAAATTATAACATTTGTGTATAACTGCTATTTTTAATGATACACAAGACATGTTGCGTACTTCCAGAAACAGATATTAATAATCAGTTTTCTAAATGGCATTTATTAAAAATATGTAATGTATATCATTACATTTAATAAATTAATTTTGCAATTAATGTCATTAAAATTCCAATTTGGCCTCCTGTGTGTTGTGACCAATTCAAATTCACACTCATGAACTGAAAAACATGTGTGAGTTTAATTGTTTAATAATTCATCATTATTCTACAGACATTTGTGTTTAAAAAACAGCAAAAATTGAGCATGTTTTTCACATTGAAAACTAAACTGAAAAATGATGATCTGTTCAGTTTATTAAATACCAACCTGGGGGCAGAGTAACATTCATTCTGTAGGTACATGTGTCGAGTTTAACGGTGTGTGTGGATGTGCAAGAGTTTTGCTCTGTTACTTTAACACATTCAGTCAGACTCCATTTCTGAGTATCATTAATTATTCCTTTCAAACACACTTCATTATTGTTCACACTTGTCACAACAGTTTCTGTAACAGTTTCTTCTTTTTCTGTACAAACATTAAGAGACAAATGTAAATACATATTACCTCACAATATCTATTCAGCAACATTGACATTTCAAAAACTTGACGTAAACAAATTATCACTCTATTCTGTCAAAAGAAATAATACAAAGTCCCCAAAGAGTATTTAGACACTTAAAAATCACATGAAATTACTAAAATAAAAATAATAAATAATAATAAAATAAAAATCATTAGTCAGCGCCAATAGCCTCGTGACGTAGCACCATTGTGCTTTGGCCATCCAGTGTTCGAGTCCCGGATCATGGACCTTTCCCCATCTCTCTCTCTCTCTCTCCCTCCCTCCCACTTTGCTTTCTGTCTAACTACTGTCCTAACAAATAAAAGGCAAAAACACCAAAAATAAACCTTAAAAAAAGACTATCATTGCATTATATAACAAAATATCAAACCGTTCAATATGTGAGAAGGGTGAAGAAACTAGAAATTTTGAGTGTGACTTAAGCATCTAAATACTTCTTGAGATCACTGTAAAATATGTCCCATCTGAGTCTATTTCAGTATGTTCTAACTCATGCAAAAATCTTCTGCCTGGATAAAACACTTACCACTGGATTTAAAGGTGTTGTTTCCATTGGATTTGCAGTTATCCACACTGATGGTGTACACAGTGCATGGTTTTAACCATTCAAACGGTATTTCAAAGGCAGTTTGGATAGATATTTTCTCAGCACGGATCTCTCTGTGCTTGTCCTTTATCTTGATTGTGTATGTTTGGTTCTCAAAGCCACTGATATTCACCACATGGGATATTCCTCCTTTCTCTCTTTTTGCAAGGTTGTACTGACCTGTGTTTAAATGCAAATGAACATTCACAATTTCACAAAAAGCAAACTTTGTCTTGAACAACACAATCAAAGTTGACTTCACACAACAGGTGCAATATATGTAAATACTCACATGGGATTTCTGGGGGACCTGAGAAACCACATATTTAAAAGTTAATCATCATAAATCAAGCAATTTTACATTAATCACAGTAAAACTTAGTCATTTGTTCAGAAAGCACAAATGTTGTGGTGTTACCCGTGATGCTGGTGAATGCGTGTAAGGTTGAGTTGGGTTGCGTGGAGGTGAGAGGTGTGATGGTGGTGTTTGGAGGTGAGGTGGTGTCATTTCTTTCACTTGGTTGAGTTGCTAGTTGACAATAAAAGAGTTAAACATGACTGACCAGACTAAAGATGGACTGCAAAGTTCAATTAATTAATAAACAACGCATTTCAAGAGGCAAATCGTTACCTTGACCTGTTGATAGTGGGATTTGTGTAGAAGTGTGTGAGGGTGAGGGGCCTGTTTTTAAGGGAAATGCAAGTTCAGTTTTATCCCAATAAACATTAATCCTTTTATCAGAGAGCACAAATGTTGTGGTGTTACCCGTGATGCTGGTGAATGCGTGTAAGGTTGAGTTGGGTTGCGTGGAGGTGAGAGGTGTGATGGTGGTGTTTGGAGGTGAGGTGGTGTCATTTCTTTCACTTGGTTGAGTTGCTAGTTGACAATAAAAGAGTTAAACATGACTGACCAGACTAAAGATGGACTGCAAAGTTCAATTAATTAATAAACAACGCATTTCAAGAGGCAAATCGTTACCTTGACCTGTTGATAGTGGGATTTGTGTAGAAGTGTGTGAGGGTGAGGGGCCTGTTTTTAAGGGAAATGCAAGTTCAGTTTTATCCCAATAAACATTAATCCTTTTATCAGAGAGCACAAATGTTGTGGTGTTACCCGTGATGCTGGTGAATGCGTGTAAGGTTGAGTTGGGTTGCGTGGAGGTGAGAGGTGTGATGGTGGTGTTTGGAGGTGAGGTGGTGTCATTTCTTTCACTTGGTTGAGTTGCTAGTTGACAATAGAAGAGTTAAAACTGGCCGACCAGACTACAGATGTACTGAAAGCTCAATTAATGTAGAAATAACAGATATCAAGTGCGAATCGTTACCTTGACCTGTTGATAGAGGGGTTTGTGAAGGAGTGTGTGAGGGTGAGGGGCCTGTTTTTTATATGAAATGCAAGTTCATGATGGCATTAGCCATGGTAAATTACACAATTACAAATTTGCACTAAATAAAGTTTTGTCAACAATAACATTTATGGGAGGAAGACATTGAAAAACTGCTTGAAATTAGTGAAATATTTTAAAATATAAATATTTATAAATGTGTTACAAATTAACATTAAAATTAATAATATAATTGTTAACATACATTTTACTTTTTTTTTTTTAAACAACACAATTATAAACACTACATTTCTACAAACTTGCCATGTGTTTTTGACCTAGACTGTAAAAAGATTTAGTCCAGTACAGAATATATAGTTGGAAGGCTTCTGGCACACCTGCTATATTCACCTACAAGCTCCATTACCTGATGTAGATGCAGACTGTGTGGTTGAAATGTTTTGTGGTGCAGTGATTGGAAGAGAGGTGTCTGTTTTTGGAGCATTTCCTAGGACAGATGTCAACTTAGATATCATGTCAATTATGTGAAAGATTACAAAGATTTTTTCTTTTGGAATAACATGCGCTGACAAATGGTGTTATATGTGACCCTGGACCACAAAACAAGTCTAAAGTAGCACGGGTTTATTTGTAGCAATAGCCAAAAATACATTGTATGGGTCAAAATGATAAATTTTTCTTTTATGCCAAAAATCATTAGGATATTAAGTAAAGATCATGTTTCATGAATATATTTTGTAAATTTCCTACCGTCAAAACTTATTCCTTTCAAAACATAATTTTTGATTAGTAATATGCATTGATAAGAACTTTAAAGGCGATTTTCTCAGCATTTTTTTTTTTTTTTTTTGCACACTCAGATTCCAGATTTTCAAATAGTTGTATCTCGGCCAAATATTGTCCTATCTTTATCCATACATTAATGGAAAAAAATGGACTCTTATGACTGGTTTTGTGGTCCATTGTCACATATATCATATATTTAAACATGTATAAGTACAAAGGGTCCAGTCTGATTTCATGTTCATGTCTGAATGTTCATGTTCATGTCAAATGTTGCAACTGAAGAAAAAAAATGTTGTAAAAATGTTAACAAGTCTAAAATGGGTTTTAACAAAATCACATAATTATATCATGGTCTTATTATTTTGACACAGGATAAAGCTTTCTTTTTGATAAAAAAAGTTTAATATTATTAAAAGAGTAGTTCAACTCCAGAATAAAAAAGTCCTGATAATTTATTTACCCCCAAGATGTTCATGTCTTTCTTTCTTCAGTCGAAAATAAATTAAGGTTTTTGAGGAAAACATAATAGGAGTTTTCTCCATATAGTGGACTTCAATGGGAGCCAGTGGGTTGAAGCTCCAAACTGCAGTTTCAATGCAGCTTCTAAAGGCTCTATACGATCCTAGTCGAGGAATAAGTGTCTATCGAAAATCGGGCATTTTCTAAAAAAAACAAAGAAAAAAAGAGATATACTTTAACTACAAATGCTCATCTTGCACTAGCTCTGCGATGCGCATGCACATCTTCACGCATTGTGTAATCACATTGGAAAAGTCATGTGTGCTTAGTTCTTTGTCTGTGTACAATGGCTAAAAAAAAATAAATAAAAACTCCATCTCATTTTCTCCAACTTCAAAATCGTCCGACATCGTTATTTTACCTGTTTTTTGTAAAAGGCTTTGACTTTCTTTGCGCGTTCACTTTGTAAACACTAGGTTGGAACTTCTGCATATGTCAGTATATAAAGTATATACATTTTTATTTTTTTTTTTTTAGAAAATGACAGATGGTTTCGCTAGGTAAGACCCTTATTCCTCAGCTCGGATCGTGAAGAACCCTTTGAAGCTGCATTGAAACTGCAATTTGGACCTTCAACCCGTTGCCACCATTGAAGTCCACTATATGGAGAAAAATCCTGGAATGTTTTCCTTAAAAACCTTAATTTCTTTCTGACTGAAGAAAAAGACATTTTGGAAGTGAACTACTCCTTTAACAATATTGCGGTCTAAAACAGTTCTAGGAACAATTTTTCTAGTTAATCTTTATACCATACAGTGGTTGCAAGAATGGTTTATTGCAGCTAAACACATAAAACAGGTTGTGTGACTATAAGGAAATGAACGATCATCTAAAAATGTAGATCGGCATGCAGGTGCGAGGGACTTTATTGAAATGAAATATATACAGCTCTCTCACTATTGCTCATGAGTCAGTTATTACACCTCTCCATGTGTCACAGATTGTCTAAAATGTTAAAAAAAAAGTTTCGGTCTCTCTCATGCTTAAAATAAAATAAAATAAAGTAAATAGCGCAGTGATGGTGTGCTCATAGCATGGCATGATGGGAGGATGGAGGTCAGAGTGTTGTGAGAGTAATAATGCAGGAGTGTGAGTTTGATATCAGCTTTACCTTCAGTGGTGGCGTTTGCAGATGTGTTTGATGAAGTGGTGGGAGCGGAGAGATTTGACTGAGGGACTGTAATGATGGATTGACAGCATGAAACAATATCTAAGCATATCAAGTTAATAATAATTAGGAATTCATATTAAACATTTCAATATTTGATGAGCATTACCATTAGCAAAGTTTAATTACAGATGAATTTGCACCAAAATACCATAGAGTTTGATTGGGTACACAGTGTTTGATGTAACGTATGAATTACAACTGATATTTTTTTATATTTAGATATATAAAAAAAATATTTTTATAAACTGGTCTACACATTTTTCATAAGAAAACATACAAATATAAATATTTCATTGAGTGTACTCAGTGACATTTGTGTGCAGGACAGCATGATGGGAAGCTGGAGGTCAGAGTGTGAGAGATTCTGTGTGAGAGAATAGTAATGCAGGAGTGTGAGTTTGACGTCAGTGTTACCTTTGGTGGTGTCTGTAGGTGTGTTTGATGAAGTGGTGGGAGTGGTAGAGTCTGACTGAGGGGCTGTAATGGACAGCATGAAGAAATTTCTAAGCATATCAAGTTTTCACTGATATATATTTTCTGACCCATATGTTCAAATCAGGAACAGCATAAAAGAAACAGAGCAACACTTACCTGTAACAGTTTTTCCTTCATCTGTGGAAAGTGTGAGATAAAAACCATATTAATTACCTTCATCATGCAACTGAACTTATAATCACTGAATTATTTCTGAGACTCAACAGAGTGAACCGCTTTTGTGCTAAAAGGAAGTGTTTTCTCCTGCTTTTTAAAAGACTTTGCTTTTCTAACTATGCATAATTATGTGTCTAGATTAATTTTATTATTGGCATTTAGCAATCCATTTAGAAACTGCTGAAACATGCTAAGTATTGTAACAGCTATTTCAACAAATACTCTAAAGTAATGGGAGAAGTAAGTAATGATGCTGTGATCAATGATGCTCATTTATTTTGTCCAGACCTATTTGTGAAGTTACTAAAAATAAAATAAAAATTCAGTTTGTTTTGGATTACATTAAAAATGACTTGAATTCAACTTTTCTATGATACAAATGCTTTCAGAAATGAAATTTATTTTTCTATAAACTAAAAAAATATATATAATGTAACAAATACATTATTTTAGCACAGGATCTAGATTTATTTTTCAAAAAAAGATGTTTAATATGAAGAAAATTACATATTAGTAAAATAATACAAAACATGAAATGTAATGTTAAATACAGTGTTACCTGCAGTGGAGCTGGTGTTTTGTTGTTGCGAGGCAGTGTGTGTGGGTAAGTTTGATGTGCAATTCAGGTTTTTACAATCAGAACTGTTTCCTAAAAAATAATTGTTATTTGATCAAATACAATGTTCATCTGGTCCCACTTTATATTTGGTGCCTTTAACTACCATGTACTTAAGTAAAAACAAATGTTAGGTACAATGTACTTATTGTGTTAATGTTGTATTGCAAAACACTATTGCTGTTGTTGAGGTGAGATATGGACAGGTTAGGAACAGGTTTCACAGTAATTTTAAAGTAATTACAGAAATTAATTAAAGAAGCACCAAAGAAGTAATTACATGCAGGCATTTTTAAATATAAGTAAAACGGATTGTATTACACAATAAGTGCATTGTATCAAATGATTACTTTAAATGTAAGTAGCCTACATAGTAGTTATTTACACTTATTATAAATTGGGCCCATATATAGTCCTGTTTGAGAAGGTTGGACGTTACACTGTGACCCAAAATAGTACCACATAGTGTAAACAAAAAAAAAAAAAAAGGTGATACAAAATAGTAGTTGTCGACCGATGTATCGGTTTTGCCAATTAATCGGCACCGATAGTTGACTGCTGGAACTATCGACTATCTGCAAAAAATCCATGCCGATAGTTTTCCGGGTTGCGTCTATTGCTGGAGCGGCTGAGAAGGTCCGCTGTCATTATACAGTACAAGAGTGTCCTCTAAAGGTGGAGTCACTGATGCCTCGTGCTGTTTGTTTTGACACATGACACTGCGTGCTGAAAAGAGCAGGACACTTCAGCTGCGGATTTGAAACGTCGATAATGAAATGGTGTG
This sequence comes from Spinibarbus caldwelli, assembly GCA_039654775.1. Taxonomy (NCBI): domain Eukaryota; kingdom Metazoa; phylum Chordata; class Actinopteri; order Cypriniformes; family Cyprinidae; genus Spinibarbus; species Spinibarbus caldwelli. The sequence continues at coordinate 12,963,857 of CM077231.1, forward strand.
TATACAGTATACTACAGTACATGTTTTCATATCATTACTAAGTAATTAATTTGTTGACTAGATGCTGTTTAGTAGAGAAAGAACGGCTGAGAGAACGCAAACATTAGCAGCACCTGAAGTGGTTAAAACTATGTGACCAAAACATGCAAGTCCGACCCAAATGTTTAATGTCATGATTATTGCCATTTAGGCTATTTGCGTTAATTTATATCCAGCTGGTCACATCAATGCATTTATTAGCCAGTGAATTTGCATATTTAAGGCCAGTGACGTGAGAAAGCAAACTGATATATTTATTCAGTCGACAGAAATCCTTTCATATAGTTTTCTATTAATTACATTATATTTGTCCCAAATCGTTGTTAATACAGACTTCACCCTGGGCTGGAAGACTGTGTATTGTGCAGTTTTTAAGTGAAAAATTTGTATTTCTGTGGCTCTAATAAAGCCGGTATGCTTCATATAGAGAGCTATAAAATAGATTGTGCTTTTTCTTTCCGTTTTGTTCTGTTTTTTAAACACCGAAACTTCAAACTCATGAACTTCAAACTCTTGAAGTGAACTTTTGCCCATTTGGTGATTAAATAAATTGTTTTAGACCGCTGCTTGAACTGAAAGCTACGCGTCCGGTGTGTGATAATTCTTTTAGACACCGCTCTGCGCTTTTGCCCGCTGAGTGACTAAACGTGAGCCATATCGTAATTACCGTAATTTCGAGATACCAACTTGTAAAAAGCGTTCACGTCCTCGTAGAACTCTTAATTACAACTTGTGAACTGGGACTTTTCTGGGAGCTGCGTTCAAGTCCTCTTGAGACGTTCGTACTTAAAAGTTGACAAATTGTAATTACGATATCAGGTGCGCTCAAGTCACTTTGGTCGGAATAAGATGGCGATTGAACTTTTCTACATGAAATTCAACATTTTTTTTAACTCTACATATACAAAATGATAAATAAAGTATGTACATCGTGTTTTTGCTTTTTTCTGTTTTTATTCAATTTATTAAGGTGATGTAAACTGAATCATTATATATTTTATGGTAATTATACAATAATGTAATATTTTGTATATGTAACAGTTTTATTGTACATTACGAACAAATAATCATTTTATTCATTTCAACAAATTTACTGTCAATACAGATGCTGCATATCTATAGTCTTTGGCTGTGTCCATTGCATCTGACGTTTTTTCATTGACACGCCAACTCGGAAACTGCGAGTTTAAAGAAAATTTAGAGTTTCCCACTCGTAATCAGGGGCGTCGGACAGGGGGTAATAGTGGAACAGAGTAACAGGGGCCCTTGGCAAGGGGGGGCCCATTGCAACCAAATTACAGTAATTACGACATGACGTGAATGCAGCATAACATATTTTGTTATTTTGATTAGATAATCATCAAGTGTTCTAGAAAAGAAGCAATTAAAGTAAGAGGGTATACATGCAATATCCATATGTATGTAATTTCAACGCTACGGCCTTCGTTAATTTCAACATACTGTAACACATTTTTAAATTTTGAAGCTGCTTCTGTTTAGATTAGTTAATAAACTATGAACTAACTTTAATGATCAATTTCTAATACATATTTAATATTAATATTTTTTATTCATTTACAAAGTATGGTTCAGTATACTGCAGTGGTGGAAAGAGTACTGAAAATTTGTACTTAAGTACAAGTACTGTTACATTGCTGAAATAATACTCAATTACAAGTAAAAGTACTGGTGCCAAAACAGTACTTAAGTAAAAGTACAAAGTACTCCTCTCAAAAACTACTCAGAGTACTAGTTGCTAGTTACTTTTTAGCCGGTGATATTTAATGAAAAAAATATTAATTCATATCACAGATCTATGTGGATAATAGCTACTTTGAACAAAACCCACTTTTATCTTATTGACTGAAATGGAATATTGGATATTGAATACTCCACCTCTTGCTCATAGCAGATTCACGGTTGGATAGGAGTGGTTAAGAATATCTGCTTGTTACGTCTGACATCACGCTTCACCGCTTCTGGGTCCTAACGCTCTGCCAGACGCCCCCCCAAAAAAACCAACAAACTGTGCTAATATACACCCACGATGACATGTAATACTGAAGAATTATAACCCTAACCTTTATTTCCATACTGAAATCCCAGATGGCCTGACAGTGATTCAGCTAAAATATTAGTGTCTGAGACACTGTGAGCATGGAGACTGTAGTGTGCACAGCAAATTTTTTATATGCTTAGCTTAAATATGTAATATTAATTAAATAGTGCTCATAAATGGCTGTTGAGATAGTATTCTCAAGTGAAATAAGTAGAGGCTTGGTCCCGGAAACAGCAATCCTTACGTCATACTTAACAACAGGATTCTCTCCAAGCCATCAAACTGATGTCATCAGAGCGAGACGCCATTTCAGAGCGGAAGCAAAATTTTCAGTTTTTGATTAAAGATTACGACGGCAGACTATTTTTTTTCCCCAGTGTATTGACTTGCACGGTTCAATTATTCACCACAAGACTAGTAATGTGCACTAAAAAAGTAATTTTGATTTCATGACGACTAATCATTTTCAATACCATTGGCAAATCTACCACATACTGTATACTGCCATATAGATATTTTAATATTTTACTTTTTTTTGTACATCCATTTATTCAAGGCAATCATTATTTCACGCTTATTATTTCAAGCTTTGAAACTGGTTTAATCCAAGTCTTCTAAAAAGACACATTCGCTTTATATGATGAGTAGATTTTAATATAGGCCTTTATGTACATACATATAAATATTGATCAATTACCATTACAAAAATCTCAATCTTAAACATTTGCTCATTCTGTGTATTTGTGTCTGTAAAATAGGGTAACTTTGTTGCAAAAGCTTACAACAAAAGGAAGCTTGATTTCAAATTTGTTTTCAAACTGAATTGAATTTACAAAAAAATTAATAAGTACACAGTCAGTAATAAAATTATAAAACAAATGATCTCAATTCAGTTGAGGTATTTGAAATATGACAACACTGAATTTTTATAAGCAGTGATTTAAGAGCCATATATTTTAGGCCTATTTATATAGATAAATGGAACATCAGCTGGTTTTGACCTGTAATGTCTGTACAATGTAGTGATGCAGTTAGGCAGACTAGGATATTTATATGTACAAATCAGACAAATATCCTATTCCAAAACATTTCTAGCATAAACTTACATTGTAAAGAAATTAAAGTTCCATCTTTGATTGCTGAAAGACTTTCTGATGCATTTAACAAACAGCCAATAAAATTTCTAGTAGGATTTTCATCAGTCAGGATCTATTCTGAATGGTTGATAACTTTCGACAAAGTTTAATTCAGGAGCAAAGAGAAAAAATTTCTACTTTAAAAGCACGGAGAGATTAAATGTAACGAAGTAGATTATTTTGCTTAATTTGTACTTAAGTACAAGTAAAAGTACAGCTTTAAAAATATACTCAAAAAAATAATAATTCGTTACCTCCACCACTGGTATACTGTTTTTTTTTCAGTATCCTTTTTTAAAAACTATCGGTTGATTAATCTGTATCGGCCAGTGTGATCCACTATCGGTCGACCTCTAAATTGTTACCATAAACTGCGTAAGCTCAACAATGTTAATTTATTTACATGTCATAGACTGAAGAAAAGCTGATAAATTGATAAATGATAAAAAGCATTAAATATAATGTTAAATACACTGTTACCTGCAGTGATGTTGGTGTTTTGTTGTTGCATAGTGGTGTGTGCGGGTGAGGTTGATGTGTTTGTCTCATTATTCATTTGAGCACATTTCCCAAAATAATAATGGTTATTACATCAAATAAAATGTTTCTCTTATAACTACTTACATCACATGGTAACCCAACTTAATATCAGATTTTTTATTTATTTATTTAAAAAATGTCCTTAAATCGAAATGAATTACTACCACATACTGCAAAAACAATATTCAAAAATATTTAAGAAAAATAAACTGAAGAAATTGGTACATGAATAAAAACATGAGATATGCTGTTACCTGCAGTGTCTGTGTTTTGTTGTTGCACAGTGTTGTGTGCGGGTGAGTTTGTTGTGTTTGCCTGAATTTCTTTCTGAACAGAACTGATCCCTGTATGATGAGTATTCAATGAAATCAGATGTTTATCTTATATTTTTTTTCACAGATATGGAGAAAAAAAAAAACACTAAATATGATGTAAAATACAATGTTACCTGCAGTGGCTTCTTTGTTTTGTTGTTGCACAGTGTTGTGTGCGGGTGAGATTGATGAGTTTGCCTGAGATTCTTTCTGAATAGAAGCGCTCCCTATATGATGAGTATTCGATCAAATCAAATGTTTATCTTAAACTTTTTTCACAGATATGAAAAAAAAACAAAACACTAAATATGATGTAAAACACACTTTTACCTGCAGTGGCTTCTTTGTTTTGTTGTTGCACAGTGTTGTGTGCGGGTGAGATTGATGTGTTTGCCTGAGTTTCTTTCTGAATAGAAGCGCTCCCTATATGATGAGTATTCGATCAAATCAAATATTTATCTTATACTTTTTTCACATATATGAAAAAAAAACAAAACACTAAATATGATGTAAACACACTTTTACCTGCAGTGGCTTCTTTGTTTTGTTGTTGCACAGTGTTGTGTGCGGGTGAGATTGATGTGTTTGTCTGAGTTTCTTTCTGAATAGAAGCGCTCCCTATATGATGAGTATTCGATCAAATCAAATATTTATCTTAAACTTTTTTCACAGATATGAAAAAAAAAAAAAAAACACTAAATATGATGTAAAACACACTTTTACCTGCAGTGGCTTCTTTGTTTTGTTGTTGCACAGTGTTGTGTGCGGGTGAGATTGATGTGTTTGTCTGAGTTTCTTTCTGAATAGAAGTGCTCCCTATATGATGAGTATTCGATCAAATCAAATGTTTATCTTATAATTTTTTCACAGATATGGAAAAAAAAACCCCACTAAATATGATGTAAAACACACTTTTACCTGCAGTGGCTTCTTTGTTTTGTTGTTGCACAGTGTTGTGTGCGGGTGAGATTGATGTGTTTGTCTGAGTTTCTTTCTGAATAGAAGCGCTCCCTATATGATGAGTATTCGATCAAATCAAATGTTTATCTTACAATTTTTTCACATATATGAAAAAAAACATTAAATATGATGTAAAATACAATGTTACCTGCAGTGGCTTCTTTGTTTTGTTGTTGCATAGTGGTGCATGTGGGTGAGATTGATGTGTTTGCCTGAGTTTCTTTCTGAACAGAATTGCTCCCTGTATGATGAGTATTCGATCAAACTAAATGTTTATGTAATACTTTTTCACATATATGAAAAGAACATGAAATATGAGGTTAAATACACTTTTACCTGCAGTGTCTGTGTTTTGTTGTTGTGAGGTGGTGCTTGAGAGTGAGATTGATGTGTTTGTCTCAGTCTCTTTTTGAATAGAAGTGCTCCCTATATGATGAGTATTTGATCAAATCAAATGTTTCTAAACCCTTTTTGGTCACACTTTAGTTTAGGGACCAATTCTCACTATTAAATAACTATTAACTTTTGCCTCAGTAAACTCCTAATTATTAATAGTTAGTAAGGTAGTTGTTATGTGTAGGTATAGTGTGGATTAAGGAAATTAAAATATGGTCCTGCAGAATAAGGCATTAATATGTGCTTTATAAGTACTAATAAACAGCCAATATGCTAGTAATATGCATGCTAATAAGCAACTAGTTAACAGTGAGAATTGGTCCCTATACTAAAGTATTATGCTTTTTTTAAAAAAAAGAGATATTAATAAAAATATGCAGAATATTGCAGGACTTTTAAATGTGAAGCCTGGTGTAGCCTAAAAGGGCTTGCTTGGGTCTCAACAAACAAACAAACAAATAGATAACACCTCTAGCTCAGGGACTTGTGCTCGTAGCATGGCATGATGGGAAGCTGGAGGTCAGAGTGTGAGAGATTGTGTATGAGAGAATAATAATGCAGGAGTGTGAGTTTGATGTCAGCGTTACCTTTGGTGGTGGTGTCTGCAGGTGGGTTTGATGAAGTGGTGGGATTGTTAGAGTCTGACTGATGGACTGTAATGATGGATTAACAGCAAGAAGAAGTTAGAGTTTTCACTGATATATATTTTCTGACCCACTTGTTTAAATCAGGAACAGCATGACATAAACAGAGCAACACTTACTTGAATTACTTTTTACTGTGGCTGTGGAAAGTGTGAGATATTAAAAAAAATAATAATAATAAATAAATAAAAATTATTATTATTACCTTCATCAGAATTACATTGTGCAACTGAACTTTTTATCATTGAATTATTTCTAAGACTCAACAGAGTAAACAGATTTTGTGCCAAAAGCAAGTGTTTTCTACCTCTTTTTAAAAGACTTTGCTCTCCTAACTATGTATGATTATTTGTCTAGATTAATTTTATTATTGGCATTTAGCAATCCATTACTTGAAAACCACTATTGCAGAGGAATGTGTAGACAGTGCTGAGTACTGTAGATTACTTACAATTTGTAATCCGTTACTGATTCCAAATTACATTACAAAAATTATAGTTAGTAACGTAATCCATTAAATTACACATTTAAGTAATATAATCGGACTACTTTCTGATCTTTTAGATTACTTTTGACCTAACATGTTTATCCCATTGATTTTAACAGGATAATATTGTACCATATCAACATAAAAATACAAAGATAATGAAAGACAAAAACCTTCCTGAGACAAAGACTTGTGTGAATCATATGTAATCATGAAAAAAAAAAAAGTAACTAGTCGGATTCCGAGTATTTAAAAATGTAATATAAATGTAATTACATGTACTTAATTTTTGGAATCTGATTATGTAATTCAGATGCTACCTGGTCTCATGAGGAAAATGTACCTCTGGGAACTTTTTCGAGAGACGCGCAATTTGTACAATTCATGGCAGTTTCCAACAGAAATGAACGCTAGAGGCGGTAAAACAGCGAGCAATTGTAATCGTTTTCATACACAGTTATGATTACAGCTCCATATGTTTCACTTTCCAGATGTAAAAAGCTTGCTCGGTAGCTCAGCAGTACAGAATTGGACCTAGGATGCAGAATCCTCAGGTATGAATCCCGTCAAAAACGTGACTCACGATGAAAGATCTGAAAGACAAGCTGAAACGACATGCTTGCGATTGCGTTTTTACGTCACATTCTCTTTTGCTCATATTATCAGGTAGGTTCAGGTGTAGTGCAGATGGTACCTTATTTTAAAATGTCACGGAGCATCAGACTTACAGCACAACTCAACAGATATTTCAAGTCAGAACTGCAGTGATGCCTACAAAACCAATGTCACATAAAACATACCATATGTGCGTTCATCTGTTTCGGGGGGGAAAAAAATGAATGCTTTTTTAGCGCCACTTTGTGGACATTTCACATCGAACATGTCACGAAACGTACATGGAGGTATGTATTTTTCGTCTCGCGAAAAAGTTCCCAAAGGTATGTTTTCGTCATGAGACCAGGTTGTCCAGATTACATGTAATCAGTTACTACCCAGCACTGTGTGTAGATATATAATAGAAATGATGTTGAAGAATTTTTAGAAATGGGATTTTGAGAATACAAGAAAACTAATATTAAAATTATAATAATAATTTTAAAAAACCCTCAAACTTACTCATTTACAAGTAATCTGGACGCTTCATTACCTGTTTGAGATGAAGACTGTTCTGACTGTTCTCAGAAAAACACATGTAGATGTCAATTATTATGGAAAGATTTTCCGGACTATTTTCAAATAGAATTACAAATTATATTTTCAATTGCGTTTTCCATATGTGGACGCATAAATTATGACATAATCCAAATGCAATCGCAAATTTTGCATTACCGTTTGCATTTTCGCTTTCGCGAACGCACAGTGACTGCCACATTTCAATTGAAAAAGCAAAGTACATTTGCCACTGTATAGAGTGGGGGAACTATGACGTCACTTTGTATGCGGATCAGCTGCTAGCATGAAACTGGTTCCCTCGACAAAAAGCCAATGGGATTTTTCCATAGGCTTTTGGATTATCGCAAAAAATAAGATCTGTGTTCAACCATAGTTCATGAAATTTCCAAGTTTTGTCCATCAAGATAATTTTCACAAAATCAAATTTTGAAACATAAATAAAAGCGCCAGAACTTAAAAGCTAAACTTAGGCTATAAACGAACTACAGCACCACGGTCGCTCTCCTTCAGCGTCACCACCAGCACGCTCCCGACAACTTTCTCAAACTTATTTTTAACATGTTCAGTGAAAAGGATTTACTCTGTATATGAATTTTAATCCACGCTACATGAACCTTTTCATATAAACTCCAATAAATACAAAACTAGAGCCAAACTAAAACTGAAATGAGACATTAGTAATAAATAGTACAGTGAATAAATTAAATAATCATAACTAAAGGACATATGAAAGCACGTATTTCTGTACATTTCGAAATAAGGTGCATTAAAAGTCAACAAATCCTTGATTAATCTGAATATTTTAATTAAAAAGGTGTCTCCATGTGCTATTCAATAAAATTCTAGTGCATTTAATCTATTAAATAGCAGAGTGAGCGAGTTTTTTGGATATGGCAAGATTAAACTTATTTTAGTGAATAAAGTATCACATTTCAGCTATAATTTTGTTGGGGTGGTTACACAAAATGTTATTTTGTTAATGTTACTTTTCACCTGTCTCAACATCTCTCACTGTTTCTCTCACTCTGATTGATGCAAGTGAGAAAACAGACAGTGCAATTCTACACTTATTACAGTACATTTTATTCCTTTCTTTTAATCTGTAATTGTACAGAAGTTCTAAGCGGCAATGCATATAACCATTTTTTCTTTCTTGTTTTCTCGTGATCATGACTTAATTTAGTCTACTGTTGCTATAGTATCAAATGCAGCCTTGAAAGGGACATTCTAAATTGCTTAACCTGGCTTAATGTGTTAATTGACCATATGCACAGAGCGCTTTTTGGAACTTCCGGATAAAGATAAGCCAGCTCATAATCTTCCGGTGAAGCTCATTTTATATGTGCTATATATAGGTAGAGGCTCTCACAGAAACCTCTCCTGCCTCATTCTTATCAGAATCTGAGAAAAAAATAATTGCAACACCGTAAATAATGACAGCGGCATTAACATACAGTTTATTAAAGAACATATAATTTTATATGCAGAGTCTTGTAATCCCAGGAAAGTACACAGACACGTAACTGTACATTTAAATGCTGACAAATAAACACCATCGTAACTGTTTAGGCAGTTAGGCTAATCTCTTAAACGACGTCGTAATGGTATTCTCGATAATCAATATCTTACCTTCATAGCCATGAACACATTTTTAAAATCTTATAAAATTTTAAAGCCTTTATTATTTCTCAACTCTGTGCAGTAAAATTCACATTATTAAAGGTTCACTTTTCATTCATGAAGAAGACATGAAGAAATGTGCCAAAAACGTGTCTCGGCGAAAAATAAAGACTTTTTAAGAAGAAAATGAAATTACCGTTATAACCAGGAGATGGCAGTATCAATCATTGACTGCAGCTGCCATTTCAACTGCCTAGTTTTTTTCACGTCTTCTGATTTATTATAAAATAAATATTATAACAAATTTAGTACTTTATCGCACTGAAGTATAAAGTACAGCAAGTGCAGGAAGTCACAAAGTCATTTGTCATTTAAAGAAATAAATAAATAAGGCCAGACGACAGCCTATAATGCTGAATTATTTAAATACCTAAATACAAAATAAATAAGTTGGTATAACAATAATGCATGCAATATTTTGCAATGTTTAGATTTAATTTAATAACTACATCGTTTAAGTTTTATTAAACACAGACTTGCTGCTGTAGTTTTGTTAGTCTGAATTTAGTCTGAATCACTTAATGCACAGCTCTATTTTGACATCGGCTCGTCAGATGATTCATTCCGTTGCCACTGTCAATCATAGCAATGACTCACCGCAAATTTTAACGGATTCACTCGCGTAAATTTAACATTCGCGTTTGTCATTTCTGAAACAGTATACGTGGACATTTGGTCCTCTTGAACAAATAAAACTTTTCTCCAAATTGTAAATTAATTACGTAGAGAAACCGAGCAAAGGACGCTCCCCTTTTGGCACAGTACAGTTGACCGGAAATGACTGAGCTGGCTTATCTAAAACCAGGAAGTAATCATGCATATAGTCAATTGAGAGTTTTTAAAAGACCAAACTCAGCGTAAATGATAGACAGATGACCGTGCGCTCTTCTTGTGGACATTTCAGCAAATGTTGCTTCACTTAGAAATAACGTCTACAATAACTAAAATAAATATAGGCTAATCAAAGACTGCTGATTTTGTCCAGAGTTAGGCTACGCTAAACATTTTATTTGTGTAATTAACATGTTTAAATGGTCTAAAAACAAAAAAACAAAGCATTCAACACTGCAAGCGCAGATGGAGCGCCTTCAGAAGAATGCAGAGAAGAGCCTATTCTAAAAAACCTTAAGCTGCTTGGATTCAACTTACTTTAATTCAATTTACTCACTTTGTTTAAAATAAAATTATATGTAGGATAGGCTGTGATATCGTGTGCGTTACAAGCTTGGGATGCTGTTATGTGTGTATGTGTGTGTGTGTGGAAAATACAAAAGATAAGGCTACAACACTGTATAACATCACTGAACTAATGTTTAACATTTATAAGTTAATTAAATGTCAGTAATAAACTGCATAAATTATAGCGATCACGAAGAAGGTCCTTTGTCCCAAACGCGTACAGTAGGCTATAGTTGATACAGTATACAACTCCCCATCAGTAGTTCTATACTGCCACCTGCTGGCGCAGTTGTGTAACTTAGAAAACAACTTTTGATATGTTGAGATCACGAGAAAAATAAGTCATGATAATGAGAAAGCAACTTTTGTTATGTAGAGATCACGACAAAAATAATCTTTTTTGGTGACGCTTTGGTGCCACGGGACGCGTGCTCCATAACGGATTAAAATTGTTGAATAAAATATAAAGTAAGGTGGAAAATGGGTAAATAAATATAGATCGGCACTATTTTGTTTGCTTAGGAATAAAATGTGCCGTAATAAGTGTAGAATTGCACTGTCTGTTTTCTCGCTTGCATCAGTCAGAGTGAGAGAAACAGTGAGAGATGTTGAGACAGGTGGATTTTGACCTATTGTGAGTAGCATTTGTGGCTCTGCAATCAGGGTATAATCGCTGTATTTGGGATGAACTGATTGGCAGCTGCCTTTAGCGGAGGCTTCACCGATTACCTCCATTGATCAAAGCATTCGGCACGGTCGTCTGTGAGTGACGTCACCTCCCAAAACAAACACGCCCCCTAGTTTAGTCCCGCCCCCTCACATCGATTGACAGCTTTCAGTGTAGACATCGGAAATTCAAATGCAAAAGGAATTGCAATTCCATTTGAGTTTTGACAGGTTATATGCGCGTCGCAGAGAGAGTGAAAAAGCAGACATGGTAATTAATATTGCTATTTAAATATGACAGTCTCATAACTTGTAAGACATGGGAAATACAGTTGCAAATGGACTTTGCTTTTTCATTTGAAATGTGGCAGTCACTGTGCATTCGTGAAAGCGAAAATGCAAACGGTAATGCAAGATTTGCAATTGCATTTGGATTGTCACAATTTATGCGTCCACATATGGAAAACGCAATTGAAAATACAATTTGCAATTCTATTTGAAAATAGTCCGGAAAATCCTTCCATAGTCAATCATATAAAAGAACCAAACTTAAACTTTCTAATGGTGACAACTAGAAACTGCTGGTAACACTTTAGAATAGGCAACACTTATTCACTATTAACTACGACTTTTCCCTAAATAAATTCCTAATGTGCTGCTTATTAATAGTTAGTAAGGTAGTTGGTAAATTTAGGTATTGGGTAGGATTAAGGATGTAGAATAAGGTCATGTAGAATAAGGCATTGATATGTATTTAATTAGTACTAATAAATGGCTAACATTCTAGTAATATGCATGCTAATAAGCAACTAGTTAAGAGACCTAAAATAAAGTGTTACCAAAATGCTAAAATATTTATTGTACAGTAAAGCTATTTCAATAAATACTCTCAAGTAACATCTCAATCAATGATGTGATGCTCATTTGTTTTGTCTAGACCTGTTTGTGAAGTTACTAAATAATGCAATAAAAATTACATGTTATAGACTAAAATATTTTTTTACAATGCAAATGTTTTCAGAAACTAATGAATATGATTGATTATTGGAAGATAAGCTACATGTATTCACCTACAAGTAACCCAAGCGCTTTATTACCTGTTTCTGATGCAGACTGCGTGGTTAAACTGTGTTGTTGTGTGATAGGGGTCACATATTCATTTAAAAGGACTAACCTTTACAGACTTTAAAATCAACATGAAATGCCATTCACTTTTTGCATTATTTGCAACTGTCGTCTAAATTAATGTTTGGCTATTGGTTAATATTATTTTGCTCCCCATATGTGTGACTCCATGTCTATTTATCATGTGACCAAGAAGACATCAGCCGAAAAGAAAAGTCAAAAGTTGAAGAAACGGAAAAAGTTATGAGATTTAAAAGTTATTTTGATTAATGATAGGAAAAACCTTCTAATATATTAATATTAGTAACATAATAAAAATATAACACTGCTCATGACAAAACCAATCCATGAGTGCAGCACTGATGATGTGATTTTGAAGGAGGTCAGAGGTCATGAGTGTGACAGACTGATTGAGAGAGATACTGTATAATGCTGGAGTGTGTGTCTGCTGTGATCATGCGTGTTGTCGTGGTTACCTTCAGTGGTAGGTGAGGCAGAGGGTTGCGTGGTGTTGTTGGATTGGTCAGCAGAATTGACACCTACTGGAACTGACATAATTATATAGTTTAAACTGGATCCAAAAACAGTCTATATGCATAAAACTGACAAGTTTTCTATCATATTAAACCAAATAGTACTAACCACAAAAAGCTAAATTACAGAACTGCAATTTCATTAACTAAACAAGTGTACACTGCATTTTGAAATGAAATACAAGATTAAAAAACAAACTTTTAAAATGAAATCTGTTTTATAAATAGTTTATATTTACCCATTACACGCACACGCACACGCACACGCACACGCACACACACACACACACAAAATACAATACAATATTTCATTCTACAATTTACATTAAGGTTTATGTCATGGTAACAATTTACAATAAGATTAAAATTAATTAACAACATTAACATGAACTAGCAATGAAATATTTCTAAAGCATTTATTAATCTTAGTTCATGCTAATTTTATCATTTAAGCTACTAATACACTGTTAAAATCAAAAGTCAGTTTTAATATTAATACCACATATAAATAATATAACTGTTAATTTTATTTAATGGACCTGAGCTAACATGAACTGACTATGAACAGCTGTATTTTTAATAACTAACAATAACAAAGATTAATAAATACTGTAACAAATGTAATGCTCACTGTCAGTGCATTAACTAACATTAACTAATGGAACGTTATTGTAAAATGGTAAAGAAATTAATGCATTTATTCATCTAGAACAGATGAATTTCCACAAAAAAACACAAAGTTTGAGTGAGTGCACAACCTTCAATGCCAACAATAAAAGACATGGGAAGTTGAAAACTGCTCAATATTCATAATCATTCATAAAAACGTATGAATATAAACTGTATAAAACTTCATATAAACTCTGAAATATATATAAAATATAGTTTTTTTCTTCAAAATATGTTTAAAAACACTTCACTTTTTTTTTTTTTTGTAGAATATGGTATACACAATTTTAACTGTCTACATCTAAGAATTTGCCACATGTGTTAAACTATGACTGCTGCAAGAGAGCATGTCAAAAGAGTCTAACTATTACCTACTAATTCTGGTTTTGTTTCATTTTTAGAAGTGTGAGAGGGTGAGAGCCCTGAGTCTAAAGGCAAAAGCAAATTAATTTCAGGTAGTCCAGTACAGAATTTAACTACAAACACAATAAAACTACAAACTCATACAAAAAAAAAAACAAAAACAAAGATGTTTCTTCTAGTTGTACACTTTCAAATTAAATGGTAAGGAAGTCAATACAGTGCATGATAAAAGTCAGAAGTATTTATGCCAATCTCAGATTTATCAACTATTGTAGTAGCAGTAGCATTAGCTATGGAAGAATTGGCACCAAAACACAATAAAGTTTGATTGGGTGCACAACCTTCAAAGTCAACAATAAAAGACATGGGAAGTAAGTTTTTGACTAGATTTTTCATCATCTCATGCATCCTTACTTGTCACTGACTCAACCCAGGCTCATTGGAAATACGTGCCTCTACGTACATTTCTGCAACACCGTAATTATGTACCTTACTGCACGTTTCACGGCAGTTTCAAATGGAAATGTCCAGAGAGTGGCGCTATAACATACGTTTAATACGTGACCGTGACACGTTTTTATTACGTTTGTACAGGCACGTATTACAGCGTTTTTATTACACTGCTTGAGGTACATATTGCGGTCGTTCAGAATTTAAATATCCGGTGAGCGTCGCTAAAGATTAATTCTCTATCATGTTGGAAATATCCCCTACACCAAACCCAACCCTAAACCTACCCGATAGTGTTAACAAATGCAAAAGTGATATAAAAACACATTTGTCGATGCAGCCGTGCTATTTTAACATCTTTATGTGGATTAGAGCTGTTTTGTTGAACCATAGTTTCACAGTGATTCGTACCGGAGCTCTTCATCACCTAAGTGCAACACCGTATCGCGTGAGCTACCGAGTAAACCTACTGAATTAGAAAACTCATGATATGAAGCTGTATATGTGTCGACAACGTTCAAAAGTATCAATTTTCAAATCATGCAGGATGTTAAAATTGTTTTGAAGTCATAACATTCTGCAAGTAATTGTGTGAAAGTGAGCCTTTATTAATCAAAACTGTAGTAAATCATACTTCGCGTGAAAAGGAATAAAAATTGTCTGAGTTTTACTACCTCTAGTGTTGATTTCAACTGGAAACTGCAGTGAATCGTACATATAGGTGCGTTTTTTTTTTCAGTTTTGCGAAAATGTATGTAGAGGCACATATTTACAATGAGCCTAGGTTGCACTGACTGCTGCAAGAGAGCATGTCAAAAGAATTTGACCTTTACCAGCTTCTTCTGGTTTTTTGTCATTTTCAGAAGTGTGTGAGGATGAGGGGCCTGAGTCTAAAGGGAAAAACAAGATCATTTCAGATAGTCCAGTACCGAATTTAACTATAAACACACTAAAACTACAAACTCATACAAGACAAAAGCAAGTCATTCGTATTAAATCGCTTAAAGACAGAAGCACTGGAGCCAATCTCAAATGTATTATCTATTGTGTTAGTATAGTACTAGTTTATTTTTATTCTCAAAATGGGTTTAAAAACTTTTTTAAATTATGTATTTGTGTAATATATATATATATATATATATATATATATATATATATATATAGCAACATGTTTAGACAAGATTTTTTAAAATATTTCTCTATTTCATCGTCTCATACATCCTTTCTTCTCTCTGCCTGCTGCAGGAAAGCATTTCAAAAGCGGACGACCATCACTGGCTTTGGGTTTGTTTCAAAAATGAGAAAATGAGTGAGGGTGAGGGGGTTGTGGCTAAAAGGAAAAGCAAGTTAATTTATGTAGCCCAGTACAGGATTTACTACAAACTTATACAAAAGCTCAAAGAAGCTTCTTCTAGCAAGTCCTACATGTTCAAAATAAATTGTGATGAATATCTTGTAAAAAGTAGATGTACTGAAGCCAATTTCAGATTTATTAACTATTGTACACATATTAGTATTAGCATTAGCTATTTTAAACGAGAGTAGAATTTGCATCAAAACAGTATAAATTTTGATTGAGCGCTCAACCTTAAATGTCAATGATAAAATGTATAGAAAGTAGAAGCTGAAAAACTAAAAATATTTTGTATTTATATATTCATGTATTTTTTATCTTCAAAATGTGTTTACAATTTTTTATATAAATTTTATAAATAATTAAATTATAGGTAGAATATATCTGTTACTTAATAGTGACACCACATTTTAAGATTTTTTATTTTTATTTTTTGGCAGAAAATGGTATAAACATTTTTAACAAATGTCTAAACCTAAGTACTTGCCACATGTCTTTTAAACTAGATTTTTAAAATATTTCTCCTTTTTATCATCTCGTACATCCCTTCTTTTTACTGACTGCTGCAGGAGAGCATGTCCAAAAAGTTTGAACTTTACTTTTTTCTTTTGGGTTTGTGTCTTGTTTAGAAGTGAGTGTGGGTGAGGGGCCTGAATCTAAAGGGAAAAGCAAGTTCATTTTAGGTGGTCCAGTACAGGAAACAACTACAAACACACTAAAACTACAAACTAATTCAAAATACCAAAGAAGTTTCAGTCCCACTTTATATTAAGTGGCCTTAACTACTATGTACTTACATTTAAATTAATCATTTAATACAAAGCACTTATTGTGTACGTACATGTTTTTACATTGTACTTATATTGTAATAAATACCTGCATGTAATTACATCTGTGATTAATTTCTGTAATTGCATTTATAATCACACTGTTGACCCATGCCTTACACCTTAACCCACACTTAAACTTACCCATATCACCAAACCTGTCCCTAACCTTAACCGTATCTCACCTCAATAGCAGCAAAAGTGTTTTGCAATACAGTATGAACACAATAAGTACACTGTACTCTTTTTTTTTTTTTTTTTGATGTAAGTACATAGTAGTTAAGGCCACTTAATATAAAGTGGGACCGAAGTTTCTTTTAGCAAGTCGCTCACTTTCAAATTAAAGTCCTTTTCATGAAACCAATGGGTAGCACTTATTTTACAGTCCTGTTACTCATGTACATATTATGCACTTATTATAGTAATTACGAAAACTAGATAATAACTAGGTACTAACCCTGAACCTACCCCTAAACCTAACCCTACCCCATGTAGTTACCTTATATTACAGTACTTTACAGGTAAGTACACCGTAAGTACACATACTGTAAAATAAAGCCCATGTCTTACATGATAAAAGGTGTTAATATAGAAACCAATCTCAATTCTTATAATAACCGTACTACACTTGAAACATACACTAAAAGTCTTTCAGAAAATAATGTCTTGAAGGTTTAGGGAATTTATAGAAAATTATAGAAATTTTTCCTTTATAACTGGACAGTCTAGAGAAAAAAAAAAATGTTGTTGTAGAAGCAATTGCTAGCAAATGTCACCAATAATTACAAAGGAACCATGAACCATGAAATGCTAAAGTAAAAACTGAAATAGTATTTTCTTTTAAAACCTACTCCAAAAATCTTACAAAATTATTTCCTACGTAAAAAAACAAAACAAAACAAACAAAAAATAGTATATATAGTATAGTATAAATACTATAGTGCGACAATATCCTTAATTGTTTTCCATAGACTGCTTAGTACAAATTATTAGCAATAAACAAACAAATAACTAAATGAAAAAAAGTTCCCTGACAACTAAAAACTTTATTTTAAATACAAATCAACTATTGCAAACCAAAAAACACTTTCGCGTTATATTCAGCATCTCTTTTCTTTGAAACTCAAGACGGGCTCCTTGTAAAAGCTGTCGTCTTTGGTCAGAAAATGGAAGGGAGTTACTAGCAGTGGTATGTATGTGGTGCGACCTGGCTGCCATGGAAACGCAGCACACAAGCTATTTCAGTTTCTCAACCACAGCTTCCTGTAGCTCAACAAAACCCTTCCCCCTTCTCAAGGCTCTGGCGCTTTGCTTTCTTTCCTTTTGTTCAGCTCAGTATACACTGCGTATATATGGTTCTGGCATATATATGGCTATATAACTCACACACAGTACGTGTGCGGAAGGGGGAGGGGTCAAATGTACTCGTGTGGGTGGGGGTAGATAATTATAGATTATAGACTATAGATATGCAAATTATATCTATGCAACTCTTCTAAATCTTCTACATGAGAGCTTTGACTACAACAGAACGTTAAAATGTTAAAATGTTAGTCAACTAGACTACTAATCTAATGCAGTGTCGAGATAAAGTATTTTGCGGAAAGTTTTAGTATTTTTTTAACGCTAAGATGTATCATTTTTGTAATTCTGAAAATCTCATAGTAGCTTTCTTTACCTTTTAACTTTGAATAACTGTAGTTTTATCTCAGAGTAGCTGTACTTTTCACTTATTTTCTTTACCGGATGTGGTTTTGCTCGACTTGGTTCACAACTTGAAGCGTCTTGATGCATCTTGAGCGTAGCTGTTCTAGCAGGTCCACCCATTACATAGAACATGACAGAATGAGAAAAGTGACTTTAAATGTCAATTTTGGTCTAGTCTTTTTTTTGTTTTGTTTTGTTTTTTTTTTTTGTTTTTTTTTTTTTGTTTTGAGAGATTTGCTTTCAAAAGATTCTCTTTTAATTTGAATGTCTATTCAAACAGATCACAGCAGAGGTTTGCATAAAACATCAATCTCCTGTTATATTTAAGTTTATATTTAATCTGCTTTTAAAGTTTGATCTAAACCTCCAAACTGTGCTATATTCACAAACATTGACTATTAAAACAATGCATTTTACATATATTCAGTAATAATGTAATGTAACATAACACACCTTTTTTAAACAATAATTAAAGCTCACGTATAAAAGTACAAATATAAAAGTACGTATAAACGTACAAATAATTCCTTTCAAATTGTTCCCCCAACATTGCAAAAGATGTTTTTTAGAATTATTTGACGTCGTTCCTAATCAATTTTGGAGTTTAAACCTGACTTTTTCATTCAAAATAGCTGAAAGTGTGTATCAAACACTGCAAGATTTGACTTTGGCAGCACTACTTAAAATTTTAAGGCAGTAAGTGAGCTATTATTAGTGTTATTACAAGTTATTTTCATTAATTTTATTTATTTATTTTTGGTAAAACTTTAGTATAGGGACCAATTCTCACTATTAACTAGTTGCTTATTAGCATGCATATTATTAACATATTGGCTGTTTATTAATACTTATAAAGCACATATTCTGCATGACCATATTCTACATCCCTAATCCTACCCAATACCTAAACCTAACTACCTTACTAACTATTAATAAACAGAAAATTAGGAGTTTATTAAGGCAAAGGTTGTAGTTAATAATTTGTTGATAGCAAGAATTGGACCTTAAAATAAACTAGTTACTAGTTCTTTCCTGACATCAGACTTAAACTTTCTGTTTGAATCACTATTTTTACATCAACACCACGATTGCAACACGTATCTACCATCTTTAAAAACACACAAAGATTTGCAGATATTTTGAGAGCAAGTTAAAGGAACATACTGGTCAAAAAAAGCAATTAAATTAACTCAGCTTCATAGTTTTCTGTCTTTTTTTGAATAATTGTTAGTTTGTAAAAACTGTGCCACTTCTTTTTAATCTCCAGACTAATGAAGCCAAAGCAGTCACCCACAACCGAAAATAATGCAGACTGGGTCAACACAATGCGACATAGGCCTACTTATACACCACAGAGTTCATGTATATACAGTTTTCATGACTTAAATGGAAGCCTTTAACGGCTCATTCTTAAGATGCAGACATGAAATCAACAATCAATCCAATGGCAAGACTTTTGACTTAATATTAATTGTGTTTATGTACAGCGAAAGCTGATCATGGCAAAAAATCAGCTTATTGTAAAAATCTAACAATGCAATAAAACCAGGTTTTGGTGGGTTATGATGGTAAAGCGTGAACATTTATTATGAGTTATTTTAATGTCAGATGCTGAGGAGGAAATGCTGAAACAATTATTTAATTGTTGTCTCAGTGGTTTCACACACATTGTGCAGTTGATGCCTTGAGGAGATCATTTTAACTGATTTGTCACTTGTCAGTGTAGCCTAATCGAGTCAGATTGATTTGGTCATATTCAATCATATTTTTGAAAATTTTAAATGTATATCTATCTAACATACAACAGCGTTCAAAATTAAAGCACAAATTTTGGTTACACTATTTTAAGGTGTCCTTGTTATATATTTAAGTAGTGAGTAATATTAATTAACTACATGTATGGTTAGGTTTAAGACTAGAGTTACTTGCATATATTTATGCATAATTTGTTGTTATTATTATAGTACATACATATAACGTGTAACAAGGACAACGTAAAATAAATTGTTACCCAAATTTTCATACAGCAGCATTCACATAATTAATAATTAAAAGAATAGTTAACTCCAAAAAAAAAAAAAAAAAAAAAATCTGAGTCTTCGTTTACTCACCCTCATGTTATTTTTTTTGTTTGTAGACCACAAAAAAAGGTGTTGTTTGTTTATGCTGCTGGTTGCCATGAGCTATCAAGCTCCACAAATGACAAAATGGACACCATAGAAATCAACATGAAGTATATTCATATTCGTCTGATGTCATATGATAGGCTTGTATGAAGATTTAATTATTTTAAGACTTACATTTTGGTCTGTTCCTTGCACAAAGATATTGTATGACTTTAGAGGCCATATGAAATACTTTTATGATGCATTTAGTCATTTTGAAGCTCAAAAGCATTTGATCATCATTAACTTTCACTGTAGGGTAAAGTGCAGCATGAACATTCTTCTAAATAACTTCTTTTGTGTTCTACAAATGAAAGAAGGTCGTAGAGTGAGTAAATGATGACAGAATATTAATTTTCAGATAAGCCTTTCTTTTAATAAACATACAGACAAATAAAATAATCCTGAAAAGTAGCATCAAATACAGATTTCATGAATATTCCCCTGAGCACTGACTCAATCTCGTTCAATGCCTTTCTTCCTTTTCTATGTGATTTGCATGTACAGTGCAGTCACAAGGATTCTCATCCGGTCTCAAGCCACAACACTTTTAAATATAGTTAAAAGACATTTCCATGCAACACGTCTCATGGCACTTCTTCAGCGACTCTCACGAGCACCATTTTAGCCGGCAAATCTACGAGGTGCAGAAACCGGCTCAAAATGGCACAAGGAAGTGGTCAGAGGCCTGTGCAACAAGCTATTATGTTCAAGAATATCATGCAATGTGCAATGCGACACCCAAAAGACATTCAAATGAATAATATAATATAATATAATATAATATAATATAATATAATATAATATAATGTGCACTCAAAATCAAGTATGTGATCACTGATTTTGATTTTTTTTTTTTTTTTGTGATATTGTTTTGTGATATTATTATTATTGTTATTATTATTATTATTATTCTCTCTCGCTTGCTGGAAATTTATGTAACAACATCCTGCCCAGGGACTACAGATGCAAATGAGCTATCTAGCTAACTCTGGCACAACATTTGAGTTGTGCATGGTCCCTGTTAAATAAATCAAATAAACTAAACTCTCTCTCTCCCTCCACGTCTGCTCTGTTCAACGCTGTTCGGATGAGAGGAACAGCGCTTTCAGTTAAAACAGATATTATGTTGCTTCTCTAAATTAACATGCAAGTATAGCCGAAATCACAGCACAGCCTTTGTCTTTATCTCATGTATAGCCTATTTGATTTTATCAGATGATGGCTGGATTATAAATCAGGATTTTTGTGCAGATTAACATCTTGGAAGGGAGAGCTGGTTATTTAGTCCTTTGGGTCGCGTTTCAGTCACTATTTCCTATTCATTCCGTTGTCTGACAACAGAAACAGTAAAATATATCAATGAAAACAGTTTTATTCAGATTTTAGCTGCATAAATACAGTATGTGGGCACAGAGAGGCAAACAAATGTAATAATAAATAATAAATGTACATTTTGCATGTTCAGAAGAAGTGAGATGCCCTGTCATGCTGAAATGTAAACAGGTTTGTGTAAGTAAATTGCTCAGTGCATAGAAAGAGAAGTAATGGGAACCTGGTATTTCTTTTTTCATGTGTCTAATAGACATGAGCAAGTTCTTTGAAACACATCTATGACCTTCAAACATGTCTAGTCTTCATGCTCTATGTTAACTATGGTTTCACTAATAATAAACATATATTGCATAAAGAATCCATATTTGTCATTGCCCATGTTGATTAGAGTATTTAAAACATGAAAAGTATTAATTTAAGGTACATTTAGAACAGATAAAAATGTGCGATTATATTGCGATTAATCGTGAGTTAACTCATGACAATCATGCGATTAATCGCGATTAAATATTTTAATCGTTTGACAGCCCTAATATATATATATATATATATATATATATATACATATATATAAAACTCTAAAATGTATACATTTTACATTAAAATATATTATATAAAAATTATATTATATTATATGATTAAACATACAAAAAATACAAGTTTCAGTTGCTGATGCAATAGCCTGATGCAAATTTCCCACAATAAACTCCAAAGGACTCAACTCAATAACATCAAAAATGGTTCTTCACAAGAAGAACCAGAGAACCTTTACTTTTAAGACAGCAGAACAGCACTCTATAAAATAACAAACAAATCATCAACATCATCCATCAGAATGAGTCATGTGAAAGCAGGGATGATTGATTGACATCTCGGCCTCTACACCGGTCAAATCTAGCAGAACCTTGAGCGAGTTTAGGGGACACACCCAAACCAGCCTGATCTTTGACAGCTCCTTTACCAGGTAACACAAACTAGAACCCAACACACCTCTCACAAGTGTCCTGCAACAGAACCTTTCAAAAAAATCACGTTAGGCATATTGCAAAAAGCTCTTTTGCAATATTTCGCGAGCTCTGAATTTACTCAGACGCATCACAAAGCAATAACTTCTCACTTTGGCCATCTAAAGAGAATTCCCCTTCTTCTTGGTGAACAACGGCAGCGATTCTCAGTAAAATAATAATATTTCTAACAAAAAATACTTAGTATATAATAATATATACAATTTAATATACAAAAAATAGACGCCAAAATAAGTTTGCCCTGCATGTACACATTAAGATTTAATTATCATTGATATCCCTGTCAAGATTCGAAGAAACACTCATTCATTTAATGTCATTTTTATGTTACAGCTAGTGATGATAAATAAGCTTCAATAAACTCTATTTACTCTTCAGAGATATGTAATAACACACAACACAGAAACTGGACCAAAATATGAATGAATCTACACCACGACAATGACCGTCTATAAGTTATGCAAAAAATTAATTCACAAAATGCCACATAATACAAACCACAGCATTAAATATAATTAACTTTTTTTTAAAATTATCTATACACATATACCATTGAAAATTTGCCTGTAAATATATATTTTTTTAAAAAAAATAAAAAACGCTTAATTTTGTACTTACATAAGACCAAGCATAGGACCAAAACCAAGGGTCCTAGCGCAAAAAATTTCGCCATATCCAAGGGTTCAAAAGCCGCTTCTAAGACACCATATGTCCTAGTTGAAACAGACACAGATCTGGGTTAACCATCAGAAAGCGTATTGGCTTTTTGGTCTCTCTTGCTCTGTTTTCATGTAAACTTACGTGTTCTCATGCGTCTAATCAGTTGGTTCTGTTGCCGGTGAGTTTTCACCTTCAAAAAAATCCTTAAGCTGTTTTTTTGGGTCTAGAGACAGCAGAGCAGTGTCAGAGACACTCTCCTCTTCAGCTTTGTGTTAAGGCCCTTTCTTAACAGGAAGCTGCATTTTCATCTACGCCACACATCTCTCGCCTTCTACTGTGTCGTCCTTCAAATGGGAAATGAGACAAAATGATCTCATTTTTGCTTTTTTTTTTTTTTCCCCCGACAACCTGCATCCAAAGTGAGGGCAGCACCTTCAGACGATGCACATTTAAAACTAAAATCACCTCCACTTGAATATGTGAACATTTCAAATCAAATGTCAAAGACGCAGAAAGTGTTACATCACATGGATCAAAGCATCCTTACATTAGCCAGGCACAATATTATTTCAATAAATATCAGCACTATTGGAAGTCTAATTCAAGGACTGGAATAAAAATAAAAAATAAAAAATTTTCACACGTTACAATTAGACATTTATGACCGCTGGATACTGCAATATTTTGGCTTCTGATTGGTCATCACTAATGGCGTACACTCAGGCCAACTAATAACTTTAGTGTACATAAAGTACCAGAAAATGGCATATTCTATAGGGGTGGTAGCTCAAAAATTTTTGGATAAGTAAATGATCAATACAGAAACCAAGAATACAACAATAAATATTACAAAACATGAGATCAATTAGTTTAAATCACCAATTTTGTCATTGTGTTTTCAATGCGATTCTAACGGTAAGATTGTGAGGAGGGCGAAATACCACATCAGCCTCAATGGGTCGAGCAAAAATACACAAATTAATTACAAACTATAAAAATATCTGTGGGCGAGGTGGTTTTAAGCGACTACTCTGGTCCTTTAAATAAAAACTGCACCTCTGTGCCTGTGAGAATTTGACTTTTGGTCCGAAAAGATAAATATTAATAAACCCCAAACCCAGTGATGTGACCTCCAAGTCCACCACATTGCACTAATAAACAATGTTCAAATTTTCTTACCATTTTGCTGTCACTTTGTGACTTCAGTGGTTTTATACATTGTAACAATGTTATAAAATCGATATGTTACTGGAAGCCATATTGTGAATACAATCACGGCCAAAGAGTTTTGTACCCCATCTTTGTAGTATAAACATATCTGCTAATGTTACATAAATGACTCAATGGTGACATCAAACTTAAACATTTTCTTCTCTCGCATGGCTTACAAAACTTTGTCGCTTCTTGACTATTTCTCACTTTCCAAGCTACTCTGCATGTAGGCAGTGCTGCAAGATACCACTTCCTTGCTTGTTCTTTTTTTTTTCTCCTCTCTTTTTTGGTTTCCCGCCTGTTTGAGGAAGTAGCACAGAGAGAGAGAGGCGTGCAAAGATGAAAACTCAAAGTGACAACCTACTGACTGTATGAACACAGATAACAGAGTAAGATAGTATGAGCTTTAAATATCGATTATCAGTAAAGAGAATTTAAAGAGACTGATTACTCAAGATGAGAATTCTTATAGATCCCTCTGTATCAAAATATAGTGAATCAAAAGTACATGCATATGTAAATTCCTCTTTTCTTTACTTCTCTTTAGCACTTTAAGAGAAACTGTAAGAAAAATTAGTCATTTTTTCCGCTTTTTTTTTTTTTTGGTCAGTCACATCACTGTTCAGAAGATGCATGCCAGAGTCAATAAATCAGCTTCCTGCCGAAACTTATGGCAATGATACCAACTATTAGTGAGAATGTTCTCAGGCTAAATATATCTGCTTTGATGAGGTTAAGGTTTTTAAATGGTTTCATTACATTAGATGCATCAAAACTGGCTAAAATGGAAAAATCATGCTATTAAAGTGTAAAACAAGGTATAAAACCAGAAAAAGAAAAAAAAAATTACAATAAAATAGTAGGTGGTGGGTAGTTGGCTGTCTCAAAGGGTGATCAACCACTTCCGGAAGTCTGTTCTGTCTCTCAAAAGCACATTTGCAATTTTGCACAGACACATAAACTCCACCCACATTTGTACAAATTGCTATAGCCGATGAGTAATTCTAGTACTGCAGTTTGAAGACTAAAAAAAGTATCCTTCAACCAAGTACCATTTTAACAAGTCTACTTGCTAAAAATCAATGTAAAAGTGGCACACTTTAAAAAAAAAAAATGCTGTAAAAAACTGCCAAAATGTGACGGTAATATACTGTTTCCATTAAAACAGTAATGTAATGTACAAAACAACACATTCTGGGCAATAATTTTCATGGTAAGCAACTGCTGTTAATTTACAGCCCATTTTCTACACTAATCTACTGTATTTATGTATTACGGTTTAGCCTGATGGTTTTGGCGGTCAATGCTTGCTGGCGGTAGAAAAAAATAGACAAAATAACTGGTCAAATTTGTTCTTGAACGTTAACTGTTTCATTTAACGGTATATAACAGAGTTTGACTTTGTATTATTTTCTGCACTTTTTCTTAGTCAGATAAATGTTCACGTTGCTTTTACACCTGCCTATGTTTTTGTCCATTTTGGGTGTTCTTAAATAAATGTTCACCTTTTTATTAGCCTATTACTGTGTGTTTTTACTGTAGTAATTACCCGTGTGATTTAAATTTCCAACGTTTTTAAGGTTCCTTTCTGACTCAGAGCTTTTTTTTTTTTTTTAGATTGTATTGTAAATTGAAATAACAGAAATGTACTGTATGTATTTTTTTATAGTAAATGGCTGTAAATTAATGTCACAGTATTAGTATCATAGAATGACAGTATATTGCTGGCGTCTTTGCTGCCAGTATTTTACTGTTATGTAGACTCGAAAGTAAACGCCCACTGCTGTGATGGGCTAATAGTTGTGTATGTTTGACAGCTTACATCCTTCATAGTTGGACGCTGCTGTGTTTTAGGTTAAAAACACATAAATACTCAGTACATATCAAACGATCTGTAATAACAGACAAAGCAATAGTGATCACATTACTTACACTTGTGTGGTGCGACATTACTGTCGGATCCAATATAGTCGGCACAGCATTGTCTTTTCATTTCAGTCTTTCTAAAAATCCTGCATTGAATTGTGCCTTTTTTGTAAACAGATATGCAGTAAAATGAAGTGAACAAAGGACCAAGTTCTTACTGACATGGTCAGGTACTTCATTAAAAATAAAGTTCATGAAATAAAGTTTACCGTTTGGTTTCTGAGTACACCTGCGTTTGCCGCTCTCGTCATTTACACATGCACAAATCGGTGGGCGGGGCTAAACAGTCAGTGATGTAGAAGCAGGTGTTGATCTTCCTCTGTGGAGGCGATGTTTAGCCACACTATTACGTAATAAAGTGGCACATTCCAAAAGTTGTCGTTTTGGCAAACTGGCTTCAATATAAGCTGTTTTTAGACTAACAAGAAAGTTTTGAGTTCTGAAACTTACAGGATGTTTTTATAGTATAATGACCTCTTATATGTCAAAAGATCAAGGGAATTTTGATTTCTCAGTTCATGACCCCTTTAATGCCTGATGACCCTCCTGAAAAAAGAAAAAAGAAAGAAAAAAAAAAGGTCTTCCAGCCTGGTTGGGATGGTTTTAGATGGGTTTTGACCATTTTGTTAGCTTGGCCACGCTGGGAGACTAGCTAAAACCAGCTATTTCCAGCTTAAACCAGCTAAGACCAGCCAACCAGCTTAGGTTGGTTTTAGCTTCTTCTTTTTTTCAGCAGGGATAGAGCAACATACTCAAGCAACTTGAACATTATAATTTGATTTTTGACTGGTTGGCTGTTTTTAACAATAAACCAAAAGTAAATTTTTACATTTCGAAAGAAAATGTGAGTGGTTGAATGGGCAAAATTCACTAGCGCTGTGGAGAATTAGGTCCCCTGTGCAGTTCATTCCATGAGGAGGTATGCTCTCAATGCCTGATGAAACAAATACAGATAACATGGATAAAAATATAACACTGAACATCATAAGAAATCATTTTAAAATACAAATTATGTTATTTGGATGCTGTATAGGCTAAGCTAGCAAGCAATTTAGAAACAAATGAGAAGAACGCTGCAATTCTAGGCTAACACAAATTATGCTAAGCTAAGTACCATTTGATCAGTATGCAGATTTGATGGGTGTATTCGGTCTGACTGGTGTTGAAAGCTGTTACCTGTGTGTGAATGGAAAATAACTGCACATGTACCAATTAATCCTGCTTGTTACATTCCCTGTTTATCTCCGAACTTTCGACCTACTCCAGCACCTTTTGAGGAACTGCTACAGGATAAAACCAGCCCTCTGACCTGAAAGAAATCTTTGTTGCACTTGCAACCATATTTCTCATGTTTTGTGGCTGTCTGGCACTGGTCCACATGATGGTGTACCACCTGCTTACATAAACATCTCAGGGGCATAGCACTGTGTGCTAACGATGGCTGCATCCCAAATCTGTGCTATATGGCAGGCAAGATTAAGGATAATGCTGTCCAAATCATTGTATGAAATTAGTATGCTTTCAGATACTTAACTGCATGTTAATTATAATTCAATGAAAATTTATTACAGTTAAAAATATTTAAAACAATTAATATTAAATATTAAATAATAATTAGAAATATTAAATAACATACAATTAATATATTTATAATTGCACATTTGTGATTAAGTTGCAATTTAGTACATTTAACATATATTAACTTTAGATGTAATACTGAATAACACACTACGGTTAAAATAAAAGTAATTTACATGTGCTTAAGTATGTTAGCCAACACATCAACATACAGTACACTCCTTTAAAAGATGAGAATAGATTATTATATCATAATGATTTAAAATGTACTTTTAAGTAAATGTTTAATTTGACATTATTACAAAGTGCACTTTAAAAAAAAAAAGAAAAAAAAAAGTGTACTTAAGTCACAAAAGTATACTATTTTTAAGTGCACTTAAGTGACCTTTTATTTTCATTCTTTGACACTATTACTTTATCTGCTAGAACAATTTTGTAAAATATATATATAATTTTAAGATTTGAAGTAGACAACATGCACACACTGAATACAATTAAGCACTTTTTTTTTCTTTCAACAAGGGCAAAGGTGCCTGGATAGCAAATTATTTGTTTACTGTGGACTTTTTCATTCTTGTTTTAGTGGCTTATATTTACCACAAACCATTGTGGTAAGGAGAAAAGGTTTGTATCAGGTGTAGAAAATTGTGAAACATGTCCACAACACATTTGACACAGATGATTTCTGAGTGAAACAGGATATTAAAACAGAAAGAAAGAAAGTAGGGCAGCACTTGATTCTATCTACTGGGTGTTGATTAGACTGTGAAAAGTGGCTATTACATACCAAAATGGAGGTCGTTGGAGGAGAGAGGCTTAAAATTAAGAGAAATTGGTTATGTCAGCAGAGAAGAAAAGTCAATATAATTGATTACTGTACATTTTGATAACAAAGGCGATTAATAATATATTCATTAATATAAGGATTTTAGGTAGATGCTATACCTAATATGCCTACTGCCAAAAAGCGTACATGAAATGAGTAGTATGTCCGAATTCATAGTATTCATAAAACAGTACATGAAAGTAATCGGATGACCTGTGATTCACTTTACTTTCCTATGAGGTATGTACAAATTTCATTCACACTATATACTGTAGAATGTCATGTTACATTCTTTGACAGAGGTTTTCTGCATTGCTGTTGTGATTGGCGCTCAGGTTTTGGGGGCATCCCAGCATGTTTTACGCCCTGTCATGACCTCTGTTCTCCACATGACCTCATAATGATGCCAGCTGCATTGTCAGGAACTGCCAGATGTCTTTGGTAGGTAAGAAATGAAGCTCAAATAAAATAAAATAAAATAAAATAAAATAAAATAAAATAAAATAAAATAAAATAAAATAAAATAAAATAAAATAAAATAAAATAAAATAAAATAAAATAAAATAAAATAAAATAAAATAAAATAAAATAAAATAAAATAAAATAAAATAAAATAAAATAAAATAAAATAAAATAAAATAAAATAAAATAAAATAAAATAAAATAAAATAAAATAAAATAAAAAATAAAATAAAATAAAATAAAATAAAATAAAATAAAATAAAATAAAATAAAATCATTCAATCTGACAACATAAAGGGGTCCTGTGGGAACCGATAGCTGTTTAAGAAAACAACTGATTTTCACTTTCCACAGTGTAAATCCAAAGACTTCACTATAGAGAAGCAGAGCAAAGAGGAAGAGTGCATAGTTTGCTTAATTTTGTGGTTTCTCAGATCTGCCCCTCCTGCTTGCACTAAAGCTGCAGCACGCTTAGGCCACGCCTCTTCATTTTACCATACTTAAGTGCTTGGTAGTTTAAAAATAGAGATTTCATCAGCCGCTGACACACCAGTGATCGTGGGATCTTTGTTCTTTCTTCAAATAGATTGACAAGAACAACCAAACTTGTCTGCTGTATATCATCAGCTGATGACATAGGGAGAAATGGTTATATCGATGAGTTTTAACATCACTGATATTTAATGTCCCATACTTAAACTGCACACTGACAGTATGTACTTTGCCAATTTGTGGTTGATTCGTTTTGGGACATAATACCATAGGTGGGTGCGAAATCAGGTTGAGTAGGTACTACATTTGATGGTTTTGACATTTTGATACAAATTCTTAAGATCAGAAATGCTTTAGACCAGAACGATGAAATCATGCTTGTTGTAGTGTGGCAAATTCTGCCCAATGTCTGCTCTGGCTCCTCTGTGACTCCAGGGCATCTGTGTACTGAATTACATAGTCGATTGGCTCATACTTTCAACCAACCAGAGAGCCACGTTTTTAGGGGTAATGTGGGATTTGACCATGATACAGGCACATTTGTCTCCTGCACATGTGATTTAGATTCTAAACACTGTAAAAGACTTCAAGCTGGGCCAGGAGCTTTCTCTATTGAAACTGAAATTTCAGAGGCTTTTAGGTCTCATGCTGGCAGCAAACATGGGCTATTGTGGCTGCCCCAGGATTGGTTTCCGGAGCTAATGTCTCTCCTGGATGGCATCCCCTTGGAAATCCCAATCCGGAGAGATCTTCTCTCTCAGTTGCAAGAGATGATTATTTTTTATCCATGTCCAGAAATCTGGATGCTTTAGGTCTGGACCCTGAGGAATACTAGCACATAATATCTAGTCTTTCAGCCAAATTTATTGAGACAATCGTCAGTTCTAGAGCTCCTTCTATCAGGAAGTTGTAGCAACTTTTCGTGACATGGCGTGGACAGCAATAGGTGAACCCAGTTAATTGCCCGGTTGGTCAAGTCCTGGAGTTTCTTTAAGAATGTCTCTCAGCAGGACTGGCTCCGACTACCTTGAATGTATTTTTGGCTGCTATTCCGCACCTTTGGATGGTGTCTCGGTTCTTGCGAGGTGCTAGACAGCTGAGGTCTGTCTGGTGGTCATGAGCTCCCTCCTGGGACCATTAATTTGACTTAACGGAGTCTTAACGAAAGCCCCTTTTAAGTCTTTGGCATCGGCCTCTGAGAAAATGCTCTCTCAAAGTGCCCCTGTTGTTAGTGCAAGAGAATTGGAATTTTATCACACCAAACGATTTTGGGTGCAATGCGCCGTTGTCCTGTCGTGGCTGTGATAAAACAAAGTAATTGTGCCAAAACTTTTATGTCAAGAGGAAATTACTCAAAGTGAGACTTCTGCAGAGACCACGTGCTTCAGAGAGAAAGTTTCACATCTTCATCAGAGGTACCAAAAAAAAAAAAAAAGATACAGGTGACGTAAATATTTACATCTCAGGGGCATAGCACTGTGTGCTAACGATGGCTGCATCCCAAATCTGTGCTATATGGCAGGCAAGATTAAGGATAATGCTGTCCAAATCATTGTATGAAATTAGTATGCTTTCAGATACTTAACTGCATGTTAATTATAATTCAATGAAAATTTATTACAGTTAAAAATATTTAAAACAATTAATATTAAATATTAAATAATAATTAGAAATATTAAATAACATACAATTAATATATTTATAATTGCACATTTGTGATTAAGTTGCAATTTAGTACATTTAACATATATTAACTTTAGATGTAATACTGAATAACACACTACGGTTAAAATAAAAGTAATTTACATGTGCTTAAGTATGTTAGCCAACACATCAACATACAGTACACTCCTTTAAAAGATGAGAATAGATTATTATATCATAATGATTTAAAATGTACTTTTAAGTAAATGTTTAATTTGACATTATTACAAAGTGCACTTTAAAAAAAAAAAGAAAAAAAAAAGTGTACTTAAGTCACAAAAGTATACTATTTTTAAGTGCACTTAAGTGACCTTTTATTTTCATTCTTTGACACT
Source organism: Spinibarbus caldwelli (assembly GCA_039654775.1). NCBI lineage: Eukaryota > Metazoa > Chordata > Actinopteri > Cypriniformes > Cyprinidae > Spinibarbus > Spinibarbus caldwelli. The sequence goes on from CM077231.1 coordinate 12,995,878, forward strand.
ATTACTTTATCTGCTAGAACAATTTTGTAAAATATATATATAATTTTAAGATTTGAAGTAGACAACATGCACACACTGAATACAATTAAGCACTTTTTTTTTCTTTCAACAAGGGCAAAGGTGCCTGGATAGCAAATTATTTGTTTACTGTGGACTTTTTCATTCTTGTTTTAGTGGCTTATATTTACCACAAACCATTGTGGTAAGGAGAAAAGGTTTGTATCAGGTGTAGAAAATTGTGAAACATGTCCACAACACATTTGACACAGATGATTTCTGAGTGAAACAGGATATTAAAACAGAAAGAAAGAAAGTAGGGCAGCACTTGATTCTATCTACTGGGTGTTGATTAGACTGTGAAAAGTGGCTATTACATACCAAAATGGAGGTCGTTGGAGGAGAGAGGCTTAAAATTAAGAGAAATTGGTTATGTCAGCAGAGAAGAAAAGTCAATATAATTGATTACTGTACATTTTGATAACAAAGGCGATTAATAATATATTCATTAATATAAGGATTTTAGGTAGATGCTATACCTAATATGCCTACTGCCAAAAAGCGTACATGAAATGAGTAGTATGTCCGAATTCATAGTATTCATAAAACAGTACATGAAAGTAATCGGATGACCTGTGATTCACTTTACTTTCCTATGAGGTATGTACAAATTTCATTCACACTATATACTGTAGAATGTCATGTTACATTCTTTGACAGAGGTTTTCTGCATTGCTGTTGTGATTGGCGCTCAGGTTTTGGGGGCATCCCAGCATGTTTTACGCCCTGTCATGACCTCTGTTCTCCACATGACCTCATAATGATGCCAGCTGCATTGTCAGGAACTGCCAGATGTCTTTGGTAGGTAAGAAATGAAGCTCAAATAAAATAAAATAAAATAAAATAAAATAAAATAAAATAAAATAAAATAAAATAAAATAAAATAAAATAAAATAAAATAAAATAAAATAAAATAAAATAAAATAAAATAAAATAAAATAAAATAAAATAAAATAAAATAAAATAAAATAAAATAAAATAAAATAAAATAAAATAAAAAATAAAATAAAATAAAATAAAATAAAATAAAATAAAATAAAATAAAATAAAATCATTCAATCTGACAACATAAAGGGGTCCTGTGGGAACCGATAGCTGTTTAAGAAAACAACTGATTTTCACTTTCCACAGTGTAAATCCAAAGACTTCACTATAGAGAAGCAGAGCAAAGAGGAAGAGTGCATAGTTTGCTTAATTTTGTGGTTTCTCAGATCTGCCCCTCCTGCTTGCACTAAAGCTGCAGCACGCTTAGGCCACGCCTCTTCATTTTACCATACTTAAGTGCTTGGTAGTTTAAAAATAGAGATTTCATCAGCCGCTGACACACCAGTGATCGTGGGATCTTTGTTCTTTCTTCAAATAGATTGACAAGAACAACCAAACTTGTCTGCTGTATATCATCAGCTGATGACATAGGGAGAAATGGTTATATCGATGAGTTTTAACATCACTGATATTTAATGTCCCATACTTAAACTGCACACTGACAGTATGTACTTTGCCAATTTGTGGTTGATTCGTTTTGGGACATAATACCATAGGTGGGTGCGAAATCAGGTTGAGTAGGTACTACATTTGATGGTTTTGACATTTTGATACAAATTCTTAAGATCAGAAATGCTTTAGACCAGAACGATGAAATCATGCTTGTTGTAGTGTGGCAAATTCTGCCCAATGTCTGCTCTGGCTCCTCTGTGACTCCAGGGCATCTGTGTACTGAATTACATAGTCGATTGGCTCATACTTTCAACCAACCAGAGAGCCACGTTTTTAGGGGTAATGTGGGATTTGACCATGATACAGGCACATTTGTCTCCTGCACATGTGATTTAGATTCTAAACACTGTAAAAGACTTCAAGCTGGGCCAGGAGCTTTCTCTATTGAAACTGAAATTTCAGAGGCTTTTAGGTCTCATGCTGGCAGCAAACATGGGCTATTGTGGCTGCCCCAGGATTGGTTTCCGGAGCTAATGTCTCTCCTGGATGGCATCCCCTTGGAAATCCCAATCCGGAGAGATCTTCTCTCTCAGTTGCAAGAGATGATTATTTTTTATCCATGTCCAGAAATCTGGATGCTTTAGGTCTGGACCCTGAGGAATACTAGCACATAATATCTAGTCTTTCAGCCAAATTTATTGAGACAATCGTCAGTTCTAGAGCTCCTTCTATCAGGAAGTTGTAGCAACTTTTCGTGACATGGCGTGGACAGCAATAGGTGAACCCAGTTAATTGCCCGGTTGGTCAAGTCCTGGAGTTTCTTTAAGAATGTCTCTCAGCAGGACTGGCTCCGACTACCTTGAATGTATTTTTGGCTGCTATTCCGCACCTTTGGATGGTGTCTCGGTTCTTGCGAGGTGCTAGACAGCTGAGGTCTGTCTGGTGGTCATGAGCTCCCTCCTGGGACCATTAATTTGACTTAACGGAGTCTTAACGAAAGCCCCTTTTAAGTCTTTGGCATCGGCCTCTGAGAAAATGCTCTCTCAAAGTGCCCCTGTTGTTAGTGCAAGAGAATTGGAATTTTATCACACCAAACGATTTTGGGTGCAATGCGCCGTTGTCCTGTCGTGGCTGTGATAAAACAAAGTAATTGTGCCAAAACTTTTATGTCAAGAGGAAATTACTCAAAGTGAGACTTCTGCAGAGACCACGTGCTTCAGAGAGAAAGTTTCACATCTTCATCAGAGGTACCAAAAAAAAAAAAAAAGATACAGGTGACGTAAATATTTAATTTCAGTCATATTTTCATAGTAAGAAATAATATTCAACTATCTAAATGTACGCTGTTGCTTATATTAGATGTTGCATGTATTAAACCTTTCAAAATCTTTGTTGTAATCTCTATCAGTACAGCTTCTTGTAAAAGGAGCAACAGGGGTGTTTTCGGTATTGAATCCAATTGAATCTTGAAGAAGTGTTTGCAAGGAAACACAAAGACCGCATAATACAGCTTTTATTAATACATGACATTGATACCAATGATCAAACAAAACTGCCTGGCCCCCCAGTGCTGTGGTCTAGAACGGGGTTAATCTGGATTTATCATTTACAAGTTCAGTGAAATGTTATCTGGCACCTTTGATGAATTTACATACAGTCATGTTAATCAGAGGTGACTTCTCCCTCTTCCCTTTCAAACTGATCCACACAATGCTAAATGAATGATTCTATGATTCACTTATTAAGTCTTTCTGCCACCTACTGGCAGTTTAAGTGTCATATATACTGTAGCCTAAAATTTAATCCCCTGGTTTCACAGAAAAGATTTAAAACTAGGCCCAGATTAAAACGTAAATCTGAGCTGTTTCAACCAAAAGAAACTTGCACTGACTGATCTTAAAATATATCAGTGCCATTGTTTTGTCTCAAGATGCACACCAGTAATGATTTTTTTCTAAGGCACATTTATAAAAACTGCATAAATGTCCTAATTGAACTATGGCTTAATCCTGGTTTAGTCAAAACCAGGGGTGCCCAAACTCCATCCTGGAGGGCCGGTGTCCTGCAGAGTTTAGCTCCAACCCCAATTAGACACACCTGAACCAGCTAAACAAGCTCTTACTAGGCATTCTAGAAACTTCCAGGCAGGTTAGTTGAGGCAAGTTGGAGCTAAACTCTGCAGGACATCGCCCTCCAGGACCGAGTTTAGGCACCCCTGGTCTAAGCCCTCATTGTGAAACCAGGCCTATATTTAAAAATATAAAATATAGAAATATTTAAAAAGAATGAAGTTTGGAAGGGCCATTCCACCTTCAGCTTTAGATTTACAAAAGTGGGTTTTACTTATTCTATGGGCTTATATATATATATATATATATATATATATATATATATATATATATATATATATATATATATATATATATATATATACACATGAGGAGTGAGAACCAGAAAGGCGTAAGTGACATTTCAACTTTACAGGAGAGCTAAAACAAAAATTTGACCATAGTTTGATCTGACTTTGTGTACTGATTTCAATTGTTTATAATAAAAATTTGTACACTCATGGATCACAGTACTTTTGCCAGTAGAAAGAGCTCATTAAGAGACTTCATTTGATATATATATATCTCCATTTCACCAAAAATGTCACTTACGCCCTTCTGGTTCTCACCCCTCGATATATATATATATTAAATATGATTTAAAAAAAATTAACCCTTCATAACAAGAAAATATGGAGGGATCTCCAAAACTGAATACTTTTTTGCAGTTTGGCCACTAGAGGGGGAAAGTTGGCTTTGAATAATGACTGAAAATCCTCAATTCCTAAATATGTAAATTGAGATGTCTGATTTTAAATGGGAAGTAGTGAAGAACTGAAAGAAATTGTACCTTTATAGGCACCAAAGGAGGAACCAAATGAGAGTAGATTATCTTAAAAAGACATCTAAGATGTGAGTCCCTAAGGAGTCCCTATTTGGGCCTTATCAGGATGAATAAATTTATCAAATTACAGAACTAAGCCTAATGGACAAAACTTTAGCCAAAATTTGTTGGTCTCATGTCAGAAGTGAAACTGGCCTATACTTCCTCTGGATCTTTCCCTTTTTTAAGTAACGCTGTAATGGTAGCCTCATTTAAAGTAGGAGATAAAATATCAAAAGTATTTAAAGGGGTCCTATTATGCTTTTTCACTTTTTGAATTTTAGTCAGTGTGTAGTGTGTATGTTTGGGCATAAAAAAATATCTACAAAGTTACAAATCTCAAAGTCCACTCCAAAGGGAGTGGACATTGCACTTTAATATGTCTTGCAATATCCGTGCGTGCACAGCTTCTGCGTGATCCTCTTGTTCAATATTCTCGGGGTCTGAATTGATATGGCAATATTGACGAACTTGCTGTTTTGGCAAGGGGCGGGGCAGTACTGAAACACCATCTAAGCTGTTCGCCAATCACAACGCACTGGGACAGCTAACCAATCACAACACATTTCGTTTTCCGGAAGGCGGGCCTTCATCAAACCCGGAACTAATCGAGCCGTTTGTGCCAGGCTGGGGAGGAAGGTATTGTCATAATGTAAATTACGTGAAAAATAATGCGATTTTCGAACCACCAAGCATGAGAGCATGTTCTAGTACACCCCCAAAACAAAATCAAGACTTTGTAAAAGAGCATAATAGGACCCCTTTAAATAAGATGAGAAAGATCACTGAATTCTTTGTAAAACTGGAACTGGGATATCCGTCGGGTCTAGGGGTCTTTCAACACTTCACTTGACTTAACTGTATCTTATATTTCTGAAACTAAGAATTATGCATTGAGGAAGTCACAGTCTTCTCGAACAAGAATAGGACGGTCACGACTATCCATTAAGTTTTTACAGCCAGGTCATTGATTAAGGCCCTGGAGCAGTATAATCCTTCACTGTTTGAATCTGCCATTGATGTTCTTTATTCATAATAACAATGTATATTTGGACTCTCAAAAATCTAATTATTGACATTGTAATTAAATAAAGGCGTATTTTTATTTGTTCTGCAGACATTCATCTTTAAATGCAATGTAAGTGACCGTACAACCAGAATCTAACAGGATTTTGAGACATATTTAATACTTTGTTTAAACATTATTTGTTTTCAGACATTGCTCTTTAAAAGAAAAAAAAAAGAAAATATCAGTTTTATACAAATTGACCCACATTTGGTTTTTGACCAATGAAAAGATGTATAATTTAACAATTTACTCAAAGAGCCATATTGAGATCCCTGTATCACTGTAAATTAACAATATAGAGCCTTAAAAATGAAAATACCAAAGAAAAGTTTAAGGAATGTTATTAAGATATCATTATTATTTCTTTAGTTACAGGCATGCAGACTTTAGAGAAAAAAAAAAAAAAGAAAAGGGCTTTCCCCTTTGGCATATAATGCAACAAGTCAACAAATTATATTAATAGACCTACCTATCTGTGTTTAAAAATAAAAAGTCATTTAGACACTCTGATATCTCAATATTACATGGAAAAAAAAAAGATGATTAATACAGGTCTATATGACATCATGCATGGTAAATCTATTTCTTTGTTTGATTTTGAATACAATCACTACTGAACTAATACAAAGTAATACAGTATGTTTTACTAAGTTTGTAATATGTGACCCTGGACCACAAACCCAGTCTTAAGTCGCTGGGGTATATTTGTAGCAATAGCCAAAAATACATTGTATGGGTCAAAATGATCGATTTTTATTTTATGCCAGAAATCAATAGGATATCAAGTAAAGATCATGTTCCATGAAGATATTTTGTAAATTTCCTACCGTAAATTTATCAAAACTAAATTTTTGATTTACGCACTACTAAGAAATTCATTTGGACAACTTTAAAGGTGATTTTCTCAATATTTAGATTTTTTTTTTTTTTTTTTTTGCACCCTCAGATTCCAGATTTTCAAATAGTTGTATCTCGGCCAAATATTGTCCTAACAAACCATACATCAATGGAAAGCATATTTATTTAGCTTTCAGGTGAAAATTTTACACTTATGACTGATTTTGTGGTCCAGGGTCACATATCTTGTCTGCATCCGTAGGCTCTTAATTCCTTACTTGTGTCCATTCACAACACATCTTTTCAACTTTTCAGACAACCAAAGATGTCATTTAACATGTGAAGGGGATGCAGAAACCCTGATATTTAAACCTCAGTGCTGTATTGCATTGCATTGCATTGCATTTATGGTCCAAATCATAAAGTAAGCTTGTGGCAAACAATTAATTAAAGCAAAACATTAACATTAATTGCTTACAGAAAAGGTAATAAATTTACAGACATTCTCTCTTCTGTCCCCAAACAGTATTTGGACACATTTAATTACAAGTGTGAACAAACTGGAAATTTTTAAGTGTGGCGTCAGCATAAAAATACAAATGACTACAAATTTATATATATATCTGCATCTCAAGTTTTTCAAAGCAAAAAATGAGTTCTGTGTTAATAACTTCTATTTCTTGCAAAAAAAAAAAAAAAAAAAAAAGTTCTGCTGGGGTAAAACACAACTAGAACTAAAAGTTGTGCTTCCTTTATATCTAAACTAATGGTGTCCTGGTTTTAACAATAACACAGTATTTGTCCATAAAATTGCAGCCATTCATATTCACCCCCGGGTCTGTTGTTTTGTCTCCATTCCGTGTAAGAGCATATGAACATTCACATATTCATGAGAATCTTCATCTTCGCTATCCCTGTGGTGAGAAATCCCATTAGAAACATAGATGAACATTTGATGAACGTTCACAGAAAACATTGTTTAAAGAGTTAAGAGGGCATCTAGGAGAAACTGTGACACTGACCGCTTTCTTTTGCGAAGGTACATTTTGTAGAGCATGAAAAAGATTGCAACTGTCACAATGATTAGAAATCCAATTAGAAATCCAATGACAGCCTTGTCGTTGTCTGATGAAGGAACATATTTACAGATGAAAATACTGTAAGTTGAATGTTTGACCTACATATTGAGCATTGTAACAAAGAAATAAAAAAATAAATAAATAAATTACTGAGTGCACCTTTAAAGCACTTTGAGAAAATGATACATTGAACAGATTAAAATGATAGAACTGATTTGAAACGGCAATTATCTCCTCCAGTTGGGCCAGAATGACAAAAAATTAAAAATTCTTACATTTAGTAGTAGCTTTATTAACAATGAAAGCGGATTGTCCTTCTTTATTCATGGCTGTAATCTGAAAAGAATAAATATTATGTACTGTGAAACAAACATGAAAATATTGCAATCCTACATAAACAGCATTTCCAAAACACGTGACTCTTTGGCATTAATGAATGACAGATGCTGAAAGACAATAGGTGGGATTCAAATACCTTCACATCATATGTTGTAAGGTAGTAAAGATCTGAGAAATTAAATAAGCATTTGTCGTGTGGATCTATAGAGATAGTTTTTCCACCGTATGTGATTTCAGCTTTGAATTTTCCATATCCTCCATTCCAGACTATCGTTGGTCCCTTGTTTTCACATGTTATTTTAAGAGCATTGTGAGCAGTGTGATGTACTTCAATTTCTGAGCTGAAAGAGGGATCTATCAACCAGAATGAAACAAAAAATATTTTAGACCCACAATGGCATATCATTTACAGACAATTAGTATTTAATAGCAACATTTATGAAAATTCCATCCAGCAGTAAACTGTTTATTGTTTGTAAATATTAAATTATTAACAATACACATTATAGATGGAAAATGCATGGGGGTAAAAAGGTCCAAAGCTGATAAGGAAAATATCTTAATATTCAGAAAATAACTGTAAAATGAAGAATGACAGAGAGAAAAGATCTCTCTTGTAAAATGGGACAGAAAACAAGCACATAATAACACTGAAAGCACTCTCTATTTGGGCAAATCTTAGATTAAGTAATAAAATTTAAATCAAGATTGTTTGTGGGAAAAAAATATTGAAAAAAATAATGACTTACTTGTAGAAAGTGTTGCATTCTTACTGGTAAAAAGTATATATTCCTTACTGTTGAATTTTGCATGAATACTGCATGTATAGTTTTTATATGGCTTCAAATTTTTAAAATTGCAGTCTGTGCCACTTATGTGTTTTATACAGTTCTCCCCTGAAAAGCCAAAACATATCTGAATAAGACATCAAACATCTACTTCGTCTACTAAAATCATAAAAGAACTTAAAGTATCTATACAGAAAATGTATAGCTGATATGTTTGTTCTGAGCTCTTACAACGGTCACTATCATCATGGGTTGTGCAGCTGGCTGAATAACTCTCCCATGTAATCCCTGAGCAAGTATCTCCCTCAGGTGAATTCCAGGATATTTCAAACGAGTCTTTGGATCTGTGCTGAAATCGTCCATTCTTTTGCCAATCTGTAAGAAAGAAAAATAGAAATCACAAACAAAACACACACAAAGAAAACACACACAAGGCTCTCCATGACACACAAAAAGTTAGTGTTCTTATTTGAATTCCTCAGTCACACTTGTCAGTGTATTAGATAACATTAAATAACTAATATCAACTTTAAAAAAGCTTAAAAAACTTAATTTTTTTTTTAAAATAACATCTTTAAAATGCAACACAAACAGACACTAAAATCATAATCTATAGTTTAATTGATTCCTTGAAGTTTAAGTGAAATGAATGTGATGCAATAACTTCATGAAAAGGACTGAGTTAAAATTCACTAATAAAACGGAGTAGAATTGATCAATTGTTGTAACCAATTACAGGTATGAAACCAAAGATGTTGTCATAATATAAAGATGAAAACCTTTTTTTATTGTTTAATATTATATTATATAATTTAATGTAAAGACATTCATATAGTTTTAAATGCACCTTAAGGGTCTAAATACTTTTTATGGTCAATGCATTTTTTTTTATGTATTTTTATTTATTTATTTATTTATTTATTTTTTTAATTTTGCTAGTCATCATGACATTATTAGTAAATATTCCCAGGTGTGCAGGAGAGAAAGAAGGAAGAACTTTGATCCAGTGCTGTCTGTTAGAACAGGAACTCACCGCATTTTATTTCAAATGAGAGCTCATTACTCTTGATGGGTTGTTTCTCATAAGGATATTCTCCAATGCAGGTGTACTGTTTGTAAGGTAATAATAACACTGAAGAATTTAAACTATAAATTGTACCGTTTTCTGACAAATAAAGAAGAGAAAATTCATCCATTATCTGCTTTTCTGTTTCATCATCAATATAGTAAGATTACATAATAAATAAATATGTGATTATGAATTCACAGTGCCATTAAAACTTTTCCATTACTTACTGTTCTCGTCATCGGTGCAATTGATGTTAAGCATAGCATTACATTGTGCTGGTTTATTCATCCATTCAAACTTAGAGGGAATAGTTTGTTTGAAGGTTATGTCAGGCTTGACTGAAACAGAAACAAATAAAAATGCAGATCAAACTTTTCAAGTCACATCACACAAACATGACTTCAACAAACAGGAAAAACTACAATGAATTTGAATTAAGGTAGCAAATAAAATGTAGAATTAAAATTCAAGTAAAATCAAAATGATAAAATTTGTGTATAACTGCTATAAGTTAGTTTTAATTGTTTTAATTTTTTAATGATACACAAGACATGTTGCGTGCTTCCAAAAACAGATATTAATAATCAGTTTTCTAAATGGCATCTATAAAAATATGTAATGTATATCATTACATTTAATAAATTAATTTTGCAATTAATGTCATTAAAATTCCAATTTGGCCTCCTGTGTGTTGTGACCAATTCAAATTCACACTCATGAACTGAAAAACATGTGTGAGTTTAATTGTTTAATAATTCATCATTATTCTACAGACATTTGTGTTTAAAAAAACAGCAAAAATCTAGCATGTTTTTCACATTGAAAACTAAACTGAAAAATGATGCATCTGTTCAGTTTATTAAATACCAACCTGGGGGCAGAGTAGCTTTCATTCTGTAGGTACATGTGTCGAGTTTAACGGTGTGTGTGGATGTGCAAGAGTTTTGCTCTGTTACTTTAACACATTCAGTCAGACTCCATTTCTGAATATCATTAATTATTCCTTTCAAACACACTTCATCATTGTTCACCCTTGTCACAACAGTTTCTGTAACAGTTTCTTCTTTTTCTGTACAAATATTAAGAGACAAATGTAAATACATATTACATCACAATATCTATTCAGCAACATTGACATTTCAAAAACTTGACTTAAACAAATTATTATCGCTCTCTATTCTGTCAAAAGAAATAATACAAAGTCCCCAAAGAGTATTTGGGCACTTAAAAATCACATGAAATTACTAAAATAAAAATAATAAATAATAATAAAATAAAAATCACAAAAATGACTATAATTAGTCAGCGCCAATAGCCTCGTGACGTAGCACCATTGTGCTTTGGCCATCCAGTGTTCGAGTCCCGGATCATGGACCTTTCCCCATCTCTCTCTCTCTCTCTCTCTCCCTCTCTCACTTTGTTTTCTGTCTAACTACTGTCCTAACAAATAAAAGGCAAAAATAACCAAAAATATACCTTTAAAAAAAGACTATCATTACATTATATAACAAAACATCAAACCATTCAATATGTGAGAAGTGTGAAGAAACTAGAGATTTTGAGTGTGACTTAAGCATCTAAATACTTCTTGAGATCACTGTAAAATATGTCCCATCTGAGTCTATTTCAGTATGTTCTAACTCATGCAAAAATCTTCTGCCTGGATAAAACACTTACTACTGGAATTAAAGGTGTTGTTTCCATTGGATTTGCAGTAATCCACACTGATGGTGTACACAGTGCATGGTTTTAACCATTCAAACGGTATTTCAAAGGCAGTTTGGTTAGATATTTTCTCAGCATGGATCTCTCTGTGCTTGTCCTTTATCCTGATTGTGTATGTTTGGTTCTCAAAGCCACTGATATTCACCACATGGGATATTCCTCCTTTCTCTATTTTTGCAAGGTTGTACTGACCTGTGTTTAAATGCAAATGAATATTCACAATTTCACAAAAAGCAAACTTTGTCTTGAACAATACAATCAAAGTTGACTTCACACAACAGGTGCAATATATGCAAATACTCACATGGGATTTCTGGGGGACCTGAGAAACCACATATTTAAAAGTTAATCATCATAAATCAAGCAATTTTACATTAATCACAATAAACATTAGTCATTTGTTCAGAGAGCACAAATGTTGTGGTGTCACCCGTGATGCTGGTGAATGCGTGTAAGGTTGAGTTGGGTTGCGTGGAGGTGAGAGGTGTGATGGTGGTGTTTGGAGGTGAGGTGACGTCATTTCTTTTATTACACTTGGTTGAGTTGATAGTTGACAATAGAAGAGTTAAAACTGGCCGACCAGACTACAGATGTACTGAAAGCTCAATTAATGTAGAAATAACAGATATCAAGTGCGAATCGTTACCTTGACCTGTTGATAGAGGGGTTTGTGAAGGAGTGTGTGAGGGTGAGGGGCCTGTTTTTTACATGAAATGCAAGTTCATGATGGCATTAGCCATGGTAAATTACACAATTACAAATTTGCAACAACACAACTAAAAACACTACATTTCTACAAACTTGCCATATGCTTTTGAACAAGACTGTAAAAATATTTAGTCCACTACAGAATATATAATTGTTGGAAGGTTTCTGGCACACTTGCTATATTCACCTACAAGCTCCATTACCTGATGTAGATGCAGACTGTGTGGTTGAAATGTTTTGTGGTGCAGTGATTGGAAGAGAGGTGTCTGTTTTTGGAGCATTTCCTAGGACAGATGTCAACTTAGATATCATGTCAATTATGTGAAAGATTACAAAGATTTTTTCTTTTGGAATAACATGCGCTGACAAATGGTGTTATATGTGACCCTGGACCACAAAACTTAAGTAGCACGGGTTTATTTGTAGCAATAGCCAAAAATACATTGTATGGGTCAAAATGATAAATTTTTCTTTTATGCCAAAAATCATTAGGATATTAACTAAAGATCATGTTTCATGAATATATTTTGTACATTTCCTACCGTCAAAACTTATTCCTTTCAAAACGTAATTTTTGATTAGTGATATGCATTGATAAGAACTTCATTTGGACAACTTTAAAGGCGATTTTCTCAGTATTTTGATTTTTTTGCACACTCAGATTTCAGATTTTCAAATAGTTGCATCTCGGCCAAATATTGTCCTATCCTTATCCATACATCAATGGAAAGCTTATTTATTCAGCTTTAGAATGATGTATAAATCTCAATTTCAAAAATTGGACTCTTATGACTGGTTTTGTGGTCCATGGTCACATATATCATGAATTTATACATGTATAAGTACAAAGGGTCCAGTCTGATTTCATGTTCATGCCTTTAAATTTTGCAACTGAAGAAAAAAATGTTGTAAAAATGTTAACAAGTCTGCAATGGGTTTTAACAAAATCACAATTATATCATGGTCTTGTTATTTTAACACAGGATAAAGCTTTCTTTTTGATTTTTTTTTTTTTTTTTTTAAATATCATTAAAAGAGTAGTTTGACTCCAGAATAAAAACAGGAAAACATTCTAGGAGTTTTCTCCATATAGTGGACTTCAGTGGGAGCCAATAGGTTGAAGCTCCAAACTGCAGTTTCAGTGCAGCTTCTAAAGGCTCTACACGATCCTAGCCGAGGAATAAGGGTCTTATCTATCGAAAGATCGGTCATTTTCTAAAAAAAAAGAAAAGAAAAAAAAAAAAAAGATACTTTTCAACTACAAATGCTCATCTTGCACTAGCTCTGCGATGCGCATGCACGTCTTCACGCATTGCATAATCACATTGGAAAAGTCAAGTGTCCTTAGTTCTTCGTCTGTGTACTCTGGTTAAAAAAAAAAAATAAAAATAAAAAAACTCCATCTCATTTTCTCCAACTTCAAAATCGTCCGACATCGTTGTTTTACCTTTTTTTGTAAAAGGCTTTGACTTTCTTTGCACCTTCACTTTGTAAACACTAAGTTGGAACTTCTGCCAATGTCAGTATGTAAAGTATATACATTTTTTTTTTTTTTTTTAGAAAATGACAGATGGTTTCGCTAGGTAAGACCCTTATTCCTCAGCTGAGATCGTGTAGAACCCTTTGAAGCTGCATTGAAACTGCAATTTGGACCTTCAACCCGTTGGCCACCATTGAAGCCCACTATATGGAGAAAAATCCTGGAATGTTTTCCTAACATAATTAGGAATTCATATTAAACATTTCAATATTTGACGAGCATTACCATTAGCAAAGTTTAATTACAGATGAATTTGCACCAAAATACAATAGAGTTTGATTGGGTGCACAGTGTTTGATGTAACGTATGAATTACAACTGATATTTTTTTTTATATTTAGATATATAAAAAAAAATATTTTTATAAACTGGTCTACACATTTTTCATATGAAAACAATACAAATATAAATATTTCATTGAGTTTACTCAGTGACATTTGTGTGCAGGACAGCATGATGGGAAGCTGGATGTTAGAGTGTGAGAGGTTCTGTGTGAGAGAATAGTAATGCAGGAGTGTGACTATAGGCTCACCGCTCCAGGCTGTTTATGTGCCAAGGGAGGAATTCTCCCATCCAAACTCCACACGCTGCTCTGTCCTCGAAGACCACACCTCAGCCCATCAAACAGGCGTCCGTCGTAACCATTTGGCGACGGTAACAGCGCTTTTACTGACCCCGCTCAGAAGAAAGAGGGGTCTCGCCATATTGAAAGGGCGCCGAAGCAACAAGATGAGGCCCAAGAGCCTGCAACAAGTGCTCACAGAAACATGATGGCCTAGCTTGAAGCGGGCCAAGCATGCGTTGAGGCTGGAAATCCGGGCAGGAGCCAAACGGGCCTGCATCTGAACGGAAACCATGTGAACCCCCAAGAAAACAATCTGTTGTGAGGTGGATGAGAACTCTCTTTTGGCATTCATTTGAGGCCAAGAAGTGCTCACAGAAACTTTTTCGCGTTCAATCACAGAAACATTTAGTGTTCATTCTGGGACAAAAAAGTACTCACAGAAACATGATGGCCTAGCTTGAAGCGAGCCAAGCATGCGTTGAGGCTGGAAATCCGGGCAGGAGCCAAACGGGTCTGCATCTGAACGGAATCCAAGTGAACCCTCAAGAAAACAGTCTGTTGTGAGGGGGTGAGAGCATTCTTTATGCCGTTCATTCTGAGGCCAAGAAGTGCTCACAGAAACATGATGGCCTAGCTTGAAGCGGGCCAAGCATGCATTGAGGCTGGAAATCTGGGCAGGAGCCAGATGGAGCTGCATCTGAACGGAATCCAAGTGAACATCCCTGTGGTAACTCACTAATTCCCTGGAGTGGGCTAAAATGAGCCAAACATCCAGGTAATTGAGTATACGGATGCCCTGGAGCCTCAACGGAGCCTGAGCAGTATCCATGCACTTAGTGAGTGTCCTTGATGCCAAGCCCAGGCCAAAGGGAAGAACCTTATACTGGTAAGCCTTTCCCAAAAAGTCGAACCTAAGGAACTTTCTGTGTCACCGAGCGACCTGTGTGGGGTGCCGAGATGGTCCAGAGAGGACACCATCATCCTCTACTGTGCAGGAGAGCCTCTGGCGTCCTGATTAGGGGATTAGGAAGCCCCCGGGGACCAATGTGAGGGCCTGGTCTGTGATTGGTACAGGGTCTGCTGGCTCTGGGAGAGAACTGAATGTGTCTCCTATCACGTGAGCAGCAGGTAACAAAGAATAGGTGGTAAGGAGCATGTTAAAAGTGGGCAGAAATGTATGAATGGTCTGGCCCCCCCAAAATGAGCCAATGAATTGGCGTGAATCTATACGGGCTTCAGACAATCGGCACACCCAGAGGGCGTTCCCATTGCGTCATAGCTACGCAGCGTCAAGTGAACCTATGAAAGAGAACATTACATTTCTACGTGCTTGCCACATGTTTTTAAACGAGAATGTAAAAACATTTAGTCCAGTACAGAATATACAGGTGCATCAATTAGTGCACCAATTCACTATCTCAACTCAAAAGCAACTCGCTAATCAACTCAAAACACCTGCAAAGGTTTCCTGAGCCTTCAAAATGGTCTCTCAGTTTGGTTCACTAGGCTACACAATCATGGGGAAGACTGCTGATCTGACAGTTGTCCAGAAGACAATCATTGACACCCTTCACAAGGAGGGTAAGCCACAAACATTCATTGCCAAAGAAGCTGGCTGTTCACAGAGTGCTGTATCCAAGCATGTTAACAGAAAGTTGAGTGAAAGGAAAAAGTGTGGAAGAAAAACATGCACAACCAACCGAGAGAACCCCAGCCTTATGAGGATTGTCAAGCAAAATCGATTCAAGAATTTGGGTGAACTTCACAAGGAACGGACTGAGGCTGGGGTCAAGGCATCAAGAGCCACCACACACAGACGTGTCAAGGAATTTGGCTACAGTTGTTGTATTCCTCTTGTTAAGCCACTCCTGAACCACAGACAATGTCAGAGGCGTCTTACCTGGGCTAAGGAGAAGAAGAACTGGACTGTTGCCCAGTGGTCCAAAGTCCTCTTTTCAGATAAGAGCAAGTTTTGTATTTCATTTGGAAACCAAGGTCCTAGAGTCTGGAGGAAGGGTGGAGAAGCTCATAGTCCAAGTTGCTTGAAGTCCAGTGTTAAGTTTTCACAGTCTGTGATGATTTGGGGTGCAATGTCATCTGCTGGTGTTGGTCCATTGTGTTTTTTGAAAACCAAAGTCACTGCACCCGTTTACCAAGAAATTTTGGAGCACTTCATGCTTCCTTCTGCTGACCAGCTTTTTAAAGATGCTGATTTCATTTTCCAGCAGGATTTGGCACCTGCCCACACTGCCAAAAGCACCAAAAGTTGGTTAAATGACCATGGTGATGGTGTGCTTGACTGGCCAGCAAACTCACCAGACCTGAACCCCATAGAGAATCTATGGGTATCGTCAAGAGGAAAACGAGAAACAAGAGATCAAAAAATGCAGATGAGCTGAAGGCCACTGTCAAAGAAACCTGGGCTTCCATACCACCTCAGCAGTGCCACAAACTGATCACCTCCATGCCACACCGAATTGAGGCAGTAATTAAAGCAAAAGGAGCCCCTACCAAGCCCCACCATATACTGTACATATACAGTAAATGAATATACTTTCCAGAAGGCCAACAATTCACTAAAAATGTTTTTTTTTTTTATTGGTCTTATGAAGTATTCTAATTTGTTGAGATAGTGAATTGGTGGGTTTTTGTTAAATGTGAGCCAAAGTCATCACAATTAAAAGAACCAAAGACTTAAACTACTTCAGTCTGCGTGCATTGAATTTATTTAATACACGAGTTTCACAATTTGAGTTGAATTACTGAAATAAATGAACTTTTCCACGACATTCTAATTTATTGAGATGCACCTGTATAATTGTTGGAAGGCTTCTGGCACACCTGCTATATTCACCTACAAGCTCCATTACCTGATGTAGATGCAGACTGTGTGGTTTAAATGTTTTGTGGTGCAGTGATTGGAAGAGAGGTGTCTGTTTTTGGAGCATTTCCTAGGACAGATGTCAACTTAGATATCATGTCAATTATGTAAAACAACCAACCTTTAAAAAAACAGTTTATGACATTTTGGGGAAAGATTACAAAAATGTATATATTTTCTTTTGGAATAACATGCACTGGCAAATGGTGTAAAATATGATGTATTTATACATGTATAAGTACAAAGGGTCCAGTTTGATTTTGTTCATGTTCATGTCTTTAAATGTTGCAACTGAAGAAAAAAATATTGTAAAAATGTTAACAAGTCTGCAGTGGGTTTTAACAAAATCACAATTTTATCATGGTCATAGGTTGTCTAAAATGTGAAATTGTTTGCTTTGGTCTCTCTCATGCATAAAATAAAATAAAGTAAATAGCGCAGTGATGGTGTGCTCATAGCATGTCATGATGGGAGGATGGAGGTCAGAGTGTTGTGAGAGTAATAATGCAGGAGTGTGAGTTTGATATCAGCTTTACCTTCAGTGGTGGCGTTTGCAGATGCGTTTGATGAAGTGGTGGGAGCGGAGAGATTTGACTGAGGGACTGTAATGATAGATTGACAGCATGAAACAATATGTCAAGTTAATAATAATTAGGAATTCATATGAAACATTTAAATATTTTGAGTGTATTACCATTAGCAATGTTTGATTACAGATGAATTTGCACCAAAATACCTTAAAGTTCGATTGGACGCAGAATGTTTGATGTCAAGTATGAATTAAAACTAATATATATTTTAAATATTTAAATGTATAAAAACATGTTTACCTTCAAAATATGTTTATTTATTTATTTTTTATAAACTGGTCTAAACATTTTTAATATAAAAACAATACAAAAAAAAACGATGGGAAGCTGGAGGTCAGAGTGTGAGAGATTCTGTGTGAGAGAGTAATAATGCAGGAGTGTGAGTTTGATGTCAGTGTTACCTTTGGTGGTGTCTGTAGGTGTGTTTGATGAAGTGGTGGGAGTGGTAGAGTCTGACTGAGGGGCTGTAATGGACAGCATGAAAACATATCCTAGCATATTAAGTTTTCACTGATATATATTTTCTGACCCATATGTTCAAATCAGGAACAGCATAACAGAAACAGAGCAACACTTACCTGTAACAGTTTTTACTTCATCTGTGGAAAGTGTGAGATAAAAACATATTAATTACCTTCATCAGAATTACATTGTTCAACTGAACTTTTAATCATTTAATTATTTCTGAGACTTAACAGAGTGAATGGCTTCTGTGCCAAAAGGAAGTGTTTTCTCCTGCTTTTTAAAAGACTGCTGTCCTAACTATGCATGATTATGTGTCTAGATTAATTTTATTATTGGGATTTAGCAATGCAATGCATAAACATGCTAACTATTGTAACAGCTATTTCAACAAATACTCTAAAGTAATGGCAGAAAAAGTAATGATGCTGTGATCAGTGATGCTCATTTATTTTGTCCAGACCTATTTGTGAAGTCATTTACGTTAAAAATGACTTTTCTATGATACAAATGCTTTAAAAAACAAACATTTTGATAGCTGGAAGATGACCTACATCTATTCACCTACAAGCTACAAGTAACCTGTGCTGTTCATTGAATGTTCTATCATCTAAAAAAAAAAACAAACAAACAAAAAAAAACATTTCATGCAGAATAAATAAATTATTTCAAAAAAGGATGTTTAATATGAAGAAAATTCCATATTGGTAAAATAATTCAAATGAAACAGCCACTGTACTCTACCCACACAAAACATCTGTTAGCAGTACTATTTATGTATAATTCATGTCTTCAATAGACTTCATAGGAAATAAAACTTGTAATATATTAATATTAGTAACATAATAAAAATCTAACACTGCTCATGACAACCAATCCATGAGTGCAGCACTGATGATGTGATTTTGAAGGAGAGTTTGCAGTGCAGCATGATGGGAGGATGGAGGTCAGAGGTCATGAGTGTGACAGACTGATTGAGAGAGATACTGCTGGAGCATAAAGCTAATGCATAAAGTTGACACATTTTCTATCAGATTAACAAACCAAATAGCGCTAACCACAAAAAGCTCATTTGAATAAAAACTGTAACAAATGTAATGCTCATTGTTAGTTAATGTTAGTTAATGGATTAATTAACTAATGGGACGTTAGTGTAAAATGTTAATAAAACTGATGCATTTATTTGGCAAGAATAGATGAATATGCACCAAAACACCATAAAGTTTGATTGGGTGCGCAACCTTCGATGTTAACAATAAAAGACAAAAGATTTAAAAGATTTACATTAAAATAAACAATGAAAGACTTTATAAAAGCTATCTTAAGGTTTAAAAATAAATAAATAAATAAACATTTTTAACAAATATCTAAGAACTTTTCACGTTTTAAATTAGATTTTGTAAAAATTTCTCCTTTTCATCATCTCGTACATCTTTACTTTTCACTGACTGCTGCAAAAGAGCATGTTAAAACCTTTACCTTTCTTTTCTGGGTTTATGTCTGGGTTAGACGTGAGTGAGGGTGAGGGGATTGTGGTTAAAAAGAAAAGCAAGTTCATTTTATGTAGCCCATTACAGGAAACAACTACAAACTTATTAAATAGACCCAAGAAACTACTTCTAGCAAGTCGAACACTTTCAAATTAAATCTCTTTAATTAAGCCAGTATTTTACATGATAAAAGGTAGAAGTTTTGAAGCCAATCTCAAATTTATTAACTATTCTAACAACCTTCAATGTCAACAATAAAAGAAACGGGATGATAATGTTGAAAAACTGCTTAATAATTCTGAGTATTTCATATTTGCATAGTAATGTATGAAAACTTTTTTTTTTAAATCTTCAAAATGAGTTTAAAACTTTTTTAAATCAATTAAATTATATATAAATTGTAAAACAAAAAATAGTATAAACATGTATACCTAAGAACTTCCAACATGTTTTTGACTACATTTTTAAAAAAAATTCTCTTTTTCATCATCTCATACATTCTTACTGACTGTCCTATTTTTCAATGACTGCTACAAGAGAGCATGTCAAAAGAGGATGATTATTTCCTGCTTCTGGGTTTGTGTCTTGTTCAGAAGTGCAAATTTACAAAAGCAAAATAACTTTCTTCTAGCAAGTCGCGCTAGAAGCATTGAAGCCAGTTTCAAATTTATTAACTATTGCATTAGTATTTTCATATTAAATGACAGATGAATTTGCGCCAAAACATCAACAACAAAACAAACGTCAACAATTTAGGCAGTAAAATTTGAAAAACTTTCCAAATAAAATTGATGTATAAAAATATCTAAATTTTAATCTTCAATTTAGTTTTTTTAATAAATTAAAATACAAGTAGAATATACCTTTTACTTGATGGTGACAATTTTATTTATTTATTTATTTAATTAATACAAATTTAAGTTAATACTCTCACAAGTGTCCTGCCACAGAACCTTTCAAAAATCACGTTAGGCCTTTAGTAAAAGACTCGCTTGCAATATTTCATAAGCTCTGAATTTACTACCATGGTTTTTTCAAGCAACAACTTCTCACTTTGGCCGTCTAAAGAGAATTCTCTTTCTCTTTGGAGAACAATGACAATGATTCTCAGTGGAATAATAATACTGCTAATAATTAAAGATAAAAATATTTCAAATAGGGCTCAGGCTGCAAAATAAGTTTGTCCTGCAAGTACACATTAAGATTTAATCCTCATTGACATCCCATCTCAAGATTCAAGGACACACTCATTCACTAACTCACTAACATTCAATATTTAAACTGATGACTACTGATGGTAAATAAAATTCAATAAACTAGATACATTACACTACAATTCAGAGATGTAATATCACAACACAGAAACTGGACCAAAATATGAATCTAAATATGACCACGAAGTTATGCGAAAAATTAATTCACAAAAGCAGTTAAAAAATAAAATAAAACATGAAAAATATATATTAATGTAAATGTAAATATTATATATACACCAGATACATACATGCATAAATAGATACACACACCATCACAAATTCATCTGTTAAAAAAAAAAAAAAAAAACTGTGAATTTTTTTTTTGATTACATTTTTATACTTACATAAGACCAAGAACAGGATCAAAACTAAGGGTCCTATTGCAAAAAATCTCGCCATATCCAAGGGTTCAAACACCACTTCAAAGAAACTCAGAAACACTCTCCCCTTTAGCTTTGCATTAATGCCCTTGCTTACCAGGAAGTTGCATTTTAAACTATACCACATAGTACTATGTCATATCCCTAAAAGGGTAATGAGATAGTTATCTCATTTTTGCTTGAGTTCATTGCACGCATAATAAGAGCAGCAGCTTCAGAAGATTCGCATTATAAACTAAAATCACCTGCACTTGAATGTGTGAACATTTCAAGTCAAATAACATCAAAGACACAAACTGTTACATCATACATCAATTTCATGGTTCAAATCATCACTAAAACTTTCATGAACATCATCTTGAAAAATAATCTTTCAGTAAAGAAAACCAGATAACCAGCTCGTTAGAACAGAGGTCCATGCATGAACTGTGTTCAAATAGGGTTGGGTATCATTTGAATTTGATCAATTCTGATTCCGATTCTGCTTCACCGTCCACTTCGCAGGGCACTTACGGTCAAATACAACAAACGTCTGAAGTGATAAGAGACACACAAAAATTGTGCAGAGCAGTGGGTCACTAGGACTGGAATTGAGAACCACTGTGCTAAGGAGTTACAGAGGGTCATCAGCCTCTTGCTTACTCCAATGGGTGCTTCAATAATCCTGGCTAGAAGGCTAGCCTTGATTGCCAAACCCACACCATTTCAGAAAACCTTCACTTAGATTCCTTGTCTAGCTAAGGGCAGCGATTTCCACATTACATGCACATAAGTTCCTCAAAAATCAGCGCAGTCCTCCTATAAGGTCTGTTACCCTCAGTATCTCCGAGATTCCTGACATTCCATGTTGCCAATTTGAAAAGGATAAAAAGGATTTTTTTTCAGGGTGGAGATGATAGAGTGGGCATGATTGTATAAATGCATCTGCTAATGTAGTCTATTGGCACTAATTTACATATATTGTATTTTAGGATCTCTTTGTATGATTGATATCTTCTATGTACTGATTTGCATGCTTAATGTGACTAAACTAATACCTGAATATCTCATGAAAAGTGACATTTTTAAATTGAAACATGCTTCATATACAAACAAAACTGTTTATAAAGCATTGTGATATTGATATTTTCAAACTCAATATACATGAATGACTCAATGGTGACGTCAGTCTCAAACATTTTCTTCTATCACACCTTATAAGACTTGAACTTCATCGCCTCTTGACTATTTCTCACTGCATTTAGGCAGCACTGCAAGATATCACTTCCTTTCGTGTTTTTTTCTCTCTCTCTCTTCTTTTGGTTTCCCATCTGTTTGAGGAAGTAGCACGCAGTGAAAAGAAATGGTAACCAAAAAAAATATTACATCTAAATTAATTGCTTTTATTAAAGTCAAACATCGCTGAACCAAACTATATAAGTTAATTTATATCAACAAACCTAATTGTTACAAGATAAATCAAGTAGAAATAGATCTATAAGGTAACAATAGCAGGTCGCAAGGTAACAATAACAGGTCACCACTTTTTACAGTGGCGACAAAAGTAAATGCATATGTGAATTGCACTTTAGCACTTTTTTAATATTCAATGATGCATGCTGTCTACAAAATCAACTTCCTGCCAAAACTTGTGGTAATGAAACCAAGTATTAGTGTGAATGTTTACAGGCTAAATATATCTGCTTTGATGAGGTTTAAGTGTTTAAATGGTTTCATCCAATTAAATTTGAGTTTAAAAACACATTACAACTGGCCAAATTTAAGAAAATTCATGCTATGAAAATATAGGAAATTCCTAAGCAAAGACCAGGAGAATCTGGCGTGCCTTCAGAAGGGTTCTTTATTGAGAATGTGCTGTGCGGTGCTGCAGTCATCACAGTCTGACTAAGGTAGGCATACATAATGATTTATAGACATTCAGAGGGACAGTCCTGATTCTTACTGGCCTTACACACAGGGTTAAACAGGGTTGAAAAAATTGACCCCTAATGAGAGCTTAAACAGACCTAATATACATCAAATGACCTAAAGACTTATGAGAATATAATGTGCAGAACACCCAGACCCTGTATCACCAAATGTTTTAAGCAGCACCTGGTCACGAGAACTAGAGATATGTAAAAATTCACACATAGTTAAATTTAAGTAGGAATATCAGAGAATGGGACAACACTCCAACTGGAAACTGTATTGAATCTAATCAATAAACTGATGCCATCACATTCACCTTGAATGCTGATTACAATGTAGTTCACCTTAGTTTTTCATATGATGGCATGTTAGTATGTAGGATCAACAGATTCTTAAATTTGTAGCCCACAAATGTATAAAACAAGGTATAAAACCTCAAACAGACATGGTACCTACAACAATTAGTAGGTGGTGGGTAGTTGGCTGTATCAAAGGGTGATCAACCACTTCCGAAAGTCTGTTCTCTCTCAAAATCACATTTGCACAAGCAAAACTAGCGGACTAATCAGTTAACAGTTTGCTAAGCTAGTACAATAAATGATTTGTATGCAAAATGCAAGCTATCTAAATAAATAAAGAATGAGAAATGTTTAATTTCACAGACCACAGCTTTGGTAATACACTATACAATTTAGAAGTCATGATCATTCGAAATCTGGAAGATGTATTTTTTAGAGTGTTTTCTCATCAGCAATACGTGTCTAAGACACTTCCTGTTAGACGTCAAATAGACATTTAGAAAATGTCTTTAAGATGTTTATGATTTAGAATGTATGTAAAACCGACATCTTAAAGATGTTTATCAGATGTTTGTACACAGCATATGCTTTCCAGATAAAGCGATCTTTAAAAGACATCTTGCAGACGTGCGTGTGGTATCTGATAATATTCATAAATGAGAAGAACTCTCTTCTCATTCTAGGCTACATTTAGCAAACTTCAATTACACTAAGCTAAGTGCCATTTGATCAGTATGCAGATTTGATGAGTGTATTTGGTCTGAAAGCTGTTGCCTGTGTGTGAATGGAATATAACTACACATGTACCAATTAATCCTGCTGGTTACATTTTTCTATAACCTTTTTAACCTACTCCAACGCCTTTCGAGGGACTGCTACAGGACAAAACCAGCCCTCTGACCTGAAAGAAATCTTTGTTGCACTTGCAACCATATTTTCCATGTTTTGTGGCTGTCTGGCACTGGTCCACATGGTGGTGTACTGCCTGCTTACATAAATATCTCAGGGGCATCGCGCCGTGTGCTAGCGATGGCTGCATCCCAATTCTGTGATATATGGCATGCAAGATTAAGGATAATGCAGCCAGGATGCATTAAAATGCTGAAAATCGTGTGAAACAGAAGTACATACTTTTAAAAAGAGTATGTACAATATACCATAAAATAATATACTTAAGTGTGAACTGAATGTGATGCTTTCAGATGCTTAATTGCATGTTGATTGAAATTGAATGAAAATATATTATAGTTACAAATAAAATTAAATACAATTAGCTGAACTTTTAAATCTATTTTGATCCACATAAGTAGGACTTAAGTACATTTTTATATGTAATTTCATATTTACCTCTATTGCCTATTAAATATGTCCAAACTCTTGAATGTACAAGAATGATTGGTAAACTAAAATATACTACTTCTACTAAAATGTATATGTCATGTATTAGCTAGATTCTATATACTGCCATATTTTATAGTAGACAAAAACACAGTATGTGAAATGAGTAGTATGTCTAAATTCATAGTATTCATAAAAAAGTAGATGAAAAGTACCTGGATTACCTACTACTTCTGCCAAGATTCTGAAGTGCACATCCAATGGACACTTTAGTAGCCAATGAGGTATGTCTGAATTTCATTTATACTATATGGAACATACTTTTTTTTTTTTTTTTTTTTTTTTTACAGTCGAAAAGTTTGTTCTTCATCAAATGTAGTACCTACTTTCTACCAAAGACATCTGGTGGTTCCTGACAATGCAGCTGGCACAAATCATAATGAGGTCATGCGGAGAATGGATGTCATTGATGGGTCCAGAAAAACAGTGATTCAGTGTAAGATATGCTGCTTGTTAAGTTTCTTTCAATTTCTGCACCATTATCTGCGTTATAAATGTCTGGACAGTCATTTGCATTCAGAGAGTTTACATTTACGAGAACACAAAGACGTAGGACAGCTGCCTTGCTGGGAAAAAAAAATAAATAAAAAAAATAAAAAATCTAATGGCTTCTACTACAAATACCATTACAACCATAGCTGATCCTCCCTATATGCAAAATATGCAAGCTGCGTAGGGCCCCCGAAACACCAAGTGCTTGCTATTACGAAATGCATATTTATCATCCATTTCTACTTTAAAGGGGTCCTATTATGCTCTTTTACAAAGTCTTGATTTTGTTTTGTGGGTGTACTAGAACATGCTCTCATGCTTGGTGGTTCGAAAATCGCATTATTTTTCACGTAATTTACATTATTACAATACCTTCCTCCCCAGCCTGGTACAAATGGCTCGATTAGTTCCGGGTTTGATGAAGGCCCGCCTTCCGAAAAACGAAATGTGTTGTGATTGGTTAGCTGTCTCAGTGCGTTGTGATTGGCGAACAGCTTAGGCGGTGTTTCAGTACTGCCCCGCCCCTTACCAAAGCAGCAAGTTCGTCAATACTGCCAAATCAATTCAGACCCCGAGAATATTGAACAAGAGGATCGCGCAGAACCTTTGCACGCACGGATATTGCAAGACATATTAAAGTGGTAACGTTATTGTTGTTGTTGTTTTTTTGGGCTAAATCACGTTTTAGATACGATGTCAACAACAGCTTAAAAATAACTGCATTTACTATGTACAGATAAGTGCAACAGTAATACATATTATGTTTATTGTTCTTTAATTCTAACATTATAACATGAATTGCAGTGAAACTGTTATACAGTTGAATTTATTTATACCATAGTCCCACGAGTTACAGTATTTGTGGCGGCATATATATGCAAATTCATTTTCTGCCAGCAGGAGGCACGGTTGGAGCGGGAGAGAGCGAGGTTTCCCCGGTAACGCTGTACACAAAGCAGAGCTCCGCTCACAAACGCTGCTTTATCAGACATTACATGCAAGATGAAATGAAAATGACATCCAAAATTTTCTGAAGACAGTCGGTTTCCATCAGAAATACAGTGATATAAAAACACCCACACCGGGTTTCAATTTTGAAACGTGCATTCGAATTTCCGGAGGCGGGATTTATTTTAATGATATTCTAATGGCCCACTTTGTGATGTCACAAATACAGGAAAACAACTTTGTAGTCCAAACGAGCCACTCGTTGTAGTTCTTGAAAAGGGATTTTTAAAAAACGAAATATCTCCCCTTTGGAGTGGACTGAGATTCGTAACTTTTGTAGACCTTTTTATGCCCAAATATACAGACTACACACTGATTAAAATTCAAAAAGTGAAAAAGCATAATAGGACCCCTTTAATACAAACATGTTTCGCGAGACGGAGTGAAACACGGACAAATGCGTTTCATTCATTCGTTCATAACCACTCCCCCCAAAAACGTGGACAAACCAGTCACTCTTTGGGAGTGCCGTTTGCTCGAATATGACCGGTCATTTATGCCGTCATCACTCGGGTGTTGATAGCGCACATGCAGGTGAGACCTGAACAGCACACGTTGCTATCTGTGTTTAAATTAAACTCATTTAAGCCTTGACAGTATAAACATTAAAGAGCCAGAAGACGGGAATGAGAACTCGCGTGCGCAGTAAGAAGATTTGTGTGTGCGCTCATCCGAAGCACGCAAATAGTCATAGACGCACAGTCTATTGAACGCACACTATCAGTGTACTGGATCCATGCATTGTCTTAAAGTGACAACACCTTTTTTTTTTTTTTTTTTTTGTTAATCAAACAACAAAATACAAGGAAATCACTCACTGCTCTTGACTGAATAGCTTTTGTAACTTTAATAAATCTTAATCTTTAATTTTTACAGTCAAATATGCAATATTATTTTACATTTGATTACTTTATTTAATTTCTGTACCTAAAAACTAATGTTAGACCTACCTAAAAACCTGAAAAGCACTGTTTATTTTATTTGTATCTTTGCTCTATTGTATTTATTTGTGCTGTTGCTTGTAGTTTTTTTTTTACTTTATTTTTATTTGACAGTATATAGTTTTTTCCCTAAACGCATACCGAAACAGTGACTGTAAAACCGTGATACAAATGAACCGTGAGTAGCCGTTACACACCTAGTACAGAGACCCACAGGAACCATTACAGTTTCCATTAAAACCAGTACAATTCCCATTATAACCAGTAAAACCATTAAAAATTGTGTGTTGGTTTCTATTGTTTTTTTTTTTCAGCAGGGAGGAATTGTTTCACTTCCTTGCACAACTATACCTTCTAACTATATAACTATATAAATGCATCATTCATTCGTTCAACTATACCGATTACATTTTCAGCGTATCTTTGATATTTTTAAATCCCAACATGTAGGTTTATGACAACATATTCAAACTTGGTTTTAGCATTCATTTCGAGCAATCTGCAATGGCACCTGACACGCCTTGTGGTTATCACTGTTTGCTTTTTAACAACAAGAAATAGAACAGAGAGAAATGAAAAAAATGGTTGATAGGGAAACAAAAAGCCATAAACTCGACTGCAGATATTGTGAGATGTGATGCCCAATGCGCAAAAAAAAAAAAAAAAAATAAAAATAAATAAATAAATAAATAAAATCCATCTAATGCTTCTACGCCCTCCAAAATTAATGGTGCCTATACTGCAATTTAATGTAATATTAACAATATATAGGTTTAAGGTATTACTCACCAATTGTAGTACCTACTTTCTATCAAAGACATATGGTGGTACTATATTAAGTGTATAGATTGCAAAGCCATGACATAGTCATTAAATTTATGTACAATTAATAATACATTTTAATGTGGTAGAAAGTCAATGAACATTTAGCAGGTAGCTGAACTTTAGCTTCTTAAATTAGCATGAAGGTGATTTTAATATTGTAATGTTTTCTACCAAATCTGAGATAAAACAATAATAAAAAAACAGATGACCCCTTACCCCAAGTATTAGCAGCAATAATAGTGATGCTTGTCTTGGTAAAAACTGCTAACGTTTCCTCTGAGGAGGCAAGGGAGACAGCGCCTCCTCAAAAAATTGGATGAGAAAAAAAAAATCATAGTACAAAAATAAAATAACGCAAATATTACAAAATATGACATTAAAAAGTGTATAAAAGTCACTCATTTTTCTAAAGAAACACTGTACAACAGTAACACCAGCTGGTAAAGTTACAGCGGGAGTCCACGTTTCTCTTGCCTCCCCTGAACCCACTGAGTTTTAACAAACCCCCTAAAGCTTGCAGTGAGTGTGGTAGGAGGTCATTGAGAATGAATTTGGAAAAGTCATGTGAGAAGAGACAATGCCTCCATCATGATATGATTGGATATGACTGGTTATGACTGGTTGTGATTGGTTCATGCAATAAATCCTGAGTCTTGTGTTTGTGTTCAGCGTTCACAAATCAGTCTGAATGAACAATATAATGGCTTTAATGGGAAGACTAATTAAAAAAAAAGTAAATAAATAACTATTAAGTAAACACACTTATAACAAATTTGTTACGTCAAAATGAGACTTGAAATAGCTTGAAAACATGTTCTGTGGGAGTTTTTATTGAGTAATCAGCTGGTGAAATTTAAGGTGTGAAATCTGGTGTCAGTGACCAATATTTACCAAGCTTTGATGACCGATGATCTGAAAAATAAAAAATGTTTAAATGTTAACTAGTAAAAAGAATGGCTGAACATAAGTTCACAAATAAAATATCTAGTTTAAATCGTTACTGCAAACATTTGAGGTCAGTTATCCTCTGGTCATACTAACCAACATTTTTCTATCAATCTATTTGTCTGCATTTAAATAGTTTAATGCACATCTGTTTGGAGAAATTATAGCCTAGGCCTATTTCTCTGCCCTCCATATGGTTATCAATATCCATAATTACAATTTCGAAAGTGAATCCACATTTATATGAGATTTTTATGTCACTCCCAAAACTTTGCTGTGTGTATTGCGCCATTGTTTCTCTTAAGCAGCACAAAAACATATTCAAATACTGAATAGATTATGTAGCCTATAGCCAAGAAAGTGTGCAAATTGCCTTCCTTTATAAACACGAAGCTGTCACTCAAATTCACAATCTCACGAAGTTATAATCAATGAATCTCTCTACACTCCACAACATATTATTTACAATATATCTTTTTTAGAATGTGTCTAAAAAATATGTCTCTGTTATATTGAGAGGATTTGCGAGCATTCAGAACAAATCCGGAGATTTGAGTCGTGAATGAATTCTCTAATTGGCCATTGAGCTCATGAAATCAACAGATCTTTGTGATTAGAAAAACACGTTGAAAATAGAAACTGTTGATGCTCTCCAGAGCGCAAACTGGAGCATGCCAATACTACAGTTTCAAATGAGGGTGCTTTTCACAGATTATGCAGATTACATCATCAAGTTGTTGCAAATATAAACTGATCAGGTGTGAAAAGTTTGTCTTGCTATGGTAAAGTGTATGTTATTTATGCGAATCATAGCCTTCTCAAGAAGAATGAAGTTCACATACAGGTGCATCTCAATAAATTAGAACGTCATGGAAAAGTTCATTTATTTCAGTAATTCAACTCAAATTGTGAAACTCGTGCATTAAATAAATTAAAAATCTCAACAAATTAGAATATGGTGACATGCCAATCAGCTAATCAACTCAAAACACCTGCAAAGGTTTCCTGAGCCTTCAAAATGGTCTCTCAGTTTGGTTCACTAGGCTACACAATCATGGGGAAGACTGCTGATCTGACAGTTGTCCAGAAGACAATCATTGACACCCTTCACAAGGAGGCTAAGCCACAAACATTCATTGCCAAAGAAGCTGGCTGTTCACAGAGTGCTGTATCCAAGCATGTTAACAGAAAGTTGAGTGGAAGGAAAAAGTGTGGAAGAAAAAGATGCACAACCAACCGAGAGAACCGCAGCCTTATGAGGATTGTCAAGCAAAATCGATTCAAGAATTTGGGTGAACTTCACAAGGAATGGACTGAGGCTGGGGTCAAGGCATCAAGAGCCACCACACACAGACGTGTCAAGGAATTTGGCTACAGTTGTCATATTCCTCTTGTTAAGACACTCCTGAACCACAGACGTCAGAGGCATCTTACCTGGGCTAAGGAGAAGAAGAACTGGACTGTTGCCCAGTGGTCCAAAGTCATCTTTTCAGATGAGAGCAAGTTTTGCATTTCATTTGGAAACCAAGGTCCTAGAGTCTGGAGGAAGGGTGGAGAAGCTCATAGCCCAAGTTGCTTGAAGTCCAGTGTTAAGTTTCCACAGTCTGTGATGATTTGGGGTGCAATGTCATCTGCTGGTGTTGGTCCATTGTGTTTTTTGAAAACCAAAGTCACTGCACCCGTTTACCAAGAAATTTTGGAGCACTTCATGCTTCCTTCTGCTGACCAGCTTTTTAAAGATGCTGATTTCATTTTCCAGCAGGATTTGGCACCTGCCCACACTGCCAAAAGCACCAAAAGTTGGTTAAATGACCATGGTGTTGGTGTGCTTGACTGGCCAGCAAACTCACCAGACCTGAACCCCATAGAGAATCTATGGGGTATTGTCAAGAGGAAAATGAGAAACAAGAGATCAAAAAATGCAGATGAGCTGAAGGCCACTGTCAAAGAAACCTGGGCTTCCATACCACCTCAGCAGTGTCACAAACTGATCACCTCCATGCCACCCCGAATTGAGGCAGTAATTAAAGCAAAAGGAGACCCTACCAAGTATTGAGTACATATACAGTAAATGAACATACTTTCCAGAAGGCCAACAATTCACTAAAAATGATTTTTTTTTATTGGTCTTATGAAGTATTCTAATTTGTTGAGATAGTGAATTGGTGGGTTTTTGTGAAATGTGAGCCAAAATCATCACCATTAAAAGAACCAAAGACTTAAACTACTTCAGTCTGTGTGCATTGAATTTATTTAATACACGAGTTTCACAATTTGAGTTGAATTACTGAAATAAATGCACTTTTCCACCACATTCTAATTTATTGAGATGCACCTATAAATGAGGAAATTACGGAAGTTCTAAGCGGCCATGCATTATTATTTTTTTTCCTTCTTGTTTTGTCGTGATCACGACTTAATTTTCTCGTGATCTCGACATAACGAGTTGTTTTGTCGTGATCACGACTTAATTTTCTCGTTATCTCGACATAACGAAAGTTGTTATGTCGTGATCACGACTTAATTTTCTCGTTATCTCGACATAACAAAAGTTGTTTTGTCGTGATCTCGACATAACAGGAGTTGTTCTCTAAGTTACACAACTGCGCCAACAGGTGGCAGTGTAGAACTAAAAATGACTGATAGGGACCTGTATACTGTATATCCACCTTACTGTACATGTTCGGGACAGAGTAAGGACCTCTCCGTGATTGCTATAATTTGTGCAGGTCATTATTGACATTTAATTAACTTATAAATGTTAAATAGAATAGAAATGAATAGAAATGATTTTTGCTTGAAAGTGTATCTGTTATCGTTACGTTCTTACTGCTGCACGACTTTCACTACCACAATAACATTCAGTGAAACTTATTGCTTATTAAAACCAATGTTGAGGTCACTGTATAGTATTCTGTTTGCAACCTATAGGCTATCTTTATTTGTGCATCTTTGAAGTACACGATTGTTAGTTAAGCGGCGATAATGTTGTGTTTATGTAGAATGCGCTACAATTTGTAATGTGCATCTTTGTCCTTATTTTTAATCTTTATTGTTAATAAATATGTATTGATAAGAAATGTGATTTATATATATAAAAATGTGTATAAGCTAATTTAGTTAAGCGATGTTATACAGAGTTGTAATATTTTGTACATTTCTTTGTAGGAAACCACACACACACACACACACACACACAAATAAACACTCTTTTCAAACAGCATCCCAAGCTTGTAAGGCACATATCAATCACAACACATCCTACATGACTAATAAAAATCACAAACAAATTATATATCATTTTATTTCAAAACGAATGAGGAAAACAAAGTGAGTTGAATCCAAGCAGCTTTAGAACAATTCTCTGC
Organism: Spinibarbus caldwelli; assembly: GCA_039654775.1. NCBI lineage: Eukaryota > Metazoa > Chordata > Actinopteri > Cypriniformes > Cyprinidae > Spinibarbus > Spinibarbus caldwelli. The sequence continues at coordinate 13,028,267 of CM077231.1, forward strand.
ATTCTTCTGAAGGCGCACCTGCGCTTTCGGTGTTGAATGCTCTGATGTTAGACCATTTAAACATGTTAATTACACAAACAAAAATGTTTAGCATACTCTGGAAAAAAAAAATCAGCAGTGATTGATTAGCCTATATTTGTTTATTGTAGATTTTATTAGTACTACGCGAAGCGAAGAAATATCCATAACATAGGTTACAGTATAAAAGAGCGCACGGTTATCTGTCGATCAGATGCGCTTCAGAGTTAAGTTCGTTACTATAGCAACAGTAGACTCACGATGCATTGTGTTTTAAAAATCAATCATTGTAAAAAAAAAAATAAAAAAAAAAAATAAGTAAAATACACTTTCGTTATGTCGAGATCACGAGAAAATTAAGTCGTGATCACGACATAACAACTTTTGTTTTGTCGAGATAACGAGAAAATTAAGTCGTGATCACGATAAAACAACTTTTGTTATGTCGAGATCACGAGAAAACAAGATAGAAAAATAATGCATAATGCATGGCCTCTTAGAACTTCCGTAGGAAATAGATGCGCATGATGGTTCTTTTGTTTTCATTATAAATGTCTGGGCGGGCATTACATTCAAAGAATGTACGTTTACAAGAACATGCTGATGTGAGAACAGTTGTTTCACTTCCTTGCACAAGAAAATGTTTGGTAAGAACAAAAGTTCCTGCATGTGGACTGCTGCTTCTAATTATATTGATGACATTTTCAGCGTATCTTTTGTATTTTTAAATCCCATCATGTAGGTTTATGGCAACACGTTCACACCTGGTATTAACATCCGTTTCGAGCGATCCGCGATTGCACGTGACACCACCTTGTGGCTATCTTTGTTATATATATATATATATAAACAACGGAACAGAGAAACGAAAAAAAAAAAAAAAAAGTTGAAAAGGGAATCAAAAGCCATAAACTACCCTGAAGATATTGTGAGATGTGACATCAAAAGCAGAAATGTCCATGCTTCTGTGCCCTCCAAAAATAATCGTGCACTGGTCAAACATATACAGTACTTTAATATTAATATATATGAAGCATTCAAAAACGCATGTGACTACATTGCGTTTGTAGACGGTATCTGTCCTGATACATCCCATACTGTATTAAAAGAGAGCCTACTCACCTGTCAATCAACAACTGAGCTAAAACGTGAGAGACACTACCCCTGATATCCTAATACCAGGTATAAGAAACCTAAATTGATAAAAGTTCCAACCCTCCACCACTGGATGGCAGTGTGCATCCATGACTGTGTCTATTCACTTACCTTAACTAATTTTGCCTCTTTGCCACTGTGGGTGACCTGTTTTTCTTTTTTTTTTTTTTACATATCTGCATTTTTTACATATCCCCCTCATCCACCCTTTAAAAGGGTCATCAGCCACATTTTCCCATCTTGAGGCCTGTGATTATTAGTGCAGCAGGACTGAGCTTAAATCAGCTTCTTCAGGAAATATATATTATATATGTTCCTCAAGCTCGCTCTTCCCGAAGGTTACAAACAACATGGTGATACAAGTTCACCAGGTCTTCTTTTTGATTGACAGCTTCCTAACAAGGACAGCCTAAAGCGACGGAGTTGCGCCCTGAAGCCCCTCTCCTCTCCCATGATGCACCAGAGGGCACAGGGCTGTGTGTGATGTGTTTGTCTTTATCCTGTTCCACCTGCACACACACAGTCAGAGGGATATAAATGTGACATTACAAATATGAACTTTCACTGTTTCTCATCAGGGTGGAGATGATGATAAAGAGCCATTAAAACACCTTCCTCTGTCCTCTGACTGGCTACATGCAATAAAACCGATAAAACTACTACAGACCTGTCAAATTGTCATTATGCATACAGATCTGCTTACATATTTTAACATGGGTAAATTACACTTCATATACACAAACAGGCAGGTGGTACATACCAACAGCTGATAAAGGAAAATGTGTTGATTTGATGACAGGGTGGGGAAAAACTACAGCTACAGCTTTTGAATATCTAGTATTGTGTTGCAAAGATGCTATTGTTCATAGATAGATAGATAGCACTGACATTGTGTAGTGACTAGTTCCCAAGGGAATGAGAATCTCATCAGCACTGAACATCAAGCCTTGTGTATCTCTAAAATGAGTCGAATCTTCTAAGGAGGTAGCCATGGCACAGTTTTGAGGGCCAAGAAATGTCCAATCAGCTGAAGAGTTCCTCGGTACAACATTAAGACAGCTGTAGCGTATGGTGACAGAATCACAAGTGCCACAGACGAACATAGCTGACCAGTTGGACATGGAAACCAAGAGTCCTCATTGTCATCATACCTTGGAAAACCATTCAAACAAGAGCTAGAGGTGGTCATTAAAATTCCAGATAAAAGGATACATTCATGTCAACTCCATCATTCCCTGCACAACAACAAACCTTATTCATGTGTGGCACTAATCAAGATGCGCCAATGCAACAAAGCATTCAGACATCAACTTCTAGTTCTTCTAGGACCAAAGAAATGGAGAAAGAGCAATTGAATGTGAAAAAGAATGAGGGAAAGAATATACCACAAGGGATACCGAACATCTTGAATGCACTTTGATGTATACATCTATTTTTAAATATATACATACTATTGCGCTCTTCTGGGCTGCACTATAATATTCCTGACCAAACAGCAAACAGCAGGTATGCTAGCAGACTCTCCAGAGGTATTCATCTTCTATATCTTCTGACAAGGCAGCTCTACTCATTCAGTTCTTCTCCATTTCTCTCTCTAGTAAAGGTGGAATGTGTCAGTTAAAAGCAAGCATACAGTGCAACATACGCACATTATTCTTACTTTATCTATAGCGAGCAATTCACACACCATCCACTGATCACTAGAAATATCTGTCAGATTAATCAAGAACCTTGGAACGTTCGTCAACCAAACAGACTCAAGAGGATGGAATTACTTGACGGCAACATTTCTAAGTTCTTTTAACATGCTTCTTGTGTTAAAATGTTTGTTAGCTTACTAATCAGTAGAGTAAGACATTAGTGCTAACAAAATAAGCGAGGTACTTGGAGAACATTCCCTGGCTGCACAAGGGATTTGGTAATAGAATTCTCCAGACTAGATGACATAGAGATGAAACAGGGACACCGACCTAATGAGCTGCAGCTAAAGACTAGAATAAACTAATGCGTTTGTTCTTTGTCATGGCTAAAGCTAACATACATTAGCTTATGATATCACCTTGACTAGCATGTGAAACTAAGACAGGAATTCTTTGTACTTGGAAAGTAAACTACATTCAATTTAACTTTCATATCTCTTAATAAAAACACCTTATAATCTAATAGAGTTTTTATTGTTTGGCCTTGAGTATTTTCCCAATTAGATACACTAGGAAACAAGTTCACATATTAAAACTTCTATTTAACGACATCATTACAATAAGGACAATTATAAGAAGCAAGGCCTACATCAGAAACTTGGAATGGCAAAGCATTCCCCTGAGAAATATCTGTTTTTGGAAAGATACATTGGCTGCACCCCAGAGATTTGGCTCTCAAAAGCTAGCCACACACAGTATGCAGCCTTTGCTCCACTGAAAGCATTTGTCTTCAGTGCAGCGCAAAGAACAGGGGTTAAAATCCAATTCAATCGATATCACCGGAGACGCACAGATACAAACAGAGGCTAAGGACCCCTCCCTTCTCCAGCTGAAAGTTAAAATAGAATAAAATGTTGAAATGCCTTTGAAGTTTCAATTCCAAACCCTGAGCAAGTCAATACCCACCGTATTGTTACAGATACCAAGAAATTTCTACAGAAATCCACAGAAAAACAATGACAGTCCTAGCTACATATTCACATTGAGATGTTAAATGTTGTCTGCATGTACAAGGTCATGCATTTCTGAAAAATAAATGGTGTTTTAAATATTTGCTGGGACTTAAGGACTTACTGTCCACCAAAAGTGAGGGTAGGTGGTCTCTGAGGGGGGATTGCAATCCCCGGGCAAAATGATGTAAAATTAGATGACTGTCCCACTACCAAGACCAAAACCCCACATTCACCCTCCATTCTCCTACCTTATCACCTTCCCTCCAGGTTAACCCTGTGCGTCTCAGCTAATGAGGAGTTTCCGTGGCCTGCTGAGCTCCCGGGATGGGATGGAGCTTACCCCCGGTGTGGGACTGGGGGAGCGGGACGGTAGAGCACCGGTGTCAGCCTCCGCTTTGCTGCACATACATCATGCCGGTCATTAGCGGAGGATCAGGCTGGACCTTTGGCCAGCGCGCCACTGGTGGCAGGGAGGGGATGGCCATAAAAAACCCCAGGCTCTGTCACTCATTGTCACTTAAAGCGAGAATTTATCAGGGCCTCTGCCTGCGCACGATGAATAATGAATGAGGTTCTGGATCTTTGCCTTGACGCTCGGGTGCTAATGGGGCTGGAAAGCTGCGGCAGGACCATCCTTTGTGCCGGGAGGTTGCACTGTCGGGGTACGGGCTGGCCTCTATTGGTAGGCGAGCCTGGCCATAATATCACACATTCACAGAGAGGTCTGCCCCTTCTTCTCTTGATGGCCATGCCTGGAGCACCTTCTAGACCCTGGGTAGTCCATTCTGTAACACCAAAAGTGTAAGGAAGTTTAACACCAGTGCCTATTTAAGCAGTATTAGAGTCCTCGGTTTTAGAAGTGTCAGAATTCTTGTACAAGTAGTGCGTGTTGATCTTCCCTTACATTTTTGAACACGAGACTGGATGAATGTTGTTATTTTGACATAAAGCTGCTTAGGGTGGCCTTAGAGGAGTTAAAACCTACCCTTGACTATAAATATGGAAGCGCTTTTGACTTCAAGATCTGGATTCAGGGAAGAGAAGTTTATCCCTCACTGGGCGCTTTAGGATAGACTCATAAAGACCAGCATATTGCATCAGTTGTGAGTATCCTCTAATAAAAGAAAGCAAGTTGTTTTAGGGCAAAGACTTGATAGAGCAATGATAAAAAAGCTCCATTTATTTTACTCGTTAATTCCGAGATGAACACATCTGACAGCTCGGGACCTTTGTATAACCAAAGAAGCAGATAAAGAGAGATGTAGAAACTTCAGAATCTATAAATGATATCCCCGCACTATACTATCGACCTTGTTTTGCATGTAAACCATGTGAAATGCAGGAAATACTGTCGCGATCAAATGTGTGGAGTTTTGCACCAAAACTTCTTGTGAGAAAAGTTTGCTTTCTGGACCGAAAAGGACTCCTCAGTTTACACACTTTTGATACTGTAACTAACCATAAAACTCTACACCTCTGATGAAATAAAGAGTTCAAATTCAGTCTTAAAGTCTTGGAGCGAAAGAGTTTTTGATTTATTCAGAGAAAGATTTTGGGGCGAAAAAAACCAAACAATAAACAAGCGAACATTCTGAGCTTCTGCCACACTTTCTTCCTGTCAAGTCTCTGAAAACTTTCAGCTAATTACGAGCAAAGCCCCACACCACAGAGAACTTGCATCCATCGCTGTCTGAGGATGACAAAAGGCTTAGAGGGGGCAAGAAACAAACAAGCCCCAGAATAAGAAAAAGGCTTTCCAGCTAGCTGCATGGGCGACAGCAACATCTAATCAGTTGTTTTTTTTTCAGCGCTGCCTTCAGCGTCGCATCCAAGGCGCAGTTCCTCTGATCAGCGAGCGAAGGGGCTCTCCCACTGCGCCAGTCTCCTGTCCTCTGAACCACGGGTCAATCCTTGGTGAGTAGCCATGCTCCTCCATCTCCATCTATGGTGGTGCATCCCGTCTTCATTACCATGCAGAGACGCATGCCGGGGGTAACTGCACCCCAGGACTGCCTGGAGGGGCTGCGCTCTATCCGGCCTCCATCGGGACCTCCTGCGCTGCTGGTTGCCGGCGAAATGGGAGCGCAGGATGGAAACACAGTGCATTAAGTGACTCCGTGCCTCAGGGTCAGAGAGGAGGCGACGTGGCATCTCTGCAGAGCGATCGTAAACAAGCAGAGGATGTTAGAACTCTTCATCCTATTCAAATGCTTTATTATGCTGATTTTTGAGCAAACTGTAAACTAATCAGGGCAACTTTTTACCCGTTCTCGCACAGGGGAAATTGTCAGAAAGGTTAGGCGCTGAGAGTCAATTCTGGTGCCTCGCCTCAAACTTTGCACTCTCTGGATCATTTCACACAAACACAGGGAGAGTCCGAGGCTCTGTTGCGGTGGAAGAGATTTCATGCGGCATACTTAATTGGAAGGGGGGTTGGTGGACCATTGCGAGAAATATTCACATTCAGTATGCTCATTGGGACTGAAGTTGTAAATAGATAATTATGACTCTGTATGCAAATGTTGGCCTTTAAATGAATTCAAGGAATAATTTCCATGTTCATGTATTTGCATAAATGCATATTACATGCATTTCACACTCAACACCTCAAAATGTCGTAAAGAGTGATACAAATTTTAGATTAAATCCGATGTATTAACTTGCTTTACCTCACACAGTTCACAGAAAGAACCCTGAGCACACAGACAAAAAGAACAAAAAAAAAAAAAAGTTTACACACTACAGGTGTCAGTATTTTTACAAAATGTATTAAATATGTATGATACGTTTACAATTTTATGTACATTACAATTAAGCAAAAAAAAAAAGGTCAAGGGTTATTAAACTGCATCATAATGAAAACGACGGTAACACTTTATTTTAGGGTCTCTTAACTAGTTGCTTATTAGCATGCATATTACTAGAATATTAGCCATTTATTAGTACTAATTATGCACATATTAATACCTTATTCTACATGACCTTATTCTACATCCCTAATCCTACCCAATACCTAAACTTAACAACTACCTTACTATTAATAAGCAGCAAATTAGGAATTTATTGAGGGAAGTGTAGTAGTTAATAGTGAATAAGTGTTCTCTATTCTAAAGTGTTACCAAAATGACTCAATTTTTTTTTTTTAATTAGTTTGCAGTTACTTAAGTAGTATCTTTGTTAAGTCCTTAAATAGAAGTATTTTAACAAAATTCCTTCATTGCTGATTAATATTTTAAAAACCTGTCTGTCAAATCAAACTCAGGTGGTGCAACCAACATGCAGGATAACATATCTACATTAACATAAAACATAAAAGATAAACAGACTTCTAAAAGAAAACAGGCAATGATCTCCAGGAAATTACACATCACTTTAATAATAACAGTAATATCAAATTTTCTTCAAATATTAAAGTTTAGAAACAAACTTTAGAAATCAATGTGAATAGATCTTGGCACGTTTTAAACCAGATTTTTAAACATTCTTTCCTTTCTTAATTTTGAACACAATTAGTTTTCAAAACAGAATGCCCCCTGAAAATTATTAACAAATAAAGTGATCCCAGAAGCAACAACAAACACAACAATCGACCAATGCAAAGAAATTGACTTTTCAATGTCATTTTACCCAACAAACACAATGATCCTTCACAAATTCTTCACTGATCACCAACTGCATTGAAGATCCAACACATTACTGTTATCCTTATTCTTGGTGGGCTGGTCTTAAGACAATGCCTGAGCTCTGGCTGACAAGAACAGGTAGAGAGGAGGTGGGGGAGGGAAGGAGGGCGGCTAGGACGACTGTGTTAATTGGACTGTACAGTAACAGTGTGACAGGTGTTGTTTGGGAAAAAAATAAAAAAATTAATAAAAAACTTGCCAAGAGTTGGGAAAAGAACACACCGGGCCGTTTGTCAGGAAAAGGCAGCTCCATCCTCCCGCAACTGTTTCCCTTGCCGTTTTCCCTCAAAATGAATGCTGTCTGCTTGTTTATTGCCGACAAAACTCCAGGCCGGCATTCTCACACTTTTTTTGGCCCTGCCACATAGAGGTGCGGCTAATTCTCATTTTTAAGCACTCCCTCTGATAGAAGCCCACGTCAAGAGTAGTCCGACATGATGCCCCCCACCCTCATGCCTAGATATGCCGTACTTGTCATTTAGAAGAGAAAAACTAGGTGTTTTTACAGATGCGGCAGGTCATGCCACTTTGTTGTTTCGTTGCTGTCAGAGCAAACTACTTTTAAAACACAGGATGTCTTCTCTTGCGTTAAAAGCTGTCAACAAATAGAGCCGACAACAGCTCGCTCCCAGCATTCTCCCCGGGCAAAGGAATTTGTCCAAAACAGATGTTTCACCTCTAAATATACATAGAGTCTGTTGCAGTTGCTTGTGATGGAGTACATACAAAGTAATTTTGTTCTGTCGGTACAAACTTCAGCTGTGCTGCCGTCAACTCCAAACCACTTTGAATGTGATTTCAAAGCTGTATTCTTCTCAACGAAGGACTCACAAGGTTATCAGCCAATGAAATGCATCTCGGCGACGACTCTGCCGACAATTTCAGCCTTCCCTCCATCGCAGCCTGTCTTTCTTCTCATAATGACCGGAGACCAGCGGTACAGCCTCCGCTGGCAGGCAGTACAGAGGAAAGCGTGGGAACGTACAGGCAGACGCAGGCTTTTGCTTCAGCGTGCAGCGAGGCCACAGGTTTATGCAGGAATGCCTGTGGTCGCACGCTCGCCGCGTAAATCAAGGCCCCAAAACAGAGCATTTCATTCAGTGAGGTTGGGGAGGCAAAGCTCAGAGGACGCCTGCATCTGGTAGCGTTTTTGATTTACTAGGGACCTGCACAACATTACAGCACTGGAAAACGGTGGGAGCCCGAGTCCAAAGGGCTCTAATGCGTAGGCGAACGCAGTCTAAAGGATTCAGTCGTAGCGGTTGGCATCCACGAGAGCTTTGCCATTCAAGAGAATATGAGACCATGAGTAAATGCGCTGGATTAAATGAGTTTTTCTGTATGAATCTGCAAGAGAAAAAACAAGCTTTCCAATGGGAGCATAACTCATGTCAGAGTAATAACACTTTAAACGAGAATATCACATTATCACATCTGACATGTTTATGACATGGCAACACACAAACAATAAACTTACCTCTTTGCATTACAAGCTGTAAAAATTAAAAGGAAACAAGTTCTGCATAATAATTCTACATAACATCTTGTTACAAGCTCATTTTTTTAATGAACTTATCCAAACAAGACTGTACTTAATTCAGAAATCAACATAAATGCAAATGATTAAAGTCCTTAAAGAAAGAAAACAAAGTGATGAAAAAATGCAAACAAAAGTGATTATTTATGGAGAACTTACCTTGACACATGGAAATCAATCATGTTTCTAAAATTTAGGAGAACTTTTTCATTTTTATGTTTAATTTGCACTTTTTTGTCTAAAATTAGATACGTTATAGTCAGTAAAAATAACAAAAATGAACAAATCCGACAACACAATTTTACAATAACACAAAATGTAGTGCATATTTTCATCAAAAGACAAAAACTATGCCTAAAATAAAAGAATGTGTAAAAATTAACATTAATTACTTTTAAATTTTCATTTGTGAGTGCGGTCTGATAAAACAACAAGCATGAATTCAATCATTCAAAAAAGTATGAGCAGTTAATGCATTGCAGATTTAATTTGCATAAAAAGGAAAAAATATATCAACGCTCCACCATTACTATTTACATACAGCTTAGAAAATGAACCCTGTCTTATCTCTTGTTAAATATTTTTTTCAGACTCCGAATGATTTTAATTACTTTACACTCCAGATTGGACTCCAAAAGAAAATAATGGCAAACATTCTCTCTTTTCATGCTTACTCAAGCAAGTCTATTTACTTTTTTTTCATTCGCAGCTTGATGGAGGGAGGCAACAGGATGGGATGTGACATTTTGGTTGGAAAGGCTTCAGAATTCAAAGCAGCTGTGGGTAAAAACCACCTGTAAAGACACTCTCTGGATCAGATTTCTTTTGAAACCTCAACCTAGCATTTGTTTCCAATAGTTAGTTTGCAGAAAACCCCAAAAGGTCCTAGAGATGCTTCCTTGGCTGGGCAACATAGGCTAAATATACTAGGAGATGCTATTCAAATGTTTATGGGTCCCGCTCAGAGGGTAGCCTTTTTTTTTTTTTAGCCTTTGCTAAGGTTCACCACAGATGACCATGTATTTCCCCATGCTTCCTCTGGAAAAAAACATGCATAATACATAGAGTGCATGGACAACAATACTGTCTGTGCATATGCCTACAAATGTCAATTCATAGATTACTGTCATGTAAGTAAATGGTTTAATGGTTGTTTTAACATGATTTTAACGGAAAAAAAAAATAGTATGCAATTAAATGTTAATAAAAATTAAGAAATTTTAACAATGACTTCAAAAAGGTAAAATGGTTGACAGTAACAGGGTTGACATTTTTTGTTTAACATTTCAAGTCTTGTGGTGAAACTATAACATCCTTCGAAAAGTGTGCATTTGTAGAAATATCATATTTATTTATACAAGGGTTAACAGAGTTGACTATGTTACGACTGGTAACAGAGTTGACTATGTTACGACTATCTCCAACCTAAAAACATGACAAAACATAAGATAAAAAAAGCAGAGACTTGCCTGTTTCAAAAAGCTAAATTTTCACGGATGATAATTACATTGACACAGTTTAAAATCAAAAGTCTTTAAATAAGGGGGGAATAATAAATAAAATAAAATGGTAACAGGGTTGACAAATAACACCTAGTCCTGCAGTCTGTTAACAAAAAAATGTAAAAATATATGTAATAAAGACAAACTGTTCATGTTTATTTGCATATATTTTATTTTCATAAAAAAATTGCCAATATAGCAAGGCGATGTTAAAAACACACCGGTGGAAACCAACCAAAGTAGAGAAAGAAGAAAATATATTTATATATAAAATAAAATATTTTTGTTGATGCATGTAGAAAAATGTCTATAGTAAAGTACAAGATGAAATCAGATATTCAATGTTAAAGTCATTTTTTACACACATGTATATGAGGGAACGCGTTTTGTAGAATGACCCAATAAAGAAGAAATGGAAAGTAAAAACATAATCATTAACAATACATAAGGCAGAGTTTACTCGCTGTTGTTCTTTTTTCCTTAGAAACCGCAGTTCTAAGATATTGCCAGATATAGCATTTTGGAGAAAACTTTTCAAATAAAAAAAGAGCAACGGTTTGAATGGTGGATGTTTGGAGATCATCCCTTGATAATTCTCTTCCCCTCACAAACTAATTGGTTTAAAGTTGCCAAGCATGCGCCACAAGCTATTTCAAACCTGCGTGCTATTGATATTTCATGTTTCAAAGCACAAATCCTTTCAATAAAGAGAAAAAAAAATCCTGAGATGCGCTAGCTATTTTCCTCCATGCGTGTCCACAGGGGGAAACGAAAAGTGAGGAACCCGGATTCTGTCTACTTGGTTTTTGTTTTTATTTTTTTTATGACTTATTTGTTGTCCCAGCTGCACTCACAACTCCATACTTGGACAAAGTTTGGCTCAAAGACTGTCACTCTCTGCTGACCACACAATCGGCCAATAAAGCGTCAGCTTCCCGGCCACTTCAAACGCCGAGAACAAGGCGAAATTCGCCTCAAGAACCAGAGCTAAAGAGAAACGGCACGTTTCTCTTGCCGAAATACAGAAAAAAAAAATCTATGAAAATGCTGCCAGCAGCTGAATCTGCTGCTAATGCAGAAGGGACACGTTACAAGTGCTGGTCCCCCTGGCAACAGACAGATATAGAGAGCTGAACCAAGTATCTGGATCTTAAGGAAAAAGAATATATTTGGCCTTGGTGCAAAAGGTAAAAACATCTGAGTCAGTTGGGTTTCTGTAGTGACATCTCTCAGTGTCTGTGCAGTCTGCCGACAAAGTGTAAAACGGATCAGTGGGTAACAACGAGCATACTGTTCAATAACAGGTCTACACTGTTTTGGAGCATGTTTTGTGAACAGCTAACAAAAATCTCAATTTCTGGAGACTAACTGATGCAATTGTTGGACGTTAGAAAACATATGCTACCATAAAATTGGCACATTTTAATGACCGTTCAAGTTATGAATCATTTTGATTCAGAACATTTTGCTAATGAATCATTCATAGATTTGAGAACTAAATCAATAAATTCACTGAAAAAAGATGACTTTATTCAAAACCATGATTCAGTCATAAATTGGCTTGAGAGATAATAAATATTTTCAAAGAGAGTGTAGCTACAAAAACATATGCTACAATTCAAAATTTTTTTTTTTTTTTTTGTTGAAAGAAGTCTCTTATGCTCAACCAAGGCTGCATTTATTTGATCAAAAATACAGTAAAAACAGTAATATTGTGAATTTTTTTTTTCGCAATTTAAAAGCATCATTTTCTATTTTAATATATTTTAAAACTTAATTTATTCCTGTGAGATCAAAGCTGAATTTTCAGCATCATTACTCCAGCCTTCAGTGTCACATAATCCTTCAGAAATCATTCTTATATGCTGATTTGAAATTAAAAATAAATGTCTTTACTGTCAATTTTGATCAATTTTAATGCATCCTGAATAATAGTAATTTTTAATTAAAAAATAAATAAATAAATAAATTACTGACTGTGACATTATGCATATTTAAAATTGATTTCTTATTGATTTTATTATATTATTGTTTTATTTTTTTAATAAAAAAGGGGCCTTGTTGTTTTAGTGCGATTTTTTTAAATATAAAATTCTGTACGATTTTATACATTGTCAGAAAAAAAAAGTGATTAAAGGTTACACTGCATTGTGCCATCTCAAGAAAAATTATATATTTTTAATATATGTTGGGACATTTATGATTTCAAAAAGGTTTTTGACAGTAACGGAGCTGACATTTTTAATTAAATTTAAATTTAACAAGTCCTGTGGTGAAACTACAAGTCCTTTTTTTTTTGGAAAAGCTGAGTAAAACTATTACTTTCCTAAAAATAAAAATGAATAAATATCCCCCCAAATAAATAATAAATAAATCCCAAAACTTTTTAACAGTAGTGTATATTTATTGAAAATGTCAAAATATCCAAAATGTCTGATATGAACAATAACTACAAAATTCCCATTACTTTTCTTAGGATAAAAAACACTGATATTAAAATGATCTACTATATTCTAATATTTTTCAGGTATTTCATAACTGAAATAAAAGCCCTTCAATTCCACTGTATAAACTCTTTAGCAATTCCTGTTAACTAACAATATGAAAGCTGTACCACAGAAAGCAGCTTCCATTCAGATCCGTTACAGTCAGTGTAGTGCAGTTAGACTGTACCACCACTAGATGGATACCTGCATCTGTTTTCTAACAGCAAAACATACACTAAAAACACAGACAACAAACAAAAAAAGAAAACCAAAAAAAGCCTTTTTTATAACTAATATCGACACTAGACCAGTGCGGGTAAAGATAGCAGCTTACAAGAGGTGGAAACAACAAGCCCGATATCAATTGTGATGTTTACTTAAGTTTGTTTTCATTGTTCTGCCAGTTTCAAGGGAGCAATTTCCAGTGATGAAATTGAACCGCTCTCCTTGAGGAATTCATTAGAATGAGAGGAAATAGTCCCCTTGCCGATGCATTTCCTGGAGGGAATAAGCCGGACGCGGACCCTTGGGGCACGAACGCGACACACTGCCAGCTAATAAAGCTCAGGGCTAAGTGGAGACAGTCGCTAAAAGAATACAAATAAACACGAGTGGGCGACGCTTTGGGGGATTGATTGGCATGTGCAATTAAAACGACTCCGAAAGCAGCAAAATATAGAGATTTATAGTTGAAAAGTTTTCACGTTATGCTAATTTTGCCGATGCTAAATGAATATATGTACATAGTCAATTCAAACTTGAAATAATCACAACAGCAGTGTAAAAGGTTTAAGTCATTTAATTTTATTTATTTTTCATCTCAATTAGCATATAAAGAATTAATGTGCATCTTGAATGTTAAACGTTCAAATAAACCGTCAAAAAAGACAAATAAATAAAAAGTTGCCTTTCCTTCCCCTCCCAAATGATTTGGGCGAAAGTAGAGAGAGTACAGTCTGGCAGACAGTGAGCGTCCGATTGATGTGTGCTTTACTGCGGTAAAGGATCCAGATCTCGCTGGAACAGGCCTCGCGTGCCTCGTCAAGATAAATACATACTATTATCGATAAGGCAACAAGCATAATCTGTTACTGTGTTAACAAAAGGTGAAAGAAAAAGGTGATTATTGCAAAATACAGTAAAAAGAAAAAGGTAAACACTAAAAATGCTCTCGACTAAAGTTACAAAAAACATACCATTTTATACTTGGTACTATCACAGCAAATCATACTGTCTGCAAAAGGTGCTGCGTAATAGCTGCTGTCTGGATAGTATAACTTCATACGCTTGTGTAACTCATATTAGACAGAGTCTGCCAAAGATCACAAGCCACAATCTGGAAAGCAGCACAGTCTGGAAGAGGTCAAGACGTTTCGGTGAACGTAGCGGAATTGTACGAGGTCGAACGGACTCACACGATGCACTGTAAAAAGTCATTTGTAAATGTACCTCTTTCAGGATTCTCGGTTGTGTTTCACGTTAACTGATTGAATGATGTAATTGTTGCCAATTCAAAACGTGTTTTGGTTTACAGGAAGAAAGGCACTGTTTTTGCGTTTTCTGAAGTACGGAACAAGGCACTATGAAGGATGTCTGAATATTTATAAGTTACTGCATTGCAAGTGAGGCCTTTGCATTAATCATTTATTAAAGTTCAAGTATCAGCCGTAGAGGTGCGGATACTGGGAAGAATTTGCCTTTGAGAAACGGACTTCATCCTGAATGCGTTATGTGGTGAACGCAAACGTATTGTCATGATCTATGATGCATTTAATGCATTTTAAAAGGTCTAAGGCTTAAAATCCTAAGAAGTTTTGCAATAAATATGTGTAGGTGCGGGAAGGACGGACAGGAGATACTTGGATTGAATGGGTGTTTTTAGGTTTAGATATGGACTAGTTGCGACAAATACCACTATGATCTCATGCTCTTTTAATAGAACGACAAACCTCTGAAATTTCGAATGCAACGAAGTTGCTTTTTAAGGGGAATTTTAATTCTCTTTTTATAGAGATGTTTTTCTCGTAAGGTTTCGCTGTGAAAACGTTCTTGGAACGGGTGTTGTGGGATTTGAAAAGCATATAAGATTTACATTTCATGCTAGTGACAGAAAAAAAAAATGGAGGTAAATATGAAATCATCGCATGGTACCAACATTGGAAAGAGCAAAAATCAAGTCAAACCAGTTTACAACACTGCTTATTTTTCCTTTTTCTTCTTAGAAGTGCTATTTGTAAAGGTCGTTTTTGTCTTTTTGATGTAGTTCTAGTAACCCAAAGGCCTTGCTTTGTGCCGTATTTTTTGTACTGAAAGATGCCAAGTTGCATTACGATGGAGCAAAACAAGCTTTAAATGACATTTGTGGGCCAGACGAAGGTCTTAAAAGTAGAAGCAAGAGGAATCGGGTAGCAGACTCAGTTTGCGATCGTCAGGGCGTGCATGTGTTTGGCGATGCCATATACGTAGGTGATGTCGGGCCTTTTCTCTGGGTCGGGGTTGATGCACATATCTACCAGTTTTCTCAGCTTGAAAAAAAGATAAAAAGACAAAACATTAACAATTCATAATACAGATCTATAATACAGAGATCAACATTAAAAAAAAAAAAAAGTCACAAGTGAGCCACTGACAAGTTAACAAATTTCAGGAATGTTAGATAAAGTTTTTGAAAAGTGGTTTATCTCCCATTTGATGGGGTCATCCTTATTATACTTGATAAAAAAAATAAATAAATAATAAATAACATTTTTCAATAAGTTTCCATTTTTTAAATATATTAAATGCATTAACTAACATTAACTAACAATGAGCAATACATTTGTTATAGTATTTATTAATATTTCTTAATGTTAGTTAATAAAAATACAACTGTTCATTGTTAGTCCATGTTTGCTCAGGTCCTTTATTAACATTTTAACAATGTATTAATAAATATTGGAATTAACATTAACTACGATTAATAAAAGCTTGTTTATATTAATGTGATTATATATTGTAAATATATATACAGTCATGGCCAAAAATATTGGCACCCTTGGTAAATATGATCAAAGAAGGCTCTGAAAATAAACCTGCATTATTAATCCTTTTGATCTTTTATTTAAAAACTTTACAGAAATCTAACCTTTCATTGGATAATAAGAATTTAAAATGGGGGAAAATATCTTTATGAAATAAATGTTTTTTTCTCAAATACACGTTGGACATAATTATTGGTACCCCTAGAAATTCTAATGAGCAAAATATCTCTGAAGTATATTCCCATTCATATTCACAATTTTTAGCACTCCAGGGTGATTATGAACATGAAATTATCCAGCCATGGCTTCCTGTTTCACAGAAATATAAATAAGAGGGAAAACAAAGCCCAAATTCCCTTAATCATCCATCACAATGAGAGAAACCAAAGAATATACAGGTGCATCTCAATAAATTAGAATGTCGTGGAAAAGTTCATTTATTTTAGTAATTCAACTCAAAATCGTGAAACTCGTGTATTAAATAAATTCAATGCACACAGACTGAAGTAGTTTGTCTTTGGTTCTTTTAATTGTGATGATTTTGGCTCACATTAAAAAAAAAACCCCACCAATTCACTATCTCAACAAATTAGAATACTTCATAAGACCAATAAAAAAAAAAAAACATTTTTAGTGAATTGCTGGAAAGTATGTTCTGGAAAGTATGTTCATTTACTGTATATGTACTCAATACTTGGTAGGGGCTCCTTTTGCTTTAATTACTGCCTCAATTCGGGGTGGCATGGAGGTGATCAGTTTGTGGCACTGCTGAGGTGGTACAGAAGCCCAGGTTTCTTTGACAGTGGCCTTCAGCTCATCTGCATTTTTTGGTCTCTTGTTTCTTATTTTCCTCTTGACAATACCCCATAGATTCTCTATGGGGTTCAGGTCTGGTGAGTTTGCTGGCCAGTCAAGCACACCAACACCATGATCATTTAACCAACTTTTGGTGCTTTTGGCAGTGTGGGCAGGTGCCAAATCCTGCTGGAAAATGAAATCAGCATCTTTAAAAAGCTGGTCAGCAGAAGGAAGCATGAAGTGCTCCAAAATTTCTTGGTAAACGGGTGCAGTGACTTTGGTTTTCAAAAAACACAATGGTCCAACACCAGCAGATGACACTGCACCCCAAATCATCACAGACTGTGGAAACAACCAGTTAACACTGGACTTCAAGCAACTTGGGTTATGAGCTTCTCCACCCTTCCTCCAGACTCTAGGACCTTGGTTTCCAAATGAAATTCAAAACTTCCTCTCATCTGAAAAGAGGACTTTGGACCACTGGGCAACAGTCCAGTTCTTCTTCTCCTTAGCCCAGGCAAGACGCCTCTGACGTTGTCTGTGGTTCAGGAGTGGCTTAACAAGAGGAATACGACAACTGTAGCCAAATTCCTTGACACGTCTGTGTGTGGTGGCTCTTGACCCCAGCCTCAGTCCATTCCTTGTGAAGTTCACCCATATTCTTGAATCGATTTTGATTGACAATTCTCATAAGGCTGCGGTTCTCTCGGTTGGTTGTGCATCTTTTTCTTCCACACTTTTTCCTTCCACTCAACTTTCTGTTAACATGCTTGGATACAGCACTCTGTGAACAGCTAACTTCTTTGACAATGAATGTTTGTGGTTTACCCTCCTTGTGAAGGGTGTCAATGATTGTCTTCTGGACAACTGTCAGATCAGCAGTCTTCCCCATGAGTGTGTAGCCTAGTGAACCAAACTGAGAGACCATTTTGAAGGCTCAGGAAACCTTTGCAGGTGTATTGAGTTGATTAGCTGATTGGCATGTCACCATATTGAATTGATTCACTATCTTCACAATTTAAGTTGAATTACTGAAATAAATGAACTTTTCCATGGCATTCTAATTCATTGAGATGCACCTGTATTTCTGATGTACAGCAAAAGATAATTGAGCTTCACAAATTAGTGAAGTGGCTTTAAGAAAAGAGCTAGAGCAGTGAAAATTCCCATTTCCACCATCAGGGCAATAATTAAGAATTTCCAATCAACATAAAATGTTACGAAACTGCCTGGAAGAGGATGTATGTCTATATCGTCCTAATGCACGGTGAGAAGGAGAGTTTGAGTGGCTAAAGACTCTCCAAGGACCACAGCTGGAGAATTGCAGAAAACAGTTGAGTCTCGGGGTCAGAAAACCTTTAAAAAAATTGTCAAACAGCACCTACATCACCACATGTTGTTTGGGAGGGTTTCAAGAAAAATTCTCCTAGCTCATCCAAAAACAAACATCAGCATATTCAGTTATCAGACACGACTGGAACTTCAAATGGGACTGGCTTCTATGGTCAGATGAAACTAAAAAATGAGCATTTTAGCAGCAAACACTCAAGATGGGTTTGGTGAACACAGGGATAAAAAGTACCCCATGTGTACAATGAAATATACTGCTGTATTTTTGATGATGTGTGCCTTTATTTCTGCTGGAGGTCCTGGACATCTTGTTTAGACACATGGCATCATGGATTCTATCAAATACCAACAGATAAAAAAATCAATAAGTGACTGACTCTGTTAGAAATCTTATAATGGGCCATGTTTGGATCTTCCAACCGTAAAATAATCCAAACACAAACCTCAAAAACAACACAAAAATGGGTCACTGAGCACAAAACCAAGCTTCTGCTATGGCCATTCCAGTCCTCTGACCTGAACCGTATAGAAAATGAGTGGGGTGAACTGAAGAGAAGAAGCACCAACATGGAGCTGGCAATCTAAAGGGTCTGGAGTGATTCTGGATGAAGGAATGGACTCTGATGTCTTGTCAGGTGTTCTCTAACCTCATCAGGCATTATAGGAGAACATTTAGAGAAAGGTTAGATTTTTGTGAATTTTTTTTTAAAATAAAAGAGCAAAAGGATTAACAATGCAGATTAATTTTCACAGCCTTCTTTGATCATATTTACCAAGGGTGCCGATATTTTTTGCCATGACTGCATATATACCTATATATTGAATACCAATATATTGTAAATAAATAATAATTGTATACACATAATATACACTATATATTTATTAGATATACTATGTAAATGAGACAAAAGAACAAAATAAAAAATCAAATACATTTTATGAGTGTGTGTGTGTGCACAACATACAATTTATATATGCAATATACAATTTATATGTAATTTATATATTATATGTATACAAACTAAAAAAAATACATACATGATTATAAAATAATATATTTAGAATTATAAATATATAATTATTTTTTGTAAAAAAAATTACTTTTACATATAACATAAAAATGGTATATAATATAATATAATATAATATAATATAATATAATATAATATAATATAATCAGGGATTGAAATTAACTTTTTCACTCACCAGCCAATTTGGCTACTAAATTTTTAAGTTACCGGCCATTCATAACTTCTACTAGCCAAAAAAACCCCCAAATTTTTATTTCCATATATATACACAATAAAATCTATAATAATAATAACAACAACAATAATACTAATAAACCCCCCCAAAAAAATACATATTAAAATTCATTTGTCAGATTTACAACAGTTTTAGTTAATACAACAGTTTTAGTTAGTTGGGTTAAGACAAACAGGAAGACTGACAAAAATGGCAAGGGTTTCAGAGCTCAGTGAACAGGAGAGCCGAGGGATAGGCTTTAAGCAATGTAACTTCCAGCAAGAAGCCCTCTGGCCCCGCAAATGTTTGTTAATTCTCCGCTACAAACATTCTAGACCAAAAAAAAAAAAAAAAACCACAAACACAAGAGTCCCCGCAAGTCAGGGACGGAATTGAGAGTCGTGATGCTGCACTGAGAAATAAACTGAGCCCAGACAAGCAGCAGCAGCAGCATCATTAAAAGCGGGGGGAAAGAAGAAAAAAAAAAAAGCGGAAGGAAAGAAGATGCCCCTGTGTCGGATCGCCATGGCAACCGCCTCTCTTGCCGGGGCCTGGCTGCTGTTGCATGGTGCGGCGTCTCCTAATCAGCCCGGCATGTGAAATGCAAATGCAGACAGTCTGAGAATTAGTGGAGAAGAAATGGGGAGCGGCAGTGGGGGCGAGTAAGGATGCAGATATGTAAAATATTCATGCTTTTGCACGAGAGAAATGCGGGGGGTTCGATGGTCGCAGTTTTTTCCCCCGTTTTAAGGGGGGCTGTCTGTCAGGTGAGATACAAGGAGACGGTAAATGACACAACAAAGATGAACGGCTGACACTTTTTTGCCTTTCGCCTTCAGGAGCATTGTTTACATGTAGACAGGGGTGGAGGCAGGCCTTCCTGCAGCACTGGAAAGCTGAAGGAAGTGCTGAATGGAGGATGAGTCGTGCCGGGCTTGTAAATAATAATAATGGCAGCTTTGGTCGGACGTGCCGGATCTATCGGAGGATTTCGATGGCTGACATCAGAGAGTGACAGCATGTTACGAGGAAAGACCTGCAGCGCTGGAAATTCACAAGCTGGTTTGGTGATGGTCTACTTGATGGACTAGTATGAACTTGCTGTTCACAAGCATGGGAACTACAAGTTAGATGCAGCTAACTAGTTTAAAAAAAGTAGTTTTGTCATCATTTACTCACCTTTATGTTGTTCCAAACCTGTTTGACTTTTAAAAGAACGACCATACATTTTGTACATACAATGAAAGTCAATAGGGTCCAAAGTTGCTGTTTTGAACCCCATTTGACTTTCAATGTACGGACAAAACTGTTGGAATGTTCTTCAAAATATCACGAGAGTGAGTAAATAATGATAAGACTGAAATTTTCAGGTGAATATAGGGGTCATATGATGCGATTTCAAGTTTTCCTTTCTCTTTGGAGTGTTACAAGCTGTTTGTGCATAGATAAGATCCCTGAAGTTGCAAAGACTAAAGTCTCAAAACCAAAGAGATATTCTTTATAAAAGTTAAGACTCGACCACGCCCCCTTAAAACGGCTCATTCAAACACGCCCCCACATGTCTACGTCACAGTGTGGGGAGATTTGCAAAACACCGCCCAAACGTATATGCAAAGAAAGAGGGCAGTACTTTTATTCTTGCTGTAGTATTGTTGCTGCCGCCACCGCCATGCCGTGGAGACGCTGTATTTCGTTGTGAAAGCAAAACTACTTTGTTTGGGCTTCCAAAAGAGGACACAACTAGAAATCAGTGGTTAAGTTGTATTTACAACACTGTTCCAGAACAGTTCAACCCAAATATTCGAGTGTGTGCAGCAAATTTTCCAGAGGACTATTTCCTGAACCTGGGAGTAGCCTGCCAGCTATGCTCAAAGACTGTTTCTATAAAGTGGGGCAATACCAATTTTGCAAGGACAGTCTGGCGCTTCTGACTCAAAGTCTGTAAGTATGTTTTCATATTTAAAGAATTTGCCACTGATGATTCAAACGTGAGTTTTGAGCTGTGTAGAGTAGTGCTTGTTTGTCGTTTCTCCGATCACAAATGCAGGCATGGTAATGTTTACGTGGCGCGATGCAACGCGACGGGTAAAAAGACAGTATAAGTCATTATAATCAGCAATTATGTCCCCAATGGATGCAACAAAATCCCTCATTTATAATGGGTTTTATTGCTTTTGTGTCATCGCGCCGGGACACAGCATCACAATACGGTAAGGGACGAAACATTTCCGTCTCACGCTTAAGGTATTTGGCCAATCACAACGCACTGGATAGCTGGCCAATCAGAGCACGCCTCACTTCTCAGAACGATGAGCTTTTTAAAAATCGGAGCGTTTCAGAAAGGGGGGGCACAGAGGAGCAACAATAATGTACAGTATGTGGAAAATAATGTTTTTTGAACCTTAAACTGCATAAACACATTGCATTACACCAAATACACAAAATAACATTCTTTTTAGCAACGTCATATGACCCCTTTAAAGTAGAAGCTAAAGGAGAATGAAAATGAAATTCCTGATGATTAATTCACCCCATTTTCATTCAAGATATTTTTGTCTTTCTTTCTTCAGTCGCAAAGAAATCAAAATTTTTGAGGAAAATATTCCAGGATTTTTCTCCATATAGTGGACTTCAATGGTGGCCAACGAGTTGAAAGTCCAAATTGCAGATTCAGTGCAGATTCAAAGGGCTCTACACCATCCTAGCCTGCTCGAGCTCTGCGATGCGTGACTTCACACATTACGCAATCACGTTGGAAAGGTCACGCACGGTTAGTTCTTCGTCTGTGTATTTCGGTTAAAAAAAGTAGGGTATTGCGAAAAACTCCATCTAATTTTCTCCTGCAACTTCAAAATCTTCCGGCATCGTTGTGTTACCTTTTTATGTAAAGAGAGTTTGACTTTCTTTGCACATTCACTTTGTAAACACTGGGTCGGTACTTCCGCCTATGTCACGCATGCGTGTTTACATAATGCGTGATGTCGAGCTAGTGCAAGACGTGCATTTGTGGTTAAAAAGTACATACATTTTTTTTTTTTTTTTTTTTTTTTAGAAAATGACTGATCGTTTTGCTAGATAAGACCCGTATTCCTCGGCTGGGATCGTGTAGAGCCCTTTGAAGCTGTACTGAAACTGTAATTTAGACCTTCAACTCGTTGTCTGCCATTGAAGTCCACTAAATGGAGAAAAGCCCTGGAATGTCTTCCTCAAAAACCTTAATTTCTTTTCCAACTGAAGAAAGAAAGACATGAACATCTTGGATGACATGGGGGTGAGGAAATTATCAAGAAATTTTCATTCTGGAGGTGAACCTCTCGTTTAAAGTGAGGTCACATTTTAGCAAAATATCGCAGCAAATCTGTATGAACAACTTGAACTTGCTGCGAAATCTGCATTACTAATTGTGTGGATTCTTAATGAAATGACTGGAATTTGTCTGTGAAAATTCATCGAACAATGTTAGATGTGACCGCAACTTTGGAAAAATTAAATACCGAAGATGTGAGAAAGTGTGTAAAAATCTCTTGCGCTTGAAACATACCTCTTCAGAATAATGGTCAGACGGTAATGGCGGGTAGTCACACTGCTCAATCTTTTTACACAGCGAGTAGAGGTTCATTTTGTCCCCATAGAATGGACTCTGCAAGGCGGCCATCTATGTGAGAAGAAAAGAAATGTGAAAAGCACTTTTAGAGAGTAGGACGTTTGGTTCCAGACATCTTGTTAGCTTAAAAAATGGGTTACAAGTTCTTATGAAACAATCTGGCAAGGTTCATATCATGATTGTTTTACTTCAATTCATTCTTTAAGTTTGTGATTTTAAAGATGTAAGCACTAAGAAATGCACTTCTTTGAAGAACAACAATCACTTATATTTTACTGTTATTTCCATGGTTGTGCCATTAAATGACATCAGAGTTCACACCTGGAGGTTGAGTAATTCATTCACTCCACTGCAAGTACTTATATCTCTCACACAAAATCCTGCAACGCACACTAAATCTTCATCAAGTCTGGCTGACTGTCTGTGGAAGAAACTACCGTGTCCCATGTCACAGACGGCAGCAGACAACTGCCATCTGTTTGCTCAAGACGTCAGAAAGCTAAGAGTCAAGTCTATAGAGCATGTATCATGACACTTCCGAGACACTGTGCGTTACATTAATGATATTAAGCACAATAAACAGTTTTCATAATATAATAAGTTCTTAGCCTAACTGTAGGCTGTTTAGCTTCTTGCAGTATTAAGATGAATGTGCAGAGACATATGTGCTTATTTTGAGCATTTCACTCACTCATTTAACTTACACACTTTAACTGTTTTGACACAAACTTGTATTTTTGACTTGTTAAAAGGGATAGTTAGTTAAAAAAATTATTCATTTACTGAATTATTTATTCGCCATCATGTCATTCTAATTCTGTACGACTTTTATTCTTCCGTTGAAAACAAATGAAGATATTTTAAATAGCATTTATAGTGACAAACCAAAATGAATTTTCACAGAAACGCTGAAACTGAAAATAAAGTAATTCAATTTGGGTAATCAGGTTGTCCTGTTCTCAGGTGATAAATTGAACCAGTCATAGTAAATTTATTCAGCAATAAGCCACTTCTAGATATTTCAGGCGAACAAATTTTATAAACTGCTACTCAAGCATCATTTGTAAATCAAGGTGAAGTGCGTCCACACTGCTCACGTTTACCTGTTGCATCTAATCCATATTGTGCGGACAAAATGGATGCTGACACAGTCAAAACATGTCATCAGAGACGCACTAATTAAAATTTTTGGCTGAAAATTCCTTTTTTCAACCTCATGTCTTTCCTAACCTGACTTTCGGAAAACATCTCAGTGTTTTTTGTACATAGAATGAAAGTCAATGGGGTCCAATGGGGACCCCATTGACTTTCAGTGTAGGGACAAAACAGTTGGAACATTCTTCAAAATGGACAATGACACAGTCAAAACCAAATTAGCTTGTCTCCAATGACATATCGGAGACAAGCTAATTAAACTTCACTGTTTTGGTCAATGACTTCATTGGAAACTGAAAAATTGATCTTTTTGTTTACTGTTTCGACTGGGTATTTTTAATTGCCACAATTTTGGTGGCTAGCTACTTTTCTGTCCATATAACGGAAACAACCACACTCGTACAAGTTTGGAATAACATTAGAGTAACTGATGACAGAAACAAAACAATCGTGCTTTACCACTAACCACAGATGGCAAGTATCTCCAAAAGAACCAATCCTTTAAAAATGTGCATGAACTTTAAGTTGGTCTTAATAAAACTGGACAAATTAATTTGGACACATTTGCCAACTCATGGCCAATTAGATTTCTATATCTGGTCTGAAACACTTAGCAAGGAAAATTATGGATGTCCTGTCTCAATAAAGCTTTAGAAAAAGGATGGTGACATTTCAGCATTTCAGTAGATGTTTTGTGCAAAAAAAAGGCAGAAAGAGATGAACAACACTGTCGACGTCACAATTCCGGGAAATAAATCATGGTGGTACTGAAGACATGCAGTGCATCCTGGTAGCCTGGAGCTGTGCAATCCCGCTCAGCCAGGAAGGCGATGCTTTGATGACGTTATGAGATTATGATACTGCAAAAGCAGACTGGCAAAAACAGCCCCAAGCAAATCCACTGACTGCGGGTGAGGACATTTTCAGAAAAAAGCTTTCCAGATGCCAAGCATGCAAGCCACACAGTACTCTCACAAAACCACTACATCGCAAATGCACACTGGACGAGAACTCAATTAAATTGACATAGAAGGACAGAGAGGAAACGGCAAGCGAGTTAACGGGGGTGGGGGTGAGGGGGGGTGTGATCGAGCGAGGCGAAACGACAGTCTGGGCTGTCAGAGGAGGAGCGGAGGAGAGGAGCGCGGAGTGGCAGAACTCATGGAGCAGAGCCGGTTTCATCGCTGCTCCGCACGAAATGGGAACGGGAGGGGCAGAGGAAAGAAGGGGTAGTCCCTCTCTAATCACTGGCAGTGCAGGAACTGGGAGAACTGGGATGTTTCTATAACATGTGATGCTGTTACAGCAACATCTTATATATAAACTAAATGTGCCAGAGCAAAACTCATCAACTCATGTTGGCATATTATGTTTGGGTAGGTCCAAAGAGACCACACCTAAGTGTCAATAGCTATGTTTCCATCCATAGATTCGAATTTAAATTATGCGCAAAACTGGAATATCGCATAAAACATATGCGAATAAAGCACCGTTTCCATCCAACGAGTCAAAGAGAACAAAATCGTCACTTCCTGGTAAACTGTGGCACTAAATATCACTAAGAATATAGGAGAAGCCATTGAATATAATAATTTTCATATATGATATAAATTACTTGCGCCTCAGAGAGAGCAGACGTAACACAATAAATGCTGTCACTGCGTTCGGAGGATGCCAGCTGTTTGGGAACACAGTTGTGTAAGACAATTACACAGAAATACTTTGATGACAGACTTTGCTCAGGCTTTTCAGAGTGACTACAACAACTTATAGATGCTGTGATCGAGATCGGTCAGCTGGTTAGTCAAGTTATCCGGTCTCATAGCGCAAAGTCACATGACTTTTTTGATGCGCATGGAGGAATTTATTCGGTAAATGTGTTTCCATCGTAGTTTATGCACATTTTTTCTTACCAGATAAAAAGTTTATCCTACTCAAATGTGCACATAAGTTTTTTTATGCGCATTTTTAGAAGTTATGCGCATCTTGCCATTTCCATCCAGTGTTTTTTTATGCGATATTCCAAAATGCGCATAAAAATAGGTGGATGGAAATGCAGCTAATGCCTTCACTCATACAGTAGAAAATACAGTTAAGTGGCATATAAATGAGAGTGATAATTAAATTCTGTATCTAAGTCACTTCAATTTTTAGGATTCACACCTGTGTTTGAGAAAGAGTTTAGTTAGCCTGTGTGGAGTTGCGTTTTTTTTCTTGTAGGGTTCTTGTCCCAAGAAAGCATATTGACGCAAAAAAAAAAAAAAAACGTACATTTCAGCAGATGACATTTGACATTGTCATTTCAATGTCAGTGACATTTCAGCAGATGTTCTGTGAAATGAGGCATGACTTTGCTGAAGCACAAATAGATAAACGAAAATGTGAGTTATGTTATCTAAATGTTTTAGATCCAATCACTGCCTTCCATCAAATCAGCTCCAAAACATTCAATTAACTGAAATATCATGGCTTTATAATGGCGTTAATGGGAAGACTAATACAAAAGTAAGTAAACAACTCACATACTTGGATATAATTACTTTGTTACATCAAAATAATACTTAAAATGGCATGAAAACATGATCTGTAGCAGTTTTTAGTGAGTAGTCAGCTCGGTGAAATTTAAAGTAAATCTCTGTGTCTGTGACCAATAATTACCAAGCTTTGATGACTGATGATCTGAAAAACTGAAAAACACTTAAAAGTTAACTATTAAAAAGAATAGCTGAACATAATTTTACAAAAAAAAAATATATATTGTTTAAATAGTTATTGCCTTGAGTTATTATTTTGGAATAAATATAAAATGCTTAAAAACACTTGATGAGATTCATACTTGACTTAAATATAAAACAGTGATAGTGA
The DNA here is from genome assembly GCA_039654775.1 of Spinibarbus caldwelli. Taxonomy (NCBI): domain Eukaryota; kingdom Metazoa; phylum Chordata; class Actinopteri; order Cypriniformes; family Cyprinidae; genus Spinibarbus; species Spinibarbus caldwelli. The sequence goes on from CM077231.1 coordinate 13,055,338, forward strand.
TAGAGTAAGTAATGTTTATTTAACCAAGAAAATGTGACTGGGACATGAATTTACATTTGATAAAAAAAATAAATAAATAAATAAAAAAGAACTAAGGACTCATTGCCTCCTCATTTCAGAACACCACCACACACCACTGATTCAAATATCTAAGCTATTAAAATGAATTGTTCATTGCATTATACAGTAACCGAAAAGAGAGCAGAAAGGACAAAACTGGTTGTCAGTTGTCAGTGCAACCACAAAGGACAAAACTTTGTGGTTGCACTGAGAATGCAAAAAGATACATTTTGGCGCATCAAATCAAGTTAAAGCAAAACACAATCACAATCACAAGTGTCGGCTACAGCATTAAACTTAGGTCTACTGTCAATGCGTCAACTGTTTCTATATACTGTTTCGTACCATTGAGTATCGTACCTACACTGTAAAATGTGGTTTAAAAAAAAAAAAAGTTGAAAGATGACAATGTGATGACTAAAAATGACTAAACTAAAATGTGAGTTGTGCAGTGCCGGGCAATTTTCTTTAAATCCATTGGTAAAAGTGGCACTCAACAAACCTCAACAAGTACCACAAAATATTACATTAAAAATGGAGAAAGAACTTTCACAGGTAATTTCTTTTTAAATTTCTGATAGGTACTTTTTTTTTTTTTTTTAAATAGACTGATTACTACTTTTTTTTGTAATCCTATTGTTTGCAGATAAATGCTGAATTGGATGTCCTTATTGTTCCTCCATTAGTTACAGGGATGGGAATGTGTCTATGTGTGTGACAGTAATGGGCTCTGTGAATGAGTGTGTTTTCCAGCGGAAAAAAAAATCTTTACAACAAAAGACTAGACATTTTTTTTTTTCCACTCATATACAGTAGATGATATACCTATAGAGTAATTTCATAGCAACATCTGTCTCGGCAGCGTTCCGCTGCTCTTGCGATGAGTTCCTCAAGATAATTGCGATGTGCAGTACTGTAGAACGGCATTTAGTGAGATGAAAATGCAGCGACGGCTTTGACTGTTTACATGCGGTGTGCGTACCTGTGGAAGTGTGGCCGCATAGGGGGGTCAGGGGCGAGTAGCAGCTGTAGCCAGCAAAGGGTTAAACAAGGACCACCATATTTTCATGCATCTTCTGCTTCTGACAGATGAAAAATGTCAACTGTCCTGTTTTTATTTTGGAGTTTTTGCACTATTCATCTGGTTCATTAGTGCCTGGGCGCTCTTGGCCCTGACAGCTGCTCGCCCCGTGCTCCCGGCCCCTGAATTTTTCAGGCTAATTTGATTCGGGGCGCCCAGGCGATGGGCAAGATGATTGACTTGCTCCCTGACCCCCGGAGCCCAGCAGCTCCCCTCATTGGTATTCCAGAGGAGTCCACCCCGCACCACGCTGGCCTGCTGTCTGTCTGCGGGGCTTCGGCTACCGGTGCACGGTGGCGAAAGACACACGCGTTTACACACTCACATTCGCACACAAAAGAGGCGGGGGGGGGGGGGGGGGGGAAGGGGTTGGGACGCACACACAGACACCAAAGCTCAGAGGAACATACTTAAACAGAATCTCAACCACCAACACATAAGTGCGCTGACACAAACACACACCAGACACGTAAAAACAGCCACACCTGCTCAGAAACACGCACACATAGATAGATGCTCACAATATCACAACAACAGGAATGAAAAACAACTAAAAAATACAAACACATATGGCCACCCAGATAGGAAGACAAAAACACTCTTTTCTAATACCTACCTGAATACAACCTGACCACCCTGGCTTGTTGCAATACTTTTTTAATGGGTCGATATCAAAATTTTTTTTTTTTTTTTTATATAATATATACAGAGAATATATTATTTTCTAAATGCAAGTGGAGACATGAATTCAGAAAAAAAAATCTAACACTAAGGGGGCAACAGAATTCAAATATCTGAACTAGAGGTCTGTGCGGGACTATTTTTTTAGTCCCGCTCCCGCGAGGTTATATCCCGCACCCGCCCGCTCCCGCTATATTTTCACTCTTTGTTCACCTGCTGTCTGCTTAGAATAATTTTCTTCCCGACCCGACCGTTCCCGCTAAATTTAGATCTCGTTTCCAGAATCTCACATTTAAATTTCCGCTACTGAAAGAAAGAAAGATAGGTTTACAAATAAAAGTGTAGTCTGCACAAAATTGTCAACACAGTAGGAAAAAAGTGTCACAGAGAAAATAAAAATGTCGTATAAAAATTGTAGCCTATTTCTTATTTTTATTCGTCTTTTCATTTAACATTTACAACACAACATGAAAAAGTGTCGCAGAGAAAAAAAATAAAAATGTAGGTTGTACAAAAATAGCCGATTAGCTATTTTTATTTAACACGTTTAACATTTTGCTGTTAACACAGTAGGTAAAGTGTCGCAGAGGAAAAATAAATAAACATCTGTCATGTAAAATTATAAGCTAAGCAAAATATAAACATTTTTAAAGATTTATTTTTGGCGTTTTATGCCTTTACTCGATAGAACAGTAAGTTTACAGGAAGCAAAGTGGGAAAGAGAGCGGGGAAGGGATCGGAAAAGGTTAAAATAAAATAGCTAATTTAGATGTTACCATTTTCAGGTTCCATTTCATTTTTTTTCAACATAGAATGCATATATACACAGATACATTGGTACCAAATTGGTTATTGGACGATATTAGAGATTTCTTATTTATCGTAGTGGTCAATATTAAATTTTTATTCATGCTCATTTACTCTATTTTTACATTCAGATTAACTTTGCATACCATACATTTTTATCTTGTAATGCCTAAATTCATTTAAATTCATTCTTTGTTTTTATTTTTTAATGTAAAATTTATTTTGACAAAATAGTATAGAATTTCAATGTCAGCCATTTATCTAAACATAAACAGTGGCTTATCGCATCAGCATTCGTCTCAATCTAGGGAGATCTTGCCATTGTCTTAATATTGATCTTTGTACTTCGTTGAACTCTTTGCATGCCAATTAATCTCCTAGCGAAGGTCCTGGTTCTCAAGAGCCATGGAAGAGGGTGTAGCATATAAAAAGATTCATGATCGAGTGTGAGAAAACCATCATTATTTCATGTTGCTCATCCTTTTCGCACTCTTCTTTAATGATATATTAATCAAATGGAGGCGCAGGCATAAGGAAGGAACACAATTAAATATGAATTCATATTCTGCAACTTGAAAAGTCCCCATCTGATGCCACAAACAGGCACCGACTTGTACGAACGCCTAACCTACACACACAGTGATGTTTAAGCTCTCCGGGTTTTCCTCTTGAACAAATGAGAAGAGAAAAATCACCACTTCTTCTCTTAGTAGCACCATCACCCCGAGAATAAAAGTTTCAGACACGTGTTATGTTTGTAAATTTGCTGAATGAGTGTGCAATGCTTCTTGGTTTTATGCATCATTAGCAAAACATGGGTGCGGCGGCTCATCAGAATGTTAAGAGTTCTTCCGAGACGCCGGGCGTTCACGTACGCCGCTCTCCCAAAGCATCTTTAAAGAACATGAGTATTCCGCAGCTGTACACGGCTGGGCCAAATTAATTCACTAAGCTATCAAATTAAAATCTGAGATCCGTGGTGAGAAGACACCAAGGTATACTGGGTAATCTATATTTGAATAGGATGCGGGCGGGTTTAATTAGCTCAAACGTCTTGATGGATGTTTACTATTCAGGTGTGGGATAACACTTCCCAAAAAAATCTGCTTTAAAAATGTAATATATAAACCTCCCAAACTCTGAAAATGAAGTGCTACGCATTCCACCAACTACGGACTAAGCATTCTTATTTAATGACAGAATATCATTAGCAACACATATCAAAATTGCAACACACCTCTTGCATGGTGTGCATGCTAATCTGTTTACTTTTAACACTCTTGTTAATCCGATTCGGTTCTCATCTCAGACGTTCTACTGAAAACACATGGTCATAAACGAAGATGTGACTTCACAGTTTTAATTGTAAAACCTGGAGCAGGAAACCGGGCCTCGTGTTTTTGCGATGAAGAGAGATACAACAGTCTCGGGCTCTTATTTATGCCAGCATAAATCCGAAACACCTTCGAGAACGGCTATTAAGAGGAGGTTTAAGAGGACTTCAAAAGACCAGGCCAGACCGTGAGCGCAGAGATCCACCAATATGAACTCAGTCTGTCTTTAATAGAGAGAGGAGACGGTGCGGGGTGGAAATGGCGAGGACACCGAGAGGGCCATCTGGGTAGCTTGAGACGATCCTTTCATTTTCAGCGTCATAAAACTCAACACCAAAACCAATTGCATGAGTGTTCCAAGGATGGGTTAGGAGATCATAGGCTAATACAGCCACAGGAAATGATCTTGATGGTTGGGGGAAGAGAAATATAGAAGAGTACCCATAAAAATTTGTGGTCTGATTCAAGGTTAAAATGGAGTCAGCTGAAAGGTGAATTCACTGCACAGTAGTGGTGGGGACTTTGAATCACTTCAGTAAAAGACTCATTTACCTAAAGGATTCACTAAAAGAAACAAGTCTAAACATTCAAATTTGCATATACAAATCTATGAAGAGAATCCAGAAAAAGTGCTTAAGCATCATTAGCATATTCATCAGTAGTGTTCTCAAAATACTGCCTCGTCCATTGAAGGAAGCATGTCTGTTCAGTTAGTCCAAGCAATGAAACATTAACACACATCTAAGTCAGTTTTATTATTAACTAGAATAAAACCAATTAAAAATTAGTTTGGTAACTGAAATAAAATAAATACTGAATATATTAAATAAATCTTAGATGAAATACTTAAACTAGACATTGTACGAAACCTAAATTAGAAATAAAAAATTAGGCCAATTGAAAAAAGTTTCAGTTAAAGTACTAAAATGACTAAAACTGAAACAAAGATAAAACTAAATACAAATGAAAAATTAAAGGAAAACGCCACAGTTTTTCCATATTCTAATATGTTCTTCCCTCAACTTATACGAGCTGATACGTACCTCTCCCATCTCACTGCGTGCACTTAATCGCTCAGTAATATCATCACTCAAGTGAGCACGGCGCAGCACTTCGACCTCTGCGCATGATGATATTACTGCGCCGAGGTCGAAGTGCTGCGACGTGCTCACTTGAGTGATATTACTGCGACGAGGTCAAAGTGCTGCTACGTGCTCTTCCGCCATACATTATAGTTATCATTTTTTATCCGCTTAGAAAATCGCCTCGTTTTATTTTGTGTCACCATACTTACTCGTGTAACTACTCATGTAACCGTCTTTAAATAGGGAAAACATGGAAGTGTTTGGTGGCTTCTAAATTCATTCCTGTTTGGATCCTAAGGAATGAATGGTGCTAAGCTAAATGCTAGCATAGTTGCGCCGGGCGCTAGAGCGATTAAGTGCACGCAGTGAGACGGGAGAGGTACGTATCAGCTCGTTTAAGTTGAGGGAAGAACATATTAGAATATGGAAAAACGGTGGCGTTTTCCTTTAACACCAAACATTTTCGATATAGTTTAAGAACCTATACCTTTTACACTAACTACTTACAATAAAGTTTAACCAGCTGCATTACCTGATTTGCATATATATCCCTCTGGTGCTTTTTGGACATTTTTGACAAAAAAAAAGCAACATTTTATTTTTATTTATTTATTATTTAATTTTATTTTTTTTCATCAGAAAGGTACAAAACTTGGTAATGGTTTTGTCTCTTGCTGTGAACACAATAATAATAATAAAAAATAAATGATGGACATGATGCAAAAAGTTAAAATGGTCAAAAAACACCGCATTGGAAACGAATAGGAAATTAATTTCATCTAGTGGAAACGTCTGGTACTGCACCCAAACAAAATCTTACTGAAAGCTTAGTTTTTGTGATATCAACCTCAAATTTGGAACACTACTTTTAATTTTCTCTCAGTTTTAGAATAAAACATGTTTTAGAAAATATATTTAATTAAAAAATGTGAAATTAGTATTTTTGGTCATTTTTCATAACTTCAACTTCTATAACTTTTAATTTCACTTTAACTTTTTCTTTTTTTCATACACACATAGACATGTGAATGGCTGCAAAAACTTGGCATAAAGTTTAACAGCACTTAGCTTTCAGCCTACTAAAACATTTATTGGGTACTTTGCTGAACGCCCAAAATATGAACTAAACACCCAAACAGACGGTGTGACCCTCGATTCTTCCACTTACCACAAAACCACACATTTCCTCTATGTTTCAGAGAGCGGTCAATAATGCAGATGGACCGTGTAGTACAGTGCAGTGCTATTGACAGATGCACAGTGGAGAGCACGTGTCCCGTCTGCTGCGAAGGCCGTTTGGGAGTCAACCACAACTCTGGCCTTGTCCTGCACCCCTCCTCTTCATCACAGGATGGCTGGCCAGCCACATCAGCTGACCAAATGAGCTCTAACTGAGAGCATCGGCATCAAACGGAATAGCAGATGCATATTGAGGAATACAATGCACAGGTATTGATGATTTTCAATCGAGGCCTCACGACCTCAACAGCTTGCACCGCCCCCGCCCTCCTCGAATCCCCCATAACAGATCGACTGAAAGATTCATGCGCTTAGAATAAAGGAATTACATGCACACATATAGGCCTTTCACACAAAATAGATCAATGAGGATCAATGGAAGATGGCACAAGTCTGCAAATTACCAATTCAGCAGTTCAGCACTGCAGCTAGCTTTCGATTGTCTACTAAGACAATGTTTACACACACACACCAAAATAAATAATGAAACTGGACATACACAATATATGGGCCTATATGTATGAAATGAACGTTAATAAAATGACAATATTCTTTTTGTCCCATTTTCTAAATTATTCAAAAACACATTAAATATTGATTTCATATATTCATTGGCTTTAATACAGCCCTACGATGATGAACATGTTTTAGATTCTAAATTATAATTAATTTTGATATTGTGGGGCAATATATGTATGTGTGTGTGTGTGTATATATATATATATATATATATATATATATATATATATATATATATATATATATATACACACACAAAATACAAATTAATACCAATTAAATTAAATAAAATAAATATAAAAAAATAATAATCCTTACCATTATTTTATCTTTGTTATTAAAAAATAAGGACAAAGATACACATAACAAATACACATAATATACAAATAAAACAAACAGTGCTTTATTTTCAGGTACAACAGGTGTATTTAGCAGGAGCATTAAAGAAATTGAATGAACAAATATAAAAATAAAACACTATATAGACTGATTCCTATTAAAGCAATTGTATTAAAGTTTTTCAGTCAAGAGTAGTGAGTGATTTTCTCTTTGTGTTTTGTTGTTTTATTAACCTTTAAGGAATAGATCACCCAAAAATAAAAATTCTGTCATTTGTCTGTCAATTCTGTCATAGTATTTTATTTTTATACCATCATTTCCTCACTGAAAAGTTGTTTTAAACCTGAATGAGTTTCTTTCTTCTGCTGAACATAAATGCTATTTTGAAGAACATGGAAAACCAAACAGTTGCTGGTCCACAGTGACTTCCATAGTATTTTTTTTTTCCTACTATCAAAGTCAATGTGGACCAGCAACAGTTAGGTTACCCACATTCATCGAAGTATCTTTGTTCAGCACAAGAAAGAGATTAATGCAGGTTTGGGACAACATGTGAGTGAGTAAATAATGACAAACTAAACTTTAGGGTGAACTATCCCTTTAATGACTGTCGGCAGCATGTTTAGTACTGTCCCTTTAAGACCAGCACGCATCTAATATACAGGCACGCATCCGTTTTCCTCTTAACGGTTTACTTTCATTTTAGACATAACCAACTGAGTCTATATGTAAACCTTGTGTGTTTTGACATTATTAGAGCAAAAGATAACTTCAGTAATCAGGCGCTGTTTGACAGGCTTTTTAGTGCGCGCGCTTCGAATGTATGCGCTCTGAAAAAGCGCACGTCAGAACAGCACATGAATGAACTGTTTAACCGGCAAGGCTTTAAAGCACATGCAAATAATGTACTTTTGTGATTTCGAATAAGTGCGGTGTCCCGTGAGAGTAACTCTACAGCTGAGTTAACACTGATGTGAATGTATGCGGCATTGTCCATTGAGATGGAATGTGCACTGTAACACGATACTACGATATTTCTTCAAAAGCAGATCGTGGAGACATTTTTATCATCCACGATCAAAAATCGTCATATCGCACACCCCTACTTTGCAGTCTTTTGATTTTTAGAGTTACTTAAAAATGTTGTAATAAACATTCAGATCAACTAAAAACTTCAAAACCTTGTAATAACAAAAGAAAAACAGTCCACAGTCCTCTTTCACTGTAACATCACAGCAACTGCCGGCGGGTTTGCCGATCATCAGATCTGTCACTCAAACAGATGTCAATTTATCACCTCCCAGCTCCCCGCCTCCTCCAGGTCACGTGACCTGCTGGAAGCGGGACAAGATGAAAGTCTTCGTGTATCAAGGGGCGACAGTGCCGATCTGTTCAAGGCCGAGCCCGGACCTGGCTTTAACAGAAGCTTAAGAGATCACAACTGTTCCCCGTTTGCCTTCTCCCCGCACTTGGCTGACCCATGGCCACTGCTAAGCAGGGCGGACGGATCACACTGATGGCCCTGGTGCATTATGGGAGACTAATTAGTACCAAGAAACACTGTCTCCAAGCAGCGGTGAACTCAGATGGTTGTTTTTCAGCCCCAGGCACTTTGGGAGGTGTAGCTACTGGTAAGCTTCCCCCAAAAAGAAGGCAAAAGAAGAAGTGGAACAAAAAAAAAAAAACACATTCAGGGGATTGAAGGGACAGAATGGGTACCGGACTAACAATGTGTCTGTTTCCACACTGTGTCGGTGTGAATATGCGCCTGCTTGCGTGTGTTTATACACCAGTTTTTGGTAGCAAGTACGTCCCGTGGGATCAAGCATCGTGTCATTTACGGATTGCTGCTACCCATTCCAGGTGGCCCAAGTCACCTGGTTAACAGGAAACCAGGGACAAAAAAAAGAGAAACACACAAAATGCCCACTTTTGAACAGGGATCTGCAATTTCGCAACATCTGTTATGTAAGATCTCACGCTGTTGGACGCTTAAAGGAACAGTTCCCCTGAAAATTACAATTCTGTCATCATTTACTCACCTTCATGTAATTTCAAAGACTGACTGTCTTCCGTTGTGCACAAAATGAGCATTTTTGAAGAATATCCAGGTCGTTATTTTTTTATTTTTCTCAATTTAAAGAAACTTCTGAATGAAGCATTAGTAAATCCATGGAAATGTTTTCCTTTCCAGTTACTCTCTACAGTCTCAAATAGTTTGTCTTTATTTTCTTGTCTAAGATCCAATATTTAATCCTATAAAAAACTGGTTTTCAACCAGGGGGACCCTATAGTCTTCAAATTATTTAAATGTAGTTATATTAAAGGAATAGTTCACCCAAAAATGAAAATTGTGTCATCATTTACTCACCCTTGTGTCGTTCCAAATGTGTGTAAGTTTCTTTCTTATGTTGAACACAAAAGAAGATATTTTGAAAAACTCTGAAGAAACAAACAGTTGTTGGCCCCCACTGAATTCCATAGTAGGGAAAGAAATACTATTGAAGTCAAGGGGACCATCATCTGTTTGGTTACCAGCATTCTTCAAAATATCTTCTCTGTTCAACATAAAGAAACTCACACAGGTTTGGAACAACATGAAGGTGAATAAATGATGACAAAATTTGAATTATCCCTTGAACACTTTTTTCAATTAAAATGCTAAAATAAAAAGAAAAAACACTAAAAATTGAGATACACAACATTAAACTGACACATTTTTAGTTTATTTTTATTACAAAAGTAGTACTGAAGGGGGCCTTGGAGACAAAAAGACTGAGAATCACTGCTATCAAAACATTAAAAAAATACTGAATGAATTTATTGTTAAATCTAATCAAACTGTATATTGAATCAAATTGGTCTGAATTAGCAAATGGGGGGTAAGGAACTTATGAATCATATTGATTCACTGCCAGCCTAAACATTTTTATCTCTAGCGCTTGGATATTTTGGCTTCAAAGTCTCAAAATGACAAAAGAGCACATTAAAGTATCATAAAAATGATTCATATGTATTGGCAGTTTTCTGAAGCTTTGCATTCTTCTAAACAGACCAAAATCTGTATTTATTCACCAAAAGCCATCCATTGTAGCTCTTCTTGGTGCAAGAAGTAGTAATGTCTAATTTGTGAATTAATCATTTTTGTGATCTTCTTTTTAATCTTTTTAATAAACAATCATCTTTTTATTAAATCAATTGGTCTGGTTCACAAAACTATGTGAATGACTCATTCACAAATCGGCTAATTTGGTTCTCAATGACTCATTGATCCAATCAACGCTAACACTAATTCTGACAGCTCACTGGAGATGAAAATTATTAATGAACAGCAACTTAATTAAAGTTTACCATATGACTTCAGAAAACTTGGAACAGACCTCTTTTATGGTGTTTATTTGTCAATTGAAGCTTGACAACCCCAGTTCTCATTCACTTTCATTATATTGCAAAGAAAGAGGCATGGATTCTCTCCAAAAATGTACGTTTCGTGTTTCATTGAAAAAGGTTTCGGAATGACATGAGGGTGACTAAACTATCCCTTTAACTATCCCTTTAAGGTCTAAACATTTATCACAGCCGGAAAAAACACAGCTGACCTCCTTGCAACTTCATTTTCAATTTAGACTGATCGCTGAAGAGAAAACCGCTGCTCTGAGTCTAATGGATCCTGGTCCGCTGTGTCGTGGAGAAGTGTATGCTATTAAAGCCTAATCAAAGCAGTCAGTATCATTTCGTAGCAAGAGCAGTGGATGTTATTTAAAACACATGTAAATGTCATTCAAATTTCCTCATCAGCTTGGGAACATACTCCAGGTATCCTTCGTGGAGACCATTTACCTCAGAGTACAAAACCATATTGTAATTTTCACGACAGACCGCAAGGTGTAGGATTGCGTCTCACAAAAGGAGACGAACAGCGCTGGCAGAAGCTCAGGAAGAGAACGGGAGAGTTAGGGAGGGCTGGGGTGTATAAACGGAGGAGGGGGAGTGATGGGATGGGTTTCTATACCTTACCTCATAGAGCAGGCAGCCTAGCGACCAGATGTCAGATTTGAAGTTATATCCGTTTTCGTGTATTCGCTCGGGAGACATGTAATACGGGGTGCCCACTGGAACAGAAAAAAAAGACAGATAGAGACAGAGAGAGTTAGGCTGTCTGGTTTGCTTATTCGAGGAGTTCATCCATGGATGCTTCATTGACAAAGGTTTCAGACTGAGGAGTTTTAGATGACTAAAGAGAGGTTGCTAACAACAAACTCAGCGATGCGTGTGTACAGTGTGGAGGGAAAAACGTTTAAACGGTTTGTATACTACCGTTGAAAAGTTTGGGGTTAGTAGGTCTTTTCTTTTAAAGAAAAACAAATTTGAAATTGAACAGAAGTGACAGTAGAGAAATTTATAATGTTACAAAAGATTTCTACTTTAAATAAATGCTGTTCTTTTGAACTTGTCAAAGAATCCTGAAAAAAAAAAAAAGTATCATGGTTTCCACAAAAATATTAAGCTGTTTTTAACATTGATAATAATAGGCAATGTGTTTTGAGCAGCATATCAGAATGATTTCTGAAGGATCATGTGACACTGAACACTGGAGTAATGATGATGAAAATTCAGCTTTACTCTCTCTGTAATAAATTACATTTTAAAATAATTTTAAATAGAATGGAATGTCAAATAATGCAGTTATTTTAAATTGTAAAAATATTTTACAATTTTATTGTTTTGAACGGTAGTGTATATTGACAGTTAAGTATGTATTCGAACATCAAACCACTAAATATTAGGGATGGGCATTAGCAATTACAATATATATATATATATGATATACAGTGGCCCAGTAAACACAACAAAATCGCCAAAACACAATGCATAGGACAAATTTTGCTGTGTTGTGGCTTGTTTCCATTGTGTTGTGCTAATTTTATGTTGCGACATGTTTCTGTTGTGTTGCAGCTTGTTTCCATTGTGTTGTGCTAATTTCATTGTGTTGTGACTTGTTTCTGTTGTGTCGCGCTAATTTCATTGTGTTGCGACTAGTTTCCGTTGTGTTGTGCTAATTTTGTTGTGTTGCAGTTTGTTTCCGTTGTGTTGTGCTAATTTTGTTGTGTTGCGGCTTGTTTCCGTTGTGTTGTGCTAATTTCGTTGTGCTGCGGCTTGTTTCCGTTGTGTTGTGGAGATTTCGTTGTGTTGTGCACTACTGGGCCACTGTAATGATATGAGAAACATTTCAATATAAATGTCAAAAATACATACTATCAAAATGAACACAAATAAAAAGTGTATCCAAAATTTGTTCCAACTGTGTGTGTACACATTTTTATTCTTACATATTTTCTTCTTTAAGTTAATTTTCATATTTATTACAACAAAACTCAACAGTTCTCAATTTGAGGTGGATGAATGAGTGTAATAAATATTCAATAAGAACTCTTACATATGGTTCTCGATTCCCATGATTTAATTGAAAACCCATCTGAGAAACACAAAGACACTTTTGCTCAACGAAAACGTATTGTACGTCCAAAATCATTTAAAAATGTTTCAGAATAATGATGATAGCATTTTTGAACACCTTACTGCAACAAATATTACATTTAAACTTATTTACCCTAATTATTCAAAGACAAAAAAAAGAGCTACTGTGCTATAACAAAACAGAAATTATACTAAATACACACAGAATCTACTAGAACAATGGCAATGAAATAAAACCACATTCATTTGGGATGTATGATGTAACTAACATGATCTGAAAAAAACACAACCTGTGTAATTTGGGAAAAGCAGTGGTTTGACGTTCAGATTATGACTTGTAGAACAACTTTTACAGATGGAGCCGAATGTGAATGCTCATGAATGGAAGGGGGGGGGGGGGGGGGGGGGGGGGGGGGGGGGGGGGATGGGGAATATTATATACATGTGAGGAGATTTCAAATCTCTCATTCACTTCTCATTACAAAAGAACCTCAATGATTTACAACAGGAGCCATTCAACACGGCCAAAAATGAAACTTTAATCAATTCACTCATGTTTTTTCCCTCTCTCCACTCTTTGAATGTCTTTGAAATTTAATAAAACCAAAACAGCCACTGTACCAAAACCTTCGATGGTTCTACCAGTTGTGCCACAGGAAAATTTAGGTCCTATCTGATGATTTCACACTGTAGCATAGGCTAATGCGTGACGGCTAACCACCAACATATAGTGGTTTGGGCTTGTCATTCAAAATGTTTTTCCAAAATATCATTTGCGTAGTTTATTTTAAAGTATAACTGGGGGTGGGACTGTCTGTTTGCTTGACCAATAGAAGACAGTGGAGATGTTTGGGAAGCCTGCCAAAGGTAGACAATGATTACATGCCATGATGTCGCATATGTTGGAAGGCATTGAGAATCGCACTGTGACAGACGTGAGACTGAGCAGAGCGTCAGGTCGCTTAGTCTGTGGCCCTGCAAAGAATTGTGGGTAATTGGCAGTGACTAATAGCCATCAGGCAGAAGAGCGGGACCCAAGAGGCCAGTCAAACTCCCTGCGCTGTACTCCCTGAAGCCGTGACAAGCTCCTTACTGCTCAGTGACTGTGGCCAACCAGCCAGGCAGCGTGAAAGATTGATGATAGAAAGAGGGAGGGGTAAAAATAAATAAATAAATAAATAAATAAACCATTCTGACAAATACTCGCAGTTTACGAAAGTTTAGCCTTGGCACAAACAGCTCAGATCTGACAAAGCGTTAAGAAGTCTCAGGTGGCGAGAACAAGAGCCAAAGCGAAAAGTCTCAACACCGAACGGTGTCAGGATGGTTGGGCGGGTAGCGGGGCTGAGGTTGAAACACTTGCTGAAAAAAAACACAAGCAAAGACGTGGCCCTTCCCTCCTACCGTCTCGCCCTATGATGCAATCAGTGTGTCAAACCGACCTACGTTAAAAAGCATTTTCTTTTATACAAGAGAAAGAAAGTCAAATAGATGATGAGAGCTGGCCTATGAGAAATTCCAAATGGCATCAGTGGAATCTGATGGGTCAATATTATTGACTTCAATAGCCATAAGTGCATTGTTATATCTAGAGATGATCCAATATTAAAAAGCCATGGGTATTAAAATAAATAAATAAAACCTAAAAATTAAAATCAATCAATTTAAAATACTATAAGTGAATTTAGCCATCACAGTGTTACAATGCACAACATTATAATAAAAAACAGATAGTGATTTTAAAGTTCACTAAAGATTACATTAAAAGGGTTAGTTCACCCAAAACTGAAAATTCTGTCATTAATTACTGTCATTTCAAACCCGTAAGACAGGGGTGGTCAAACTCAGTTCCTGGAGGGCCACAGCCCTGCAGAGTTTTGTTCCAACCCTGCTTCAACACATCAACCATGTAGTTTTCAAATAAGCCTAAATGACTTGATTAGCTGGATCAGGTGTGTTTAATTAGGGTTGCATCTAAACTCTGCAGGGCTCCGGCCCTCCAGGAACTGAGTTTGACACCCCTGCCATAAGACCTACGTTCATTTTCGAAACACAAATTAAGATATTTTTGACAACTGACAACTTCAAGGCCCAGAAAGGCAGTAAGGACATCGTTAAAATAGTCCATGTGACATCAGTGGTTGCGTTGCTGTCTATGGGAGGGTCAGAAAGCTCTCGGATTTCATCAAAAATATCTTAATTAGTGTTCCGAAGATGAACAAAGGTTTTACATTTGGAACGACATGAGGGGGAGTAATTAATGACAGAATTTTCATTGTTGGGTGAACTATCCCTTTAACTATTATTAATGAATGTATGCCAACTCTAATATTATACGTATTAATATATGTATGCCAACTCTATAATATAATAATGTTCGATAACCAAAATGGTACCAATATATTGTGCATCTCTAAAAATCATGCTACTGGTTGAGCCAGTGTTGCTATGTTGCAGGGTTCGAAAACAAAGCGATGTTTTGAAAACATCGAAGTGTTGACACTTTTTGTGGGAATACACTTACGAATCTACTTAAAGTTGACACTAGCTTACAAAAAACTATTTTAACACAAAAAAAAGGTGCAAAACAAAAAACAGAAACAGAAACTGACTCTTTCATCACGTACGTAACTTGGAAAAAAATCCTTGAAAAGGCTTGTCTCCTCTCATGCTAATAATTCCATAAAAGCCGATCACTGCAGAGCAATTACTCCAGCATGTTAAATTAAGAGCGTATTACTTATTCATGCAAATAAATAAATCGTAGGTTGTGTTGGGATTCATTCCATTATTATGAATTATGACATTACGACACATTCTTTCAAAAAAGAACGAACAAAGTGATTACTGCTGACTCTCAGCGCTACGCTTATAACGCAGAAATCTACAAACACGCTTAATTACAAAAGAAGAAGTATAAACTGCACAAAGTGAGGGATTAAAAGAAAAATCCGTTAAGTCCTGTTAACTCCTCAGACCTCTGAGTCAGAACGGCTCTCCCAGTCACATCAAAACCCTCAGATGAGACGCTAGCACGTAATTAGCACCGCTCTTGGCGTTAATTGTTGAATGCGAGGGTTCAGGATTAGCTTGCTTTTCCTTATTTTAATTGTTATTTCTCTTCCCGAGTTTCTTTTGTTCCGATTTCCCCTCTCTTTTAGCTCGCCACCCTACTTAATTTAAAGGCTAGGAAGCCCCTGGCGGGAGACGTAAAGAAGAGCTATCTTTCCTTTCTTTCAGTCTTGCGCTTTGTTTGTATCTGTGGGCTGCGGAGCCACTCGGAGACAGAGTTAAAAGGCTAGGGCTCGGCTTCTTAAGAGAAGAATTGACAGCCGTGGAACGGCACTTCCCGGACCTCCATCCAAAGCGCATCCCAGAGTTCTACCGTGGTGGTTTGTCTCATTACAGGCTGAACTGTCAACCCCCAAACCGTACCGAAGCAACCCTGCACCCTCCACCCCAAACCGCCCCCATGTAGGGAGAGAAACGGAGAGGGGGAGCGACTGTGAGGAGCGAGTGAGAACGGGAAGCAGGAAGCGGGAAGCTTTGGTCTGCCCGCCCTGAGGGAGACACAGATCGAAGGTCTCTTTGCCCATGGGTGAATTTAACCTGCCATGTAGACACTCATGAATTTCATACCCTGCTACGGCTCAACCTTCAGCCTTCGTAAGGAGAGCCGGAGCCTACGGGACAGGTGACAGAGAACCGCGGGAGACTCTCTCTCGCATGTGTGCTGTACCTACCTGGGCGTCTTTATGCTCGTTTGTACATTCCTACTGTCAATACTAAAACATCCCGAGAGAAGAATTCCAGGCGCTCGGATAAATAAATAAGTAGGTAGGGAGGTAGCTAGGTAGATAACTCTACAAAAGACAAGCGCAACTGCGGTGGTACGATTCGCTGATGCATTAGCAGTTATAAATCATGTTGGGGTCCTAAAAAAGCCTTGTTAGGGATCCCTAACATGGCAGTCTGTAAATGATACCGTGTGGCACTGGCCCCGAGAGCAGGTGCGAATGGATGATGTGGTCGTACGGATCCACTGGCTCCTTTGGTCCCCAGGTGACGCAGGCACCATTAAGACATGATTAAGGACAGCCCTGATTAAGCCCTTGCGGAGATTGTAGCTCATCCTGAAAAGCCGGACTTCTGAACGAGGGACCGGAGCGTCCTGTAGAGGGCGCTGTGAGTTCAGGTTTTCATGTGTTTCTAGACTCACAGTGCTGTTTGCAGTCCAGGTGAATGCTGGAAGCTTGTAATGTAAGACATGCTGCGAACTTGGTTATTTCTAGACACTTGCAAAACATCTCTAGTTTTTTTTTTTTTTTTTTTTTCTTATTTGTCGACATCATACTCATCAAGCGCTGACATAAAACATACTGTTATACTCCTACACACAGATGCACATTTCACATATACATACTAGATTTACATGCCATTTGTATTCTGCTTCATTTTGTAGTTCTTGAATAGTTATAAACTATTCTTGTGTGCTAATTGTGTTGTGTTTACTGTAACCTGTCAGCAACAGCCAAATAATTGTAAATGCAGAAATAGAAGTTCAGCAATCGTAATTAGATCAAAATTATCACATTAATATTTAATAACCGAGTGTTAGATGATGGCATTCTAAAAATAGATTGGATCAGACAAGAGAAATATGATTTATAATACTTTAATACTGAAATGTCACAAACAATCTGATCTTGATGGTGAAAAAAATATTTTTTAGCCATTCAAACTGCTATAAAGCAGAAGACAAGCTGTTAACAAATTTGTATACTCTTGAAATGAGATTTTAAACAACAGGTCATCTCGAAATATAAGGCGTGTTAAAAGCAGCACCTCCTCGGGCAACTTCACCAAAAGTTGCTCTGTCACCATAGGGTGTCCTAGCCTAGCATCGTTAGGGGTTCAAGATCCTGTCCTCCTCCAGACATCATATGTGCGGAGTGGGGTCGTGGGGTCAAGCCAACAGGAAAGGCCAACTGCTCAATGAAATGGATACACCCACTGGCACGCTTTGCTCTCAACTGGCCCCAGGGGCCGTCGGAAAGGCGCTTTTTTATAACAGACACATGGTTCTGCTCGCAGCCAGCCCTAATGAAACACATCCGGGCTCTAATGAGTAATTAAAGGCCGTTTCCGCCGCATTCAATGCTCATTTTCCCCTTTTCCATGAAGGACAGAAAGAAACAGACAAGGAGGTGGGAGGGAGGAGCGCTTACCTAGAGAATGAGCTGCGGTTGTTTTGGAACTGAAGAAGCGTCCCAAGCCTAAGTCGCCCAGTTTCACCACTCCAGTGGCTGTGATGAAGACGTTAGCGGGTTTAATGTCTGTGGAGGGAGTAAATGTGTTTTAGTGACTGATCAGCACAACCAAACTGAATCTGCACCCTTTTTTTCATGTTTTCTGTAGAATTAAATTAAATATGGTAAAATGAAGGTTAATTGAGCTGGTACTAAGAGTACTATACTCTTATTGGTAGCTGGAAGCATGATCAAATTGAAGTGAAATATCCAATAAACAACACCAATTTGGATTTTTCCTTCCAGTCGGGTGAGTAGATCTAATTTTATGTGACCTGACAACATTCAATGGCCCCAACAGAAAAATGACTTTTTCATTTTTATATTTCCAAGAATTAAGTACTTTCAAATTGCTCATAATCAGACTACAGTTACTTTTTATGGATTACTTGATCACATATTCACACTGTGACAGTAAAACATTCTTAATTTATTGATTCTGCCTAATTCTTTCACATTCGCATGTTTACAGTTCACTGTCACTTAATGTTCACATTCACATGCAGGTAAACAAATATTTCCATTTTAAGAGTTTAAATTATTTTAATTTTACATTTTAATGATTTAATTAATTGTTAGATTTATATCAACTCACAAACCCACTGCAGTTCTTACGTTAAGCCCAGTTTGGGGAAGCCCCATTGTAATGTAACGTTTAATGCATTTTATGGTGTTGATATCAAAAAATGGTAAATATTTTCCTTCTCTTTCCTTCTTTATATCAATATGTTACATTTAATGATAAGTTTAAAACAATTTAGATAAAAAGCAGTCAGAATCGATTACCTAAAACGAGTAACCTAGATTATGTTACTAACTACAATTTATCATGTAATCTATAATCAGCAACAGACTACAATTTGTAAGTAATCTACCTTACAGATAAGACACAAATTGTAAGTAATAATCTTTTTTTTTTCAACACATGCTTACTGATACTTTAGGGAGCCTTTTTTGCAATTTCAGCAAAATCGTATCTCTACTAGCCAGCTAGAAAACATTATTGTGTCTAAAAGCCTTTTCACACTGAGCGCGAAAATTTGGTGTGAATGTTCGCCGTGATGACACTTTTGAATCGAAACAATAGATCCCTTTGGGGCTATTCACACCAGGTTCGATCATTAGCAGCGCAAAAAAGGCTAGGATTTTTTTCCGTCCTATGTGTTGATTTTTTCCTCTGTCACTCCGCAACGAAATGGCCTGTCCAATTAGATTTTACCTCTATTTATATTTTAAGATGTAGCCTATTCTTGTAAGTATTATAGATAGTTTGTGTTTCTGGTGTAGAGCCAAACTTTATTTAACTTAATTTAATGCTGTATATTGAGCAGCGGACGATGTTAAATCCATATATTAGATACATATCTGAGGAAAAATGCATTGTGGTCAGCTCCACCTAGCGTGCAGGCATGAATAAGCAAAAGGCGAACAATCATTTCGCGCTCGGTTTGAAAGCACCATTCGTCGGTGATTCACCGCACTTTTTCACATTGCGCCCAGTGTGAAACGGCCTTAAAAATCAGCATGTGCAAAAAAAATGTATGTACGAGATCAATAGTAGTACAATTTTCAGTGGCAACACAGCACTTTTTTGTAAACTCCTTGTTGTTGAGTCCTAAAAAAACACACAAGAGGCAAATATACAACTTTGTGAATGACAAGCATTTAAATTCGGCGGAAACCTGCGAAACATGGCAGATTGTGTGAGAACCTGTTGATCTGATGGAACAGAATCTCACATGTCAAACAGAAGAAACATTTAATTCAGATCCAAAAAGCTAACAAAAATGGCCTATATAAATGTTAGGAAACGTTTAAAAAAGGTTAACGGAAAGGTTACCATTAGCAAGGTATTACGCATCACCTTGGCTGGTCTCTTGAAAGTCATTTGAGCAAAGACACGACGGTTCTGGAAGCATGTGCTCGTGTTTGATGTCAGACACCTCTGGACATGAACTTTTCCAACAGTAACATATACATACAGGCCAGGCGGTTAAGAAGAACATGATCTGAACTGACTGCCGCCAAGAGATTACAATCAACAAGGGAGATGATCTGAATGTAAACCCATGGCCTGCTGTAACCTTTCTTGCTAATACACAGACTCGCACAGGTCTCGCGTGTTACAATACTTCGACAAGAGTTGCATAAATACATGGGAACTGGGGAAGACGGTCTCGGGTCGCCACGGACAGTTGCGTCATCTTGCTTGTTTTCAAATGGCAAGAGGATGATGCAATGCGCTCTGCAGTGTGTCTGGTCAAGCTTGTGCATAGCAAAGACCTTAGAGTCTCGTCTCAGCACTGATGAGAAGCAGATGAGAGGTGGAACGAGTTTTTTTCTTCGTAACATGCAATACAGCACAAGGATGATGCAGAGGGGGGTCAATGATGTCCCAATTAGGGATAGGGCAAGATGATCAACTAGTATTCCAACAACTGTTTATTTAATTAGTTGGTTGACCAGTTTATCTATGTATTTTTTATCTTCTTTTTTTTTTGGTAGTTTTACTGTTTTGACGGTTGCACTTTAGGATGCATATTATGTAAACGCACCTTTAAGAAATCTGTCTGAACAGTTAATAATTAAGTAAAACTTCCGATTAGTCACGATTATCTAAATTAAAAACCATCAACGAAATAAGCACATGGACATATTTACATATCAAAATCTATCAACTTTTTAGCAACTTAGTCCACCCTGATGAAAATCTTTTTTTTTTTTATTCTAAATTTTAATTCTAAATTTTATTTACTGAAATACACTGTAAATGTTATTTATCCATCTATTAACCATCTTCTGTCATACAACAGTCACATTTACCAGTGTTCAGTGATTTTTTTGCCCGGAAAATTTCCAATCGTTTTAATAGGAATTCACAAGATCAAGAATCTCGCATGGTGGCGAGGATTTCCCCACACAAATTTCGCAAAGAGTTCAAGTCAACCCGATCTCATGGCAATTATGTATATATTTTACTAGGTGGCTAATTCGTACAAATTCATACGACCTCACTTGTATGATTTATGAAAAATTGTATGTATTTTATGAGGTGGCAAAATCATACAAAATTGTACGAGTGAGGTTGTACGAATTCGTATGAATTAGCCACCTTGTAAAATGTGTACTAATTGGTCGTGACATAGCATTGTTCAAGTTGGTAACATGGATTATACATAGCAACATTATTTCAAAAATCAACCTTTTTGGTCCACAAAATTTTGCCTGAAGAGAATTTAGAAGGAAGAGTTCACCGAAAAATGAAAAATTGCTGAAAATTTACTCACCCTCATTTCATCCAAGATATAGATGAGTTTGTTTCTTCATCGGAACAGATTTGGAGAAATTCAGCATTATGTCACTTGCTCACAAGTAGATATGAATATAGCTGTTTGGACTCTGATGGCACCCATTCACTGCAGAGGATCCTTTGGTGAACAAGTGATGTAATGCTAAATTTCTCTAAATATGTGACCCGTGCTGGCAAAATGAGTCGGAATGTGCACGGTCTAATTTTGAGCTACAGGCAAAAGAAGTGAAAAATGTCAGTTTTGGTCGAATTTGAGGTTTTCACAAAAATTTGTTTATTAAACCCTCCTTTAGCGATCCCAATGCTCCAAATAGTAATTAAACATCTAAAATGATCTTTATTTGTACGTTTTCTGAGAGGAGTACCTTTTCTCTGTTCACTTCTGGACAACTGCTGCTGCTTCTCATCACAAGTTGTAGGTCTATTGTTGCAAAGCGCAGCATTCCAGCTTTGTGAATATTCATATCGAATTCTCGATGACATCAGTCCAAACCAGTGAAATATGATTTTAAACTCATGCTGATGAAAACAAAACGATCGCGCTGACTGACATTTGCAAAGCGCGTTCATAAGACGCACCTTTCCGCGAGCGCACGATCTCCCTTATAAAGTACATTATTACGACATATGTATTGGCGAGATTCACACAATCATAATCTGTTATGTCTTACATGAACGTTTAGTTAATGGTTGGGGGAAAATCTGATGTGTAACATTATATTTGATCCATGCATTACAGTAGGTCTTAAATTAGATCTATCTCAATGTTAATCATACATTAAAAGAAAAGACGGAATCACTCGCTGCTCTCGATTAAACTACTGTTTATTTGCATCTTTGTTCTTATTTTTAATAACAAATAAAATAAAAATAGCTATATTGTGATTAATAATATAGTAATTATTATTAAGAAAAGAATTGGAGGAAAATATGCAATGTTGCTTGGTGATTCTGCTTTAGAATCTTTAACTCAATTTTTCTCGAAATCAGATCTGCTGCCTCTATTGCTTTCAAACGGCTGTAGCTCAGTCATTTTTCTCCGATTCCAACAAGTCATATATCATTTTGAAGGTATTTTAATGGAGAATGTACCAATAAAAATAACTTCTTTTTGAACATTTGCGCATTCCGACTCATCCTGTGAAGAAACAAGCTCATATGGGTGAATTATTCCTTTAAGGGTCAGTGAGAGGGTGAAAAAATAAAATATGTAATAGAAGTGTAGAATATGTCTGTTTCTACATGTACGTCACTAGAATTGTGTTTGTGTGTGTGTACCTCTGTGCATGACGCGGCGGGAGTGCATGTGCTCCAGTGCGCTACACAGCTGAACAAAGTACTTCCATACTGTCTTCTCAGGAATCAGTCGTCTTTGTTTCTTGAAATGCTGCAGGCAATAAACAAATAAATAAATAAATAAATAAATATGCCGTGATAGCAGCACAGACGTGATAGCAGCACAGACTTTTCATAGATGCATGCAATCTTCGTTAACCCGGAACATCAACGTTTTACTCTAAATGTTTAGCAGTCAAACTCCTCAACCTACTGAATGACTATTTGAAACATACTGTTTTTTAAGATGTCTTAAGATGTAAAGAGTATCAAAAGCTCAGCATGGACCCCTGCTACACTAAAAACAGCAAAACAGGATGACCATGAATGTGAAGGGCTCTGGGTTTGACTATAATCTGATGCAGGCTCTAGATTGAAACCCCTCAATAAACTTTCCTTCCCTTTTCATTTGAAGCAACTGCAATGGAAAACATCTGAAGTTTGAGAGTACAGCAGAAGCCTCATGGGGAAACAAACATTTGGGGAGACTTTCAAGATGCACACATGCTTAGGATGATTAAAGCATACAAGCACTGAGAAACGTCTCTGTGAATCTGACAGAATGCAATTAGATAATGCCAACAAGATCTTTACATTATGGATGCTCAATGTATTTTAAACATATTAGTTACTGGCTGATATATGGGATTTGTCAGTCAATACTGAATATTAATTAGTCAAAAAACAAATGCTAAAGATCACAGTTTACATTCAAACCTTTATTAATCTGACATGGTAAACATGTTATTTATCCATCTACTATTAATCTTTTGTCAGACTTCAACTTTTCGTACCGTTCAAAGGTTTGGGTTTGGTAAGATTTTTAATGTTATTGAAAGAAGTCTCTTATTCTCGCCAAGGCTGCATTTATTAGATCGAATATACAGTAAAAACAGTAACATTGTGGAATATGATTACAATTTAAAATACTTTCCTATTTTAATATATTTTAAAACGTAATTTATTCCTCTGATGCAAAGCTGAATTTTAAGCATTACTCCAGTCTTCAGTGTCACATGATCCTTCAGAAATCATTCTAATATGCTGATTTGCTGCTCAACAAACATTTCTGATTATTATCCATGTTGAAAATGGTTGTGGTGCTTAATATTTTTGTGGAAATAATTTTTTTCTCCCAAAGTTCAAAACAACAGCATTTATCATAAATACCATTCTTTTGTAACATTACAAATGTCTTTACTGCTTGCTGAATAAAAGCATTAATTTCTTTTTTTTTTTTAATTAACGGTACTGTGTATGAATGCTTAAATTCACTAAAACCATATAAACTATTCATTTTAATTTTAACACTAATAATGCGACATCACTTTCAGTCTAGTTTTATGCAAATCCATTATCAGAAAAGTTCTCAAAAGGAATCACCAATTTGTGAACCAATGCATTTCATTTAAAGTACCAACTCAAACAATTCCTTCATAAATCATATGTGATATCCAATGCAAGGGTTTTTAATTTTTGTAACTGCACAATTATTTTCCTTGACTGCTGTAAAAGTAACGAAAGAAAGATTTTACAAACAAATCAACCTTTTTGCATGTTAACATGTTTCGAATGCAGTGGGATTTTTATTAAAACACTTGCAGACTAATCATCTCTTGACATGGTTTGTTGACCAAACTGCATATTTAATCTCTTAAACACAGATTTCAAGTGTGTTTGGTATTACATTTCACCAATTTCACATCAAAGCGCACCGTTTGTTTTAATCAAACAGATGTTTCAGCATTGCTCACAATTCTGGATGGTACTTAATAAAACCAACATCTATTATTCTCCTAAATCGCTGAGTGTGATACAGCATCAAATGATCTTTTTAAAATTCTGCAGTGATTTAGAGCTTTTAGCACGGTGTTGTCCAGCGAGGTCCGCGAGTGCACAACCTCACTTCAAAGCAGAAACTAATATGACTTTACGTTATTAAGACAGAATGAAGCTTGCTTAGCCAAAACGACTCAGTAATTATGACCTTTTCACATGCAGTCTCAATAATTATGCCAGCGGCAATGAAGTAAACCTACTTGGCGAGGCAGTTAAAAGGGGTCGGGAATTGATTAACAAAACAAAACAGGTTATTTTAGCGCAATGTATTACTTCATTGTGCGAACGCTCACTCTGGCTGTTTTGAGCCTCATCCCCACCTATACCTCTTCACAGAAATCATCAGAATGGTGGCAAGCGTATGGTCTCGAGCCCCAGAAAACCTTGGCCCACATCCAAACAAAGCCGGTGGATCTATTCTTCCCCTGCCTTTCTATTTGCATATCAGAGGGCTGTTTGATGTCAATGAGGGAGAGCGGCAGCCCCCTCTGTGCCTTTAAAAAGCAAACACGGCACATGCAATATTCTGTGAGTGCATGCAAATGAAGGGGCCATTTGATTTCATTTGAATTCCGAGATGGACAGAGAGAATTGGGGAGGGGGCTGAGAAGCAAAAAAAAAAAAAAAATCAAAAAGAATAAAAAAAATGAAATTTATGCATTCAGAGCTTCTGTTTTACATATGGCTCAATGTTCGGTCGTACAGTGCTGAGGGGATTAGCCGCTGTATACACCTTTGGAGTGACACCGTTTAATAAAAAAATAAAACTAATTAAAGCGCTGCGGAGCAGAAGGGCTGAGAAATCCAGCGGCGCAGTGAAGCAGACAGAAGTTGGGATATCTGCGCAAGATTGCGTTATGATGCATGTCGAAGGCGTCGTCATACTAATCTGCCCTGTTCCACATTTATCCTTCTGCAAACGCTTTGTTTGCGCTGGGAATTATTTATGCGGGTGGAGATTTGGCGGCGAGGGGTTTTACATGCAGACCATTAAATGTGGAGCATCAGGTTGTAGATGCAAACTGCAGGGGTTGTCAGGAGGAAATGGGACGGCTGAGCGAATCGAACGTGCATGATTCTAATAAACAACACGATTGTTGTAACCAAACGAAAGGGTATCCTAAAAACGTGGTTGGGATGTAGATCATTTTACCTTCGTTCGTTCATCTAGCAGCTGGTGCGATGGGAATACTCTGAGGGAGGAAAAAGGAAACTGCTGACAAATCGGCATGTGTCCTTACCTTTATCATTTGTGAGAGGTCCCCGGCGTCTGCGAGTTCCAGTACTATATTTAGCTCGTTCTCTTCAATGAATGACGCGTGGTATTTAATTACGTTGGGGTGGTTCAATTGCTGTGGAGAAGAGGGACAGAGGAAAAAGGCAGAATGTCAGTAACTGTTTAAATATTAACAAGACTCTGTGGGTCAGGAAAGCCTGCAAATAAGACGGCGGCAGAAACCAAAGCAGATGCTTGTATGAAGGTAAACATGACATTATCGTCTAGTAGGGCTGTGCGATTTGGGGGAAAACATCAAATTGCGATTTTTTTGACAGATATTGCGATTGCGATTTGCTTTGCGATTTTAAATTTGCAAAGTCAAGCTTCAGCTCAGTATTGTCAATAATGTGCAGCACAGTATGACTATCGTTACCCTGCTGAAAAAAACAATAGAAACCATTAACAGAAATTCTTACTTTTTTCATTAAACCATTACAAAATTCCTTTTTGTTTTGGGCATTATTCCAGTAGGAATTACTGTTTTTCTACTGGTTGCCATCTGCCATATTACATTCCACCAATAGAATCCATGAAATACCAGTAGACACCATTATAGTTTACATTAAAACCAATACAATTCCCATTAAATTTTCTATTGTGTTTTGGGAGGGGATCTATTGTTTTTTTGTTTTTTTTTTCCAGCAGGGAAGATTATAATGGTATAACTACTTTTACAGAATTTACTTAATTACTGAATTTCACAGGAAATATTTGTTTATTTTTTTTAGATGAACTGTATTTCTGTAGTCGATTATTAAAATATTACATATGTTACATAGGCTGATTTATTCATAATTTGTCAGATTTATATTGATTTTTAAGTATTTGGGATTTTAAGAACAAGTGGAAAATGTGCTGAATGTTTCATTTCATCCAAGTGAAATTAGCAAGCAGTTAGACTGAATTTACATTCGTTTTAAACGCGGAGCCAGACACGAGCTGACACAGGTTGCGCGCGTGCGTCAAGCCTCATCCATATTGCCAGATGCGCTCGTAAAGATTGCGGTGCAGAGCCGGGCGCGAGTATAAACGAGCATTACGAAACACACTGCGTGAGTGCGGCAAGTGTGAACGGCTCGTCCGTGACGCGAGATTCGTGCCGCGTGGGGCAGAGAGGAGTGAGTATGAGAAGCATTAGGCTGTGTGTGCGGTCTTCTGAATTGGGAATAGCGAACATGCATTATAAACTTATTTCAAATTAATCTGTTGGGGAGATAAAATGTGTAAGATAATGTTCATGTACTAATAAAATCATCTAAGAATGTATCTTTTATTCTCCATTACTGAAAGCAGAACCGATAAAGGAGCTCTTGATATGCGTTGTGACGCAGCTCTTGCAAATTACCTTTTTTGTTCATTGTCTGTCATTTCGAAGCTGAAGTTACATATGTTTTTCTTTAGTTTTAATTTGCCTAACTATCGATCTGACCCTGTACACGCCATAATCCCTCTCTCTCTCGCTTTCGGTTGTTTTTTTGTTTTTGTTTTTAATGGTTGGTGTTTGCGCAGTTGGATAGTGCTGATTGGGGAGAACGGACGGAGGTGTGTTCACTCTATTAGTTAGTAAGACTGCCACTCAAGGCTGTCACGCATGCTCTGGAACAGAGTAATATCACGTCCACATCGCAGGCTTTGCGATTAGAAAATCGCAACGTCTCAAATCGCGATTTCGATTAATACGCACAGCCCTATCGTCTAGTGTTTGAGGTACTCTGGTCTCTTCAAAATCAAACGACTTGAATGGAACACATTTATGACTACTGTGGTAATATAGTAGTGTTAATTTTTGTAAAAAAGAAAAAAAAAAGAAAAAGATAGAGATAGGTAGATAGATAGATAGACAGATAGACAGACAGACAGACAGACAGATAGATAGATAGATAGATAGATAGATAGATAGATAGATAGATAGATAGATAGATAGATAGATATACATATATACATGTGTGTGTGAGTGTGTGTTAGAGCTGGATGATATGGCCTCAAATTCTTGATTAATTGAACATTTTACCTTGATTACGATTAATGAATGATTATTTTATTTATTTATTTGCCCTCAGTTCACTGACAAGGTTTGTACTGTAAATATGCTCAACTATTTAAGAAGGGATATTTTTTCTAATGAAAACGTCTTATGAAAAAAAAAAGTCACATTTCAGTTTTAACGTAAAAATGATATTTTTCACATTAAAAATATGTAAAAGGCATATTTTTACCCTGCTCTGGTTGCTCAGATGACTCTGCATTTGAGTTCTATGTTGCTTCCATGTCGCTGACTGGATGGAGTCACATGACTACACACGCGGTAGTATGTTTTTAAGGGGAAAGTCAGGGTTGCTAATTCGGGCTGCTGCCGCGGTTGTTTTTTAGTTCGTTTTTTAATTAAACCGATCGCCCTTAACACGATTTTGATGAAGGGAACACCCGACAGAGGGGAAAACTCCAGGAAAAAACGCGACTGGGCTAGTTTAGTATTAACAAGATTTAAAAAAAACAAAATAACCAACGTGGGAAAATTATGTCGGTTAGAGGTTCTGAATTTCTGTTATGATTACTTTTCTATTAATCATCCAACCCTAATATATATATATATATATATATATATATATATATATATATATATATACACACACATATACATATACAGGCATTTGATCAGCTAGAGACAAAAAAGAAGGAAAATCTGACCACGCCCCAAGTCACGTCCACAAGCCCCATCCCCAGCACTTATTAAAAAAATATATTTTAGCACATTAAAAGATATATCTTATACTGTAAGAATACATACTATTGCCCTGTAAAAAAAAAAAAAAAAAGCAGCACTTAATAATCATGATAACAATATAATATAGTATATTATAATAAAGTACTATAATATATTATAGTAAAACATATAGTATATAGAATTATTGTTATTATTAAAGTACCTGCCAAAAGTTTGGAAACATTACAATTAATGATTCTGAAATAAATTTACATTTACATTTATGCATTTAGTAGACGCTTTTATCCAAAGCGACTTACATAGCATTCAAGTTACAGTTTTTACATTTTATCAGCTCTTGCTTTCCCTGGGAATCGAACCCATGATCTTAGCGTTGCTAGCACCATGCTCTACTATTTGAGCTACGGGAAATATATTCTGCTCATCAAGGCTGAATTTATTTGATTAAATTATTATTATTTTTTTTTTAAAAACAGCAATATTGTGAAATATAATTACAAATTTAAAAAAAAAAGTTTTCAATTTTAATATATTATAAAATGTAATGTTATTCCTGTGATGCAAAGCAGAATTTTCTTCATCACTACTCCAGTTTTCAGTGTCGCATGATCTTTTAGAAATCATTAGAATTTATTTGACTCTCAAGAAACATTTCAGATTATTATCAATGTTGAAAACAATTTTGCTGCTTCATATTTTGTGTGGAAATGGTGATACACTTTATTTTTCAGGATTTTTTGAAGAACAGTTTAATGAACAGCATTTATTTGCATTTATCAAATGTATTAATTAAATTTGTTAATGCATTTATTAAATAGAAATCATTTTAAATGTCTTCACTCACTTTTTTTTTTTATCAATTTCATGCATGACTAAAATTATTAATTTCCCTCTCTTTTTTTAATCTTATACAAATGTTTGAGTGGTATTGTTTCCACAAAAATATTAAGCAGCAAAACTGTTTTTAACATTGATAATAATGAGAAATGTTTCTTGAGCAGCAAATCAGCATATTAGAATGATTTCTGAAGGATTATGTGACACTGAAACTTCTCTTTGTAAACAACAACAGATATTGCATTCCTAAATGCAAATTAAAGCGGCTCAAACCAATCGCAGCGCAGCAACAGTACTGTAACAGCAGACATGTAGCGGGTCAGACTACAGCCTGTTATCTAGCAATCTCAAATTCTTACCGCCATTCACAGAAAGTTACCAGGTCGAGTAACACATTTCAGCGTTTATTAAATTATTATTATTCTTTAATATTATTCCAATTAGACATTTAGATTCAAGTTATTATTATCTAGTTCTACCTTCAGAAAAACTTAATTTGAGTTCTGAAAAATTTCAGCTCTGAACTTTTGCTAAGCTATTGCTAAATGGTCTTCTGGGTGGTCCAAAGTCAAAAAGCCCATCCCTGCATAAAGGTTGTAGCACAAACAGTGCAAGATGAAGCTGAATACTAAGGGCTATGGGTTTATTTACATCTCTTAAATATGATCAACAGCAAAAGTGATGCTTGTCTTAGCAAACACCCCTAATAAACAGATAAAAACAAACACACTGAATTTTCCAGCTGATGCTAACATTGTAGGCCAGGCAGCAGCAGTGCATAGCAGTACAGCACGATCCCCCCAGCCCAAGCCTTCAGCTTTCCGTTGTTTCCTGTTGGTTGGTCAGTGAGTAGAGATCAGTTCTTGCGCTGAAAACGACTGAGGGAGTGGGGGTCACAAAATAAAAGGAAACAAATGTATCAATGAGAAGCGAGAGAGGCAAAGGCCCTCGCGAGCGCGAGGGTGTCGGGCCCCCGCTACGCGCTGTGACACAGCAGAGGGGGTTATTAAAGAAATGTTCATGCCCCGCGTTGATATAGGGGAGGACGAGTGCACCTCTGTTGCCATCCTGTGACTTTCGTTCGATGTATTTTTGGATCATACAGCTGCAGCGAGTGCAGCCGGCAGTGTCAACCCCATTCTTGCTTCCCCTTAGTTGGCACATCCAATGTGGCGGACATGAAACGCGGCGTGATGTTGACTTTAATCATGTTAAACGCTGTAATTTTGCTCTTGTTTTCCATTGGGAACAATATTAAGCCAACCCTCTGTTTACGACGAAGTCGATTAGAGTGATAATTATATTATGAGGAGCCACACTTGTGGGTTCTGCGAGTGATTTTGCAATCTCGTTGCTTCCTCCGGAGTCTAGAAATGTTAATATAGTCGAGGGTTCGTAATAGTAAGGGAGAAAATGGTTTGCGATTTCTGTTGAGAGCAAAACATTTCCGCATAACAGCACAATTTTGTTTACGAACGAAACGGGAGGGGTTTCAAAGTGACAGAAAAACAAATAGATACGTCGGGGAGGGGCTCTCGCTCATTATTTTGATTTGTGACTCTTTCGTATTTTTCTCTGGCTTTGTCCACTGAGGTAGAAGGCATGAGTCTGTGTTCCACGCAAACAGCTTGTTAGCGGCTTGAGGTGAGCTGGTAATAACGACTGAATTCATTAGCGCTGGAGTAGAAATGATTGTGTAAAGGAGACAAAAAAGGCGAATGAGAGAAAGGAAGAGGAGGAGGAACCAGCGTTGCAGCAGCCTCTGACCCCGGCGCATTCGGTTGGCAAAGTGTCATTAAGAAGCGTGACGGCGACCTCCGTCACCCCGCCAGCAATGTGACCTCTTCACCCGCCACCTTCACTTCCTCCTGTGGGAGATGAGGGTATCTCAGGGGGCTTGAAAGTGCCACCTTGCTTCTTTCTAGTTTATGTTCTCATAAAGAGTCTGGAGGTCGGCGGGTCACTGTACAGTCGGCTTCCACAAAAATCATTCAAAAATCAATGATATTTCAGCATGTGGGTTTTTGAAGTTCTCAACTTTGTCATGTGGTCGAAATTCGTCAACTTTGTCGCAGGAGATCACTGAAAGTGTGAACAGCCCTTTTGTCAGATTATTACTGTATATACAAAAGAACAAGAATACGAAAAAGTAGCAGGGCGAAAAAGGCAGCAATTATCTTGTCTCAAAGAAGATGCCTACAGACAGAGAAGGAGCACGAACTGGCTCCGCTATAGACGCAATCGGAGCTGAAGCAATTAACATGACACCACAGAGAGAAGTGTGTGTGCGCGTGTATGTTCAAGGAACGTTTATCCGACAACCGATACAAAGACACAACAGAGCTCTTATTGAGTTGTCATTAACTTTTGTTATTGCTTGTGCTACTGCAAGCCGCAGCCTGTTTAAGGTGGTTTGATGATCCAAATGATTTATTAAAAAAATTTTTTTCAAAACATGTTAAAAACATCAAAAGATTCATGGAAGAATGTGCTAAATTTCCTTTATGTTGCAGTGTTACCTTCATCCTCAACATAAATAAAATGATACATAAATAAAAACTAATATAGAAAAAAAAATTAAAAAATAAATAAATAATCATTTTCAATTATATAATGATGTAGTAATAAATAATGTAGTAATAAAATAATAATGAATCATAAATACAAATAATTAAAAGAATAATAAAACATATACATACATATATATATATATATATACATATATATATATATATACATATATATATATATATACACCACAAAACCAGTCATAGGGGTCAATTTTTTGAAATTGAGATTTATACATCATCTGAAAGCGGAATAAATAAGCTTGTATAATTTGTTAGAATAGGACAATATTTGGCTGAGATACAACTATTTGAAAATCTGGAATCTTAGGGTGCAAAAAAAATCTAAATATTGAGAAAATCGCCTTTAAAGTTGTTCAAATGAAGTTCTTAGCAATGCATATTACTAATCAAAAATTAAGTTTTGATAAATTTACGGGTTGGAAATTTACAAAATATCTTCATGGGACATGATCTTTACTTAATATCCTAATGATTTTTGGCATAAATGAAAAAAATCAATCATTTTGACCCATTCAATGTATTTGCTATTGCTACAAATATATCTGTGCTACTTATGACAGTCATATAGTAGCACAGGTATATTTATTTATTTATTATATATATATATATATATATATATATATATATATATATATATATATATATATATATATATATTTATTTATTTATTTATATATATATATATATATATATTTATTTATTTATTTATTTATTTATTTATTTATATATATATATATATATATATATATATATATATATATATATATATATATATATATATATATTTAAATACCACACAAAATTCAAAATTATAAAGCTATTTATCATATTTATGGCTTTGTGGCAAATTAAAACGCTGACAGGGCATGCAAATAAATAAACAAATATTTAAAACTGCTGGCCTGAAATGCTTATTGAAAAAAAATATTTTGTGGCACCGCAAAAAAAAAAAAAAAAAAAAAAGACTCAATCTTGGCCTGAAGGAATGACACAAAGAGGACCGTGTTCTGCACTTGCCTAACAGAAAGAGAGAGGAGAACAAGGAAGAGGGAGAGAGAGAGAGATAGAAAGAGCTGAAGGTCTAATCCAGATCAATTGTTTTCTGTTTCTGAATCTCTCTCTCTCTCACTCTCTCTCTGTGTTTCTCTGGTATCGGGTCTCAGCAGAGGCACCTTTAGAGATCCTAATAGCGGCACATGGTGTCGGTCTCTCTTTTCTCTGGTTTCTTACCTTCAGGAGATCTATTTCTTTGATGCAATCTTGCCGAGCTTTGGCATCCATCAAGTCGAATATCTATCAAAAGATCAAAAGGGAGAGAGAAAGAGGAAGGAGAAAGAGAGTTATGGCATAAAGACAGAAAAAGAAAAAGCGAGTAAAAATGTTACTGGTACAGGGTGGTAGAGCAAGAAGGAGGGGGTACGTCACAATGAAACCTGGGACCCCCAACTCCTGCCCCACCACATCTACACCCCTCCTGCCTCAAGCATCCCTATTTTCCCAGATTCACCTGCGTTAATGGGTCAGGAGAACTGTGCGAGACAACAGGGTTCATTTTTAGTTCATGCAATTTTATTTAATGTTTCTCTGAAAAAAAATCCATACATTTAAATCAAACTAACTTATTTATTTATTTATTTATTTATTTATTTTTAATATATTAATTTGACTCAATTTACTAAAAAAAAATAGTGTTTTTATATTTTAATTTCTAGTTTTCATATTTAATTTAATGATCTCTGAATTTATTTATTTGTATTGATTTAATTATATTTTAATTTAATACTAAATATATATTTTATTTCTTTTAATACACATTTATTGAATTTATTTATTTGCATTGTTATCTTTTTATTTATTACAAATTATTATTTATATGTGTTTTATTTATTTGTATTAATACATTAATTTTATTTATTTAATACCAAAATACAATTAAATGAATATTTTGAATTATTTAAATTTAAAAAAAAAAGTTTCATGTCTGCATTCTGACAACACAATTTATTTTGCTGTAACTGTCTGACTTTACATTATGTCGTACTTGTTGTAAAAAAAAACAAGATTGTTCGTGCTGTTTTAAAATATCAAAAGATTATTTGCCGACAGTATGTTAGATGTATCTGTTAAAACACTGTTTTGATCATGTCTGTCCTGATTATAATAAAGCACACAGCGTAAACAGCAAACAGAAAATGTTATGAGCATCTCAAGGCAAAAGTCTAAAAATCAAGCCAAAACTTTCAAACATAAAGCGAGTGAAACTAGTCCAAATATTACATTCTTCCTTCATGCAATCAGGGTTGCACAACATTTGCGTCAGGAAAAATCGCATATAATAATTATCCTAATCTCAAAAGGTGGAAATGTTGTCCATAGTGGACGTCCAACCTGACAGCTTTGAACCACGTACAAAATCAGAAGAATTGAAGTTGATTTGCATTGGCAGTATGTATGAAATATTATGCATCTGCAGCTCTAACGCTTGAATTTTCAAGTCAACAAGTGCACGAATGAACTGCATTATGGGATATATTCACTGAGTCAAGACTGTTACTACCTGTCATTTTTAATGGCATATACAAAAATGCCAATTGTTTCTGGGCTCATCATTAGTGTTAATAAAGTCAGCGATAGTGCTGGGGTTGACCGCTGTGTGTGCGTTAGGAAAGCAGAAGCGATAGTAACTGGGCACCGCTCTTTTAATCTATAGCTTGCCAATTATTTCTTACAGCACGTCTGCTTTGCACATCCAGAGGAAACTGTGGAGCTTTTTTGTGCTGGCTGTGCCTGTGAATATGTTTTATGGCAGGATTCAATCGTGATTATCAGTGCAAGAGCCAATCAGATGCCTTCTTCTGTTCAAAAGAAATTTGCACAAATATTGATGCCTGTGTTTATGAAAACAGTGTTTTGGTGCTTTCCAATCAGTCAAATCCAGTTCTGTTGTATCTTATAAGATTGTTTTTATTATGTGAAATTCATGACTTAATGTTCCAATAAATAAATAAATAAATAAATAAATAAATAAATAAAATACCGATTCGCTAAGCCATTGACTTCGAAAGTCGTATAAAGTCATATAAAAAGTGTTTACAATTTCTTTCAGCTGTGTAATCGTGTGTTGCAGCAGAACAAATGTTATTAATCAAAACACAAAATACAATAAACTACCATCCAATCATGAATCTCTCAAAGTGGCTTTTGGACAGTTTAGATTTATGCTTCAGTGTTTAATAGAATCTGATGCCATACCAAATATTACTATGTATTTATTTGCAATTATTTTGTTAATTACACAGACTTAAAATTGTTCGCAACTGAATATTTACAATATATTTACTTGCAATAACAATGTTAATTAAAAATGCTTGAACAACAATATTAAATTGTGATATTAACAATGTTATGTGTAGGGATGCACAATATTGGATTTTTGCCAGTATGCCAATATTTTTCGACTCATTTTGGCCGATAGCCGATGCCGTTACCGATATATATTTCCCTATGTTTTGAAACAACACCAAGTCTCTCCTGTGCAGAGATTATAAAGAAATTATTTTTAATTTTGGTTAGTGTTTAACAAAAACCTACTTGTTAGAATTAAACAAACAACAGTGAAGTTCTTTTATAATGAGAGTATATTGAAAGCTTTGAAAATAGCTATAAATCAACTATAACTCAATCACTGCTTTTTTTATTTATTTTTTTTTTGCAGTGGGAACCTTAACATTTTATTTGAAGATTTAACATTTGTATTCTGAAAATCTTTCAGAGCTCCTTGTATTTACATTTTCATTATCCATTTGAAAAAAAAAAAAAAAAACATATTAATGAATAAATCTGTATAAAATTATTTCATTTACAAGTCATTTTTGTGATTTTTATTCATGTAAGCTATAGCTTCTCACCTTTAAATCAAAACATATGACATCAGTTACTGCTTTATTTAATCAAACACAATCTTAAAGTTTTTTGTGTATTTTACTTTCATTTTATTACAAGTATTGCATTACAATCAATACAATGTAAATATTTAATAACAATGTCAACATTTAATTATACAAACTTAAATAACATTAAAAAACCTGGCATTTTCAAGCCATTTCAGAGCAAATACATTGGCCAAAATATCAAGAAATTGTGTAAAAATTTCAAAAATCAATCAATCAATCAATCAATCAATCAATCAATGTTAAAAACATGTATATATTCTTGGCTAAAAAGACCTAATATATTTAGCTATAATGAGAGTTATTTTAGTATCACTGAGATACTATTACAGTTTTTTTATATTTTGAGTTTTTTTTTTTTTTTTGTATTTTCCATTTTTAAATTTTAGTAATTTTGTTTTTGTCATTTTACTAGTTTTTTAAAATGTCTAAATAGTCTTTATTCATTTTTATTTTAGTTTTAGTTATTTTAATTACTTTGACAAGAAGCAGAAAAGAAAATAAGTCTAAGTTTTTTATATATATTTAAATTTTTATTTCAAGTAACATTTATTTTATTTCAAGTAATGAAAATTTTACATCAGACTTTACTGACATATCATTGCAGAGATATTGTAAAATATACTTATTTCATGAATAAAGACAGTTCTTACCTGCACTTTTTTCAAAGCTACCGGTGTATGGTCTAGTATGTACGTAGCTCGATAAACCTCGCTGAACTGTCCCCTTCCGATCTTCTTTATAATGTGAAAATTGGCTAAACTGTTATAGCCCATATCCTGCTGGATTTTCTGAAAATGAAGAACAAAACATAACATTTCAAGAAAGCGAAATGCACATCACAGCTTTCATTTTGTGCTTTT
Organism: Spinibarbus caldwelli; assembly: GCA_039654775.1. NCBI lineage: Eukaryota > Metazoa > Chordata > Actinopteri > Cypriniformes > Cyprinidae > Spinibarbus > Spinibarbus caldwelli. Next base: position 13,091,999 of record CM077231.1, read on the forward strand.
CCATTCATCTTAAAATGACAAAACATGTCCCCACAGATCGGCCACTACGAGCCAAACTCCATGATTGCTTGTGTTTGTACGCCAAGAGAAGAAAGAAAACTCTGGAGGGCATCTGGGAAAGGTGTCATTAGGGCGATATGTCAGGGCAAGAGAGTGTGGGAACAAATCAACATTAAGCATCCACTTTGAATTCAAAGCGCAATATGAATCTTTGCCGTATACTGTCTGGACGAATCAGGCGAGTGGTGACATCCCTACTTCTGAAGTGACTTATGCTGGACCAGTTAGTGACAAACCGCCTCGAGTGCTCTTCCCAAGAATTCGTGCAGCGCCTTGACACTTGCGCTCTAAAATTAAAAATCTAAACAAAACCCGGAATTAGCCCCTCGGAGATGGCGTGAGCAAATAAATTAATTAATTAACACTCTGACCTTTAGAGGCTTTACAAGTGTAAACTTTAATCCCGCAAACGTTCTGGCAACTGGAGGTGACATGTCATGTCGTGGAGAACTACCCAAGGATGGCCATAAGACGGCCTTGAAGGCAAATTACATTGTGAAGATGCAAAAGGGAGGGGGAAGGATGACACAGTTGTATTCTTGTAAACATGCTAAATCTCTTTTATTTATAGTCATGGAATGTATTTTCATATTATGGTTCCATATTAAGCTTAAGCTTCGCTCAACTCCCCGAAAGTGTCATCCATTAGGATATTCAGTCGTATCAATAAACGACTTACTTTCCGTCTTTCTTACAATACTAGAATACTTGGACAATCTATCAAATCCATCAACATTATTGTGTAAAACTGTCTGATTTATATATAACAGGTTGAACTGAAAGAAATGAGTTGCAGGAAGCACTGCAACTTGACTAGACGCCGGAGGGGAGGATGTAGATCAAGGGGCGACCAATTTAAGAATTTCATTGTTTTCTAACTTGACAGCTTTAAGGGGAAAAAAAAGGTGTGAGCCAAAGAATTGCCCCATCCAATTAACACACTGAGGTAGCTTGTTTTTCCATGTGACAACACGCTCTCAGCCCCTTCTTCCAGGGACACATCTGGTGCAGCAGAAGCAGCACTCTCTTTCTGCCACTGCAGCGAAGAGAGAAAGCTGGATCTGACTAAATTTAACAATATCAAGCTAATATCCAAGACACTAGGTTTCTCGGCAACGTGTAGTTATTTTGTGTCAAATCCAGAGAGGCTTGTGAAAAAAAATGGTTATTTGAACACAATAACAAGTTGGAAAATTCATGTTTTTTCAAGGTTATACAAACCAAGAAAAACATAATAAAACACCTAGCGGGTCAAGGACGAATGTATTCATTAATTAACAATACTCTTGTTGTTGTTTACTAAAGCTAAATCTATTAAAATAGTTTTTGTTAATTAAAATCTAAAATAAAATATAAATATTAGATTAAAAGCATTCATAACTAAAATGAAAAATTTTGCTTTGGCAACTAATTAAAATATTAAAACTGCATAAAATAAACAATAATAATAATGATAATAATAATAATAATAATAACGACAAAGCAAATAACAAAAATAACCGAAACTTAAAATTAAAACTGAAAATATAAAATAAAAGCTAACTTAAAATATTACAAAAGTATAATGTTGTTAAAGTAGTTTGTTAATTAAAATATAAAATAAAATATGAATATTAGATTAAAAACATTCATAATGAAAATGAGATGTTGCTTTTCAACTAATTAAAATGACTAAACCTGAAAAAATAAACAATAATAATAATGCAAAAGTAAATAAAAATCACTGAAACTCAAACTAAAATTAAAACTATATAAAAATATAAAATAAAAGCTTAAAATATTAAAATAGTATAAATGATGCTAAAATAACACTGACTAAAGTATTAAAACTACTTACCTTTATATATATTTATATAATATAATCAATCAATAACTGCTACACTTTCATCAGTCAAATAAAAACCATGTGGTGCAGGAAAACAAAACAGGAAATTACATCATAAAGGACCCACACAGACGTCATGTGGTGCAATTAATGATACATATTAATTAACTAACACATACTTAATACATAATATTTGTCTTAAAAAAAAATATCTTAGAAAATACTTCTATTTTCTTATAAATATTTACATTATTTTTAAGTTACACCGAATGATTTAGAGACATGAAATGTAAACTTTTGAAAATAGCATATACAGGTACAGCTCAATAAATTAGAATGCCGTGGAAAAGTTCATTTATTTCAGTAATTCAACTCAAATTGTGAAACTCGTGTATTAAATAAATTCAGTGCACACAGACTGAAGTAGTTTAAGTCTTTGGTTCTTTTAATTGTGATGATTTTGGCTCACATTTAACAAAAACAGACCAATTTACTATCTCAACAAATTAGAATATGGTGACATCAACTCAGCTAATCAACTCAAAACACCTGCAAAGGTTTCCTGAGCCTTCAAAATGGTCCCTCAGTTTGTTTCACTGGGCTACACAATCATGGGGAAGACTGCTGATCTGACAGTTGTCCAGAAGACAATCATTGACAACCTTCACAAGGAGGGTAAGCCACAAACATTCATTGCCAAAGAAGCTGGCTGTTCACAGAGTGCTGTATCCAAGCATGTTAACAGAAAGTTGAGTGGAAGGAAAAAGTGTGGAAGAAAAAGATGCACAACCAACCGAGAGAACCGCAGCCTTATGAGGATTGTCAAGCAAAATCGATTCAAGAATTTGGGTGAACTTCACAAGGAATGGACTGAGGATGGGGTCAAGGCATCAAGAGCCACCACACACAGACGTGTCAAGGAATTTGGCTACAGTTGTCGTATTCCTCTTGTTAAGCTACTCCTGAACCACAGACAACGTCAGAGGCGTCTTACCTGGGCTAAGGAGAAGAACTGGACTGTTGCCCAGTGGTCCAAAGTCCTCTTTTCAGATGAGAGCAAGTTTTGTATTTCATTTGGAAACCAAGGTCCTAGAGTCTGGAGGAAGGGTGGAGAAGCTCATAGCCCAAGTTGCTTGAAGTCCAGTGTTAAGTTTCCACAGTCTGTGATGATTTGGGGTGCAATGTCATCTGCTGGTGTTGGTCCATTGAGTTTTTTGAAAACCAAAGTCACTGCACCCGTTTACCAAGAAATTTTGGAGCACTTCATGCTTCCTTCTGCTGACCAGCTTTTTAAAGATGCTGTTTTCATTTTCCAGCAGGATTTGGCACCTGCACACACCGCCAAAAGCACCAAAAGTTGGTTAAATGACCATGGTGTTGGTGTGCTTGACTGGCCAGCAAACTCACCAGACCTGAACCCCATAGAGAATCTATGGGGTATTGTCAAGAGGAAAATGAGAAACAAGAGACCAAAAAATGCAGATGAGCTGAAGGCCACTGTCAAAGAAACCTGGGCTTCCATACCACCTCAGCATTGCCACAAACTGATCACCTCCATGCCACGCCGAATTGAGGTAGTAATTAAAGCAAAAGGAGCCCCTACCAAGTATTGAGTACATATACAGTAAATGAACATACTTTCCAGAAGGCCAACAATTCACTAAAAATGTTTTTTTTAATTTATTTTTTTATTGGTCTTATGAAGTATTCTAATTTGTTGAGATAGTGAATTGGTGGGTTTTTGTTAAATGTGAGCCAATATCATCACAATTAAAAGAACCAAAGACTTAAACTACTTCAGTCTGTGTGCATTGAATTTATTTAATACACGAGTTTCACAATTTGAGTTGAATTATTGAAATAAATGAACTTTTCCATGACATTTTAATTTATTGAGATGCACCTGTATGATAACCACATATGGCACGTGTGCTTTAAACTGGATTTTTAAAAGATTTTCCCTTTGTTGATTGTGGACAGTCTAATTTGTCATTGACCCATAGATGATACATATGTATGGTGTTGATTTGGTCAGCAGCGGATGGTCCACAGTGGGCCAAGGCATTGCTTTCACTCCCCGCATGGTCGCTTGACAAATGTTAGCATGAGCCTCTAAAGCGGCATGACAAGCGCATGCTGAGAGCAAAGTCGAGCTAATGTGTTCTGGCATGCGGCTCACTAATCACACATTTACATATGCAATGACCTACATTTGCATGTCAGCTCGCGCACTGTCCGGCCTGATTAACGACGGGCACCTCCCAGCACCGGGGAGGCCGGCATAGCGGCGGGAGGAGGCCAGAGGGTGGCGGCTTTTTTGGCAGCCGAAGGGACACACTGCCAGCCAGGATTAGGCTTGACGTGGCCTGAGCTCCAGACACTTCATTAGAGGTAATCTGTTTAGCAGTGGGCAGTGTATGTAAACTTCACAGGCCATTTGCGGCACCTTTCTGCCCCCTGGCCTCGCCTTCAAAGGGCAGCAGGGGTGCCCTGACTGACAGCTTGTCTCATCCGTGGCTTTGCGCTGTCACACAATTTAGAGCACTGAGCTGACACGAGATGAACCGCAGCAGCCGAGGATCTCCACGACCGCCAGGTCACTCGACAGCGGCATGACACGGTTTGTACAGATTGCAGCTTGCAGGAGGGGTGGGAGCTCAAAGGGCTCGTTGCCGCTCTACATGAAGTGGAGAAAACAAAAATAACGCACTGAGGTGGGAGGAAAGGGGCCAAGAACTGCTTGAATTGGGATGCCGAACAACTTTCACGAAAAGCTTTTCATTTAGATGTGGTCACGTTAGTGAAAATATGGGGGGCAAAAAGCCTGTCTGTTGTCAATAGTGTACTGATGCATGAAGCAGAGCTCACACAGAAGTTACTTTAAGCAGCTTTCTGTTGGTCAGTGTGGCAATTCATGTGACCAACTTGAAAATGAGCGAAATCTGCATGGGGAACTTTTTCTCCCTTACGCGAAACTCCTGATTGCGCAGATTTCTATCAGAATGACTTGATTTTGCCAACAAAATTTCGCAAAGCAACTCTGTGGGAAGCGGAACGCAAAAATAACGCATGGAGGTGGGAGGAAAGGGGCCAAAAATGGCTTGAATTGGGATACCGAACAACTTTCACACAAAGCTTTTCATTAAGATGATGCATGAAGCACAGCTCACACAGAAGTTACATAAAAACCAAGCCGCCATCTGCTGATCAGTGTGACAATTCATGTGACCAATTTAAAAACGAGCGAAATCTGCATGGGGAACTTTTTCTCCCTGACACAAAATGATTTTTATCGGAATGATTCGATTTCACCAGCAATTTTTCGTCGAGCAATGGTAGTGTGACCGTGACAAAGGGCTCATTGCTGCTCTGTGGGATGTGGAGAAAACAAAAATAACGCACAGAGGTGGGAAAGCAGTGGCCAAGAATGTCTTGAATTGGGATGTGGAACAACTTTTGCGCAAAGATTTGATGCGGTCACATTAGTCAAATGCCCGTGAAAAAAAGTCTATTATCAATAACATAGCAGTGTATAATAAAGCTTACTAGGGCTGTCAAAATGACTGAAAAGCTAAATTCGAATTTTCTACTTAAATATTATCAAAATTCAAAAGTTCAGTTAGGGGGAAAAAAGATTTTGGTTTCTCTCCTGAAGCCACAAGAGGGCGCATCGAGCAAAATATTATGCACGTTTCTTCAAAGCGTAATAAAATAACACGACTATCTTTGAAAAAAGTGCATAATGTTTAAAATAATGATTATAAACCATATATAATTAATAAAGTTGCTTAAACATTTAGAAAGAAACAGCACCATGCATGTATGTATAGTTTAATACAAAGGACCAAAAACCAATCACAAAGAGTAGGCTACTTTCTTCATTTAAAAACTTGACACGCAGTGGGATGGGGAAAACCCGCCATAAAGTCTTGACAAGATTTTTAAAAGTTGAACTTACATTAATTTTACATGGTTTTCTAAACATGCGGCTCTCGTGTGAGACGCGAGTGCAACGCTGATAGATGTTCCTATAGAAAATGCGATAAATATGCGTTCTGTGTGAACGGCTTGGTTTCAGTTTCGCCGTAAACAACAACATCTCCACACTGATGCTCTCATTTTCCGCAATATTTTGAATGAACAATGTAGCAGTGCCGCATCTAATGGGTTCAACAAGATAGGCTAACAAAAGCATTAAAATGCAATGACAGCGACATCGTCGTCACATCTCGTGTGCCACTGATAAGGCTGCCTGACACACACCTAAAATTCAAATTCAATGGTTTGCATTCGAATGTGGATTTTTTGTTTTTAATTCGACGAATATTCGGAATTCAATTTTTTTTTTGACACCCCTAAAGCTTCTCTCGAAACTCCCAGTCACATGGATTCCTATGGGAATGACTGGATTCCCCTGTGAAATTTCGACGTGCAATGGTAACCACAAGTATACTTATATTTTGATGCAAACGCTTAGCATACAGCCAACTGAACAGCCTTTCAAAGAAGACTATGAGCGAACAATGCGCTCATAATGTGCACTAGAAAGTTTGATCCTTGTTTAGTGTCTGCGCTATTTCTCTCCAGAAGTCATGATAGAAATAGATGTCTCTGTACTTAATCAATCTAGTGCTGCGCATATATCTTTACCCCTTTACATAAGAGCTTGTCAACACGCATGACTCTTATTGTTGCTCAGCCAATACTTTTTGTTGTTCCACCTCAGTTTCTTTTCGACAGGCCTGTGCATTGCTGCCACCTTGTTGTCAAACAAACTAGTGCAAAAAAATCTCAAAGTGCATGTCCAAACAGTGTTCACAGAGTATGCCGAAAAAGGGCAAAAAAGATTGCCCATGCAAATTTTGTTAGAAAAATCCAACTGTGCACATACAGTAAGTGTATGTACTACACTGATGTACAGTGTATTTGATTAAAAAAAATAAATAAATGCAGTATACTTCGGGCTTTAGACTTGAACCGTTGCTTTGGTTAAATAAAAAAAAAGGTCAGAGGGGACAGAAGATGCAGCAGAGCATGCTGGGTAAATGACTCAAAGGGACAACACATCACAGGAGCAACAGCAAAGGATGGAGGGTTGGCCAGTGGTGACACAAGTGTAAAAAGAGAAATGCAGACATGCGGCCACATGACAGGGGATGCGAGATAGGAGGAGGAGGAGAATGACGGAGGACGGGGCGGCAGCAGTGTGGAGACTAGGTGTGAGCTGACAGCACAACGCTGCCAGCGGCTGCCAAGGAAAGGACAACCGAAGCGCTGAAGAGGTGGTAGAGTAGCAAGACGGGCTTGGTGGTGGTGGTGTTGGTTGGTGGGTGCTGGAGGGGGGGATTTTCGTGGTGGGGGGGAACAAGGCAGGAGATCCTGTTCGCATCCTTTTCATCAACGTCTCTCTCCAGGCCCGGCCCATGCAATATTTATACCTCCTTCGCACCGCTCCTCTTCAATCTGCTCCAGTATTTAAAGCCCTTGCTTTACAAGGGGATTTTGCTCCGTCGAAAAATGTGCCGTGACGATTAAAATCGGATCTGAAGATCTCGCCCTCCCACTCGCTCTGAGAGCAAATGCGCCATCAAATATGCACGCCTTACCGACTCATCCGGCATCTCCTATGCATATCCATCAAACCTTGGGGACTTTAAGATATGCTATCGGCGTATGTGTGATTGCATAAACAGTTCAGCATTTTTAGTTGCTTTTTTTCTTCCAAGGGAATACAAGTCGATCTTGGATGCTTGTTGAGAGTCTTGTAAAAGTCATTCTCTTAAGCTGTCACAATGTAATCCATTGCCAGACTTACCTTGAGTGTTGCGTTCTAACTAATGTCAAATGTCTCTCATGCTTTATTGATGACAGCGGGCCTGTAGTTTTCACCGCCTAGCTATATTCGACAACTATCAAATTTAGTACAACAAGACCTTTCAATGATCTCACTGAAGGTCAAACGATATTGGCTTTTGCCTAATAACTAAGGTTAAAAAAAAGCCACATTCCAATTTATCGGCTAATACCATTTAATAAAATAAGTATGTTTAAAAATTTCAAGAGACTACATGAGCCCAGAACATATAAAATCCCAGAAGCAGTTTATTGTTTAATCAAAAATCCCATAATTAATTGGGAAGCAACCCAGTATTTAAAAACGGTATTTGGAATTTCACAAATATCGGACTCCAGTAGTCTCTATGCTTGGGTCGTTCCGTCCCATTTAAAATACTTAAACATATTCAACATACTCATTTTAAAAGCTACTGGATTTAGCATTTTTCCCACATGAGTTATCGGTATCTGCAAAATTCAACATATAAGACATTTGATGTTTAAAGTTTGAACGCGATGCTCAACATAAGTCTAGCAATGGATTACTTCATGACAGGTTAATACACTTATTTTCTTGGAGAAAAAAACAACAATAATTAAAATCCAAACTAAACATGCTTGATTAAAGTTTTTTACTTTTGTGAAAACACAATAAAATGCTTAGAATCTGAATTGTGTGTGTATGATTCTTATTCAGAAAAAAAAAAAAATTTGAATTTGAATTTTCAATAACTTGTGATTACGTTAACGGTTCTTGAACAGTTATTTAAAGAGTTCTCTCTTCCGATGAAAAAAATTACGATTTCATGCATTTAGCAAGACCTTCAACAATAACAAGGCTGAAAAACACTAAGGACTTAAACATTAGTGGTTATATTGGTTGTATTAATATAACGTCCAATGTTTAATGTGTTTTTATAATAACATCCCATATTAGTAATCATACAATACTAATAATTTTAGTCCACTAAAAAAAAATAAAAAAAAAGACAGAAATCACTTAGGCCTAGACATATACATTCACCAGACGAAGATGTTTTACCACTGACCAAAAGAAACGTTATATTTTCTCAAGATGAAAAACGCAAAGAATGTGACGAGGCAAGTTTCTATTTTTTCCTTTCAATTAAAAAAAAACTATATTCTTCTATATTAAAAACATCCACAGTAAGAATAAAAGAGTGGTCAGTGATGACTGATTTACACACAAGAAAGATGCTGCCCATGTTTTAAAACAAAACAAAAAAAAAAAAAGTACTGTATTTGATAAATAAATGAAGATACCAAAGGTTGGTATCTGATGTTCAAAAAGCTTGTATCGGCAGCGATTACTCAGTAAAAAACGTTCAACCTCTAATTTGAACATAACTCATCACCTACCACAAGACGACTTACAATAATGGAGTCGGATGATTGGAGGGAATTAGTCTGGAGGGTGTGAAAAGGAAGTACGACAAAAGAGAGATTAAGAGAGCGAACGAGGAAGAGAGAGAGAGAGCAAAAGACTGCTAAAAGCAGCAGATTTCCAACACCTCTGTCTCTGGCACTGGAAACACATGATGGCTCCTGTGTGCATGAAACGCTGCTTGTGCAGAGAGCAGAATCTCATTATCACCTCTCACCCGGCACAGCGGAGAGACAGCCGGATCAGACCGCTGCCTGTCTCTGCGGGTGGATTGACTGACACGGGGAGATTTGACGGGGGCAGATGTGGATGTGGAAGAGGGCGACAGGCTCGTGCTACATGCTGCTAAGCAAGCAGGTGGTGAGTCAGGATGGTAGAAGCCAAAAAAAAAACAAAAAACAAAAAAAAACAAACTCAAGTGGCTTTGTAGAACGCCTATATAACGAGATTACAAAGAAAGTTTGGTTAGAATGTATGTGTGTTTGTGTTTATGTATGAGAGTACACAAACCTGTGGCTGAAACACTGGCACCGGCGGCTGCTGGCCTTGTGATTGGGCGTCCATCGTGACAGCAGCAGTTCTTTACACCCCTGCGAAACAAACAAACAAACAAAATAAGATGCGCCGACCATTCCCAGCACGGCCACAGGAGCAAACCTCCCTTCTTGTAATAATCTCCAGTGAAGGCGGACGTGTGAATCTGGTTATAGAATTAGGGTCTAGAGCAGCGCTCCTGACAATCACACGCTGCTGTGGAAACAGTCGGCCAGCGTCACCTCGCCCGAGGAACCCGATCCGCTGACAACACGACACCCATTGTGTCAATGAGACCTGTCAAAGAGCCACGGCACTGGAGACCCTTCAAATTGAATAGTAAATCTCAATTGTTAAAACTTGGAGCCCATTCGTCGAGCACCAAAGCGAATTATTGCAAAAGAAAACCATTGGATGTGTGTAACCAAGTACAATGTGGTCAGAATACTAAAGACACACAATTAGAGTTGAAGACGAGAATATATACTAGAGCAGGTACAGTACCAGTTCCAACACCAAAAACCAACATAATAATCAGCTATGCCTTTATGGTCTCTAAATTAGTCAGTTAGTGATATCCTGATAAATATGTGCCCAAATATGGCCATTAAGACATTTTTGATAGGGTTGTGAATTGTAAGTATGATTAAATGAACTAAAAAGATTTTTTTTACTGAAACTGAAATTAAAGATTTCATTTAGACAAAATCCAAAATGGAAATGGAAGTTTTGGTAATTAAATTAAGTAACTGGGTAATTAAACCCTTTATGCTGTTCAGGGTGTCGTGTTCTAGTGCAGTTCCTCGACAATGAACTGATTCTCAATATTTCAGATGAACAAATTTGGTTGACGATAGCCACTGACTTCCATTGCATTTTTGTCCATACAATAGAAGTCAATGGCTACCGTCAACTATTTGGTTACCAATATTCTTCAAAATATCTTCTTTTCTGTTCAACAGAAGAAAGAAACTCATACAGGTTTTGGAACAAGTAAATGATGACTGATTGAGTTTACATTTTTGGGCAAATCATGCCTCTAAATGTTATTCTGGCAAATATTTTGAACATTTTTTTATGATAAACTTTCAAAATTTTGCATTGCTTTTGTTTAGATATCAATGCTACAAGAAAAATCATATTTACATCAACAGCAGCACATATAGTATATTGAGCAAGCACTACAAACTAGCAACTGATTCCTTCTGACTCTAAATGAAGAATGAAGTCAGATTTTGAAAATACTTAAGTGCTCAAATTTAGTGCTTTTCAAAAGAATGAAAGCATGCCTCTTTCAGTGACCCAAAAGTAAACCCAGTGCTTTTTGCATTCATATTATACCTGGCCTTAAGTGGACTCACTTCTGTTTTTGTAATAAAAATAAGAATTAATAATAAAATAAAACTACTAAATACATTAAAAAAAAAACATTTATTTATTTATTTATTTATTATTTATTTATTTTATATTATATTTAATTTTATTTTACTTTTTAACGCTACAAAACCAAAATAATTCTGGCTTATATTTTTCACTTTTATATTTTATGTTAAAACCCCAAGCCTTTATTTTGGCTTAAAACTGAAAGAAGAGCTTCAAGTTTCAGTGTATAGCTGGCAACACTTTTAATATGTTCTCGCTAAAAATCTGGCTAAAAAAAAAAAACTGCAAATCTCTGTCTTTAAAATGGAAATTTCATGATCTCCGTCCACACTACACAACCGAAAATGCATGTCATACAACCATTCATGTAAACAATTATTGTTTACACGGTCATCAAGGATACGCAGAGCGAATGTGGGCAGCCACATCATCGTTTTCAGAAATCTCCGTTTTTGTCTGTTTATACTGAAACGCAACCCAAGTTTTCAAACTAAAATGGGGTCTGCGGTGTTTTCGAAAGTCTACGTTTTCGAAGGTCAGAAAAGATGGAGTGGCGTAACCATAGCAAAAGTTATGCGTTTTAAAACGAAAATGCACTAGTGTAAACGTAGCCTTAAAGTAGGGCTGCTCGATAATAGTTAAACTGATAATCACGATTATTTTGATAAAAATTATAATCACGATTATTTGAAACTTGACAAATTGACATTATTGAAACATGGTGAAAGTTTGATCATGGCAGATTTGGTAACACAAGCAGCAAAAATGTGAAAAAAAAAAAAAACATTGGCTGTAAGACACTTTCATGTAAGCAGAAATCGCTGTGGAGAGATTGCTAAACTCCAGCAGTTTTCATATAATCAGCACTTGTTCCACCATCAGTCAGCGCACGCACAGGGTTTCCAGATTGCACAGATCAAGTAAAACACCACGCAGAAAGTGTATCTTAAAAGGAGAAAAACTCTGTATTGGTGATTTAATCTCTTCATATCTGGCAACCACAAGCATAAACACTAGTGAAGAGTTGTTACCAATACAAGATAACGCAAATGCCAAATTAAAAACACGTTTTCAGGATAAATAACGAGCCGGCCAATATCGTGGCGATTGTTTTTAATTAATCGAGAAAGGTTGATATCGTTATCGAGATTAAAATACGATTAATCGTGCAGCCCTACCTTAAACTGATTCATCCGGCATCTGCCAATAACTGTTTCCACATAGGTAACAAAATTAGCTAATTAACAACAAGTGGTCATTCCATCTAGCACCAGAAACAACATTCAACAACCCTGTCAATGAAAAATGGACATATTGTTTTCAAATATTTTTGGCAGTATAAGTATTGCGTAAAATGTATTAGTTTAAATTCAGAATAAATTCAAATTTAATTCAGAAAAATGTGCACGTTATTCGGTATCATTAAATAATATTATATGTGTCATCCTGCTCTATAGATATCTGTTTTTGGCTATTAAAAACAGGTCGCTTAACCACAAATGTCAACCCAAAGATTCCTTCATTACTTTTACACATACACAAAAAAAAAAAAAAAAAACCTTCAATAACAGTTGAGTCTAGTGCTCCTGGAAAGCCTACAGAGACATTAATGTGGGCACAATAAAGCGTACGTGCGTGTTAGAAACAGCGAAGATGTGTCGTCTTTGCAGAGCCGACGATGAGAAGGAATAAATTAGGCCTGAGCTTTCGTCGGTGACAGAGAGCAAATACAAAAGACGGCTGCGCACTTTTCTTTACATCAAGCCGGGAGATGGGCCTGTGCGTGCCACAGCCATCAAAATTTTTAATGATTGCTCGGTTGTCACTTCACTGCGGCGTGCAGCTCGGGTGAGCTCGTCGTGTCCTCACTGTACTGAAAGAATATGAGTGAGGGTTAAAAAAAAAAAAAAAAGGAAACACTCCTTTCATAGAAAGGCCATTTACATGTCGCTCACCGCGGTGAACGTCCATCTCGGCGCGTTGTCAGGGCTGAGTGGATCGAGGAGCTCGAGCCAATTAAAATACCTCATGCCGGTGAACTGAGAAACGGAGCTGAAGCTGTCACCATGGCAAAATAAAATCAGCCCGGTTTGTTGAAGGTTAATAACCCTAATTAAGCACCAACCCCACGTCTGAGATTTGAGTGGCAGTGAACGCAGGACAGGATTTGTTGCCACCGAAGATTTGTTTCTGTTTGCCATTTTTGCAGTTTAGCTAAATTTGTCTCTACATTAAGGATTGTGGAAACTGCTTGCATGACGCATTTTCTCTGGGGAAGATCTAGTCGTTAAAGCCACACATTTAAACAACCTCTCCACAAGTATGTAATTAGTATTGGAAGAGTAAGTTTTTAAATTAATGAAACACAAGCTCCCAAAAAGCATACTTAGGAAACCTGCTCTTTGTTCTTTCTTTACGAAACTTCAAAACGCGACTGAGGTGAATAATTCTGGGCACTAATTAGCAGTTTGAGACAGCAGTCAATGGACGCTGCTGTTGGCGATATACAACGCTGCTGTCGTCGCCCTATTGTGATTAAAAAACAAACACAATTTTACACAATTACGTGAACTAGAATGGCAAATCAAATTTCAATCACGCTGTTGAATTTTAAAGTGAATATGAAACACTGTTTATAATGTAATGTGATATTTCAGAGCAAAACAATAAAATAACTGTAAAATAAAATTTAGAAAAAAACCACATTTTAATGCTGTGATGACAAAATGAATTTCAGTATTTAGAATAGAATTTTGCATTAATATTAGTATTTAATATTGATATTATTTATGGTTAATGTTTTAATAATTTCTTATTAATTTTAAAACATTACAATTATCTCTCTCTCTCTCTATACCGGTGCATCTCAATGAATTAGAATGTCATGGAAAAGTTCATTTATTTCAGTAATTCAACTCAAATTGTGAAACTCGTGTATTAAATAAATTCAATGCACACAGACTGAAATAGTTTAAGTCTTTGGTTCTTTTAATTGTGATGATTTTGGCTCACATTTAACAAAAACCCACCAATTCACTATCTCAACAAATTAGAATACTTCATAAGACCAATAAAAAAACATTTTTAGTGAATTGTTGGCCTTCTGGAAAGTATGTTCATTTACTGTATATGTACTCAATACTTGATAGGGGCTCCTTTTGCTTTAATTACTGCCTCAATTCGGCGTGGCATGGAGGTGATCCATCTGTGGAACTGCTGAGGTGGTATGGAAGCCCAGGTTTCTTTGACAGTGGCCTTCAGCTCACTGCATTGTTGGGTCTGGTGTCTCTCATCTTCCTCTTGACAATACCCCGTAGATTCTCTATGAGGTTGAGGTCTGGTGAGTTTGCTGGCCAGTTAAGCACACCAACACCATGGTCATTTAACCAACTTTTGGTGCTTTTTGGCAGTGTGGGCAGGTGCCAAGTCCTGCTGGAAAATGAAATCAGCATCTCCATAAAGCTTGTCAGCAGAAGGAAGCATGAAGTGCTCTAAAATGTCCTGGTAGATGGCTGCGCTGACTGTGGACTTCAGAAAACACAATGGACCAACACCAGCAGATGAAATGGCAGTCCAATTCATCACTGACTGTGGAAACTTCACACTGGACTTGGATTCTGTGCCTCTCCAGTCTTCCTCCAGACTCTGGAACCTTGATTTTCAAATGAAATGCAAAATTTACTTTTATCTGAAAAGAGAACTTTGGACCACTGAGCAACAGTCCAGTTTTTTACTCCTTAGCCCAGGTAAGATGCTTCTGACATTGTTTCTGTTTCAGAAGTGGCTTGGTAGCCTTTTTCCTGAAGACGTCTGAGCGTGGTGACTCTTGATCACTGACTCCAGCTTCAGTCCACTCCTTGTGAAGCTCTCCCAAGTGTTTGAATCAGCTTTGTTTGACAGTATTCTCAAGCTTGTGGTCATCCCTGTTGCTCGTGCACCTTTTCCTACCCCATTTCCTCCTTCCAGTCAACTTTTCACTTAATATGCTTTGATACAGCACTCTGTGAACAGCCAACCATTCAGTAATGACCTTCTGTGACTTACCCTCTTTGTGGAGGGTGTCAATGATTGTCTTCTGGACAACTGTCAGATCAGCAGTCTTCCCCATGATTGTATAGGCTATTGTGTAACCATTTTGAAGGTTCAGGAAACCTTTGCAGGTGTTTTGAGTTGATTAGCTGATTGGCATGTCACCATATTCTAATTTGTTGAGATAGTGAATTGGTGGGTTTCGTTAAATGTGACCCAAAATCATCACAATTAAAAGAACCAAAGACTTAACTACTTCAGTCTGTGTGCATTGAATTTATTTAATACACTGACCTCAAATAAAGTTTCATAATTTGAGTTGAGTTAGTGAAATAAATGAACTTTTCCACGACATTCTAATTCATTGAGATGCACCTGTATATATATATATATATATATATATATATATATATATATATATATATAACAAAATAATTGTATAAAATAAAAATTTAAAAACCAATGCTACAATGCCAAAATTTACTTTTATATTAAAAAAATTATTTTTAATAATGATATTAGTCTAATTAATAAATTAATAATTATTGGAATTAAAAATTAAGTAAGCCTCAACATTACAATTCTCTCTCCCTCTCTTTATATATAGTAATATTTTTTTTTTTTTAAATGTATTACACATATAACTTGTATGTGTAATCTGCCAAAATTTGCTTAAATTTAGTTAACAATAAAATGTATTAATTTAGATATAATAATAATAATAATAATAATAATAACCAAAATACAAAAAATGACATAACATTTTTATATTATTAAATATTAATCAATAAAATATATAAACAATGTGTGTATGCGTATATTTATTTATTTATTTATTTATTCTCTCTCTGCCAAAATTCACTTAATAGAATTAAGAGTAGTTAAGAGTTGAATTTATTCATTTAGATATATTATAATAACAATAATAATAATAATAATAATAATAATAATAACAACAAATTTTTAATATTATTAAATATTAATACAATTAATAATGAAATATATGAAACATACAATATACAATTTTTATATAACATTATTATGAAAAGTTCAAGTTTCATGGCAGATAAATCACTCTGCTCTATCAGGTGTCATTTTAACACTTTGGTACAGAGTCTGTCTGGCATGTGCCAGTGGTAGCACAAGATGGGTTGCCCTGTTGGTTAGTTCTACTTCAGTTTCAAGCAGTTCAGATTGAGGCTGTCAGCATGGCTTCTTTGATTGACCTATTCCATGTCAAAATGACTTCAGGGAATCAGCGGTTTCCATCCAACACCCTCATTAACAGAATCAATTAAACATGCCACATGATATCAGCACACAAGCACCCAAACAAGAATGATTACAGGAGCCGCATCCTCTGGAGACAACTGTATACACACACGCACACAAAAACACACGCGACAACACCCAACTGTCTAGAGAAACATTCATCTGAGCTTTTTCCACCGGCTATTTACGGCTTCTGCGAGTAACACGTGGTTTACAGCTGCGTTGCTTGTAAAATTAACATACCGAAAAGGGGCCGCGGCAAAGACTAAGTAGCTATACATAGCTTAGCATGACAAAAGGGCCATTACGTGCCATGATGACAGTAGGCAACCTACTTGAAATAGAGGCTTGGGAGCTGACAAACAACTCAAGAGGCACTTTTGCTGCATAGTCGCATTGAAAGATGTCAAATTTTGAGACGTTTACATCATCTGCTACATATTCAATGACATAAACAACCAATTTTTCTTCATATCTAACATAAAAGAAGGTTGGAGCTGTGGCTTAGTGGTTAGAGTTTCTACACTTGGAGATATGGTGCTCATGCTGGAAATTTAAGTTCCAGTCCAGCATTGGAACATTCCCAATCTTAGGGCCCCTACGATTTCTGAGATGTGGAAAACGTAAACGGAATTGAAGAATCCAGTCATAAAAATGGAATTTAATGCAAAATGCTCACAGAATTCCACATGAACTTCATATCCAGAGCTGCAAGATTAAGGTCCTGTTTACACAAATGTGTTTTCATTTTAAAACGCATAACTTACGAACGGTTATGCCTGTCGTTTACACTACATTCGAAAACGCTGCAGACCCCGTTTTAGTTTAAAAACTCTTGGGTTGCTTTTCAGTGTAAACGGACCAAAACAGAGAGTTCTGAAAATGATGGCATGGCTGCCCAGATTCGCTCTGCGTATCCTTGACGAACATGTAAACAATAACGTCATGCTTATTGTTGTACCTACATGAATGGTCATGTGACATGCATTTTCTGTTGTGTAGTGTGGACGGAGAACGTTTCTGAAATGCAGTGAAAACGCCAGTGTAGACAAGGATCGTTTTCATTTTAAAACACCATTTTAAAATGAAAAACACACACCAGTGTAAACAGGGCCTAATGCTGTTTTTGATACTGAATTTGTATTAAATCTTAAACCAGGAAAAAATGTAACTAAAAAATGAACTTTTTGAAGAAGAAAAATACATATAAAAATAAAAATTTCACAGGGCCCTACTATTGTGCAAATTTAAATAAATAATGAATTTGGTTTATTAGACATGCTTTTTGATTTTTCAATTAAATTTAAATTGAATGGATTTAAATTTAATTAAACCATTACAATGGAATCCAAAACAATTAATACAGAAAACATGAAATTTGGAAAAAAAAATTAAATGGATTTCATAGGCTCTAATTTTGTTAAACTTTAATAAATTAAATTGTAAATTGATAAATTGTACGCATTTCATAATTTTAATTCATTTGATGTACTACATACATTTATTTAAACTATTAAACCTATCAAAACTGGCCTTGTGGGCAGCACGCCGAGTCGTAGACATACAGCGCCGTTGCGCTACAGGCGTCCAGAGTTCGAATCGCAACTCGGCCTTTCCCAATTCCACTTTGCGTCCTGTCAGCTCTGATCTGTCCTATCATAATAAAGGCGAAAATGCCAAAAATACATCTTAAAAAAAAAAAAACTACTAAAACTGAAAAGAGAAAATTTTAAAATGACAAATAAAAAGCATTTCATAGGGCCCTACAATCACTCCTTTCATCATTTTCCATATTTTTCCATGACAATAAATCAGCAAAAAGGCTTAAAATAAAATATGAAGAACCTTGCTGGCAACAGTTATAAGACTAGAAATTATTAATTTTATCTTCAAATTTAGCATATTTCCACGACTGCTCTTCACATTATGAGACTTCCCTCATTAAATATGTTGCTCAATATTGATTAACATTCATTTTCTTGAGTTGCTAGACGTCTTCATTGTGTGTGGGTGTCCATTACGAATCAATGCAGCCTTTACTTATGTGGAAATTAGGAGTAATTGGCAATTTTACAAGGCATCAACTCCTGGAGGCTGCAGTGATTTCATATCAAACTTCTAGTACGCATGCATGAACTGCAGACTTTTGCATTCTTAAAAAGAGGAAAAGTTAATCAAAGAATAGATTCACCCTGTGTTCCCATGTCCAGAATGATAAAAGCAGGCATAACCGAACCGATCAGTAGCCTAGCAAGCACAACAGGGTAACTTAAGTGGGCATGTGATGGCAGACTGCCTTATATGTCTTTTATTCCCAGATTCTTGGCTGCTTTGCTCTTCATGTATGAAAAAAGAAAGACGTAACAAGAAAGGGAGGAGGGTCTTTTGTGGATCAAGGAGTCTAGATGTTAACTGGCTCAGGACTTAAATTAGCCTTTGCTCACAGGTGTTCACATGGACTAGATCTTATGCAGACTGATCCAAGAGTGCATGAAGGAAACGAAAGCCAACAGTACAAGAGCGTGGTACAAACGGCACATGAAAGGCCGCTTTGAGCCTGTGAATACAATAAAAGCAATGGCCGTGATTATAAGAAACCTTTTTCGTGACAGTGAAGCTAAAACCATCTGATCATTAATGATGGAATAGTCTGAAATTAAAAAGGACCGACATTTGCACATTTATTTTAATCAGCGCTGAAAAGAAACATGAGCCTAGAAGTGCAAGTTGCCATGAAGGAGCTCAAGACATGTTTGAAGATTCAGGATACAGTCCTATAGACTCTCCAGCTATTTAATAATGCTGTTTATAAATTTTGACTAGTCCAATAGCACTTATGACCTTATTATTTGACTGAACAATTAAGATACTTAACACTGTGGAACACTGTTTTCACATGCTTACAGATGAAGCAGCATTTACTACACAGAGCCGTAGTTCACTGACAAGCTACGCAAACAGCTGTCATTATCGCGAACGATTTCATAATCGCGCGATTATATCGCCTGTGATTAAGCGTAGCTTGTCAGTGAACTGCGGCTCTGTGTAGTAAATGCTGCTCCATCTGAAAGCAGGTGATGGAGATTTACTACTAATCACAGAACCGGCTTTACTGACAAGATGCGCATGTCTATCGCATACGATTGATCAAGCAGCCCTAATGCACAATACACAGTACTCGCATTTCAAGGAAAACCCATGTTACCAGATTGATTATAGTTGTGTACCAAATGACACACTATCCACTTATACTCTATGTACTTATGCACTCAACCATGTAGTGTATGAATCATAAAGTTATTTCGTCATTTATAATCAGTCTGATAGCCCCTTCCCCTACGCTACATAAAGCTACAACAGTTGAGTGCGTGAAGTGTCTAACATTCCACAATTTGTTTTTCAGTTAAAGGTGCACTAAGCAATCTTTGAAAAACGCTTTTGACTACAGTGTCGGACCGAGGCCCAAAACACACTTGTAACCAATCAGCAGTAAGGGGCGTGTCTTGTAATAATGGAGAAGAAGAGAGTGCTCAATTTGAGAGCACAGGAGGACGGATATTAGCAAATCGACTACAGATAGAGAGAAATGGAAGATAAAAAGAGGAAAATATCAGAGGAACAAAACATTAAAAAGAAGGGTTATGATCAGGCAAGAGGTAGGACCTCTTCGGAGCAGCTTTCCATCGGTGGAGAGAGCTCAAAGAGCGGGAAGGCCTGGAATCGGACGACGAGGTTGTGTTGTTTCTTCTTGATAGGTGAGTAATGCTGATTTTGCATTGTTTCACACAACTTATCTGTGTTGGCTTTTGTTTGAATATGCTTGTGTGTCATCTTCGCTTGTTTCCGCGATCGTCGTTATGCCAGGGTTGTGTACATACAATACACAATCTGTATTGTTAAAAGTGCTATATAAATAAAGGTGACGATGTACGTGTGGGGTGGAGATATCAAAATAGTGGTGAGGTCCTGTTGGGTATGGGCATGTTTGTTTTGGTGCTTTCAAATATCAACATCGTTTGGCAAAAATCGCTTAGTGCACCTTTAATTAAGAGCATCATCCAGGTATTTAAAGTGCACATTTTTTATGTGGAATTTTCAGTGTGAAAGCACTACTCATGCTATTTATACTACAAAATGGCATAGAATAGTGCATAAGTATGCAGATTGGGATGCACCTTATGTCATCGCTTTCGAAGAAAATGGCAGCCTGAGCAGCTTCAATATGCTCTCTGTCAAGTGAGTATAAATTTGTTCTTCATTTGTTAACTGGTTTTTAATTTTAAGGTAATTTCTTACTGGTTCACATATACATGTTATTTAATTATATATAACTATGTAGGATTTAATGAATGTCAGTATTAATTGAGCTTTACACAAATGCATATGCTGCACCATATGCTCATTTACACTCCTGCATTAATGTACAAATATTACTAACAATTGCATTAATCTCAAACTTTCCAGTAGCTTTATGTAAAACAACAAATGCATTACAAAACCTAATTGTATAATATTCCACAAATGTAAAAATGCCGAACCCCACTACTTCATCTAAAGGGCTGTTTTCTTTTAGCCTGCAACCACTGCATTTCCATAAGGAACCCAGTCTTGCGGTCTTGAGGGAGTCTGGCCCAGCCATCCATATTCCTGCTCAGCGCCTATTTATAGGCCTCCTTTACATTTTTCACTTTCACATTTTATAGGGTAATGATTATTTCTCAGCGGAAGTAAATAGCACAGCACAAATGGCCTCTGCATGTGAGGGCCGGCTTTGATTTATACCCACACACAAAGTAGTGCACAGGCCTTTGCCTTTAATACCTGACTCTATTTTATCGCAGGTCTCAGAGGAGCGCACTTTTGAGAGCACTACAGATGCCCTACCTCTCTGCTTTGGGGTCAGAAACGCTACAGTAACGCGTGCGTGCATTTGTAATCTCATCCAAGTCGGGCTCCTTCAATCATCACACACACAAACATTCGGTGCAGCGTAGGAGGCTGGAGTGCGTGCAGGTGTAATGATCCACTTTACGTATCCTTGAGTCAAAAGGACGGGGCTCAGAGGAGCTGGCAGGGCAGCAATAGACCCGGGCCACCTCGGCCTGCTGCCTATTGTGTGTGTCTTCTTGAGGGCCAGTTTGATGAATCAGTTCTGGGCTCGGGCTTTTGTGAGTGTGCCGTCAAGCCTGCAGGTGCTTTATAGTGGAGGGTCTGAGAGGGAACAGTTAATTACCCTGCAGGGCCGCGCATCTCCCCGAACGCTGTTTGATGTGCAGAGCTTGAGCGCGGTGAAGGGAGTCCTAAAGTGATGCAAATAATCCATTAGAGGTAACTTGACTAGCCTGTTTGTCTGCGCAAAGATGACCGATTTGAATAACATGGGACGAGGAATAAACATTTCCTCCAAATGCATTGAAAATATTTAGACCTCTTATAGTTAATGAGAGGTTTTTAATGTTTACTGTAATGTATTTTTTAATATCTGTCTACAAACTTGCATTTAAATGTAACCAGATAATTATCATTAACTAAAACTAAAGTTAATAGTATTTAAAAAATAAATAAATAAAAAATCATGACTTGTTATATAAACATTACCTGAAATAAATTATAACATAAATTTAAATTTATTTTAATTTCAGCTAGTTGCAACACTTTTCATTTTCAGTTAGTTTGACTTTAAGTACTAAAATAATTAAAATAATTAAAACTAAATAAACTAAAACAATTAAAAGTAAAACTGTACAATAATATAAATAAAAAATACTAATACAATCATACTATACAAAAAACAAAGTGAAAACAGAAAATATAAAATCTAATTTAAACAAAAATCTTAAACAAAAATCCTAAAACAACACTAAATGTATACTAAAATAAAAATCTAAATTAAAAACAGCCCTTTTAATGTATGTCTACAAATACTTATATTTATTTGTAGATATACAATATATTTAAAAGATATTTAATTTACATTTTATATACAATATGTTTGAATTTACATTATATTATTTTATATATTTATTGATATTGATGCATCTTATATTTCTGTACACAGACAGACACACACACGTATACATATATAAATAAAATGTAAATTCAAACATATAAAATGTAAATTAAATATCTTTAAAATATATTGTATATCTACAAATATGTATGTGTATGTGTGTATTAGGGATGGCTCAATACCATAATTTTGGCCTCGGTACAATACCAGAATGTAATACCTCAGTATCGATACTAAATCGATACCATAGGTGACAAATAACCAGCCTCAAAAGATAAATGAACTGAAAACAATTTTATTAAAATAATAATAATAATCATAATCATAATAATCATAATCATAATAAATATCTTAATACCTTTGTATCAAACTGTAACAAAAACCCTACAAGGAACATAGGTTACATTATGATGTTGGAGAAAAAAAAATATATATAACTGAAGTAGTACAATGAAAATATATTCAAATCTTCTTATCTTTTCAGTGCAAACACGTCTCAAAATGTAACAAAAAAACTACCGGGAACATAGGTTACATTTTGACTGAGTTTGAAGAAAACAAAAATACAACTGAAGTAACACAATTAATGCAACAAATGTTGCTTTATTGTAAAGTGTTATTCTAACAATCAAAGTAATATTCAAAATCACGTTATTATTTCTCTTTCTCTCAGATATAAATCTCGCTCTTTCGGCTGCTTCACATTAGCGGTCGGCAGCACAGCAGAAACATTCCCTTCATATCATTGATACTAAAATTAATATATCAAAACTCTTGCTTAATTCAAATTCAATTAATATTCGATTGTATGAAATGCAAGTGCATATATTACTTGACCAAAACTTCACTGGTTCTAGCGTGTCACACATGCACATTTCAGCTTACTGTATCACATCTGTATGTGCGTTGATCAGTTGTAAATAAAAGTTCAAATTAAATCTGAATTTATGAATGATGCACTCACCTGTCGATCTCTTAATTCTCTGAAAAGATCAGGATGAGCAAGCGACAAATGCTTAAAAAGGTTTGATGTGTTGCCTCCTGTGGAAACACATGATTTATAGCAACGCTTGGATACAGGTGCAGTAAGATCAGTTCGTTCACGTTTGTCATCTGTTTTGTATGCAAAGTAATGCCATATTTCACTTCTACTGTTCTCTTTATTTATTAATTTCGGGTGTGTTGATAGAGTTTCATCTGTTTGATCCATCGAGTTGTTCTGTTCTCGCATTTACCGGTTGCGCAGCAATTTGGGAAACACTGCCACCTACAGGTGCACTTCGCAACAGCAGCGAATGAAATACCAAATTGAGCAAAATTATGATATCGTACCATTTCAAACATAATATATACCGGTATTTTTCCAGTACCGGTATACAGCGCATCCCTAGTGTGTGTGTGTATGTATGTATGTATGTATGTATGTATGTATTAGGGCTGCACGATATTGGAAAAAACTCACATTGCGATATTTTGTTTTTCTGCGATATATATTGCGATATGAAAAAAAAAAAAAAAAAAAAAAAAAAAAAAAAAAAAAAATCACCAAATGACTTGAATAGCTCTATTTGGAGAGAAAAAAAAATATTGATTTTGTAGGTGAGTAAATCAGCATAGGAAATAAACAATTTACAAGCATAGATAAATATAATAGAACAAAGATACAAATGAAATAAACAGAGCTTTGTATTTTTAAGGCAAGTCCAACAGTATTCAGGTGCAGAAATTGAATAATAAAATGTAAAATAACACTGCATAACACAGTCTTCATTGTATAAATTAAATCTAATAAATCTGTGTTAAAGCTACAAAAGTGATTTTTCTCTGTTTTGTTGTTTGATTATGACACCGAAAGCAACGGAGACATTAAACTGCTGTTATTGTTATCCTCTTTCTTTCTCAATTGTTTACCTAAGACATAAGCAACTGTTTTTTTTTTTTTTTTACAAGGATACTTGGAGACATGCATTTTGACACGGTTTCGCGCATATGTGTCGTACTACATTGGATGCGGCGCGACACGACGAATCCCCGCCAGTAAACTGATATGCCTCGCTCTATTTATCACATACTGACACAAAGTTGACACGATTGGCAACGGTCGCTTTGTCGCATCCAGTGTAGAAAGACTTTGAGGCCGTTCACGTGGTGCATCTGCAAACGTCTTGAAAACTCCCGCCGCGCCACTTCCTCCTCCTTTCCAAAGCGCTCGGGAGCTTGCGCTTTCCTGGCGCCTGCCGTTGCTAAACATCCGTGATGTGCTCTCCTCGACGACGCGGAAGTTTCAACAAAGGATAAATGGATTTCCAGCACTGAAAATCGCTTGCAGTAGCTCTGCTACTAAATTTATTTAAAAATGGGTATCTCTGTGCAACTGTCGCGTCCGGAGTAGACACGGTGTCTGTGTGTGAGCAAAGAAAACGATCAGTATAAATATAACGATCAGGCCTACTAAACATCGCACATCCTGCGATGTGACTATCGCGGATGCGCACATCGCGATATCGATGCTGAAACGATATATCGTGCAGCCCTAGTATGTATGTATGTATGTATGTATGTATGTGTGTGTATAGGGCTGGAACGGTACACACGTCACGGTTCGGTACGTACCTCGGTTCGGGGTCACGGTTCGAAACGATTTCGGTACAACAGGGGAAAAAAAACAAATCCAAACATCAGCGCGCCCACCTCTGTGTCACCGTTGGAACGCGACTGAAGTACAAAGCCTATCAATTACATAATAATAATAATAATAGTTTAGCATTCAGATATGTTACATCGCAAATATGGAAATATTATTGAATATTTGGATTTGTGCCGAATGATACACAAGCACAAAGCTCCATTTCACAAACAGTTGAGTGCGCAAGCCTTTAAAGTATACTCCTTTGTCACTCTATGTGAAAGAAGGTCACTGTCTGGGGGATTTATTTTCAAGTGCGCAATTCATGGCATTCTCTGTTCTTCTGCGGTTATCAAACAGCGTTGCATTACTGCAAGCACCCCCTTCTGGATTGAGGGTGAATTGCCTGTATTCATTGTAAGGCCTCATGCACCGAACCGAGACGTCCGTACCGTGACGGTTCAATACGAATACATGTATCGTTCCACCCCTAATCCGTGCCACTTGAAAGTTTGTGAACCCCTTGCAGAATTTTTAACCCTTTCCAGCAGTGACTGTATGAAGGCTGCAAATAACGATTATTTTGATAATCAATTAGTTGGCCGATTATTTTTTAGATTAATCGATTAATCAGATAAAAACTTTTCTTCTTTTTTTATTTTATTGACAAAAACACTTCCACATTCTGCTCAATGTCCTTCAAAAAAAACGTGCCAACTGAATGCTATGAAACATACAGTGCTTAACAATTTATTAGACCACCTGTAATAATAAAGAGAAAGCACAAATATTTTAGGAATTTGTCAAAGAATTGTTTAAACTTAAAAATTTTATTGTCATTTATTGGGCAAAAAACAAACTGAAACAACTAAATATTTATTCACATAATAAAAAAAAAAATAGCTTCCTGCCATTCATAACAGCATGCATTCTTGCTGGCATTGTTTAGCTACTTTTTGACTGTAACTGGGTATCTGAAAAAATCTTTCATAGATCTTTCATAGATCTAAATCTTCATTCTTTCATAGATAACAGAAATAATTATATTATAGCATTAGAAATAGCCTACTGTTACTGAAGACCTTACGCATAATTGGAGGACTAACCAATACAGATAGCTAAAAAATGATTTTAGTAAACACCAATACTGTTAGTTTAGAGCAGCAGTGGCACAAAGCTTACATTATTTGTTATAAACCTTAAATACATTTGTTTTAATAAATGTTAAGTACTGTATATAGGCCTATAATTTAAATCTCTTCATAAAAAATTAAGATAATAATAAAGATAATAAAGACGAATAAAAGCACAAACTCAGTGTTAAAAACACAAACGTTTTGATCACAGTCACGTTTACTGTTATTTCTTTATCCTGTAAAAGGTGGCTATGAAGCATCTGATATTTATATTCAGACAACTAAACGCGGTTATCCCTTTACAGTTCCTACTCTCATAAAATACGTGTACTACCTGTTGACTTTTAAACCTTAATTTAACGTTCAACAACAGATATTTCAGCACAATGAATGTTTTTGCGCTGAATATTAATCCCTCTCTGACACACGTTCACGCGCCCGCTGCGCTCGCGCTCATTCAGTAAAGATTTAAACTTAACTTTTTGAGTTTGAAGATCAAGGTAAATTGTACTTAATTTGTTTTCCGGGAAACATGCAAGTATTTTCTGTTGCTTCCGTAGGGCAGTACTAAATAGGAAAAAAATTATATTTCTACAAAATAAGAAAAATTTGGACATCATCCTGTTCAAAAGTTTTCACCCCATGGCTCTTAATGCATCGTGTTTCCTTCTGGAGCATCAGTGAATGTTTGAACCTTTTTTAAGTTGTGTTTGAGTCCCTCAATTGTCCTCAGTGTGAAAAGATGGATCTCAAAATCATACCGTCACTGCTGGAAAGGGTTCAAATATGCAAAAGATGCTGGAAACCTGAAGATTCTGCAGGACATGGAGGATTTTTCTGAAGAACAGTGCTCAGTTTAACTGTTCAGAACAAACAAGGGACTCATGAACAACCATCACAAAACAAAAAACAGTTGTGGATCATCCAGGTAACCACACACAGTATTAGGAACCAACGGTTCACAAACTTTTGCATGGTGTTATTTTAATAATTTCAGCTATTTTTTTTTGTCTTGTGGACTAAATGTAAAAAATCTTTTATGTCAAATATCTTACTCAGGATAGTACTAAATAAAAAATAACATGCATTTTGTATGATCTCTCTTATTTTGTTAAATTACTCACATTTTCACAGATTCTGCAAGGGGTTCATAAACTTTCAAGTGGCACTAATATATGTGTATTATATATATATGTGTATTATATATATATATATATATATATATATATATATATATATATATATATATATATATATATATATATATATATATATATATATAAAATGGTACATTCTGAGCTCTTAGTATTCCTGATTTGAGGGTGAATTATGAAAGAACATACCAGATTGACATTCATTCTGAGCTCTTAGTATTCCTGATTTGAGGGTGAATTATGAAAGAACATACCAGATTGACATTCATTGACACAAACTCGTTAATAAAGTCACTGAACCGAGAAACAGAGAATAGATGATATACAGCACTTCTTAACACCAAGACATACAACAAATATACAGTTTCACTCTACAATAAACAATGATTGTATCTTTAACTTGACAACCTTACATCTTGTCAAACAGGTTGATTTGACTGCACCAAAGTCAAGAACAGCCCCTAGACAAAACTGCACAGGCACAAAAACTATTCAAACTTATATTACAAAAACCATTTGATAGTCTTTCTGTAACTGAACATAGTGCACGACAAAAACAGTCATTTAGTTGTCAAGTGAATCAACGTTACTTCCTGATTAACTTCTAAAGAAAGCACAGCATAAAGATGTTAATCTGATAGATCTCAGCTAGATCGCACGCACCTGAAGGCACCTGTTTTGACAGTGTCTTGTAAATTTAAAAAAAAAAAAAAAAAAGTGTCATCACAAACAGAATTTGCTGAAAAAAAGCTATTTTCAGTGAAACACAAAAGCTCTGATCTAAAAGGTGATACTGAATGAGATCTCATCTAGCCCCAATTCTAAGGAAGTGGTGCATGTACTCTTCCCAGAATGCACTGCAATGAGTTCAGTGGAAAAAAAATGCTGATAAGCATACTTATATTTCATTTAACCCCAAGTGAATTTAAAAAAAAAAGTAAAGAAATAATTATTTTACCCAATTTCATTCAATAAGTTCAATATGTATGGTTTTATTCAATGTCTGTGCGTAATATTTCATTGAATACTTAATACTGAAATATGATTAAATTAAAAAAAATTACCCAATATTTGAATGACTTCTCATTCAGTATTAGAAAATATCAATTGAAAAGTTCAATCCAAATAAAAATGTACTATTTTACCCAATAACTGTGTTCAACACTTCTTTCAATACTTGAAGTTAAATCTAAATAAAAATGGACTCACCAATATTTGTGATACTTAGTCAATAGTCAATACTGAAAATATCAATTAAAAAGTTCAATTTACACACAAATTGACTACTTCATGCAATATTTGTGTAATTTCATTTAATACTAAAAAATATGATTAAGTTAAAACTTAAACAAAATAACCAGTTCACCTAATATTCGATTGATTTCTCATTCAACATTAGAAAGTATCAACTGATAAGTTCAATTAAAATAAAAATGTACTATTTTATCCAATAACTCTGTGTAATACTTCATTCAATCAATATAATTGAATCTTACAAAAAAAAATCAACCATTTTCCCCAATATTTGTAATACTGTCAAAATTATAATCAATATTAAGTCAATAATGTAAAAGTAACAAATAGAAGGTTAAATCTAAATAAAAATGTCTTACTACATCCAATATTCTTCTGTGATATTTCATTCAATACTAAAAAGCATTGATTAAAAAGTTACATCTAGACAAAATATCTAGGCTATTTTACCCAATATTTGAGTGACTTGTCATTTAATATTAAAAATAATCAACTGAAAAGTTCGATCAAAATTAGTTATTACCCTTTCAATACTGGAAAGGGTAATAACTAAAAAGTTAAAAAAATAAATAAAATAAAAATTGGTTACTAATCAGAATTGATTTGAGTTAGGATGTGGCTCTTTCAAGGTACATGCCTATGTAGGACATCAAGGCTAATATTTCACAACCAACTATTTCAAAGACTGAACAAATGTTTTCTTGCATGATACAACTGTGTGTTATTTGTGGCCTGCAGACCCCTGGCCGTACCCGTGACCCTACGTGCGGCAGACCCCATCTCACGTGGTCTAATGAGGACTAAGCCATGTCACTGACCACAAAGTTCTCCAGCTAACCTCTGACCACAATGGGATGTGACAACTTCCACTTCAGGGCTAAATTCCTTTTATTTGCCGCAGCCAGAGGTCAAGCCCACCAGCTGCAATCACGCTAACAGGAGCCTACAGTCCTGAATATCCCTCCATCGCTAGCTCCTGGGCCCTTTCTTCTCAGCGTATGGAGCGACTAAAAGTTTGACGTCAATTTGAGCGCACGCTACATTATTATCGTTATGCTCTGTATCACTCAGAACCAAAACAACAGATGTTGATCATGCTTCATTTCTCTGGAATATTCATGATGCAATAATCGGATGCATATCATAACACGATTTCCTCTGCGGCCTTTGACAGTTCGTCAACATCACAATTCAGTCGAGGAAAGAAACGTGTTTTTCTGTAATTTGAATGATTCAGGCCAATTAAGCATTTCAACTCCTTGGTCAGGCAAAGAGATGTAATATCTCAAACATTTTATAAAAACCATGTCAAAATTAGGGATGTGCAAAATAAACATTTAACACGATATTTGTGTTTGCAATATTTCATTCAATAATAAGTACAACCTAAATAAAAATAAACTATTTTACCTAATATTTTCGAGCGAAAGTTCATTCAAAAGTTAAAGAAAATAAATAAATCTAATAAAAATTCAATCTAAATAAAATTTCTACTAGTTTAACCAATATTTGTGTGCAACATTTTAGTATTTAAAGAAAAGCAACTCTCTACATTGCGAGTAAATCAATCGCATATGCAACTAAATTTCACTCTGGGCGACTAAATTATGTCTAATATTAACCACTGGCTTATAAATTCTCAGATTTTACTCGCCAGTGTGTGAGTGGGAGGCTAAGTATAAGTTAAGTACAGATATATTTTCACTCGCTGAACACTCTGACCGAGCGCTTCAGAGTTTCACTCTCCGTCAAGCGATCTGTGCTATTTTTCAGTTCATCTCAAAAGATACGCAGCGCAACTGTGTTTCACGTAACTTAAATTCTAGTGTGAAGGCGCACGACTCGCCGTCACTTTGCTTTTTTCACACACGCAAAGATATTTTTTAACGATATTCTTTGTTGTTTTTTCCTGTCAAAATAACTGAGTTCCTTTGGAATTTTTCAGCTTTTAAGAACTGCCGGTTTCTCCGATAGTGGGTGGAACTAATGTGCCAACCACAATCTCATTGGCTGGCGCTCACCTATTATCATCCCTGTTTTGATTTCAGCAAATCAATTCGAGCGAATGCACACAACCTGATTAATACTCATGAATCCAGCAGCTCGTTAATTCTGCGTTTTATATTGTTCTTATTAGTAGAATTCATAGTATTATCTTACCAGTATTATTGTTAGGTTTTTTTCCCCCCATTTTTTTACAGTAACACAGAAAGACCAAAAAAAGCACCACCACCAGTCCTAAATTTTGTTAAAATGACTAATATGCATTCATATACGGTTACCAAGTTTTAATTCAAACTACTGAAGTACCATCGTTAAATGATACTTGATTATCATAATATCTTTAAAAGGACTTTATCTTGCAGGACTTTATCTTCGTGCGGTTTTCAAAATCGTGTTACTTTCTACCGGGTGTCTGTTAGATCACAACACTGGACTAGAGAGCACTATGTTCTTAACGAGCACAGTAACTGAAACTTAAAACTGTTAAAAGAAAAGGCTCAATAAACTAAACTATCGCACAGATTTAATACCAGTATAAAACCACAGACCAGCAATAAAGTGTAAATTTATAATATTATGGATGTAAAAGTTCAAGCCAGTAATGCCTGTGAAGTAATATATTAGCGTAGCACACAATCTTATCCAGCTTGTCAGCTAACTGTGTTCTGTAGCATCTGCGCTGTGTTGCTAAAACTATCTTTTGGATCTAATGTAATTATTTCCTACTTCCAAGTTCCAGGTTATAATATGCAAAAGTCTGAAGATTAATCTCTTAATTTTAGAGTAAGTAGTGAAACTTACCAAAAATAAAGGCTTAAACATCTAAAAAATGCACATTTAAGGGGCTCCTTTTGGTGAAAGTTTTTAGACAGCTTTCAAAATGGCCGCCAGACAGTGTGAACACATGGAGACTCATAACTCAGTGTGCAATGATCTGATTGACTTGAAATTACAGGAGGTATGTAGTAACAAACACATCAATTGGTTAAGACATCAAGTATGATAATACATTATTTTGTCTTTTTATAATCTGAGCTCAAATGTGAAAGTGTGCTTAATGGGTACGTGAGCTTAATAGGTATGTTTACCCTATATATATATATATATATATATATATATATATATTATATATATATAGGTTCCACTTTTTCAGAACCGATCCCGATGCGATACCAAATATTCTCACGTGTTCAGGGTGTGCTAGTGATTAGATCACGTCAGCAGTGTGGCTGTATATATATATATATATATATGTGTGTGTGTGTGTGTGTGTAAAATAATATAAAATATAAAAAATATATAATATTCATATCCATATATAGTATATCAGTCTGGCGAGTAAACTAAAAAAAAAATGTACTAGTCAATGGCGATTCAATTGCCAAAGTGTCTGTAGAGGGTTGAAAAGTATCAATTAAAAAGTTCATGCTACATAAAATTTGTACTCATTTAACCAATATTTCTGTGCAATATTACATTCAATTCTAAAAAGTTTCAATTAAAAACTTCATACAAAAATTTTACTTTTTTAACCAATATTTGTACAACATCTCATTCCGTACTAAAAAACTATCAATTAAAACGTTCAAGCTACATAAAAATTGCACAGTTTTAACCAATACAAGATAGGGCTGCATGATTACGCAAAGAAGAAGAAAAAAAAAATCACAATTGCAGATTATTCACTTGAAATGGTAATTGCGATTATTAATTAAAATTATCACAAATTACAATGAATGATGATTTGAATAGCTTTTTTTGAATGGCATTTTTTGAAGCAATTGCATGCCATATTTTTATATGAAAATAAAAAATGCTGAAAACTCTCTTCCTGAAAAACTTTTATTTTATATATATATAAGAAAGAAAGAAAGAAAACCATTAAGATTAAGAAAAAAAAAACATTTAAGCATGCAGAATCCTTTTTTTTTTTTGCCAATTATGCCTTTGAAATTGTAATTGTATCATTCCTTTAATTGTAATTACAATCTGTAATTGTAATCATGATTAGAAATTCAATTAATTGTGCAGCCCCAGTGCTATATTTAAGTATTGAAAAAAGTGTACTATTGTAACCAATATTGGTGTGCAACATTTCATTCAATACTAAAAACGTTTCAATGAAACAATTCAAGCTACATAATAATTATTCTATTTTAACCAATGTTTAGTACTGAATGAAAAGTCTCAATTAAAAAGTTCAACCTACATTAAAATTTTACCTTAACCAATACTTCTGGGTAACATTTCATTACTAAAACTATTAGTTACAAAAAAGTACTACTACACAAATACTAAAAAGGGTCAATTAAACACTGTAGTCTACATAAAAAATGTACTATTTTACCCAAGAAATCTGCAAACTTACATATTTTCCGACTTTACATATAGTCGGTAGACTGTATGAGTCATCTAATTTGTCTTAAAGAAGTCCTGTATAATATCTGCAAAAAAACCTATATAAAAAGCCAACTTTACTAATTAAATGGTGGCAATTAAAAGTGGCAAAAAAAACAAAACAAAAAAAAAAAAAAAACATAGGGAAAAAATAAACAGCCATGATGACAGTGAACCGAATGGAACGGATGTTGAACGGAAGTCACAAAGGGGTGCTCAGTGGGACCGTTTATTGATGTTGGCCGTTCCTGCCGTGAGGAGCTCACAGAAACCCTGAGAGGACTATTCTCCACCACACCTACCATTAGGGACTTCCCTTCTCTGAACCTCTTCTACGCTTATTCATCAATTGCCCTTCACCTCTTTCATGAAAATACATCTGTAAAACTCAAACCTTCTCATACCACTATCAGCCGGCACTTCTTCCTCAGAACACAGAGCAGAACTTAAAGAAAATATCTTTGGTGAATCTTTAATGGGGCACAAAGGATCTGCCCTTTTCATGCGAGATAAGGGTGCTGGAAAAAAGCTGTAGTTGTACGAAGATCGTAAGGCTTGGTTTGCTCTGTACTGTATGTGAAGGCTTATGCCCCGTTCACACAGTGATTATACCATTGAAGATCGTGGTAATGTTGGTGGCCAAGGGCCGTTAAAAAAAATTTATATTGCGTTATGTTGTAAATGTGAGTTTTTTTAAACAAAATATTTGCAAAAACAAACATAATCAGTGAAGTCCGATTCACAAACAAATGATTCTTAAAAGAAAACTTTTTAGTGAATCAAAAATATGCAGCAGAATCAGTGTAGTAAAATTCACAAATGAATGACTCTTTTGAACAAGTTCTTTTTAGTGAATCAAAACATAAGAAGCAGTAGACAGAATACTGAATCAAATGACTCTTATGAGCTGGTTCTTTTAATGAATAGTAAAAAAAATAAATAAAAATTCAATCAGTCCAAAATAATATCCTGTATACTTGACATAATTAGCAGAGAGAATTTCTTATATGTATAAGCAAAATATATGTTATAACAGAAATATACCAAAAATTACCCCGAACCGCCCTGAAATGTCAACTGAAACAAATATAGAATTTGAGAATTGAAGTCACATTTGTATTCTACACTCAGCCCTACTGAATATAAATAAATCAATCTAAACTATAAAGGTTTATTAGCAAATAACAATTTAAAAAGGACAAGGCAGTACAGCAATCCATTTCCTTTAAGAAAATCTGCCAGTTTCAACATGACAAGCTGATTAATGATCATGTTTGCAATGACTGCTGAATAATTGCAAACTTTCTTCATAAAACTTAATTCAAATAACCAAACTGGCTGCTTAAAAGTGCAACAGTTTTGCCAAAAAGTCCTTTCTGCTTATTTCTGCTCAGTAATTGTGTTCAGTTTTTTTTTTTTTTTTTTTTTTTTTTTTTAGAAAATATAAGTATTTTTTCAGTGACTCAAGTCTATTCAATTTCACTAGTAAAAGCAGCAGATATTGTCTTGTGTTCCTACTGTTGTACTTTTAGTGGTCAAAGTCGACGAATGGTCAAGACAAATGACAGTTAAAAAAACACTTTGAAGATCATAAAAGATCTTAATCGTGCATTAAAAACACATTTGGCCTCTTAACAACCATTGAAAATGCTTGCAACATCAAAACATCAATATTAATGAGATTCCCTGGGATATTTCTGGCCAAAGCCAGCGTGAAAAAAACCACGGCACAGTGCACGGTTTGACCCGGAGACCTAGAGATAGTAACGTGACAGACTTCTTGTTCAAAGACACTGGCCTGCTTTCATCTCCAGCTTTTTCCCGAGCCGCACTGGCCCAAGCCATCTGCTTTATTCTAATATGGGGCTTAAAGATGCTGGTTTTTTCAAGGCTTCCCAAGTACGATAAACAGCCTTTATGTAGCTCACCCCTGTTTACAGCATGCAGTATGCTGTGCTGTAAAATATTCACTGTTAAACTGTCAACGATGCTGGCCACTCGCCTGGCCTTCACAGTATGGTGGCACTCGCCCTCGGTTTACGCCCCCTTTGCCCCCACCAATGCCTGCTCGCGGCGGGGCCCGGGAACCAGCCCACTTCTCAAGGCCTTCCAGAGCAGTTCAAACGCCCCGCGAGCTTCCAGGCTTGGCTTCAGACACGTGTAAATTTTTTTTTTTTTATTCACTGCCCTGCAAAGGCACCGCCAAAGGTTTTCGAGTTCCAACTTGGCATGACTTCTGAAAAAAAAAAAAAAAAGCACCACAGCTTCCTCCTGCAGCTCTCGAGCCGGCTGTTTGTTTCCCAGACTGATTGAGCGCAGAGAGCAGGGTCCTGTCGCGCAAGATCCCGGAACGAGGGGGTGTTACGTCTCACTCCAGCCACAGACCTCGACAGCCCTTGGGCCGAAGAAACTTGGCGGAAAGCTGATGAGTGTTAGTATGCCAGGCTGGCATGCCCGGCTATTTGCAACACTCAGGGTATTGCGTATTAAGAGAGACAGGCTTTCAAAACAAACGGCCTCTTGCCTTCTCTCTATGTCATCCTGTGTGAAATATTAAGTGTCATTTGCAGCGAGGACGTAAGAAATGCCGATAGCGGGCCTTAAGAAGACACTGAGGTTGTTCTTTTGGATCACAGCGCGTATTTACTCCAGTTTTCACATATTTTGTGACAAATGCAGACTGTCAGTGTCTCTATTACTGTGTTTACAGTGGCATATGCATCGTGTAATTATCCCATGAAAGAGTTCATTTCCTCAGGAAATCTAAAGCAACGAGAGAGCGAAAAAAGATGGGAAAAAATCTGCAAAGAGGAAAACTCAAATTATGCCAGATTAAGTATAAATTGTAATTACATACTGATAAAGACAATATCATGAAACTGTATACAAGGCTAAGTATAAAAGTCAACTAAACAATCTAAAATGAATGGATTTATTCAAATATCATCATATTCTTCAATAAGGATTAAGACCATATCATATCTATCCTTGGAACATCTAGCATTCAACCAAAATGAGCAATGGCCAATATGATATCTAGAGGGTTGAGTGGCTGATATGATATATTATGAATAATTCAATTTAAATATGTCCAATGAGACAGACATAAAACTGACTAATTTAATTTCTAAACGAAATAATTACTCAATTTAATTTAAGGAAATTGAATTTAAGACATTGCCATTTTTTTTTTTAAAAGAAATTAAGACCAATTGTCTAACAATGCAAAGATTATAAAGTAACACAACTGACAGTTTTGCATTGGAATGTGGAAACAGTTGTGCATCAAAATTTTTGTAGGTTAAATAGATATAGATAAACAAACACATTTATTAGAATTCAAATCTTGATGGTGCAGAAACATGATAACACAAACTTATTGCAATATTGAAAGACTTGCTGAATATTGCAATATTGAAAGTGGCTGATACATAAAGCTGTAATATAAATTATTAAATTTAATGTCGAATGAAACAGACATAAAACTGATTAATAACACAATAATTATTTTAATACATTTTTAGACTATTTAAAACAATTTTAAAATAATTTAAATTTTAAGACAAATGTGTAATAACGCAAAGACTATCAACTGACAAAGGAAAGAGGTCACATTTCTGTTTATCGGCCTACTTCGAGGTTTGCGGTTGACGCTGATTTCAAAACAGATAGACTTAGCTACTAACTGGCTGATAAAACACACAGCATCCCAATTCGCCTGACTTATACTATGCTTATAAGTATTTCCTAAAGAACTTTTGAGTGTGTAGCAGAAGAATAAGCAAGTTTTGGTAAATACTACCACATTATAATTGTGTTTTTAATGGACCCCATCCTGTCACCGCAAACTGGCCTATCAATAATCTTGTCACAGCTAAAGTCCTCATATACACATTTCAGTGTATAAACACACCAGTTCAAATTTCAAAATACTATTTAGATCGAATGGCATGTGAATTGGGATGCAGAATCAGCCCATTCTCAGTGGGTCCAACAAATGGGGTATTTTGATTTTAAGACTCCATAACGTTCACACCATATTTTGTAAAACTGAGAATTGTGTCATAATTTACACTCTCAAGTTACATCATGCGACTTCCTTTCTTCCGTGGAACTCAAAAACATTAGGCATAATGTTGTGAATGACACCTTTGGTGCCCATTTTCCTTCACTGCATCTTCTTTCATACAATAACACTTAAAAGATGACTCAGTCTCCCATTCTAAAATGAGATTTTGTGTTCCACGGAAACATAACCCGTGTTTGGAAAGACATGAGAGTGAGTTAATGATAAGTGCTACAACAAGCTAAGCCACAGTCATTATCCTTTCCAATTTTGTGCTGATTCATTGTCCAGTGTGAATCTGACAAACCCTGAATCCACTAAACTGCAAGCCACTGTACTTCCACTGGGTTTCTAAGGTAAAATATTGCTTAAACTTATAACATCCTCCTGAACTTATAATAAAAACCGAATGCCAAAACGACGTAATGATGAACTTTCCTCCTAATTCACTTATGTCATTGTTAATATTATGAACAGGGTTCATCAAGATCAACAAACAAGTACCAACACGCTGCTGTCAACAGCTGGAAAGTGTTGCCAAAGTAAGAAATGCCTCACACACTCTCAAATAAACAGCTTATTTGTGACATTTCTAGAGAAAACCAGCATTAAATACCTTTGCCATCTGTGTTTAAGGTTATTTGGCCAGTGTCAGAGTAATTTCGAGTGAATTTCTCCTCACATTTCTAGTGCATGTGTCACACTGACAGACGTTAGCTTAGCCACAATGCTCTAACCGTGCCATGTCACTGCTAAAAACACAACCGACACTCTGTAAAACAGCTTCAAACTTACTTCCACAACAGGGTAAGTTGCTGTCAGAGTGAATAAAACATTTTTAAGCGTTGAAACAACTAATTAGGATGTTTGTCTCGGGTGAATTACCGCCACAGCAGCATTAGCCTAGCGCGCTAACTCAAACTAAAACAAAGTTCTGTCAACTTTTCCTCAGCTCGTTCTGTTGTAGCCTCATAAAACATATTTTTCGGATACGTTACACAGTTTCTCGTCGACTCGAAATGTCCTTGTTGCGTGGCAGTAAACCGGAAAAGTGTCTCGATAATCTGTTTTGAAGTTGATAAGTGGGAATGAAGCTAAAATCTTACCAGGAAGTGCCAGCTGAGCTCGCGCCGAGGATGAGGAGGATGATGATGATGATGGTCTCTCAGTCTGGTCAAGGTCGAGCTTCTGTTGAGTTCCTCGCGACGCCGCAACACACACGCGAGCTGTTCGCGCGCGCCTACAGAGAATGTGTGCGTGAGTGTGTGCGTGCGTGCGTGCGCGAGCTCCTAACACGCCATTCCCGACCTGTGTGTGTTACACACACATCCCAGCATGCTCGCGGGAAACTTCTGCTCTATTGTCCGAGGAAGCTTCACATCAGTTCTATTTTATTCTGTTCTGCTGCACTTCACTACAGTATTCTATTATATTTTGCTAGCTTCGCTATTCTGTTTCACATCACCTCATTTCTATTCTATTCTCTTTTATGAAATATTCACTCTTTTCTTTCCATTTCAGTTCTATTTTGTAAGTTTCACTTAAGTGTTATTTTATTTTCCGAGTTTTACCTCATTTCTGTTGTACACTCTCAGAAATAAAGGTATAATAGCTTTTCAGAAGTTACTAATGTATATTATTTGGGAACTAACAGGTACTAATATGTACCTTTGAGGTCCTAATATGCACATTTATGGGGTAGATAAGGTACAAAAGTGTACCTTTTGAAAGGTGACAGCTCTATTATGTAAGTTTCTGTTCAGTGTTATTCTATTTAGCAAGTTTCATTTCCATTCTGTTCAGTTTCATGTCACCACATTTTTGTTGTATTCTCTAAATTACGCTTCAGTTCTGTTTTATTCTATTCTGTTTCACTTCACTGATTGCGGGTAGGTCTCTTGAAGCGTCTTGGAGACGTTGCCACAGTTCTTCTGGATTTAGTCTGTCTCAGTTTGTTCTGTTTCTTCATGTCATTCCAGACAGACTGGATGATGATCAGATCAGATCTCTGGCTGTTATCA
Organism: Spinibarbus caldwelli; assembly: GCA_039654775.1. Taxonomy (NCBI): domain Eukaryota; kingdom Metazoa; phylum Chordata; class Actinopteri; order Cypriniformes; family Cyprinidae; genus Spinibarbus; species Spinibarbus caldwelli. The sequence goes on from CM077231.1 coordinate 13,131,010, forward strand.
GACTCCTTGTGCATGCAAAAATCTCACTGGATTATTACAATTAATGGCAAAATGAATGTTTGGAAATGTAAACTGATATTTCCTACTCACACACTACAGCAAAAGATAGAAATAACTGACTTACAACCATGTTTTAGCTGCTGAAAATACTAGTGCTCTAATCATTTTGGCCACCACTGTAAATCAGTTTGCAAAATTTTATCCCTGCTAGATATTCCACAGTCAACTATAAGTGGTATTATTGGAAAGTGGAAGCGTTTAGAAACAGCAGCAACTCAGCCATGAAGTGGAAGTCCACGTAAAGTCACAGAGCAGAGTCAGGAATGAGGAGGTGCATGGTGCCTAAAAGTCGACAACTCTGGAGTAGTGGAAATGTGTTCTGTGGCGAATCATGCTTCTCTGATTGTCAGTCTGATGGCCGAGTCTGGGTTTGGCAGATGCCTGGAGAATGTTACCTGCCTGACTGTATTGTGCCAGCTGTAAAGTTTGGTGGAGGAGAAATAATGGTATAGAGTTGTTTTTCAGGGGTTAGTCTAGGCCCTTACTATCAGTGAAGGAAAATCTTAAAGGGATAGTTTACCCAAAAATGAAAAATACCCCATGCTTTACTCACCCTAAAGCCATCCTATGTGTATATGACTTTTTTCTTTCAGATGAATAGAATCAGAGTTATATTAAAAAATGTCCTGGCTCTTCCAAGCTTTATAATGGCAGTGAATGGTGGTCGAGATTTTGAAGCCCAAAAAAATGCATCCATCCATCATAAAAAATGCTCCACACGGCTTTGGGGGGTTAATAAAGGCCTTCTGAAGCAAAACGATGCATTTGTGTAAGATAAATATCCATATTTAAAATGTGAAATCGCAGAGTAGAGAGCAAAACAAAACACCAGTCATGAATTAGAAGTACAAAATGAGGATTTTTACAGAAAAATGGATTTCGATATAAGCCAAGAGGAGACTGGTTTTCCTTTGCTGTAAACAAAACTAGGTTCTCGCGAGACTAACATATTCTCACCGCACTATCCCTTCAATACTTCAGCATACCAAGACATTTTGGGCAACGCTGTGCTCCCAACCTTGTGGGAACAGTTTGAGGAAGGCCCTTTTCTATTCCAGCATGAAAGCAAGGTCCATAAAGACATGGTTGGATGAGAGCTTGACTGGCCCAGACAGAACCCTGACCTTAACCCCACCATACACCTTTGGGATGAACTGCAATGGAGATTGCAAGCCAGGCCTTCTCATCCAACATCTGTGCCTGACCTCACAAATGCTTTACTGAATTAATGGGCAAAAATTCCCACAGAATTTTGCGAAAAGCCTTCCCAGAAGAGCAGAAGCTATTATAGCTGCAAAATATCAACTCCATATTAATGTCTGTGTATTTTGAATACAAGTCCCTGTTGGTGTAATGATCAGGTTTCCCAATACTTTCATCCATAGAGTGTGTTTATATATGTATGTATAAAATCATTTTGTATTTTTTGTTTTATTTAATAAATGTCTCACTCTGAAACACCTGCAGTTTTCCCCCTAGTTTTTATATCACACCTTATATTATCAGCCATAAAAACAACATAAACCTCACAATTTGTTGTGATTTCCTTAATTACCCGCAACACCACAGTTCACCCTTATTTATCCACCGACTTTCCTTGATTTTGATGTTGATGATAAGCCTAAATCACCTGTGACTGCAAGTTCAAAGATTGTTAGTGAAGCATGCTAGACAACATAAAGGCACTTTGTGTTTAGATACAAAACTAATATAGCATATCTAGTATATAAACTTGGTTAGTGTCAAGTTCATTTCAAAAGATAGGCTATCTTGTTTACACCTCACCTCACAGATTCTATCCATATAAACACTATTACGCTCAGATGATACTATACAGTAGTATTACATTCAATCAGAGCATTTGAGGGGAGCCTTTTCTGTTCCGTATAAGGAAAGTAACAATGTTTTCTCCTACATTTTGATAGTTGATAATCAACAAGTGTTGTGCGCTGCTTTTCTTTCTTTTTTTTCTGTCTTGACACTTCAATAGCAGTTCTGCTAACCTCCTCACAAATACCATATAAAAAAGGTAAAGCACACACTGTGTGTTTTCCCCTCTTCTTGAACAAGCGTTGAAGATTAAAAGAAACGTCTGCGGAAAATCTGTCAATTCTGTTGGCGAATAACGGCAAGCTGGAATTTAATGGCATGAGTTATATTGGGCTCCCTCAACACCCACATTTTGCTCTCAATGAGATCAATGCTGCTTCATGACAGATAGGGACTGTCTTTAGTATCTTCAAATTTCTGGTTTCTGAGGGAATAATTAGATAGATGGATAAGAGGCAGCTCTTGTGACTGCACACAGGAGCTCTGGTTCAACACCGCAGTCTGTTGTCTTGAAATCTGTGTAATAATCAGATTGTGTCGATTGTTCTAAAAGTAGAATGGCGGCGGTTCCGTAATATTAACATTTTTTTTTTTTTTAGATATTTGTTTTGCCAAAATCCTTGTTCGATTTCGTATTTTTCTGGAATGTAGATGAGCTTCCTCGTGTCTTTTTTCGGGTCTTGTTTGTCTTTACCCCCAGACAATGAACTTTTTTTGGCAGTGCACGATGTAGTAGAAAAAAAAAACAGTCAGCTTGATTTGATTTATTAATGCAGCTGTCGATAAAAAAGTTATTCAAATCAAATCTTCACCTCTACGTGAATGTATGTAAACACACACACACACACACACACACACACACACACACAGTTACACGTGTGCTTTGTCTGCTCCTGTTTGCTTGTGTATCAGCAGTTGTGGAATTTTGTTTTCTATGTTTTCATGAATGTACACATATACATCTATTTATTTATTGTCACTCAAGGACTATCTCTTTGAAATATACAAGCTAAGCTTTTCATATAGGTGACTCTTAATCTTAATATTTCATCATCCATTATTTATTTATTGTAAGAATGCATTATTTCACCATTGACTACAACGTGTAAAAGCTTTAAAATAAATGGCAAGTTGTTAGAAATATGCAGTTGTTAAAGCACTAATAATAATAACATTAATAATTTTAAAATATTATTTGATTAACTGATTAATTGACTGTAACCAGAAATGACTGTAATTTCTGTAAGGATATCTATGATTTTTATCATATTGTTTTTTTTTTTTGAGAAACCAGTTTTGTCAGTTAGCTTGTGTGATTTCAGAATTATAGCATTTTGGTAATTTTATGAATCTGCACGTGTACAGTACGGTTCAACTTAGAAAATGTAAAAAATAAACAACTAAAAAGCCTATTAAAAGGCTAAATACTAAATAAAAAAGCAAATTAGGTAAAGAAAAATTACATTTTTACTGAAATTTTCAAGTTTCAGTCGTAGTTTTAAAAGACCTTTCAAAGCTTGTTTGTAAAAGTGTTCATGCACAAAAAAGAGGAAGATGTAATTTTAAGGTGCTGTTTATATATAATTTCATATTTAAAAATAACCTTCCCTGGTATAACGTAATGTAGCCAAGATTATTTAGCCATTTCAGAAGAAAAATATAATTAAATATTTACAATAATATGTTAATTAAGAAGTAAAACTGTATATTTTAATACATTTTACCTAATACCTGCCAAAACAAATCTATCTCGCTATAGAAAAATTCATCAAATATTCATTTAAAACCTATAAATTTTATTTTACCAACAAAATATATAACAAATAAATGATAGACAGACAGACAGACAGACAGCTAGATAGATAGATAGATAGATAGATAGATAGATAGATAGATAGATAGATAGATAGATAGATACTCTATTGTAAATGAGTGTGTGCACCTGTATAAGTGTGCATTTGTATATTGTTTTCACCTACTTACCTGACCTGCATGTAAGTCATTGACCTCTGACCCTTATGTTCACAAATCTCTGATATGTTTTCCGCATCTGCTGCTGCTGCTGCTAAGGGTCACAGAGTCTCTGTGTGTGTGTGTGTGTGTGTGTGTGTGTGTGTGCATGTTCAGTGCAGACTGCTACATGAGCATGCACTTTTGACAGAGTAGGAGGCAGTGATATGCATACTTTCCTAGGATAAAAGGTGCTGGTGTGGAACTGCCACTGTCTGGAAACACACACACACACACACACACACACACACACATACAGAGCGCCAGGCTGACTGTACACATCATCTGACACCAGGCTTCTTGCTTTCTCGTCTCAGCAGTGTATGTGCAATGTACCTGTCTGTGTGTGTACATGTGTGTGTGTGTGTGAGTGTGTGTCCCGCTCAGGCTCACTCTACCATGTCAGTCACACGAGCACCTGAGTCCACATCACACACATCAGCTGTTTACACACCATCCTGTGTTCTGAACCACAGAGACACCATTGAGAATCCCCAGAGGAACATTCATTGCTCAGAGGTTTCTCTTTCATGGCTCAGGAGACTTAATGGAGTCATGTTTCACTTAAGCATCAACTTTGACTCAGATGTTTTGCCTAAAATTACTTAAAAGAAACAAGTGAGATGAACAGTAAGAATATAGAGGTATAAAGTGAATGTGAATAGCATCACTTGTGGAAAACGAAGTGCGCTTAATTGCATTAAATGTGCACTTGTAGTGCACTTTAAATAATATTAGTGAAATAAAACTCTGCAGAGTTCACTTTAATGACTATTTTTGTTTACGCTTTATTTTAAGGTGCCCTTGTTACGGTGCAATTATACATTTAAGTACTGAGTAATAATAATTAACTACATGTACTTACTATATGGGTAGAGTTAGGATTAGGGTTTGGATTAGGTTTACTTGCATGTAATTATGCATAATTTATTGTTAATATAGTAAGTACATGATGTAACGTGTAACAAAAACACCTTAAAATAAAGTGTTAGCACTATGTTTGTAATAATGTCAAATTAAAAGTTTTAGTTTAAAGTACATTTTAAAGTATGTTTTAATAATCTTTTTTTATACTTTTAAAAAAGTACACTTATTTTGGTGTGGTGACTAACATACTAAAGCACATGTACAGTACTTGATTATAAATTTAACTGTAGTGTGTTATTTGATAAAAAAATTTAGAGTTAATGTATTTTAAATTCACTAAATTGCAACTTCATAACGAATGTGTAATTACAAATATATTTAAATACAAGTGTTGACAGAAATGACATTGAAGTATATTTTACCATAAATGCTTGAACTATACATATCAGTACATTCGGCAGTATATTTAACCATATTTCAATGACAACAGAAGTAATTATGCAATTAAAACTTAAGGTCAAAAAAGCACTAATTGCCTTCAATAAAAATTTAAGCTATAACACATTTTCTTGTAATTAAAAAATATCATGCAAGTAAGTGTCCGAAAATATTACATTTAGTTCACACTTAAGTATATTCGGTAACACTTTAGTATAGGCACCAATTCTCACTATTAACTAGTTGCTTATTAGCATGCCTATTATTAACATATTGTCTGTTTATTAGTACTTATAAAGCACATATTCTGCATGACCATATTCTACATCCCTAATCCTAAACTTAACAACTACCTTACTAACTATTAATAAGCAGAAAATTAGGAGGCAAAAGTCTAATTAATGGTTTGTTAATAGCGAGAGTTGGACCTTAAAATAAAGTGTGACCATATATTCTTATAAATAAAATAATATTTCCATAAGTTTCCATAATGTACTACTTCTTCACAAGTGATAGCATCACATTAGCATAGCGTTAACATGTATTCATGGAAGAATTTGATAAATCAGTTCACACTATGTCTGACTTTTAATTTTAAGTGCAGTTTGAGATTTTATAATGTCTTAAATGATATTTGAGAAGCACATGCTCTCATTTTAATCTCATTGCCAGCTAGGAGAGACTATAGAGGTGTGTTTTTATTTTGTCTGGACTGACGTCCATCGTTTTTGCACAAATGTGAGCATAGATGTCCTTCTTTTGTGATCCACAGAAGAGAGGAAGTTATACTTATTAGAAACAACATGAGGGTGATTAAATAATGACAGAATTTTCATTTTTGGGTGAACTCTCTTTAATAGTATGGTCGTTTTTTTGGTAGTAAGTTGTATGCAAAAAAACAAAAATGTTTTACAACATAAAACCAGCAATAGCGTTTGCTCAGTATGTAAACATAATAATCACAAACCTTCTTGATCCCTCATGCAGTTTGGTTCCTTGTGTATGTGATTTTCGTAGTCTGCAGGGGAGGACAACGTCCATCTTCCTGTTTGCTTCTGGTTATGGTGACCGTCCACGCTTTCAAGTGTGTAACAAATCCTCCAGCGTGACTCATCAGTGCCTCTTTTTGAACTCTCAAGGTCCCTTGTTTTCCAATGAATTCCCTGCGGTCACTGGTGTAAAGAGCCTCTTGTTTGCTGACTTAGCCCAAAGGACAACCGACTACTGAATGTGACGTATACACGTGAGGAATTCTATATTTTTTAAATGCTATACTGTGTAATAACCATTATAAGCTTATAAAATCTGAAAATGTGCCTTCTGTTGGTGTGACCTAATCCATCTAGGTTGATTAAGTCACTTAGATGTTACCACATGAAGCACATTTTATCTTGCATGACTAAACGTTTTTATGAAAAATTGTCCACAGACTGACAGGAATTACGTTTTTGTGGTCATCCAGCATGGATGGAGCTGGAAGCTTCATTGACATGTCTGGCATAGCAGGAATTCAACACTTTACTGTTTACTAGGCCCCCATGTGGCCCAATGCTTTTTTCCCCCCACACTTAACAACACAAGCTTTGTTTTAAAGCTTACTTTTTGAATACAATAAGGAAAAATTGAACATAGTATTTTAAAACATTTACCACTACATCAACCTTAAAATGAAAAATGAGGGAATATTTCCCTCTTTTTTTTTTTAACCACAATGCAAGAATGTGTTACTAGGAAAATCAGGGAACCCAAAATATATATTTTTTCTAAGATAACCAGTTTTTATTGTCAAATCAAGCATGCTTTTATGTATTTTTTTTTTTTTTTTAAACTGTTAAGATTTTGGATTCACAAGGAAAATTCCCTTAAAGTTTATAGTATACAACAGACAACAAATGGAACATCAATATAAAATAATATCCATCTGAAATTGCCGTCAACAACTTGAAGTGCATGCAAAAAAAAGTTTTTTTTTTTGTTTTTTGTTTTTTTTTTTTAAACTTGTTTTCATTTTAAATACAGCCATATGGTGTTCCTTTCCAGCTTCTCTTGGTCTGACATTTTGCTGCCAAGTTTTAGGAAGGCTGTGCATTCATGATAACTGACATTTGTTGCACAGGAATATTTTACAGCAAGTATAATTGCAAGGTAGTGTGTGTGTGTGTGTGTAGACATGCATGCATGCGTAGATCCCGTCTCCTGCAGTCGCCTCTTGGAGCAAGGTTGCTCTGTTTTGTATCTACAGTACTGTACAGTTTATTTTTCTTTGCCTTTCTGCCTCATTTCGGTGGTAAGAAAAATATCACGTTGGGTGTGGATTCACTTACAAAGATGGTTTTTAAACATTCAGGACAACAATTTGTTTGGAAGGAAAAGAGAAAAAATTTTGGAATACATTTTTGGTAGATTTTTTTTTTTTAAATCACTCTAAAATCTGATCCTAATATTGTCTTTGTCTTCAATGGTGAAGAATTCCGATCAAAGCTTCTTTTAATACTTTAGGGAATTTTCAAACGTCGTGAAGTTTGGCTGTAATGCCCCAAGATTTGTTCTCCCTGAAAAAAAAATCATAAAGTAACAATATATTAAACTACAGAGCAACCTTGCTTTGAGAGGTTTATGTTTACTAGTTGTTCTAGCATTCCTGTGCTTGGTATTTCTGTATAAAGTAGCCATGTTCATGCATTAAAAAGCATTTATTTTCTTGACTACAGGGCTTTGGTTCAAATCCATGGGGCATTACTTTAACAACAGAAACAGAATCAAGTCTGAAATCGATGTCAGAATGAAAGCAAGACAAGGTTCGATCTGTCATGTGTTGTTTTTGGTGTGAGCAGAAGTTTAAATCTGAAAGCAACACAAAAATGGCTTGTGTAATGAAAAATAAAACGCTGGTAAAGCAAAGTAGTTTTATTCACACAAATTTAATAAGATATAACAACTGTTTGGTCCATAAATATTTAAGGGGAAATAGTTTCTATACACCATCTTTTTTCAAGAAACAAGGAAACATGGACAATCTTGATAGAACACGTACTGTACTATTAACACGAAGATCAATATATATGATTCTCGGATTTACCAACTAGTTCTGAAAGAGTGCACAACTGCCTTCTATGATATCGCCGCCCCCTTGTAACAGAATACACCATTAAAAAGATCTTCAGAAAAAATCAGATGAAAAACAGAACAGTACAAAACTAGTGAGGCGTTCCAAGGATGGAAATCATTTAACAAACAAACATGTATCTCCTGAATTTCACAAACTCTCGTCCAAGTCGCATAAGGCACATAGTAGAACTGAGTTAAGCATCTACTTCATGAAGTAGATCTAGTGTACCACTTTGTTCTACAACAGAACAAATTTGTCATCACACAAGGAAATGTTTCACCCTAGCGAGGAGCCCCGACCGATCTCCAACCGAGCCGTAAATGGGTTTTTTCTCTTTTTTTTTTTTTTTTTTTTTTTGGTCTGTTCGGTGGCAAAACAGGGGGAAACAGAACAAAACGGGGTGATGTGTGTCGCTCCTAATTAACTTTTTGCTTTGCATTCATAATGCTTCCTACTGGGCACCATATTGTCACTGAGAGCTGGATATCTTCATTCAGAACAGTTGTTCCACTAGGTGAGGCCCGACAAATGATCCAGGCCAACTTGTGATCGAATTTAATGCAAATTTAACATTTCAAATTATCATTAGAGTCCAGCGTCAGTGACAAAACGGACCTAAACTGAGGTTACAGCATCCACTTGGCATTTGAAGCTATAAGAATTTTAGTTTCTTCAACATATTTTTGGAAATGTCATCAAATATGTTTAGACTTCACTACCAAAATATGCAGTAAACATAGCATGTGCTGTACGCTGACACACTTTGCTTTAATAAACGTGGCGGGTTGAAACTGAAATTATATAAAGGTGATCACAAAAACAAATCAGTTGACAAGTACTACAAACTCAGCTGCCACGCGGTTGCAAATGCTACACATAATATTTCTCATCTTACATTTCCAAAGGTCTTTCTGTGGTCGCCGAAGGGTTTTTTGTTGTGGAAAATAAAAATAGAATCTGAAAATAAAGGGGGTAAAGACAAAAAAAAAAAAAAAAAAAGCTAATCCGTGTTAGAAAAGGTTTGTCAAGGTAGTTTGTGGGGGGCTCCCGGATTCGTGGCTGTCCAAACTAGAGGTCACTGATGTTACTACGGTGATAGAGGGATTGGTCAGGTCAGTTAGTGTGGTGGCCGTGCTGGGTGGGGTCAGAGCACCGCTGTCGGAAGAGGGCGGCGGAAGTGACGTGCCGTCAGCCTTATCAACACCCCCATTCTCCTGCCGCAAAACGTTCCTTCTGAATTTGGCCCGTGCGTTTTGGAACCAAACCTGCAAACCAATCCCAGTGTCTTTACTCTTTTTGTGCTTTGCTTCGAATTACTGTCATATTTTTGCCTACTTGTAAGTCATATCATTTAACATCACAAACTTAATCACTACTAAACAATGCCAAAGTGAATCGAAAGCCTCAACTTTTACTAGGGATTCTACTGGAAAACATGGACCATGTTCCAAATTAACTTTTCAAGCTTCCCCAATGGATTTGTATTTAATTTTTCGGTGCATAAGTATTGCCCCTTGAATTATTGCCCCTCTATTTAGTAAAATTTGTGTAACTACATGACAGAAAAAAAAAGATGGATGGATGGATTGAAACGGAAAGCAAGATGATGAGAAGGTGTTGTTGGTGTGGATGTGGAATGGAGTCTACTGTGTGGCGACGCTTACCTGAAGAACTCTTTTGGTCAGTCCTGTCTTTTGGGCAAGCTGTTTTAAGTCCTTGGCATCGGGGTTGTGGTTTATGGCGAAGTAGGACTTCATGGTGCGAAGCTGATGGTGTTTGAACGACGTACGCATGCGCTTGGTCTTCTGGGATGGAGGGTAGGGTTGCTGATCCCGATCCAAATGGTCCGCTTCGTTCTCGTTACAACCTGAGTGCCGGAACAGGGCGAAAATAAAGCAATGAGAATTATGAGTTTATGAAGGTCAGGATGGTTTCTGACCTGGATCTACATTGGTGATTCAAATACAGTGCTATAATAAGCTATAATAATAAATAACTGCAATAAAAATGGATCACTTGATTTTAGTCATATTTAACTTCATATTAATGATAAAAAAAAACATCAGAATGACATGACTAAATTAAATGAATATATAAATAAATTGGAAATTCACCCCCAAAGTGTATTTATGTATAATAACTCATTTAAAAAACAACTGTTTTAAGGCATGTTTGATAAATAATTTTTGCTATTTATTACAATATTCATCTGGGATTTGTCTCCATCTTTACAATTTATTGCGTTTAAATGTATAGCTATTAATACCAGCAAACTACGTTCAAAAATAGCTAAAATTATTTAATAATCAAAAGTGTTAGTTGTACATGTTAAATCGCTGCTTCATTTGATTAATTTGGTATTTGATTCGATCGATGCTCATTTCATCTCACCGTTTACTTTTATATTTACTTCCGTAAAAAAATAATCGAAAATGCAAAGCAAGAATTAATATGAATTTAGCTGTGAGGAGAACAAAATATTCTCGTTTACTTCGAGAGCCAGATTTCTTTTTTGCCACCAGAGGTCTCTATCTACAAATGTCTATGCAACAAGTCTACTGTTGAATTGTGTTTTTAACGAATATAAAAATATACGGTGCTATGTAAAATGATATATAATTTTGAAATGCAAAACAAAAAACGGTCTAAAACCTCTCTAGGCTATATTGGAAGTAAATAATTCTGAGCTCACACTGTAAAACATGCAAGCAGAAAATCAAAAGTGAAGAAAAAGGAAGACATTAGAAAAAAAAAACGAAAGAATAGCTGCACACCAAAAATATTGTTAGTGGAAACAAACAAAAATGCTAAAAACACCGAAAACGACAATAATAATAGCCTAAAAAACAAAACTATCAATAATATCGCGAAAGTCGTAATAACTTGAGAATGATTACAACTGACAACCGTTTAATTTTGTAAGACAAACTACAGCTTAGGTCTTGATAAAATATTACAACCTTCACAACGCGTTAGTGTCAGGATCAAAAAAAGCGAAAGAGTTTAAAGTCGGGCTGATGTGCGTAAACGTGTGTTTAAACGTGCGCACGCTCGTGTCCTGAGAACAGCAATGACCTTGAAGAACTGAATCTGAGCTGGTTGAGAGCCAGAGATTCCGACGTCACATTCAATTAACGGAGAACAATTAACAGGCAGATTACCCTTATTTCTCTCCATTCATGAAGAACGGCAGAAACTTGGCACACAAAGCCACATTTTTCCAAGCAGACAGTAATTGTAACAGCCAAAACAAAACAGTCGCAGCGGGGATGCATTATGACGTATGAATTCAAAAAGTAGAAAAACTAAAGAAAAAAAGCGAGGAATGTGAAATAATGGCTGGTAATATGAGGGCAGATACAGGCCTGTAGGCGAGGGATCTACACTGCACGTGGGGCTGGGTCACGGGTTCACTCCTTTGAGAATTTCAAATTAGATGTTTGATGACGCACTAATGAGCGAGGCCTATAATTAATCAGATCCAATCGTCGACAAGACACAAGCGCGATGTAGCCTACGTTTTACTGTCGCCGAAATAAAATCCGAACACAAAATGAATATCAAACAACTGATGACGAAAAATGAAGGTGAACATTTTACATTAGCCTACAGTGTCTATATTACACGAATCCCATTATTTTAGTATATTATAATACTATAATATTTTATACTATTTTATAATCTACAGTACTTACAATGTAGAATGAACTATGCAGATTTATGACTTTTTTTTTTTTTTTGGTAAATTCGCGATAGAGCGCAGATTTTAACACTACTCGCTACTCTCAGCAATTTTGATGCTACAAGCATCCAAAGTGTAATAAAACGATATTTAATGTAATTTGTGTGTAATAACTATAGGCATCTGAACACACTAAAAACACTGCTTTTCACTTGAACTGAATGTGGGAGACTTTCTTGGTGACTTTAAGTGTAGAGATAAAAAAATAAATAAATCTTCATGGCAATGATCAAGGTGGTTATTAGAACATCATAGCTGGTTTGTTAGTTCAAGTTGATCTACAATCGTAACAAAGGCCTTACCACCGGATAATCCATCTAATTCAGTATCTAGACCATCAACTAATGGACCAGCATGGCCCAACTTGAAACCGTGAAACAACCAATAGCTACATTCAGAAAAGTAACGCATGTGTAATCTCAATTATCAAACCTATTATAGGAAATACACAAGCTATTCTCATTGCATGACATTGTTTATGCCAAGTCAGCTCATAACAGTATGATGATTAATGATCATAATCCCGCAGGACAAGTGTACCACTTTCCCTGAAAAACCCCGTCCCACTTTATCTACGCTTCTAGAAATAATGTTCTTTATTGGCATTGACGGTTCCACGAAGAACCTTCAAACATCAACGGAACCTTAAGGTTCTTTATAGTGGAACAAGTTTCTTCAGGTTATTAAAATATTCTTCACACTAATGAAAAATGGTTCTTTTTAAGAACGGTTTGCTGAAAGGTTCTTTGGGGAACCAAAACTGGTTCTTCAATTGTATCGCTACGAAAACCCCATTTAGAGCACTTCAAACAGACCCTCAATAATAATCCAACGCAATTTTGCAATATATAAAATCAATAAAAATACATCTGAGAACTGCATTTTATTATCGTTTAGGGGTATAAAGATTCTTGTGATAATTATTAATGATTTTTGCATTTGGTTGTTTGCTGATATATAAACGGCAATCAAATTAAACGCATTTATCAATTTTCCCCTTAGTTCTAATGGTAAAAATCAAAGCAATGTTTATCGAAAGCCCAATTATTAACACCTTATGTAGCTAATTAAACTGCAACATTAACACTGCAAGATATAAAGTGCAACCAAAATAAATTTTAGGCGTCCATTTGAGCAGCTTTTAATGTACATCTCACCTGAATTGTAAGAGCCGATATCTATCCCCATCGCCGGACTCTTCCTCTTCCGCGGCCTCCCTTTCTGCACCGTGCCGGTGCCATTGAAGTAAGGCAAAGCGAGCCCTCCGCCTTTGGCCGCTAATTCAGCGTAGTTTAATTGAGGGTGATAGTCTCCCTGAATAAGGGTCTCAAAGTGAACCCGGCAGTAAACCAAGTTGTCTTTCATGCCGAAATGGTCACCCGTGGTCAGTGTTTTGTTGCATGTGGTGCAGGTGAAGCAGCTCAGATGGTACACGGAGTCCCTGGCGCGCATCACCATTTCCGAGGCGGAGATGCCGAGGTGGCAGCGGGCACATCTCTGCACGGAGAACCTTCTGGAACAGCACACATCATTTATAATCAAACTAATCACTTAGATTGGTGATAACTTTAATTAGGTCATTTACAAACATCGCTGAACAGATTAGAAGCGAGTGCACGTGCATATAGGAATATTCACTGACGATCTTTTTCATTGAATTATTTTCGAATCATCTGCTAAAAAAAAATTACGATAGTTAAGCAAAATTTTGTTTAACTTTATAAACAAAGTCGAATGTGTTTATAGTGAAATCAGAACAAAACTAAATAATTGCTAGTTTAACTTAAAGGTGGCAGTAAAAACAAACGGCTAAGATTTCAACTTAAAAACAAAAACACCTTTTAGACGTGCATCCAGCATGAATTAATTAGACTTATTAGATCAATTTAAGCGTGTCAGTTAATCACTAAAGATCACTATATGGGTCAATGGCTGCCTCTGATGTCACTTCTTTATGCGTGTTAAAAAAAGTTACTAACAAAACTGAATATCTAAATTAACTGGTTTTATTCAAATGGAAAAATGATTATTTTAACATCACCGAACCAACAAATTTATACCAACAATATCAATTTCTGAGTCAAATCAAGTAGAAATAGCTCTTTTTACAATGCAGGGCCTACTAAACAGGCCTAATGCACGATTTAAGTGAAAGCTTACCTGTAGTAATCCTCTTTGCAGTAAATGCTGCCATCCTTCGCGAAACACGTCAGCTCGGATTCAAGGGCCAGTTTACATTCACAACACTTGAGACACCTTAAATGCCACTGTTTATCAACGGCGAGTAAGTAGTATCTGTCGGAGATTTTCCCACCGCAGCCGGCGCACAGCGCAGGCTTCTCTGGGCTCATGGAGGGCATCGTCTTCAAAAAAATAAATAAAACAAGAGGTGGAGTGAGCGAACGTTTATGCGTTTAGCAAATGAGTTACAATAGATAGGGCCTATAACTACAACTAAATAAAAATATCGCCTAAAAATGAATCGTTGATTTAAAAAAATATTAAATGTTATATTGTTATCAGAGTGCGAGCTGAATAGCGACTTATTTATTAAGCCAAAATGAGCTATAATGTATAGTTATATAGCGTTTGTTTTGGTTTTCCTAAGATGTATTTAACAGTGTAGCTGTGTGGACTATTATTAAAAAATATATAATTTACAAATTAAAAGTTTGCAAATATAATAATATTATAATAATAATAATAATAATATAACAGTGTAGCCTATTCTAAAATTTTTAAATTTACACGCAATTTAAAAGCAGCCAAATATAATAATATACTAACAACAACTGTTATTAGTATTATTATTACTACTACTGCTGCTTTTTGCCTGTTTAATATATTATCATATGCATGCCTAAAGTATACAGATCTTATTTCTTTTTAGTAGTGTTTTTTTTTCGTGGCTATATAAACAGAAGTTATCCTGTTGTGTTGTAAAAACTGCTAAAATAAAATGTAAAATATTTGTGAAAAATATTGTTTTAAAATATAAAATAGTATGTTGGCATACAAACGTTTTTTCATATGTATTCCCCACTTTACATTTAAACGAAATACATTTTACTTATATAGGCTATACATTTATAAATTATAATGGTAGCCTCTCCAGATAAACGATTTCATATAATTTTGAAATCTTCCTGAATATGACTTTTCGTGTTTCCTGAGGCCTGCTAATATTTCAAAACGAGGATCGTACGTTAAAAACTATTTTTTGTCGCTGTGTTTTTAAGCGGGTTACAAACTGTGTGCGACGAGAGTTTTGAGGTGCTGAGATTTGCTCCAGCGGAAAATAAACGCTATAATACAAATCTTACCGTCTCTCGTCCGTTCATCTGAACGGTTTTAGCCAGACGAGACTCCGATTTAGATCTCCTCTCCATCTCCTCCATGATCCCTTGAATATGATCCCCAGAGATGCCGTGGAAAAGCATGGCTGCTGGACGCAATGTGCAACTGCTTTCTTTCGCCTTGCACCCCACAACTTCCATATACAGCTTTCCGGATCCTTAAAACATCCGAATGGATCTACACCAACAAATTCACACAAATGCAATCAATATTTTAAAAATAAAGCCGGTGGGATTTGATGGACGGCGCAGGAACAGGCAGGAGAACCAGTCCACTTCTCCAGCGTCTTGTTGGGGCAGGAGAAAAAAAGTATAGTCCGGACGATAAGGCAAAGCTGAAGTCTGGAGGATGTTTTAAACGTAGATTTTCAGATAGTCCCAATCTCCTACTGGGGATCCGAATGCTTGAAAGTCAGGTTTGGGACTGTGTGTGTTAGAGATCCTGTGTCCTATTTGTGAAGAGAGCAAACGCCTGCCCAGCTTGGGTAATTGGGTAGGAGGAGTCCTCCCTCTCTCCAATGCCACTGATTTCTATTCACCAACAAAGACCTGTCACTCTCTCTTCAAACCGATGGTGATGGGCAACACGAGCTTGGAAAGCACTTGGTATAGACCTTTTACTTCTTTTTAGCTGGTGTTTTGCCACTTTGCCACTTTTTTGTGAGGCTTTCTTTTTTCTTGTAGTTTTTAGCTTGTACTTACAAATGCGTGTAATTGAATGGTTCAAAAGTGTGTGAATTAAGTGTTGAATCCCTGAACACTGTAAGTCACCTGACCTCTCTGTAGTTTTGTGTTTTGTTGGAAAATTACGATTGGAAAATTGTCTCACAGCTGGTTTGGTTTGGTTTAGTATATTATTGCAAATTACAGCTAATATGTGCACCTGAAAGCCTGTTTGTGCCATTTACAATTAAACCTCTAAATACAATATTCTATATTTTATTGTTAATGTTTTCGCTTATATATTTGCATGCATATATATATATATATATATATATATATATATATATATATATAAATTTGCACTGCACCTTGTATCTTCACTGCATAAATTCAGGTATAATGTATTTTATGCTTGAATTAGAACATGTAAAATAACCGTTTGAGGACAATGTATTACAAGTAAAATGAAAGTGGACTAAAGTGGTGGCGTAATTTAAAAAGTTGTCAGAGTGTTTTATCAAGGTGTGTGTGTGTGTGTGATGGTCTCTTTCTCTTCTGTGTTTGCGGGAGAAAGAGAGAGAAAGGAGCGAGTGAGGGAAGGGGGAGCGATGCTGTTGGGAGGAGGAATAAGCAGTTGTTTACATTCTTTGATTTTCAGATGTCAAACGTCAAATGAATCTCATTGCCACAGTTTCTTTTCTGTACCAATACATACGAGGAATGGTCTAGAATTATATTTAAAAATGTTAACAATTACCTCCTTGTTAGCAGCCTAAATCCAATTAGTCGTGATAGTAATGATATCAAAGGTAGCATGGATTATGTAGGCGATATTTATGCATCTCTTTATTTGCACGTATAGCTTTTAAAGCGTAACACTCGTTTCGTTAAATTATTTTATGAATTGTTGTTCAAGCGTTGCCTTTTTAAATTCACACACGCCTTATATTAAATGCATTAATTTATATATTTTAAAATAAGGATTGAGTGAGCAATGAATCTTTTTAATTTTTATTATTTAGAGGAAAAAGTCTAAATAGTTCAGACGGACAACCGCTTCCTTGTGTCATTTTATCTTTATGTTCAGTCTAATTAGTTCATTGTTTTAATTAGCTTCGGAATATATTTGTCTTTTCAATGCCCTCCTCTCAAACAATTTTCATAAATGATTTCACCCATTAGATAAAATTCCTTAATTCGTTCTGATTTTGAAGCAATATAACAGTTCACTTCATAAAATCAACGGAAAAGATTTATCTTTTTATGTCTGCAAGTCACCAAATGAGCTTTATATGAGTTCATTTGGTTCAAAAGAAATCTTATAAAAATGTGATAATTTAAAACGCAATGCAGCTGCTACTTGTATAGGCTATACGAAGCAGATTACAGTCAGTTTGTTTGTATAATGCCTTGCAATTGCTAGTTTATTTTGCTTATAAGGAATAAATATTATACTCAATTTTATTTTCACTTGTTATATTTATAACCAACTAGGCTAATTATTTTACTTTAGTCCTGAGTCCCACAGCTCTACGCGAGCAAATTTTATTATTTTATTACAAGCAAAAACGAATCTGGTTGTAGTCCGTTTTATCTAGAGTATTATTTACTCTCTACTCCTTTTTAAACACCATCATTGTTTTCTCTACGAAACGAAAACCAGTTTAGTAATTAGCCTTCTGTAATATTTAGGTTTATTTGTACTGATCTTATAATTCGAGATGTCAATATTTTAAATGAATTGCGAAACATCTAAATATTGTTCACACCGGATCAAGCTTCAATATATGCATTAGCAATTAATTCGTTTTTCAATCTACATTGCATTTTTCGCCTGCAATAACTTTTACCTGTCTCACCTGCCTTATACATGTGCAAATTGAAGGTCTCCCATCGCCAATTATGCATAAATAATCTTTTCGAAACTCTGCAAAGCAACTCAATTTATCGTTTACAATGATGAAACAGTATATTCATGTACATCAGCAATATAAAAGTGGTATTTTACCGTGAGCCGCAGAGCGCCGTCCTGAAGCTCCAGCAGTGCTGCGGTGAGAGAGGGATGGATGAGAGTGAGACACGAGCGATCCTACCAGCAGATGGGGGCTGTTCCTTGTTTCTCGCGAGTGTCAATTACGACAAATCCAGCGCAAGCACTGAATATACATCAATTGTCTAATGCACAAGGCCCCTTTCGAGAGTTGTTAGAGGCGGATAGATTCATAATTTTGTCTGTGAATTTTCTTAATGTTAAATCATCAACTTACGTTTAACTTTACGCAGTTTTCTTACCTTGAGGCGTCTTACACGAGGCTACTTCTATAGATAGCTAGATGGATAGCTAGATAGATAGATCACAATTTACGAGTCCATGGAGTGTTCTAAAACGGGTTAGTTGTAAGAACATCAGTTTAACCAATTGGAAATGAACTACAGGGGTGAAATTATCATCATCATGATCACCAACCTCTGAAGTGACAGAAGTTGTAAGACTGTTTTTTTTTTTTTTGGTCCTGTAATTCTTTTATAGTTTTACACAATTTTGAGGCGAGAAAGTATAATTTCACGTCTGGCTTATAATGAGATTTGTGATCATGCTAATGAATGTGTAATGACAGAACTGATATCATCTGAATCAGCAGGTTCTCGATTAATTTATGTAAGATCCATGCAAGCTTTCCGTATAAAAAAAGGAAGCATTGCTAAATAGACAGAGAGTTGAAACAATTTCTAATTTATTTGGCGTTTTGAATTGAAATGTTTCCTATACATTTACCATTTTGAATTAAAATGTTTAGCATTAAATTTGGAATTGCATTATTATTTTGAACAAGCAAATCAGAATAAATTCATGCACAAAATTTGAAAACTGATGTTCATGTTTTCAATTAGTGTTACAGCCCATCTGGTAGTGAGGTTGGTTGTAACTTTTCTTTCTACTTGACATTAATTTACAAGTTTAAGAAGTAGTATAAGGTTTCTTACCTGCTTTAAATTGTATAAGACAAATATGAGAATTTTATGTCACATCTTGAGACACACAGCACAAAAAACAGTTACAGACTGAAACAAAATGTGTTACAACACTCCTAGTCTCCCCTATATAATGCACAGCACAAAAACAGAACATTTATAAAAGCACCAATTGTAATTAAATTGCAAATGTATTTTAAAATGCACACTGTATAACTGTAAGAGCATCCTAGTATAACCAAAGACAACAACACAACTGTAATATAACGCACAGCTTTGTGGCAACAGTTCGGAGTAATTTAATTTAACAGCTGAAAAAAACCAAGGATTTACCTAATCATTGGGTTGCTGACTCTGGAAAATCTGAAATAAAAGGCAAAAGTACCCAAGGTTTACACCTAAACCCTATGTGCTCAAGGCCCTCTGTGCTTGTTCTTTATTTTGTGGAGTTAGTTCAAGCTTTATAGGGAATTGTTTGCTCTGTTTTGGGGAAACATATTTAAACTTTAAAAAGTGTGAATTGTCCAACACAAAAAGATCAAAAATCTGTTCTCCAACACTTTGAAACACACAAAGCCATAACATACAATGCAATAACATCCTAAATATTGCAAATCTGAGTCCACTGATTCAGAAACATGGCTGACTGAAGAATGGAAAGCGTTTTGATATCTTTAAATACACTACTGGAGTAAGAAAAAGCCATCTTATCTTGAGAGTTTGGCTTGCGGGCAACCTTTCATGCCAGGCAAGTTAAAGGGGTAGGAGACTTAGGCATAAGTACACAAATACACCTTAAAATGAAAAACTGCTGTAACATTACCAAAGGCGCACTACTAAATTTCCCAGGCTCAGTTGCTGTTGACCACTTTCTGCAAATCCGTTAACGTCAATCAAATGTAAAAAAATACCCCAGCCATAATCATCTAGAAAAATCATAATACTTGAGCATGTCTTATTCATACTATGGTGGGATACAGACAATTACACAGTAACCATGTCCATTTATGAACCATATGTGACAGCTGAACCATGAAACAAATATTTACAAACTGAAGATGGACAACGATTTCTCCAGAGCCATCGCGGTGCACTTTTTTTTTTTTTTTTAAGAGGCAACAAAGCCACAGAGCAGATGCTCCTCACCGGTGTTTCGTGCTTTGCTTCGAGAGGGGACGTTCAGTCTAGCGTGCCTGATGAGAATTTAGCTGCTGTTAAAATCTCTCTCTCTCACTTTCCCTCCCTCCTCACCCCTTTTCTCTTGATGCTGAGCCCTGCTCTGCTGATGCAAGAATCACAACTCCCCGTGTTGACAGATGGAGGATGGCTCCATAGCACATAGCCCGTCCCAACAGTCCAACTGCTGCCTAACCAACAGTTTTTTTTTGCTTCTCCTCCTTTTTTCCTTTTCTTGTTTTTTTTTCTTCCTGCAACCACTATACTGAATTTACTAAACCCAATGAAGTTATCCACCTCCATTACAGTGCTTATAGGCAGTATTAATATTCCTCAAACGTTCTTGATCCAAAACCGGACCCTAAGTTTTAAACCAACCCCTTTATTCGCCAATAAACATTATTTTGCTGCCTTCTTTCAGGATAGTCAAATTTTTAATTTCAACATCTTAATTAGCTACCTAGTTCAGTAACCACTGCACTGGCCAGCGAGTCAGGAATTTCTAGACTGGTCCCATTGTCAAAATTGCTCCAGTATACTGAAATGCTTGCTTCCTAGAATTTCCCACATTGCACTTTAAAAACTAGTGTGCAACAAGTACTTAATATGTGCACTTACTGGTAAGTTGACATGTTTTCTTCAGTCTCTAAGGCAGACAAAAATGAAGGGCAAGCACATTTCATGAAGTCACTGTAGATGTACAATAAACAAAAATCATACCAGTAGGATATCAGTTCTGACACCTTATACAGTGATGTTGTTGATAAATAAAATAAGTGACTTTTTATGTACATTTAATCATTTGCAGGCAACAGAGTCATTAATGTCCCAATGTTAGTGGATCAAGACTCTCGCTATATTGACCAAACTCCTTTTCACAATATACTAACGCACCACTGGGAACTATGATTCCCAACGCTGAATATTTTGGATATCTCCCTAATCTAACACACCTGATTCAGCTCACCAGCTCATTAGCAAAGGCTCCATGAACTGAAATGTGTGTGTCAGTTAAAGAAGACATCCAAAGTATATACCGTTGGGGTACTCCAAGAACAAGTCTGGGAAGCAGTGCTCTAAATGATGTATGTAACCGTTTACAAAAATGGTTCTCAACCCTGTTTCTGGAGTCTAATCAACACTGCACATTTTGAATGTCTTCCTGATCAAACACCCGATTCAGGTCATCAGCTTATTATAGAGAATCCAAGACCTTAAATTAGTGTTTAAGACAAAGGAGACATTCAAAATGTGCAGTGTTGGGGGAGGAGGTCTCCAGGAGCAGGGTTAATAACCACTGGTCTACCACAACAAATGGCATTAAATTGTAGCTAGAGATGTTGTATACAACTTTTACCAAGAAAATACTTTTTACACTGTTGTGGAATGATTCCAATCAAAGTAAACTTCTGCTACCAGGTCTGTTGGCAAAGAAGAGTTCCTCAAAGAGTTGCCCTTACCTGTTGGCACAAACCATTTAGCACATCACACTACATTTTGGTATTTTTTAGTGGTTTTAATTGCATTGGGCCATCAGGAAAACTGGCACTCCAAGCTATAGTAGGAATGGAAGGTGTCTACACCACACTGCCGAGATCACGCTGGCTGATCTCGAGACCATTCCTTACCCTTTTGCATTAGGTAAAGTTAAGGTTTCTCATTGAATGAGTTGACCACCTGATCCAGCCTGAACAGTGCCACATATGGCATGATATGGCCAGACGGTCTGGCTGGAACACTGGGACAGGTCTTGGGGAGATGCCCTACTGTTTTGTGCGGCTATTTACAGTCCTGTCCAAAGGAATCTGGCCCTGTGACTGTCAGTCAGATGTGGTGAGCTTTTTCAGGAGCACTGGTGCAACCACAGGGAAGCCGGTTGTCCATCTGACCACTTTGGTAAGGCTTCAGCCCCAAGGCTGAATGACATTGTCTCTGTTGCATGACCAGACGGGCTGCTCGGCTACAGTTTGATTCAACACACACACAAACACTGCCAACAACGGCGTTATGGACCACACATCCACACGCACTCAGAGGGACAGCCCAGATGCTGAAACTGATTTTCCAGCCATCACTCGGCTGACATCCGTTCCTCGCAGCCAACGTGTGTCATCCTCCGCCTGGCCTGGGCACTTGAATGGCAGGAACAGCAGCAGTCCGTGGTGATGCTGAGGGTGCAAGGGTTTGCCCCCAGTCCCCATGAGCTGGAAAGGAGGTTTGCCTGGACCAGTGATACGTTTGGATGCTGGACCAAGCAGACTGTCCTTATGCCTCTAGAAAAGTGGCAGTGCATGGACTCTGCTGTAGCATATGCTCTGGCTGAAGGTCAGGTGACGGACTCCAAAGCTCTGCAGATGCAGGAACTGTAGCCCCCACGGCAGCTTGGGTGGGTTTCAATTCAGAGGGAATTATAGGTGAGAGAGCTTAGTGTGACTGAAGCCAGAACCTAGGTGTTTCTGACCTTAATGACCTGCTGATGAAGCAAAGGTAAATTTGATAAGCACGGAAAGACAATATGAAAAACAAGATTGGTAATATAGGCAGAAAGATTCATGCAATAAACCACAGATTTTACATAAAGTCTGTAACCTTCGGCCGACTTGTATGCACAATTAACTGACAGAGGAAATAAACAGATCTCACCAGATGCTCAGTTTCGATACCAAAGGAATCTCCTGGATGGAGATGCTACTCAAGCAGAACCAGTTTCCTCTCTTTCCAAGGTAGTCCCTTGAGGTTTTAGACTCATTTTCTCTTTCCTCACTTGCAAGTTTTCTTGTTCAGTTGATATGATTCCCACACCTGATCCCAGCGCATGACAAGACTAGCTATCGCATGGCTTGTGAGTTGTTTGCTAAAGCAAGTTTTCTTGAAATCTGTCTGTGCTCTGAGGGACTGAGCGTTGTGTAGCATTTGCGTCTCAGTCACCAAATACTGAGAAACAGAGAAAGCAGGGACAGAAAGGGAAAAAAAGAACGACAACACTATGCGATCTCTGAAGTCATATGATGCAGAGGAATAAGGCAGACTTGAAAGTTGGCCTATTTCATGGTCAGGCACTAGGACTGGGAAGGGTCTTGAATGGCAATGCATCTACTTTAATGTGACAGACAAGTCCCTAGGCAAAACAAGCAGACCCGTGGCAGGCAGGCCCAGGTACTTGATGAGTGTGACACCTTCGCCATTCCACTGGAAATGTTGTTGCCGTACGCTCCGCTGCCTCATCTTAGGTTTTACCCAAATAAATTTGCCTCTCATCCGGACTGACGATGCCACAAGCCCCTCGCCTGCCTGTCCTCCCTGGAACTGTTGAGATCATGAATCTCCTTGTCGACGTTCACAGGGCCTTGCTCCTGATAAATGTGCGCCCGCCTTGGGACCCTCCCTCCGCCTGATATCCTCGGCGCCAGTCGGCAAAGCTGGGACAGGGCTCTGCTACACACACATTCCCGCATTCAGAGACCGTTTACTTGTTCCTGCCCTGCGATGCTGTGTGACAGGTTGGATGGCCAGTGCCTGGGGCAAAATCCTACTTGGCTTTGTATATCTACAGACAAAGTATCATGTAAATACAATGACTGCACATGATTAGAAATGAAGAGATTTCTAAAAATCTGTATGTGATCTGTGTACTTACAATGTTTGTGCTGATGGAAAAGTGGATGGAAAAGACCAGCGTATCAATCTCATTTAGCCACAGGGAGATATGAATCAGACAGGGAAATATACAGATGCATATAATGGCCAGGAGGTAGCATACACTGACAACTGAAAATGATGTACTTTGAATTCGATATACTTTGCATGAATAATCTTTATATGCAATTAAACAATTCTTTATGCGGAAATACAAAAACATACACACGAAACCTCAAAAAACAAAGGGTCATCACTGAAATTAAAAGGGCCCAGGATCATTTTTTATAGTTAATCTCCTGCACCCTCAAGGCTCAAAGTGTAAGGTATGCCATTAAGCACCTTTGTACACAGGGCATTGACAAGAACCCTGTATATAGCTTATGTAAACTGTACAAGACCTGTTGAAGCAAAGCCAAAATGCATTTTTGCATAAACACAGAGCAATTCAAGGAGAATTTTTAAAAAGGTATTTTTAATTAGTTTAAGTTACATACAATAATAATAAATACTTCTGTGAACTCTTTGCAGATAATTTCCTTATTACGCATGCATTTTTTAAATAAGAAATGAAGCCTTCTGAGCCTACGTATTTAACGTCAACACACATTTACGAGAAGACTTTATCTTCCATGGTGTTTTGTTGGTCGAACATTTACCAGGGAGGAAGCACGTAGTCTGAATTGACAGCTGTCAAAGTTAAGATCGCCTGTAACCGTATGAATATTCATCACTGCGAAAATTCCCGCTTGTGGAATTCATCTGACAGAGGAGCACACCAACTCCTGTAAGTCAAATCACAGTGGATAGATGTGATTCAAACCATTTCCTGGAGTGTGGGTTGCACATCTGGTGTAGCGTATTTCATCATTTTAAACAGAGTGTAAGACGAATGTGCATTAAAAGAAGTCCAAATTCAATACGGGAGCACACAAAATAAGTTGTTCAGCCGATCTTAACATTTACTGCTATACATAAAACAAAGAGTTGAAAGTTTTCTTCTTAGCCGGATCCTCCACATTAATTTGCCCGTATGGACACTGTCGGGAAAAACAAGTAGTTTAGAGTTAACATATGGGTACTTTAAAGTAAAAAAAAAAAATTGTATCATGTAGACAGTTTGCTTTTATTATGTATTGCGGGTTACTGACAGAATATATCTCCCCTGTCTCAGCAATATGTAATCCATAAAAAATCAACTAAATTTACTCTGAATAAAAAATGCTTACTGGCATTTGCTTTCAGCCCTCTTGTAAAGATATATATCAGAAAAATATGAAGCTTACATGTCTGCAGGCACTCCCGCAGCATCTTCCTCTTTTCCTATGGGCAAACTCAGTGAACACATTGTAGCCGGTTATAGGGTCAATGTATGTTTTTTTCTGATTCTGTGAACAGATGCAATTTGGAAATGATCATCTGTTTTTTTTTTTAATGCTCAAATATGATAAGACTGTTTATAAGGATCAGTGTTCGATAAAAAAACATATTTCAGGGTAAAATATCAAACTTCTGAATACAAATAGGATATACTTTATAATGACAATTGTTTTTTAAAAGTTGGAATTTTAACAAGTCTTCAGCATTAATGAAAATACAGTGGAAACACAATACAAACGTGTTTCTCAAGCATCATTCCTGACGCTTCCTCAGAGAGCGCCGGCTTCATTTATGACAGCCTTCGACGCCAAAAGGGCCCGAGGCACTTTTTGTGGCATGCCATTTCAGATGCCATCCTTTGGCTCCATAGTGAAGCTGACACTGTCTGTGCATCCTCCAACTCTACGGGGTCTTCCATAACTTTCCCTCGACCAACAAACTACATTGCTCCCGACAGCCAAAAGGACCTTTCAAAAATGACCCAGTCTTCCATATACATAAGTAGCCAGACTAGTCTGCAAGTAAAAGGTCTAGTGTGCTCTTTTTAGTTACCTAACATGTAAAAATGTTCTTAGAAGTGTACTTCCATGATAATGCCTAATACTGAACCATCAATGTTGGTTAGGTTTCCTCACATAGGTCACTGATTTAGATTCTAGCATATCTACACGAGTCTCTTTAAGTGTGACACCAGCTACTTGATTTTGCTCTTACCTTGCATGCGTCCAAATGGAGTTTATGAATTAACCTGTCTTCATCTGAGAGCGTGCTCGTGTCAGGTGACGCGGTTGTGTTTTTATCGTGAGAATTCGTATTTAGTTCGCTATCGCGTACACTGAAATGTGAACGCGGCGATCTCGTATTTGACATTATTATATTAGTTCGAATGCGTTTAAAACGTGTTAATATTAAAAGTCTACATGAACCGAGCAGCAGCATAACTCATGCTAAAAAGAGAAACTAAAAAGTCCTGTCACAACGTTCCTTGCAAACTTATGACAGTACTTAGACGTTTAGAGACACTTCTCACAACCACTGCCTACAGAGGGAAAAAAATGCTGTTGTTGTTTAAAAAAAAACAATATTCGTCCTCTGCTACCAATAAATGTTAAAATCACCACTGTGTTCTTCCTCATTGTGCTTTTCGTGTTCTGTGCCGTGTACAAAGTGCATTTAAGCGCCCCCTCTGTTGGACTGTAGAATTGCAGTAGGGGGGCAAGTGTACATTTTAAGGTGAGAGGGGTATATGGCACACTTTTGACTATACTGGATATCTCAGAGCATGTATTTTATTGTTATTATTATTATTAAGCCAATTTCTGTAAAGACACCCACCTTAAAGTGTGTTGAACATTTTCACCGCTATTATACATTTAAAAAATACTGTTCATTGAACACACATTGGTCTTCTCTAACAACATAGACAATGAAATTAAATGAAATCTGTCTATTATAACCTCTTTAATTAAATTAAACGTTAAGTAGATTAAACAATCATGAAATACAAAATAATTCTAGACGCAGCAAATGTAAAGGTAACATATAAAAAAAACATACAATTGTTTTGACCAACGAATGTTATAATTGATAATTGTTTAAATATAAAATGATAAATAATTTAAATAAATAAATTACATACTATATAAATTATATATATGTGGCATTTAAAACACATGACAACTTGCCCCAATAATGTAATAACTGCTGACCTGACATTTATGAACTTTTTAGAACATAGTTTTTAGAACATAACTTCTTAGAACATAGTTCAGGCAATTATAGTTCATCTGCCTTCATTATATAGGCTAGTTGACTCTCACCTGTGCATACAGACTAGCATATTCAAATCTTTAGTAGAGAATTTAATAAATTATTCATGTGCAACTTACTGAAGTGTTTTTTTTTTTTTAGAGGATAAACAATGTCTTAAGAAAAAGAAGTAACTACAACACCTGCAAAAATAACATAGGTTTATTTCACTTTGAAATGACAAACCAGTGACATGTAAAGTACAGAGAGTTCCCTTCATTAACCACATTCACACAAACCTTGTAGTATTTTTCCGCATGAAACAGACAGGCAAATACAAACGCATGTCCGCGTATTGCAACAGGTTTTACCGACTAGGCGTTGACCCATAATAATCACAAGCTATTTTTTTAAAAGAGTGGGTGGTGTGAATTTATACTTCCTTTGCCTTACCACTAGAAACTGTTTATCTTCTAAACAGCCCTTTACAGGCCTATTTTTAAACACCATAGATGTGTTCGCATTCCACAGAAACATTGGAGTACGTAATAATATATATAAAAAAGGTATTTGTAAACCATAAAAGCATGCATAACATGCAAGCCAGCATCAGCAGACATGCCTGTGCATGCATGCAAGAGAAAAAACTGCTCTGACAGGCGCAATTAAAGGGACAGCTCACTCAGAAAATGACATCTACTGATCCTCACGTTGTTCCAAACCTGAATGACTCTGTTTCATCTGTGAAACACATAAAAAGAGACTTCGGGTAGAATATTAACGACTGACAGTCTCGGTCACCATTCACTTCCATTGCATCTTATGCCATTCAATGAAAGCGAATAGAGACTGTAATTCTGCCTGTCATGTCCTGTTTCACAGCATAAGGAAACTCATACAGGTTTACCAACAACATGGGGGCGAGTCAATAATGACGACATTTTCATTTTTGTACTATCCTGCTGAAATACACACGCGCGCGAGCGCACACGCGCCACCCAGGTGCTTCCTTCCTGGTGCTTTACTGCAGAAAAACAGATAGGGGAACCGAAACGGTCAGCAGCGCGTCCAGGAAGCGTCGCCGGCGAGCAGGAGCGCCGACAGATAGAGAAATGCAGCAGTATCCGCGACTCTCTGTCAGGTAGCCGCGAAACTACAAGGTTCGCAGGCAGCGCGCGACGGTGTTTTATTTTCCCGCCGTCGGCGCGAGCTGCTGCTGACGCGATGCTTTAGCCATGGACAGCAGGATAAAGTAAGTCTACACTTTTACACATTCCTCCGGTTTGTCGCGCTACGCGTTATCAGTCTATGTAATAAAAGTCTCTCTTATGGTTGAATTGAAGATAGCGGATATTGTAAATCCGTTGGTTAGCTCATTTGGCTAATGAGAGGAGATGACCGGTCCAGCTGACCGGTTAGCTGTTTACCTCAGACATGCTAACTAGCCTAGCCGCATTCCTCTACAGCCGTTTAAACTTGACAGCTGCACATATTTCATTTTGCTGGAATTAGCTGCCGTAAACATGCCTCACTATTAGCATTTATGAATTTGTTGTGTAATATAGCACACTGAAAAGACTATATCATGAATTCTCAGGAGCAAACTGATTATATACTTTAACAGCTTTTAACGGGGTAGTTCACGCAAAAACATTGAAACAACAAAACAAAAAACACTCAAACGTAAATAACTTTTTCTTTAGCAGGTGTTGGTCACTATTCACTTTTGTTGTGTGGAAAATATGCAATGAGAATGAATGGGGACTGTCACATTTGTTTTGTGTTTTTTAACAAAAGAATGAAGGTCACATTGGTTTGGAAGAACACGAGAGACCAAATAATAACAAAATGTTCGGTTTTTTTTGTGCAAACAGTCTCAAATAGTTGTTTTTAAGTTGCTAAGTTAGTGAGTTCGACTTGTATTTCCTTTTTTTCAGCGAGAATCCTGCGAGAACATTTGATTTGGCACTTCAGGTTGCATGTCCATCATCTGAAAATGAAGGTGAGCCTTCATTTCTCAATTTGTTATGCGTTTTGTTTGAGTGTTTGTATAATTTGATTCAAAACTCATAAACAGTAATGTTGGAGAGACCTCTTTTAGTGGCTAACTTTGTCTTCCTTGCTGTCAGTATGCTTTGAAATGGCATGAAAGATATGTTTATACATGCTTATTTAACACTGCTCAAATTTCATGGCTTTTAAGTAATAATATGTAGTGTTTGTGTTTTAGAAAGATGTATGACATATGTTTGAGATTTTTTTAGTTTAGTGTCAATGATGGCATACAGATCAGGGTGATTGATGTATTATATTATGGTGATATACATTATGCAATACCATCTGAAAATGAAGCAAATGAGACATAGACAATGCTTCTGAAATAAAAAAAGCACTAATTATGAATAGAAAATTCACAAAAAAAGAGGAAAAAATGGTGACTATTTGAATATACGTTAGATAATACCATCTCGAAATGACTCAAGAGTCATAAACGACATTTCTGAAATATAGAAAGTATTTTTTGCAAACGTAATTGTCTGAAAATTCACAAAAAAAGAGGAAAAAAATGGATAAAATCCAAATTTATCCCTCAAAGACCGAGACAGCCGCCCGCGGCTAAACATAACTATTGTTCTTAAATGTTTCATAACTTTTGAACCGCTAAGCTAATGCTTTAAAAAGTGTTGTAAAGTGGAGATTGATGATTTGTGTCATTTGGATATTCAGAGGCTCTGTAGTATATGTGATTATGTCATCACATTCTGACAACATTGATTCGTCAGAAGAAACCAATGCATTTCGTCCCTCTGAGCCAAACAGAAACGATTGTTGATGCTTAGTCCCACCCCCATGCCCAGATTGGTTCAAACTGTCACATATTCAACCAATAAATATAGGTTTTGGTGTTTTTAACCACCGTTTAGGATTTTTCACTGTGTTGCCAACTTAGCAATTTTGTTGCTAAATTTAGCAACTTTTCAGACTACCCTAGCAAATTTTTCTTCCAAAAGCACCTAGCAACAAATTTAGCAATTTTTAAAATTTATTTGGCAACTTTTATCAACTTTTGATAAGTGACTCAGACAATAAAAAGACACACATTTTCCATCTAAATTACACAAAAAGAAGAAAACCAAAGATGCCAGCAGTACACACATCACGTGAATTGAGTTAGCTGCTATTTGCAATTCTTCAATTTAATAATAATAATAATAATAATAACTGAATAATTGTTCATTTATGATACACTTTGTTAGTAGCTTGTACTTGCGATTGTTGATCAGTTAGTACGCTGTAAGAAAAATGGAAAAGATAGGCTACTAGTAATTTTCCAGGACATTATCCATTATCCATTGTAACCCTGTAACTCGAAAACACAATGCGTAATTTAAAATGCAGGTAAAAAACCAATACGGAAAATTCTTTCATATTAACATAGGAGATTGTGCCCCATTTTTACAGACTTTTCTTGGAGTGTAGCATACTAACTACTAATACACTGCTTAAAGCATAATTGTTGAGAATGTGTTGTATTACTAGTTTACTAGCTATAAAAAAAAAATTAATAAAAAAACATAAATTGTAATCATTCAAAAATGTGTAAGTGTTCAATAATTATTTATATTTTAATATTATATTATGCATATTATTTTACAAACAAATCTAAATTAACATATATAAAATATATATTTTTGCTGAGATTTGATGGTGTGACAATTTTGCGCCTTGATTACGCAATGACGTCATCGCGCAATGACATCACAACGTCATTTAGCAACTTTTAGCAACAAATTGACCTTCCTTTAGCAACTTTCTCTGAAAATTAGTTGGCAACACTGATTTTTCATTGGAAATTTGAATGAACGCAAAGTGTAAGTAAAGTCTGTCGTGCCTGCATGAAAACAAACACAAAATAACACATTTGCATGACAGAACTCTCTGAAAAAGCACAGAAAAACACACGAATGAGTAACTTGACATAAAACAAACCAAAAACAAGGATCAAACAGCGGTACTTATCAGATAAAGCACTAGAATTCATGTCTTCACATTGCTAGGTGATGTCCCGGTAAAATCGATTTCGATTTTCACTATTTTTTCTGTTGCACTCTGTGTATTTCGCACTCATTTTGTGTGTAGTTTGTGAATCATTTGCACTGTTTGTATTTTTGTTGCAGAAGAATTTGTGTAATTGTATATTAGTTTACTATTAGCTGCACGGTTTGTGTTTGTTGTTGTTCACACTCAGATTGAAAATATATTTCTCTGAAAAAAGTCACTTTTTTTTTTTTTACTGTGTTTTGTTATTATATAACACTGATTCCATTTTCTTTACTCCCTAAACGTTTTTTATATAGATATTGACACATCTATATTGTTAGTAAACTATATAGACCTGTTTTTTCACTGAAAATCGCTTATAACAATATTGTATTAAATGGCTATAATTTGCTTGGGGAATGTTATATGTAAACAAAATTTTATTTGGAAGTGTAAAACACCCAGATACAACTTTCTAAAGAAAAAAAAAATCCAAACTTCAGGAGTTTCAGTTTGAGTACACAGTAAAAAAAAAACAAAACCCAATTGTTGCTTGCGTTTTTCTTAAAATCCTGGAAATTCATTCATTCTTAGAGAAAACAAAAGGAAAATTGGGACTTTAAATTAGCTAGGCTGAAACCTCAAGTTCTCCTGTTTATAATGGTATATGGCACTTGATGCTGACTGCTAGAATAGGTCTTAAAAAAACAAAGAAAAGTGCAGGCGTTTCAGGTGCCCCAAAAATGTTCTAGGTCTTTAAGGGTTAAGAATAGTCATATTAAACTTGTCATCAATAATGAAAAATATTGGTAACGTCAACATGAAAAACGTAACATTATGGCAATATACTTCATATAATACCACCTAAAATGAGGCAAATGAGACAAACAACATTTCTAAAATTAAAAAAAAGCACTGATTAAAAAAGTGTATTTTCCAAATTTTTTAGGCATAGTCGTATTAAGCTTATAATCAGTTATAATAAATATCTCTAACTTTGTACCATCTAAAAGCCTTTATTGTGAAACTTTGACAGCTTTTGTATGTGTGACACTAGTTTTGGGCTGATGTGCTTAGCTGTTTTCCGTGCTTGAAATGGATGAGTAAATGATGTGTTTCGTGTCTAGGGGATTCACAGGAAGGAAATTATTGCTGTAGATTCTTAACGTGGCCAGATCTGATGTTCAGATCTTCTGATGGGCTGGCTTGGGTGCATTTCCACTTTAGTTCAGCACTCGCACGGTTTGCATTTACTTTTTAGAAAATCCTGCAGATGTATTTGGTGTAAGAAGTAGGTTGATTTGTGATATCGATCTTGGTTTGTGAATCTCTTCGTATGCTTTGAGCTCTGCAAGGTTGAATAGAAACCACGCAGCTTTAACGGACCAAGTAACAACTGCTGTGCTGTGCTGTGAAGTGAGACCATTATGAAAGAAACATTCCCATGTTTTGATTCAATAAGAGGTAAATGGATATGAAAAACTGCTTGTTATATGTTCAGCATATCTAATATCACCAATTTTTGTTCCTACCCTGAAACTACCATTATTCTTTCTGCTTGACATTGAAGAGGTGAGGAGCAGGTGGTTCACAGAAGCAGCTGTTGCTCTGACTGAAAAAGGAAAATATTCCCAGCCCAGCCGCTGATGTGAAAGTTGAAATAAGCTATAACCCACTTCCCTCATCATCATACGTTAGTGAATGTCTCATTTCCTGACCCAACTTTCAGGATTACAGCGCCATTTTAACCCTCATGTTGTGTTCCCAACATTTTGACCCAGAGGGGATTTTCTTTTTTCCAGAAATGCTAGTGTTATCGCATTTGACTAAAACCTACTGACTTTGCTTAGACAGGGTAACAAGGTTATTTTTTTATATATACTTATTTATTTTATTTTTTACCACTGTTTTCCCACTTAAAATTGCTTATATTATTGCTATATGATATACTATTATGTTATATTATTACCAAATATTGGATTCAAGCATTTTATCAACTTGTTTCTTTCAATGATCACAGGTTTTATATTTCTTTTTGGAACTGACTGATCATAGGCCTCATTGAACTGAGCTTATTAGGGGTCGACCGATATGTGTTTTCCAGGGCCGATACCGATTATTACAGATCAAGTACACGATAACCTATAATTTGAACTATATATATATATATATGTCTGGTATGAAATTAAGAATAGCGAGCTCTGACAAAAACTTTCTGAAAATGCTTTTACATTATTTTATCGGCAAATCGGTTTTGAAAATGATCGATTCCGATAACCATAAAACTGCTTAATATCTGCGCCGATAATTGGTCGACCCCTAGAGCTTATACACCTCAGTTTTTGATTAAATATTGCCAAAATTATCCTCAAATAATGCTTCTTTCACTCAAAAATTAAGGTGCATAAGCTCAGCTCAATGAGTCATGCGATCAATCAGTTCCAAAAAGAAATACAAAACCTGTGATAATTGAAAGACAACAAACTGACAAAAAGATTGAACCCAAAATTTGGTGATAATATAGCATAATGTGAGATTTACAAGCAATTTTTAAAAGGCCAGCCATTTTTGACTGGAAACACCAAAGAGGCTTTAGGGCCAAACAGAAGTTCGTCAAGGACAGGAACCAATTCCAACCTGAGATAACAGACATGTTGTTAGCCGCAGACAATATCTAGTCGCAAATTTAATGTTGTGGTTTACACAATAACGGATCTTTTCCTGTTTCCAATTGAAGCATGTGATTGACATGCTCTCTGCACAGTTTTTGAGTTTCATGCTGTTCAAACATGAGGGATCTTGGTTTGCGTATTTCTGTAGCCAAATGGGCTGATTCTAGAGCCGTTGTGGTAACATGAAGCACTCAAGGGCGTTCGTTGCATCTCATCAGACATTCTGCCTCTGTATTCACCTCATGTGTCATTTAGCCTAATTTGATATTTGATCAGCACAGTTTCTCTAGAGAAAAAAATAAATCAGACAAATCAAATGTTGACACATCAAAATTTCAGTTGCATTGCATTTCATTTTATCAGTTCAAGCAGTTTTTTGGAATCTAACCCATGACCTTGTGGTGTGAGCTACATTGACCAATAAGAGTGGTAAGGTCTTTTTTGGTGCTCAGTTAGTGTTGGTCAGTTTATTACTAGATACTAGCATGGTTAGAGGAAACCACCCTCTGCTTTTGTGTCATCTTTCATTTCCCTCTCTGTCCACACAAGTTTACTCTTGAATGCATTTTCTAGTAGTGATGCATTTCAGTTTCACAACATCACGTTGTCTTGCTACCTTTATAGGGAGTTTTTTTTCAAAGGCTGGAAAATAACTAGTCATCCACTGTATATAAAAGTTTGATACTGTATATTAAGTTGTTAGACAGTGAAACCTTTGTGTCTTTAAATCCAGTTTCCCTTTAAAGCATCGCTACTGCAACAATACACTGTGCAACAATCTCGCACTTTTTCAGGATCCTGCTATGAACAATGTGTTTGAAGATGGTGTGTTAAGTTTTAAATGTCTTTCTCATTCTGTTCCAGTCTGTTACACATGGTCTAACAGTTTTTGAATGCTGAAATTTGAGGTGGAAAACTTTTGTTTTTGAAAGAAGTCTCTTTTGCTCACCAAGGCTGCATTTATTTGATGATGAATACAGTAAAAACTGTAATATTGAGAAATATTACCATTTAAAATAACTGTTTTCTATTTGAATATATTTTAAAAGCTGAATTTTCTCCGTCATTACTCCAGTCCTCAGTGTCACATGATCTTTCAGCAATCATTCTAATATTAATATGCTGATTTGGAAACATTTTTTATTATTAGCAATGATAAAAACAGCCATGCTTCTTAATAATTTAGTGAAAACCATGATACATTTTTATAGGATTTTTTTTTAATGATCAGAAAATTCAAAAGAAATGAAAGTATAAATGTCTCTACTGTCACTTTTGATGCATACATAATGCATACTTACTAAATAAGTATTAATTTCTTTATAAAAAAACTCACTCCACACTTTTAGGAACAAGTGAACCTAAAAATGACCTAATTTTACAGGCTTCTTTAAGACAGTTGAGCAACCCACTGACTAATCCATTTTGCAAATATGTATCTTTGCACATCTCTAATATAAATAAAATAGCATGTATTTAGATAAACTAACCTAATTGTTTGAAGGATACTGTCATTGTTTCTTTCTCTTGCACAGGTCTGGGGTTGACAGGCCGAGAGACAGAGTAGGTGACTTATTTTAGCTAACATTAGAAGATGAATACTTTGCCAGATTGGATTAAGCATGACTGCCACGCTTGTGCTTGGCACTAGTGAGCCGCATTGATGTTTTTCATGCCCTGTGCCAAAGCCAGCAGATGATGCTGACTGTGCCAAGGCAGTAGGTGGAGACAGATGCTACCTGTCTTGCCTCCTCTTTTCATCCAGATTGCACCCAGTAATAAAGCAATAAAAAATAATAGAGTTGAAATTTACAACTACACTTGTGCTGCAATTAGCAGAGTGATTTTCCACCGATGACCATCAGCTTTATTTCTGTTTCGCACAGGCCAAGTGTATTTCATTGGTGTTAAAGACCAGTTTGGCTAGGTGGTAAACTTGGTGCCAAAACTTTTTTTTTTTTCCATTTGTCACCAGGTAAATGTTTATTTAAAAATGTAAACCTGTTACATTTATTTAAAAATGTTATTTTTTTTCCAAACTATTTTTTTTTATTTTTTGATGTTTTATTTTACTTTTTTAGAAATTGTAAGTGATGCTTGCTTGTGCAGAAGTGATGATAGGGGGTTTTGTGTGGTTCTTAGGGTGTTATGCCTCATTACTCTGATTGCTTACTGGTCAAAATCAAAAGTTCTAAAAAAAAAAATTAAAATAAAAAAAATAATTCCAAGTTTCTATGATATTCTGGTCGTTAAGGGTGCTTTCACACTTGGTTTGAATATTATTTTATTTGGGTCCGAACCATGGTTCGTTTGCGTCATCAAGCCAGCAGCTGTTTACCCCGTTGCTTAGTAACGGCGGCAAAATGCATAACATTGCTCTCTTTACCTTCATATATTAATGTTTTTGAACCATTGTTTTTTGTTTCCAAAACTTCAGTACATAACGACACTTACATCTGTCTTACGAATGCACTACAAATGCTCTAAAGAATGCTGAAGGTGAACAGCAATGAGATATATAGCTCTTTGCTTGCACGCTTGTCAGGAAATTGAGTGAAACACACACAAACACACACTTTTTTTTTTAACAAATAATATGTCATTAATAGAGGTTCCCTTCCGCGATTTGGTATGATTGCATTCACATCAGAAGCAAACTGTACCAGAGTTCACATGAAGGATACCCCAAACCACCTCTTTTAAGTGGACTCGGGTACGGTTCGCGGGTGCGAGTTCAAAAGACAGAGTTCACATCATCCAAACGTACCGAACTCTGACGTCAGTCGAACCCAGGGGTGCACCAAAAGTGCTAGTCAAGTCAAGTCATCTCTATTTATATAGCTCTTTTAACAATACAGATTGTGTCAAAGCACTTAACAGTATCAAATTGGAGGACAGAGTGTCAGTAATGCATAATAATAAGATTAAACACTCAATTTTCAGTTAAAGGCATTTCATTATTGAATTCAGAGATGTCATTGTCTAGCTCAGTTTAGTTTAAATAGTATATATGAAATCAAATTGATGATAATTGTTAGAAATTAAGTGTCCCCAACTGAGCAAGCCAGAGGCGACAGCGGCAAGGAACCAAAGCTCAGTCGGGGGGGCCAGTTCTCCTCTGGCCAGGATATTATTTTTTATTTATTTTTTACTTATTGTTTTAATTACATTTTAAATGTATAAATGTATTATATTTCTGTTTTTATATTGTTGCAGTTTCTAACAATAATAGTATTATGTAGTTAGGTATTTTATTATATTTTTAGTTATTTTGTTTTATTTTTAGTTTTATTGTATTTAAGTCGAGGTCTTCACTGGTAACAGACATCAGACATCATCAGGGTCGCAGACATCATCTCCCGGAGCCGATCCACCATCTGATCCGGACACGGACTGAGAAACAGAATAAGAAAGAAACAGACAAATATTAGCGTAGATGCCATTCTTCTTACGATGTAACGAGTACATCGTGTGTTATGAGGAGTGTTCCCAGTTCCGGTTGATCTAATTAATGCAGCCTAACAATCCTTTGACGGATTTGAATAATAGAAGTGTATTAGTGTGTTATGTGTAAGCCAGGTTAAAGAAATGTGTCTTTAATCTAGATTTAAACTGACTGAGTGTGTCTGCCTCCCGAACAGTGTTAGGTAGATTGTTCCAGAGTTTGGGCGCTAAATAGGAAAAGGATCTGCCGCCCGCAGTCGATTTTGATATTCTAGGTATTATCAAACGGCCAGAGTTTTGAGAACGCAGCAGACGTGGAGGACTATAATGTGATAAGAGCTCGCTCAAGTACTGAGGAGCTAAGCCTTTCAGGGCTTTATAAGTAATTAACAAGATTTTAAAATCTATCCGATGTTTGATAGGGAGCCAGTGCAGTGTTGACAGAACCGGGCTAATATGGTCATACTTCCTGGTTCTAGTAAGGATTCTAGCTGCTGCATTTTGGACCAACTGTAGTTTATTGATCAAGCGTGCAGAACAACCACCCAGTAAAGCATTACAGTAGTCTAACCTTGAGGTCATAAACGCATGAATTAGCATTTCTGCATTTGACGTTGAGAGCATAGGTCGCAATTTAGATATGTTTTTGAGATGGAAAAACGCAGTTTTCCAGATACTAGAAACATGGCTTTCAAATGAAAGATTGCTATCAAACAGCACACCTAGGTTCCTAACTGATGAAGAAGAATTGACAGAGCAGCTGTCAAGTGTTAGATAGCAGGGCTTGACATTAAGCATTCTCATGTGGTTGTCCTTCGGACAAGTAAATTTGTCATTTAGTTGTCCGAGTATAAAAGTTACTTGCCCGGAGAGAATTTATTTATTTATTTATTTTTTTTTAATTGAGTTATAAATATAATTATTTATTGTAGTTATACAAAACACATTGTTTATTTAGTTAGATTTTTCTTTTTAAATAAAATAATAAAGTGTGATAACACTGTTATATTTTAAAATAAAAAGGAAGTATTAATTACAAATATAATTATTTTATATTAAACTTAAAAATAAAATGCTAATATTTACTTCTTTTTTATATATGGATTTTCAAACTTAAATTTTAAAATTTTGAATTAGTTAAATTTAATCAGACAATTAGTATAATAAGACATTTGGGCTGTTACCAAACAAATGAAATCAGTATCAACAAAATTCATCTTTGCAATGTAGGAAACACAGAAACTGCATCTGAAGTGGAATAGATATATTTACCAACTGTTAATGCAGCTCTGAGGGACATGGAATGCTTTAATCTGCAGTTACAAATGAATAAATAATGTTTTGATTCATAAAACGTTGAATACTGATATTTGAAATTATTTTAAAAATTAAAAAATACTGTAAATGTGAAATTAAAACCACCAGTAGGTGGCATCAAGTCACTGTTTATAAGTGAGTCATTGTGACTGAACCGAATCATTTAAACGGTTGATTCATTCAGGCACGAAACGCCGTCATGTTGCTCAGAGACGCAAAACAGTGCTGTGGCTGTGTTTGGAATGATTTTTGTTGGTGAAACAGAGCAGAAACATAAAATATGGTGTCTAAAACGTAAGTCTCTTAATGTTAACTTGTTTATTGAGCTGTTGCATAAAATCACATTTGTAATCATGATGGTTTTTGGAGCAAAAAAAAAAAAAAACGGCGCTCGATCTTCGTGTGAAACTATATGAAATTATATAAATATATACATTTTCTGCTCCCATATCTTGAATTTTCTGATCATTCTTCATGCATTGTAGTACTGAATCATGCAGTGAAAGAATGCACTTGCACATGAGCTAGTCTAACCTAGATGACTTTACGGAATGTATGCGTACACTCTGTAAGTGTGTTTTGTTTGATTCTTGCAATACACTCGTTAAAACAACAATTATGAAATTATCGCAAACGATATATGTCACACACCCCTATAACAAAGGCTATATCATAAATAAAGGCAGTCATTACTGTTTTTGGTATTGACTTTTTCAAGTTACTTGTCCGATTGGGCAAGTAAATTTCTCTTTCACTTGCCCGTCTAAAACATTCACTTGTCCCGGACAAGTGGATAAGCATTAATGTTGAGCCCTGGATAGTGTTCTAGGTTATTACATGTGGAGTTTTTAGGTCCGATAACTAACACCTCTGTTTTTTCAGAATTTAGCAGTAAGAAGTTACTCGTCATCCAGTTTTTTTATGTCGACTATGCATTCCATTAGTTTCTCAATTTGGTGTGTTTCACCGGGCCGTGAAGAAATATAGAGCTGAGTATCATCAGCATAACAGTGAAAGCTAACACCATGTCTGCTGATAATATCTCCCAAGGGTAACATGTAAAGCGTGAAAAGTAACGGCCCTAGTACTGAGCCTTGAGGTACTCCATACTGCACTTGTGATCGAAATGATTCCTCTTCATTTACTGCTACGAACCAGTTTCATTTACTGCTAGTATGAAAGCACCCTAAATATGGGATTCTTAAATTCAAGTTTGATCAGTTGTAAAAGTAAAGGTGTGGTGCATTTCCTGTTGTAATAGGAATCACAATCAGGAATTTCGTGGAAGTACGAAATTTTCCCAACACAATTTTTGCCACAGGTTCAAGTTGACCAACAGAAAGCTACTTGGTTTGAAAGTGATTTGTGTGTGTGCGTGTGAGAGAGAGAGCTGTTATTCATATATTGCTACACTATCAAAACTGGACTATTTTTGGCTTTGAAATTTGTCAAAATTTTGCTAATGTGGTTGCACCTTAAAGGGATAGTTAACCCCAAAATGAAACTTCTGTCATCAGTTACCCATTCTCATGTTGGTCCCAACCTGTGTGAGTTTGTTTCTTCTGTTTAGCACAAAAGAAGATATTTTGAAAAATGTTGGTTACCAACATTCTTCAAAATATCTTCTTATGTGTGTATCAGAAGGGTGAGTAAAAATGAGGATGACAGAATTTTAATTTTTGAGTGAGCTATTAGTTTAATCACAGAACTCTACTGGACAAACTGTGTATCATTTATGTCACTTGCACAAATGGTGTGGGAGTTACATGTAAAATGAAGTTGAATAATCAGGGCTAGTTTACTTTTCTTTCGGAATAATGAGCAATAGTAATAACAAAGCTTGTTTTAGCAAACATCTCTAATTGTACGGTAAAAATAAGAAGAAGCTGTACCAATTTTGACTTTTCCTTTTAAAGATCAAGTTACATTCGTGAGCTACAAGATTAACCTGTTTGACTTTGTCATGTGAAGTTTGAGTCATCTAAATAAATGTTTAAAATTTACCTGTAGCTAATTTTTTTGAATGAGTGTCCTAGTGCATTTATTTCCCTGACTCAAGTTTCACACACCAGCTTTTGACAGGTCTGCGAGCCAAGGGTCTTTTTTTGCCATTTGACCCCCACCTTGTTAAATAACTTGATTGGCGCTCAGCTGTGTCTCGGGTTCAGCGCGAGCTAACACTTTGGTGGGGCTCCGCTGTCAGACTAACAATGCCGCTGTGCCTAAGATGGTGTTGATTGGTCATTACTCATAACGGCTACGGGCTAGTATGCGCGTGATTTTCTTTTACTTTATAGTCATGCAGATTCAATTCGGTTTGATCTGCCCTCATTATACTTGGGCAACTTCAAGTCTCCCCATTTACCCTTTGCCAGCATCACCCAAAAATACAGCTTAATGATGGAAAAAAGCTTTAGTTTGAAGCCACGGAATAAGTTATCCCACCCACCCCTGCTCAGAAGTGAATTCAGATTGACCTCCAGTTCTGCAAGTTACGGATTTTCACTTCATGGTGCTTTTTTTTTCCCCTCTCGCCGTGCTGAAGAGTCTCGTTAGTTGTAAACAGTCTGAAGCCGTTCCACTGGGGTTGTGAATATATGAATTTATGATTAAAATGGAAGTTTTGCCAAATTCACCAGCTCTGGACGGTTCGACACGACAGTCACCGGTTCCTAAACTCCTACGTGTTGCCGCACAAATGAAGAAGCTTCTCAAATATGTTTTTTGGTATCAAATGATTGATTTTGATTGACATGTTAGCGGTTTTTGCTCTGCATTTTTTACTACAGCTGGATGGCAAGGCCAGTAATGTAGCGTCCGGTGTTGGTGAGTGAAGATCAGTAGATGTGACAGGAACAGTCAGGCCCTGCAGGGTGGCGGCCTGTTTCTTCTCAGGTGGTTTGACCCACACACACTCCCTCTACACCGGTGTTTTGCATGGACGAATCTGCTGATTGGTGTAATCTGAGAGGCAGCATACCGCAGCGCTCATCATAGCACTCCGAGCCATCCAGACTTCCTCGTTTAAGTGCACCGTCGCAGTCAGGCTACTAGAACATGGAAAGACTTCTTGGCACGTCTATTCTTGTAGTTGCGTGATGACATCGAAAGTGAGGATGGGGTAAATAATTAATCCTGCTGGTTTAAATTAGCGCATCGTGTCATTACAAACGCTGCAGACTGAACCCAGGGAGGAAGTTTGCCTTCACTTCGACAAATAGTAAAAATGAGTGTCCTAGTGCAACAACAATAAATAATTGTTAATAATAATTAATTTATTGATACTATTGATTATTAATATTTAATTAATTGTTATATTATTAATTAAACGTTAATATCTTTATTCAATTGTTTTATGAATAATAATAATAATTTAGTCAATTATTGTTATTATTATTATTATTATTATTATTATTATTATTATTGTTATTATTATTATTATTGTTTGTGTGTGTGTGTGACCACATAATGTGATCAAATTTTGTGTTATTAGTATTATTACAACTAATAACACCAATAATAATGATAATTGGAAATAATAATAATAATAATAATAATAATAATAATAATAATAATAATAATAATAGTTAAATATAATGTATTGATGATTTTATTAATTAAGTGTTTATATATAAATATAAATAAATACTTAAACATTGATATCGTTAATTATTAATTAAATGTTAATAATTGCTGCTATGTTTATATATATTTGTGTGTGTATATGTATGTATGTACACACAGAACCCCATATTGACAGAAAAACACAGAATTGTTGACATTTTTGCAGATTTATTAAAAAAGAAAAACTGAAATATCACATGGTCCTAAGTATTCAGACCCTTTGCTGTGACACTCATATATTTAACTCAGGTGCTGTCCATTTCTTCTGATCATCCTTGAGATGGTTCTACACCTTCATTTGAGTCCAGCTGTGTTTGATTATACTGATTGGACTTGATTAGGAAAGCCACACATCTGTCTATATAAGACCTTACAGCTCACAGTGCATGTCAGAGCAAATGAGAATCATGAGGTCAAAGGAACTGCCTGAAGAGCTCAGAGACAGAACTGTGGCAAGGCACAGATCTGGCCAAGGTTACAAAAAAATTTCTGCTGGACTTAAGGTTCCTAAGAGCACAGTGGCCTCCATAATCCTTAAATGGAAGACGTTTGGGACGACCAGAACCCTTCCTAGATCTGGCCATCCGGCCAAAATGATCTATCGGGGGAGAAGAGCCTTGGTGAGAGAGGTAAAGAAGAACCCAAAGATCACTGTGGCTGAGCTCCAGAGATGCAGTCGGGAGATGGGAGAAAGTTGTAGAAAGTCAACAATCACTGCAGCCCTCCACCAGTCGGGGCTTTATGGCAGAGTGGCCCAACGGAAGCCTCTCCTCAGTGCAAGACACATGAAAGCCCGCATGAAGGACTCCAAGATGGTGAGAAATAAGATTCTCTGGTCTGGTGAGACCAAGATAGAATTTTGGCCTTAATTCTAAGCGGTATGTGTGGAGAAAACCAGGCACTGCTCATCACCTGTCCAATACAGTCTCAACAGTGAAGCATGGTGGTGGCAGCATCATGCTGTGGGGGTGTTTTTCAGCTGCAGGGACAGGACGACTGGTTGCAATCGAGGGAAAGATGAATGCGGCCAAGTACAGGGATATCCTGGACGAAAACCTTCTCCAGAGTGCTCAGGACCTCAGACTGGGCCGAAGGTTTACCTTCC
Organism: Spinibarbus caldwelli; assembly: GCA_039654775.1. Taxonomy (NCBI): domain Eukaryota; kingdom Metazoa; phylum Chordata; class Actinopteri; order Cypriniformes; family Cyprinidae; genus Spinibarbus; species Spinibarbus caldwelli. The sequence goes on from CM077231.1 coordinate 13,174,202, forward strand.
AACAAGACAATGACCCTAAGCACACAGCTAAAATAACGAAGGAGTGGCTTCACAACAACTCCGTGACTGTTCTTGAATGGCCCAGCCAGAGCCCTGACTTAAACCCAATTGAGCGTCTCTAAGAAGACCTAAAAATGGCTGTCCACCAACGTTTACCATCCAACCTGACAGAACTGGAGAGGATCTGCAAGGAGGAATGGCAAAGGATCCCCAAATCCAGGTGTGAAAAACTTGTTGCATCTTTCCCAAAAAGACTCATGGCTGTATTAGATCAAAAAGGTGCTTCTACTAAATACTGAGCAAAGGGTCTGAATACTTAGGACCATGTGATATTTCAGTTTTTCTTTTTTAATAAATCTGCAAAAATGTCAACAATTCTGTGTTTTTCTGTCAATATGGGGTGCTGTGTGTACATTAATGAGGAAAAAAAATGAACTTAAATGATTTTAGCAAATGGCTGCAATATAACAAAGAGTGAAAAATTTAAGGGGGTCTGAATACTTTCCGTACCCACTGTATGTGTATATATATATATATATATATATATATATATATATATATATATATATATATATATATATATATATTGCTTTAATAAATACAATGCTTCAATGCTTTAGCTGTCAAACAGTATGCACAGGAAAACTTTTTAAATACATTCCTTTGAAAATACTACACCTACAGCCATACACATTTTGATCGACATCTTTGACCACTGCGGCTGTTTTTTTTTTTTTTTTTTTTTTTTTTTTTTTTTTATTTGGTAAAGAAGTGTTTTATGTAAATGTTGTGTCTGAGACAAAGTGTCAAGTTAAAAATAATCCTTTTTTTAAAGTTTTTTTTCTCAAGACCTTTGTGCTCGGTTTCATTCCATTGCAGGTTTAAATGCCTGTTGGGTTCATATTAGTTTGGTTTTGTGGATAAAGTTATGGTTTCCTCTGTGAAATGCTTCTTTATTTAAAACAACTGATCTTACGCTTTATTTATTTTTGCCAAAAAACATCATCTTAGTTTTGTAGGTGTACACAGTTTAATGATTATCCTCAAATTCAACAGAAAAGTTTCCTAGTAACCATAAAAGCAGACTAGGCCTGCTACATTATCTCAGTTCTCATTTTTCAAACATTGCAATATAGGCCTACCTCGGCTAAAAATGTTCATGTGCAGAGTGACTTGTGGCAATTTTTTGAGTTTGGTATCACAGTGCTGGCCTCTTTTTGGGCTCCGGCCCACTTTTCACCACTGAATGTAGGTCAGTCCCCGCTGCTTGTCTTTGTGAGGGCTTTACTGTGCTATTTGTCATTGAAAATCATGTGACTCATCCATGAGGTCTTTGTTGTCACACATGGAACCGTGGTCTCTCACTCGATTGGTCCTCGGATCCTTGTCTGATTCAGGGAGTGTCAGATGGAATTAGCATACAGTACTGTCATTAGTTAAGTACGTCCCCCACTTCAAGTCATGACGCCCTCAAACCATTCATTATTTCCTGTGAGAAATGCTTATTAAATGACAAGTTGCACACTACTATTCTAAAGTTTGGGGTCAGTAAGTTTTTAACGTTTTTGAAAGAAATCATGGTAACACTTTATTTTAAGGTGTCCTTGTTACACGTTAAAAGTATTTACTATTATAATAACAATAAATTATGCATAATTACATGCAAGTAACCCTAAGCCAAACCCTAATCCTAACCCTTAGCGTATAGTAAGTACATGTAGTTAATTAATATTACTCAGTACCTAAATGTATAATTACACAATAACAAGGACACCTTAAAAAAAAGTGTAGACGAACTCACTTCTGCTCACCAAGGCTGCATTTATTTGATCAAAAATACAGTAAAAACAGTAATATTGTGAAATATTATTGCAAGTTAAAATAACTAGTTTTGTATTTGAATATATTTTAAAATGTAATTTATTCCTGTGATTCAAAGCTGAATTTTCAGCATCATTACTCCAGTCTCCAGTGTCACATGATCCTTCAGAAATCATACTAATATGCTGATTTGCTGCTCAAGAAACATTTACTGTTATTATCAATGCTATCAATGCTGTGTTTTTGTGGAAACTGTGCACGTTCACAAATCTTAAAATAAGCAAAATGTGTCATTTCATGACAAACATCAGTAAAAGTAATTATAACGTGAAGTTGATGTGAATTAGAGCTGATTTTATGAACCGCTGATTCACTAAAAGAATTGCTCATAAGAGTTGTTTGCTTTTCATTATAAACTTCTTTACTGTCAATTTTGATCAATTTAGCACGTCCTTGCTGTCTAAAAGCATCAATATCCTTAAGATAATTATGAAATTGACCACTTCGAAGTTAAAAATCCCGTTGAGAATATTACAGTGTTTGTCATTCAAAATCTTCCCATAGCAATGTTGATTCATTAACCGCTCTGACTGATTCAGTGATTCATTCAGTGAAGGACTGATTCAAGCCAGTAACTTTTGAGTCTTTTAGAATGATTCATTAAAAGAATTGCTCACAAGAGTCATTTGATAATCAGACAACATAGAATAGAAAACTCCTGTCTTGGCTTTTCATAGTACCAAATCTTTTTTGTATCATCACATTCAATTCAACATTAACACTTTTGCTGAAGCAAATCGCACATCATAACATATCACGGATACATCAGTTCAGAATAATTCACACGTTTCCCTGTTTTTATCCAGTTTTCCAGATCAGAGGTCCAGTTTTATCAAGATCAGAGGTCACCGCTGATCGCCTGAAGGCATAGGCACTACAAAAGTGTACGATACTTATAAAAACACCTTCTCTGTCCAATGCCTAATTGTCATATGCTTTAATAGATAATTGAGTTTTTCCTGCAAGGTAGCCCATTTTTAGATGTGTGTACGTGTTATGTGTGAGGCAGATGGTGCGAGCATATGGTTTGCAACTTGTGATTACCTGCTGCAGCCCCTTTCCAGCTTTTCTCCTCACGCACCCAAGCCGGAGTCGTGGCTGCCCCCCTTTAAGAGGTAAAGACATTTTAATGTCCATGAGATGTAGCCTAGCTTGAGATAAGGCAGTTTGATGACTGATGCGATTAGCGAGCTTGGCGATACCTCCAGAACCCCCTCCCTACCGTGTCTGTACTGTGCATATAAATTACCCTTGAGTCAGGAGTTAAGGTGTGATTTGCGAGGCAGATTGTTTGAATGTTGTTTATTCTCTTTGTGGTGCGCTGACTTTCTTTCGCAACGTTGCATGCTAGCAATGAGCCCAACCAAATGGTATGCAAAAAAGGAAAAAAATCTTTCACATGCAGACAGTTGATAAACATTCCCGCGATTGGACATGTATTGTGACAGACTGTGCTAAAATACAGTGATATGTCGGGACTGTCACATAGCCGACATCCATATGCTGCTCCACTCAATCATGAAGCTGTGAAATTGGGTTGCACCCCAACTAGCTTCAAGATTTTTTTTTATTCCTCTCTCTCTTTCTCTGTGCTGTTTCCTAGCTGTTTTCTGAACTCTATAAGTGTATGTAAAATATGCAAATGAATCAGCACAGGCTTTTGACAAATTGTCACACATTGCGATAAAACACGGGAATAATCAGCGTTTGATGTTTGCTGGAGGGCCTATTCTCAAGCTTTGCGGGTAGCCTGTATTTTTGTCTGGATTAGAGTATTACACCATAGCAGTAACTGATCTGTATCACCTTTTAATCATAGTGCTTTAGGATTTATAAATACGTTCACTTCTGTACAGATGAGACAGAATCCATGGCTTCACATGTGACGTACGAATGCAACATGCTTCAGGTTCACTTTGACATTAGCGTAATTGCGTTTTTGGGGCGTCACAGGTGATTATGAAAAGCTAATGACACACAGTGACACAGAGGAGATGATGATGGCATTTCTCCAAATTTGGAATGAGGAGCATTTGTGGAAAAATGAGCAAAATGTTTCAGCTACAAACAGACGCAATGCAGAATGACAGCTCGAGGGTTTTAATGAAGCACCTTAAAATGTCACAAGAAATTAGGACAGAAATATAGGCTTATTACTATTGCATAATAATATTAGTAATAACAATGATTATATTATCATCATTATATATTAATTATATTTTATTATAAATAAATTTATTTTATTATTATTGTTATTATTAGTAGTAATAGTGTATATATTTTAATAAAAAAGTGCAAATTATATTTTTTATCATATGTATTTATATACTTTATGCATTATTATTAGTAGTAGTTTTTTGTAGTAATATAATTTTTATTATGTGTTTATTATATGTAATGTTCTTTATACAGTAATAGTTAGTTTTATTCCTTATATCTTTATTATGTTGCTATAGACATTATTATTTTTTTTATAGTAGTGTATGTGTGTATATATAGAACCTACAAATATATTTAATTTTCTTTATACAATAATATCAGTGTATTTATTTTTAGTATTTATTATTAATTTTTTTCATTTTATGTATATCTTTTATCATGAATTTTTATATTTATTATATATTTACTATTCATTTTATATATATATATATATATATAAGTATTAAGCCTACGCTGTAACTGTCATGAACACAGGCAAATCATTAATCAGTCTTATTTATATAGAGATGAATTACCTGCTAAAATGTCATAATCGTGGCAGCAGACAGCTTTAATTGCTGCAACTTCTTGTAAACTTCCTAAACTTGTAATCTTGGCAGTTGCATGCTCAACTTCCAGGGTACATGTGAATTTTTGGGTTTTTCTTTTCACAGAGAAGGTCACAGGCAGTAAATGATCAGTGTGATACCTTAAAGAAGCATATCATTGCTGTAAAGTATATCCTTTTTAAAGGCTGTTGCCAGCTAAAGTAGCATGAAATGTAATGCTATTTGTGGTGTGCAAAAAAAAAAAAAAGAGTGAGGGGAAAAAAAAACATTTTAAAACGACTGAGTGTTTTCTTTCAGTTCAAGCTTGAAAGATGCCTGCTAATCTGCTTACCCTTTTAATTGTGAGATCTGGGGGCAGAGCTGCTCGAAGCTAGAATAAAGTTACTGATCCAGAAGTAAACTGATGACCACAGTTATTCCTTGCTTTTGGCTTCCAAACACTGGCCTCCCTCCCCTCTCCACTCCCCTTCATTCTGGAGGGGAAGAAAAAAGCTCCTTGTACCAACAAAAGAATTTTTTTTTGCCATATGTTCGGTTGACATCTTCATCAGGTTCACAGCGGGTTACCTTAGTTAACGTTCACTCCACTGCTTGATGGGATTTTCTACCAGTTTCTTGAGTAGCTGGCTCAAAGTCTAGACGAGCCCCCAAAGACAACGAGGACCCTTCCAGCATGCCGGGCACAATGGCATTATTGCGGATGTCGAGGAGCTGGTGCTTCCTCTTTACATGGACCTGTTCGGGCACAAAGACAATGGCTTTGTTCTGGGGCATGGAGTGGGTTAATCCAGACCTCTACATACTGTGAAATAAATCTTTTATAGATGAGCGAAAAAAGGAGCGGAAGAAGAAAAGGTTTCGCCAAGGAGGTTGCGAGTTCAGCATTTTAACCTTTTGGCCAAGAATGAGACAAGAGGAGGAGGAGGAGGAGGCACGGAGGAAGGGTACAAAAAGGAAAGGCAGCCAGGCAACACATAGTACTTTATCTCTGGATGAAGACAGAAACCACTGGTTTGCACTCGTTTGTCTGGTTCGGAAGAGACTTGACTGTAAATATTCTTACAATGTGTAGTTATTGCAGTGAGTTAGTCTTATGTGTTAAAGGTATCATTTACCCAAAACATTATTAATTCACTCACCCTCATAGTTGTAGATGTTTAAAAAAATTACTCATTGTCCAGTGGTGCTGGTTTCGACACCTTTGGCTTTGATTTCATGGACAAAAACAGCCAAAACATTCTTTGGTATACTTTCTTTTGTTTTGTGCAGAAAAAATTCAACTCATGCAGGTTTGGAATGTCATGAGGTTGAGGATATGATGGCTGAATGTTCAAGTTTGGATCAACTATCCCACACTTTCTGTGGGTCGTAAAATGTTCTTAGAAAGTCTTAAATCACTCTTCCACAAATTAAGGTCTAAAAAGGTCTTAAATCAGAACAGAAAGTCTTAAAATCATAAAGTCACGGCACAAATGAATATACAGTATGTTTCAGTCTTTTTTGTTTTCCAATACAAATATTTAAACATACTTAAATCAAGATACAATTAAGATGCGAATTGGACAGATGAAGTCTTGTTTTCTGAGAATTAGAACAAAATTAAGGGAGTTTATGCTTAAAACAAGAACAATTATGTGTCGGTGAGATATGAAAACTTTCCTTTGAATTAAGTTAATTTTTTAGCCCATTGGCAGATATTTGTTCTTGTTTTAACCATAAACTCACTTGATTTTGATGAAGTTCTCATAATACAAGACTTCTTATATCATGTCATTTTGCCTCTGAAGTAACTGTATCTTGATTTAAGAGTCTTTAGACATTTGCACTGGAAAACAAGACAAAACATGCAGAACGTCACGTTTTCTGCAGTGTGATCAGAAGGTACAGTGAAAGTTATTTCCATATTGTAGTTAAGCTTTTTTATATGATGAATTAAAAAGTAATGGAGATTTGTTGGAGGTTTTTTTTTTTTTTTTTTTTTTAAACTTTAAAGGGCTAGTTCCCTTTAAATGGCGTCAAAATGGCGAGAGCTCTCGGATCTCATCAAAAATATCTTAATTTGTGTTCCGAAGATGAACGAAGGTCTTACGGGTTTAGAACGACATGAGGGTGGGTAATTAATGACAGAATTTTCATTTTTGGGTGAACTATCCCTTTAAAGCGTTCCCAATAAAAGACATTTTGACATATTGTGTTCCATTCGATATATTAATTAAATTTTCTTTCCTTATACTTAAAAAGTTTTAAATTTACCTCCATAAAAAAACTGTATCCCTTTAAGACAGCATAAAGGCCTGTTCACACCAAGAACACTAACTAAAAAGAAACATAACGATAACTATATTATCATCCCCACCTACACGATATAGTTCTGTTTATTGTAAGCATGTGTTGCTGTTTTGTTATCTGCCGCTTGAAATGCTGAAGCTCTTCAAAGCAGGAAGGATTCTGATTGGCTGTCAATGTTTTGTTGGTCATCAGCTGGAAAAAAAATTGTTTTGGATGCAGTTCCAATGGTAGCTGAGGTGTGGAGTTCCTTATTCTCATAGAATTAGAATGGCAGTTAAAACCTAATTAATTTTTGTTGGCGCCAACAGCCTCATGGGCAGCGCGCCGACATATAGCGCTGTCGCACTTCAGGCATCCCGAGTTCGAGTGCCGACTTGCAGACCTTTCCCAATCCCATACCCCCTCTCTCTTTCCCACTTCGCTTCCTGTCTAAAATTACTGTTCTGTCCTAATAAAGGGGAAAAAAAAAAACGCCAGAAATAAATCTTTAAAATAAAAAAAATAAAAAATAAAAAAAAAGTTTTTACTATATTTACCATCCTTGGTGTGAACAGGCCTTAAGAGGACAGTGATACACTATATTGCAAAAAGTATTGGGTCACCCCTTTCTAATGAACAGGTTTGACTACTTTAGTAATTTCCATGAGTGCAAATCTTAATGTTTAAGCATATAATGATATTCTAGGGAATTGTGTGCTTCTAATTTTAAAGCAACTGTTTGGACAGGACCCTTTTCTATTCTAACATGACAATGCCTCTCTGTATAAGGCAAGGTTCAAAAAGAAATGATTGATTTAGTCAGTGTGGAAGAACTTGACTGGTCTGCAGAAAGCCAAGTCCTAATCCAAGCTGAACACCTCTGGTGTGACTTTAAATGCAGACCTTGAGCCAAAAACTCTTTACCAAACACCAGTTATTTAAAACAATTATTAGTGGGCCATATGACCAAAACTTTATATGAAAGATTTATTTAAAGATAGTGATATACAGTATATCAAATATATATTTTCTGTAAATAAGGTTGCTATGACATTACATTTTAGAGACCAGCGAAATGTCACAATTCTCAATACCACAGCAGAATAGAGTAACTAATATTAGTTTAAAAAAACCAACAACAACAAAAAAAGGTCATCAAAATTATTGAAAATAATTAAACTGCCAGTAATAAAAAAGCAAAGGAATACAACGCCAGTAATAAAAAAGCAAAAGAATACAATAGAATAAAAAAAGATACAAATGAAACAAACTGTGCTTTAAAGGGATAGTTCACCCAAAAATGAAAATTTGATGTTTATCTGCTTACCCCCAGGGCATCCAAGATGTAGGTGACTTTTCTTCAGTAGAACACAAACGAAGATTTTTAACTCAAACTGTTGCAGTCTGTCAGTCATATAATGCCAGTCAATGGGCACACAATCTTTGAGAGTAAAAAAAAACATGCACAGACAAAAGCAAATTAAACCCTGTGGCTTGTGACGATACATTGATGTGTAAAGATACGAAACGATCGGGCTGTGCAAAAAACTGAACAGTATTTATATCGTTTTTTTTTTACCTCTGATACACTGCAATGTCTGTGTCTGTGCACGTCCACATCAGCCGGCGCGTGAGGCGTCGTCGTCTTGCTATTTGGCGGATTGCAGACTTATAGGTGACGGTAATGCACTTATCTCTCAAATGGACCATTGACACTCTATCTATAATCTCAATTAGGAGTGTCAATTAGGACTTTCACTTATAAGTCTGCGATCCGTCGCAAAGCAAGAAGACGACGCCTCACGCGCCAGCTGATGTGGACGCGCACAGAACTTAAAGCATAAAGCACATACAGGAGGTGAATAATAGCCTTTTTAAACTGATAAATTTTCTTCTTTATTGTACTCTAGATCAAATGTCTATTTTACAATGATCAATGGTCATAATATAATCTGTCCCCCACAGTTTTGTAATGAACACTAATCGAACAGAAAATAAAATCACCATATATAGTGTGCTTAACATTTGGCAAAGGATGGTTGCGGCGGGATTCATGCAAAGCTCGGTGTTCACGCGCGCAGCTGATGATTGACGTCTCCATTCACAGTCAGTAAATACTGCATGTGCTGTGAGTTTAATCTGCTTATTTTATGACTCCTCCATATCCAGTTTAAGTTGCATTCATTTTGTTCTTGCATTGATGTTACGTTAGTAGCAATTTTGACAGTCAGTTTAAGATAATATAACTATACAATATTTTATTATTGCGTGTATCGGATAGTTTACAAAATCAAATGATTGGGACATTTTTTGTCATTGAAATGGCTTGGAAAAGTGTCCCAATCAACCTGAAATCATCCTAATCTTAGAAATCATGACTGCATTACAGTTTATTTTAAACCCCAAATATTTTACTTATAACTTCATTATATTTTACTTATAACTTATTTATAATATTTCATTAATAATTATTTAGTTATTTGTAATGTTAACTGTAAAGAAAAAAAAAATTAATAATAATAATAAAAAATTGAAAGTAGTAACTTGTAGTGTAGCTAGCTACTTTTCCAGAAGGGTAGCTTAACTACTTTAATTTACAAGTAGCTTGTAACTGGTCAATCTACAGTTTCAGAGTAGCTTCCCCAACACTGCTAATATTGACATCATATGATCATTACATTAACAAGTAATACAAGTAATTTGCCTTTCTACACTGAAAACGCAATGCTGTGATGTGCAACACGTTAACGGCCAATCAAATGTTTAATATTAACTCATGTGGACGAAATGTCCTGTCGCTCTTCTTGAAGCCTTTGTCCACTTTGCCAGGTGCTAAAATCTGATTGTTTTGTCCTAGCCAGCGACAAGTAATTTGTCTGTCCATATTCAACGCACAAATTTTGCGTGTTGCGCCATGATAATAGCCAGTAGGAATGTATTTGATGTGATAATCAGTAATGCTGTGTGTTTTGGATGCCATTCTTGTTGCTCACTGGCTAGGACGCAATGTTATATTTAGTTTGACAGACCATCTCCTTTGCCCTGCGGATTCCACAGTTTGGACTCTACTTCGATAATACTTAATACTATGATAATGACACCTCATGTATTCACAATGCCTGTTGACACAGTTTATTAAACACAGTTCGATCCCAAGGAGCCATTAAGGTATGTTGAGTTTTTCCATCAGCATACGATGACAGCTTGGCAACTCAATCGGCTCGGCGTGCGTTCGGCGTATTGGCTCTACACCCATCCCATTCGCAGATAGACAGACAGAGGTGGTAAAAAGTGGTGTCAGCTGTGAGCTCTTTCCACCACTCACCTATTAACCTTCTTCCCCCCGGCCTCGGCTCTATCAAAGCGGCGTGTATCGACTTTTAAAGACAAGCATTCCCGGGACGTCAAAACATTGATTTGCGACTGACCCGCGCTGTCTTCGCTCGGGGCGGCGGCGTGTTGCCACACAGCGGCGGTCCTGTCGGAGGTTAGCCATGCACGAAGCCCAGGGGGAATCTCTGGAAGGGCCCTCCCAAGTCTGCCATCACCCACGGCCGGCTTCATATTGGGTGCGAAAGCAAAAAAGAAAAATAGCTCGCTCCTCCGAGGTGATTTCAATTCCATTCTCACCCATTAGCTGGCGTTCGCTCCGCAGTCAAATTACTTGCCGGCTCTGATGCGAGCGGGCGAGATTGTTTTCCTTGCCGTCGACGGCAGCCGATGGGTTTTTAGACTTCTTCAAGGTGTTTTCAGTTTTGGTGAGATGAAAACAGTGACAGCAGTACATTGAGCTGCCACCACCTTGGCGTGTTACATCAGATTGAAAGTGCTGAGATGATTGGCAAAGGACAGTTGTAAACAGGGTTATGCTTTAAAAGCATCATTTGAGACATTTAAATACTATTGAAATTCATCTTGCATCTGCAGACTGTTAACCGTATGTCTGTCCAAGGTTGAATCTTGGGATGGGTGGTATGACCAAAATCTCAAGTAATTTTCACTTGTAAAAATGTTTTCGTATGTTAAATAACTCTGGTAATGATATTTACAAATTAAATACTTGATCTGATTTTAAGCCACAGTAAAATAGCCAGTTGATTGCAGCAGTCCACTTTTTAGCAGTTTCCAGAGATGTTTTTTTCTCATTAATTTCTCCAAAAATCTTCAATAAAGAAATTAAAAGCAAATGAATCAAATCAAATGAAAAAAGATGACAATACAAAACTTTTGATGTGAAGTATAAAAACAGCATATTTTGAATTTATTGTAAAATATTCTTATGAACACATAAGTTAAGAAGATACCAACCTGATTACACCTGATACCTATACTTTTATAGTATTGATTAATATTTACAAATAGCCTTTATTTCTGTATTTTCAGTTATCATTTTAATTCAGGTTTTAGTGGTTGTTTTCCTTTTTATTAGTTTTTAATATATTTCTATTTAGCTTTAACTGTTTTTTTATTTTATTTCAGTTTTAGTCATTTTAGCGCTTAAATTTATTTGAGTTAGTTGCCAATGCAACATTTCTAATTTTCATTTACTTTATTTCATTTACCTTAGTTTAAACTTGTTTTTTTTTTAAATTATTTTATTTTATTTTATCAGTTACCAAAAAACTATTTTTATTCAGTTTGTCTTTCTTCACTGTAAATCATATTTTATTATAGTGTTCTGATTTAAATGATACTTGGAAACAAACAAACATCTTTACAAATGTTTCTCATGTCAAAATATCAAAATTTTAATCATATCAAGCTGAAATATAATATAATATATATATATATATATATATAAGATATATCTTATATATCTTTTTTATATTATATCAGTTACCAAAAACTATTTTTTATTCAATTTTATCAAAGTCTTCCTTGACTGTAAAACACATTTTATTATAGTGTTCTGCTTTAAATGATACTTGGAAACAAAAAAATTACATTAACGGAATATTTATTTATTTATTTATTTATTTATTTATGTAAAAATATCGCATTTTTAATCAAATATCAAGCTGAAATATAATTTTTATTTTTATTTATTTACCCCTTTTTTATAAAATAATGTTAAATAATTGTATACAATTCACTGAATTATTGTTATTTAGACCATTTTAAATCTTGTTACTTTTAAGTTTGCCATGAATATAGCCTTTGATTCAAATATGGCATAAAATGTAAATAAATAAATAAATAAATAAATAAATAAATAAATAAATGCTTCATAGGAGTGTGTTTGCCGCAATTCCCTGATTGGTGGATCATCATTTTAGGATTATGGGTAGTGTGGTTCTTCACCTATATGTTTCTTTAAAAAAATCAATAATGTCAGAGCTCACAGTACATCTTTCTCCAAGCGATTATAGAGCTTCATTAAATCTCAAGTTCTCTGTGGAGAAAATGACTAAGATATTAATTCCAGATCCAGAATGTTTCACTCTCCATACACACACACCTGTGACTGCGCATCAGCTAAATTATATATGACTGTATGCTTTGTGCCTAATACCATTTATTCATCTTGATTTATTTCAGACACATCCGCCCCTGTATTTCACATTTCTTCACTGAATCTCTCTACTGACTGACACATTTCTCCCGTTGTACATTCTATACTGCCCAGCCCTAGTTGAAACGTCTGTCAAATTGGTCTGCCCGTCTTCCTGTGCGTGGGTGTGTGTGTGTGTCTATCTGTCTGTCTGTTTCCATGTCTGTGTGTGCCCACTGGCTCGGGGCGCTTCGCAGACCTGCTGGGAACAGGAGCGGCCTCAGTGTGTCAAGCCCAGGAGGGGAGGCCGTTGGGGAGCGAGAGGGGTGAGAGGGGGATTAAGCAGCCCCAGGTCTGTCACGGTGACATTTCTCTCCCTGGCTCAGCAGCAGGGGTTGGGTTTACCCTCCTAACCTTCAACTTTCAGCCTTAACCCATTAATCCCTTTGTGTCTGCCCGCCCCGCGCAAACACACTCACAATATGGCAGCAGGAGGCTGCGGAGGCAAGGAGCCGGGGTCCCTTTGACAGCTTTTCACCCACAGACAGGGGCCTTCATCTCTCTACATTCCCTAGTGTACAAACCTCCCCCCTACTAAAAAACAGACAGTTGGTCACCCAATCGGTCATTTTTGCACATTTTTCCCAACTGCGTTTGGGAGGTTAACTGCTAAACAAGCTCATGTTGGAACAGAAAAACCAGCATCAGTTGGAATTAGTGTTACCTGAGTGCATCAGGTGCTGTCGTCTTTCTTAAAAAGTGACAAAACGTTTACATCTCCGCTTTGAATACTCCTACTAGATGGCAAATATTTGATTGCATTGCTCAGGCTGGCTTGTTGCAGGGACAGAGCGGGTGTTAATAATAAAAGAGCTCATCTCAATTTTTGGGGCTTTTCATGTGAGCATGAAAAGCCCCCCCCCCCCCCCCTTGTTAGATTTGCAAGTCCTTTGCCTCTGTGTATGAATAAGCATGTGTCTCAAGGTATTTTTGCATCCGTAAGAACACGGGAGCCTCCAGGATATGCAGCACAGAAGGTGCGTGGTTGGAGGGCAATGCCCCTCTTTTACCCCTCCCTCTCACCTATCGCTTTCTCTTGCCTTCATTTATGGCGCTCCGTCTCTTTTTCTTTATTACACTTTTTATTGTCTTTTCCCTTTTCTTTCTTATTATATCAAAGTAGTAGTCGCAAGAGAATTGACAGCAGTGTCCTGCACTGTGACATCTGCTTAAACATCAGTTTTCGGTCTCGTTTCGTTATCGCACATGCAGTTTTCTATCGTTCAAAAGTTAGGGAATTTATAATGTGTTTGAAAGAAGTTTCTTATGTTCACCAAGGCTGCATTTATTTTGATAAAATAACTTAAAATTGTGAAATTTTTAACAAATTTAAAACAACTTTTCTATTTGAATATATTTTAAAATTGTTAACATTTTTTCTGTGATGCAAAGCTGAAATTTGCTGACATTTTTGGCCAGTTTAATGCATCTTTGCTTAATAAAAATATTAATTTCTTAAAAAAAAAATAAAATAGTCGTCGGCGCCGATAGCCTCGTGGGCAGTGCAGCGACATATGGCGCGGTTGCGCTTCGGATGTCCCGAGTTCGAATCCCGCCTGGTGGACCTTTTCCGATCACATCCCTCGCTCTCTCTTATTTGCTTCCTGTCAGATCTGAACTGTCCTATCAAGGAAAAAAAATGCCAAAAAAACCCCCAATCTGAGCCCAACTTTTAAATGGTTTAATGAATGTTTGAACAAATGAATGAATGAACAAATGAACAAACGAATGAATGAATGAATGAATGAGAGAGAGAGTCATTTGTTTGTGAATCGGACTACAGTTGGCTCCCTGTATTTGTGAATTCTATACAAAGTTGTGTTGTTTTATAATATCATTGTCATTTTATTATTTCGTTGTCTCTCACATATTGGACAGAGTTCCAATCCCAATCTTGTTATTATGTTGTGAAGAATCACATTGTATTGAAGCTTAACATTATTACATAAATTCTGGGTTAAAAGCTTAAAAGCACTGGGTGAAATATTGGACAAACCCAACGATTGGGTTAAAAGTTTAACCCAACCTTCTGGGTAGTTTTATTTAACGCAACTATTGCTTAAAAATGACTATATTTCTTGCTTAAAATGAACCAAAAATAGGTTGGAAGTTAGCATTTATTAATATGTTCAATAAATGAGCATTTATTAATAAGTTGAATAAATATTCATTAAATAACCATTTTTTCAATTGCTTATTAATAAACGTTCACCTTTTGATTATTGCTGATGCCTCCATATAGAATTTTTTAAACAACAGGTGAGTTAAATAAAACTACCCAGAAGGTTGGGTTAAACATTTAATTTCCAATCGTTGGGTTTGTCCATATTTCACCCAGCGCTGGGTTGTTTTTAACCTAGTATTTTTTAGAAGGTAAAATAAATGATGAGCAGTCACAGCATTTAAAATATACACTGTCATATATTTATGGGAATTTTAACCTAAAATGTTATAGATGTTATTGTCAGCTACCCATCATTCTCTCTGTCTCTGTGCGTATCTCTTCTTTCTGTTCTCTTTCCCTCTCTGTCCCTTGTGTTCCTCTTTCTCTCCCTGGCAGTGGTTCCCATCCTCTCACCCATAAAATCAGCATAAAATTGACCTGACTCTGCCAGATCAGATGGAGGAGTTGGGCTTCAGATCCCTGGGGAGAAGGAAATTCAGTCTTTGTAAAAATATTATAAGACAAGGTCCGTGAAATCTCACAATGGGATTATGTAATGCACCTTTGTCAGTCTTTTCACTTTTTTCCCCCCTCCCTTTCCTCTCTGAACTCTGGTCAGCACCAGTGGAGAATATGCAGGCATATTTACCTTTGCCATGCAGTGTGACGACTACAGTGGATTCTGAAGATACAAAAAAGAAGGGGTTGGGTTATGAAAAATGGAGAGATCCATCCGGTGAAGGAAGGTTGGAGGTTGAAGTTTGGTTCATGCCCGACATGCTAAATCATCAGAGCGTTCATTGTGCTAGTTGCTGCTTCATCTGACATCAGTTCCAGCACAGCAGAACTGAATCATTAGCACTGTTGCTGTGGATTAAATCAGAATGCAGAAGCAGGAGTTTCGGTTCAATTATGATGGGAAGTTCATATTGTTAGTCTCTAAATTGATGCTGACATGAAAGAGGAAACAGCTAACATGCAAATACTCTAAATTTAACTTGACTCATTTATCTGGTTCATTGATATAGCTGCCGTTTGTTTATCGATATAAACTTTTAGTACTTAATCCTGTTCTGTACACACAGTTCAGCAATTTACAGGAGAATTGACAAAAGGATTTACTCAAGGAAAATGTAGGTAGTGGCAACCGCTTTTACAGAAATTCTACACATTGTGTGAAATTCTACACACAATTCTACACAATTCTTACAGAAATTCTACACAGAACCGATCTTAACAACTAGTTGTTTTTTAAACGCATATCAGAGTTATATTTTTCTTCTATATGCAAGGCTATACGTCTTGACTTATTAATGTTGCCAGATCTTTCTAGCAAAACAAAACATCAAATAGTAACAACATAATCAACTTAAATAAAAACGCTTCTATAAGCTACATACCAAAATATCGTGACCTGCATGTGCCTGTATTAATAACTCCATAACCTTTATGATTCAAGCCCATACAACAAGCACAAAGACACATAAGTATTGCTTATAATAAGTGGACATGGCAACCCTCTGCGGTAGGCTCATGAAAATATGTGCCTCTATATACATTTCTGCAACACCATAATTATGGACCTTACTGCACGTTTCGTGGCAGTTTCAAAGTGAAATGTCCAGAGAGTGACGCTAAAACACACATTCAATACATGACCGTGGCATGTTTTTATTACGTTGGTACAGGCACGTATTGCAGCATTTTTATTACACTGCTTGAGGTACGTATTGCGGCTGTTCAGAATTCAAATATCCGGTGAGTGTCGCTAAAGATTAATGCTCTATCATGTTGGAAATATCCCCTAGACCAGGGTTCCTCAAATCTTACCCTGGAGGTCCAATCCACTGTAGAGTTTAGCTCCAACCCTGATCAAACTCACCTGTCTGTGATTTTCTAATGATCCTGAAGAGATTGATTAGCTTGTTCAGGTGTGTTTGATTAGGGTTGCAGCTAAACTCTGCAGGAAAGTGGATCTCGAGGTCCAGATTTGAGGATGCCTGCCCTACACCAAACCCAACCCTAAATCTACCCGATAGTGCTAACAAATGCAAAAGTGATATAAAAACACATTTGTTGATGCAGCCGTGCTATTTTAACATCTTTATGCGGATTTAAACTGTTTTGTTGAACCATAGCTTCACGGGATTCGTACCGGAGCTCTTCATCACCTAAGTGCAACACCGTATCGCGTGAGCTACCAAATAAACCTACTGAATTAGAAAACTCATGCATATGAAGCTGTATATGTGACGACAATGGTCAAAAGTATCAGTTTTCAAATCGCGCAAGATGTTAAAATTGTTTTGAAGTCATAACATAATATTGTGCAAGTAATTGTGTGAAAATTATCCTTCATTAATGAAAACTCTGTACCTGTAAATCATACTTTGTTTGAAAAGGAATAAAAGTTTTTGGAGTTTTACTGCCTCTAGTGTTAATTTCAACTGGAATCTACAGTGATTCGTACATATGTTTTTTCAGTTTTGCAGAAGTGTATATAGAGGCACGTATTTCCAGTGAGCTTATGTTGAAAATAGTGATACTAAAAGTGAGATGCCAGAACATTGCTGTAATTACCATAGTGTCAATTTTGTAATTTCCATACATAAACAAAACAGTAATTTACTCTTGTATTTAAATGTCACTCTTGAAACTATGAAGTATGTATGTGGCACTGCTAGAGTGTTATAAGTGGTTGCTAGGTAGATCCACAGTTTTTTTTTTTTTTTTTTTTTTTTTCTTTGTGTTTTTGCTTTAAACATACTTTTAGTCCTTGCTCAGTCGGCTTGGTTTTAAGATTTCACATTATTGAAGTTTTGGTGAAATTTTGCAACAAAAGAAGTTTATCATCAACAGTGTAGTGATATATGAAGCACAGCTCACACACAAGTCACGTTCAAACCAAACAGTCAATATGGTCAGTGCCCAAATTTGCTTGACCAACATGAGCAAAATCTGCATGGGGAAATCTTTTGCCCTCATGCGAAACTCCCAGTCGCATGATTTCTATTGACTGCATTTGCCTGTGAAATTTTGCTGAACAACCAGAAATGTGACCGCACATTGAGTCCTGCATCATAGTTGTTGTACTAGTTCTGTGTGATCATCTGATCTCTTCTAAGAGCATATTTATCTTTCATCAAACAGGATATTTGAATTTCCTGTAACAGACCTGTCTTTGGTGCAGGGTCAGTGGTACTATAAATACTACCTCACCTTACGAGGAATACAGAATGATGTGTAGCTGTTTACAGCTTTCGTTTTGGTTGCCAAATATTTCGCGTAGTTATATAGCAAACTATTGATTCACTGATTCATTGTGATTCAGTCTTAAAGGTATAGTTCACCAAAAAATGAAAATTCTGTCATTAATTACTCACCTTCGTTCTTCGTTACATGACCTTCATTCATCTTCCGCTATTATGGAGAGTACCATGATGCATTCTCGTAGCTTCGTAAAATTACGGTTGAACCACTGATGTCACATGGACTATTTTACCGATGTCCTTGTTACGTTTTTTTTGGCCTGGGAACATTTTAGTTGCATTGCTGTCAATGCAGGGTCAGAGAACTCTCAGATTTCATCAAAAATATCTTAATTTGTGTTCCGAAGATTAACGAAGGTCTTACGAGTTTGGAACGACATGAGGGTGAGTAATTAATGACAGAATTTTCTTTTTTGGGCGAACTATGCCTTTAAGAATAAAATTCATCTTAACTACTGCTTTTCATCTTCTACTTTTCTAACTTAAGAATAAAGTTAAGAATATTTTGTATTCTCTAAACCATTTCTTGACTCATGTTTCTAAGGATAAAAATTTAGAAGAATCTGAATTCCTGAAAACAATGTTCATAAATATCCTCTTAGAGTTAGGATAACCTCCAACTTGACTTAAATCCCCAAAGGTAAGATGTTTAATGACAAGTCAAGCCAGTAGTGACGAAAACGATGTGCGCACTTAATACGATTATTATGGTAATCTGCAGACAGTAGAGAAAGAACTGAAAGTCTTCTGCAGGAATTGGCATACAATCAGAAAACCCCAAAGCCTGTCATTTTCTTTTCTTAAGAACAAAGTAAGATAAATATTTGAGAACTTCTTAAGAATTGTTCAAGCATTACACTTAAGAACATTACAAACTTTGAATTTATCGTTAGAAATTCCATAATTTCTTTCTTTAGAAGACTTTCATGAATCTGTCTCCTTGATTGATATATAAAATAATTGGAATTTTATATTAACAGTTAATAATGCTAGTTATTGAGAAGTATGCTCAATTAAATACGTTTGCAAATAGAGATGAATTCTTTGAATTTCTTTGTCTATAGCATATAATATTGCAAAGATTCTCAGCGCTATTGTCATAACATGGAGGTGTTAGAGCAGCTGTACCTTGCCCACCTCATATGAGACTGTTTGTGTGTGTCTGTGCACAAGCTCATTGTCTGGTTTCAGGGTCCTCTCATTGACCTTCAGCAGACATTGAGTTGTTGTTTTGTGGTCCAAGCTGATCTTTTTAGAGTGAGTCATAGCAGAGGCGTCTGGAGTTCTGCCTTTATATGTGTCACAAGGTGTGTCTTTTTTAAAGTCTGCACACACTTATTTATGACAGATTATGGTGTTTAACCAAAAATCAAAACAGTGTTGAGCTGTTTAAAACTATATTAAAAACCGTTATCGTGATACTGAGTTAATATGTTAAGTTAGTAACTCCCAAAAAAGAAAGCTAACTGGAATAATTTCATTTTAATTAAACAAATAAAATGTAATATCTATGTAATATTTTATAATAATAATAATAATAATAATAATCATGGTCACCCAGCACATATATAAACAAATAAAATGTTATACATAGGGCTGTAGTGATAACCGCAATATCGCAATACCGCACTATTGACGAGCATAACCGCAGAGGAATGCAACAACCGCGATATTTGCATGTTTTCTTTTTTCGTATGGTTTTCCCTTCTCGTTTTACACTTCGTGTACTGAATAT
This sequence comes from Spinibarbus caldwelli, assembly GCA_039654775.1. Taxonomy (NCBI): domain Eukaryota; kingdom Metazoa; phylum Chordata; class Actinopteri; order Cypriniformes; family Cyprinidae; genus Spinibarbus; species Spinibarbus caldwelli. Next base: position 13,193,838 of record CM077231.1, read on the forward strand.
TAAATAAGTTAGTAATGATAACAATGTGTACCATGCTGATTTGTACAAAGGCTCAGCAGATTTGCACTTAACAAGCCTAACAGACAGCGAATGAGAGAGAGATCGACTGATCGCGTGCGATTACCTGCGTCTGTCCTTCAGGCTGAGTCATGTATATTTGTGAAAACAGGTTGTCATGTCCAAGGAAAGTGAAATCTCTGTCTGAGCATCGACGCTCTGCCAGTCAGCTGAGCCTTTAAAAGTGCCGCTCAAAGTTAAACCTTGTGGCGCAACAATGAAACTGCACTGACTGACAGCACTCTAGAACACGCAGGTGAAATATCAACAGAAAAAGTCTGTAGTTAATCAGATTCGAGGATCAGCACTAACTGTTATATAACAATAGCCTAACGATTTTATTGTCATGTTTATGTTCTGTTATGTGGACCGTTATTTTGTGATTCTCTTCTGTTTACTTCACTTACTGTTTCAACGCGATTTAGTTTCGGTTTCTGAATTCCTTACATCGTAACACATACACACACAGATATATATATATATATATATATATATATATATATATATATATATATATATATATATATATATATATATATAGAATGATCAGAATTTGAAATTAACAATTAATAATCCTAGTTTTTGAAAAAAAATTATTATTATTATTGTTGTTATTATTTATATAAAACATATATTATACAAATAAAAATCCATTAATTATAATAAGAATAATGGTTATTATTATTTTATTTTTTTGTTTTATATATAAATATGCATTACATATCAAATAAAAAAAATTATTAATAATATTAATAATTAATGAATCTTTCCTATCTTAAATAGAATGATCAGAATTTGAAATTAACAATTAATCCTAATTATTGAGAAAATTATATATATATATTTTTTTACACAATACATGTATAAAATAAATTGGTTATTATATTTTTTATTTGTTTAATAACAATCAAATAAATTAAAATATAGCCTAGAACATAAATCAATAATATATGTATTATTATTATTATTATTATTATTATTATTATTCGTTTGGTATATAAATATATATTACGTTAAAAATGTATAATAATCAAATAATTTAAAATATAGCCTATAACATAAATCAATAATAAATGAATTTATATTTTCAATGGGTCCATTATATTTTTAATGACTGCAGTAAAGGCTTTCCTTTAACAAATTTAGGTGTGAAATATTAATGCAGCGCCACACATCTGCTGTTTCTGCAGGTAGTCGAGTATTGTCTGTGTCTCTCTCTGTTTCTAAAGGCCTCTATCTAACCGGATGACATTTGCATATGCAGAACGCTCCATGCCTGCGCTCGTTGTGTGCCGACACATAGGAGAATCCACCCTTGCCCCCACCCCCTTCATTAATATGTATGTGTTCTGAACGGTGCGTGGTTGCTGATTAATGCTGTCTGTCAATTTCTTACAGATCCGACAGTGCTGTGGAAGTTCCCTCAGGACTTTGGAGACCAGGTTGGAGACAGAGGAACTTTTTTTTTTCTCTCCATACCACCACCACCCCCCCATCCCCCCCACCAGCACCACATCCACGACCCCTCCTGCTCCTAAAGGCCTCCCTCCTTCCTCTCTTCCTTCCTTTTCTCTGTCTCTCTCTCTCTCTCCCTCTGTCATGCGGTGTGAGGTTGCTGATAATGAAAAGCGGTGAGCAGGTCTTCAATAAGCGTTATTCTGGTAATTATCAGCTGGCTGGGATGTGAATGGGTGCGGATGGAGCTTCTTTGTACGCCCACCACTGTATCTCACACCAGTACAGCTGTGTGTCACTCAGGAATTGGTACTATATCATACTAGTAACACATAACAATATTTACTGAGAAACTAATAAACCCACCTAATCAGTTGACATTTGGCTGTTTTGAGATTGTCACATCTCATTCTAACTGGTGTGTATAATACTCAAAAATGTATTATTTTAAATGTAAAATGTATTATTTAAATACAATTTTTATTTTTTAAATATTATTTTTTGAAAATATATTTTGAAAATAATTGAATAAATATTAATAGTTTGTCTAAAGGTATTTTTATGTATTAAATGTATTAAGAATTAAAAATTAAACTAATATAAATAATATATTATATAATATAAAAATAAATATTGTATAATTTGCTTTGAATGTTATGTATAATGTATTGATTCAGAAATTTTGATTACATCTTATTTGTTGTTTAATTAATTAAATAATTTAGTAATTAATTTGTAAATGTAAAGAAGGGTAGATGGATGGACGTGTTTTATTTAAATGCTTATTTAAATATGAAATATGTTGCAAATATTAAAATTATTATTATTTTTTTTTACGTTTTAAATATCAATATATAAAACATTTAAATTAAATATATTAAATATATATAATAAATTAATTTGTAAATGTGAAGAAGGGTAGATGGATGGACGTGTTTTATTTAAATGCTTATTTAAATATGAAATATGTTGCAAATATTAAAATTATTATTATTTTTTTACGTTTTAATTATCAATATATAAAACATTTAAATTAAATATATTAAATATATAATAAATATATGTAAAATAAATATATATAAATTAAATATATTTGATTTTAAATTTATTTATTTGCATATGTTAAACATATTTCTATATGAATATCTATATTAAAATAGATGAATATATATTTAGTAAAATATATAAAATTATATAAAATATACTATGTCATATATCTGTATATTCTCTCTCTCTATAGAATATTCTAATATGAATATTTTTCATTTTTTACATGTTTTTAAATATCAGTATTAAAAACATTTAAATGAAATATATGAAATATATTTAATTTAATTTTAATTTTATTTATTTATTTATTAGCTACATTGTTAAAATATTTCTGTATGAATATCTATAATAAAATAGATGAATATATTTGTAATCAAAAAGATATATATGTATATCTTTTATATATATATCTGTATCTATAGAATATTCTGTTAAGAATATTTTTCATTTTTACATGTTTTTAAATATCATTATTATAAACATTTACATTAAATATTAAATATATTTTATTTTAAATATTTTTATTTATTTATTTATTAGCATATTAAAATATATTCATATTAATATCTATGTTCAGATAGATGAATATATATTTGTAGTCAAAAATGTATATCTTATATTATTCTGTATATCTATATATTCTTATATATTCTCCCTTTCTCTAGAATATTATATACATGTAAAATGTAGAATCTTTAAAATGTAATTGAAAACATACGTACATTTTATATTAATACAAATTTTATATTAAAATATGTGAATGTATATATGTATGAGTATATATAAATATATGATGAGAGAGCGCTGTAATTTTCATCATAGGTATACCTCAACTATGAGAGACAAAATGAGAAAAAAAAATCCAGAAAATCACATTGTAGGATTTTTAAAGAATTTATTGGTAAATTCCTCGGTAAAATAAGTATTTGGTCACCTACAAACAAGCAAGATTTCTGGCTCTCACAGACCTGTAACTTCTTCTTTAAGAGGCTCCTCTGTCCTCCACTCGTTACCTGTATTAATGGCATCTGTTTGAACTTGTTATCAGTATAAAAGACACCTGTCCACAACCTCAAACAGTCCAACTCCAAACTCCACCATGGCCAAGACCAAAGAGCTGTCAAAGGACACCAGAAACAAAATTGTAGACCTGCACCAGGCTGGGAAGACTGAATCTGCTATAGGTAAGCAGCTTGGTGTGAAGAAATCAACTGTGGGAGCAATTATTAGAAAATGGAATACATACAAGACCACTGATAATCTCCCTCGATCTGGGGCTCCACGCAAGATCTCACAAGAACTGTGAGCAAAAATTCCAGAACCACACGGGGGGACCTAGTGAATGACCTGCAGAGAGTTGGGACCAAAGTAACAAAGGCTACCATCAGTAACACACTGCGCCGCCAGGGACTCAAATCCTGCAGTGCCAGACGTGTCCCCCTGCTTAAGCCAGTACATGTCCGGGCCCGACTGAAGTTTGCTAGAGAGCATTTGGATGATCCAGAAGAGGATTGGGAGAATGTCAGATGGTCAGATGAAACCAAAATAGAACTTTTTGGTAAAAACTCAACTTGTCGTGTTTGGAGGAGAAAGAATGCTGAGTTGCATCCAAAGAACACCATACCTACTGTGAAGCATGGGGGTGGAAACATCATGCTTTGGGGCTGTTTTTCTGCAAAGGGACCAGGACGACTGATCCGTGTAAACGAAAGAATAAATGGGGCCATGTATCGTGAGATTTTGAGTGAAAACCTCCTTCCATCATCAAGGGCATTGAAGATGAAACGTGGCTGGGTCTTTCAGCATGACAGTGATCCCAAACACACCGCCCGGGCAACGAAGGAGTGGCTTCGTAAGAAGCATTTCAAGGTCCTGGAGTGGCCTAGCCAGTCTCCAGATCTCAACCCCATCGAAAATCTTTGGAGGGAGTTGAAAGTCCGTGCTGCCCAGCGACAGCCCCAAAACATTACTGCTCTAGAGGCCAAAATACCAGCAACAGTGTGTGAAAACCTTGTGAAGACTTACAGAAAACGTTTGAACTCTGTCATTGCCAACAAAGGGTATATAACAAAGTATTGAGATGAAATTTTGTTATTGACCAAATACTTATTTTCCACCATAATTTGCAAATAAATTCTTTAAAAATCCTACAATGTGATTTTCTGGATTTTTTTTTCCTCATTTTGTCTCTCATAGTTGAGGTATACCTATGATGAAAATTACAGGCCTCTCTCATCTTTTTAAGTGAGAGAACTTGCACAATTGGTGGCTGACTAAATACTTTTTTGCCCCACTGTATGTATATATATATATATATATATATATATATATATATATATATATATATATATATATATATATATATATATATATATATATATAATATATATTAGGGCTGCAACAACTAATCGATTATTATCGATAATGAAAATCATCGACAACGATTCTCATCATCGATTAGTCGGGTCTGCCAACAGTGCACGTCCAACTTCAGCCGGTCGCGTCAAATTAACGTTACAGCACTGAATAATGCATTTCTATGGCCAAAATGCATCTAAAAATAGTGGAGATTTTTTAGACCGTAAACGTTCAGTTTACGGTCATATCCTTATCTGTAAATATCACAAATTCACGCGAGCATTTCCATTTTTGCATAAAGTTCCGTCCTGACAGTCTGTGTTAAGTTTAAATCTTTACTGAATGAGCACAAGCACGGCGGGCGAGGGATTAATATTCAGCGCAAAAACATTCATTGTGCTGAAATATCTGTTGTTGAACGTTAAATTAAGGTTTAAAAGTCAACAGGTAGTGCACGTATTTTATGAGAGTAGGAACTGTAAAGGGATAACTGCGTATAGTTGTCTGAATATAAATATCAGATGCTTCATAGCTGCCTTTTACAGGATAAAGAAATTACAGTAAACGTGACTGTGATCAAAAAGTTGGTTAACACTGAGTTTGTGTTTTTATTCGTCTTTATTATCTTTATTATTATCTTAATTTTTTATGAAGAGATTTAAACTATAGGCCTATATACAGTGCTTAACAAATTTATTAAAACAAATGTATTTAAGGTTTATAACAAATAATGTAAGCTTTGTGCCACTGCTGCTCTAAACTAACAGTATTGGTGTTTACTAAAATCATTTTTTAGCTATCTGTATTGGTTAGTCCTCCAATTATGCGTAAGGTCTTCAGTAACAGTAGGCTATTTCAAATGCTATAATATAATTATTTCTGTTATCTATGAAAGAATGAAAGATCTATGAAAGTTTTTTTCAGATACCCAATTACAGTCAAAAAGTAGCTAAACAATGCCAGCAAGAATGCATGCTGTTATGAAAGGTAGGAGGCAATTTATTTATTTATTTATTTTTATGTGAATAAATATTTAGTTTTTTCAGTTTGTTATTTGCCGAATAAATGACAATAACATTTTTATATTTAAACAGTTGTTTGACAGATTCCTAAAATATTTGTGTTTTCTCTTTATGATGACAGGTGGTCTAATAAATTGTTAAGCACTGTATGTTTTCATAGCATTCAGTTGACATGTTTGTTTGAAGGACATTGGGCAGAATGTGGAAGTGTTTTTGTCAATAAAATAAAAAAAGAAGAAATTTTAGCTTTTTTTAAATCCGATTAATCGATAAAAAAAATAAATAAATAAATAAAAATAAAAATTAAAATAAAATAATCGACCAACTAATCGATTATCAAAATAATCGTTAGTTGCAGCCCTAATATATATATATATATATATATATATATATATATATATATATATATATATATGGCATTGGATGTTAAAAATCAATTAAGCACTAACTGTAAGTGCTTTAAAAACTTGAAAATCTCTCTACTTTATCTTTTTATCTCCCTCTTAATTACACTTTTTCAAGTAGGCGTTGCAGAACATGTAAAATTCTTAGCAGTAAAAGAAGAATAGAGATGTTTGCATTTGTGCTGTTGGCTGGAGCTTGAGTGTAGTTCAGGTCATGTGTGTTCTCTGCACAAGGAGAAGTGGGTCTGGTCCTGGGTCATAGTGCAGCGCTGTGGTTTTCACACTTTTTTTTCTGCTCGCTCGGCCTCAAAGGTCTCCATGTACAAGCCTCTCTTCTCGCGCAAAGCAAATTGGACGCTTCATTACGAACTAAAACGAGAATGCAAGAAAGGAGACGTGACCATCTTTGCCTTTCGTGTGCACTTTGCTCTTCATCAGGCTTTTGCAGAGATGCTTCAGAAACTCTTTCTTGGCCAGCGATAACAAAAAGCGAGAAGTGCGATTTAAAGGGATAGTTCACCCAAAAATGAAAATTCTGTCATTAATTACTCACCCTCATGCCGTTCCAAACCTGTAAGACCTTCGTTCATCTTCAGAACACAAATTAAGATATTTTTGATGAAATCAGAGAGCTTTCTGACCCTCCATAGACAGCAATGCAACTGTAACGTTCCCAGGTCCAGAAACGTAGTAAGGACATCGGTAAAATAGCCCATGTGACATCAGTGGCTCAACTTCAATTTTGCGAAGCTACGAGAATACTTTTTGTGTGCAAAGAAAACAAAAATAACATAATTTATTCAACAATTCTTCTCCCACGAGTTACGTCTTCTGCCATTTTGGAGAGTACCCAAGAGCGTAATCAACGTAATCAGCGTCGTTTACATTCAAGGGGGTAAGCGCGCGCATCTGCGTAATCAGCGTTGTTTACGCTTAGGGGAAAGCATGCATACGCATTGTGATACTCTCAAAAATGGCGGAAGACGGTAACTCGGGGGAGAAGAATTGTTGAATAAAGTCAACATTTTTTTTCTTTGTGCACAAAAAGCATTCTTGTTACTTCGCAAAACTGAAGTTGCGCCACTGATGTCGCATGGACAGTTTTAACGATTTCCTTACTATGTTTCTGGTCCTGGGAACATTACAGTTGCGTTGCTGTCTATGGAGGGTCAGAGAGCTCTAACATTTCATCAAAAATATCTTAATTTGTGTTCCGAAGATGAACGAAGGTCTTACAGGTTTGGAACGAAATGAGGGTGAGTAATTAATGACAGAATTTTCATTTTTGGGTGAACTAACCCTTTAAATAAAACGACTAAGAAAACTCTAGTCCTTGTTTGGTGACAAGATCGTTTCTAGTTTAAGATGTGTACAGATGGATCGGCCTTTTCCACGTCGACATAAAGGCTCTCATTGAGTCGCCTCATTACCAGGATTAGGCTCTTTTGGCGTCTTTGTACGGCTGCTCCCTCTCTAGCCGCCGAAATCCCTTTTTTCCCCCAAGTTAGCCAGCATATGGCAGCAGCAGCTCCGATCTCTACAGGCCTCCTTTGTTTATCCTCTTATTGTTGCGGCGCGTAATGACAGTTGTAGGCCGTAGATCGGGGTGGAGGGGTTACTTTACCCCAGGGGAGCGCGCGAGGGGAAGAGACTGAGACAGACAGGACTGTGGATTATGGAAATATGAATTGATTTTTTATCCTCCTCTCTTCCACTAGCCGCTCTGCTCGAATAGGGACTCTAAATGAGGGGCGAACAGACTGGAGGCTGGCACAGAGGGCGGCGAAATATGAAGTGCGATCCCTCGACCCCAGAGACTCGCCGTGGCCGTGGTCACCTACAGCTGCCATGTGGAGCGGCTCGAGCACCGTATATATCTGAATCACAAGGAGGCCATTTTTTGCAAATGAAGCAGACAGATGGAAAAGCGAGACTTTATCGCCCCGATCCCTCTCAGATCTCTTTCCGGATGTCAGTTTAAAGGGAGAAATAAAAGAAAATAAACATATGCATATGCGGGTTATTCTCTCTCTTTTCTCGTTTCTGTACTAGCATTTATTTGACATGATTTGAAGTTATTTGAAAGGATTTACTATGAAGCGCCTTGTGTTTTCATTGATGGCGGGTTAAGGAGAGGCAGCTTGTAAATAACTGGAGAGATTAGCTGTTCTTGTCTTTTACAGTGAATGTGTCTCAGTGCCTTGAACCCTTTATAGTCTCGCGTGCTCGCTGGTTTGTGGTCTGTGTATGATCTCAACGGGAAGTTTCATCTGTAATTATTGAGCAACACTAAGAAATCTCAAATCACTTTTTTTCTTGGTGCTTCATAGCAGCGTGCAGCATATTGGTGTTGCTTTTTATTAGCAGGTGCAGTTATGGTTATTAGCAGGCCCACATGGAATCTGTGCTCGCAGAAAGATTGAAAGATTTCCATAGTATTTGTGCATCGTACATTTATATTTTGACTAATTTGATCATGCTTTCAGCTAGATATGAGTGTAGTACTCTAAGTTTTGTGTAACGTTTCTCCTTGATTCAATTTTGAATCCTTACATCCTGTGAGTTCTCCACCATACTATCCAAAGACAAAAGATGAGAAATAAAATAATTTAAGAAATGAAGTGATTGAAAATATTAATAATATATTAAATAAGTTTCATTTTGTACATTATTATTATTATTATTATTATTATTATTATTATTATTATTATTATTATTATGTATTAGGGCTGTCAAATTGATTAATAGTTGATTGATTAATCACGATTAATTGATTTGACAGCCCTATATGTTATGTTATGCTATGCTATGCTATATTATGTTATGTTATGTTATTCATTCAATCGTTCATTTAAAATCAAATGATAATTCCACTTAGCTTTATTTTTATTAAAAGGTACGGTCAATGGTGAACATGAAATTATGTGAGTGGAAAGGGGGAAGAAGTGTCAATACATTATAAAAAAATAATAATAATAAAAAATTCAACATATATGCATGTTGTTGTTATTGTTATTATTATTATTATTATTATTATTATATGCATTTTATAATAACAATACTTATTATTATTAATTTAAAATTACATGATCATTCCAGTGAACTTTCTTTTATTTTTTTTCTTATTTAAGGAAATAGGAAATGATGAAGAAGGTTAATAAATCAGACTAAACTTGACATCTGAAATCTGATTTTCGAAATGGTTGCAAAATGGCCATGGCCACACATCAGTCAAATGTTAATGTTGCAAATTTCTAGGTTTTAGCTGTAATGAATTAATGTAATTATTCAATATTTATATCTATCATATCACTGAGGTCGTGTTAAACTAGATTTGGGGTCAAGCAGGACCTGCTATTCTGCATTTAGGAGATAATCTCATTGTCTTATTTATCTATCTCAAATTTAACCTTTAACCTTGACCTTATCATGCCCATCCTTTAGCTCTACACATTTCTCCAGCATTGCTTTGTATTCTGAAGGGAATAGCGTGCCGCTAACATCACATTCCAAGCCACCAGCGGAGTGTGTTTGACTTGATGGATGTTGGAGAGTTTCACAGGAGCCTCCAGATGTCACCCGGCCTTCCATCTCCTTAGTTAGGTGGCGAACCAGCATGCTGAGTGAAGCTACAGCTCATGTAACAAAGCGAGAAACTGCGTCCCCCGAACCTCGCGGGGCAAATATTTGTCTAGCTTTGACACAGTGTACAATCATATGCCCCAAGCCTGACACTTCATGATTGGTAGCCTTTCCCCCAGCCTCACCCCCTCCTCTGCAGGACACGCACCAGCAGCCCGGGGGGAAGGCCAGCCAGCGGAGCATCATCAAGGAGCACGAAGAGCGCCGGTGTGGTTTCAACGCTTTAACATGGAGGGCATGAGCCATGATTGAGGAGAACATGGAGGAATGGAAAGGGGGGCTATGCCTTGCTCATGGGGTATCCTTTACTTGTCTCATTTTGGAGATTTTTCTTCAGTTCAGATCTCCAGAGAGCGGGTAATGTGAGGGCCGGGCCCAGTTAGCTGGCCTTTGCGTCGGGCTAGTCGAAACTCCCTCACTAAGGCCACGCTGTTGCCCGTGGCGTCTGATTACCCTGACCTTAGGGCTTTGAGAACGGAAAAAAGTGTTCTCCTCACGGTTTTATCTGTTAGCGGTGCCAGAAACGCTGGAGGGTGCTTGTAGGAAACAGTCTTCATTACATCGGATGTCTCAGACATTGACTTATTCATCAAGAAAGTGACATCTTGCAAAAAATAAAAGGATATTTCTCGGTCTCATGTCCTCTTTGAATGTGGAACAGGATGATTGGTCACACGTCGGTTTTACTTCCCTCTGCAGCCACAGTTTTGGTCCACCTACTGAACCGAAATTAAGAACTGCATGGTGACCTTCCATTTTTGAAACGCTATCGTTAAGTATCTTAAACCTGCGATTTTAGAACATCAATCGAGGAAGGAAATGCTTGTCGTTGGTCCAAAGTGGAGGATGCCCTGGTTTGGTGGAGGACGAGATATACTGAGAGAGAGAGAGAGAGAGAGCGTGAGGGGGTGGTGGTTGCGTTTCTCAGAGACTCCACACGCTTGATGTAGCTTCTAGCCACAGCTGAGAGAAAGAGAGAGAGCGAGAGTGAGTGAGCGAGCGATCGCGCGGTCCAATGGGAGTTGACAGCTTAAACGCAGAAAATCCCCCAGGCCACTTGGCACTCAATTAATGATGTTTCTGGCTCTACGGTTCTCGGGCATATGTAGCTGAATCTTGGCTTGGCCCAGTAGAATATCAGTTGTGTATTCTGAAGAACAAAAACTGTTCACCCGTCACATTAATGTATTCATCGCAGAGCGTTTTGGAAAGTCTATCCTCCTGCGTTTGCTTTCGAAATTAAGCGAAACCTTGTTGTTTGTACACTGTTTTAGTAGCCTGAATATCATAGAGACTTGTGGGTGGGCCGTTTTCACTTTGAACCACCTAGAAACCACCCAGAAACATCCTTTTTGCGCAATTGTGCAAATTGGCTAATGAGCTAAATTGAATTGAATTTTGGTATTAATTTGGAATGTTAGGCATTAAAACAATTGTACACGATTTTTCCGTATTTAAATTTCACTACTTTTGTCTCTAAGGCCAGTTTTTGTTTTTCACACTATAAAACTCTGGTTTCCAGTGTCCACAGGCCTAGTGAAGTTGGTGTTGCAAGACTTGGGGTGGTTAGCGTGGAGGTTGTGTATCCACACTGCCCCGTGTCTCCTCCCAGCGGTCCTGTCACGCACTTGTCAGTTCTTTAAGTGGGCAGAGGATCAATACATCACCTGCTACATTTCCTTAAGCAGTCTCACACAGACGGCGTGTTTGCACGGGAAAGAAATAACCTCTGTGCCAGCACACCGAATATTAGCTTCTTATCACCTAAGGGTCAGCGCAAGAAGCCGCAAAAAGAAAAGGAAGACGAGGCTAAAGAAGAGAAATCAACCACCTCCCGCTCTGCTCGGCTCGTTTCAAGTGAAAATGTAATGCCCTGTGTCAATTTGAAACTCTGGAAGAGCTACCCCTTTAGCACTTTTCCTTAGTCCAGGGGCGAAGTCGGCACTTATTAAAGGCGCGTAGTGCAGGGTCAAAAGCAGCAAGCCAGCAGCATACGATTAAAATGTAATGAAAGGAATCTCGGTTGGAGATTTGAGGGTCCAGAGAAGGCAGAAGATTATTTTATCCCCATTGATGTGCCGTTGCATCAGACAGCGTTGCTAATAGAGAATATACGCTTTAAGCTACAAAACCTCAAAACTGCATGACCATTATATGGGTGGACATGGACTTATGTGCTGATCTGAGATCAAGTATATTATTCATTTAAAATTTTTAATTTAATATAATCTTGTTGGCGATATAAAATTTATTTCTAAATTGATTTTAATACTTACATTTTAATTAAAGGTTTGGTCTTTGCCAAAAAGACATTGTGCAAAATAAAGTTAAAAATTTTGAGAAGTAGTTACAGTTAACTTTAATTAATGCTTTTTCTTTACCATTTAGTTTTTAGAAAGACTAACCCTAAAGCATGGAGTGTAAACCAAACAAACAAACAAACAAACAAACAAACAAACAAATAAATAAATAAATAAATATAAATATTATTATTATTATTTAAAAAACACATTAAGTAAAATCACAATTGTGGGAAATAAATGTTTTATTTTTAATTTTGTTTAAAGGCTAAACCTAAAGCATAGATAGTAAATTTACAGTTGTGCAAATAAATAAACAATTAAACAAATAAACAAATGAATTAATTAAAAAATACATTAAATATAATCACAATTGTGTGAAATAAATTTTCTTTTTTTTTAAAGACTAAACCTAAAGCATAGAGAGTAAATGTACAATTGTATAGATAGATAGATAGAAATCACAATTGTGGGAAATACATTTGAAATTACAAGAAATTAAGTCAAAGAATGAGAAATAGTCGCAATTGTTAGAGAAATTATGCAATTATGAGAAATAAAGTTGCAATAGTTAGATAAATGTCAAATACATTTTGAGAAATGGTTACAGTTGACGTTGATTAATGGTTTTTCCTTAATGAATTTTTTTAGAGACTAAATCTAAAGACTAAAAAACAAATTTGCAGTTGTGTGAAAAAATAAATGTGCAATTATGAGAGATTAAATTGTAGTTATGAGAAATAGTCACAATTATTCAAGAAACAGTTGCAATTACAAGAAATACAGTTGCAATTGTGAGATATAACTTTACCGTTATACGAAACAAAGTTGCAATTGTGAGATGAAACGTTGTAAAATAAAGTTGCAATTTTAGAATTTGACGTTAATTAATGTTGACGTTAATTAATGTTTTTTCGTTAACCATGAAGTTTTTTTAGAGACTAAATCTAAAGACTAAAGAACAAATTTGCAAAAATAGTTGTGGGAAATAAATGTGCAATTATGAGAAATTAAATTGTAGTTATGAGAGAAATAGTCACAATTATTCAAGAAACAGTTGCAATTACAGATATACAGTTGCAGTTAGAGATATAACTTTGCCGTTATACAAAACAAAGTTGCAATTTTGAGAAGTAGTTACATTTGACCTTAATTGATGGTTTTTCCTTAACCTTGAAGTTTTCTAAAGATATTTAGGCAATGAGAGTATTGACTGAGTGTTCTGATTGAAAACGCTATTTTCATATTGCAGATAAAAATGGTCATTAAAGTCCTCTAGATTTACATTGTCATAACTAGATCAGAATATCAGTAACCACATAGCGCTATTAAACCACACCTTAGCAACAGCATAGCAACCACCACCAACATATTGTGGAGGTGAATTTCGCTCACGTTTTCTTCAGAAAATGTAGAACTCTGGTTTCTTATCTGTAGAAGTAGATGCATTTGATTTTAGATCCAGTAGCGTTTTCGTCATCATAACCACAGGGCGCTGCATGTGTTACGGGCGCATTCTCTGACACCCAGAGAGAGAGAGAGGGATATGGAGAAGAAGCAAGACTTAATTGGGGTTTGGGGGTACAGTGAACACTGACCTGTGGGGAGATTGGGTTTGAACCTGTCACTGGGATCTCGGTGCCGTCAGCATGGTGGCTCTGCCAGTCTCTGTCTCTCTTTCTCTCTCTTTCTTTACACACACACAATCACACACTTCTCCCCTGCTGGAGACAGTTCCATAGCGCCGTGTAGACCTGCTGGCTGGCAGAATTTTTAAAGAGCATGGAGGTTTAAAGACAGAAACCCCTGGGGAGGAATCCCACCAGCTTGGAGAGAGAAAAGGGGGAGTTTGCTGTCTCTCTCTCTCTCTTTCTCTATTCCTGTCTTTCTCTCACCTTATCTCTCTTTTCTCTATCTCCGTCTGTTGGTCTGTCTGCCTGGATGCCTGCCTGTCTGCCTGTCTATATCTCTCAGTTCTCATACTTTCTCTCCCTTTCCTTCCTTCTGCCTCTTTCTCTCCTTTTCTTTTCTCCCTCTATTTCTTGCCACATACCTCTTGCGCCCCCCTCCCTCCTTCATCCCAGTATTGACAGAATGAAGAAATGCTTTTCAGTCGCTCATCCGGAGCACCGCTTAGTTCCCACTCACATCTTTCTCTCTCCCTTTTCTTTTTCTCTCTTTTTCTCCCTCCCTCCTTCCTTCCCATTCTTGTCTTGCTGTTCCCATCTAAATATTCAACTCTAACATTCACATCACCTAGTAACATTGGCTACGTTCATGCTGCAGCTTAATGTGGCCTGAATTGGATTTTTTTTTCCCTCACAGATGTGACACAGATCAGGGTTTTTTTTCAGTCGCAAGTAATAACAATTGTTCGATAAAGTAGCATGTGTGTAAGCAACAGCTGCAATTATGAGAAATAAAGTATAGCTGTAGGCACAATTTTGTAAAAAAAAAAAAAAAAAATTTTTGACCTTGAAATTGGATTCTATAGTTTTCAAATTACAGTGTGGAGAGCAAAAAATGATGATAAATCTGACTTTTTTCCCGTTTAAATTCAATATGGGACAATTTCATTTTGGAAATAAATTGTATGCAGGATTTTTATTTGTTTATTTTGTTTGTGGTTTTTTAATGTGTCAATCTAACTACTAAATCTTCATCGTAATTGCACTTTTGAAAGCAACCTTTCAGACATCCTCAGGTATTTGAAGACACTGTGTGTCTGTGTTGTGGTTCCACCATTTCTGGCTCTAATCGTTCACCCATACCATCAAAATCGGGCAGTTTGGCTTGAGGTATGAATGTCATCATTATGCAGAAGCCGAGTGAAGCAGCACATCCTCCTGATATGTGCTGCTGCTGCTGATGCCAGTGCTGGATCTTCTGCTCCCATCCAGCCCAGGAGAAGCTCCCTTCCTCTGCAGGGAGTTCAGGGAGGGAGCGGTAGTGTCTCCCGGTAGCGTGGGGTGGTAATAAATGCTGCTGGTGGAGGAGAGAGAGATAGTGATAGAGGAGAAGCTGTGATTGCAGGCCTCCGCAGTGGGACCAGGGGGAATGGAGACTGCTGTCTCACTGAGTGATATCCCTGTCTCAACAGTAAATAAATAATGCAGCCTGCAGAGTTCACCCTGCCTCCTCCAGTGAGTTGTAAATGCATTAGCTGTTTTATATTCTTTTGTCTTGGGAAAATGGTTGGGAGGGAGGCAAGGAAAGGGGAAAAAACAGTACAACCAAACAACAGGAAAGATAACGACTCACGTTACACCTCTTCACACGATCCCACTCTCCTCCCAGAGCTCGCTTTGGTATAGTCCCCTGATCACTTGGATGAATAGTAATAAAACGGTGAGAGAAAAAGGTGCGTAATGCACATGCGTACCGAGATTTAGAGCTACTAAAACCTTGAGGCGAATCGGGAGAATATTTCACTTGGATGCCAATGGATATGAATGGATTTGAAAATCACTTGAAGTCAACATGAAATCAAATCAGTTTCTGGTACTTTTAGTATTTACGTTCAATCCAAACTTGTTCTGCCCCAAAATGACTTTCTTGTTTGGTTGACGCCATCAATCTTTCACGCAAAGTAACAGTTCGTCCAAAAAATGGAGATTCTGTCATTTACTTACCTTTATGTCATTGTAAACCTGTGTGACTTACTTCTGCAGGACATTTTTTAGGCCCATACAATGAAATACTGTTTGCTGTTTTGGACCCCATTGACTTTCATTGTATGGACAAAACATTCTTCAAAATATCTTCTTTTGTTTCCTCTCAATTTATCATATCAGGACCACTTTTTAGTTAAAATGAAGTACTGCGGACGGCATTTTATGTTGACATTGAACGAAATGACTTAAAAAGGCACAAACTTTGGAGTTTCATTGATCCTAATTACGGTTTCAAGTTATTTCTTTCTTTCACTGTTTCAATTGACGTCGCAATGTGAATGCATTCATTCAGCTTCATGTTGTTACAAATATCGTCTTTCGTCTAGTCCGAATGTTATTTCCAGTGTCAATTCCATTGCAAGTTCCTGTGAAGCAAATCATATTGACAGCAGGGACCAGCTTTGATTGGCGTCAAGCAGGCCAGTGTGGGACCTGCGACAACTTCTGCATCTGCGAAGGAGACAATTTTATTTGCGTAGCATCCACTTGCATACGCTTCTGCAAAAGCGTGGCGCAGCTTGGCATAAACACTCGGGGGAAGCGCCTATAGGAGTTAATGATAGTAGCAGTCACATACGGCAGCATCAGGCTTGCGTACGCGTGACAGCTTTACTGCCGTACAGTCATCCGCCGCGCCACGACGTGGCGAGGATGTTTCTGCTGCTGCCAACGTTCCTCTCTCGCCTGCCAGAGCCTTCAATCTCCTCGCCGCTCTCTGTATCACATACTAACTCTCTCACTCTGTCTTCCCCCATCAGAACCACCGCCTCCCACTGAGAAAAACAGCGACCAGTCATCATCCGCGTCTGCATATATACGCAAACAAAAACAGACACCCTCGCACATACACGCACGTTGAACGTTTAATTTTCTTTTAAAGGGCAGGTATGGATATGGAAGCTGCATTTGAACTACCCAGCTGCCCCCAAACACACCCACGCCGTTCATTTGAATGGTCGCAGCTTGTTATACTTTGAGCAGAGGATCACTGGCAGTTCCCCATGGCTAGTCTACAGTGCAGGACTGGCCAGACGTGGCTAACCCATACGGCTATGGAAATCCATATGCTGCTGGTGCTAGGACTCTCCCTCTGGGACTGTGCGGGAAGGTAAAACCCCAAAGGCTGAGCCTCCTTTCGCCCCCCCTTCCTATCCTTTCCGCACCTCCTCTGAACCTCTAGTGCTGCACAGCCATTGTTCCAACAATCTGCTGTCAACTCCGTCGTCCCCACACCTCAAGCGAAACGATCAATGAGCTAATGGCTGCTAATTATTTTAGCCTCTGATCACCCTCCCCTTTACGTCAGCTTGATGTCGTTTCCCTTTAAATCCATTCATTTGCCAGCTACTGTTCTGCATAATGAATAGTTATTTCATCAGTTTGCTTTACAAATCTTGCAGTTTGTTGAAAAAATGTTTTTACTTTTCTAATCAACTTAGGGTTTTCATCTGGCAGACAAAAATCATGAGAAAAATCCCTTAAACTTACATTACAGCCATATCTAGGTACTAGAATATCATAGAGACTTTGAGACAATGTGTAGCCACCAAGCAACCATTTAGCAATGCAATTAAAAACATTTAGCAATGCACTAAAAATGGAAATATTTTCATTTGAGTATTCGTTTGTCAACTACTGTTCTGCATAATGAATATTTAGTTATAACGAATCTCTGTCATCTGATTAGCGCAGTTTGCACTACAAACCTTGGAGTTTTAGAAAAGATGAGCTTTTACTTTTCTAATCGATTGCACTAAAGATTTTCGTCTGGCAGACAAAACACATGAGAAAAATCCCTTAAACCTACATTACGCCATATCTAGGGACCAGAATATTATAATGTTGAGACAATATGCAGCCACCAAGCAACCACTTAGCAATGCAATTAAAAACATTTAGCAATGCACTAAAAATTGAAATATTTTTGTTTGGGCATTCGTTTGTCAGCTACTGTTTTGCTTAATGAATATTTAGTTGAAACGAAACTTGTTTCGTTCACTCATCTGATTAACAGAGTTTGCACTACAAACCATGGAGTGTGAGAAAAGGTGCGCTTTTACTTTTTGAATCAGTTGCACTAAGGATTTTCGTCTGGTAAACGAATCCCTTAGATTTACATTAGAGCTGTATCTAGGGACCAGAATATGACATGGAGTTGGGCTCTTTTGACTTGAGACAACACTTAGCCACCTAGAAACCATTTAGTAATGTAATAAAAAAAATGTAATAATGCATTGGTTTGCTCATTTGTTTGACAGCTACTTTTCTGCTTAACAAATATTTATTAACAGAACCATTTGATCTGATTGAACAGTTTGTACTACGAACCATGCAGTTTGTTGAGAAAAGGTGTGCTTTCACTTTTCTAATCGATTGCACATAGGATTTTCATCTGGTGGACGAATCCCTTAGACTTACATTACAGCCATATCTAGGGACTAGAATATCATAAAAGTGTGGAGTTTGGCTCTTTTGACTTGAGACTTAGCCACCTAGTAACCATTTAGTAATGTAATAAAAAAAATATTTAATAATTGATTTGTTTGCTCATTTGTTTGCAAGCAACTTTTCTGCTTAACAAATATTTATTTAAAACAGAACCATTTGATCTGATTAACAGTTTGTACTACGAACCACACAATTTGTTGAGAAAAGGTGCGCTTTTACTTTTCTAATCAATTGCACTTATGGTTTTCGTCTGGCAGACAAAAAAACTGGTGGAAAATCCCTTAGACTTAAATTAGAGCCATATCTAGGGACCAGAATATCATAGAGATGCAGAGTTTGGCTCTTTTGACTTGAGACAATACGCAACCATGAAAACACTTTAGCAACTATTTACCAATGCAATAAAAAACTTAAATCCATTTGTTTGCAAGCTATTGTTCTGTTTTACAAGTATTTATTTGAAACTAAACCGTTTCATTGGATTAACACAGCTGTGATCATGGATAATCCCTCAGATCATGCAGTTTCTTAACTAAAAGTGTGCTTTTACTTTTCACATCAGTTGGGCTTACAATTTTTGTCTGGCAGACAAATACACAACCTATTTTTTTTTTTTTTTAACTAAAATTATCCTATTATGTCACATAATCCTCTTTATCACATGATAGCATGTCATAACCATTAATTAAGGCTTATCTTTGAATGAAATGTGTTTAACTAATATCAGTAAGTGAAGAGTAACATGATTTGAATGGCTCTTAATGTCTCTTTTGTTTCTTTTTAGGAGGTTCTGCAGACAGTGCCTAAGTTCTGCTTCCCATTTGACGTCGAAAGGTAGGACGTCCTTCATGCTTCCGGAAAATAAGTTAATCGATGTGCGAATTGGGAAAAATGAGGATGCTTGTTTATCCAACACACATTCACACATGCACAAGAAGCTGTCGTAAATGACTTGCTGGGTGGAGCCGCACGCTTCCTTTGGTCCTACTTCTGTTTCTAATGTCAGACCTTTCATTGAGAGGTCCATAGAAAAAAAGCACCTTTATAGAAATTAAGATCTCCACCCCCAGTAAACAATGTTTGTTTGCTTGTCTGTCCTAACTGGCATGATGTTAGACACGTCTCCTGAATAAATGTGTTCTTCTCACAGCGGTATGTGTGTGTGTTGGCTTGTTTGCTCTTGGAAATGAAAAATGGAAAGCTCTGTTGTATAGTTTGTGTGCTGTGTGAGAAGTTCACTTCCTTCCAGCTGAAGCTTTGTTGCTGCCATCTAGTGGAGATAAACTACACTGTCACCCTTGGTTCAGTTCTTACAACCTTAAATGTAATGTAAATGAAATTAGTGAATGCATGAAAATGTTTATAGCCTGATTTTAGTAACTTTTCTGAAATTTTACTTGAATAAGTGTAAATTCTGCTTTGTAGTGAATATGAAAATGCTCAAAATTGCAGTCGTTGTCTAATACTGTATTTCCATCAAATATACTTGGTGTATACTTTAATTAAAAAATAATAATAATAATTTTTCCCCCTCTCTGTTTGGTGGGCTACAGAGTGTCTCAGACTCAAGTGGGCCAGAACTTCACATTTGTGCTCACAGACATTGAGAGCAAGCAGAGGTTTGGTTTCTGTCGGCTGACGTCTGGCTGCAGGGTCTGCATCTGTTTGCTCAGGTAAGAGATCTTTACTAATTTATTTTTATTCATTTATTTCTTGCAATTTTTAACTTTTGAAGTGCATACTTAGCAATTATATATTTTTGTCTGCATGAATAATTGGAGATTTCACACTCATATTAATAATATACTATTAATATATCACAGATATTTAAAAAGTTTGATGGATTGAAGAGACGCTTTTTTTTTTTTTTTTAGAAATGTCAGTTTTCCTGTTTTAAGGAAGCAAATTCCAGATCAGTTCTAGGTTCTGAAATCAAGGGATTTGAAGCAAACAAAATTTCACTTTAATGAAATAATAATAAGCGCAGACAGGAATGCTCTTTTTGTTTGTTTTTTAGATCATAATATGATGGCAAATGCTTTCAGATTTTCATTCTGAGCTGTTCCACTGAGAACGAAAAGGTGGAGATTGAAGACTGAGTGTTACACAAACGATAAACCAGTGTATTTAATAAAACAAATACATTTAGTAATTCAGAGCAGCTCAACTGGGAAGTATCATATATATATATATTTTTTTCTCCGTCTACATGGTATTGATGGACAATCGCAGGTTGATCATTGTCATGATGAGCTCTTGTCGAGATCTCTCCTCCTCCCACCCCGACCAGGATGGCCTTTGTTTGTGTGTGTGTGTGTGTGTGTGTGTGTGTGTGTGTGTGTGTTTCTCGCTTTCTCTCCCCTTGTTATTCAGGCACAGAGGCATGCCGGAGACGGTTCACCAATAATTATGCATGAAGCCCTGCTGCCAATTAGCAAGAGTCTCCCCTGTCCCTTTCACTGAGTTTTACATGCTAATTCATTTGACATATGATGTATAAAATTCATTATGCATTCGGAGTAGTTTGCATGGCTTCCTTCATTCATAATAAGAAATGCATTCAAAGTTTTGTTCCTTTTTTTTTTTTCCTTTAAGACCTTAGACTTCTTTTGTTTATGTTATTTATTTGGAAAGAACATGGTCAAATATAACAAAAGACCTAAAGAAAGTTTTGTTTTTCTGCCCCCTTTTGCAGAAGGATAGGAAAAATTATTTATTTTTAAAATAAATGTATTTATTTAAAAATATAGAATAGTTTGTATTTAAGTTAAGTTTGACATATAAATTAAATAAATTATATACAATTTTTCTATTGATCTTTTAGATCTTCTAAGAACATAACTTATAGTTTTTTTGTAAGGGGAGACTTTTCTTATTCACACACATTTACACTCTCCACCAGAATATAAAAGAAAAGTAATTAAAACAGTTTGTGTCTTTGTGATTGTTGAAGTGCTGGGACCATAAAATTGTCACCTAAGCTTACATGAGGAAGTTGCCTAATGAGAGGGACAGTTTTATGTGGACAGCCCTTTGTAGCTTTGCAGGTTTAGCCCAGGCCAAATAGGCCAGGGTTCCTTCAGGCTAAACCACTTCAAAAACACAAGCGTTCCGTTTTACCCCACCCCCTCCACCCATTCGCCCCTCGGACACTCTGAGCGCATAGCCTTCGGACATATGCGAGACCCCAGATGAAATAGACCCCCTCTCTCTCACTCTCTCGCCCGTTTTATTTGATGGCTGGGACCCGACTTGGCGTCTTCCTCAGACAGCAGAGGTTTTCTTCAGTTAGTGGTCATTTAGCGATATTTCTTTCCCTCTGCTGAACATAAAACTCAGGAAAAGTCTGGGTGTAATCGTATCTCATCCTGGGAAGGATACAAGGTGCAAGCTGACTTGCTTTTAAAGCTCCTAAATACCTCCAATGATTTAGGATGCATGTTGATTTAAGGGCCGATTAGATCATACTAGCGTATAAGGCCGTACATGGAGTTTAAAACTTCAAAATAAATGCATAATATGACTTTAAACTGATTTATAGTGGAATTTTGAAGTTTGAGACCACTAGTGAGATTTATTTTTCTAAATCGGTAAAACATTTTATTATTATTATTATTATTATTATTATTTAAAAAATTGAAAAATTAACAATTTTATATGATTTTTTGCCTTTTTGCTTTAATGACAGCAGCACTTTTCATTTGATTAGTGACCTAGAAATAGTGAAGAATGTTTGATATTTTATTAATTTTGTTATTTTTTATGCCACAAAAATATATTTCCAGGTTTTAAATCCTATATTTTCAGACTTTTTGGTCTAAAAATAGATTAAAACCGAGCAGCTGTCTTGACAAAAGTTCTGTTTCGGCTCAGAAGTAGTACTCAAGTAGTTCACACTTAATTCTCGACAACACAAATAAATCTTTTCTAATCATGTCATGACCTACACATTCTCTCATTTGCTGGTGGTCAGTTTCTGTCTTTTTTTTCCGGCTATCAAACCGTTTGTTCAAGCTTATCTGATGCTTCTGGCTGTGGAAGCAAGGAGCTCGAGTTTGTTAGGGATTGCCAGTAAGCCACAGATAAGTTGGTTTACTCTCCGAATACACACGGCGCTAGAGAACCTAAAAGGGCCGTTGAGATTGGCTCGTCTCAGCACAGTTCAGCATGATGAATGTTCCTCTATCAGAGGATTTGCCGAATACAAACACATTTTTACTTACTAGCTGTGAAGAGATTGGGCTGGGGTGCCATGCTCCCCTCAGCCTATTTCTAAAAAAAAAAAAAAAAAGTAGTTAAAACAAGAAGAAAAATTGTATGCTTCTGCTTTATGACTTAAAATAAAAAATGAATCCAGGATTTCATGAAAGGTATTCCTCCCTGTATGTCTTCATAAACGCAAGTCTGCTGCTTATAGAGCGGTGATTTATTTGGCTTTAAAACAAAAGATTTACATGCTCTCATTTAAGAGTATAATGAGTGTTTGTGCTCTCCAAGGCCTGCCGTGCCTTTCTGACAAGGAGAGGCTCCCGTTTAAATCCCCTTCTCATGTGAAAAATGAAGGATTAGTATCCAGGAGCCTCACATTTTAAACAAAGAGCGAGCGAGAGAGAGATAGATAATGATTTTTCTTTGTTGTGCAATGCAGCTTGAGCGAGGTGGCAGTCGATTACGATATTTCAAACAACACGTCATGCTAATCAAAACAACCATTTTTTTCTCATCCGTCTAGAAATTTGCATAGACACGTTTAATTTGGAATAGTGTGACCTGGTTTGCGAACGTCATCGTGCACGTCAAAATATTGGCATGTTAAGAGATGATTGTTTTAGGTTAATGGTCACCCAGACTTGAAAGTCTCACGCTTGAGCGCACGTCCCTGGGAACGCCGTGCCACTGGCCCCTTTCTGCGGATTCGGCAATATGAAAATTTGCATTAGATACACTTAGTTGTTTTTTGTTAATTCCAGTCTGCTGGAGAGCTCACTGACCCACTGAAGGATAAAAAGGGGAAGAAGAAAAAAAAAAAGACTTGTGCTCTGTGGTTCAACTGGGATCAGACGATCAGCTTTTTCTTTTTCAAAAATTACCGCATCTATTAATTCGAGCTTCTTCTTTCGCCAATTAAAGTAATCAAGCATTAGCGACAAACAAAAGTCGAAGCTCAGCTTTGAAAAGAATAGCTGATGTAATCGCTCTCGGTTAAGTGTGAGATTTCAGACCGAGTCGAAATGCATGTTGTAATCACGCCTACATACCGGGAAAGAAAAAGTCAGAGCCCGCTAGCAGGCCGCATTTTTTCACTAGATTGCATAACTAAATAAATGGTGTGTGTTCTTACAACCTTCAAGCCAAAACAACACATTGGCCGTGTTCCATCTTTAAAGGCCTGTCAACTTTGCCAAGATTCTGTCAGGCGGCAACGCACACAATGTTGCAGATACTCTTGGCTAGTCATTGTGTGATTAGTTAATACACATTGATAAGGTGTGAATTATTTTTTGTACTCCTGCTAGGAAATTAATTTTAGGGAGAAAAAAAAAACGGTGACATATGTAGAACGACGATGAGGTTCAGGTTGTGCATCTGGGTGCAGCATGCTTGTAAACCATCCCATCCCTGGTTTATTACAGGCTACAGTGGTCCGGTCATGTTTTTGTTGAAGAAACCAAATACTTTAATTTAGCCCGCTCCGTGGCTGGAATGTTTAAAATGCAAGTGTCAGCGAGTACAAAGAATGTGATAATAAGGTTCACTGTAGTTGAAAATGCTCTAAAGCCTCCCAGGTTAAAAGTCAAGGTGAGGAAGAATCGGCTGTGGTGCGTTTGAGAAAATTATGTACGCCCTTTTGAATGGGGCTACAGTGTTGTTTATAGCTTGTGAAGTATTCTAATGAATAATTGTTTTAATGCATTTTTTCTTCTCTCTCTTTTTTTTTTTTTTGACAGCTATCTCCCATGGTTTGAGATTTATTATAAGCTGCTAAATACCCTTGCAGACTACTTATCAAAACACCAGGTAAGTTAAGGGAAGTCTTCAACTTGTTTTCACATGGGAAAAATTAGCACAATTACAATACACGATTAAAAAGATGTACACAGAAATTTGCATTAAATCTAGTCATTTAAAAATGATAATTAATGTAATCATTTATTTAATGGATTTATGAATAATTTTACACATTATCATATTTCATGCAGACTTTTTTTTTTAAACACCAGCTACCTTTAAGTTAAAGTTGCATATTTCTGAAAATGGTTTTATGATTTACTCAAGAATGTGCATTAAATGCAGCAATTTACAAAGAATGGTTTTAAGATTTACTAAAATTTGCATTATGTGCTATACTTCATTATGTAAGATCATTAATAAAACTGTTCTTAAATTATCACATTTAAAGCAAATTTTTAAATACCCTTACCCATGGGGAAAAAAGCAAAATTACATCACATAAGAATGGGTTTATAAAAGTGATTCTGTTAACACAGAAATTTGCATTAAATCTGATAATTTTTGTTAAAACATTATAATAATAATAATAATTATAATAATGTTTTTATAATTCTAAAACCAGTTTTAAATACATTGTTGCATTTAAAGCAGATTTTAAAGTACTTTTTAAAACAGCTTCAGCATATCTCTTCAATGAGCAAAATTATATATATTTATATATATATCTCAATTTTTGAAGAACTGCATTAAGTACATTTCAGACTTTTTGTTGCTCATCAAATGTGGCAATTTATGCAAGAATGCAAGAATGGTTATAAGATTTACACAAATTTGCATTATATGCTATACTGTAAATCGTTATGTAAATATGTAATATCATTCATAAAACATTCTTAAAATATTGCATTTAATGTTAATTTCTAAATAGAATACTTATCAAAACGTTAGATAAGTTAAGGGAAGTATTCAACTTCACATGGAAAAAATAAGCAAAATTACAACATGGTAATTTATTAAATATTTACACAAAAATTCACAAAGTACATTAAATGTGCCCTTTTTTTGTAAAATTGTTCATAAAACTTCTTAGTTAAATTATCACATTTAATGCAAATGTTTAAATACTCACACAGATCAAAACGTTAGGCAAGTTAAGAGTTAAAATTTGATTATGTAAACAGATCAAACAGTATCTGTAGTAACTGTAAATATTTGTAACTGTAAAAAAAAAAAAAAAAAAAAAAAAAGGTTTCTGTGAGGTCACTTCTTCATGTGGCTGATTGCACCGTGCCGGACCCCCTATTAAGCAAACGGCTAATGTCACAAATAGCACTGAAAATACCCGTGTTCCTGCCATCCAGCTTGTGAGCCAAAAGTGCCACTGCAAAGCAAAACTTGAGTGTTTTGTTTTGTGCAAAGACAAAGGAAAAAGAAAAACGTCATCTATAATCCATCTCAGCGAAACAGGCACAGTTGGTTGGTTGCGCTTTGCTTTGCTTTGCAGTGTTGTTGACATTTAACAGACCGAGCATCGAACAGGAAGTCAGTCCTTATGATATACGGGAAAACAAATGGTCAGGAAATACACTGTGCCAAATCGGGTTTTTTTTCTTTCTGAAAGTTTCACAGCAGTAGGAGACGAAGAAAAGTTTGAATTAGCAAAAGAGGATGAAAATATTAAGCTAACATCAACTGAAGTGCTCAGAGATTCCCTATCAGTCTGTTATCGTTCAGTTTGTGTAACGGAGCCGCTGAAAGAGAAGTGAGGAAGTCCAAGCCTCCTCTACACAAACAAATCATGGGCAGAGTACACTGGGAGTCACAGGGGTTGGGAATTAAGCCGTTAGATGCTCTGTGTCATCGACCCGTTCCATTACCAAAAGTATGCCTTTTAGTTTTCCCTCATTCTTCAAATTTCATGTTGTTCATTATGTAAAGTACATTCTCTATATGATTTTCATTTAAGGCATTTAGCAGATGCTTATTCAGTGCAACTTTCAAAGTCATTTAGCTTCATTTATGAGACTGTATCGGTCAACAGATGGTAAAACTGCAATTCAGGAAGTTTTCTTTTGGGAAAGAAGTGCTACTTGATACAAATAAACACAGTACACATAATACAAATAAAAAAGCAGTAGACAGTGTATTGTTTAACAGTGCAATAATTTATCAACAAATGACTTTACAAACAATCGGCACAAAAAAAATGCATTAAATGCGACAATCGATTTAAGAAGGATTTACATTGTAAATGTACACATTCACATTGTGTTTGACGATTTTATGCGAAAAATGATTTTTGGCGGGTACTATTTATACAGACATTTGCATTAAATGCAAATATTTATATAAGAAAGTTTTTTTTTTTTTTTTTTTTTTTTTACAAATTATTTGCGCAGAAATTTGCACACTATGTAGCAATTTATGTAAGATTTTTACTTAAATTTGATTTGTATGTGAGAATTGTAAATAAATAGTTTTTACGTACAATTTATACATACAAATATTTTGTACCAGTAGTTTATACCAAAATGTGACAATTTCTCTAATAATGGGCCTTATTCATGAAATGCGAGCACAACAAATGTGTCTAAATTATACATAAAACTATTCTTAAGTAAATTGTTGCATTCAATTTAGTACGGAAATTTAGATAAGAATGAACTCATGAACAATTAAAAAAATTTGTTCTGCCCAGTGCTTTTTACAAACAGTTTAGATGGACATTTGCATTTAATATGTCAATGTAAGAATATTTTTGCTAATGTTTCAAGAATGAAACAATTTTAAAAAAGAATAACGTTTTAAAAGAATAATAATGATAATATTTATTTGCGTTTGGCAGCAGAGTTAACCCTCAAACAATAAAAAAGAAAAACATTTTTGTTACTTGAAATAAATAAACATTACATGAAACTAAATAAAATATAAAAGCGTATTTAAGCTAATTGCCAAGGCAACATTTCTCATTTTAATTTAGTTTAACTTGATGTACTAAAATAGCTAAAAGTAAAGCTTAAATAAAAATTTAAAAATAATAAAAATGTATATAGACTTGTATTTAAAAAAAAAAAACCCAAAAATGCTAAAAATGACAAAAATAAATAAATAAATAAATAATAATAAAATGCAAAAATTTTAATGAAAATGAAAATGGAAAATATACAAATAAAAACTGATTAAAATTACAATTAAAATTAAAATTAAAAATTAAAATTAATAAAAGCTATACTAGTATCTCAATGATACTAAAATAACAACAATAACAACCCCCCAGCAAAAGCTAAACTCTAATACGCATAAATGAGTTGTTTGAGTGAGTAAGCTTGACTTTTGTCATTTTGTTCTGCGTGAGGCGGCGTTGACTGACGAGGAAGGACAAGAGCGCTGAAGGTTTACGGCGAGGGTAAATGAAGTGTTTCCTCAGGCTGTGTTACTGACCATGCGTGTGAGCATCCAGGCTCTCGTGACAGCAACACACAACACACACACACACACACGTACAAACACACGACCATACATGCTACGAGCTCTGGCCACACAGCTAATCTGGGAACTTGTTTACATGGAAAGGGCAATCTAAATGTGCCTAACTATTCGTTGTCAGACTGTGTTTTAACAGCAACGGCATCGCTATTCTCCAGCAAGTTTGAGAGGGTAAATTGCACTCTTGTCATAAAAGCTCGTAAAAGCTCAGCGTTATAATCCTGAGGCCTGTTTTGTGGCAAAGCTTTTCTCCAATGGCTTCTTAAAGCCGCCCACTCTGAGCAAGGACCTTTGGTTAATTACGAACAGCCAATGTTCGCCATAAATCATCCCCAGAATAATAAGCGTCTGCCGCAGCCTAGTTTACCGTCTCTTAACCTCAGGATCGCTCGTTAAATGTGTGTCAGTCGGATATATTTCTCTTCTGCAGACTGCTGTAGGAATACTTTACGTTGAACGCTTTAAATCATGGAAGTGCTTTGCTGTTGCCATTGTTTTCCTTTCGTACTGCTTTGGTTGTGTGTTTATTTCATTTGTTGGTTTTTCATATTTGTCTTTTTTGTCCTCATAGGAAGACGACTTGAACGACATGTTGGAAACGCTGCACAACTACCCCGTGCCAAAGCCGAATACGCCAGTAAATCTGAGTGTGGTAGGTGCTGGGGAGGGCTGACGCTTTGTTTAGAGACAGAAGTGGGACTCGCTCTGATAGCAAACGCTGGACAGAGTTACACATGATGGCCACTGCTGTGACTCATCAAATACAGCAGCAGTAGTGTAGATTAACTCAGTTGTATTAAACAACTGCCAGACTGTCTATCTGTCTGTCTGTCATTCTGTCTATTGTTTAGTCATTCTTTGTATCTTTCTATCGGGTTATATCTGTCAGTCTCTCTGTTATATCTATCTATCTATCTATCTATCTATCTATCTATCTATCTATCTATCCATCTATCCATCTATGACTTTTTAAAAATATTTTTAAAAAATTATGAATATATATGCATATTTATTTTTTCTTATGAATCATTGACAAATAAGATCACATTTTGAATAAACTATTTTTTAAGATATGTTTTAGTGACACGTCAAGTGGTTTTAATATCAACTAAATTAAACATTTTGGTAAAACTTTACTGAAAGCCTTTATGTATAATGCATTATAAAGGGTTATTAAAGGGTATAATGCATTATAATTATTCATAATGTGCATTGTAATACATTATATTTAAAATTTAAAATGAGTATTATAACAATGAATTGATAATTGTTATAATGCATCAACTGTGGTTACAGTTATTCATTAGAGTGTTCAATGCATTATGAGTTGCATTACAAGGCAAAATTAATGCATTAAAACTACTTTTACAATGCATTATACATAAAGGCTTTAAAGTATTACCAACATTTTTATTAAGAGAAAATAATTCATAAATGAAACATTTATCTATCTGTCTATGTCTATCTGTCGTTCTATCTATCTAACGTTCTATCGTTCTGTCGTTCTATCTATTGTTCTGTCATTCTATCTATCATTCTATCTGTTCTATTATTTAGTCTTTCTTTCTTTCTTTCTTTCTTTCTTTCTTTCTTTCTTTCTTTCTTTCTTTCTTTCTTTCTATCTATCTATCTATCTATCTATTGTTCTATCTATCGTTCTGTCTAACGTTCTATCGTTCTGTCATTCTATCTATTGTTCTGTCGTTCTATCTATCATTCTATCTGTTCTATCATTCTGTTGTTTGTTCTATCGTTTAGTCATTCTTTCTTTCGTTCTATCTATCTATCTATCTATCTATCTATCTATCTATCTATCTATCTATCTATCTATCTATCTATCTATCTATCTATCTATCGTTCTATCCATCTTCCTATCATTCTACTGTACCTATCTATTGTTCTGCCGTTCTGTCTATTAATAGTTTTATTTATCATTCTATTTATTAATTATTCTTTCTATGTCGTCATTCTATTGCTGTTTCTGTCTATCATTCTGTCTGTCATTCTTTTAATCTGTATCTCATTCCATCCGTCAATATTTTGCAGTCTATGTCATTTTTTTTTTCATATTTTTTTTTTACAGTCTGTCTATGTGTATGTCTGTGTGTCTGATCTCTCCATCTAATCCGTCTGTATTCTTTCCTTCATTTTTGCAAGAGCAACCACTTACATTTTGCCAATGGGCAAGTAGTGCAGGATCCAGGAAGCAGACAGTCGGTGAGTGGAGAGTGAGTGTGCTGAAGGGAGAGGGATGAAAAGAAAGAGCGAGAGAGAACGGGGCAGTTCTGAAATTTGGAGCCGCTGCCCTAATCACATGGGAGACAGCTCTCCAATTTTGCCAAATAAACTAGCTCTATTCTTTTTTAAAAATATGGCAAAAACCCATCCTGGGTCTTGTTGTCAGTTTTTTCTTTTCTTTTCTGGAAAACAATCAAACTTGCTAAATGATTCATGCTCTTCCACACTGCTGTATTCTCTTTTCAAATATCAAAAGTTTTTTTGAATTAAAAGCAAAAGACAATTATTCTCAAGAAATCTCCTTGATGCTCTGCCCATTACCCTACATTCATCTTTTTATTTAAATAGGGATAAAAAAATAAACACTGCACCCTTGAATATTTGCTCAAGAACACTGCGTTAAAACATCATCCAGTGTTTTTTTTTTCAAGCTGTCATATTTTTAATATCATGTTCTGAATGTCATATAGTTACATATTAATATAAATTAATACAATTAAATATTAAATAAATTATGCATTAAACACATTGTTTACACAACTAGTTATTGATATATAGTTAATACACATTACACACTACATTAAAATAAGTTAACTTTAATGAATTTGACATCACTAGTTATAAAGCTTGCTGTTGCTCAGGATTAGTTATCAACAATTTGCCCTTAGCTTGTAATCTAAAAGCCCATCAGGTCATCCGAAGGGGGTTTCTTGGAATTGTCTGTACCGTCTTCCAGCAGGTGGTGGGTTCACTAATCACCGTCATGTTCCGCTTTAACTTCTCTGAAGTTAAAATGATTGTAAACATGAAATGTTTGTTCACTATTGGAATTTGGGAAGAGGGTCTTGGTGATAGGAGAGGTTTCCATCAGCAATGTGTGGGCAGTAATGTTTAAATCTGGCGTGTGTGTGTGTTGGGGAGTGGTGTTGGGTGCTGGGTCAGAGAAACTGATCACACTACAGGGAGCAGCAGGCAGAGCGCGGTGATAACAAGCATGCTGATAATGTGTGATTTTTATAAACACGGCTGCAAAGTGTTGGCCATCGCCAGCTGGAACTGCAGTCCACGACACGGAGGGCAGTCAGCTGCTCGGTATGGGAAAATAAACACATGTCAGCACATGAAGAAGAGAACTTGGTCAATCTGCTTTATTGATATCTTCAAACTGTTTATGTTAGTACGATTATAGCAAAAGCACTCTGGACACACACATAGAGCGCAGATAAATTGTTTCTGACATTGCACAGCACTTGGTTTGATTGCTGAAGTCATGTGATCACAGCATCCAAGATGAATATTTTAAAGCGTCTTTGAGTATTAGAGGATGCTAGTCGCGCTTGTATTTGTTTGTGGAACATATGCAAAGGCAGCAAAAGTTAAACCTATGTGTTGAGCAACAGATGGGTACTCTTTACACGACAAATCACGACCCAGCCTTGGGAAAGAGCGGAATGTGCCACACAGGCAAACAAAAGTGCTAAAGTTAGCAGGCAGCGTGGGATCTTTGCTTCGGAGCCTCTTTGATCCAGACATTAAACTTGCTCGCCTGTTCAAACGTACGCCTGGCAGACCCCTCTGATACTGTCAGAACAGAGCAGTTGGCTTTTGTACCTTAATAAAGACTTTCTCTCCGATGCGGGGAGCCTCCTCCGGTAGTGTCCACAGGGGATCGGCGTTTGTTGACTTCATGTATCCGTATCTGTTGTCTGTATGTATGATGTTAACAAGCGCAGACACAGTTCAGGCCGATCGCGGTTTATTTATTGGTTGTGGAACAGACAGTAAGTTGGAGGTTCAATAAACACTAAATACTGGAAGGTTGTATAATGGTGACCTTATCTTCATATTTTCTTGTCTGTTTTTTGCAGCATTCATACTTCATAGCTCCTGATATTAATGGACTCCCCACCATACCTGAAAGTGTGAGTATGTTTAACCCAGTCACAAATACACAGGCCCTAAATTTAAGCCACACTTAATGTATGAGTTTTTTTCATTGCACTACAAATCAGATCGAATAACTATGAGCAAAACAAAGCATGGAACAAAACAAAATATAAGACAAAACATTAAAAAACATAAAACAAAATATAAAACAAAACATTAAAAACCATGAAACAAAAGATAAAAACAGAACATTAAACAAAACATAAAACAAAACAAAACATTAAAAACATGAAACACTACAAGATATAAAATAAAACATTAAACAAAAACATAGAACATGAAGCAAAACAAAATATAAAACAAGATATTAAAAAACAAAACATGAAACAAAAGAAAAACAGAACATTAAACTAAACATTAAAAACATGCAACAAGTAAGGGATAATCAACGGCTAGCTGTGCATTAAACGATTTGAATGCACGACGTGGAGGCGAAGAACCACCCGATGCGCAGCGGAGGGTGGTTGCCTCCGCGAAGTGCATTCAAATCGTTTAATGCACAGCTAGCCATTGATTATCCCATTTATGCCATGGTCATTTGCCAGCATTCACATATTAAAGATGTTAATAATATTTGCGCTGCAATATTTGACCGGAACAATAAAAATGACAGTTATTTTCGTCTGTATTACTATTCAACTGTAACTGTATGTTACTATGGTTAACAATGTTTATAGGAAGCGCATTAATATAGAACGTGATTAAACTGACCTGGAACTACCTGTGCAGTTAAACAAATTTAATCAACACCTGCCAGCCAATCAGAATCGAGTATTCAGACCATGGCATAATACAAAATACAAAATAAAATATTAAACTAAAACATGAAGCAAAGCAAAATCTAAAACAAAACATTAAAACCATAAACATGAAACAAAACATGAAGCAAAATGTGAAGCAAAACTTGAAACTAAAATATCAAACAAAACATTAAAAAAAACATGAAACAAAAAAACAACAACAAAAGATAAGAAATAAAACATAAAACAAAACAAAACATGTAATAAAAAATATAATGAAATTAATAGCATTCATACATTTTTAAGTGTGACTTGTAATTCTTTTAAATCAACCATGTTTTTCTTCCTCCTAGAGAAATTTAACAGAGTACTTTGTAGCAGTGGATGTGAACAACATGTTGCACCTCTACGCCAGCATGCTGCATGAGCGACGCATCATCATTACCTCAAGCAAGCTTAGCACTGTGAGTTTCTGCTGTCATTCTCATTTACACATCAGACAGCTTTCATGTTACTTAAAAATACTAATATACATTGTTTTTACAGTACATTTAAAAATAAGTCTTTTGGGAACCACCAGGATTATTTTTGTATATACAGAAATGTGTTTTTAATTTGCTTCTAATTAACATAATGTGATGGATGTATTTATTTTTTGCTCCGAAGACCTGAATCATTTCACACTGGTGGAAAATGCAGAATCATAGACGTTATTATGTAGATCTTATTACACACCCTGCTCTCTAGGGCTACCTATTGCCAACTACCTCATGATACGATGCACATCATAATAAGTTGTTTAGATGACCTGGTTCTCATTAATTGAACAGCAAAAAGAAAATATTGATACAATAATCTAAAACATCTCAGAAAATACCGTACACTATTTCATCTCTCTCTGTTTTGGCATTTTTTTGGGGGTTTCTCTGGCCTGAAGTCTGTTAGCTTTAAATTATCACTTATTGGATCCCTGACTCTTCCACATATTTTCTGTCTGGCTCTTCTTGCCTGAAAAAGGGAGTGGGCGCTTATCGCACGGGGGCGGACGATGGTCCAAACTTTCACGACAGTTGGTGTAGAAGCGGCGAGTGATGTCATTCGCTCCCTATTTCTCCGATTCCACCCTGGAGCATCTGTGGTGCGCTCGCCGACAGTGCCGGAACCGAGGGGCTCCCCTCGGACCCTCTGGCTCCGGAGGAGGCTGTCGGAATGACCCTATCCGTGGAGTATTTCATTCTTCAGGGCTGCCGCCTTCATTCCGTGTGCTCACTGACACGAGGGGTTAGAATGTGCAAATCATTAGTCTCTTGGGTAAATAGTTTTTTTTTTTTTTTACTCTCCCATAACTTGATTTACTGTTTTGCAAGATGGGAGCGTGAGCGACCTTGAGTTTATGAAACTAATATGCCAAAAGAGTTACTACGAAGACTAGTGATATTAAGGTTCCACCTCAGCGAAGACTTTCATCATCTCAAATCCCAAAACCATCCGTCTTCTTCTCAAGAGCCTTGGGAGTTCCAAGCAACTATAGGAAGACACATATGGTCAATTTCACAAAGAATTCATAGACGCAAGTGTAGACATATGGCCAATTTCCTGAATTGTTCAGAGAGGGCATATGACAGTGGCCACAGTGTGGTCAGCCTACCGCTACCGTTTCTCCAGCGAGCCAACAGGATAAAGAAAGAGACGGAAAGAGGAAGAGAGCCAATGCATTATGCATGCTGCCAGCGGACCCTGAGTGTTCGGGCCCCTAGTGAACCTGCTGTGTCAGTCTAGCAGAACATGGCTGCACACTTGACTGTATTGGAAAGCAAAAGAATAAATCATGATCTAACAACAATGCATCAGTTGACTTATTGCTGTTTTGTGACCAGAGGTAAGGAGTACCACTGTTTTAAAGCCATGTCGCAGGCTCCGGGAGGCAGCCGCCCATGCAGTCTTGTCATATGCCAGTATAATTGTGCTGCATCAGGATCCATCTAACTAGTCAACTGGGAGGCCCTGGCGCGTTTCATCTGCGAGACCCCCTCGGCCGGCCCCGAGTCTTGACAGCCTCCTTCTCATCATGCTGTCAGTGGTATGCTAACAAGACCCGATCCCGTCTTGGCCTGTGGTGCTAGCCACTGAGGTTTCTTTCGGCCTCACACTCTCTTCTTTTTTTACGCTCTACTCAGCAATGCTGTCTTATTTTCGTTGCTTCTTCAAGCGTCTCTCTTACCACACCTTTAATAGACATTTTATCTTCCTCCGGCACTTCCTGTTCTCTTCTTTGTGGTATCATGTTGCAGTGGGAGGTGGATTAGTGGTGTTTGGCGCCCTGCGCCCTACCTCTACCTTTTCTTTTTTTAATGCCACCTCCTTGTTAGCGATACACCTGTGTCGGCGCCCCGCTCGGAGCCGTGCGTTTGTCAACAGGAGGGGAGAACGAGGCTTGGTAATTGGGAAACAAGGAGAGGGCCAGGGGAGAGAAGTCTCGAAGGTAGCAGGAGTCAGCGCAGACTGCGGCGCTGTCACCCTTGTCAAGGGGAATCGCACCTCTAGTCTCCAGTCTGCCCCAATCACAGATTCCACTGTGAGCTTTGTTGTGCTCATCAAAGAACGGGACTTTTTTTTTTTTTTTTTTGTCTATTCTTGGAGAAGTTGCCATGGATATTTTTGAACCCCAGCTTCTCCCTAGATGTAGGGAATATGTTCGTCAACTTGTTTACATAGACAGGGTTCACTGGAAAGGTGTTACAAAGCATATCTTTATACTTTATCTGTGGAATATATCTCAGCAAGGCAAAATGGTACAAATGTACTCCTCGAGATGAGTGTGAATGTGGTTTGATTGTGAAGTGAGAGTTCTGTGACTGTCACCTGATTGGGCAAATCCCAAGTTCGCTGAACCAAGACAGCAAGATCCTTCTTTTTCCTTTCCTCTCAAGAGAAATTTGTAGGTCTATTTCAGGGCTTCCAGCGTGCTGCTTAGCAGTAAAAAATGGTGTTGCTGATCTTGTTAGAGTCTTTCAACTTTTGCCTTGTCATTTCTTAATAAACAGAAGTTTAATGAATTTTTGAACAAATCAGCGCAGCCTTGAGTGTCTGGATTTTTATGTGTTCTTAAAGAAAATGTTATGGTATTTTTATTTATTTATTCATTTTTTTTGCACTTTATTTTACAGCATGTACACTTACGTGTACTTACAGTGTACTTGCCTAAGAAAGTACTAGGTAATATAAGGTAACTCATTGTCTAAGTTTGGTTAAAGGGTAGGCTCAGGGTTAGTACCTAGTTATTACCCAGTTATTGTAATTACTATAACAAGTAGATAATATGCACATTACTGTAAAATAAAGTGCTCAAGCAATACCAGTTTTCCAAAGATCTATGCTGATATCTAGTGCAAATGTGCAATATGTTGAAATATGCGTATATTGATTTTTTTTTTTTTTTTTTTTATGAACAATGTGCTCAAAATTGACTTAAAGTGATTAAAACAAATTGAAAGGTAGAGTTTGGAACTGGCTGACTACGGTCTAATATTGGTCCGATATACAATGGGGTTTGGAACTAATCTATCACTAGTAATTTGCATATGATAAAGCCGTTTAATTTAGGCATTTTTTAAAGAGATATTTATCCTCAAAAAATGTATGCCTTAATGAAACCGTTGCAGAACTGATGTTGCATTTGTTGCTTTTCATGTAAAAACCTCTTTTCATGAAAGGATTGTTTCATGTGTTCTTTGGGATTCTTTAGAATGCTATTATTGTTTTCTTGGGTCTATTATGTTTCCAAAGACAGATCCCTTTGTATAATAGAGAAGACCCCCACTTAACATGTCCCCAGCACGCTCATTACCGCTAACGGCAGCAGTAGCTCACAGGTCTCGGCAGGATCCAGCCCCGCATCCAAACAAACTGTAATCCAGCATTTGTTCTTGTGGATGACTTCTTCATTCAAAAGAATATCAAGCATACCTTGCCTTTTGTGGCCATTTGGCTTTCTTTTCATTTGGCATTTCTTCATTAATTATTCATAAGACCGCCAAATATTTTATTAGGAGCAGCACTCCAACAGTGCATTGTGGGTACAACTGGAGATTCAATGGCAGCGATACAGTTATTCTGAACTTTCTCTTTAATTGTCACAGAAAGGAGGTCAGGACTGATTTTCTTGCAAGATCATGTACGCTGTGATGAATCCCTCGGTTATGTGCAAAACAACTCGTGTGGGAAAAATATCAAGAGTTAATTTGTTTTTGAATTCCACCTTTTAATGTTTATCTAGGCTTCGCCACCTCCTTTTCATGCCCTCGTCTTTGAAAGAAGACGGCACAGCTTCACTTTCAAGTCAAGAATAAATCAAGCCAATTGGGCTTGTCTGCGGACATTGTTAAATTAATTGGAATGCGCCATTAGGCTTTTTTACCCATCTCTACATGGTACGGAAGGGTTCCCCTCTAAGAAACTAGTCGGCAGTCTGTTCGCACAGTCAAAGAAAAGTGTTTCTTTGCAGTGCAATGACCTCTCAGCATGATTCATTTATTGGACCTTGAGAAAAAGGGATCTCGAACAGAACGGGTCTCAAAGCTTTGATATCAACTAAACTTCAGTTGGTGAGAAATGCCATAAATATTCATTTCTTTCTTCTAAATTGCCTGGACGAAATTAGATCTGTCACAACTAAAGCTTTTCCTTTCTTTTCAGAGAACTGCACAACAAATTTGCATATGTAATAATGCACGGCACTAAATTTCTGATAATTAAAGCTGCGCTATTTCTTGACTCGATAGGTCACGTCTTATCCAGAGCGGTTGTTTTC
Source organism: Spinibarbus caldwelli (assembly GCA_039654775.1). NCBI lineage: Eukaryota > Metazoa > Chordata > Actinopteri > Cypriniformes > Cyprinidae > Spinibarbus > Spinibarbus caldwelli. The sequence goes on from CM077231.1 coordinate 13,231,421, forward strand.
GACCACAATGTCACAGAACTCAATGAACACAACAACAATACTCAACCAGCCTTACCTATCATGGACATATACATTGATTCAGGATTAAAGCTGATCTCTTTGAAGCTAGCTGTTGTGCCACGGCCAAGCTTGGTTGGTTTCAGTGGTCAATTGTGATATTGTGTGTGTCAGTGAGCAGGGGGGTCTCTTGATACTTCCGAGCCATGGTTCACACATTACTGGAAGCTCCAATTGTCAAGACCCCTCTTCCAGCCCCTACTCCCCATGGTATTCCAACAGCTCACAGTCTCTCTTGGCTAACTCATGTTTCATTCTTTGGCAATTTGCCCTAATGAAGTCCCAGAGGAGCCTTCAGACCTCTGTTCTTTTTCCATATTTAATCATGTTATTTTAATCTGGAAGATGAGGAAGCTCTGGTGTGTGCGCATGTGCCACACAGGTCATTACAACTGCTAGGTAGCCATGAGGGGGAATCAGGGTGTGGTGAGGGGTCACTTGGGTGTTCACTCATTAAACATCCACGCCAGCATCTTAATTAAGTGTTCGCTTCTTGTAGAGTCTGATTATTTACTGTGAGTGTATAACAGTAATAAAACATCATTAATTTTGTATCGCTGCTACACATTTGACACTTGTGCTTTGGTGTATTTTTAGGCCCTCGATTGATGCCCTGATTTTGGGTTTGAACCTGCGCAGTTAACATCTGAAAAGCAAAAAACAAAAGTGCATGTTAAATCGGCTTGTGATGTTAAGATAAAAAGAGTAACTGTCTAATGCTGCCTGCTCTCCTGGCCCGCAATAAACGCAATCCCCTTAAGCATAACGCATTAAACGGTGGCATATGAAGGAGCTCACGTGTCTGTTTTTTCTTGTCGTAGTTAACTGCATGCGTGCATGGGTCCACCGCCATGCTCTACCCTATGTACTGGCAGCACATCTTCATCCCTGTACTTCCTCCTCACCTGCTGGATTACTGCTGGTAAGAGCTGTGCTCATCTCACACACTTACACAAATGTCTCATTTATATCTCACTCAAGCTTGGGCTGTGCCGCTTTCTAAACTTTAGAGCTGTATGATTTTGTGCTTTTGGCATTTCGAGTGAGTTCATCAAGTTTTTACATTGATGTTTGCTTTTTATGTCAAGATGGAATTCACAGAAATTGTTTTCTGTGCTGATTGTAGGGAAATCTGTGAAATTCTGTGGATTAGGAGCTGATAGTACCACATTGTGTGTCGAAACCATTATCATCTTTAGCCAAAATATTTAATAATGAGCACACAGCAGGATCTTTCAGCAGTCATTCCTATGGAAATATATTGCTGTCTGCTTAATAACCAATTTATATGTATTTAATATGATAAAACAGACAGTCAAAGATTGTCAAATTCATTTATTTGTAAATTTATTTACTTTTTTGCAGATGAAATATTTTCTTTCTATCCGTCTATGTGTATAGTGTATGTGTACACATATACAGTATATATAAATATAAATAATATATATATAAATACTTACATATATATATATATATATATATATATATATATATATATACATACACACATATATATATATATATATATATATATATATATATATATATATATATATATATATATATATATATATATATATATATATATATATATATATATATACACACACACACACACACATACAGTGTATATGTGTGTATATATATATATATATATATATATATATATATATATATATATATATATATATATATATATATATATATATATACACAGTATATATATATATATATATATATATATATATATATATATATATATTATAGTGTGTATCTATCTATAATTAAAGTTAATAAAATTACAATTTAAATTACAATTTTAAGTGTATAATTAATATGTAAATATATAATTTTCTTTTACACAATGTTTCACTTAAACATTCCCTTAAAAATAAAAAAAAAAATTAAAAGGTCAGACTTCTTCAGACTTCGTTAATCAGCCAAGCAGGTACGTTCTCAAAATTCGGCCAAACTTTAGGCCATTAATTGGCCTGGCAGATATATCGGTCCATCAGTAACATGGAGCTTCTGAACATGCAGTACTACTTTCTGAAATACCCCTAATCCTAATGAATATCTTTTACCATGTCTGAGATCTCAAAGGGTTTATGAAGGACATGATTTATTAGCACTAATGCCACCACACCAAGTCCAGCATGCAATCTCCTTTTTTTTTTTTTTCTTTACCCGTCAGGAACATATACGGCTTGAGAAGCAGACTGATTTCCGTATGCCGACTGTGGGCTAAAACCGTGACCACACTCTTAACTTACAGCCCTGCTCTATAGCTACCAAAACACCCTATACCCTTAAATTGACGGACTTGTGCTGCCATGCTTGACACCAGAGCTCCTCAGAAAATATTTGTGGTCGTTGATAGAAATGCAGCTTTAAGAGTAGCACCGTTTTCCAGTCCAGCACAGACATCCGAGATGATTTATCATATTTTAGCTATCTAATTATACAAAAAAAAGCACTATCATATTATAAGGCTGTGCATCGCTCATAATGAACGCTATTAGAAATGATGTGAATTAGGCTGTCATAACAAAGTTACACTCACGGACAACAATGACGTGACAGGGCTCACCCTGTGCATGTGCGTGCGCGTCTGCGTGTCAGCGTGCCTGCATGTCAGTTAAATCCGTGGCCTTAACAGATGCAGCGAGGGAGACTGCAGCTTATTAGCCACATAACCTGATTGAGCGAGCACTGTAGCGGCTACCCAAACCTATCTAATTACACGGCTCTGCCTCGCCCCTCTCTGCACCGAGACTCAGAAGTGACGCTCGCCAATTACACTAATCACCTTCAGCGCTCAAAAGCGCTCGTTCCGGGAAACGGCCGAGAACGTTATTAAAGTTTAGCTCGTGATGCATGCCGCGTCAAAGATGTGTCAATTTTTACGACGATCCTCATTTGTTGTTGTTCGCTTCTGGTGTTATTTTTTTGGAATTATTAGTATTTATAAAATGCAATAAAGTATTTTTATGTTGCTAATGACTGTGGTTTGTCTCTGTTTCCAGTGCACCCATGCCATATCTGGTCGGAGTTCATCTCAGCCTTTTAGAGGTACGTCACATAAATCCACTGTCAGCAGCCGTTCATCATCCTTAAGGTGTTTTACGAGACGTTTGATCAGAAGCACCACTGCTACCAGTCACAGCTTTCCGATATTACATAAACCGTCATTATTTATTTACTTTTTTCACTCCGGGTCACTTAAAACCAGCCGTCCCTCTGGATTCAAACCATCTGAGATGCTAATAACGCCCATCTACTTTGATGCATCATCACCGAGCGCAGGGAAACCTAAAAAATTGACACATTGTTTTTTTGCTTTTCATCTCCCGGGCGCCCATGAGAAATGAAAGAGCCGGAGAAACAAAGAGATGGTGCGTTCGGTTATTGAGAAATGGCATATTGGTTGGAGGTAGTCCTATAGCTTCACGCGCAGATCTGATAGCGCTGACAGTCGCGGCGGTGCTGGTGTTTATCACACGTTCGCCCGCTGACAGCCCCAACCCCCCCCCCCATCCCACCCCACCCCCCCCAACCCTCCCTCCCCAATCCGGCTGCACGTAATTAGACCAAATCAGCACACGGGCCGCCGTAGCAGCGACTGTCAAAAATGACAAACCAGAAATTTTTTACACACTTGGCTGTTTCTCCCACCTGCACTGGAGGAATAATTATTGGATTTGTCGCCACTACCGTGACTACCATTGTGTGGAAGCATTACGCTGCTCAACACAGTGGTGCTTCATTTAACATGCCTGAATATTTTATTATTCGATTACATATTGTATATATTTCATAGTTAAAATAGTTGCAACAGTATGTCACAAATAAAAAACAAATAATGAAATAACAAATCTTGTGTGCGTGTATGTATTTGTGTGTGTGTGTGTATATATATATATATATATATATATATATATACACACACATATATAACACACACACACACACACACACACACACACACACACACACACACACACACACTGACTTCTATAATAAATATTTTGACTCTCCAAGAATGATTCTGTGAATCTTTGTGGCTGCATACGTGTTTTTGGAGTAGGTTTGTTTTGTTTTAGAGAAAATAATCCAAAGCTTCATCTGGTTTCATTTATGAGAGTCTGGTTTTTGCATTGTTAACTCAATCTATTTAAATCTTGCCTGCTTAGTCTTTAAGTATAGGTTTTGACATTGTTGAAGGAAATATATATATATATATATGTATGTGCTCTGAATTTGTCTAGAATTTAACACTGAAAATTTATTTTAGCCACACAATATTTTTATACTGCAAAAATGTTGGTTTATACAAATACTTTAAATAAACTACTGTTGAAAAGAGTATTTATACATCACATTTAGGTTATTAAAATGGCTACAGGAAATGGGAATAGGCAGGGTAGTGTGTAACAAAGTGTGTTGCGTTTTCAGAGAGTAAAGAGCAGATCCCTGGAGGATGTGGTCATTCTGAACGTGGACACAAACACCCTTGAAAGCCCCACAGACGACCTGCACAACCTGCCCAGTGACGTGGTGAGTGTCCCTAAACACACACACACACACACACACACACACACACACACACACACACACGTTTATCTAGAAATCTAAATGAAGACACACCGTAGACTTTTACTGCTTTTGTATAAATCTAATTAATACTACAGTTGTTACTACAGAATACTGAATAATGTGCATTTTTAAAATTAAAAAACAATATTCAATTATTTTCCAAATGATGACATCCCTAGGTATTTGACAAAACCTGATTTTATAGTAAAGTGAGTAAAATAATAAATGTAATTTTTATTTAAAACTAAATATAATTTTTTTATATAGAAAACTGAAAAAGAAAACTTTTTTTTTTTGTTTGTTTAAAAAAAAAAACCATAATATATAAAATAAATGAATTTAATATAAATGATAAAAATTACTTTGTGAGGATTTCCCCAAATGGTAAGTTTCTCCTAATTTAGCTTTACTTTAAAGACAAAATTGTTCACAGAAGTTAGTGAAAGCAAACCTACACACACTCACACTCTTACATTACCATTTTCTCTCTGTTTTGTTTTAAGTCCACTGTACTGACACACACACACACACACACAAGAAACATGATTGTCATTTTCTCTCGTCCTCCGTCTTTTTTCACCCACTTGCACATTTAAACAAACAAGTCTTTTTCTGGTCAGAGGAACACACTGCACCTCTGTCCTCTCATCATTAGCAGCCGCGAATCCCCAAAACCCGCACTCTGCAAACTTGCCCCGTAACGTTAAACGGCTGTCGCAATTCGCCGGCCATCTCTGTGAATTTCAAACTCCTGCCTTCATCTCTTTTTTTTTAATCTTTTCTTCTTTCTGCCTGCCCAGTGGCACATCTCGCTAGAAGTCCTGGATTTTCTGAAGGCGCGGGGAAGAAGGGGGCCAATTATTAGATCCTGCTTTTCTGCCACCTGCCAGCGCCTTCTCTCTTTAATTAATGTTTAGGTGGCATGGTCAGTGCAACAGGAAGTGCATCCAGCGTTGGGGTCAGAAACACATCTGTCATCTGTCCTTTTGAACATAAAGAAACGTGTTTGTGTTTTTTTTTTTTTTTTTTTTTTTTTTCTGTACCGCTGGGGGGGGGGTGTTTTAACACTCCTATATGACTCGGTGGATCCCGCTGCTGTCTGTCCAAGCAGAAAAAGCCAGCCTGTTCTGTTATGCCATCTCAGCACTGGCATCCCATTTGTAAATTAAATTGTAAACCGAGAGCATCGTAAGAAGAAGAAGAAAAAAAAAGTCGGGTCTTTTGAAACTGACAGAGGGGAAAAAAAAAACCTCTTTGTCTTCGTAGCGTGATAAATTAAGTGGCAGCTCCATGTTTGCTTTGATCCTCTCGCGCAATTTTTCATTGACTAATGATAGAACGTATTCTGCATATCATGTTAAATTACCCCAAATGAATGTAAATGTCACCTACAATAATATATTTATCACTGCAAAAATTCATTTTTCTCTCCTTCTGGTTATCATACCTTTGGGGATATTAAAATTCATAACTCAAGGAATATGTTTAAATCGAGCAAAAGCTCTGGGTTTATTTTTCTTAAATTGTCTGTCACATGCCGTTTGCTGCGAACCGGTGTTTAAAAAAAAAAAAAGGACCAGTCGATTCGATTTAATTGAATCAATTAATTTGATTCACTTTTTTCTTTTCATTATTTAAATACAGATTTCTAGCCTCAAAAAATCAATGCATTTTACAACTATAAAGCAAAATATAATATAACTGAGCCTGGAGCGTTTCTTTTTTCTTTTCTTTCCTCTCAAGTCTTTTATTGATTCAAGCCGAACCTTTTGAGATTCATCTAATTAAGTGTTTGAAGGCTTTTTTTTAACCATGTGGACTTTATTATTCGGAGAGTCTGACCACTAGACCCGCTCTCAGACGGGTCAGGGGTGACAGTTGTCCTGAATTACCTGGCCCTTTTTTCAGACGGGACCCTATGCTGTGCTCTCCGCTGTCTGTCACTTAATGGCAGTTTTTCCCAATTTCACACTTAATATTTTAGATTTATTGACTATTAGAAATGCTACCACGCCAGTAGCGATTCCGTTCCGCGCAAACCTACGGATTTTACAAATAGAGATAATAATTGAGAGGATGTGGCGAATGTTCGAGAGTGATTTCAAACATGCCTTTTTATTAGAAACATCAGATGGGACTGGGTTGAAAGTCCATGGATTGTGTTTTTGGATTGCGGTTTTAATCACTGCACTTTTTGAAAGCGTCACGCGAAGGTTCAAAATAAATTTAACGCTTTAAATGTTACTTTTTAGTGTCGGTGAGTATAAAGTGACTTTGTGATCCAGCGTATATAGAAATCATGCTAACTTTGTTTCTAACTAGATTTCTTTGTTTTAGAAGCTATTTGATGCTGAAGTTTTTTTTTAGTTGAATTTATAAATATTTAGGAGAGTTTAATGACGGGTGGTTGAGTTTTCAAAAAAGTGAAAAAGAAAAGAAATTATGTTAAAAGGAGAGTTTGCTCTCTCACAAATAAATGAAGGTGTTTTCCTCCTCCTTAAACATTGTGAAACTGTTTCTTATTGTTTTTTTATTCAATTATAATTGGATTTGGTAGCGGGATGGGGTGTTTACTTGTGCAGTCATTAAAACTCTCTAAAAATAGAAAATTATGAATCCATTGTGCTACCAAACAGCGCTGCAGTCTGATTTGGATGCGATTCTCTGTGTTCACAGGTCCTGTATCAATCCTGAGACGGTTTTGATAAAATATTCCTTTTGACTTTATTACTTTTGTTCGAGTTACGCCAGATCTATTGTTTACTTTTCCAGTTGCTCTCAGTCTTTGCTGCTCGTGTCATTCCGGTTGTCTCCCTTTTCGTCTCTTCCACACAACTTATATTTGTACTTCCTGCGTTTGATCGTTTACGTTCTCAATCAACAGTGAAAATTCGAGTTTGCACACCCACCTCGTGTATATTAAGCTACCAAATGAAGGTTAACAAATTAATCAGAGAGCGCAATATCCGTGCGCCTCCTCTGAGATCAGCCGGTGTGGTGTTTAATTGGGATTCGAGAGAAAACAAAAACAAGCACTACATCAGCTGACACACCAAACAATTACTGTTCGGGGAAAGTGGGAATGTTGCGTTTTTCAGCGCTCGCTCTATTTCCAGGGCGTCGCAAATCAAACCCATTCAGGAGCCTTGGTCCCGTAGTGTGCGGGACAGGTGGGGCTCATTTCCGGCGCGAGTGGACTAATGCAGTGTCCAGCCCTCAAGGCACCGACGTTATTGGTCTGTTGATGAACAATAACTGTACTTGATTGCCGCTTTTTTGCTTTAGACTCTGAAGGCGCAGAGACTGAAATCAAACGCAGATGTTATTTAAAAATACTTTTTCAGTCAGACTTTTTTGCGTTTTAATGCATTCAAAAGTAATGAAAAATACATTTTGGGGGGTTTTAATATTTTCGTTTTTTACAGACTTGCTGTATATCTTTCTCATACCAAAATCGAATAACTTGCGCATTCAGCGTGCTTATGGTAGCATATGAAGTAGCAGTGATTGATGGAGTAATTTGCTTTGTGAATGCTAACTAGTGAACACTATTGAGTGGTCATTTGTATTACTGTTTCTTTCAGTTCAGTTCTTATTTATGTGTTTTGTAACTGTCTGATAAATGTCACATCATATTTGTGGTCATATTTTATGTATTTTTATAATTTTATATTAGGCTTATGTTATTTATAATATTATTTATTAGAATTTATTATATTATATACTATATTAGAATATTTTATATTATTTATATTTATTTCTTATTTTAAATGTTAGCTGTGTAGTAAGCAAGAGACACCATCCTGTATTTTATCAGAAATCTTTTAGCATTTTTAATTTGTTGGTTAAAAAGTTTTATTTTTTTATTTATTTTTATTTTTTTAAATGTATGCTGTGTATTAATAAAGAGGCACTGACCTGCATTTTGTCAGAAATCTTTTAGCATTTTTGAAGGATGTCTGATAAAAAGTTTTATTTTATATTAAGTTTTATATATTTTTTTATTTATTCATTCATTTATTTATTTATTTTAAATGTATGTTGTATATAAAGAAGAAGACACTGACCTGTGGTTTGTCAGCGATCCTTCAGCATTACAGTTGAAATACGCTTTGTCTTTGTGTTTTTCTAAAAGGATGTGAATTCGCTCAGCGTGTACATATACTTTTCAGCCTAGTGCACATCAAAAGAAAGCAGAAGATTTTCATATCTATTTCTTTTTTCTTTGTAGTCCTCTAATTGCCTCCCAACGGCTTTCCATCCCTGGACAGAATACTTAACAAAACATATTTTTCCCTCTGTCTTTAAAAAAAGAAGTCTTTCAGCCATACTCCGAAAGGGTCACAATGTAACCTGACGATATCATGAGATGATTTATTTGCATAATTATCTCAGTCCACATAATCATATTTGTAATTCGGCATTTCTTATATGCTTCTTGTGTATTTTAGGTCGTTTCTTTCCGTTTCTTCTTCATATGTTCTTGTCATACAAGTTTAAGTAATAATATAAAAATATGACAGTTTTCTTGTAATATGTAGAATTCACTCTAAATAGTCAGGCTGTGAAATCCATCAGATCTCGGTTTATAAGCCTGGCAGAAGAAGTGTAAAATATATGTGTGAGGATATGCCTGTGTGTAGCGCCTGTCCGCGGCTTGTCCAGTTCAATGAATTAAAATCCCTTGACCATAAACAGCTCAGCTCTCGAGGAGGGCCAGTGTGTGTGTGTGTGTGTGCGAGCGTGAGCGACTGAGCGTCTCAGAAGTGGTGTTCTGTTGAAACTGGGGTGTATAATGGAAGCCCACCGCAGAGCAGATCTCCATGGTATCATCTTTTAGAGCAGGAGACAGTGATGCACCTGCTAATTATCATCTCCAGCTGGTGAGTTAAATGGAGATCTGTTTTCAGGGCCACCTCTGACCCCGTGCTCTTTACTTGACGCACTTCAAACCCTGTTGGGGAGTCCATGCAGTAGAGTTTAATGAGGCCCTGTGTTTGCCCTCCGCAGGCTCGGCGAGTCAGAGGCTGCACTTTCATCCTCAGCCATCCTCGCTTGATGTAAATTGAAAAGATCACAGCTATGGGGAGAAGACCTATAGTGGAAAGGCCTCTCTGCATAGATTATGAACATCATAACTCAACATAACTCACCCCCCCCCCCCCCCCCCCCCCCCCCCCTTTTCCCTTGCTTCCCACCTCCTACAATACCATAGTTATAATTGGACCCAATGGGGGAGTCTCCCTTTGATCAGATCATAGGCAGAATGACTTTACACTAAAAAATGTCACTGCCAAATAGGTTTATCACCTGTAGAGCTAAGCTCCCCTCTGATGCCCCCTACTCACATCTCGTTAATGTTACTCAAAGTGTAGTGGTTAATTAGTCTGACTGATCAATTATTGGCCGCGCTTGTGCTGCCCAATTACTAATTGAAGTTTATCACCAGAATTGTCTTAGAATTTGTACGTCAGGAATTGATTGGCTTGGTTTGTAAATCAAATATTGACAGAGGACAAATTGTGTAATGTACAGTAAGAAATTGTTTATTTAAAAAAAATAAATAAATAAAGAATTGTTCATGTTTATTTAGGATTTTTTAGAAAATGTAAATAATTTACAGTAAGGAATTCTATAAATGTATTTTTTTAATTAATATATATTTCTATATAAAACAGACATTTAATTTTTTGAAAACATGGTGTGTAGAATAAATGTAGCAATTATTAATTTAAGATTTTTAGAAAATGTAAAAGACTTTATATTTTTATATTTATATAAATAATTATTCTCTCTATACATTTTAAATAATTTAGAAAATATAATTCATATATAAAATAAAAAAAAAAATTACTTAATTTATAAAATATTTATTGTATAAATATTTAAGAATTTAAGCCATATTTAAATTACTATATATATGACTTAATAATAATAAAGATTTCAAGTGAGAATTAAATGACTGTATATTTTTATTTTATGGAAATCACATAGAACTTTTTGAAAATATTTTATAATAAAATAAATAAAGAAACAGACATGTATAAAAATCTAAAAAATCAAATGTAATTTAAATATTTCTTAAATATTAAGATTAATTAATAATAAATGTTATAAATAATCTTAAAAAATTTTTTAAATGTATAAACTGAAATCTTAATTGTAATACAGAAATATTTACGTTCTTGTGCACAACCTTTTGTTTTATCTCCTCTTATTTGCCCACTGGGTATGCTGCACATTCTCCTGAGTGTGAGTGGCATTTTGCTTTCTTTGATTCTTCAAAAATGAAGACTGTTTAACGGATTGTTTGGGGAGAGCTAGAGAAGTGAGGGGAAAAAAGACAACGCATCAACATGAAATATTAATATGGCGCCAACTTTACATAAACATAAAAGCACTTAGCCAGTGTGAATATGGAGATGACACTTGTTAATTTAGCGCCGCTAAACTTCCTGTTTGATACTTCTGAGTATTCGCCACATCAGCTCAGGGACGCTGTGAAAGAGAAACATGTCCCAATAGAGACGAATAAAACAAAAGGCAACAAAAATGAAATTCGTTCTATATGGAAAAATGCCACAATTTGTGAACATCCCTAATGCAAAACCTCTTTCCACATGGGTCAGTGACGATTCAGCCAGGTGGTTTTCCTGTGTTCCTAAACCGAACCGCCTCTTGGTATTCAGTGGATTGCCTAAACACTCCCGTTTATGGTCCTCACTTGATCTTCCCTAATGAAGGAAGCTAAAGCGATTATTGATATGCATGCTGCTCGGTGTGAATTGCAGGCGTGCAAATGAATTGCCAGCAGATGGTTATGAGCGCCGCAGCATACGTAATCAATTTGGTTAACCTTACATTACCTGGATCAAGCACCGCTTCATGGTTCATCCCCATGTGTTTGTGCACCGCTGTGTCTCGTGACAGGCTTGGATGATTCGATAGAGAAGTCTTGGGAGTATGGGGGAAAATCTGAAGGGGACATGCAATTCAAATGCTTTTCTATCTATCTATCTATCTATCTATCTATCTATCTATCTATCTATCTATGATTTTTTTTAAATATTTAAAAAAATTATGAATATATATGCATATTTATTTTTTCTTATGGATCATTGACAAATAAGATCACATTTTGAATAAACTATTTTTTAAGATATGTTTTAGTGACACGTCAAGTAGTTTTAATATCAACTAAATGAAACATTTTGGTAAAACTTTACTTAAAGCCTTTATGTATAATGCATTATAAAGGGTTATTAAAGGGTATAATGCATTATAATTATTCATAATGTGCATTGTAATACATTATATTTAAAATTTAAAATGAGTAGTATAACAATGAATTGATAATTGTTATAATGCATCAACTGTGGTTACAGTTATTCATTAGAGTGTTCAATGCATTATGAGTTGCATTACAAGGCAAAATTAATGCATTAAAACTACTTTTACAATGCATTATACATAAAGGCTTTAAAGTGTTACCAACATTTTTATTAAGAAAAAATAATTCATAAATGAAACATTTGTATTCATAAAAATATAGTAATAAATTTTGAATAGTAATTTTTATTTAATTATAATTTTTGATTTTTATTTGATTTATTTATTTATTTTAATATTATGACTTTTTTTTTATCATGAATGTCTTCTGTTTTCTTTGGGTAACATGAACTAACCTTTACCATTTTTTTTCTTTTTTTCTTTTTTAATTTACTCTTTTAGTGACTCTTTTTCCTTTTTTTTTTCCATTAGCCCCACAAAGATACAAGAACAAAGTTAATTCAAAAATGAGAAACATGTTCATCAGTACCAGTCTTTTAAAATGAAATTAAGCAGCGAGTGGCAGATAACGGTAGTGTATACCATGAAATAATGAAAGTGTATGTATGTCAAGAGATTTAGGAAGTAGCAAAGAAAGCAAAGGGTACGAGAGCCCAAGATTCCCCGCCAAAGTCATTTTGCTCTCCAGCCCCACCCCTGCACACAGCACCATTGCTTCAATTAACAGAGCAGCAGGTGCTCTTGAGAGATAGAAGGCTTTTCTTTATTTCTTTCTCTCTTTTTTTTTTTTTAGGGTGGGGGGTGACCTGTAAATGTGACACTTCACACTCTGAATGGGTTTGCCTGTTCCTCCACCTATTTCAGAGGTGTTAATTTAACTCTCTCTCTTTCTCTCTTTCAGGTCTCCAGTCTGAAGAGTAAGCTGAAAAAGCAGTCGACTGCTACAGGCAGCGGGGTGGCTCGGGCCTTTCTGCATGCTCAGGCTGCGCTGTTTGGCTCCTATCGGGACGCCCTGAGATATAAACCTGTAAGACTGTCACTCTTCACTTCAAGCTTTTCACAAAATATCACCTTATCATCACATTATCAACACTATGTGTTGTCTTGGTACATTAAATAATAATTGCCATCCTACAAGGCTTTTTAGTGCAAAAAGTTTTTTGCAAAAATTTATTTTATTTTATTTTGAATATTTCAGATAAGCCTTAAACTAAGAAGTGGCCAGTTTTTATTTTTGACTCAAAGCCTTTTCAAGAAACAGAAAGGCTGAAAGAAAGGGAAAAACAGGTGCAGGGAAAGGTGGGCCTGTCTGCATAGCTGAAATGTCAGATGTTGAAAAGCCCGGACAGTCTCTTTGAAGTCTCAGGCCCTTCGTGGTCTTCTCAGACCCTCTAAACTCCTGAAATGTGCCTCTCGTTTTGATGAGTGGCATTGAGGAAAACAAAGTGCGCTCTCTGTTTGTCAAATGTGGCCATCTTTGTTGGCAAGGCAGAGAGTAATTGGTTTGTGTAGACCCACAGAGCGAAGATACATTATTGATGTTTCAGCGGTTGTGCACAAACTGTCTTTTTGCCGCTAGAAACAAAATACACACACACGCTCAAAGTCAAGTCTGCGCAACTCTTAGCCTTCAAAGCGGTGCCTCAATTGAGCACATTGTCTGCAAATCTACATGGAATTACTGCTGTTTTTATTCGTTTTTTTATTGAAGGCCCTCAGTCATGCCACTTTCATTTGCTTCACATTTGCTTTAAAACGCAAGCTCAAATATGGAGCACTCTTTTGACAGTTGGTCCTATAGGTCATTAGGATTCTGAGAAGTCAAACAATTGAAAATCAGCCTTTGTGCTGCTTTATTTTGATTAATATTTCACTTTATTACTGAGACGAAAAAACACCCTTCTATATTTAAAATGACAGCATTGCAGTGCTATTTAGCTGAAAACATTGCATTAGTTGCAATCTTTTATTATTAAATCAGTAATTTATGCATCATTCCTCCTGCATGCATCTGAAATGCGATAGCGGTATTTGATTTTACACATCCAGTTTTTCACTAGCATTACTGTCATGTTCTGCGATAATGGCTTTTCTTCTGTGTGCTGCATTTCTAAAGAGGTTCCTCCATTTGCAGTGAATCATCTGTGTGAAATACCGCTCTGCTTTATGGAGCCCATATGCTTTCCCATCAGCGCCTTAGCAGAACGCCAACATCTAACTGAGCTGTAAATGAAACAATGCAGGGAAATCATAATTAGCTCCTATGCAAGAGTCGGCAATCATGGACTTATATAGGTCACTGTAGTGGGATACCTCATGGGGCTCTTTTGTTATTGACCCCCAAGCACCAGGAGCAGTGGTAACAAATGCGTAGATCAGACAGTTTTTAAGCCACGCCATTTAGCTGCTGTGAAAGTGAATTATACAAATGTATAATTGGATTATAATTAGAACAAAAAAAGACTGAGACCTGTTCGTTCTTTTAAAATGCATGTAATCACACTCAATTCAATGTGATAATTTAAGTAAGAATGGTTTTACGAATGTTTCACACAAGCATGTTGAGTTTCTGCAAAAATTGTTAGTAAAACCATTCTATTATTAATAATAAATTATATTTATTTAAAAATGATATGTAAATAATTCATTTAAATACAGCAATTTATGTAACAATGATTTTACAGACAATTTATATAGAAACAGACAAACAATTGTGAAAATTGTTTGGAAAACTATTCTTCATTAAAATAGGAATAGTTTTACGAATTACGATTTACAAAGAAACAGCAGAACAAATTTCTTAAATTATTCATAAAAACATTCTTACATAAGTGGTCACATTTAGTTCAATGCAGCGATTTGTATAGGAATGATTTACAAATAATTTACGTAGAAACAAGCAGAAGTTATTTGATAATTGTTTGCAAAACTATACTTGCATAAAAAGTTGCATGCAATTAAATACGGCAATTTAATGCAAGCAGTTTATATATATATATATATATATATATATATATATATATTTTTTTTTTTTTTTTTTTTTTTTTTTTTTTTGTGAAAATTATTATAAAAACTATTTGTAAACAGTCACATGCAATTCAATGTGACAGTGCAGGAATAGTTTTACTGTTTGTACTAAAATTACAAAAATGAAGTTCTGTCAAAATTGTTCTTAAAACCATTCTTGTAAATAGTTGCATTCAATGCGTAACAGTATATTAAGAATAGTTTTACGAACAGATTAAATAGAAACAACCAAAAAAACAAAGTTGTGTGAAAATTGTTCTCAAAACCATTCTTGCATAAAAATTAGCATTCACTGCAACAGTGCAGTGCAAGCTGTATAAGAATAGTTTTACCAACAGTTACGAATAGTTAACATACAAGATTGAATTTCTGTAAAAACTGTTAATTAACAATTGTACAATTTATATTTATATTTATATTCTGTACAATTCATATAACAATAGCTTTATAGATAGTAAACATAATTACATTTCTGTAAAAATTGCTCTAAACCATTCTTACATAGTTGCTTTCAACGCGATAACACAATAAAATTTGCGCAGGGAAGGTTTAATGAACAATTTGCATTGAAATCTGTTTTCAACCCCACAAGCCCATAGTATCTCAAATCTTTTCCAACTGATGCACGCAGATGAAGTGTGGGCTCCCAACAAGCCTTAGTTGTCTTCTGGCAACTATTTTTTTGTATTTCGTTCATGCGACTCAGGGAGAAATTGAAATGATGTAATTGATTGCAACGGGTGATGATGATAAACAAGCAAGCACAGTCAAACAAAACATCTGTCTGCGAGTCTCGGATGAAGCAGCACCGTTTGCAGCCGTTTTAGCCAATAGCGGACTGTCTATAGTCATTAAAGCGAGCTTTCTCGTCCCCAGGGAGAGCCAATCACCTTCTGCGAGAAGAGCTTTGTGGCACACCGCTCCAGCACCATGAGAAGTTTCCTTGAGATGGCCGTGAACCTGCAACTCTTCAAGCAGGTAGAGTGGAAACGAGTGGAAGTGGTTTTCCACCTCAACCATAAATTACTTTGCAATGTTCCTGTTTTGAGCTTTTTTTATTTTTATATAAATACGTCTTCAACATATTGCACAGTAACTCTTAGGGAATCTTGCTTACACTTGATCCAACGCTCCCTCCAGCTCTATTTATAGCCATGATATCGAGTCTCTTTCCTTCCCCCTCCGCTAAAGTCTTAATTTATACCCGGAACGAGCTCATTTAATCACATCTCTGTCTTGATGCACCATCCGCCTAATGTTCCCTCCAAAACCCAGATAGTGACCAGCAGTTCAAAGACATCTCCACCTCCCGCCTGTGCAGTAGCTCCGGGAGAGGCCTTATCTCCAACTTGGCTGTACTGCAAAAGGCCAGCACCGCTGTGCCCCGTTCTGACCATGAACCACATCCGCTTGGAGGCCAGCCCTGCCTAGAAACGAGTAGAGGCTGGCTGCCAAGAGATTGCGGGGGAAGTCTGTCAACGACGACCTGCTTTCTGTCTCCTACTCCCCCCCCCCCCCCCCCCACCCCCCCCCCCCCCCCCCCACGTCTTCCAGCGCCTGATGCTAACTCACGATCACCCTGCCAACGAGAGAGAGCTTGCAGCGCTCTGGCATCTCCCCATTTCCCTGTCTGCATGGGTCCGGTTAACCGGTTCTTCCTCCAGACTCTCATCACTACCCCCTTGACACCTTCAGACGCAGCGCTTATGTTTTTTTCAATGCTGCGTAGTTGCGTTCAGCAAATTTAGTTGCTTGGAAACGTTTCCTCAGCTATTGATGCTGCCTTTTGTTTGTGTTATAATTGAATGTGAAGATCACAAAGCTTTTATTACACATTATATACAAGAAGTGGAAGAAATGTGCTTGGACTTCGCAAGACCCCATTTCGCGAACCCATTTTTTTTGGGAGCGAAGAGTGTGTGCGGAAGCGTTACTATGAATTCTCTTGTCATTTGAGGTGTAACTTAAAACTTGTGCAATAAAATGTTGGGAATATGTATGTAACTGTCCATGAATTGTCTATTTGCAAAACGACGGTAAGTTTCTGCAAATATGTGCCAGTTACTAAGAATTTTGGTGAGCAGCATTGGTGCCTACTCTCTATGGCTATGAATCGTCGTTATTGTTGCGCATTCTCATTGGTTTGTTTGAATGTGCATGATTTTATGCACAAGAAAAGATGTCCGCAAATTGTTCACTCAAGTGGAAAACTGTATTGTTGCTGCCGGATCTCGATGACCAAAAATCACATTATATTTGATGCTAACTCTACTAAATCCAATAAAAAAATCCATACCATCCCCTTTTAAGGAAATCATAGCTCGCCACTGGTGCATGGTGCCACATTCGACAATGAACGACTTCAAGGCAACATTGGCTGGAAAGAACTTATAACTTCATTCACTAATATATTTATACACTTACAATGCATTTACCCTGAACATACCATTTTGCGACATTTTTGCAACATTAATATAACGTTAAAAATAAAAAGTGCTGTTTTAGAAAACAAACAACACTAACTCAATCATCAAGTGTTTGTTCTTAGATACCCGTCTTTAAATACCCCCCAAACAAGCAGATACGTAGAAGCAGTGTCCAATTAATGGGACAAGAGTGTGTCTGTAACCAGATGCTGAAAGATGAGCTTTCGGATAGGTGTTAATTTGACCTGGTCACGTGCTGTATTTGGGCTGTAGGGTGGCTGAGGCTGAACCCTGTGGTCTCATCTCTCATTAAAGAGACTGTAATGAAGTTACCCTGTAGCACAGTCCAATGAAAGGTGCTGACCCCTAGAGATGTCATTACCCTGTTACTGGGACACCTGAGACCTGTTCTGGCCCACTGTTACTATAGTGGGCCCATTAAATGAATGTTTTCAAAAATGGTTCAAAAATCAAGAAGCACATTTGGTTTGTTAGTGATGTTCACTACAATGAGCATCACTCTTGCACCACTTAAAGAAAAACCCATAACCCTTAGTATTAAATGTTGACACTGTAACCATTCTGTGCTACAAACATGTTACATAAAATCATGTGGCTTGTTTCGTAATGGTCAGACTTTAAATTTTTGCATGGAGGATGGAAAGAAATTATGATTTCATATACTTATGCAATTTGTCTGGTACTTTTTATTAGATGTTGAACAAAACAAAGCATTTTAAATGCATTTATTATTTAATCACATTTTTTATAATTTAATTATATTTTTTTAATTTAATCATAACATAAAAATAGGTATTTGTACATTACATAGCTGTATTATTGTTGCAAGAGTAAACTACCGATAAACTGCAGATCCTTTATGTATTCTTTGATGCCTTTTATCCTTTAAGTTTGTTTTTGAGTTTATGGACCAAAATAAAATAATTAAATAAATATGAATAGAGGTAATATAAAATGAAATAAAAGTTTACAACAAACCCATATTTTCTTGTTCATATATAGTATTTTTCCAGTAAAATTTTTAAGGTGCTCTATATTGTACCTTTTTTTGCTTTAATGTCTTTACATAATGTTTTATCTTTATTCATAATATCTTTAATAAATCTATTATTTATTGGTAGTATATTTATTCCATTAATTTCTTTCATATCTTTAAAATATAAAAATGTTTTTATCAAAGATCTTCAATATAAGCTTCTACATCCTTCCTTAAATCTAGCTACCTATCTTGCCCTGGGACTACTTTTACTTTGATATGCGCTATTCAGATTTTGTTCAGAAAATATATATAAAATATATTTTTAGAAAATATATATGTTATATATTTAGAAAATATATTTAAAATCTAGTTATCTATTATTTTGTTTCCTTTTTTGCTATACTTAGAACTACTTTCAAATGAAGCTTATTTTCATACTTAATTTTATTATTTTCAAAATGTCATAGGCCCCCTTTTAATAGGCATATTTATTAGATCCCTTTTATGTCCTCTACGTGACAAGAGAGGAAATTAAACTTCCCAAAAGGCATTGCTCACACAACATTCTCCTCTGCCATGTTAATCCATCACCTGATGTAAATTACACACAGTGACTACGTCTGGAGCAGTCTAGATGGAATTGTTTTGGTGTTGTTCTCCATCCCCCTTCTTCCTTAATAACCTGTGATACTTTAATTTATGACGGCAGTTCATTGAAGGCAGACTGGCCAAATTAAATGCAGGAAGGGGCTTTACAGACGTCTATGAAGAGGAGATCACAGAGGGGCGCTTCTGTAGAAGTGAGTGCCACCTCTCCATCTTTCAATGAGTGAAAACACACTTGTATGACTTTTACTCTTAGGAAACAGTAGCTATTATAACATTAGGCATTGTACAATGTACAATTTTAATAGAAGTAGCCAAAAATTAAATTTGCTGACTTTCTTCTGTGGAATACAAAATAAGAAATATTGAAGAAGGTCCATACTGCACTTTTCCATACAAATGTGAGCAGTTGTCAAGCTCTAAAATGAAAAGAAAAAAAAAAAAAAAACAGCTTCATAAGATACATTTTATTTTAAAATTAGTTATTCATTTTTTTTAATAAATGAAGTAGCTGTTTCATTAAGTCGTAGATTTGTTTTCTTTTATTTAAAAGTTGTTAGATTCCTTCTAAACTTGATTTATAATCAGACACTATGAATTAAAAAAAAAAAAAAACTCAAATAATATATTACTGAATATATATACACTGCTATTCAAAAGTTTGGGATTGGTAACATTTTTGCACAGTTGTCTCTTATGCTCACCAAAGCTGCATTTGTTTGATTAATAATACAGTAAGAACAGTAATATTGAGAAATTATTATTGCAATATAAAAATAACATTTTTGTTTTTTTAATGTATTTTAAAATGTAATTTATTCCTGTGATTGTAAAGCTGAATTTTACAGTTCATTGTCATATGATCCTTCATAAATTATTCTGATATGCTGATTTGGTGCTCAAAAAAATAAATAAATAAATAAATTTATTAAAATTTCACTGACTTCAAACTTTTGTAATATATCTCATGTATTTTTTTCTGAATAATATTTTATTCTAAATTTAAAATTAACACTCCCATGCGGCACTATTTTTCAGGTAATTCAAGGTCTTATCAGCAGTGGATTCACACCAAGATGGTAAGCAGCAGGCAATTATTCGTTTTTCTGCTCATAATGTTAATGTTAATTTCGTCTGAATAATTAAACCCAAAGCAGCTGAGCGCCTTTATTATTTCCTGTTGGTTATGAGGTGATGAAACGTATCCAGTTGAGCGAATCGCTTGAAAGTGGAGTTGCGATGCCAGGGAAGATGGTGAAAACAGTGGCGTGGGACAGTTAAGATGTTGAGACAGCCTTGATATGATGTGACAGCCAGTCATCGGAGATGACACGAGACTTCTGGCAGGAAACACAGCCATTATTCGATAGATTGAACAAAAGAAAAGCCGTCTTTTCTTCTCTCCTTCCCTCTGCTGTCTTCCTCTCACCTCTCTCCGCGCCTGTTTTCTTTTTGACTGTCTCTTTGCGTTCTCTCCCTCCCTTCTATCCGTCAGCCGGAGCCGAATTAGTTCTCTGGAGTGCCTTTTTCAAAAGGTTTTGTGTAAAGTTCACATCTTCTGACTGACACAAATCCATAAGAAAGGGCCGTGGCGCCGTCATGTCGGTCAAGGCTTTGGGATGTAAACTCAGCAGCATTTGGCGCATTTCAGAGGTTTAGTGTGTTAGCCTTGCAGCATTCATCTGGTAAAGACCGATGTTACCCAGGAACGAGAGATGAAATCAGACAAGAACAAGAATGAGAGCGTCACTCTCTCTGGTGCCACACTTGTATAAAGGGACCAGACCTGGTTAATAGTTTGTTTTAATGGCAAAGGTGTTTCTCATTGCTTGGAGGCAAAACAAATGTTTTGACTTGAAGAACAAGGTGTTTATTCAGCCGTTAATGATTTGTGACAGTAAATGTGTGTTTATTTTATGTGAGATGTATTCAGCAAAACTCTTACGGAAAATGCTGAAAGCAAACTCTTCTCTTCTCCATAGCGGCAGAGGGCAAAACCGGTCGTGAAAAACATTCAGATGGTAAGTTCACAGTGGAAAGGGTGTTCTGACCTTGGATTTAACAAAAACAGCTCCGTATATTTGCTATAATCAGATGTGGGATTACATTATGATGCTTCATGGTGCTTTATTTTCCCTCATGTCATTCCAAAACTGTGTTGCTTTCTTTTATCTGAGGTACATAAAAGATATTTTGCTGTATGTTATAACATGTATTGTGCTATATAGTGTTTTTGTCCATACAATGGAAGTAAATGTTGTTTGGTTCCCAGTGTTCAAAACATCATCTTTTGTGTTCCATTTAACTGACTTAAAACCTTGATTAATCAGTATTCTAGTTACTAGAAATCTGATATCTTACATGTGCCTGTATCAATCAGAATTTTGTGTCTTGGGTAAATTTTTTAAATTTTGGTAAACACGGTATTTGTCATGTAATATGCCAAAGAGGCCTACATTTAGCAATTCATCAAACTCTTGCGTGCTGTTGTTAAGACCTTGACGATTAGGTTTGAATTAATTAAAGTTGGTTAAGTTATTGTGCAGAAGTACTAAAAATGCAGTAACTGTGCAGTCACATTAACGGAATTTAGTCACAATTTTGCCAAAATTCTGTCAAAATTTAACTGTTAAAAATCACTTTCAAACCATGCAGCTTTCTTTTGGTAAACCCGATGAATTTGCATGACTAACTTGAAGTAGGGAACTTCTTTGCTCTCTAGCAAATTATTGAAATGACTGGATTTTCACCTGCTAAATTTTGCCAAGCAATGGTAAATGTGGCCGCAGCCAAAGACTATAGAAATACAGATTATAGATATAGTCCTATTACTTTTGAATGGGAGAAACTGCAACATGCAATAATATATGTCCCACCTTCTAAATGAAAGAGCCAATTGCTGATCGGTATAGTCATTGCGCCATTGCAGCTGCTATTACAAACTCCGGTTCCAACAGGAATTTGTAATCCAATTGTGAGTTCAGCAAGCAGTTTTTGAGATTTCAGGATTCCCCCATTCATTTAGATAGGACTTGGTCTTGGATGCCTGAAATAGCTGCCCAGAGGTGTTGCAAATATGGCCACCGAGTGAACAAACTTTCCTTGAAAGGGGCTTTGCTTTAGCTTAATAAATGTCCAAATCAAATGACTTTCCTTCTTCTGTGCAACATAAAAGAAGATATTTTGAAGAACGTTGGGAGCCAAACAACCTTGGAGCCCATTAACTTCCGTTGTATGGAAAAAAAACACAAAGACATTTACCAGAATATCTTCTATTATGTTCCACAGAATAAAAAATCATGCAGGTTTGAAATGACATGAGGGTGAATAAATAATGGCAGAATTTTCATTTTTCGGTGAACTATCCCATTGATATGATTGACTTCTCTGCTTTTTTTTTTTCAACATTTCATTGTTAGTTATGCTTTGATTTTAATTTTGTAATCAGGCTATTGAGTAGCTTTACTCTCTCTTTTGAAAGGCCAAAGATCATGCAAAGCGGAAAATACGCGACATGAAGGACAAGATTACACAAAAGGTGAGTTATTCAGGGTTCTCATTCTGTCAAAAACTGTACATTTTGAGCGTTCGAAAGCATCTATGATCCCAAGAAATGCTGTCTGGATAGGCAGCTCACCGTCTCTCACATTCACACTCATACAGGCTCATGCACACACACTATTTAAGATGGATCACGTGACTTTGCCCATGGCTCGCGCTCAGGGTTTTAAATGGCTTGTGAAACCTGCTTAGCACTTTGCTCGGGAGTGAACATTTCTAACAAGTGCGCCTCTGGCGATGGGCTGTCATGTCAGCCCCCCTCCCCACCACCACCTTTCATATTTTTTGCATATTTCATCAGTGAGCGAGTGATTTCTTCAAAGCTAATATAACGAGATGTATGTTTCCATAACACTGATGTCTTTGATAAGGCAATTGTGGCATGAACTGTCAGGCCAGGAGCTTGGAAAGGCGGCCCAGAGGAGACGAGACCTCTCACAGTTGATACTCTGCTGCTGTCTGCTCGGCTTCAGCTAAACCAAAACAGATTTGAACAAGACGGCGCTCAAATGAGTCGGTGTTATTGGGTGTGCTTGCGTTTGTATAAATAATCATGCAGTACAAGACTCAAATGGGCTTGTAGCAAAGCAAATTGTGCACGATAAAACTGGGTACAAGTAGCTATTGTGTGTGATTTTCTCAGTTTGGCTTTTCAGCAGGATGCTTAAGAGGAAAAAAAGGTGTTGTCACATTAGGGCAATTTTGCCTAAATTTCACAGGCAAAAAATCATTATCAATGTATAAAGCACAGCGTTTGCAGAGAAATCCCTTTTAACTTTAACCTAAATATGAATTAAGTCTGCATAGGGAACTTCTTCGCTCTCACTGGACTGGATTTCGCCCACAAAATTTCACAGAGCAACGATAAATGTGACCGCACCTTAAGTAAAGAAAAATTCAAATGACTTTTTCTGTGAGACACAAAAGATTTTTTTGGAAAATGTTGGAAACCTTTTTGAATAACACGCACTGACAAATTGCATACAATAAAAACGAGTAAATATTAAGAATAATAAGTATTTTGCTTGATTTCTCAATTTCCCTCTCTTTTTTTTTTACTCTCGACAAGACGTGAGTGAGGAAAGGTCTGGTCACGTTAGGGAAATCTCAAGAAATTTTCAGAGAAATTTCATAGGCAAAACATGCCCATTGTCAACAGTGTATAGCGTTGCACTGAAGTCGCTTTCATACCAAACAATTTTTTGTTGGTGAATGCAAACAAAAATAAATAAATAAATAAATAGTGTGACTAACTTAAAAGTGAGTGAAATCTGTGTAGGGAACTTTTTGATCTTACGCAAAGCTCCGAATCATGCGAATTTCTATTGTAATTTCCTATTGAAAGATTTTGCCACAGAACAATGATAAATGTGATCGCACCTTAATAAATAAGAAAATCATATGACTTTTTCTGTGAAACCCAAAAGACATTTTAGAAAAAGTTAGAAACCTTTTTGATTAAATGATAAAAATGAGTATGTATTAAGAGTATTATATGTGATTTCTGAGTTTCGCTCTTTTTCTTTTTTTTTTTTTTTGTGTGTTTCTCGGCAGGGTACTAAAGTGGAAAAAGGGTACAGTCACATAAGGAAATTTCATAGAAACTTTTCAGAAATTTCACGGGCAAAAAAGACCCATTGTCAGTTGTATCAGTAGTGAATTCTGCGTAGAGAGATTCTTAACTTGGACACCTCCTGACCTCCCGATAATGAAAATTCTTATTGAAATGATTGGATTGAAATTTTCGTAACCTTATAAAATTACAAAAAAAAAAAAAAAAAAGATTTGATCCATTTTTTTTTTTCTTCTTTGGTACATAAAAAATATTTTTAATGAATGTTGGAAACATTGACTAGTTTCACACAGTAAAATTGGGTACATATTAAGAAAGTACTATGCATGATTTCTCAGTTTCCCTCTCTCTCTTTTTTTTTTATTTTTGCTTCTCGACAGGACGCTGAAGAGGAGGAAAGCCTGTACTGTGCAGATTCTCCCACCAGCACTAAAAGCCTTTCACCCAGGAGACTTCAGGGGAAAGCGGTGAGCACGTACACACTCTTTCACACACACTCACACACGCACACACGGAAGGGGTTCACGGACAGTCCGCCTCCTGAAAGAAGCGCCCATTTGCACACCAGTAAGTCCGAGCCGACGTGGGGCGGCTTGATTGACAGCTGTGGCTAAAGAAGCTGTGTGTAGTGTGTGTCTTGCGTGTGCGATGCAGTGATGTGTTGCCAGGCCCAGGCAGGGAAGCGGTGAGCCCCCCATAGACGCAGGAGGTGGCCTGGATTCATACTATTCACTGGCCTGCCTCCATTTCCAACCGAAATAGGCCGCGGTTGTTCACAAAACCAGTTTTTGGACTGGCAACGAGGCTCCTGCTTTGATGTATCAATAACTTTTTAGGTAAAAAGACTATATCCTACACCTTTCTAGTGTATAAAAGCTTATTTTAGTGCTTTATGACCATGTTTCATTCTCTGTCTGATCTTACGTTAAGCTAACGCTTTTTCATGTTACTGTAGCTTTAAGATCTATATTTAAATGAGCTCTGTTTTGATTGGAAGAGAGATTGGATCCCTGAACTTAAAGTTGCTGGTGTAGTTCATACTGAATAGGCATGTCATATATAGATGTGTTCAGAATGGTTTTATTCACCCTAACACACCTTTTATCCCCATAAATGTCAAACACACATGCACCTTCCTATTGTCCCTCATACTGACGCCTAGAACCATGAGGCCATGTGCCCAGGGACTCCCATGATGCCCTTGCTGCATCGATCTGCCCTCTTCTTCAACCTTACTTACACACTCTCTCTCACTATATATATATATATATATATATATATATATATATATAATATATGTGTGTGTGTGTGTGTGTTGCATTCATTTCTTAATTTTTTTTTATTTTATATACTTATTTACATTATATATTATATATATATTTACATTTATATTATTACAAATTTTAGGGTCAGTAAGATTTTTTTTTAAAGAAGTCTCCGATGCTCACCAAGGCTACATTTATTTAATAAAAAATTTAGTAAAACCTGTAAAATTGTGAAATATTATTTTAATTTAAAATAAGAGTTTTCTACTTTAATATATTTTAAAAAGTAATTTATTCCTGTGATGCAAAGCTGAATTTTCAGCAACATTACTCCAGTCTTCATTGTCACATGATCTTTTATAAATCATACTAATATGCTGATTTGATGCTCAAGAAACATATTGTTAATGGTGAAACAGTTGTTCTGCTTAAACGATTTTTTTTTTTTTTTAATGAATAGAAATTTCAACACAACAGCATTTATTTAAAATTGAAATTTTTTGTAACATTATAAATGACTGTCACTTTTGATCAATTTATTGTGCCTTTGCTGGAGAAAAAAAAAAAAAAAAAAATATGTGTATGTATATATATATATATATATATATATATATATATATATATATATATATATATATATATATATATATATATATATATATATATATATATATACACACACACACACAAACATTTGAATGGTTGCTTGATTTATTTTATTTTATTTTTTTAATTTTATTTTTTATTTTTTTAATTTTTATATATATTTTTATTTTATTTTATGCAATGCAATGCATTAGACCAGAGAGCAAAAGAAAGAGTAGTTAACAAGTGACCAGCATTGACTTTATGACTGCATGTTTACTTTTCATATAAAGATTTTTTTTTTTATTTTTTTTATTTTTTTTTTTATACAAGATATTTTATATAAAAATTCCAGGTACATACCAATTATAAACTGGCTAGTCAGACACGCATTCATTAGCAGTCTGCCAGTATCATGAAAGAATCTTTGCTTAATATTCACTCTCTCTATTGAGGCTTTCAACAACTGTAGCTCAGCAACACGCATGTTGATCAAAAATGCAGAGCTGAATGGTGCAAGTGTTGATTAGCTGTAAAAATATCTCACTTCCGCTACACTTCCGGCATGAACAGCCAGCCCTTGTGCCCTTACATGCTCACACCTCCGTGGCCCGTGTCAGAAGAGCATTGGACAAAAGCCACGGCTGGTCTGATCCCTCTTTGTGACTGTTGGCTTTCCATCCAGCCCTTAATTAGCCCGGCTATTAGTTGCATCCTTGTTGTTGGGGAGAACGGAATAGGCGGCGTGAAAAGGTGTGGAGACGGAGGTCCTCCAATTAGGGCTTTTCTTAAGGTGGCGGTGGACTCCCTCCACTCACCCGTCCCAGAGGAACCCCTCGGCTTTATCAGAGCTCTCAGACTCATCACATACATGCGCGCGTTCTGCTGTTTGTGCACCAGAGTGGATGCGGCGGCCACAAAGAGCCTCCACGCGATCAATGAGTAAATCAATCCGCTGCGCCGTTCAGTCATCGTTACCGTCTAACAGAGAACAAAAGAGCACCGGGTGACGGGGGTCTCAGCGCCAGGCCAATGTGTTCTTTTCTTCAACGGACTTCTGCTGGTGTTCATTAAAACGGGAGAAATGCTACAGTATAATGAGACCTGAAGCATCCTATAAACTGCACTGTATTAGTGTCTAAAAATATAGGAACCCTTGTGGAAATGCTTCAGTTTGGCATTTTATGATTTAGTAAAAACATTTTTAGGATGCATTAAATTATCAGCGAAGTAAATTTGTAAAAAAAAGTAAAGTAAAAAAGGAATCCTTTCTAGATTTTTTTTAGGACCTAAAATAAACCCAGACAAGGTGATCAGGACCCCAATGCAATAAAGACTTTACATTATAAATAAATAAATGGATATGAAATATTGATTTAGGTTGAATTCTTTTTATTATGGGAGAAGAAAGAGAAAGTTACACGAGAGAAATGAAACCAGCTCAGCTATGAGGGAAATCAATTGCCTGGGAAAACGAAAAGTGTTTGCAATTTAAACTGCCGAATGCACAATCAACCAATCAGAATCTAATGTATATATTTCTTTTGATGAAGAACTATGAACAAAAAAATTTATTTAATAATTTAACATAAAAAACAGCAATTTTAATAATTATACTTACTGAACCTAAAATTCAATGAAAATAACAATTTAAACATAAGATTAAATTACTACTACTACTACTACTACTACTACTACTACTACTAATAATAATAATAATAACAATTATAAATAATTATAAATGTAATAATATAAAAATAGTAATTTAATAATACTCAATAGTTAGTAATATTCTATATATAATTATAATTAATAACAATAAGCTTATTTATTATTGTTGTTGTTGTCATTATTATACTATTATTTTCAAGTATTTTCTAATATTATTTTCGAGTATTTTTGCATATTATTTTATTTTGATTATTTTTGGTTTATAAGTCCATTTCTCTATCTGTCTGTATGTCTGTCTGTCTGTCTATCATGTTTATGTATGTAATGTCTGTATGTTAATATATTTGGTTACACTTTATTTTAGTGTGTCCTTGTTACAGTGTAATGATATATTTAAGTACTGAGTAATATTAATTGACTACATGTACTTACTATATGGTTTGAGTTAGGATTAAGATTTGGTTTAGGGTTATTTGCATGTAATTATGCATAATTTGTTGTTATTACAATAGTAGGTACATGTAACGTGTAACAAGGACACCTAAAAATAAAGTGTTACCATATATTTTACTGTTGTTGTTGTTATTGTTATTATTCTTATAAGTATTATACTATATTTTTAATTATTTTTGTTTTATAAGTTCAGTACACTTTCACAAATGCTATAACAACACTTGCTGCACTCACAGAAAAGTTGAGCTGTGTTTTCTGAGTCTGGCTCACTGTGCCGAATCCATGTGGCGTACAGTATAAGGGGCTGGTGTTCAGGTCGAGCCTGAGGGCCTGTGAAAGCCAGACTGGGTGTCAGTAGCAGGGCCTGGGGCAGAGTGGAGCTGATCTCTATCTCCTGCTTATTCCCCGCGACTGAAGCTATGGGTGTGTGTGTGTGTGTGTGTGTGTGTGTGTGTGTGTTGCGGCTGCCTCCTCTGAGTGGCACACAGCCTCTGGGGAATGACTCCACACACACACACACACACACACACTCTCTGGATGAAGCCGGCAGATGGATCCCCTATAGCCGTGGCCAGTTCAGCAGCACCGCATATTAAAGAGTCCAAAAAGCTCTGTTCTAGTTGTGTATAATTAATACACACTTCCTGCTCCGGCTTATGAGCTTCCACCTTCATTTACATACCGCCCTAAGCAGTGACCACTGTAAACATGATTACGTTACAGCTGCGGAACTTTTCAAGTCGTGAAATCAAAATTAATCTGATTTACTTTCTTAAAGAAATATTCAAGGTTCAAAACAAGTTAAGCTCATTTGACTACATTTGTGGTCAAAATGTAAAATTTCGACTCATGCCTTGTTTTCTTAAAAAAATAAATAAAAATCAAGGTTATGGAGAGGAACTTACAATGGAAGTGAATGGGGATAGTTTTGGGGGGATTTAACAGTAGAAATGTGAATTGTATTGTTTATTTTTTGAGCTGTAAAGTCAAAAAAAGTTCATTTTAGGGTTTTTAGTTATTACATTGTCATTAACATCTAAACAAAATGTAGTTGTCACGAAGTAAAATTGGATTTAACTTTACACAGGAAAGGTTAGTATGTGATTTTGTCACTAAAATCATGTTAACACTCATTTCGTGGCTGTACTATTGAAACAATGAGTATTTTAATGTTTACAGATTCCATTCACTTTCAGTGTCTCATTGTAACCCATATTTATTTAATTTTTTTTAAAAACGAGTGAATTAATATAAATTATGAAATAACATGTTATAATCAACAGTATTCCACAAGTGGTATTCTTATAATACGCATTCTTGCACATATTGTAGACTATTTCAAAGAAAGAAAACGTTTTTGTATTCTTTCATCAAAATAATGAAAACAATTTTTCAATCAAAAGTGAGCCACAGAACTAAAATGAGTTTTACTTGAAATTCTCTTAAATGCGTTTATATCTACATCCATGTCTTTTCGTAATAAAATTACATTTAGATATGGCTAATTCTTTCTAAACTCATCTCACGCAGGTTCATGGCTGTTTGTACGGATGCGTGAATGTGAGAACGTGTGAGATAGAGCTCCCAGTGAGAGCTTTGTGAAACCGCGTAGGTCTGGAGGACTGCCAGCGTCGAGATGGATTCGTTGAGTGTCAAAAAACATTGACGTACAAATGGAGAGAAAGCGCTTTTGGCCGGTGGACGTTTCGCTGCAAACAGAGAGAAAGCCGCACATCTGCATGAGACCACGAGGAGACGGAGATGCAAAGCTCACAGAAGGGGAGAAGAAAACCCTCTCGGCTGTAACCAAAGTGCCACCTACTGGATGCTCACGGACGATACACACATCCAGACTCTTTCTTGCGCTTTCCTGCTCTCTGATATTCGGAAAGTTGCTTTTAGCCGGAGCCAGTTGGAGGGAAGTTGCCTGAGAAGGGGTCCTGGGCTTTGTTTAAAGGGGAACTGCTTGAATAGCTCAGCAGATGCTAGCTTAAGTTTTGGCTTGGAGGCGCAGGGGTTTTGTTTGCATTTTCCATGCATATCTTCCCTTTCCATACTCTGCCAAGCGCATGAGATCAGTGCCTGGTCTGAAATAGCATATGAAATATATAATGTAAGCCTGGCTATTAAATTGACGAGACGATTGGCTGCAACGTAAAGCCCTGTTGCCGCTTCTTACAACTTGGCCACGCTAGAAGCAAAATGGGATTTTCTCTTAAAACGGCCTGCCCTGACAAGAGAGATGAAGTTTTAACGGTTTTCAAGTCTCCGCTGAAGAGCGTGTTGTCTGCTCGCTGCTTCCCATTTTGCGTGTGGATTTGAACAGGCAGTTTAAGGAGCAGACGCTGACCTGTGGCAGCTCAATATGTCCGTACTGATTTAGGGTACACGTAAAAGAAGCAAATAGGCACATGTCTGCTTGTTTTCCAAATTGGCGGTTTTGGCCTGTCTCGGAACAGTGGCTCGAACGGCTTTTATTATTTTATTTCATATCCTGATTATTTTCCTGGCCTTTGACTTTTTGCACGACTTACTTTGGAAAGAATGAAGTGACGGTAATGTTTAGAGCCGACTTTGTCTTAATGTAACTTCCCAGCATTCTCTGCTGTGTCATCCTAAAGCGTAATTAGCGATTTGCTAAGACAAGCATTGCTTAAAATTGTGATTTAAAATTGTGCTTGTGTATGTGTGTGTGTGTGTGTGTGTGTGTGTGTGTGTGTATTTATTTATTTATTTATTTATTTATTTATCAATCAGACTGCATAATTTGGCCAACAAAATTGTGACTGATGTCAGTATGATTTTAATAGTAATAATAATAATAATAATAATAGTTATGATTATTGTTGTTATCGTTATTACTCAATATAAAAAAATTAAAATTAAATTAAAATTAAATTAAATTGAGAATTAAATAAACTACACTGTAATGGAAAAAAATTGAGTAGCTAAGAAAATAATAATAATTATTATTGCTGTTGTTATTTTATTTTGTTTTACAGTACAACTGTAAAATGACAGTATTATTACTTATGGCTGTCTTCATTTTTAAATGTTTTTAACTATTCTTTTGCGTTTATTCTTGCATCCCTCATTTTGATTAATCATGTAACCTTACTAAACCATAACCTTGAATATAAACTTAATATGACAAAACACCCATGTAACTACATAGTGACTTGATAAAAATGGTCAGAACAGTTTTTTAGTACATATACCAAACTGAATGTGTTGAGAGAACTAAAGAATGAAGTGATGGTGAAATTTAGGCCTGACTTTGTCTTATTGCTACTTCCCAGCATCCTCTGCTGTGTTGTCTTGAAGCGTAACTAGCCATTTGCTATGACTAGCATTAATATTACTATTGTTTCACACTCACAACACTAAGTATGAACTTCCTTTGACTTGGTTCAGTAAGAACCTACCCAAAGCACCCTAGCCACTGTGTAGCAACATGCTAATAACACACATTAGCAACCAGTCTAGCACTGTAGCTGCAGGTTTTGCACAAGCAAACTACTCATATTTACTTTAGAAAATGTTTTTTTAAAGATTAAAGTTAAGATTATTCTGCAAATGATCTCAAAACTCTCAGCTGAATAAAAATGAATCTGATGAATCATCATTTCCGAATAATTAGCATTTAGCTAACCGTTCCTTCGGTTTTTTAGTGCATATACCTGACTGTATGTCGAGAGTTTGCTTTTTTGTTTCGGTAGGTGTTTGAGATTCAGGCCTGGTGTTGCCATCCTGCAGAGGGCTTGTGCTCACCTTGTTTTAATAAACACCTCCACTCGTAGAAGCGCCAGAGAGGGGCCGCTTTCTGAACAACACGGCCTGCTCCGCAACTCAAGGGGCTACATAACTGCAAACAGTGTTGCAGGGCAAACACACACACAAACACACACCCCGCCGACACCAAATGAATGTGACACAGTTCTGCAGGTGCATCCAGCCCCTTCACTTAAGCCAAAGTGGCTTGCCGGCCAGATTTATGGCCCTGACACAGGAATCCATTAAAGCCTTTTGGAGGATTCAAGGCCTGAACCTCCCGTAATCGCTTTCATTATAGCTGCCGGCTACTAGCGAGTGGGGCAATCAGCGCCCAACATGTGTTCCTGTTTATTCCAATGGCAAAGTGTTCGGTACACGCAACTCTTAGCTATTTTTATGGACAGGGTGGCCGTTAACCCATTCGGCAGGCAGCAATACCCAAAATGGCAAGAAGCTTCTTGGCCGAGCCATTACGGCGAGACTTGACCAGATCCACCCCGTCCGGTTGGCAACGTAGCATGACGTTTTTCTCGCTCCTCGGGCTCTTTAAAAGGGCTTTAGTTTAGTAGCACACTTTGATAATGTGGCAAACGGCAGTTTATGGGCTACTTTAGTGAGTGGCGGCGCGTTTGCGTGTGCGTGTTCGCGTCGTGGATGGCTAGTTAATGGCGAGTCCTAAAGCCTGGGGCCGCAGCGTGAAGCTGTGCCCTATAATGCTTCAATTCTTTAATTTGCCAATTAAACGTGTTACACAGGTGCGTTATAAAAGCCGAGGGATTAGCAGAACCAGCTCATACATCGGGGACAGGAATTAATGTTGTCGCTCTGTAAGGGGGACATGAGATGCAAAGTTTCTTTCAGGAAATGTGTTGCTTTGAGGTGGGATTTTAACATGTCGGTCTTCTGTTTTAGCATCAAAATCCAAAGTCGTCTCCACACATGAGCCTGTGTTTTCCAGACGGTTATAACAACGACAACAATGACGACACAGCCAGCAGGTAAGGGTTTGAATTCTATTACAGTATGTTTTCCAAACCTTTTATGGGTAAACATCATCCATTCGTCAATACAACACTGCCCTCTGGTGCTTTTTTTTTTCTCCCACATGGCTTTTGAGTTAACGTGTGTGTGTGTGTGTGTGTGTGCGTGTGCAGAATATCGTCTGAGGACAGCTGCGAAGTGGCGTCATACAATGAGGACAGTGATGACTCTGATTTAGAGTTTCAGTCTGAAGTTAGTCAAACGGGCCAGATGAACCTGCTGGAGGAGATTTTGGACTCTCTCAGTACGTCCCACATCGAACAAGGCCGATTGTCTGCCGCCAAGAGCCTGGACTTTTTCAAATCAATTGAAGACCTGGACTACAATCCAACGGTGAGGGATGCCTTTTATTTATATATTTTTACATTTTTTATTTATTTATTGATAATTGATATTTATTTATTTATTTAAAATATTTTAAAAATTTTATTTAATATTATTTATTTTGAAAATATTTGTGTTATTTGTATTATTTGTTTATTTATCTATTTAAAATAATGTTTTAATATTTTATTTAATATTTATTTTTTATTAATTTTGAAAATTTTTATTTGTGTAATTTCGATTATATTTTATTATATTTTTATAAATCTTATACTTATGTTAATAAGATTTTACTATTAGACTTTTAGATAGATTACCTTTTTTGTATTTATTTGTATTTTTAATTTATTAGTTATTTAGTTAGTTTTATTTTATTTTTATAAATCACAGAGAATCTTTTAAAAATGATCAATTTTTGAAACCTATAAAGTTTAATACAGAGTTAAAATGTTTATTTATTTGAATTCAACATGAAATCGCAATTGTTTCCATTTAATTATTTTACTATCAGATAGATTCAGAAGATACTATTAGGAGTATATAGGGTACTGATTTTATGTTGACGTCCATGCTTTGTAGATGAATGAGTGCATGAACAACGGCATGGCCTTGTGAGCCTGTCATTTGTACTGTTTCCAGAAAAATTGCAAGTCCCCACTCGGAAGTAGTCCTGCTCAGGTCGGTTGTGAAGTTGGAAACGGAGAACAAGGCGGATGGAATATGGGTCAAGACGACAGCGCCGTCCACGGTAAGCATCTCCCGCCTTCACCTCGACGCCAAGCCAGCTCCCGTTCCCTTCCTGTCCGTCCTCCCCTTTCCAATGACCTCACCAATGAAGAGGTCTCAAAGAACCCGAGGAACTCTCTCCCTGAGACACCCAAAGTTCAACTCTTGGTACCTTGCGACTCGGACAAACCCAGCAGTTCCCAGCTGAGCCCAGACAACCAGCAAACAGCAGGCCCCAACCTCTCCCGACAGAAGGTCCTTTCCAGAAAAACCCAGCGGCCGTCCCAGGAACATGCCCAGCAGAAGGCAGCAGGTGGACAACCTTCGGTTCTCGTTCCGTGGGAGAGGGAAAAACAGCCCCAGGAGACAAATATGGAAGAAAGAGGGAATGAGACTCAGGAGAAAGGCTTGCTGGAGGAGATTGAGTCCATGTGTCGCATCAGCATGGCCCTCAAAAGCAACCAGGAGCTCACACACATCCGAAACAACACCAGCCTGGACAAATCCTGAGAAAACGGCACAACACTCATGTCTAACCTTTCTCTTTTCGTATTCACGCTGTCCTCTGACGTCACACCAGCACTCTTTGCATGAAGTGTTTGCAGAGGTGTTTTGTAGTTAATGTGAATGTTCGGTCCTCTTATTTCTTACATTCGGTCCGAAACAACAAACGGTATCATTCAGAGCTGGTGGTTGGAAAGGGTGAAAATAAAGGGATTTATGTCAGCATTCAACATCCAGTTTTATTTATTTCAGCAGATGATTGCACTTGCGTAGTTTCAAATCACTGTTTAGATAAATCACTGTGGATGAGGGACGGACTTCTCCCTGTATATTTTACTAAATCGTTCGAAAGTATTTAAATAGTGAGCAAATCTCAGCTTAATATAATGCCTTAAACAGATTTAATTTGCTTTTACACAGTATTTCCTGACTGTGCTACTGTAGCTGGCTAGCTTGCTAACTACTATCTTCTTTTGTATGCGCCGCATCTTATAAAGTGATATTTATCTAGGCCAGGTGGACAACTAGTTCTCAATTTGCTATATTTTTGAAAATAATTGTATTTTTTCAAGACAATTCTCAGGTGTAAGCTTTTATCCAGGATGAGATGTTAGCATTTTAATTTCATCCTACACAAAAATTCCAATTATGTTTTTTAAGGCCTAATAATCTTAGTATATTGATATTGAAGTGTGAAAATACTGGTGCTGCTGATGCCCAGTGCAAAGAGGAATACTTGTTACTGATAAATAAATGTTTTAAACCCCTTATTATTCTCTTATTCAGTACGAAGGCCAAAAATATAGTCTACGCAAGTATGTGAGCACAAACACTTCTAGCTAACAAGCTCAATTTAACAAAAAGTTGTAAAATTTGTAACATAACACAAGTGCATGTTGCATTCTCAGCGTTGCCACAAGGGGTGCTGTAGCAACATTATCGTAAACTAGATGCATCCAAAATCGCATACTGAGTAGTTACTATATTTTATGAGGAACGAATTTCGCAACCTTCAAAAAAGTCTGTTCTCTATTGTACGAATGAAATCCAAACGTTCTACATCTGCCATTTTGTCATTGTCATGTGACTTCCGTTTGCGTCGCTTCACTGCCATTCGCGACTCCTCTTCTGTGGCCTCGAGGGATAATAAATGATCCACTGAATGTGCACTTCAAAATATTGCAAGAAGTAGTGAGTAATCTGGGTACTTTTTGCCTATAGTTTTATAAATAACAAATTCAGTCGTACTACTCTTTTCACGTACCATTTTTCACCTGCTATAAGTAGGGAAGTAGGCATATTCAAATACAGTGCGTCTTCATCTATAGCCAGTTTTCATGATGATTCAAAGTGAATCTTGCTAAATAAAGTGAAATTTTCGACTTCTAGCTAGCTAGACATTTGAACATAACTAGCTCCCTTGAATACTAACGTTTGCACATTAAAACTCAACAGAACTGCTTGCCGATCGTTTTAGATTTGCCTTGTCTTCTGTTTCACTCATTTCACTCATATCAGCTGTGGACATCACCTTCAAAGTTGTATTGCTACACCAAACAGGAAGTGGTCATTAGATCCAGCACTTGTTTCTTTAGTGGCTGATGAATTATTTAGGCCGTTGAGTAGAGTAATTTAGGACACGTGCCATTCTGTCTGACACTTTAATGACTCTCCTCTCCCCTCCTGCGTAATCTGCTGTGGTAACGATATGGTTGTAAAAGCATTCAAAGTTTAGGACCTTGTCTCAAATCAAGCTAGGCTTCTTAACTAGCGGTTTAACTCAAAGCCGTCCTGAAACGATATATGCTTTAGCCTTTGAACAAATCAGATGTCCTGATGAACTATGCAAATTCAGTGTTATCAATCAACTTAAATTGCCATTACATTATTCACTGGGTTAAACCCCTATTAAATGTAAACTAGAGTTTTTTTGACTTCTAGTCCAGTTTAGTTTTTGCTCTGTATCCACAAGACATGCAGGACATGTGGTTGGAGTAACAATGTCAACACTGACGGTATGCATATGAAAAATAAATAAATAAAAGGTGAAATGCAAGATGCCATGCTTAAATAGCTATTCTATGAAAGCAACTTTCCACCACAGGATTAAACAACAACAACAAACAAAAGGTAATTGTGACATTTTATCTCACAATTCAGACTTTTTTTCCCTCAATTCTGAGACAAAAGTCAGAATTGCAAGACATACATTCAAAATTAAGGGATATGAACTCCCAGTTCTGAGAAGAAAAGTTAAAATTGTGAGAAAGATTGCAATTGTGAGAAAAAAGTCAGTGCAATGTAAACTGATATTAATAATAATAATAATTGCGAGATGTAATCTCAGAATTGACCATTCTCTGGGAGTTTGATTGACAGGCGATCTTTGCGAAGGGTCAGTTGTTAGGAAAAAACTCAGAATTCTGAGTAACATTGTGAATTGTGAAATAAAATCGCAATTAGTTTTTTTGTTGTTGTTTTGTTTTGTTTTAAACCTGTGGCAGAAACAGGAAGCTTCCGTATTCTTTTCACTTTAAAATGCTATTTTTCTCTTTTAATGCTATTTCCTGTAAATGGGAAGATATATGTACTATTTTTAACAATCAGCAACTTAAGGGAAGTTCTGAAATGAAATTGAATTGAATGCAAGGTTGTGCCTTAACTGAGTTTATCTGCTTGAATAACGGTTTCAAATGCTAGGCAGCTGGCTTCTAACTCATAAATGGAATCTCATACATAGCTGATTTAATACTCTACATAGACAGCAGATCTTTATCGTTAAAGGTGTGGTCAGATTAGCGAAAAACAGGTCCACTGTCAATAGCGTAGCAATGTATGAAGCACAGCTCCCTCTGAAGTCACTTTCAAATAAAGCAACTTTCTGTTGGTCAAGGTTTCGAATCCATAATAATAATGGTAAATATGGCCGCACCTTAATGCATGTGATGCTGTCAAAGTTTAGGTTTTAGAACAGAGCTCATGTATGGCTACAATGCTCATTACAGGTACTGTAGTATTTAGTTTAGAATTTTGAATTATGGTTTCTAAATTACATAATATTGGTACTCAAACCGAAACCTGAAATACTGTATAAATAATAGTAGAATGTCAGAAAAGTGTTTTTTTTTTTTTTTTTCTACAATACCAATCAAACACACAGGATCTCAGCCGAATCGTCTCACAATGGCCATATGATCAGTTTTACATTGCTTTCTCTACATATTTTTGTCTCTATTGTTTTTGATACTGTGTATTTAGAAAACATGTACGGTTTGGTTTATCGTTGTTGTCCATGTCTTCAAGTGTGCTCTGTATTTTGAACAACTTCTTGATATTTGTCTTTGGTAATGACTGAAAATTCAGAATAGCTAGAATTTTGCCTTGAAAAGGTGTTTAACCCATTTTCTAATTTACGTATTTGTTATTAAAGTAGAGATAATTTTATTTAATGTTGTTTAGCATTATTTGAAATCTGGTCATAGTTCATGTTGCAGCATAGAAACTACCAAGTTTTTTTTTTTTTAATTTTTAATTTTTATAACTGAACTGTGTAATCTTTTGGGAAACCTGTATGAAAACAGTCATTATACAATTTAGCTTGGTTACATTCAATTTGATCCAGTTACTGTTCACCAGCTGTTTAAATTTAAACACTACTTGAAACTAGATAGTCACCATATATATTAAGGAAAGTGCTACCCAAAATCTTTTTTCTTCTTCTTACCTGTTTACATATGCTCTTGTTATTGATGTGCATTTTCGTTATAAAGTTCTAGGTATTTTTTGGTATTCTTTTACAGATGCATGAGCGCACTTCTTTATATCAACAAAGAAATATGATGTCAACTTTTATGGTACCATTCATATGTTCTTACTGTAGTATTGTGACTCTTCATTTTTCGTCTGTTTTGCTGTTGAATTCTTTTGTAAATTGAGTAACGAGCTGCTGTAGCTGAATCACTGGACACTCCAAACTGCTTCTGAATGTTCAACACAACGCAACATGTTTTGTTACACAAAAAGTCTGTACAGCTGATTTTATTCAATATGATGATAGACACCAATCATGCTTCATTTTCTTGTATGTTTGATGGTACGTACATATGGATCCATGTGATCAGTTTAGTTTGTGGTGGTTGAAGTGCTTTTGAGTGAATGAAGCTGGATGAACTCCGCCGCATGCTCTCAGCGCAGTTAAATCGTTTTCAAGTGCAAATTAGGTCAGTCTGATGTGTTATTACAGGAACTACTGGTACCACTGTATGCACTGTGAACTGAAATAAATTATGTATGTCGATACAACTCACCTGGGTTGATTCGTTTGACCACTAATGTGATGTGTATGTGTGTGGCTGAATTTATGTCATAGCTACATTTAAAAACGCTAAACCAGAGCTTAAAGTATAAATCATTTGTAAAATACAGTAAGCAGGTGATCAGTAAAACTATTGTTTTTAATATTGACACAAATCAATTTTCTTTACAGAACAACAAATAACACATCCATGTTTGTGTTTCTGTGCTATCAGTTCATTAAGTGTTGATGTTGATCAAAATCAAATTTACTTGACAAATTCAAGTCTTTTATTGCAGAACTAAAGTGACAACATTTGAAGAAAAACAATCCTGAGACTTTTACACACTTTGGAGAAACTTTTACACGCACTCAGTAAAACTGAATATACAGAAATCGGAAATGGCAATTATTATCTCTTAAAAATGTGTGCAAGTCTTTTTTTTTTCTGCAAATTTTACTTTTATAGCTCACTGGCAGCATGAACACATAAATATAAGACCTTGACAAGTCCTGACCAGGCGCGATGCAAAACTATTCCGTTTCTTGCAAGTAGCC
Source organism: Spinibarbus caldwelli (assembly GCA_039654775.1). Lineage (NCBI taxonomy): Eukaryota > Metazoa > Chordata > Actinopteri > Cypriniformes > Cyprinidae > Spinibarbus > Spinibarbus caldwelli. Next base: position 13,270,752 of record CM077231.1, read on the forward strand.
GTGATAAACCACTGAAATCACATTGGCCAGAACTTTATTAAATATCTTCTGATTAGTCGTGATTGTTGAGCAGCATTGTCTTGATGTGTCTGTTATTAAAAACGCTTTACAATTCACCAATCAATAAATCCTAAAGCTCTTCAGAGGTATCCCAGATAGCACACGTACGTCTGCAAGACGTCTATTAAAGATCTCTTGATCTGGAAAGCATCTGCCGTCTACAAATGTCAGTTTTACATACATTCTAAATCATAAACATCTTAAAGACGTCTATTTGACATCTAAAAGGAAACATCCTGTAGACGTATTGCAGATGAGCAAACACTCTAAAAAATACATCTTGCAGATGTAAATGCAGACGTCAAATAGACATCTCCGAGATGTACGTGTGCTATCAGGGATATACCAATAATAGGTGTTCATCACATTATATATTATAAATTTAACATCCATTATGAGGAAGATTGTCCAACCAAACTGATCATTTATAAGACTATTATCTAGCTGACGATAGCTGCCACATGATCAATGAATGAGAAAATGTCTTTTTTCCATCGTCCTGTAAAACCAACAAGCCATGAACAACGTGATTGGCAGATCGTTGGTTGATTGGCTCAGATGAGTCTCTCCATTAGTGGAGGCTGCACAATGTTCCACATCTCCACTCTTGAACCTTCCTTCTCCTGTCGACTGGGGCTGTAAGTGCCTCGTGTGGCCCGTCGGTTCAGCGTGATGACCAAAGCTGTGGCCACGCCGAAAAGAACCAACAACAAAGCCACAGACAGCAGGCTGATGGACAGCAACAGGTCAGAGGACACGTTCTCTACATTCAGCTGGAGGAAAGTAAGATATGAGACAGAGTCAGCGATGAGAAGTTAGTAAAAGTAACATTTTAAATATAATAAAGAGTATATATGTATGCTATTGCATTTGATATACTTTAATTTGACGCTTGACAGCGTTATAAAGCTGTCTAATCTATATTAAGATGTTAGTCAACACTATATGCTTCATACACACACTGAGATTCTCTTGGCTCGGTTTATGGTAAGCTGGCATGCTGGAAAATATTTCATAAGGTGAGCTACATCTGCTCCCAAGGTCCCATTCTGCCCCCTCCATCTGCCATCTCTCTTGACATTTTTACCACAGTCAAACTTGAGGCTTAGATTGTCTTTTTTTTACTAACTAAAACGTTCCACCTTTTAGCCTATACAAGAGTTCAATAAGTTAATATTGAGTACATTTTAAATGCAACATTACAGACCTCATGTTCTTTTCATGAATGAATCATTTTTGAACAAATTAGTTGATTGAATGACTCACTTATACATTCCTAAATATGTACGTGTTTTGAACCCATTCATTCCTGAATAAATCAGTGTTTTTAAATAAATCAGTGGACCAAACGATTCAGTGACAGTTTGGAGGCACTTATGTTTTAAACTAATCGGTTGAATGAATGATTCAATGACTCACTTTTTGTTTTGTTCCTGAATCAATCACTGTTTTTTAACACATCAGTTGAATGAATTATTTCATGAATCACTTTTTTTTTTTGGTTCCCGAAATCAATCAGTGTTTTTGAGCAATTCTGTTGACTGAATGATTCAGTGATTCACTAGTCTGTTTTGTCCCTGAATGTGTCTGATTATTGAACTAAGCAGTTGAATTAGTCATTCAATGACTCACTCACATTGTTTGGTTCCTGAATCAATCACTGTTTTTGAACAAATCTGTTGAATTAATTATTTTATGAATCACTTATTCTTGTGGTGCCCGAAATCAATCAGTGTTTTTGAGTAAATCTATTGACTGAATGATTCAATGACTCACTATTTTTTTTTTTGTTTGTTTTTTTTCCTGTATGTGTCTGAATATTGAACCAAGCAGTTTGTTTGGTTCTGAATCAATCAGCATTTTTGAACAAATCTGATGACCAACTTATTCAATGAGTCACTTGTTTTGTTTCTGAATGAATCAGTGTTTTTGAACAAATTATTTGACCAAAAAATTCATAATTCAACCAAATATACAGTCACTTGTCACCACCTACTGGCTTAACAATGTAACCTTCGGAAGGACTCAAATGAGTTATATCAATAATAGTGATTTATTTTTATAAATATATAAAGACTTTTATTTTAGTATATCATACTTATGCTATAAAAATGATTGTATATAGTGCCAAGATTCAAGAATCAATATACACCACCAAATGCTGCTTCTCACACACTTTATACAGTAGAGTAGATGGACTGATCTTCAGGACCAAAATTAGATCATCCAACCCAGCCCTTCCCAACACTCGGCTCCATCTGTTGAAGCAGGAAAGACAGGCAAGAAACTCATGGCCACAGAAACTCTGAGCTGAGCTCATCACCTGCTCTGAAGGTGATGTTTTATGTGTGTGAGAGAAAGCGGGAAAGAGAGAGACAGCCAGACTTTCCAGCAGACAAACGACCCTGTCACTGCGATAAGCTTCTCCCGATATATTTCCCCCTCGTTTCTCAGACCTGCAGCGATGCACTGCTGAGTTGCATTTCACACAGAACGCTGCTGTGCCTTTCTGCTGGCCAAGCACTATTCTGTCACTCTGAAGACACAAACTTTCTCTGCAGACGTGGAGCAGAACCACAGACCCACAGATTCCTCACACTGAGACACATTTATGCTTCAGCAGTCAAAAAAACACTAGCCCTCAAGAGCTGCGCTTGCTTCCCTGTCGCCTTGCCTCTGCATAAATGATCTATTTTTAAGTTTTATAAACGTATTGCATTAGTAATAGAACTGTAAGGAATACTTTAAATGATTTATAATAACCTAGCTAAAGTTATTCCGCAAACCCGTTTGCATCTATCTATCTATCTATCTATCTATCTATCTATTTTTACTCAGAAATTGCTAGTAAATTTCTTTAATTACAAGGAAACAAGTAACATTGAATTAAACGTGAAACTTTAAGTAGAAAGACTGAAATAGTATCTTCAGATTTGTATTTTAAAACTTTTTTTTCAAAGAAGCATTGGTGTTATTTTTCGCTATTTTTGTAATATTGCACATACAGATTTACATCCTAGCAAACTCACATTCTTTTATTACAAGAATCGCTAAGTCTGATTCATTTCAGTGAATCGGTTCATTCAAATGGTTGCACCGATTCAATAAAATGATTCACTAATTCATTTAAGGCTACCTGCGTAGGTGTATGTGCACTAATTTATTTAGCAGCACTATGCAAAATACAATATTATAATATAATATAAACGGCATTGTTGTTTTATTCGAGAAAAATACTGTTCTGATTGTGATAGGCTACAAACAGATAATACCATCTGAAAGTTTGGGCAGGATGCTCACATGACATTGCTGTGCTACGTTATGAAAACTTATCGTTTGCATGTGTCTTTAAGCATTGCGGTTGAAAAACAAGTGATTTTAAGTTGTTGAAACGCAATCAGCAGCGAAAGATACTCATTTCGCTATATGCGCACACTGTATGAGAGGTTGTTTCTGAGCGCTGTCAGAGAGATGCGCGCACGTAAAGAAGGTGCTCATAGAGCGCGGGAAAATTTAACTGAGTTATTTTTGCCACTTTATAGGCCACTTAAACGGTTAAAGGTATAGTTCACTCAAAAATGAAAATTCTGTCATTAATTACTCACCCTCGTGTCGTTCCAAACCTGTAAGACCTTTGTTCATCTTCGGAACCCAGATCAAGATATTTTATTCATCAATTCTTCTCCTCCGTATCACCCTTGCGCCATTTTGGAGAGTACCACAATGCATGCGCGTGCTCTCCTCTGAACGCAGCGCATGCGTGTTTTTACGTCAGCAGCATGCGTTGTTTACGTGCAGGAAAAGCACGTGCATACATCGTGATGCTCTCCAAAACGGTGCTAGGGTGACACAGAGGAGAAGAATTGTTGAATAAAGTTGTTATTTTTGTTTTCTTTGCGCACAAAAAGTATTCTCGTAGCTTCATAAAATTATGGTTGAACCACTGATGTCACATGGACCATTTTAATGATGTCCTTACTACCTCTCTGTGCCTGGATTTTGGTAGTACCCTTGCTGTCTATGGAGGGTCAGAGAGCTCTCAGATTTCATAAAAAACATCTTAATGTGTGTTCCGAAGATGAACGGAGGTCTTACGGGTTTGGAACGACATGAGGGTGAGTAATTAATGACAGAATTAAAATTTTTGAGTGAACTATCCCTTTAAATACACTTGCATGTGTTAGTATGCCCGTCTTTGCAAGTATCCTTGAAAACACGGCAATTTAGGTCTTAAGTGAAAGCAAACACATGTAACATTGGATCTGGGCAGCTCTTAAAGTGACAGCAGTCTAATATTCCTACTGTCTGTCATTCGTTAATTAAACAACAAAAGAGAGAAAATCTCTCACTGCTCTTGACTAAATCATTTTTGTAACTTTAATAAGAAGAAATATAAATTTAATTTACACAGTGTAGAATATGCAGTGTTTTTATACATTTGATTACTTTATACAGTGTAGGCTATGTCGAATTTCTTATTTATTTGTTCTATTATAGTTTTTTGTTGTTGTTGTCCTATTGCTTGTAATTAGTTTCTTGTTATTATTTAATTGCTGACTGTTTACTTGTCTTCAGTGAGCTTATTTTTTTTTTTTTTTTTTTTTAATTTAGGCTAGTATTAGTCTTATTTTGATTTAATGAGGTCCTTAAGAAAACACCAAAGCTCAGAGAGTGACACTGTAACGTGTCTTAGCATGAGATAAGATCCTCTCACCCTCATCTATCCTGTTAGACAGGATTAAAAGAGTGGGACGTGGCTATTTTTAACCTGCACACTGCTCTCAAGATGAATATAAGGACATCTTGAGGAGATTAAATTTATCTGGGCTTTTCTGTGCATTCAGTCACAGCACTGTTGTGTTAAGTGTTCTGATATCATATATTTAACTCAATCACATAAATATAATTTGGTGAATGTATTTAAAATGTTTGCCAAGAAAAAACCTTTTAAGATTTGAAATGCATGCCAATCCCTTTTTTTAAGGGAAAGATTTTTAGGGCCTGGCCATCAAGTGGTAACCATCAAGTAAGAGTATTATTCTCAAATAAAATAAAAGATCATTTTATAAAATTATGAAGGTGGATGTAGCCGCGTGGTTAAAGAACTGAACTAGTAATAGTAGTATCTAATCCCATAGGTGTGAACTGTAAACCAAATCGATGTGATTCCCCTGCAATCACCAGTGTATCCAGTGTACCCTTAACTTTGAGTAAAGCTGTCACAGCAACTGATATACTGTAAGTTGCATCTGGAAAAAATCTCCAACTTGTTTCAGACTTGCACAGTACACACTTTTGCGTGGTCTCAACATCCTATAGTGTCAGGATTACACACAAATTGCTGACTCAACACACCTGCCATAGGTTTTACATTGCCGTTGTGTCTTTGATGTGTCTGCTGTCCCTAGTTCAGTGGCTCTGTCTATCAAAATCTGTGGCAACATTCTTCAAAACCTGCACGATGTGCCACTGGCACAGTCTCTGGATGTGTAATGACAGTAGAGAGACAGCTAAACAAAACCGACAAAGGACAAACAACAGATTGATGATGGATGGGATGGAGAGAAATGTTTTATTTGAAGACAGACATCTAAACACAGAATGTGAGAGACACAATGTACACAATCTGGATTACAGAAGAGTAGTTTTTTTTTTTTTAAGATACAAAATGAGTTGATCTGTACTGTGATATTGATGAATATAAATCAGTTCTGAAAATGGAAAGAAAATCATGAAATGAAATGGCATAGAAATGACAGATGAAATGAAACATTTAAATGTTATTCTTCCCTAAACAGAAATAAACTAAATCTTTTCTGTGCTAAAAGCCATTTTTTGGTTGTGTGCCTTCAAAAAATAAACTAAATTTGTTATATATAATAAATAAACTGTGGTTTTATGGGTTGTAAGAACACTTTATTTCCCAGGGTGCTCTCAATTAGTTATCGATTTGGACTTATAAATTATAGAATGGAATTTAAAATTAATCTAATTCAAAAATGCTGAGCTAATACAACTCATTCGTTTGGCTGTGTTAAAATACAATTCAGTAAATTCCTTCAAATCATTCCAAATCAATCCCAAACCTGATTTTATAATCATTATTAGAAGTATTGCTCATCTTATATTAATTATTATTAATTGTATTACAAATTTACAAACTCTATGTAATGCTAAACACAAAGTACACAAAGTATTCTCAAAATTATTTTCCCAGAAATCAGTCTATGATTCTCACTTGAACAGCATAAAATACAGTAAAAAAGAATCTTTGGATTAGACACAGACTTCTTTATGAAAACCGTGTCATTTTAAGGCACTAAGCGGTTTCACTGATAATATTGTCTAAGGGCCTGATCCAGTAAATATTGGAGCCCTTGCACACTGTTTTTCCCAAACCAACAAACAATACTGTCTGTGGTTAACATATTCATATTTACAATATTTACTTACTTCATAAATACTTAAATTACATTTAAATATTAATTTCAAATATCTACAGACCCACAGTTTTGAAGCAACATTTTTTTGAGTCAGTATTCCATTCCAGCTTATTAAACCTGTGTAAAAAAACAATAACACTAGCCCTTTTCCTAGTCTCCACAAAAGACCTGTTTACTCATTGTCACCCCAGTCCACCTCTGGTTCATCGTCTAAGCGAAGAATGAGGTAGGAGAGAAACTGGAAAAGATTTTGCCAAAACAAAGCCGCCATGTAAAAGTAAATGTCGCTTACGTCGACTTCGCAGGTCTCGCCGGCAAAGGTCATTTCACAGACACACTGGAACTTGTTGACCATGTTCTGGCAGTAGCCACCATTCAAGCAAGGGTTGGATCTACATTCATCAAGATCTAGTTCACACCTAAGTGACAAATTGATAGCGAAAACAAACCTTATTATTACTAACTTAAAGATTACGGTTATTGTTGTTGTTAATATTTGGTTCGGAATACGAATATTCCATGCATTCTAAAACTGGTTAATAGCATGGCATAATTACTACCCTGAAAATTCATTAACGTATATATGAGAACTTGTGAACAAAGAAAGATGAGGAATAATCACCAGTGACCCGAAAACCCAGGGAGGCAGTCACACATCATGTTGGTGTCAGAACAGTTCCCCCCATTGAAACATGTGTAGTTCTGCTGTTCATCACCACAGATGGACACCGGGAGCTTGGGCGGTCTGGGGATGGGGAGAATGAGGGGAAAGAAAGAAACATAACAGATGATGAGGAATCCATCCTCTCCTCTTGAGAGCAATGTAAGGGGCTACTACCTACTACCCCCCACTGCTTTGTCCCGCACAAAAGAGGATTAGTCCACTATTAGAATAATGACATTAGCATGTGAATGGACTTCTGACCACAAGACAAAGAGAATACAATAAACTGTCGCCTTATATGGGGATTAACATACAGCTAATATGAAGACTACCCTATTGTTATTCTCTACGGACAAAGATATGATATGACAAATAAAGAGTTTGAAATGTGGTTTTCTTTTACTTTACAGGGACAATGTGAAATAAAGGATTCTAGGAAAAGAAATAAAGAAAGTAAGAAAAAAGAAAGGAATGAAGGAAGGAAGTAGAAAGGAAGAAAAAGGAAAGAAAGCTATGGAGAGAAAGTAAAAGATGACAGAGAACGATAGAGGAAGTAGGAAGGAAGAAAAAAGAAGTAAAGAAAGAACAATATGGAGAGAAAGTAAAGGATAGTGAGAAAGAAAACAAGATGAAGAAAGTAGGAAGGAAGAAAAAAGGAAAGAAAGATATGGAGAGAAATTCTAACATCTTTATTTAATACATAATTCTAAGAAAACTCACATTCCATAGAAAACACCTAATTTTCAACCCAACGCAACACATTTTCTACACTCCAAATGTCTTTAAACTTTGAAAAGATATGGAGAGAACAAAAGAAAGAAAGAAAGATATGGAGAGATAGTAAAGGATAGCAAGGGAGAAAGAAAGAAAGAAAGAAAGAAAAAAAGAAAGAAAGAAAGAAAGAAAAAGAAAGAAAGAAAGAAAGAAAGAAAGATATGGGGAGAAAGTAAAGGACAGCAAGGGAGAAAGAAATAAAGAAAGAAAGGAAAGAAGGAAGGAAGTAGGAAGGAAGAAAAAGGAAATAAAGATATGGAGAGAAAGTAAAGGACAGCAAGGGAGAAAGAAAGAAAAAAAGAAAGAAAGAAAGAAAGAAAGAAAGAAAAAGAAAAATGAAAAGAAAAAAGAAAGAAAGAAAGAAAGAAAGAAAGAAAGAAAGATAGGAAGGAAAATTAAAGGAAAGCAGGGGAGAAAGAAAGAAATGGTATAAAGGAAGAAAAGGAAAGAAAGAAAGATACGGAGAGAAAGTAAAGGATATCAAGGTAGAAAGAAAGAAAGAAAAAAAGAAAGAAAGAAAGAAAGATAGGGAGAGATTAAAGGAAAGCAGGGGAGAAAGAAAGAAATGGTATAAAGGAAGAAAAGGAAAGAAAGAGATACGGAGAGAAAGTAAAGGATATCAAGGCAGAAAGAAAGAAAGAAAGAAAGAAAGAAAGAAAGAAAGAAAGAAAGAAAGAAAGAAAGAAAGAAAGAAAGAGTGAGTGAGTGAGTGAGAGAAAGAAAAAGACAGAAAGGAATAAAAAATGAAAATATAGGGAGAAAGGATAGGGAGGAAGAAAAAAGAAGAAAAATGGAGAGAAAGAAGAATAGGAAGGAGGAAGGAAGGAAAAAAGGACAGAAGGAAGGCCAAAGTCAAGAAGAAAGAGAGAAGGAAAAACAGGAATGCAAGAATGAAGAAATACAGACAGAAATAAAATGAGGAAGTAAGGCAGGGAAGAAAAGATAGAACAGAAAGCAGGAAGAAAGAAAAGATGGAGGGAAGGTATGAAGCAGGGAAAGAAAGAAACAAGGGATAGCAAGAAGGAAAGAAGTAGTACAGAGGGAAGAAAGGCAAGGCAAGAAAGAAGGGGTAGAGAGATAAAAAGAAAATGAATGTAGGAAGGAAAAAGGAAGAAAGAAATTGAAGGAAGGAAATGAGGAAAGCAAGGATGGCAAGAAAAGGGGGATCGATAGTGAAAAAGCAAGCACAAGGAAGGAAAGGGAGAACAAATAAAGGAAGGATATAGAAAAAAAGAGGATAAATCTAAAAACAAGTCAATAGTAAAACGGCACTTACACACTCCTGACAACTACGTACCACGGAGCCTCTTCAATCTGAGTGCTGTTGTGAGACAGAGGGAACAGGAAAGAGACAAACAAACAGCAAGCGTCATTCTTTTTTTTAAGCAGCAAAACTTTACACCAAAGATCTCTCTAACTCTGCAGTGGGGAAAAGATAGATCTATTATGTCTCCCGGCTGCCTGCAAGGCAGTTTCAAAGGAGTGCTATGAAGCAGTCTGGCAACAAAACATGTTTATGAGATAAATGGCTGCAGACTTGACTTAGATGCCACCCTGAAGGCCTAACGCAACCACTGGAGGATGGGCACTCTCGACAGAGACTATTATTACCATTACTGCTTTCAAATGACACGTATGGCAACAGACACATCTCTGCAGTCACGCTAGCATAAACAACACCATAAAAGCAATTATATGATTTGCATTACCTTTAGAACAAGTCAGTCTCTTAGGGGTCTTGATTCATTCAGGTTGCTTTCTTTCTTTGATGGGAATCATTGTGTGAGGTTTGTGGCCTGTTTCCATATACAAAGTCTAAATTTCTGTTTTACATTCGCTTTCCTTTGAAAAGTGGAGTAGCTTCTTGAGCTATGGCTTTTTAACACCAGGTTGATTTCATATCTAAGGCAAGTCTCTTTTTGACTTGGTTCAATGTTTTGCAGAAGGGACAAACACTATTCCTTGCAGACGTATCTGTGAATTACCTTGGTGTAGAAGCCTTAAATCAGGTCTTTGGATGCACACAGTCTCCACAAAATCTGCTAAAGTTAGACGGTAACTCCTAAACCAACTCAGTCAACTAGATTCTTACATTGAACAAAGCAGTGCTTCAAGTTCCTCTTTTAGGGTAAGCCTATGAATTTTTTTCACCTGTTTAATCGCCCACCCACCAAGTCCTAGTGCTTTGACAAGCAACTGCACACTTTGAGGGATCACTTATGTTTCTATCACAGCAGGGTAAAGATGGAACCAGTTACAAGCCAATGTTTAATTTTTAGGTTTAGGACAGGATTCCTCAAATCTGGCACTGGAGGGCCACTACCCTGTAGAGCAGGGCTGGACAACTTCGGTCCTGGAGGGCCACTGTCCTGCAGAGTTTAGCTCAAACCCTACCCTGCCTGTAGCTTTCTAGTGGTCTTGAAGACATTAGCCGCATTTCCACTGTCGAGATAAAAGCGGGCGTGCTAGTGCGTACCAGGGTCAGTTGTGTTTCCACTGTCACTTCTAGGGCTTGATCGTGCCTTCTCGGGGCTTCCTCGGGGCCAACGGCGAGGGTTTTTTGGCCCGCCAAAAACCTTGGGCAAAAGTGGGCCAGCTCAGGCTTGAGGAGTGGTCATGAACAAAGGCGGAGTTTTTCCGCATCTGGAGAGCGTCAGCGCAGCATATTATTTCATATAGTTAACAGCTATAATACCAGCATTAGAGACTTTTAAAATAATTTTAGCTCAAAACTCACTTTCAGAGAGCAGGGAGTGTTTGAAATAACTTTGAGATCCAATGTGGATTATGATCACCATACAAGGCAGATATATTTATAAGCGATGCAGAAGACTATGCACGCTAGCCATTACCATAGTCAACATGGTAAATACGACCGCTTGAAGAAATCAGACAAATCATATAGGCTATCACAATCGTGCATTTATTTAGTAACATATTTTATCTATCAGTACAGTAAGTCTCGTCTCTACCTGACTTTATATCTGAAAATATTTCATAATCAGTTTTTGTTCAGGAGCTCCCTCAGCTACTCAGGTTGTATTTTTGATGGAAATTTTTTTAGAAATGATCATTCTTTCTAAATGTGATTTATACTGTGACTACAAATGAACAGAAACAGATGCGACTGAATAAGCAGGCTGTCGTCTTTTGTGAAATAACGGTACATACCACTTTGTTTCTGTGACAAATTTTCAATCCTGACAATTCACGATGATCAATGTATTATTATTTGTAAAACTGGTAAAACATCGATGCTTTTGGATTTAAATCTTTAAGTAAACAACAAAAAATGCAAACAAACGGTCGCTTTTACCATGTTCGTTTTGTGATCTCGCTAGTTCCAGTGATTTATTTCTGATTCATTTTCAGATAACTTCTCTTTGTTGGTGAAATGATAGGGTTGCGTGACGTTGTTCCAAAGATGCGTGTAAAGGGTGTGTTTTAGTGAAGCGCAGAGGAGCTTCTGGCCGGACGGTGGAAACGCAGCGTGATTTTGGGCTCGGTGCTACAGGTCTGAGGCTATTAGCCCCGCCTGGCCCGTTCAAAGCACTGGCTCGCACTGGCCCAGCAGTGGAAAAGCGCCTAATGAGTAGCTTGTTCAGGTGTGTTTGATTGGGTTTGGAGCTAAACTCTGCAGGACAGTGGCCCTCCAAGACCGAAGCTGCCCAGCCCTGATGTAGAATTTAGCTCCAAGCTTAATTGAAGACATTTAAGCAAGCTAATGAAGGCCTTATGAATTACAGGTAGTTTGATTAGGGTTTGAGCTAAACTGCAGGTCAGATTTGAGGAACCCTGAGTTAGAGGTTTGCCAACCCAAGTATGACCAATAGTAGTAATAAACAAGTCAACTAGTCAACTGTATCACACACATTAGAATAGACTCACTTGCAATGTGGCCCAGTAAATCTGTCAGGACAGAGGCAGGAACAGGTGTTGAAGCCACGCAAGCAGGTCCCACCATTAGCACACTTGTGACCGGCACATACGTCCACCTTCACCTCGCAGTTGGTGCCGGTGTAGCCACTCTCACACGTGCAGCTGTATGAAAGGTCCTGCACACTACAGTATCCGTGCTGACAGGGGTTGGAGGCGCAGGTGTTTGTATTCAGCTCACAGTGATCACCACCCCATCCAGGTAGACAGAAGCACTGGAAAAGGTTGAAGCGATCGTCACAGATTCCCCCATGCAGGCAGGGGTTGGGTTCACACACCACCTCACCAACACAGCCAGTTTGGACAGGTTCTTCCGATATCTTATTGAACTTCTCTTCTTGCGTACGTGGGAATCTCACCTCAGCAGGACCATAATAAGGAAGCACAATACCACCAATCTCAACATTACTCAGACAACCAATCAAATTCCAGCCAGAGTCTGCGCCAAGTCCTCCTAGAAGGATATCGACGCCCTCTCGGAGGAAGTCTAGATTTCCAGTCATAGAGTCAGATATAGTAGGCTCGTCCTTTTCATCAAGAGGGACCATGATCCACTGGGAGTTGTTAGCCCAAGGACTGGCCATTAACAGCTCTACTACATGCCACTCTCCATCAGCCACTGGTCTTGGGCTGTGCAAGGTTACCGGTGACAAAGATGACGAAGAAGAAGGTCCACTTAGAAGTTCAAGCACCAGAAAGCCATCTTGAATGGATACCGTAACAAAGTCGGACCCACTCTCTGCATGTAATAGTGCTGCATTGCATTTACGTGTTCGGATACTGAAAACGATGCTGGTTAGGTGGCGGGAGATCAGCCCATTCCCATGGTATACAAGAGTTGTGTTGTCTTGAAAAGTCACATTAGAAATGCCTACGTAAAATAAAGGCAGACAGTTTACGCAACATTTTGAGAATTAAGACTTATACGCAAAACAATCTTAGTTAAAATCTGCTAGATGCTTTCAGCAAGTCTATTTCCTGAGTCTAGTCTGCAATTAAATCTGGAAGTATATTAATCCAAAATACTTAATTTTATTTTAATCCTGTAACCGTTAATTTTGACGTAGTATTCAAACCAATATTGAATGATTTTTGACTACTGTGTTTTATACTTTCAATGTCAGATGTTCTAAAATACTCACATTCATAGCCCTGGTTGAGGGTCCGGCATGTTGCTTGTGGTGGGCAGGGGGTGAGTTCGCACCATCTCACCTCCTCACAGAGCTGCCCTGCTGTGCTAGGAGGGCAGCTGCATGTGAAGTCATCCCATAGAGAGAAGCAAATGCCACCATTCTGACAAGGGTTTTTCTGGAATGGAAATACAAAAATGACACATACAAAACTGTCAATTAAATGATCCACTGATTTAAAAAAATATGTTATTTATTTATTTTTATTAAAGATAGGAGATGGTTTAGAAGTAGTAAGATCAAGTGTTTGGAATTAGGAATAGGTTGTAGCTTGGAAAGCTTTTCCTCACTGGTTAAAACTGCAGTCAACACACCAATTTATACATGATCAACTATACAGTGTTGAATAGCAGCATAAATACTCAGGGACTTACATTAACTGGTTAATCATTTATTGGATTAGTGAATCAAATAAGATCAAAAAATGGATTAGTTTCTTGATTAACATGACCAAAGTCATGAATGTAAACATTCAGCTAGGCCAAGGAGGATAAAAGCCAACTGAGATAAGTAGGTACATGTCCATATATCTGGTGTAACCTAATCATTGTCCTGTTGCAGTTAAGAGCTCATGACACTTTGAGGGCTCATAAAACATTGTAACTTACAGAGCAAGAGTCATCACTGGTACAGCCTGTGGTAACATCAACCATGCGGTCAGGACTGTATGACATCACAGAAGCATCAAGTGGGAAAAATTCTAGCTTCCTCTCATTGAGCTGCAAGTCTTGTAAGCATCCTTTAAAATAACCACCAAAGGCAGATGTCTTGTGCCCATCAATCAATCCGCCAACATAGACCACATCCTCAAACTGAACGGAAACAGGTTGAACATCTGTTGCTTCGAATTCATGACCTGACTCCTGCAGAGTCATCATACCCTCCTTAATGGTGATGCCGACAAAATGAATCTCACCATCGTTAACCACACTTTTACCCATTAAAGTCTTCAAATTGTTGACTTGCACCATGAGTTTTCCCTTTTCCAGCCACATCTGCAAGTACTCCGTGGTGCTGTTGGCAAGCAGCACCATAAGACCAGACTCCTTCCGTGTACGCAAGAACATGGACAGATAGAGTGTGTCTGATTCCATTTGGTCGTTGATGGTGAAGACGGCATAGCTTGCGGAGTCTTCCTGGCCAAATCTAGCAGTAACGTACTCTGTATGAGAAAGAGAAGACATACAACTCTTAAAGAGTTTCTAGAACTTTTCTAGGTTTATTATTGCAATGTAAACCATCTCCCAAGGTCCTGTGATCTTCTACATTTATTCCAAGGCTATCAACATGTCTACAGTAGAAGCATCTAAGGCATATCTCTGTTGTGCTAAAATAGACAGGCCATTCACAACACCACAGTGGATATTTCCAGTGTAGACATGTTATATGGGAGGTCAGTCCCTGGTATTCTTACCCTCAGCACAGTTTTGACCCACATATGGTCGCGGACACGAGCACTGGTAACCTTGCCAAAGGTTAACACACTTTCCACGGTTCTCGCATGGACCAGAAAGGCATCGGTCATGATGGCTGCAGCCTTGCTTGACATTTACCACTGAGCTGCTCAACCAGTCCTCTGGTACCATCAGCTGTGAGTCCACAAACAAGTCCCTCATGCAGCCGATGAATGAGCCAGAACCCCCTCCCTCATCTGATCTTCCAACAAAGGTGCTTTGCAGGGCTGACTCCAGCTCAAGGGCACCGGTCTCCACTTGGGCTGCTGCACTACAGTTATCTCCATCCTGGCATGGCTCCAGTAGTTGTAGCAGCAGGGTACCCTCTCCAAGCACTGCCTCTACCGTGTGCCATTTGCCATCAGATACATCCTGAGGCAGTGTCAGAGTCCAGCTGGTTGCGTTTGGCTGAGGGTCACTCCTAAGATCAAGAAGCAGGTGTGTCTCCTGTAGCTTCAGGCTGAGTGTGACCCCTTCGCTGCCCCTCTGAAAGAGTACTGTGTTCTTCAGCACTGTGCGAAAGCTTAGCGTGATATTAAAGTATGTTTCCGCACCCAGCAGCGGGGTCTGCAGGTGCAGGAATCCTCCAATTCTCTCGAAGGAGAATACAGTGGGCGTCTGGCAGTAAGAGCCGGTGTAGCCCGGCTGACATATGCAACTGTAGCCATGTACACCTTCGCTCAGGAAGGGCATGCAGGCTGCCCCGTTCTGGCACTCATGACCCTCGCAACCCACCAGGGGCTCACTACAGTTTTGGCCACCATAGAGAATTTCGTCTTGGCTTTCAGACAGGCAGATGCACTTGTAGCTGCCCAGGAAGTCCTCACATGTGGCTCCATTATGACATGGGTTGGTGGTACAAGCAGTAGTATTTTGCTCGCACAAGACACCTGAAAGGGGAGAGCCCAGAGTGGAATTTAGTTCCTTACAAATAAACATTTAACAAAGATTGTTGCCCAAGAATGAACTTTTCTCACTGCAATTATAAAACAAGTTCTTATTGTTTTTTATAAGAGTTTGTCCTTAAGACTGTTTGCTGCATTTGTGCCAATTTAGCTCATGCCAGGGACAACATGGGCACGTTTTAGTCAATAATCCCTCAGGACAACAAATATGCAAAGCTGGTTGCATAACACTCATGCAATGACATGCCAGTTTGAGTGCCAATGGAGTTTTCTTATTGTTAAAAAAAAGTGCCTGAAATTTTCATTGAATGAGAATTGACTTACTGAATGAGTTTAAAATACCTGGAAAAAAACATTAAGGAGCTGTGAATAATTCATCACATGGAAACCGTGAACAAAAAACAGTTACACTGATGACCTAAAGTCATTGCAAGTTCATTGTAAGTTTAACCAGAAATAAAAGACATTTGGTTTTTAATCCCCCACCCCCAACACAACTTGTTGCTCCATTGAATTCTCACTGCAATGATCATACAACCAAAATTAAATCTTAAAAAAAGCAGTGAAAAATTACCTGAAATGAGCAACAGAACACTCCAAATCCAAACTACAAATTCCATGGTATTAGAAGTCTACCATTCAGCTGCCACACATCTGTTCAGTCACATTGCTTTTTGATGGGTCCATCTATAGCAAAGGCCATCCTAACAGACAGCCGTCAGTGTACAATCCTTCCTTCAAGAAAAACTGTAGACTGCAACATTAGGTCCCCATCAAAGCCAGCTCCCGGGTGATTAGCTTAATGCAACCTGAGCATCTTACAATGGCGAAGACCAATTATAGCCTCCGCCTCTGACTCAAGTCCTGAGCTGGTAACCTGACGTTCAGAGAAACAGACACTTCTGTATAATCTAAAAATTAAAAATCATTTTGCAGTTATATTTTTATTCGATTAGTTTGGGAACCAGTACAGTGAGTTTGTGCTGAAAGATGTGTTGTATGATGCATGATTTGTTTTTTAATTTTTGCCAAGAATTTAACCAGGCATTAAAAACAGTTAGGATTTATTGATTCTTTGACTCAGTTGTCCATTGGTTATTGATTTTTAAAGACTTTAGTGCCTTTATAGTGATATGTTGATCTTCTTTAGACAGTCCTGAATTGTTAACCCTTTCCTTATTCACAAACGGGTGTATAAAAGAAAATGAGCTGAGATACATGAGTGGCACTAACACAAACCTCTGACGTTTATCTTGATCCTAAATTTAAAGAGTTTCATATTTGGTAAATAAAAGTGTAAAACAAAAATATTAATGGATATTAATATTAATTAATGGATAAATTAATTAATGGATACCTGAAAATCCTGGTGGGCACTTGCAGATGAAGCCAGAAGCATGCCTGGGGTTGTATCGAGTAGGAAGCAGGGACTCTGTGCCATAAAGTGTCTTCCAAGAGAGCTCAATGCAAGTGCCTTCATTCACACAGGGACTGCTATCACACTCACCGACGTCTGTTTCACAGTTACGACCCTCAAACCCTGGTACACAGATATGAGAGACAACTTAATGAAGTTTAGTTTCCTAGTTTGCCTAGATTATTTAAAGACTTTACCGTGATTTCTAAAATAAACAAATGAATATCACATCTACATTATAGATAAATACATCTACCAATCATGTGCATAACCCTTTTTGTTTATAAAAAAATAAGTACAGAGTCACCATATTTCATTCTAAATTCAATCTATTAATTTCATTATATACACAAATAAGCTCTATATAAGTCACCTGGCCAGCAACTGCAAGTGTAGTTCCCATTTTCATCCTCACAGAGAGCGCCATTGAGGCAGGGTTGAGACCAGCAGGGAGGCGGTGGGATCTCACAGTGAACTCCAGTAAAGTTAGTTTGTGAGCAGTCACAGAGGTAGCTACAAGATTATTTCAAAATAAATATGCGTATGTTATTTCATTTCGGGTATACTCGTTTTGAGTAAGTTCACAGAATGATTCAGCAGTTTCTATTTTTAGACAGCAGAATAGTGCATGTTGTTTACACCTATTTTCTGTGTTGTTTTGTCAATTGCATATTGTTTATAATTTCATTTACAAATACAATATTTTAACCCCCCAAAATATTATTGGATAATTTATTTATACTACACTTACTAATATTTAAAACACAATTATTAAAATAGAATTATTTACTATTATACTTATAATTATTAAATAAGTAAAATGAAAGTAAGTTGAAATTTTAGGATAGATTTAATGAAAAGCATCAGTTATTTCCTAACATGGAAATTTATTGTACCTGTTTATTCCATCCACACACAGAGCTCCATTTCGGCATGGCTGGTCAGTGCATTCATCGATGTTCGTTTCACAGCGCTCCCCCTGGAAGCCCACCAGGCAGGTACAAGAGAAGCCATTGATGTGGTCATGGCAACTGCCGCCGTGGAGACAAGGCTGTGATTGACACTCGTCAATCTGAACCTCACAGCTGCTACCTGGAACATCAGAGACAGTGGTGTTGAGTGCAAAGATGCCAATCCGCTTTTTGTCGAGATCTCTGCATGGCTTATTACACATGCCATCTGGACAGGCCTCATCCTGGATCAAACAGACTGTAACTGGAAGCTTCCAGTCAGTCTTTAGGGTTATTGATATGCTGCCCACAGCTTTTCCTTCAGATCAAGCGATTCACTTGATCAAAAATGCTGCAGATTTGAATCATGAATTTTCACATCATGTATGTTTTAAGAGACTGGGGCTTGTTGTCACAGAAGGAAGTTGTCAAAAGTTCAATTAAACAATGCTTTATTTTTCTTGCAGTCGGTTTCAAACACCTAGTTCAAAAACCTATTTTTTTTGTGAATTCTGTTCTCCAAACTAAAACTCTAATAATTATTTAGGGTAACGCTTGATTTTAACGTGACAGTCCCACTTTACATGTATGTACTATAGAAATAACAGTAAATTATGCATAATTACAAGCAACTAAACCTAAACTAAACCCTAACAGTAAGCACAGTTGACGGCAGCCATTAACTTCCATAATATTTTTCCATACTATGGAAGTCAATGGCTACCATCAACTGTTTGATTACCCACATTCTTCAAAATATCTTCTTTTGTGTTCAGCAGAAGAAAGAAATTCATACAGGTTTCCATTGTGACAACATACCCCAGTACATGTGTGCAATAAACTATATTTTTTTCCTGGAAAATAAAGATGAGTCGAAAAATGTTTGGTAGCCTTTTAGTAAAAACTTTAAGGTATGTGTCTAAACAGAAACTGACTTAACAAATAAACCCACCCTGAGAAATATTCACTAGGGTAGCAAACTAACCCCACTCTTCCTTATGTCATCAAAGAAAAATATTTATCTTTATCTAATAGATATATATATATGTGTGTGTTTGGCTCAGTGTTATTTTTTTTTTTTTTTTTTTGATTACTGATAAACTAATGTAGTTTGATTTGTATTTGTTTTCTATTTTTATTTTAGTTAAAGTTGGAATAATGTTTGTCATTTTATTAGTTTTTTAAATGATGTCTGTATAGGTTTTTTATTAAGTTTTACTTTTATTTCATTTGAGTTATGAAAATGAAATATATATTATTTCATTTCCATTTAGTTTGTTGAAGTACTAAAGTACTTCAACAAACTAAATGGAAATGAAATAATATATATATTGAATTTATAAATGTATATACATGTATGTGTGTGTGGTTGTACATACACATGTAGTTATTTTTTGGTGTTTGGCTTAGTGTTATGTTAGAATCATTATTATACTCATACCATTTGTTCTTTAATTATCTTTAATAGTTTTTAGCTTTATTTTTTGTTTTCATGTAAATTTTAGGTTTTGACATTTTGTTGTATGCATTAGCTTTTAGTTTTGGATCTGTTTTAGTTGTTTTAATACTTAAGTCTCTTTGGATAAAAGTGTCTGCTAAATGAATGAATGAATATATATAGTAGAACATATTACAGGAAAATAAGTTAACTTGATAACTTCTCTAATAAGAGATCTTTGCATGTTTAAAAGCAAATGTCAACAGTCTTCCATGAAAGAATGTTAGGATGTTCTCCAGGGTTGCACTTCACACTGCAATACCATCATTTAGCCACAAGATAGCAGTGGCTGAATTTGGCACTACTTGAGACATTACACATGTAGTCTAACAGGTGAGTTGCACATGGCAACAGTGCATCAGACCCTCCCTCCCTTCACTTACCCGTGTATCCAGGCCTGCAGAGACAGATGTAGTGCCCGATCTTGTCCAGACAGGTGGCTCCGTTCCTGCAGGGCCGCGACACGCATTCATTCACCTCGATCTCACAGTGTTTACCCTGGAATCCCGGCACGCAGAAGCAGGTGGGACCGTCCCTTCTGCTGCGGCAGATGGCGCGGTTGCGGCAGGGGCTGGGGGAGCAATGGTCCACCTTTTTCTCGCAAGAACTCCCGGTGTAGCCCTCTTGACAGATGCATGCGTACCCCGGGCTCCTGTCTTGCACCGCCAGACATTGGGCACTGTCCCTGCACAGCCCCTGAGCGCAGAGCTGGGCGCTGGAATGACAGTCCTGCCCCAACAAGCCAGGCTCACAATGGCAAACTAGTTCCCCCGGGTGGGCTCCGGTGGGCTGACACGTCGCATTGCCCTGGCAGATGGACAGTTGGCAGAGTGCACTGGAAGAATTGCAACGCGTGCTGGGCAGGACTGGCACAGGCAGCTGACACTGGCACAGAAAGTCAGACGGGGCTTCCCTGCACTCTGCCCTGTTTTGGCAAGGCTTGTCCAGGCAGAGCGTTGAGGTCTGGAGATGTGTTAAACCTACAAGGATTTACCAAAAAAAAAAAAAACTTATACATGTGCTGCAAATTTTCCCTGCTTCCCTAATGTACCTGGGACAAAATGCAGTAACAGTTACAGCGGCTTCGGAAAACTTGCCTGATGCTGACGGTGTGAAACTTCCCCTTTTCCCCTTAAAAGTTTGCTACCATAAGTATCCACCTTATTTTGCAATGTGGAAGTAAGCTATTTTCTGTGAATGTACGAGATTTCTAATTCATTAGGCGATATAGGTAAATAACAAAATTTTAGTACTACAAACCAGGGGGTTTATGATTGACAATAAATTAAGATAATATGATGACAAAAAAGGTACAAAAAGCTGTCGCTGGGGTGGTACCCTTTCAGAAGTTACTAATATGTACCATTAGGTAGTCTACTAATGTGCATCCTGTAGGGGCAAATATGGCACAAATCATGATGTTCATGTTTATAACATCCTAACATCTTCAAGCCTTATAGTTGCATTTAGCAGATTGGAGCTGGCCAATAATATAGTTTACATTTTGCGATGATCCAAGCAATCAAGCCGTTCAGATATGCTGTATAATATTTATTCCTCGACACGAGTATACTGTATGTCTGTGGAACTGAACATAACTTTGCATAAATAGCTGTGTGATAATATATTAAGAGATGGTCAATAAGATTATTACATTTTGTGACAAAAAAAGGCATTTCAGATTTGCTGTATAGTAACTTTGCTAGAGAGTAATATATTGTTTTTTATCCTTAATGTAAATGTATAGCCTTTCAACCTATACTTTATTTGATTGTACATACAAACAAAGGGATCCTGTGTGTAGGGACAGAAATTACACACTTCCCCTTTAATTTTCCCTAGTGAAAGTATAATGAAGTATATTTATTTATTTTTATCAATTAATATGATAAAGAGTTGTACGGAGTCGTGTGATACTGATATAGAAGGCCAAAACGTCAGGATTTCATGTAGCGTAGCATGCTCGCTAACAGTCACATGGTCAATTAGCAAAACACAGGCGAAAACTTATGCACTCTCAAATTAAATGTAGTCCAATACTGCATGTATCAGTTTATGTCTCACAGCTTTTTTATGCTACAACATGTATTTATGTTCCTAGCACATCATTCTCTCAGATTAGCTCATAGTTAACAAGTAATCTATTGCTTTCACATAGAGCAACAACAAGGTAATTTATTATTATATGAATTCATTCTTGTCTTTAAGTGGCTGTTTTTGATTGAGGTGTCACTCTTTAAACCATGACGCTTAAGATTTCAGGAAGCTAGTACCGTAGTTGCATACATTGTGTCTCACTGCCCTTGTATAATGCCCTTCAAACAGATAACATGGCCAACAAGCATTGGAACAAAAGACCAATAAGCATTAGATGAATCATCTAATGAGCCAACTGGACTTCAGAGCCAATCAAACATCGGGTGATAGAGCCTTGGGCCTTCGTTGTACTTGACCCATCCTAAGATAGTGTGATGGTCATTCTGTCATGGTGTCACTGGAGGATTTGAGAAGATATTTGTCCATTTCATTCCTTAAATTTATTGAAATTTGAATTTATAGAAAGGATAGCCCCTTGAGATCTGACATCTCATTTTCAAGGGGGTCCAAAAAACAAAATATTACAACATAAACAAAACAACCATACAAAACATGTACACAACACATACACAAACTAGAAGACATGCTCAACCAATCCCCCACACCCACAGCAGGATTACTAAACAATCAATGTCATACATAAACAAAATCAACATAAGAAAACTTACAAGCATACACAAGTTGATTTAAGATAAGAAAATGAAAATGACCTAAAGCAATAAAGGGAAGTAACAGATCTCAAAGATTGGGGAAGATTATTCCAATCAGAAGGAGCTTTATATTGAAAAGACCTACGTCCGGCTTCACTAAAAATTCTGTGAACAAAAAAGAAAGGAAATTGCAAATGTTTAAGTGAATAAGAAGATCTGTATGCAATCAAATTCTGTTTCAGGTACAAAGGACAATCATAATAAACACACTTAAAAATAAACAAAAACCAATGAAATTGTCTCCTTGATTTAGGGTGTAACCAATTAAGCATTTCATACATATGACAGTGATGAGTACGATACGGACACCTTAAGATAAATCTACACAGAGAGTTGTAAACCACATTAAGAGGCTTCAATTAAGTATCAGATGTATTTTGATAAACTATATCGGCATAATCAATAAGAGGTAATATAACCTGAGAAATAATTATTTTCCTAACTTGACATGTAAAACAATTAATTGAACAATAAAGTACACGCAAACAACCATATGTTCTGTTAACAATAAAATCAATACGAGGCTTGAAAGTAAGTTCAGGGTCAATCCAAAGACCAAGATATTTTAATGAATCAACAGCCTCAAGAGATAAACCATCATCAAAAGTAATACTCAAATCAAAAGAAAAAACATAACATACAGCAAGACTTCTTCTTATTCAACATAAGCATATTATTGTGAAACCATTTTTGAACCAAATTAAAATCAGAGTGTAAAGAGTTCTGGATTTGCAATATCAGAATTAGCAGTGTAAATAACAGTGTCATCAGCATAGAGATGTACAGAGCAATTTAAACATATTTGAGATAAATCATTAATAAAAATAGAAAAAAGTAGTGGACCCAGAGTAGAACCTTGAGGAACACCTTTTTCAACAATCGAGTAATCAGACTGAAAACCTTGGTATACAACATACTGACGCCTGTTAAGCAAGTAAGCATTAAACCAAAGAAGAGCATTCCTAGTTAAACCAATCATTACCTTCTTCTCGATAAAACAATTTATCGAGAAGAAGGCAATGATTGACCATATCAAAAACCTTTGAAAGATCGATGGAAATGGCACTAGTAGCTTGGCCTTTATCAAAGGATGAGAACACATCATTTGTGCATTTTAAAAGGGCAGTAGTAGTGGAAAAGTTGGGTCTAAAACCCGATTGAAATGGTGAAAGAATGTTTAGAGAACTAATATAAAGAGATAATTGATTAAAGATAAGTTTCTCAAAAATTTTGGTAATAGAACAAATAATATAAATAGAGCGATAGTTATTCACATCAGATGAGTCTCCACCTTTGAACAGAGGGATAACCCTTGCACATTTCCATATAGAGGGAACAGAACAAGTTGACAAAAGCAGATTAAATAAATCAGCAAGAGGATACATTAATACATGAGCAGCAGATATAACAAATTTAGCTTCCAAGCCATCAGGACCAGCACTACTGTTAGCTTTTAGATCATATATAGCACAGTAGACATCAACAGGCATAATTTTCTTAAAGGAGAATGAACCAGTATAAGTAGTGGGGTTTGACAAGTAATACTATGCAAATCAAAACACTGAGAACCACAGATAGAGGAAAAATACTGATTGAAGGCTTGTGAAATAAGTGAGGGATCAGAAATAGAATCATTATTCAATTTAATATTTTTTGATGAGCATTTAATAGGTTTGTTAAAAAAAGTTTATTCAACTGATTTTTTCAAAACTGTTTGGGATTATGAAAATCCTGAGAAAGACGTTCTTTAAAATAATTTGCTTTAGCATTCCTAGTTTTTGCCTTACACAGATTCTTCAAACATCTGTAGTTTTCCCAATCAGAGGAGTCCCTACATCATTGTCATTCACAATAATCATTGTATTCACACTGAACTGTTGCAAACAGAGATTCAGTTTTTACACCTACTATAGAAGAAATCTGATAATATTGAAACATGTCATGAGGCCATGTTGGAATCATGTTGTGATCTTGTGCTTTATTGTATATATTTATAATTGTGAATAGGAGCTTTGAACACCCATAATCAGATCATGGGGTTTATGTGACTGCACAGGATTAACCTGTTAGTCCCATCTAGTGAGAATAGTAATGGTTGCCAGACCCCTTTAAGAGCAGAGCAGAGCAATGCTTACTGTATATTAAAAGAGAAGCCAAAGCCAGACCAAGTACTTTAACTTGATGCAATCAATTCATTCACTTTCATTGTAAAACTACCATCTCAAAATGGGGTCTTTGAAAAAACTTGTGCAGCCTTAAAAGTGTATCCTTTTTACAGTATATTTTAGTGTGTATTTCAACATACGTACTCTGTAAAAATGACCGTGATTTTAACGGTAAAAAAATGTGAAAATGCTACAGTAAAAACCTGTTAAATGGTTAACGGTAAGTTCCCCTAATATATACGGTGAAAAACTGTAATAGACATTTCAGACAATTTTACGGTGAAATACCATTTTTGGAAGTGAAAACCGTAAATTGACGTTCCCAGAATTCCCTGCGTTGCATTTCAAATTGCATGTTTTTTCTTTGAAATGACTATGTTTCTTCTTAGTTTTTTCCTTATCAGTTATGTTTATTAGGGTTGTATGTTACATCTAATGTTGTTCAATTAATGTTTATTGCATATTTCAGTTTAATGAGTCTCACCATGATGGTGTTTAGTGTTTGTGTGAATGACACTGTGTACCTTCTATATGTGACTTTCTCATCACCACCTGCATTTGGTGGTTATCAGTGTATTTCAAAGGTACAAAACAGATTTCAGTACTTCAATAGGTTGGTATATTAACATTATATCAGTAAATGAAATTACAGTATTTAACTGTAAATTTAAGTTAAAACCGTAAAACCTAAAATGTTGCTACCGTATTTTTTACGGTAGAATTCCGGCAACCACAGCTGCCGGTTTATTACCGTACATTTTACGGAATTTTTTTTTACAGTGTATAGACAGCATCTTTGTGGTGCCGCATGAAGACGAACAAGCCTATTATAATCAGTAACGCTGTCTACACTGGATGTGGCATGGCGCGACGTGACATGACAAATCCACAACAGTAAACAGATGCCTCGTTCTATTTATGACGTACAATTTGCAACCATTGATCTATACATAATTATATACAATTATAGATCAGTATTTGCAACGTTCGCTTGTTGGCGCGGTATAGACACGATGTTACAATCGTTTGCAAACTCGGATTCAGATCTGCCTCCATCCAATCAATAAACAGTGGCTTTAACCAAATCCATGGACTACTTTTTTTTTTTTTTGATAATTTGTTATGTTCAGATATATGTCACTGTACCAAAAAAAATATCTGTCACTACTTACGTTATATTGCAACTTTAAGATAATTAGGTTAACTACACTGCGGTTGCAAAAGATAAACCTAAACCGATTGTGCCCACAAATTCTTTCAAATGTCTTACCATTTATGAGAAAGTATTTAAAATAATAATAAAAAAAAAAAATGCCACACTTCAACTTCAGTGTCAGTTTATGTGTATACCTGACTGGTCACACCTACACACCGCAGGGCCTGCTGCTTTAGATAAAGCACATATATAAAAGCCTCCTTCCTGCATTCAGCTGGTCATTCTCTGAAATGCCAGAGGAAACAATGCCCTGTTATCTATCCAAAAAATGGCTTAACCTCTGTGACAGCCCTATTCACGGCGCTCACAGTGCAAGGACGTTTGCAAACTTTGGAGTCTCAACAATGCATCAAATTATGTCCCCACAGCAACCAATTCCACACTTCCAGCTTTCTTTTAGCAAGGGTTGCTATGGTTACCGGCAATAGACATAAGTCAGTCATTTAGGGGGTGTCTAGAAACCCCATTCAAACCCTGCAGTCTGCAATGTCTTTTTATTACAGACTGTGCATTGAGACAAAGGCTAATAGCGCAAACAATCATGAGCGCAATTTGGCAATGTTGTTATCAGGACTGCCTCTCATTCACATTCAGGGGCCGTAGAGAGGAAATCCTTCTAGATATTTGCTGATATGTAGGTTTATAGCATCCAAAAGTATCAAATGCTATGTAGTCAACGACTTTTGAGTGCGTTAAACACTGAATTTCTTTTACTTTCAAATCAAATGTCTATGTTTGAACTTGTTCACCAGTTGAGACCCAAATTGTCTATTTTGAGGGATTTCGGTGATCAGCTTATAGGAAGTCTAGACCAGTGCTCAGCATGAGCCCACACTCATCCCAAAAACACGAGGATGTCAAACCATATGTTCATATAAACAACACTGTAATTCTACTGTCTCAAACTCAAATGCTATACTATGGTAAAAATGCACACATTTAAATGCCATTTTCGCTCGTGATGAAAGCAAACCCCAATCCTTTTAAATCTGCCTAGTGTCTAGAAAATGAAAAGCGCAGCTCTGTTTCTAAGTGTCTTTGATGCAAAGCCTTTTATGTTCTTAAGTGCCACTGCGGCTGATGCGTTCAGGGTTACGATACCCCTGACCACACTCATGCGGAGCTGTTTCAAAGCAAAAGGGAATAATATCAAGCTATCGGATAGGCTTTTCCATCCATAAAAGAAGAACATTTGCATTTAGTAAATATACACACACACACAAAAGTATAAACCATCATGAAGTGTTTGGAAGATTTTTTACATTTCTTTTTAAAATCACCTGAATGAACACTAGTGTGTATTAGTTGCAGGTCAATATGAATTCTACTAAAACAACCAAAAACATGATAATGTGTAAATCTCTGCTCTTTGACACTAGAACACTATTCAACAAGTAAACTAACAATTACGTCATTACTGCGTAAAGCAACAGGTTGGACTACTTACTTTCTGTCCACTGTAGAAGAAGAAACAAGACACATGCGACTAATCTGAGCCACATTGAACCCAAAACCGTAAGATCCATATCCATACTTGGATGTCATTGTGATAGTGGGCAAGCTGGCATGATCACGGTGTGTTACTCAAGCATCCTCCAGTGTGTCTGTCTGTTTGTGGCTCTCTGCTCTCATTCACAATGCGCACCAATGAGGTGCAACTCTATGTATCCTCAATACAAAGAGGCCTCTGGGGATTGGTGAAGACTTGAACAGAGAGGGGCCATCAAGCTTGCTGTCTGAATAATAATTAGCAGCGGATGATAACATTGGATATTAAATAAGGAACAGCAGACAAAATGCTGCTACGCAGTACTTTTCATCCTCTTGCAATCATGGCCTTCCATCCTCTCCGGTCTAATGAATTCTCTCAAAAAGCTCATAAGGTTAATTTAATGCAAAACAGACCATGCCATCTGCCAGGATTCATGGGTAAGAATGTGCAATGCCTTCCGGTTAATTTAGTTTAATTTAAGTTTAGTTTTTTCTGTGGTTTGTAATAATTCTCCACACAATTCTCTATTATTTTGTTTGTGTATTCTTTTCCCCCCTCAATTTGTCTGCTTTTTAAAAAAAAAAAAATAAAAAAAAAATGATGAGGACTAAAATACAAATAAATTTCATTAAAGAGAAAAAATATAGATAATTTCTTTTTGTCAATTTTGGACTATTATGAAAAGCAGAACAAAAATAAGAAAATGATAAATAGGCAAGTCCTATATTATTGTTATTATTATTAATAATAATAATAATTATTATTAAAAATAATTTTGCAATTCTATATGGTCTACTTGTAAATAAATATAGTAACATACATACAAGCATATACATTATAAGATGTGAATATAAGAAATCATAATTTCCTAAATAATAATAATAATTATAGGCAATTACTATAATAATAATAATAATTTAAAAATCACATTGAGTTATACATTTCAGAACTATTAAAAAGTATATAACAGCCAACATAGACAAGCATTGGCATAAGATAGCTAATTTTTGTATATTAAACCCCTCAAAACAAACGCTAATTCTATCACTTTCTTTTCTTATTCGCCGCTAAAAAAAATCACATCGCTATACCTAAGGAATACGTCAACAGACCTAACTGTAACGCTAATAGCTATTGCAAACACAGGTATGTATACATATCTATGTTGCAAATAAGTCTATTCTCGTGAAATTGTTTTGTTTTGAGGATCTTATTTCGTAAACGTGTGCTGTAACGCACAAAATAACGTTACGCAGGCTGGCGTCTTTATATTACATACATGCAACAACTGGCCAGCCAAACCCTGAACAGCATTTCAACGTGCATGAAGCAGCTTTCTGCATTGTGGGCGTGTCTACAGATTTTTAAATGAATCCTAGAACTTTGATTGGTTCGAGTTTGCTTTTCTTTCCAGTGATTGGACAATTCTAAAAGCTGGAACGAGCTGATTGGCCGCCTGGTCTATACCCAAATTCAAACGTTCGACAACGCATTCTGGTTTTAAACGGTATTGTAGCTCAGCATCACTGACGCATGGATGTACTGAATCGTCGTTCATTTAGATGAGTTATAAACATGTCGTTTAAAATCGCGAAAGCGGAATGTTTGGACTTTAGTCCAACATTTGATTCTCATTGTAGTCGCGACAAACCCGGCAAGGAAAACAACACTTTAATTCCTGTGCTGAGTTTGCTTCAGTTCTCTAGGGCTCCTTTCGTGTCATTTGGGACGATCAAGTTGGGATCATCAAAATCTTTGCCTTTACGAATCGAAAATCCCACCGAGGATGCAACAACGACAGTCATTGTGGATAAAATTGCAGCATCCAAAGGCTTTTCGGTTGATCAGACGTCTTTTACAATACAAGTAAGAGTAAACAAGAAGCTATGGGTCCTAGTGAGCTTTCCAGCTAAACAAAGCAAAGAAAATCTGTAAATGTGGTTAAAACAAGTTTTGTGCATATTGCATTTATGTTAAATCAAAATGACTATGGGAATGGGACATGCTTATGTATACATTGAATAGGGTTTATTCAGATTACAGAATTTACACATGCACGAAGCTATTTTGCAATATGTAGAGAAATAACTCACCAAGAAATGAAAATTGTTATTAATTCACCCATATCTGTTTAAATTTGATTTATTCTGTGGAACACATAGGAGATGTTTGGGAGTGTTGTTTAAGGCTAGTGTTGTTCACATGACAAGTTGTCAAGCTCCAAAACTCAAGAACAGTATCTTAACTATACTCTATATGACTCAGTCACATTAATATGAGTCTTCTGAAACGATATGATTATTTTTTTTGTCTTAAATTTCATTATTATTTAATAAAAGTCATTATTCACTGAAATCCCCTTCAGCATCGCTTTGTGCATACATACTTTTTTACTTTACTATACTTTTACTTTGTCATTTAGCAGAAATTAAATATGAGCATATTCAAAATTAGTGCCTTGTTATTCATTACAAAACACATGAGAATCAACTAAATTGGGCGTTGTAGTTGTCAAACTAGATGTGACACATCTTGAAACACTATATTTGAGTATATGACTATGGAAGCATGTGTGTAGCAAAATGCAGTTTGCAATGTAATATGCAAAATGGCAATGCAATATGTAAAATGGCAATGTATTTCTGTATTTAAATTTACATTTTCCCATACCATATGTGCAACATTTAGTGCAAAATGAAAATTCATTTATATAATTTAAATTTGCCATTTTCTACACTAGTTTTAATATGTAAATTAAAAACATATTTAAAGCTTTATAAGAAAATATATTACCCAAATTGATTAGATATGTTTAACATGTCCAAGCAAAAACTGCAGCAAAATTATCATTTAAATGCTGTTTTTCCTAAATGCATTTAGACTTGGGGGTAGGACACTTGGGATTGCATTTTCATCGTGATACCGCGTGATAATTGTAGCAAAATGCAATGAGAGTTTCAAAATGCATTCTGAGCCAAAGGTGCAACAAAAGGGTTGCAAAATGGTGATTTAAATGTCTTTTATTTTTCTTAAATGCATTGACACTTACATATATGACGTTTCAATTGCATTTTCATTAAATACCCCGCGATGAATATAGTTTAAGTCATTGTGGATTTGAAAATGCATTCCGAGCCGAGTACGCCCCCTAGCTGTCAATCGTCACATCAAGGCGGGGCTCGGCAACAGGATGCACGATAGATCAATATTCACCATTAACCATATTTTATATTTTATTGACCAAAATATAACTGTATAATGTGCATGAGTTGAATGGGCTTCTTCTATGCTGCTTTTTTGTCATTTTTGGAGCTTAACAGCTGAGACAGTCCCTATTCACTTTTATTATATACAAAAGAGCTGCATGAACATTCTGCTAATTATCTCATTTTGAGATGCACTGAAGAAAGTAAGTCATAAGTTTGGAACGGCTTGAGGGAAAGTTACTTAAAAGTGCATTCTCTATTTTTTAGCCTGAAGACAGCATTATTTTAACTGTCACTTGGACACCAGTGGAAGAAGGTGGAGTTCGAGAACTCCTCAGCTTTGTAGCAAATGGAATTGTCAAACATCAGGCGATTTTGCTTGGGAAAGCTGAGGCGACAAAGAAGAAAAAGGTAATCTCTCTCTCTGTATGTTTTATTTTTAAAATTTACACAGAGAATGTGTGTTTTAGTATAATGTTCTTGTTTGCAGAAGACCTTATGGGATTCGATTAAATCCAAGAAGGGTGTCCCAGCACCCTTAAAAGAGAAGAAAGTGTCTTCAATGCCGATAAAGGCTGCAAATAAGACATTTCATGTCTCTCGTCAGTCGCAATACAAAAAAGATAGAACGTCCAACCCGTTGTCGGCATTAAATCAGGAACGGTCTGCCTATGGCTCCAGTGCCATTAGAACGAATGCACCATCCTCCACTCCTGAGATGTCAAAGCCTGCTTTTGTAACGGAAAAGTTTGATGAGGTGCACTTGCAAAAGAACTCGCCAGTGGTTGTTTTAGTACCAGCAGTGAAATTGTTGGATACACCTGCTAACAAGGATGTGCCTTTTTCACGTAAAGCAGAGTGCAAAGAAATCACAAGGGTTTTAAATAAAACGGTCTCTCCTGCCAGCACCCCAGAGAGGTTTGGAAATCCATTGTGCTTTCAGAGTCCACTTCCCGTGATTGGACAATTTGCACGAGATCAAAGTCGAGAGCCAGAGAAACCATCTCTGTCTGTAAAAGATGCTCTGGATGTTATAGGATCAGATCTGTCGCATACAGTGAGTCCGCCTAATGCTTGCTCAAGCTTTGATTTTTCTGATTCTCTTGAGTCTGAAAAACCAGATCCAGAAACATCATTTAGAGCACCTGCAGTCATTTCACCTCCAGTTGAAGTCGCTCACCCAAGGTTGACTTTCTGTGTGAAACCCAACAAAGTCATAGGCGTTGAATCAAATCATGATGCATTTAGACTCAAGGCGTTACCTTTTAGCACCGCCACAGTGACCAAGATGAATAAAGTGGATGATGACCTTGTTCCTGATGGTCCCAAGAAGTTTCCTGTGAATTCTATCACAGTGACCAAAGTCAAAGCAGAAGTATCTGTTGAAAGTCCAGGCTTGCGTAAGAAGAAAACCTCCAGACGCAGGCTTTTGGAGAAGACCTTGGAGCTTTCAGAAGCTAGTAATGCTGAATCCAACACAAGTTCTCCTGACAGTATCTCCGCTTTACCTGTCATCAGCTCAGATTCAAGTCCAGATGTGGAACTAGAGTCCAAATTTTCAGAAACTTCAATGAAGGTTACAAAAGAGAAGCCAACTTCAAAGTTATCTCCTCCTGAACAGCTTTTGTCCTCTTTATCTCCCATACGGCCTCAAGTTTTGCCCTCTGTTAGTAGCAGTCCGTCAAGTGGTCTGGGGTTGGTGGCTGGTAATGTCTCTGACAAAGTGCAACCAGGTCTTTATCAGGACCAGTTTCCTGTACAAAGCAGGACATCTGTGCAGAGTAAAAAGAGAAAAAGTGATGAGTTTTTGAGAGGTCACTCAGAAGACAAGTCAAACGTCCAAGCAAAAAAGTGCGCGACAGAGAGACCAAGCCATGAAAGAGCGTTCACTTCAAGGTCCACATCTGGACAGCAACGAAAAGCTATAGGTAAGTCAAGTGTACTCATTGTGCATGTCATACTAAAAATCTAGTATGCATTGTCAAATTCACTCTGGTATACATTATTTGAGATATTTGGACATTGTACGAGTTGAGTACTTTTTATTTTTTCCTATTTTTTTTTTCTTAAAGCTCCACCAAGCTCAAGAAAATTCACAAAACCTCCACCAAAGAAATCCTCTCCAAAAACAACTCAGAAAGGTAAGAATACATTGTGTTCCTCCTTTTTAGAATGGCATGTCTTAAAATTAACTTTGAATAACATGTCCTACAAGTTTAGTATGACCAAGGATACCATTTTAAATGTATTTCACTGATATAGATGGCCGGTCTGTGAAGTCACTGAGCAGCTCAAGTCGAAAGCCTGCAAGGATAGTGGCTGTGGCGCAGGCCAAACTGACCTTTATAAAGCCGACACACACTGGTATGTTTCTACAGCTACTTTCTCGTAATTTTTTGTTGGATTTTAAATGGCATAATCGCTTATGTTGTACAATCCTGACAGCCATACCAAGGCATCCACTGCCATTTGCTGCAAAGAACATGTTTTATGATGAGCGATGGATTGAGAAGCAGGAGAGGGGCTTCACCTGGTGGGTGAATTATGTTCTCACTCCTGATGACTTCAAAGTTGCTACTGAAGTTACCAAAGGTGGGTGCTTTTGTTTTTGTTCATATACTTTGATTTTGAATCTTTTGCTTTTTAAGTCATTTCAGCAGCAGTCTTGTAACATCTTTATTCCTTTTATTGCGTCTTCTTAGTGAATGCCTTATCATTAACTATGGGGAACGACAAATTCAACATACCCAAAGCACCAACAAAAGAAGAGATGTCTTTTAGAACCTACACAGCCCGTCAACGGCTAAACCGGCTTCGGCGAGCAGCTTGCAAGCTTTTTACATCAGACACCATGGTAAAGGCCATCCAGAGACTGGAGCTGGAAGTAGAAGCCAAGAGGCTCCTTGTGCGAAAGGACAGACATCTCTGGAAGGACATAGGTATGACATGCAAAACGATGTATGTTTTGTTAGTGTGAATTATGCTTGAATGACATGGGAAATCTCTTTACACAACTAATTGTTTGTTGTAATGTTTTTGAAGAGTTTCTTAAAGGAACACTCCACTTTTTTTGAAAATAGGCTCATTTTACAACTCCCCTAGAGTTAAACAGTTGAGTTTTACCGTTTTTGAATCCATTCAGGCGATCTCCGGGTCTGGCGGTAGCACTTTTAGCTTAGCTTAGCATAGTTCATTGAATCGGATTAGACCATTAGCGTCTCGCTCAAAAATGACCAAAGAGTTTCGATAATTTTCCTATTTAAAGCTTGACTCTTCTGTAGTTACATCGTGTACTAAGACCGACGGAAAATGAAAAGTAGCGATTTTTTTAGGCCGATATGGTTAGGAACTATACTCTCTTTCTGGCGTAATTATCAAGGAACTTTGCTGCCGTACCATGGATGCAGCAGGCGCAATGATATTACGCAGTGCCTGAAAGTAGTCCCCAGCTATATCATAACTAGTTACCTAGCTGGGGACTACTTTCAGGCGCTGCGTAATATCATTGTGCCTTTAGATTCCTTTAAGCTCAGTAAGGCTGTATTTATTTTATCAAAATACAGTAAAACAGTAATTTTGTGGAATAGTATTATAATTTAAATATTTTTACTTTAATATATTTTAAAATGTAATTTATTCCGTGATGCAAAGCTGAATTTTCAGCATCATTACTCCAGTCTTCACTGTCACATGATCCTTCAGAAATCATTCTAATATTCTAATTTCGTGCTAAAGAAACACGTTTTATTATTATCAATGTTGAAAACAGTTGTGCTTCTTAATATTTCTGTGGAAACCATGATAGGGTTGTTTTTAGGATTCCTTGATGAATAGAAAGAAATAGAAATCTTTTGTAACATTATAAATGACATTGCTGTCAATGTTTATCAATTTAATCTTTCCTTGCTGAATTATACTATTAATTAAAAAACAGCTGTACTACTAAAAACACTCGTACTAGGCTAAATATTCTAAATATTTGTTTTAATGGATGTTTATCAGCAAGAATCTTTTTCTAATTTTTCACTTTTTATGTTAATTTCTCAGGTGAGCGTCAAAAAGTTCTTAACTGGCTGATATCATACAATCCTCTTTGGCTGCGAATCGGACTTGAGGTATTTATTTTTCTTTGTGAAAGCATAATTTTAATATGTTTGTTGCTGAAAATATTAAAAATTTTTTTATTCATTGGCTAGAATTATGGTTTCATGTTTGACATCTCTTACCCATTCATTTTTTTCAGACAATCTTTGGAGAGCTGATATCACTTGAAAGCAACAATGATGTCATGGGACTGGCCATGTTTATTCTTGGACGTCTTCTGTGGAACCCAGATATAGCCGCTGAGTTCAGACACCCTAAAGTGCCCCATTTGTACAGAGATGGTATTTGATTTTTCTTTTCTTTTTCATGCAACCTATTTTATTTTGTCTCTATTATAATTTTTATCACTATTATTATTATTATTATTATTATTATTATTATTATTATTATTATTATTACTACTACTTTTGCAAACAGTGTGTCTGTTATAACAAGTTATTTATTTTTTCCACTTTCATTTATCAGGCCACGAGGAGGCGCTCTCTCGCTTCACTCTAAAGAAACTAATCTTGCTGGTCTGCTTTCTGGATAAAGCCAAAGAGTCCAGACTGATCGAACATGATCCTTGTTTGTTCTGCATGGATGCTGAATTTAAGGTTTGTGGGTTCATATAGAGATAGATAGATAGATCTATATGATATAGATATGTGTGTGTATGTATGTATGTATATACAGGTGCATCTCAATAAATTAGAATGTCGTGGAAAGTTAATTTATTTCAGTAATTCAACTCAAATTGTGAAACTCATGTATTAAATTCAGTGCACACAGATTGAAGTAGTTTAAGTCTTTGGTTCTTTTAATTGTGATGATTTTGGCTCACATTTAACAAAAACCCACAAATTCACTATCTCAACAAATTAGAATATGGTGACATGCCAATCAGCTAATCAACTCAAAACACCTGCAAAGGTTTCCTGAGCCTTCAAAATGGTCTCTCAGTTTGGTTCACTAGGCTACACAATCATGGGGAAGACTGCTGATCTGACAGTTGTTCAGAAGACAATCATTGACACCCTTCACAAGGAGAGTAAGCCACAAGTATTCATTGCCAAAGAAGCTGGCTGTTCACAGAGTGCTGTATCCAAGCATGTTAACAGAAAGTTGAGTGGAAGGAAAAAGTGTGGAAGAAAAACCTACCGAGAGAACTGCAGCCTTATGAAGATTGTCAAGCAAAGTCGATTCAAGAATTTGGGTGAACTTCACAAGGAATGGACTGAGGCTGGGGTCAAGGCATGTCAAGGAATTTGGCTACAGTTGTCGTATTCCTCTTGTTAAGCCACTCCTGAACCACAGACAACGTCAGAGGCGTCTTACCTGGGCTAAGGAGAAGAAGAACTGGACTGTTGCCCAGTGGTCCAAAGTCCTCTTTTCAGATGACAGCAAGTTTTGTATTTCATTTGGAAACCAAGGTCCTAGAGTCTGGAGGACGGGTGGAGAAGCTCATAGCCCAAGTTGCTTGAAGTCCAGTGTTAAGTTTCCACAGTCTGTGATGATTTGAAAGTGAAAAAGTGAAAGTCGTGACGTATTGTCAAGTATGGTGACCGATACTCGAAATTGGTGCTCTGCATTTAACCCATCCAAGTGCACACACACAGCAGTGAATAGTGAACAAACACGCACACACACACACACCGTGAACACACACCCGGAGCAGTGGGCAGCCATTGCTCCAGCGCCCGGGGAGCAATTGGGGGTTCGGTGCCTTGCTCAAGGGCACCTCAGTCATGGTATCGAAGGCAGAGAGAGTGCTGTTCATTCACAATCCCCACCTTCAATTCCTGCCGGTGCGAGAATCGAACCGGCAACCGGCAATTTGGGGTGCAATGTCATCTGCTGGTGTTGGTCCATTGTGTTTTTTGAAAATCAAAGTCACTGCACCCGTTTACCAAGAAATTTTGGAGCACTTCATGCTTCCTTCTGCTGACCAGCTTTTTAAAGATGCTGATTTCATTTTCCAGCAGGATTTGGCACCTGCCCACACTGCCAAAAGCACCAAAAGTTGGTTAAATGACCATGGTGTTGTTGTGCTTGACTGGCCAGCAAACTCACCAGACCTGAACCCCATAGAGAATCTATGGGGTATTGTCAAGAGGAAAATGAGAAACGAGACCAAAAAATGCAGATGAGCTGAAGGCCACTGTCAAAGAAACCTGGGCTTCCATACCACCTCAGCAGTTCCACAAACTGATTACCTCCATGCCACGCCGAATTGAGGCAGTAATTAAAGCAAATGGAGCCCTTACCAAGTATTGAGTACATATACAGTAAATGAACATACTTTCCAGAAGGCCAACAATTCACTAAAAATGTTTTTTTTATTGGTCTTATGAAGTATTCTAATTTGTTGAGATAGTGAATTGGTGGGTTTTTGTTAAATGTGAGCCAAAATCACCACAATTAAAAGAACCAAAGACTTAAACTACTTCAGCCTGTGTGCATTGAATTTATTTAATACACGAGTTTCACAATTTGAGTTAAATTACTGAAATAAATGAACTTTTCCACGCCATTCTAATTTATTGCGATGCACCTATATATATATATATATATATATATATATATATATATATATATATATATATATATATATATATATATATACATATACATATACATATACATATATACATATACATATACATATACATATACATATATACATAGATAGATAGATAGATAGATAGATATACACTATATTGCCAAAAGTATTGGGTCTCCCGCTTCTAATGAACAGGTTTGACTACTTTAGTCATTTTCATGAGTACAAATCTTAATGTTTAAGCATATAATGATATTCTAGGGAAATGTGTGCTTCTAATTTTAAAGCAACAGTTTGGACAGGACCCTTTTCTATTCTAACATGACAATGCCTCTGTGTATAAGGCAAGGTTCAAAAATAAATGGTTGATTTAGTGAATGTGGAAGAACTTGACTGGTCTGCAGAAAGCCAAGTCCTAATCCAAGCTGAAAACCTCTGGTGTGACTTTAAATGCAGACCCTGAGCCAAAAACTATAATATAATATAATATAGAGGTATAGATATACATAAAAAAAAAAAAGTAGAATAAAGGTTGTTAAAACAAGGAATTTCACAATAGTGCACTTTTTTAATCTTTATTTATCTTACCCTACAGTCAAGCAAAGATCTGCTACTGGCGTTCTCTCGGGACTTTCTCAGCGGTGAAGGCATTTTGTCAAGGCACCTCAGCTACTTGGGCCTAGCAGTATCCCATGTTCAGACTCCTCTGGATGAGTTTAACTTTGCTGTGAAGAATCTTGCTGTTGATTTGAGATGTGGCATTCGTTTGGTGTATGTTTGATATGAAAATTTTCCTTTTTGCCGATTTATTGTTCATGCATCATAATGAAATGTCATCGCTGTTGTTACCCAAGCCAATATTTAGATTTGACCTTTAAAATGTCTCCAAAATCCCATTATATACATCTTCACTAAATGTTTCTATATTCATCTTCAGACGGGTCATGGAGCTCTTCACTCTGGACTGGACTTTGTCTAGAAAGCTGCGGATACCCGCTATTAGCCGCCTGCAGAAAGTGCACAATGTTGATGTTGCACTACAGGTTCTGAAAGACAAAGGTGTTGACCTTAAAGACGAGCATGGTGAGTTTCATGACAGTAAATAACTAGCAATGCTTTATAATCTGGGAAAAAAAACTCACTCTGAATTTGCCTTTATTATCTTGAAGGAGTGAACATTGACTCTAGAGACATTGTGGATGGACACAGGGAAAAGACCCTAAATCTCCTGTGGAAAATCATATTTGCCTTCCAGGTATCAACCAGGGCTGAATAACATTCCAGTCCCCTTTTTTTGGATAAATCATTTGTTTGACTGTTACTTGTATTTATCTTCCAATTTTGTACGTGTGACTGTTTTAAATATTGACCTTACATTCTGATTAGGGGTGTAACGATACACCAATGCCACGGTTCGGTTTGGTTCACGGTTTTGGAGCCATGGTTTGGTTCTGTTTGCTGTGGGTGTAGGGTTCATGGCACGGCACCAGCAATGCTAAAAACACTATATTCAGTTTTAATCTAATAATAATAATATTGCTCTATTAGTTCATGTTAAATAATGCATTAACAAGACTTTAAAAATTGTTGCTTTGCAAAGTCTTAAAAATCTATTGCCTTAAAAAACTTAAATAAATTGAAATAATGCTTAAATAACGCAAACAAGTCATTGGAAAACATTACTTAGGCTACATATAAAAAAATGCATGTGCCATGGATAAATAAAGTGGAATAGCCAGACAATAAGGAAATGATTTTAATTTAATATGTAATAACTCAATCCGACACTCAGGAGTTCGCTTGCAGAGCAAACTCAACGTGGATATAATGTGAGGCCATTTGTGCATTTTGAGGAGAAGACGTGGTAGGCTACCACTCAATCACTCACACTGTTTGTGAAATTCCTTCTCACAGAAAGTTTTAAAATGACTGATCTGCTCTGATAATCTATTAGGATTCAACCTACATGCTATAGAGAAGTGGTTCCCAACCACGATCCTGGAGGCCCCCCAACACTGCATGTTTTCCATGTCTCCTTAATCAAACACACCTGATTCAGATCATCAGTTCACTAGTAGAGACTCCAAGACCGGAAATGGGTGTGTCAGACAAAGGAGAGATGCAAAATGTGCAGCGTTGGGGGGCCTCCAGGAACGTGGTTTTGAACCACTGCTATAAAGCATTAATGTTTGCGGGAATTTCCTGCTTTTTAATCACGAAATCTGCAGGGAATGTATAGAATTACGCACAATGCCCGCAAGTTATAGAATGTGTAACTCCTTCCGTGATCGTGCTTTTTGTAACTGCACGCTGAAAACGTCAGCTAAACCCTAAGAATTCACAACATTTTTTACATCATTGCTCTCATTATAACGTTATGTATATGACCGTAGTTATTAATGTTCTGCATTTCTCTTTTGAGCTGCGCGTGCAAAAGATCACCAGTACAATGAAGCACTTTGATATAGCGGGTTTTTAATCAACGGGGTTCAACTCATCAGATTGATCTGATATAGGATGCACTTCATTATTTATACTACATAACCTTAATATTACTGCACAATTGAACGTGTCTGCGCTGCTCTGAATGTCTAACTCCTTTTGGTGACGGAGACGCTTTCTTCTCGCAGCAACGTGCAGAAACACAGGAACTAAACTCTAAAAATTCAGTGTTTCATTATAATAATGTTCTTATTATAATGTTAAATACATGACAGTCCCAGTCATAGTTATTAATATGCTGCATTGTTGTTTGTACTGCTAACGTTGTGCGCTGAAGAGATAATCACTGTACTACAATGTTTACCGCTTTACTAAATGCATCTTATATGAGATAAATAATATATACATGATATATAGAAACAAAATATTGCAAATAACAGTTCCACAAAAGGCTGTGAGTGGCTGCATAAGTGAACTTGACTGTGCTAGTCATGAAGATATAACTCTGTGGACGCATTCTTTCCATAACAACGTGCTGAAACATGGCATTTTTTTTTTTTTTTTTTTTTTTTACAGTCGTGTTCAAAGTCAAAGTCAAAGTCTGCTTTATTGTCAATTCTGCCACATGTACAGCACATACATACAGAGAATTGAAATTGCGTGACTCTCAGACCCATGGTGCATACAGTTAACAATAAAACACTAACAGTAGACGTAGAATGCAAATAAATACAGTTTAAAATATAAAAACAAACTATACAGATACACAAATAAGGACATTGTAGAAAAGAGTTAGATTAAGTGGCATAAGGCACATGGCAGATGAAATGCAAATCGGTTAAATAAACAAAACTAAACAAAACAAAACTGTGCAGATATGAGTGTAGTGCAAAAAGAGCTTAACAAAACGAAAACTGTGCAGATATAAAGAGTGTAGTGCAAAAATAGCTTATCAGGCTGTTTAAAGTGACAGAAGAGGTAGTTGAGTGGGGTCAGTTCAATACTGACTGAGGTAGTGGGCAGTCCAGTGGTGCACTAAGTGACTGGTGCGGGTCACAGAGTGTAAGGGGGGGGGGTCAGAGTTCAGTGGTGCGTGGGGCAAAAGAGGGGAGGGGGGGCAAGGTCGGGAGGGAGTTCAGCTTCCTGACAGCCTGATGAATGAAGCTGTCCTTCAGTCTACTGGTCCTGGCCTGGAGACTCCGCAGTCTCCTCCCTGATGGCAGCAGACTGAAGAAGCTGTGTGTCGGGTGGGTGGGATCACCCGCAATGCAGAGGGCTTTGCGGGTGAGACGGGTGTTGTAGATGTCCTGGAGGGAGGGGAGAGAGACACCAACAATCCTCTCAGCTGCTCTCACTATGCGTTGGAGTGTTCTCCATTATAATAAATTTTGTGTAGCCTATATGACAGATTTGTTCTGCACGTTGCCCTTAGTGGTACCTTAC
This sequence comes from Spinibarbus caldwelli, assembly GCA_039654775.1. Taxonomy (NCBI): domain Eukaryota; kingdom Metazoa; phylum Chordata; class Actinopteri; order Cypriniformes; family Cyprinidae; genus Spinibarbus; species Spinibarbus caldwelli. The sequence continues at coordinate 13,311,460 of CM077231.1, forward strand.
TTTTCAAAGTGATTTAAGCAATAAACCATCATGGCCGTACACGTTTTTGAAGTGTCTCAGCAGGGGGCGGGGTAGGAGTATCGCGGTTACGTATCATGGGGGGGTGTATCGCGGTTTTTCGGTTCGTTTGAATATCATTACACCCCTAATTCTGATGTACTTTTATCTTCGTAGGTGGAAGTGCTACTTGATGACAATCAGCTCAAAGAGGAAATCAGTTTTCTCAGGAAAACATGGAGAACTAAACAGAAGCTGGCCTCATTGATGGCTAACAGTGGGGTTGCAGTGACAAGGATGAAGTCGAGACAAGCATTTGAACATCCCAGCCAAAAAGTGACACTGCTCATGGACTGGGTCAATGCTGTTTCTGAGTTCTACAACATAAAGGTGAGTCACATTAAAGGAATAGTTTGCTCATTTATTCACTCAATACAGGTTTGTTGATCCAAAACTGTACTTGGTTTGTCTGGAAGTATTGCAGAGAGTTAAAAACACATGTTTTTTTTAGTAAGGTATCCTGAATAAAATACTTCTCTGAACAAAATCTCTCCATTATTTTTCCAGGCTGAAAACTTCACTGTGTCATTCTCAGATGGTCGTATCCTGTGCTACCTCATTCATCATTACCATCCTGGTCATCTCCCTGCAGAAGAGATTCAACAGAGAACAACGCAGACCATTGAATGTGGCCATCGTGGCAGAGTGGAGCTCAATAACTCCTCGACTGACTCGGACTGCTCTTTTGAAAATTTGCCCACAGTACAAACTGGTACTTGGAGTAAATTACTTGTTTTTTTTGTTTGTTTGTTTTTTTTCTTTTAGATTAAGCATTGCCGTAATATTGTGGTAATTTGAACACTGTAAATGTCTCAGAACGGTTTGCTTTTTTTTTGCCTTGGGTTCAGAATCCCAATCAGTGGACTTCAGAGAGCTACTTGAGAATGAGAGAAGTAACTTTCAGTTGGTGAACACTGCTGTGTCTTATCTTGGAGGGGTGCCTGCTATGATAAATCCAGAGGATATGTCCAATACTATCCCAAATGAAAAGGTAAAAATAATTGTAATCCCCTTCTACATTTTGGGTTTGCAGCAAAACTTAGAAAAAAAAAACACTGAGGTTGTGTAGAAATACTTTTCATATTAATGTATATTTAATATTATAAATTGATTTTTTTTTTTTTTTTTTTTTTAAACTCAGGTTGTCACATGCTACCTCTCCTTCCTCTGTGCCCGTCTTTTGGATCTCCGCAATGAAACGAGAGCAGCCCGGGTCATCCAGGGTGCATGGCGGAGATACAAGCTACAGAAGGACATTGAGCTTATTCAGGTAAGGGTACAGTTTTTCTACTTTAAGCTGCTTGGAACTTTGCTGTGCTTAGATTATTATTTTTTTTGTCTTATATTGAATATGCTCTGCATGCACAGCAAAAGAACCTGGCTGCCACTAAAATTCAAGCCCTTGTGCGGAAGTTCATCTTGAGAAGAAGAATGATCCGACAGAATAAGGCAGCCATCATGATCCAAACATTTTGGAGAGGATACGTTGCACGGGAAAAGTTGAGAGTGCTGAAAAAAGAGAAACAGTTTGCTCTTCAAAATGCAGCTGCAACTGTAATTCAGGTATATTCAGGATTAAAACGATATGTAATACAGCTCATTCTGTACCGCTGTACCTAGTAAAATTTTAATATTTCAGCAGTTAGCCAATTAATAGATCAATTATAGATATATCTCTAGATGGCTAATCTTAATTAGAATTTTCTTGTTCTCCCATAGAAAACATACAAATCTTGGAGGATTCAAAATCTCCTAAAGAAAAACCATGCTGCCTCTGTGATCCAAGCAGCTTTCCGGAAGTGGCACGCAAAAAAATTGCTGGAAAGAAATGCTGCAGCCTTGCGCATTCAAGCATGGTACAGAATGCAGCGTTGTAAAACCCAGTACCTTTATATGAAAAGCAAAGCAGTTTGTGTTCAAGCATGGTTCAGAGGTCATCTTCAAAGATGCAAGTTCCAGACTTTAAAGAAAAGGCACAATGCTTCAATTGTCATTCAGAGTGCATTCAGGGCCTACCTCGTCAGACAACACGTATCTAAAATGAAACAAAATGCAGTCTTGATTCAGAGGTGGTTTCGAGCCTGCATGCTAAGGAAAGCAGAACAGAAGAGATACTTCAAGATTAAATTGGCAGTTCTTGCGCTGCAAGCAGCTTTCCGTGGCTGGAAGGTTCGACGATCTGTGGCTCAGCACCACCAAGCTGCAGTTCTGATTCAAACTGCTTTCAGGCGGTTTATGGCTCAAAGGCACTATTTATGTTTAAGAAGATCGGCCATTGTTCTGCAACAGAGATACAGAGCTAAAGTACTTGGAGACAAATTACGACAAGAGTACATGGCTCTTCAACTCGCTTCAGTGACAATTCAAGCAATTTGGCGAGGACGAGCTGAGAGGAGGAAGATCAATGAACTCCACAGATTCGCCAGAATCATTCAGTCAAACTACCGTAGATATGCAGCAAAGACACGGTTTTTGGAAATGAAACGGGCTGCCGTAGTCATTCAAAGACAATACAGAGCCTTCAGAGATGGACGGAAAGTGTATGCAGAATTCACTGAAATTAAAAGAGCGGCCATTGTGCTACAGAGTGCCTATCGTGGCAAGAGAGCAAGACAAGAACTGCAGAAGAAAAACAAAGCAGCAACTTTGATTCAGTCTGTGATAAGAGCACATAGGTGCCGTCAGAGGTTTTTAGCTGTGAAACATGCTGCTATTGTCATTCAGCAACGCCATCGGGCTTTCGCACTTGGACAGTTGGAAAGAAGCCACTACGTCCATTTGAGGCAGGCAACTATAACTCTACAAGCCATATATCGGGGTTCCAAAGTGAGGCAAAATCTGAGACGAGAGCATCAAGCTGCTACTATCATTCAGGCTCAATTCCGAATGCTTAAGGTACGCGTTGCCTTTCTTGCTGCAAAGTGTGCAGCTGTCATCATACAGCAGCAATACAGAGCCTACAGAGTTGGCAAATGCATGCAAGCTACTTACTTGCAAATGAAAAATGCCGCTGTAGTTATTCAGTCAGCATTCAGGGGAATGAAAGTTCGCAACTACTTAAGAAAATCTCACCAAGCTGCAACAGTGATTCAGGCACATTTCCGTGGACATTCACAACTCAAGAAGTACCAAAGACAACAGTGGGCTGCATCCGTTTTACAGCAGCGATTCAGGGCAGTGATGACTAAAAATGCTGTCATGAAGAGATATGCAGCCATAAAAACAACTGCCATATGTATCCAGTCAGCTTTCCGTGGAATGATGGTGAGAAAGCAGATTGCAGAAAGACACAAATCTGCAAAAATTATCCAGAAGACATATAGAGCATATAAGCAACGCCGTGATTACCTTGCTCTCAGAAATGCCACTATTCGTATTCAGCAACAGTATAGAGCAATTGTAAGTGCAAGGCAACAACATAAAAGGTTTTGCTCCTTGAGAGCAGCCGCCATCACTTTGCAGTCTATGTACCGAGGGATGAAGGTAAGGAAAGAAATCGATAGAAAGCATAAAGCGGCCACTGTGATTCAGGCAGTGTACAAAATGTACAGAACTCGAGTGCCATTCCAAGCTATGAAACTGGCTGCATTGGTCATACAGCGGCAATACAGGTGCCACCTACTGAGAAAAGAGGCAAGAGAGCGCTTTTTGAAGCTACAGCGTAGTGCAACTGCAATTCAGGCTATTTACAGAGGAAATCGTACACGCCGTGACATTGCTAGAATGAATTTTGCAGCCACAGTCATTCAAAGGAAGTACCTTGCCTACAAACAAAGAAAGCACTTTTTGTCCATCAGATCTGCTGTTGAATTCTGTCAACGACACTATCGATCCGTTTTGATAGCAAGGCGCGATCGGAGAGATTATTTTGCTAAACGCCGAGCTGTTGTTGCAGTCCAGGCTGCTTTCAGAGGAATGCAGGTCCGTCAACAGATCCGAAGAGAGCATGAAGCTGCAACAATCATTCAGTCCCATGTGAGAAAGCACATCCTCAAGTTGCGTTTCCAGCGTCTTCGGTGGGCAGTCTGTAGTCTTCAGCAACGTTTCAGAGCTAACAAAATGATGAGACGAGAGATGGCAGCACTGCAGGAACAGAAGAGTGCTGCCTTGATTCTGCAAGCAGCCTATCGTGGCATGAAGTCCAGACAGACTTTGAAGCAAATGCATCAGGCTGCCACTACCATTCAGGCGACTTTCAGAGCTTATAGTGCTCGTAAACAGTACTTAGCCATGAAATGCGCTGCCATTGTCATTCAGCAAAGGTGCCGTGCCACAAATGTAGCGAAACAGCAGAGAAAGCATTTTCTTGAAATTCGCCAAGGTGCACTTCTTCTTCAGGCATGTTATAGAGGTCTTATTGTTAGAAGGAAACTACTACAACAGCGTCAAGCAGCTGTCTTGATTCAGTCTTATTTTAAGAGACACAAAGAGATGGTTAAGTACCAGGCCATGAGGTTGTCCGCTATCATTATCCAGAGCCATTACAAGTCATACATCCAGGCTAGAGCAGATCGGGAGAACTACCTACGTTTAAGAAAGTCAGCCATTGTAATTCAAGCAGCTTTTCGAGGACACTCTCGAAGGAGACAATTGGCAGAAAAGCAAGAAGCGTCCATCATCATACAGGCTGCTTTCCGGATGTACCAGCAGAGGTCAGCATTTAAGAGACAGCGCTGGGCAGCCAGGGTTCTCCAACAGAGATTTAGAGCCCTGAAACTTCGAGACGAGCAGATGCGTAGATACCAGCAAGTAAAAAGTGCCACTGAATGCCTTCAGAAGTCTTTCAGAGGGATGAAGGGGAGAGAATTGGCCAGACGGACCAAGGCTGCAAGAACCATCCAGTCCTACCTAAGGATGGCTGTCCAACGACAGTGTTTCTTAAAAGAAAAGGCTGCAGCAGTCATGATTCAGTCTGCGTACAGAGGCCACTGCGCCAGAGTTCAGCATGCCAGGATGCAAGCAAGCGCAACACTCATCCAAAACTGGTACAGATCATGTAAACTGGTCCAGAAAGATCGGAATGGTTTTGTTGCTCTTAAGCAAGCTACGATTACCCTACAATCTGCATTGCGTGGAATGCTAGCGAGGAAGCTTGCAAAACGAATGCGGGCTGCAATCAGGATTCAGTCTGTGATGCGCATGCACGTACATCGCAAGTGCTATGTGATGCTCCGCTCAAGTGTCCTGAAGTTGCAAGCACATTACAGAATGTTTGTGGACCGGAGACGATACCGCAGGTTGCAGGCTGCAACTGTTACTCTCCAAAAGCATTACAGAGCTCACAGGGCAAAAGTGGAGCAGAGGAGCAGTTATCTGAAGACACTCCATAACATAAAGATTCTTCAGGCCAGAGTGCGTGGACACATTGATTATAGACGATTTCAGAGATTGCGTGCAAGTGCCATCACAATTCAGGTATGCAATTCACTATACTTCTATTCTGTCGTCATTTGTTTTATCCTGAATCACTTCAGCAGAAATTCAGCAGAGGTGACTAGGAGGTTTAACTGGGAAGGCCAAACTTTTTTTTAACCCTCAAACAGGCCCATTATCGGGGGATGATTGAAAGACGCAGGTTTGAGCAACTCAAGGAATCTGTTTTGGTTATACAGAAGCATTACAGAGCTTTGCGCCTCTGCCAGAGAGAGCGTGTAAAGTTTCTTCAACTGCGAAAGTCAGCTGTTGTGTTACAAGTAAGCATGTAACAACTCAAATTACATTTGATTAAACTTTTTTTTTTTTCTTGATATTTCCCTGAATCTCTAGCACCTGTTACAGCAAAAATCCTGCTTCTGTTTATTTTAATATACACTTTTGTGTTTTTGCTTATGATCCTATTTGAGATTTTTGGATTTTAGCATGTATATTTGATGCTTGGTTTATCTCGGGTTTATCTCAGACAGCATTTCGGGCTTATCAAACAAGGCAACATGCTGTGCGAGCACAAGCTGTCCAGAAAATTCAGGCCTGGTTCCGAGGACGCATAGCTAGACGAAACTACATTTTAAAACAAGCTGCTGTTGCAACCATTAGTCGGTGTATTCAAGCAAGACGCCAACGTTCAAGGTAACAAATAAAGGATATTTTATTATTCTCTTCTGCTTTTAAATTGTGTCACATGGAGTCACAACATGACCATTTGTCCTCCGCTCCAAGATTTCTAGCAGTCCAGCACAGTGTGCGAGTCATTCAGCAAAGATGGAGGGAAACTCTGATCGCCAGAAAACAGCGTGCTGACTTCCTGAGGTTTCGAAAGTCTGTTATATATATCCAGGCATTGTGGAGAGGTCAAAGAGTGAGAGATTCCATTCAAAAGGTACTTGTTGGGAATCAATATTTATTATTTAGGAATTACTAATATAATTCTGTCTTTAAGGGGCAGTTGTGTTTGACTTATACTGACACCTAGTTGTGTGGAAGCAGCATTACACAAAAGCAAAGTTTACAATTGATGTTGTAGAAATGTGCTGTCAACTAACTTTAGCATATTCCATGAGTGAAAGTATTGAATAATAATAGGAGATTACCAAGATATAGTTAGTGGTATGACCCATTTTTAATTCAGTGGACCTTTAAATGTTGGTGAACTTTGCTTTGAAATGTCACACTGTTTTGTCACCAGTGGAATTCTGGTAAGCAAAATAGACTTTGTGCAATAATGACATTGCTCTGTAAATACACACTGTCTAACTAAAGTTTGTTATTTGCAGATAAAAAAAAAAGTTTCAGGGAAACTGTTATCAAAGTCCATTCATTTATACTGGAATTGATGAAATTATCCTGTGTAATTTTGCTTGTGTTGCCAAGCATTTCTTTAGGCCTGTTAGGCCTTGACTGATTTTTAAAATAATTGGGTCGATTGCACTGTTAGTGTGTTGTGCTACATGCAAAACTTTAGCTTTGACTTAGCGCTGAAGCTATAAAAACAATTGTTATTCACAAATGTATTTTAACATAAATGTTGTTTAGCAACTTTTGAAATCACTAAGCCTTCAGCGTATTTTTTTTTTCACAGCAAATAACAGCTGTTGTGAAGATGCAGTCAGCTTTCAGAGGCTTTATCCAAAGACGTCGATATCACCAAAAGAGAGACGCTGCCATAATTCTACAGCACCATTTCCGAGTTTTACGGCTGACCAGAATTAAAGAAGAAAATCTAAGAAGACAACACAATGCCGCTGTTTATCTTCAGGCTTTGTGGCGTGGTTGGCTTGCGAGACAACAGGCAAGATGTCTTTATATTTATGAGTAATGTTATTATTGAGGCTGTGCGTAAGTAATTGGCTATTTAAGTAATTGTTTAGCAACCAGCTAGTTGGAGTATGTTACTCAGTGCCCATCCATGATTCTTGAGTCAACTGAGGGGAATGAATATGTTAAAAGTTAATAAATGTTTTAGTGTATTAATCTGTTCCCTTTATAGGTAAAAGAAATGGCTTGTGCTGCAAGACGCCACCGTTTCGTAGCTGCTGTTTACCATCATCTCTGTGCAATAAGGATTCAGAGAGCTGTGCGAGGACACTGGGCTCTTAAATCCGCCAAGAGGAAGATCTCTTCGGTCCTATACATCCAGGTACATTTAATCATCAAAATAAAATTATTTCTTAATTACATGGAAGGAATTACGTTTTGTTTTTGAAGTTCACGGATTTCAACCAGCTTTGTATTGTTATGATGTTGGTTGTATATGTAAATAAAAAAAGTGTCTTTTTCACAGACAGTTGGATCGAACCCAGTGCATTACGGGTGCATATATGTAACCAATTTTCAAAAAAAAAAAAAAAAATCTTTTACTACATATAGAGCCAACTTTTAATAAAACCCCATCTTGCCAACATTGAATTACCCCTTTAATAAAAAACTTATAATTTCAGTGTACATTTCTCTCTTTCTCTGCCCCACTTTTCTAGCAATGTTTTAGGGCAAAGCTGCAGAGAAAAAGATACCTTAAAGACAGAGAAGACATCATCAAGACCCAGAGGGCAGTGAGAACTTGGTTACATCGTCGCAACGAAGCTGCTGCTACTATCCAGCATGCAGTTAGGAAGCTCCTTCTGAGACGCCGCAAGGAGAGGCTACAACGTGGAGTAATAAAGGCACAGGTATGGGGTCTTAAATGAACTTGTTTAAAACTGAAGACTTAATACAAACATTTTAGATCTGTACGATTCCGGATAAATCGAGAATCACAATTTTTTTCGTTTCAAATACATATCATGGTTCTCCCACGATTCTGAACTGTAATTCACTAGAGGCCGTGACAAAATATTAATTGCTTCATTCTATTCAAAAATGTTTAATTTGTATGAATTGTTTACAATTTTTTTTTACAATTGTTTAAATACTTGTTCCATTACTGAATGTATCAGCATTTTTGAACAAATCACGAATGAATGATTCAATGACAAATAAGAAACAGTCACTTGTCACCACCTAATGGCGAAACAATGTAGTCAACATTGTAAACAACAAACGTTATTTGAAACACTAATTTCAAGTGAAAATAAAGACGATTTGCTCTATTTTGATCGTTTATATCCAAACTATAAACTTTTATCCCGGTACTTCTGTGATACTATAAGTAATTGTAAGACAGAAATGATACTGTTTGCTTAAATACTTTATTGCGAAGCTGTTTCATACCTAAACATGATAACTGCTCTCTCTGTGTCAGCAGCAGTGCGAACACAGATTTGAATGCTCCGATATGACTTCATCAAAGGGTTAACAGACACAGTCGAATCGTTGTCATTTAGAAATAAGATCAAGTGGGTGTTTGAATCGAGATTGTGACCTTTTATTGATTAATCGTGCATCTCTAATACATTTACATATACATGTAATTCACTCACTATTTACTGGGTTTTTCAAAACCAGTATTACTTGGTTTCTTCAGACCACAAAAGTGTTAATGTAGGTCTTGGAACTATTATTTTGAATTTTTATAATGGGATTCATTGTTTTAAGGCACTCTGGAGGGGTCATTGTTCAAGAAAACTTCATGACACAAGCAAAGTCATTTCCATGAGGCGCCGTCTCAGGGAAGTTAATCGAGGGGTGAAGGAAGAGGACAAGCTGTGTAACAAGACCACAACAGCGCTAAGCTACCTGCTTGGACTTCAAAATTATGCTTACATTCTTGCAGCCTTGAAACATTTGGGTAAGACCTTGTTTTTAAAGTTAGGAGGCTGGCTGTTTCATAAAATGATAGCTAACATCTTTTTGTCACGGTTAAAGAAACTGCCACCAGACTTTCTCCAGAGTGCTGTGAACGTCTTGTAGAAAGCAGAGCAACACACACCATCTTCACTCTGATAAGGAGCTGCAACAGAAGTGTGCCTTCAATGGAGATTATAACGATATCCATCCAAGTCCTTCTCAACTTATCAAAGGTATGTTGCATCAAAATTAAGGAATTAGGGTTGCTAGTTATAAATTTGTATCCAATCACTTTATATGCTGATTAATTAATTGCATATAACATTGCTGATTTTTGCTTTTTTCAATATATTTTTCAGTACAACAGAACCATTGATGCAGTTTATGATGTGGACAATTCTGTAGAAGCCCTCCTGGATCTTCTGCAGATCTACAGGGAGAAGGCTGGAGATAAGGTTGCAGAAAAAGGTGGCAGCATCTTTACCAAAGCTTGTTTTCTCTTGGTCCTCTTAGTCCAGGATGAAAGGAGAGCAATGGTGGGTGTTTCAATACAGCTCAACTTGTATTGAACCTGTAGCAATTTTAATGTCATAAAAGCAATTCAATTTTAAATGTTCTATTCAAACAGGAGGTTCGAAAACTTCCAAAGGTTTTGGATCGCATTCGCAGCATTTACCGACTTACACTTCGAAAGTGCAAGATGGATGCTGAGAGAAACAAAGTCAAACAGAAAATGAACACCTCTCTCAATGGAAGCTTCCTCATTCAGGCCACCCCTCGAAAATCAAAACCCGTGGCCAGGTATGCAATTATATACTATCTATAAAACATTTTTCCATAGTCTCTGTTGTAAGGAAAACACTGAATCCCATCAACCTTCTGATTTAACTTAGGTTTGCTCCCGACTGGGTTCTACGGCGTGACAAATTAAAGGACATTGTGGATCCTCTTCGTGCCATTCAGATGCTGGCTAATGCTCTGGCTATTGTGCCTTGAAAATATTGCAGCAAGAAAAAAGCTATAAACCTGTGCGCTGACAAAGTGTTTAATTGTTGCTCAGAATTGTGCACCCTTGTAAATATTGTTTTTTTTATCGTGTATATATTTTTAATACTTTTTTATCAAAATGTTGTGGATGACTGTTTTATTGGCGCATATTGGGGTCTGTGCTAAAAGATGGCACATGTTAGCTCTGAGATTCTGTAAATACAAGTGCGGTTTGGAATTGATTATTTTTAAAGCGCTGTAATTGAATATTAAAAAGAATCACAGCTTTCACGTATGTTCTGGTGCCGTTCTTGACTGACTGAATAAAAACAACATGAGTGAGCCAATGTGTATTTTTATTTTTTTTTTTAACTGTTCCTTTAATACAATCTGGTATTACACTGCATCAGTAGGCCAAAATGTACTGTTTATTTTGAGCTCTTGCAGTTATGTAGTCTGTTGCTTTAAGTCAGGTGAATTGTGATTGGCTGTAAATGTTTTTACATCTCATGAGCTGGGAAATAAAGTGTAAAGTAATTTCAATGATATTCTTCTGTCGTTTACTTTATATTTGTAGTACGAACTTTAACATTTGCATAGAATTAGAACAGTTATTCAAACTTTATAGTTATATTCTTTGGTGTGAATGAGCTTATATCGGTTTCCTTAGTTCTCGTTGGTTTGAATCTGTTTTAAAGTGTCTAGCGAATTCCATACGGCATTTTTGGCTTTCACACTGCGACACGAGGACGTTACATAATAAAGTCGGTTGAAATTAAAATAAGTTGCAGTCGATGAGCTCTACAGTGTCTAGGATGGTCCTTGGAGGCGACACCTGAGGTAATTAAAGAACTTACCTTAACTTGAGAAACACTACTGCCCTCATGCCCCTGAGTACAATTGGCGGGAAAATATTTTTCTCTATTATACATCTCAGGTATTCAGAGGCCATGTGTCGTCCACGCTGAATGACCCAGTAAAGCGTTTTCAACTCAGCTGTGTTCGTCTCTTCTTTCTTCGCGGTCTCTATGGGTAAGTTAATCAAGTTATTCTTTTTTTTTTATGTTCAAGTAGCCCTGTAGATGTGGGAGATATGTTTCATGGGGCCATTATTGCAAAATAGCATTTATGGGAAGTTTGGATCATTTTAAAAGTCATGCAACTTAGTGTATTTCAGCTTTGACTCAGATCTTTCCCAGCAGGCACAAAACAGGCACACAACGTCATAAGACGTTGATATTTGGTTAAATTTTGGTTGTGACGTCGGGTGACCAAAATTCAACGTAAATTCAACGTCTTATGTCAATGTTAAATTAATGTCCAATACCGACGTCAGCTGACGTTGAGATTTAGTTGTTTTTAGGTTGTGCAACCAAAATCCAACGTTAAGTCAACGTCAAATTGACGTCAAATATTGACGTCAACCCGATTTTCATTTTCAACCAAAATGCAACGTCTGTCCGACGTCATGTCCAACGTCAACCTGACGTTACATAGACGTCTGGTGCCTCCTGCGTTGAATCTCGTTCAGCAAAACGAATATTTTATTTTCAGGTCTTAATTTCAGCAGAATATAATTAATGTTACATGTTAATAGCCAAATTCCCCAACATATCTACTTAAGCGAAAATGTGCTATATAAATAAATATGCTTTTAAAAATGTAGGTCTCCTTGGCCCTGTCACAATAGGCACCCAGCCCCGTACGAGGCTCTGGAGTTATAGCCGGTCAAAGTAGGATCTTTGTGGGGCGATAGCTCTGAGAGAGGGGGATCCTGGAGCTCGAGTTTGAAGCTTCCCCCTCGATCTTGACTGCTTACCCTCTGAACTGACATTTTCTTTAGCGCACTATTCAGTGCAAACCCTGCCCAGCAGCTAGTTTCATTGGTTAATGTTTGAATGTAGGGTAGGGTTAGGGGTTTGGATTGGCTGTAGCATTGTGCTTTTATTTGGAGTATCCACCCCATTTGGAGAGCTCCAGGCTGCTCGGCAACTTGTTCTCGAGTCATATTAAAGATTCATTCAAAATAAACGAATTGTCCAAGGATAACTGATCACTAAAAAATAGACTCCCTCAGGATAATAGTAAGCTTGACAACCCTGTCAGGATTTATTTATCCTGTACATATTTTGTTTCTGCTTCCTAAACATGACATGGAAGGATATTAAGCAAAATGAAATGAATTCTAAAGACACAAAGGGTGTATTTTTATACAAAAATATTATTTACCACACAAAGTGTCAGTGACCTACATTTTTGTGCAGAATCTTGGAAATGCATGAGACCTACACAACTTACAAATATGTAACACACATATAGTGTACTTATTTCATCAATGCAATTATTATATATAAATATTTGTTTATTTATTTATTTATTTTGTCAAATTAAATTTTTTTTTTTTTTTTTTTTTTTTTTTTTACATCGTGTTAACGAAGTGTTGATGTTGTGCACACCGAGGCAGAAGCATCACTCCATTTGTACAGGTTTGTCTTAAGGTAGCAGGGACATGCACAGACATTTTGAGCGGCAGGGGCTCAAGTGGAAAAAAGGGCACTTCTCAATTTTTTTTCTAAACAATATGTTAAATATATTAGGGGTGTGCGATATTATCAAAAAATATATCTCAATATTTTCTGGGATTTTATCGATAATGACAATTAGATAATATTTTGATGAGTGTGTTATTGTGTTGGTATCTTAAGGACTACCGTGGACTCCTAAAGTTTTTGATATTCTGCATATTCTGTGTGGTGATCAGTTTACAGTAGTGATAGAGATTAATCTTTTCCAATAAGTTAAATTTTTTTACCCTTTATGGGCATTTTTACCTTTATAAAGCCCTTTTTTCTAAAAGTGTGCATCATCTATTCAGTCAGATTTTTAAACTGAATCAGTCAATTAGAATAATAAGTCATTTGGGCTGTTACCAAGCAAATGAAATCAGTATTGACAAAATTAATCTTTGCAATGCAGAGAAAAAACAGAAGCTGCATTAGAAGTGGCATTTAGATGTATTTACACACTACTGTTTAGTGCAGAACATTAAAACTGCCAGTAGGTGGCAGCAAGTCACTGTTAATAAGTCATTGCGACTGAACATCATTTAAATAATTTAAACCGTTGATTCATCAGGAACAAAACAGCATCATGTTGCTCAGAGACGCAAATTGAAATTATATTTGTTGGCGAAATAGAGCAAAAACAGTCAATATTGTGTCTAAAACGTAAGCGTGTTAATATTAAATTCTTGTTTATTGAACTGCTGTATAAAATCAATATCACATTTGTAATCATGCTGCTTTTTGGTGGAAAAAAACGTCAGTCTCCGCGTGATACTGATTAACTATATGAAGTTATATATGCATTTCTGCCCCCATATCTTGAATTTTGTGATCATTCTAAATGCATTTTGATAAACTGAATCATGCAGTGAAAGAACGCGCACTGGTCTAACCTACTAGACTGTTGCCTTAGCTAAACTTTAGCTAACTTACATGGTAGCTCTCTCATGAGTCATGGATGTTAGTTAGCAAGACAAATTAACTATATTTGAATTTTGTCTTTTGGATAATTAGCTGTAAATTCGAGACACAGGTAGCTTAGTCTTTTGTTCATCACCACTCACCTCCACACCAAGACAAACACAACTGGAAAGGAAGGGAGGCTCTCTGCCTTCTGTGATGTGATGTGTAGATCGTGCTACACTGCTGTGCTGCAGAGACACGGAGGGAGAAAGTCATCAGTTCTCACTGCAGAACACAAGATCCAGGGGGCGTGGTTGGATCTAGATCCAACTCCTCCCACCTTACATACAGGTGCATCTCAATAAATTAGAATGTCGTGGAAGTTCATTTATTTCAGTAATTCAACTCAAATTGTGAAACTTGTGTATTAAATAAATTTAATGCACACAGACTGAAGTAGTTTAAGTCTTTGGTTCTTTTAATTGTGATGATTTTGGCTCACATTTAACAAAAACCCACCAATTCACTATCTCAACAAATTAGAATATGGTGACATGCTAATCAGCTCAAAACACCTGCAAAGGTTTCCTGAGCCTTCAAAATGGTCTCTCAGATGGTTCACTAGGCTACACAATCATGGGGAAGACTGCTGATCTGACAGTTATCCAGAAGACAATCATTGACACCCTTCACAAGGAGGGTAAGCCACAAACATTCATTGCCAAAGAAGCTGGCTGTTCACAGAGTGCTGTATCCAAGCATGTTAACAGAAATTTGAGTGGAAGGAAAAAGTGTGGAAGAAAAAGATGCACAACCAACCTTTATAAAGCCCTTTTTTCTAAAAGTGTGCATCATCTATTCAGTCAGATTTTTAAACTGAATCAGTCAATTAGAATAATAAGTCATTTGGGCTGTTACCAAGCAAATGAAATCAGTATTGACAAAATTAATCTTTGCAATGCAGAGAAAAAACAGAATTCGTTTGGAGCCAGAGTCTGCGCAGTAGAGGGTCGTTTGGAGCCCGAGTCTGCGCAGTAGAGATTCGTTTGGAGCCAGAGTCTGCGCAGTAGTGTCGTGAGGTGGAGCCGCGGAATCAAACCCGATCCAACCCCGTCCCCTGGATCTTTGTTCTGCAGTGAGGGGCTACTGGCATTTCCCGACCCGGGAAATTTTTTAATTTAATTATTTTTTTTGTTTGTTTGACAGGGAAAGCTGTGCGCAAACAGAACACACACATGCACACATATATACATAAATTCATTTATTGAAAAAGGGCAGGTGCTCAAGCCCCCTTTGATGTCTATGTGTGAACGTGCCTGTAAGGTAGTATCATCTTTTAAATATTTGCCTGACTGGCATTCAAAGGAGATTGTATCCTTGTGTAGTGAGAATATTTTTTGCTGTCCACCCCACTGCAACTCTATACCCCTTTCATCCATTTCCTCCACCGTCACTATATAGGGCTCTGAAACAAACCCAGCATAGAAATATTACAATAAACATTCATTAATTCACCTGCACAACTTACAACTTAAACTGACACATTAAGACGACATACAAAAAACAGGTAAGTGTCCATACTTACTTAAACACGTAAAATATCCTCTCCATTCACCTTGTGCACAGGTCAAGTATGGGTAGCCTTCCATTGTGAATTTATTATAGCACATGTATTTGACTTTCTCCCCATAACTATATTCATTTTTTGGCATTTCTACTGTGTCTGCATTTTCCTGGTGTGGTGGTGGCCCACATTCATTTCTCACTCAAGGCAGACATTTTTTCTTGATTTTGTTATTAATTTTAAACATTATTAACTGTAAGTGTAAGCCAGTGTTTCATTAATGAGTCTTGATATTAGCAAGATGTATTTTTTGGTGTTAAACTACAAAATACATTATCAATTTAATGTACTGTGAGAGGCCTTTAATAAAATGCTTAAGAGAATAAGTTGAAATGCTGATTGGTAAAAAGTTGGTACTGTGTTAACATTTTCTTAAAGCACCTAATACCAATATGAGAAAGCACCTCTAATATAAAAGTTTTAGTTATAGGCATTTTTCCATCTGTGGCCTTGCTTTCACATTTTGGAAATGTGCTGCTCCATTCTCCATTTGACTGGCAGATGATTTCTCTCTGTCCTTTTAAAATCAGGCCTTGTCCATTGCATGAAAATGTTAAATTATGTCCAGGTTTGACTGGACCCTCAAGATCAGGAAATCGCTCAATTTTAATGTTGTTCTCTGTTGTGCTCAGAGGACATGTGACATCTAGAGAAAGAAGAAATTCTGGTCTTTGCAGGGTCCTCCATTCCATCTATGTCCATTCACATTGTTTATCCATTGATTTAATTATATCTAAATTAGATTTAACTGATAGAGTAAGAAAAACCCAGTGCGCTAACTTAAAAAAAAAATGCTCACAGCTTCGTACCTCTTCTGGTCTGGAATTTCACTTTTGTACTATTACATAAACATTTACAGATTTTACTGTTTTATGGCTACATTTGAATGTAAATAAGATTTAGAAATATATTTAAATGTCGTCATACCTCCACATTTCGGATATGGGTAATCCCATTTTCCATTTGACAGGCATTCAATTGTTCGCTGACCGTACATCTTTAGGTTCGTATCTGTGCATCGAAAAACTAAAATATGTCCAGGTTTATAAGGTGGAGCATTTCCTGGACTTCCAGCTACAATGTCGACGTTGGTGAGCTGTTCACCCTTACAGGTAACTTTAAAAAAGAAACAAAGTTTTAGTTTTATTCTACTTTAGAACAACCAACCATTTATTAAAGATGTGGGATGCGTATAAGCTCATCCATGCATTCACTTAAAAGTTATAAAAAGATATCTTTTATAGTCTTACTGCAATAAAGAGCAGTTTGTTGGCAGCTGATATTAATCAATAGAGTAAAATTGAGAAGAAATGCTCTAAAACATTAAAACCATACTAAAGGTGTATGCTATGCTATACTACTAATAAAATCAGTGATACTCTTATCACTTTTTCTTCAGGTTTAGACCTACATTTGGATTTTATGGTACATGAGCTTTAATGGAAAACCAGTCACTGAATTCAGCATTATAAATGATCAGCTGTTTAATACAAAAAGCAAAACAAAAACAGTTTTTTTTTTTTTTTTTTTTTAGTAAGGTTTCTTCTACAGCATGTTAATGAATGTTTAAATGGTCTGCTTTAGCTAATTTGTTTCATTGTGTTACCTTTTGTTGAGACATCCATGAACATTAATTGAAGAAAGAGAAATATTTCACAAATATTTCATTTTAAGCTGTTAAACATAACAGATTGCATAGTGCTGTTTACAGAGTATCGACTGAATCACCTACCAAATATTTTGTATTTAAAGGCTGATTTACTTACACTGTAAAAAATAAGTTGATTCAACTTAAAATAATTTGTAACCTGGCTGCCTTAAAATGTTAAATAAGCTAAAAAAAAACTTTTGTTGTTTAAACATATGTTGAAGTTCCTTAAACCTATAATTAATAGTTGGGTTAACAAAGGTGAAGCTGAATCAACTTTATATTTTGTCTAACCAACAAGATTTTAGTTAACCCAACAAGACAAGAAAGTTATGTTAACCTAAATCCAAGTTGAAACAACAAAATTAGTCAGACCAACAAACGTTTAGTTGTTTAAACTAAGCATTTTGTTGAATAAATTTATAATCATAAGTTGTGCAAACTAAATAAAAATTTGCTAAACTAAGCATCTTGTTGAGTTAACTTATTTTAAGGCAGCCAGGTTACTTTTTCAAGAATAGTTCATCTTGCTTGTATTGTTAAGTTCATGCAAATTGCTTAACTATGTAATTTGCCCACACAACATGTTTCTATTTTCTAACAGTACTTGAGAAAAATGGCTCATGGACATTGAAGAACATGCAGAATTCTATTTTATTTGATTTAAAAATTGACAGTATCCTACTTAGCATTATTGTGTTTAGTATTAAAACACCCTACCTTTAAAAAAACATAGATGAACATTGACATTTAATTTCTTTCTTAATGTAATTGCAGTAAATATTTACATTCCTTTCATTAATGCACATTTAATCAAAAGAACAGATGAGGAACATGTTGAACAAAGTGCAAAAACCAACCAAAAAGCCCAAAGCTACTTCATAAAACAAACAAACAAAAAAAACCTACTTTTTGCAGAGTAGCATGTTTCGTAGCCTGTAAACGTGAAGAACAGCTGCTCCCACCAGTGTTCGTGCAAAGTTTTGAGAACATCGAAACTGTACTGTTTTGTTAATGATGTAAAAAGGACCCATCAGGAGCACAAATGCTTTCAGGACGTCACAGATATTGGTGAGGACAAGACGCTCTTATAAAATGATAGCAATGTCAATGGTTTCTTTTGGAAGCACTTCCCATTGCTCCTCCTCAGTCACAATCAAGATGCCCATGTCATCTCAATTCAGAAGATGGCTGAAAAAACAACAAAAAAGAAGAAATTCTTTACATACATTTATAATTTAATCAATATAGAATACTACTGTACATTACCTCAACTACAGTAATACATTCTGTTAAAAATATTTAACAACAAGCAGCAATAAAGAGGATAAGTAAAAAAAAAATAAAGGCGCAAATTACATGAGCATGGCTAGGCGTATCAGACCAACTGCAACAAGTACTGCTATTTCAAGAATATAAGGGTGTTTTAACACTAGCACTTTTGGTGTGCATCAGGTTCATTTGATGTCAGAGTTTGGTTCATTTGGATCATGTGAACTCTGTTCTTCCACTATTTATCTGAGATTGTAGCCATTAGGGATGTGTGAGGCTAGTCGACAAAACAATTCTAATGCTGCTAGTCAATGCTGAAAATACCAGTGGTTTAAATTTTTTTATTGGCACGTTCTCGCATGTATTGCTTCATAGTTTTACGAAGACTATAATCAAATTACTGTCACTTTAATGTTACATTTTATATATAACATATTATTAGTAAATAAATATTTACTTGTATTATCAGTCTTGGCCACAGATTCATGAGAGTATCATGACACGTGTGGTGCTTGAGGATGCCACACATGTGGTTAATAGGGTTCAGTCTGGAGACATACTTGGCCACTCCTTCACCTTCAGCTTCATCAGCAAGGCAGTTGTCATCTTAGCCGTGTGTTTGGGGTCATTATCATGTTAGAAAACCCAGTTTCTGAAGGGAGGGCATCATGTCCTGCTTCAGAATGTCACAGTACATGTTGGCATCCATGTTTCCCTCGGTGAACCACAGCTCCCCAGTACCAGCACTCATGCAGCCCCAGACCATGATGCTACCATCACCATGCTTGACTGTAGGCAAGACACAATTTCCTCCTCACCAGGCCATCACCGCACATGCTGAACACCATCTGAGCCAAACAAGTTTATCTTAGTCTCATCAGACCACAGGACATGGTTCCAGTAATAATGGCTGTATGTTGAGTTATTTTCAGAGCACAGTAAATCTACACTGCTATACATGTTGCACATTGACTACTCTAAAATATTTCCAAGTTTCATTTTTATAGTATTGTCCCTTGAGAAGTTATAATAAAATAGTTGTTGAAATGTGAGGGGTGTACTCACTAGAGATACTGTGTGTGTGTGTGTGTGTGTGTGTGTGTGTGTATATATATATATATATATATATATATATATATAAATAATATAGAGAGAGGAGAGAGAGAGAATGTGTATAGAAATACAGAATATAGAAGTTTCAGAATTACAGAAAAAAAGTATCACAATTTCAGCCAAAAATTTTCTACTGAAGGAAAAAAAAAAAAAAATCACCTACACCTTGCAAATTTTCATTTTAGGGTGAACTGACTTTGGGTATCATGACATAAAGTGCGTGCTGTGTAATATATTGAAAACTTACGTGTTACAACTGCAGATTTCTTCAAGATTTCTTCTTCTATTACCAGGACCACATCACTGTAGATTGATGGTGCTCATTTTGGTCAACTATAATGCCAACAGACATGTCCTTGATGAATTCCTCTTGAGAACCTGTGTGCTTTAATTAAAAAAGCCTTACAATATTAACAGTCACAGACTCCAATAAATATGTGCACTTATAAAGTAAATAAATTTACTTACAATTTGTCCAAGCTCTACAACGTGACAGTCATTCCCATTATATCTGCATAGTACTTTGATGGATACAACTGCAGAAGGACTTGCTGAGGTCCATCCACAAGAATTCTATGCTGATCTTCAGTCATTCCAGAATATCATAAACATGGAAAATACAGAAACATGTTAAAACAGCACTATAAATATAAATAAATATATCTTGACAGAGAAAGGCAAATGTCATTGCAAGTTTACATTTCAATTACCAAAACCATCTTTTACAATCCAGAAGTTCCGGTGAGGCATTTCATTTTGGGGCAGTCGTGGCCTAATGGTTAGAGATTCGGACTTGTAAGAGTCTCAGGTCCAGCAGGAATTGTAGGTGGGGATTGTGAATGTACAGCGCTCTCTTTCACCTTCAATACCACGACTGAGGTGCAAGGCAGTCAATGCAAACTGATCCCTGGGCGCCGCAGCATAAATGGCTGCCCACTGCTCCCGGTGTGTGCTCCGGGTGTGTGTGTGTGTTCACTGCTGTGTGTGTGCACTTAGGATGGGTTAAATGCAGAGCACAAATTCTGAGTATGTGTAACCATACTTGGCCACATGTCATGTCACGTCAATAACTGAAAGATTAACGGTTAGTACCGTTAGAACCTCATCTAAACCAAGATTATGTCAGACATATCAAATGCACGCTCTCCGAACGAACTCTAAGGGAGGTGTTCATTAGTTTCCCTTACAACGTGCAGAAAAATGACAGCAGTAATCTTGTTTTTTTCCCTAATTTTAATCGT
The DNA here is from genome assembly GCA_039654775.1 of Spinibarbus caldwelli. Taxonomy (NCBI): domain Eukaryota; kingdom Metazoa; phylum Chordata; class Actinopteri; order Cypriniformes; family Cyprinidae; genus Spinibarbus; species Spinibarbus caldwelli. Next base: position 13,332,028 of record CM077231.1, read on the forward strand.
TCGTAAGTTTTTTTTTTTTTTTTTTTTTTTTTTTTTTTTTTTTTAAATTCCCGCCATTCTAAATCCACACAGTTGTTCGTCGCACTCCATCTCGCGCTCTGTTTGAACGGTCTCTAAACTAATGCAGCTCAAATAATACATACCAAACAGTATATTCTCCAGATAAGTTCAGCACAGTACCACATGTATATTTATTTATATGTATATACTGCACTATTTAACATATATGGGAGATACTGTGGAACCACGTGTATTTTGAGGCTTAAGAGTCCCGCGAAACTAACACTGGCATACATTTAGCTACAAAATAAGATGTGTTGGTTTGAGAACATTTTCACGCTCTGTGGAGAAGCTCACCAAGATGGCTGATGAACCTCTTCTTTCTGCAAGTCTTCACGAGATCTCGCGATAAGTGACGTTAAGAACGTGATATCGTTATTAAATTGATTCAACAATTTTTTTTAAGTTGAGGGGGCAAATTGCTAGTTTTGTGAAAATTTAAAATATTAAGTGAAAATTTAAAATATTAAGTTGAATGAACAAATTCATAAACTGCAAGTTGTCAACTTAAAAAACATTAATTGAATCAACTAAACTGAAATAATTTTTTACCGTGTACCTCATTTAACACAAATCAATGCAGATATTTCTAATTTCGAATATTTAACACAAATTAGCACTGATGAAAAACTCTGATTACCTGTTTTCCAAAAGATGTAGTTACTGTATAAACACACTTAAGCAGATGTGAATTTGTGAGCAGTGATATGAATTTGTGAAGCCTGTGTTGCTGAAAGCAACTTTCTACTTCTATCTGCCGCACCAAACAGGACTTGATACTAAAGAACAGAGAGGACTTTTGTTCCTGGGTGACCATGTGGCTTTGTCTATGTTTGTGTGCTAATAGTAACAGAAGTTATGCAATTTAATCTATTTGATTCCATTGGTAACATATGTGAACAATGTCCTTTAGGATTTGAAGCGTCTAAAAAGAGTTGATTTAATTTACTTAGACTTGCCAACTAGAAATTATGTGCAACCTGTCTTCAATGTGAACATTTTACATGGCTGGTGTAAATACTCATTTGACCAGAAAGATAAATTAGTAACTGATTTACATTATAAATTGTTTCATTGGACTGTTCAAAAAAAAAAAAAAAAAAAAAAAAAATGCACAGATTTACAGTATCTTATGGAAGCCCGTTTCTGCCACTTTGAGAAAAACTATAATTCTGTAAGTCATAATAATGAGATACTTTCTCATAATTATGACTTAGTTTCTCATTATATTGAGAAACTTTCTCATAATAACGACTTACTATGTCATAATAATGAGAAACTTTCTCATAATTATGAGTTAATCCACGCATGGGCAACACGAACATTGCTTTGTTCTGTAATCTAAAGTGTATAATCTATCTTTAAATAACGATTTCAGATTACCAGCAAGTTACTCTGCCAGACAATGATAGTTCACATCATGGCTTCAAACACAAATAGAGGAATATATTCCAACAAAAATCACACGCATTTTATGGAGAAATGAAAGCCATTACACACTTAATGAATAGATGTTCATTTCGATGATGTGTTAGTTTTATTAGCTGTCACTTTCATACATCAAGAAGCGGTGTGGGACACTGAAGACCAAGCGGTTGCTGTGGTAACGAACAACTACACTTTGTGCTAGTGAGAAGAGATTGGGCTACTGTATAAACATTGTGGGCTTATGCATGTTATGTATGAAAGTGACAGCTAATAAAACTAACAAATCATTGAAATGAAGGTCTATAAATTTAAGTTTATATGCGTAATGGCTTTCATTTCTTCATAAAACGCCTGGATTTCTTAAATGAAATATTAGTCTGGAATGTTTGAAACCATCTGGCAGAGTAACTTGGTAAGTGCTTCAAATTAACAAGACTACATGCAGATAATTTATCTGAAATCGTTATTTAATGACAGATTATACACTTTAGATTACAGAACAAAGCAATGTTTGCGGTGTTCCTGCATGGCTTTGACCAAAAGATATCGCTAGTGTGCCGTCACTCTTGCGTTGCGCATGAAGTCATTATTACGAGAAAGTTTCTCATTATTACGAGAAAGTTTTCTCATTATTACAAGAAACTAAGTCATTATTATGAGAAAGTTTCTCATTATTACAAGAAACTAAGTCATTATTATGAGAAAGTTTCTCATTATTACGAGAAAGTTTCTCATTATTACAAGAAACTAAGTCATTATTATGAGAAAGTTTCTCATTATTACGAGAAACTATGTCATTATTACGAGAAATTTTCTCATTATTACGAGAAAGTTTTCTCATTATTACAAGAAACTAAGTCATTATTATGAGAAAGTTTTCTCATTATTACAAGAAACTAAGTCATTATTATGAGAAAGTTTTCTCATTATTACAAGAAACTAAGTCATTATTATGAGAAAGTTTCTCATTATTACGAGAAACTATGTCATTATTACGAGAAATTTTCTCATTATTATAGAATCATATTTTTTCTCAACTGTGGCGGAAACGGGCTTCCATAGTTTCTAGATAAAATGTAGGGTTAAAAAAGTTAATATCATTTTCATACAGGAATATCTGAAGCATGTTACATTTAATTTATGTAACAGACTAATTGAACTGGGGAAAAAATATTTTATTTTGATTTGTTTTTGCTTAGTAGTACAGCTGACATTTCAACAATGCTTCATTTCCACTGTCACACACACTCAGGTCAGGTAAAGTCATCACTCCATTATTACACTTTTGTCATAGAGCAAAACCTCTTGAAACTTTGCCCCTCTGACACATAAAGGTCATGTGATCATCATGTGGTGCGAACATATTTTGTTGTTCAGCCCAATGCAGCTCAATACCTATGGAGTTAATTTAATGCCTAAAAGGGTAAGAGTTGTGCAAGTATACATAAGATTGCAAACGTAAATTAAATTTGCATGAGCAAGAAAATATTTGTAAAGGTGCAAATCGAGATTCAAGCGCAAGAAAAAAAGATTCGCAGCATTTTATTTTTTTTGCAAGTGTAATTCATGTATTGTGAAACTGCAGCTTCATGCTAATGCAAAATAAATATGATCTGTATTCTTCCACTTTCCATTTCTTCGCGCTTACACTTTTGGCACTTTTTTTTTCGCCAAAATACGGTCAAAAGCACTGCAAGCCTGTGAACAGTGATTTGCAAGAGAAAACAGTTTAAAGAACTGCTAAACGGATTGACTGCGTAGAACCAACCAGTATGTGTAAAAAAAAACAAACTGTGTCAAATGTCTAAATGAGTTGTTGTGTATGTAAGGCAAAAAGTTCCCGAAATAATCCGATATCTACAGCTCCATCTTTCTTGTATCTGCGCTTACAGTTTTGGCATGATTCTCTCACTCACTGAGTTTGGCAAGCGTGAGGGGAGGGCGGGTCCACCACCTTTTTGTAGCCAATCAAATGAGGCTCTTGCTGACTCTCCATTTACTCTTATCTGATTGGTTCAATAAACACATCACACGCCAAGTCATTTATCTTCACTTAGTTCAGGAACGTTCTCGCTGCCGGAATGGTACTTTTAACGTACACATACAGTAAAAAATAAATAAATAAATACCAGCTTAATTAAAACATGATATTTTATAAGTTGTGTTCCTTTAGGCTAGACTCCCATGTGTTCATACTGAATTGCGAGCTGGTGTTAAAATTATTTGGTTTGGTTTGGATTTACATTGAAATTTCCTAATCTGCTTACACCACTGATGCTAAAATTTATAATTAAAATGATGTTATGTGACAATGCTCAACACTATGGTATCAGAGTGCTATACTTTGTAAAACTTTTTTACTATGCCAATAAAGCTACTTAAATCTGAATTTGTCAATTTTCACATGTCTCTGTTTATGGTAATTAACACTCAGTTGTATATTTTGAAATTTCAGTATTGATTCTGATTACTTTAGTTGTGACCGATCAAGCTATTATATGAAGCAAGGATGAGGAACAAAATTCTTTCTTTGTGTTCAGATTTGACTAATGCAAAAACTTTGATAAATGTGTATTTAATAATGTCTAAATATATATCCAAATTCAAGTAACTAATTGTTTACATATAGAGAGCTAAACACATGGTATTACAGATGATAAATTGTGAATAAATTAGAGATAAATTAATAAATATTTTAGTAATATTTTGTGAAAATCCCCTTAAATTACAACGTTAAAGAAAAAAATATTACTGTTGGTTCAGTTATTATTGAACCAAATTTTTATTTTTTTTTTAAAGATGGAATCATCCTTGATCAGTAGATAGGTGAAATTATGCATGTATTAGGCTAGTGCAGATACTAGTCCTTCTTTAACACCAATAGAGTTTAGAGTGTCTATAAATGCTGATCCCAACGAATCTTTTTCATTATCAACATGGATATTAAAATCACCAACAAGTAGGACTTTATCTGCAGCCAGCACTAACTCAGATAGAAAATCAGACTCGTTTAAAGTAATGTAATCATCTGGTTTTAGCCAGGTTTCTGTCAAACAAAGCACATCTAGTTTATGGTCTGTGATCATATCATTTCCAAAAAGTGCTTTTGTAGAAAGCGATCTAATATTCAATAAGCCAAGCTTTATAATTTGTTTATCTGTATTTAATCTGTTTTTTTAGTTGTTGAACATCAATTAAATTGTTACTCTTTGGTTTGGACGTTTTCTGTATTTTCTAGTTCGGGGAACAGACACAGTCTCTATAGTGTGATATCTAGGCGAAAGGGTCTCTATGTGCTGAGAATTAGCTTCTATAGTTAAAGATAAAACTTATAGCACATTTGTTGTGTCCTTTTTCAGGCAGTGCTTAGTAAATGTAGTTTTTAAATTAAATAAAAAATATTTAATGCATTATTATTTAATTATCATACCATTAATAATTATTTAATTTGTCATTAACTAGTTAAGTATTTAAATAATTAGCCCTTCTAGGCTGTTGGTGTCTGGGCATTTATTTACTTTTTAAATGACATGAGACTTTGTGACTTTCTGCAGTTCTTATTTCTGCACAGTAAATATACTAAAATGTGTTATAATAATAATTTTATAATAAATCCAAAAGCAAGATGTTACCAAAACTAGTTAGCAGAACTAGCAACTGAGCTAATGAGTGATCCTCTGCTACCATCTACTGGTTATAATGGTCATTTCATGTCATTTTCATCTTAAAAGGACACACATTTTTTCATGACATCTTCATAAATGAAAAATGAATATTTAAAGTGAATTACATAAAGTGAATACATGCACTGACTTGCAGTATATAGGAAAAATGTAGAGTTAAAAGCGTTAGTAGTAAAAGTAGTAGTACAGCTGATGCTTCATCTATGTTTTATTTCCACTGTCACACACACTGAGGCAAATTCATCTTTCCATCATTACACCTTTGTCTGAAGTCAATACCTACTGAATATTTGCCCCACAGACATGCAAAAGTGATGTAATCATTATGTGGTGCGAACATCTTGTGTTGATTAACATAGGCCAAATCTATACCTCTTTCATCCATTATCTCCTTTGTCATTGTACAGGGCTCTGAAATAAACCAAGCATTTCACCATCAGTGTCACAATATACATTCATTAACTAATCATCACAACCTACAACTTAAACTACAAAATTACATCATGATGCATCTATATGGTGAAGTGTGTTCATACATACCTAAACACTTAATTTTCCCTCTCCATTCACCTTGCTGACAGGTCAAGTATTTGGAGAAAGGGGGACGCTGATCCAATATGTATTTATTAAAGCAGATGTACTCAACTCTCTCTCCTGTACTGTATTGATTTTTTGTCAATTCTTTTGTATCTGCATTGATCACCTGTGGCGGTGGCCCACATTTCCTTGAGACCGTCATCACTAAGAAAACATGGCATTAGTAAATCTCTAATATGAGAATGAGGTAATTCTAATAAAATGTTTAAGAAAAAGAGTTTAATGTGTTGAAGATATATTCTAAAAATAGTATATTACATATATTAGACTCACAATTGTACAATTTTATTTATTTATGTTTGCTCCCGATTTCATTCATTTGCACATATTTTGAGATTTAAAAGCAGAATATACCAGCACACAGTGGGTTTGGTGTCCATCCATCTCGTGTACATGTGGCCTCTGTTGCCATTTTCTCATAACCAGACTCACAACTGTAAGATATTTTTGCTCCTATTTTCATATCTCCTCTGAAGGAATCGTATGGTCTAGACACATGCTGGTCACGTGGAACTTCACATGTAGTCTCTGAAACAAGATTCACATGCTTTTATTAAAATGTAGTGAGTCCATCACCAAATTCAGAAGTGTTTCTCTATAATCTTATCTTCTCTAACAGGCTTATGATCCCACTGCCCATTATCTTGGCATGTAAAGATCTGCTTCTTGTACCAAAGAACAAGTGTTTTTGAGAGCAGATGATTTCCACACTTTTTTCAGCTCTGAAAATAGTTTTTCTCTCTGGGTTGTTCTTATTTACTCCAAGTGTGGTTGACTTAAGCTCACAGGTTACTGCTGTACAAGACATAATTATGTTGTACTTAAGTGTTAATAATACTGAGGACATAACATCACCCTTAAAAACAAGTCAATCTCAGGGATTAAAAAAATCTATTACTAATTTAACTAAATCATCTGTTTTATGTGAGGGAGTGTATAGCACAATGACACTAAAACACTAAATTCATTTTAATTCTAGAGATCATCTGATTGGACAAAAATAAAAATGTATAGCACAGGATGAGTCATCAGTATTTTTACCAGATTTGTATTGTACTCTCTGTATTGTATGTATCTTTATTTTGTTTCTGCACTCTCACTGTTTGTGTTTGGAGGTGGCCCACATTTTATTTTAAGACTGTTGTCACCAAGAAAATGTGGCATTAATAAATCTCAATATTAGCCAGATGTTGTGTTTTTTTTTTGTTTATGCTGCTAAACCACAGAACATAATGCTGCCATATTACTAGTTCATAACTTTGTGGTTGCTGTGTTGTTCTTGATGTTGCTTCATGGCCCAAATCAATAGAGACTTAAAACCCGATGAGTTATGTGCCAATTTGCACATATATTTTAATGAGATGATTATTATCTAAAGTATGAAAGTGATACTTTAGATAATTATATACTGACAACTAATTCAATGCTTTAAACTTCTGTGTGTTTACCTTCACATTTAGGAAATGGGCTGCTCCATTCTCCATTTGACTGGCAGATGATTTCTCTCTGTCCTTTTAAAATCAGTCCTTGTCCATTGCATGAAAATGTTACATTATATCCAGGTTTGACTGGACACTCAAAATCAGGAAATAGCTCCATTTTGATGTTATTCTCTTTTGTGTTTAGAAGACATGTTACTTCTAGAGAGAGACAACATACTGGTCAGTGCAGTGTCCTCCATCTGGACTTATTTATCTATTCATAAGCTTTTGTCATTTTTCTTAATATACTAGGTCAAGTATTAAACTTACAATTGTTATAGGAGAAATTCATATAAGTTCACGAAATTAACTTTTGTCCAACTTTTTTTTTTTTTGCTGTATAGTGGAGACTGGGGCTAGTCAGCTCTTAATCAACTCACTAAGAAATTAAGAAAGACCGCAAACAAAATATTTAAAAAGTCATTGCCAGTTTGGGACAGAGTTTATGTGTGAATGTTAACATTGTCTTTATCTCTTTTGATTTTACTTCTTTCACTTTTTTGTATCAAGAAAAAAAATTGAACACACACACGCACACGCACACACACACACACACACACACACACACACACACACACACTCCAAGAAATGCTGGGTTAAAAACAACCCAACCTGGGTTATTTGGCAACCCAGCACTGGGTAAATATTGGACAGAACACATACTGGGTTATTTTGACCCAGCTGGTTGGGTTAAATGTTCTTACCTAACATGGTGGGTTGTTTTATTTAAGTCAACTATTGTTTAAAATTACTATATTGCTGACTGAAAATAGGCTGGAAATTAAAAATCACACACAGAATTACTTGAGGCAACAGCAGTAATCAAAAGATGAACATTTGTTAATAAGCAAGAACACCCATGGACAAAAATATAAGACCAATTGAATTTATTTGGGTGAATACAGCATAATTTACAATATTATGTACATTTAAACTCGTTTAACAAGCATTATAGAAATAAAAAAATGTCCATTTAAAAGAAGCATTTTAATTTAAGTGCATTCAGCCGTTCTCTCTAATCCCTTTTTCAATTAAATAGTGCCAGCTATCGTGCCGGTGTGTCACCAAAATCTGAGCCGGTGATGGGCTGCTGTTTGTAGTAAAGACTTTATAAATAAAATAAAATGTATGCAAACCTTTATTTCACTGAAGAAGTGCACCAAATCGGCGGCACTGAGAACCACTCTTTCCTGTACAGGATGCAAAAAGCCCACGCACAGACTGTAACTCAGCAGCTGGGTTGAAGTAACCCTGCACTGGGTTGTTTCTTCGGAGTGAGGGGATGGGTGTATAGTTTCAACTGTCAGTGAGATTGACCCAGCCACTAACTCAACGGCTGGGTAACACAAAAACTACCCAGCATATGACCCAGCAGGCTTAACCCAGTGGTTGGGTAGAAAAAATAACCCAGCAGCTTAGTTACAAAAAAAACTATCTAGTACCTGGGTAAAAAAATATGAAAAATAAAATGACCCTACAGGCTGAACCTAGGATTTGGGTAAAAAACAAAACAAAAAAACAACAGCATTTTTTAGAGTGCAGAAGGAAACTACCCAGTGCCTGAGTAAAAATATTAAAAACAACCCAATAAAATGACCTAACAGGCTGAATCTAGCATTTGGGTTAAAAAAAAAATAACCCAGCATTTTTTTAGAGTGTGTACACACACACACACACACACACACACACACACACACACACACACACACTACAATACATAATGAACATTTCAGCATTAAAAAAGTCTTAAGCAAATATATTATTATAAATATAATATTATTACAGTATTGCTTCATATACCTTCACATTTCGGAAATGGATGATCCCATTTTCCATTTGACAAGCATTCAATTGTTCGTTGTCCTTGCATGTTCAGGTTCACATCAGTGCAGCTAAAAACTAAAACATGTCCAGGTTTATAAGGTGGAGCAATACGTGGATGTCCAATTAAAATGTCAACATTGATGAGTTGTTCCCCTTCACAGGAAACTTCTGTAGATAGGAAATAAAAATCAATCCTTATTAAAAGAAAGCTGGTATAGTTTTACTGGAATAAAGCAAAGCAGTTTGACAGCTAACTTTACTTCAAATTTAGACCCACATTTGGCTTTTATGGTGAATAAACTTTCATGAAAAATGAACAAAAACCATATATAAATTCAGACAGGCATTATAAAAAAATGTGATATACAAACATGATAAGTAAGGGATAATGCATGCCTAGCTGTGCATTAAATGATTTTACCTTGAGCATTTGTAGAGACATCCATGATCATTAATAGAAGAAAGAGAAATATCTTACAAAATTTCATTTTAAGCTGTAAAAAATGACAAATGGCTCAGTTTACAAAGCTAATAAACTGTATAAACAGTCTTGACTTAATCTCCTACCAAATATTTAGTCTTCAAAGACTGATTCATTTTCCTTATTTAATACAAATCAATGAAAATATTTCTTTAGTGTTAAACATGAATGAGTACTGATGAAAAATTCTGATTACCTGTTTTCCAAAGGATGTATTCATGAACTCTTAAGAGTGGTGGTGATATGAATCTCTGAAGTCTGAGTAATGTAGATAAAAAGCAACCGTCCCCTTCCCTGGCCCCAGCAAACAGGACTCAGCTCCACGCCCCCAAAACTGATTTGTTGAAAACCTGAAAGCCCTCTTCTTCACAAATTCATGTTCCAGTTCAATTTGCTGACTTTTTGATTTAAATATTTAGTTGAAATAGCGAAATGGGTTAATTATTTTATGGGCTTAATCTTTGTCCATGTTTGTGCACTAATATTAGCTGAAATTTAACAGATTCATCTGTGATTGGCTACAATGATCATCGCTTCATGCTCTGAATCAGTACTTTTGACAACACTAATGTCTAAGGTACCACTCCGGCATGACTCTATGCCTCGCTCACATGCTGTGATAATAATAGCTTTGTAGGACTATACATTATTTGGACAATTAGTCAAACAAACAAAAAAAAAAAGGTAAAATGATTTACAGCTTGGAGACAGGTTTTTACAAAAGTTTTATTAAATGTTCTTCACATTTTTATAAAAAACTTCACATTTCAGCCTTTAAACCTTTTTTTAAGAAAAAGGATGAATCAAAAGTGTCAAATATTATATTAATTTAAAACATAAATATACTTTACTGTCTTGTTTAGATTATTATATTAGGGCATATTAGCTATCCACTGGTTCACATTTACAACTGTGTTTGCTGCTTAAAAATATGGGTCGATTTTTGCACAGATCTTAAAAAAAACAGACAGGGCTGATTGAAAATGCAAATTCACTCAGTAGGTGGCACTTTTGAAACAGCAGAAATAAAACCGTTTTCCGGTAACAGCTGTACACAAAGCAGCACTGCGCTCATAAACACTACTTCATCAGGCATTATAAGTAGGTAAGATAAAATGAAAATGACATTGATACTTTTGGAAAAATTTGTGCAAATCTATTTGTGGCAATCAACGTTGATATTGTGGGGAGTGCCATAAAAAATCAATGTATGGCAAACACTACTGTTATAGTTTTACTGCAATAAAGAGCAGTTTAATGGCAGCTGATATTAACCAATAGAATAAAATTGAGAAGAGTTGCTCTAAAACATCAAAACCATACTAGGGTGTGTATTTGAAAATACTGAGCCCTATTTTAACGATCTAAGCGCATGGTCTAAAGCGCATGGCACAGGTGCACTTAGGGCGTTTCCAAATCCACTTTTGCTAATATAACGACGGGAAAAACGGTCGACGCTCCCGGCGCGTGGTCTAAAAGGGTTGTCCCTATTCTCTTAATGAGTAATGGCTGTGTTTTTGGGCATAACATGCAATAAACCAATCAGAGTCTCATCTCCCATTCCCTTTAAGAGTGAGTTGTGCTCGCGCCATGGTGGATTCGCTATTTAAAGGGGCAATTTTAAGGCGCATGGACTGAACGTGTCTCCAGAGAGCAAACGGATCTGCTCATGCGTGAGCAAATAGGTAGGCTAATTCTGATACACGCAATGACTATCCATTATGACATGTATGGCATTTTTATATTTACGTAAACTACACAATAATATTCTTTTACACTGTAATCTTTTAATTCTTAATATTTGGCATGTTTGTGTGCTGCTGCGCGTCCCTGTGTGTAATAAGCAAAGTGAACACGCATTGTGGACCCGCCCAGAGGCGCATTTTCTACTAATGCGCTCTTTAAATAACAAAATAAAAATATTGCGCCATTGACTTTAGACTAGGTTTGAGTTGGTCTATGGCGCAGTCTATTTTCAGTACCTCAAGATAGCAACGTGCCAACAATGCGCCTGAACACACCTCTTTTTTAGACCAGCACGCCAATGGGCGCAGAAATGTGCGCAAATGCATTTGCTATTTAAACAACATGGCACAGGACTAGAATAGAATAGAATAGAATAGAATAGATAAAAAGCAACCGTCCCCTTCCCTCCGCCCCACCAAACAGGACACAGCTCCATACCGCCAAAAATGATTTGTTGAAAACCTGACAGCCCTCTTCTTCGCAAATTCACACACCAATTCAACTTGTTGCCTTTTGTGTAAATATTTAGTCCATGTTTTGTCCATGTTTGTAAGGACTTGATGCATTTTACTTGATGTAGACTTGTTGGCTCTGAAATTACAGAGCATTTCATATGGCATGGCTGGCACCTTTCAAAGCACTTTACAATATTAAATAGGAAAATAGTGTCAATAATGTAAAATGACAAAATTAAACACTCAATTTTCACTCAAAGGTGAAATTGCTTGTCTCAATCAAGTCGACGATATCGATGCAGTCTATGCAGTCTGTACTGGAAAGAGAAATAATTAGTTTGTCTCCTGAGTCTTCGGGTCTGAGTCATTCGTTCTTTTGACACGTGATGTGACGGCAGTAGGCTATTGGGTACAGAAATTGTTTAATATTTCCAATCTTCCTTACAAACACAAATAGTCAGTTTTTTAACAGTTATGTGATGCATTTCTGGTCTCAAATTAGCTTTTTATTTATTACAATTTATACATTGAATGTGAGTAATAAAGAGTTGATTAATGCTTTAAACTTTATCCGTATGATGGGGAAAATCACTTTGATAAAGCAAAGGTGCCTAGCCTAGAACAACATACAGTTAATATGTAATGTGTGTGTTTGTTACAGAGCCGGGAAGTGGCTCACTATTTACACACAATGTAGATAAGAGATTGATTGTGTAGTTAGTCATTGATGATATCAGGAGTTTTCGTTGGAGTAAGCTTGGTCAGTTGTGTTATAGGGAGCACCCTCTGCTTGGTTTCTCGACATAATCCATTTTCAATTTCAAGAAAAGTTCTGTTTGTCTAAGATGATGAAACATCCATGTATAATGTTTGTGGAATGACAAAGTGGGTATGAAAAAACAACGTGAATGAATCTGCTAAATTGTTCTGTGAGTCATTGCTATGATTGACGGTGATAACTGTAGCAATATGACAGAAACAAAACATCTGACAAGCTGATGTCAAAATTGACCTGTGTATTAAGTGATGCAGAGTAAATTCAGACTAACAAAACTACCGCAACACCAAGTCTGTGTTGGCTGAATATATTTAGCAGCTTCTACAGTTAGAGATAAAACTTAAAGCACTCTTTTTGATGTGTCCTTTTTTAAGGTGATGTGTAATAAATGTAATTTTTAAATTAAATCTAAAAATATTTCAAAAATACTTATTGCATAATTATTTATTTATTTGACCATTAATAAGTAACTTATTTCATTTGTAGTTAACTATTTAAGTATTTAAATAATTAATCCTTCTGTTGGTGTCTGGGCTTGCCTATCTATTTATTTATTTACGTGAGACTTTGTGGCTTCCTGCACTTTCTATACTTCATACTTCAGTACAGTAAAAGTACTAAAATTGGATATAATGGTCATTTCATAGTAAATCCAAAAGCAAGACGTGAAAAACAAAAAACAAAAAAACTGTAGAGTTGAAATGGCTACTGACAGGGTTTCCACGGGTCCTCAAAAAATCTTAAATTTAGTTGTATCAAATTTAAAGCCATAAAAAGTCTTAAATGGTACAAGAAAGTCTTAATTATGATTTCAAGAGGTGTTAAATTTGGGTAAGGAAAGACAAGAATTGCGATACAGCTGAATGTGACGATTAAACTTAAAAAGTATATGATTTCATTAAATAAACATGAGCGCTGCATGTTTCAAAGTGAAGTGTTGTGTTGCTTTGTGTACTGCGGTTACTGGGGAAATGCTGTATTACTGCCATTCCAAAAGTGCCACCTGCTGGCAGAGAATGAATGTGCATTTTCAATCAGCCCGTCTGCTGTTTTTGTTCAGACCGGTGTGAAAATCGAGCCATATTTTACATATTTTAAGATAATGCATTGTAAAAAGATAAACAATTAAGTTAGTAAAATATATTTATATGTTATTTAATTAATATAATAATTAATTGATAATTGTTTAAATTAATATAATTGATACTTTTGACTCTGAAAAGGCTGAAATATGAAGTTCATTATTTTGTTTTTGTGAAAATCTGAACTGTAAATCATGCATTTTACAGTCATTTTACAGTTTAATATGTTACCATAGGCACTGCCTGCCTCGCTTATATGGTATTAATTTGATTTGTGCAGGTCTTAAAAAGTCTTAAATTTCAGCCTAAAAATTCTGCAGATATCCTGAACTGAGCTAATGAGTGATCGTCTGCTGCCATCTACTGGTTATAATGGTCATTTCATGTCATTTTCATCTTAAAAGTCTTTTCCACAAGGACGCACATTTTTTTCATGACATCTTCATAAATGAAAAATGAAACTTTAAAGTGAATTATATAAAGTGAATACATATACTGAGTATATGTGACCCTGGACCACAAAACCAGTCATAAGGGTCAATTTTTGCTGGATAAATAGGCTTTCCATTGACATATGGTTTGTTATGATAGGACAATATTTGGCTGAGATACAACTATTTGAAAATCTAGAATCTGAGGATGCAAAAAAAAAAAAAAAAAAATCAAAATACTGAGAAAATCGCCTTTAAAGTTGTCCAAATGAAGTTCTTAGCAGTGCACATTACTAATCAAAAATTAAGTTTTGATATATTTATGGTAGGAAATTTACAACATATCTTCATGGAAAATGATCTTTACTTAATATCCTAATGATTTTCGCCATTAAAGAAAAATCAATAATTTTGACCTGTACAATATATTTTTTGGCTATTGCTAAAAATATACCCACGCTACTTAAGACTGGTTTTGTGGTCCAGGGTCACATATAGGAAAAATGCAGGGTTAAAAGGGTTAATGTCATTTTCATAAATGCACATCTAAAGAATTATAAATTTAGTATTTCTTTAGTTATTTTTTTGTTTGCTTTTTCTTGCAAGAAATACAAAACAGACAAACTGAATTGGGAAAAAAAATGTTTTATTTTGATCTGCTCCATTTGTTTTTACCTATTAGTATAGCTGATGCTTCGTCAATGTTTTATTTCCACTGTCACAAACACACAGGCAAAATTATCACTCCATCGTTACACTTTTGTCTTGGGATAAAACCTACTGAAACTTTGCCCCTCTGACACTTAAAGGTGATGTAATCATTATGTGGTGCGAACATCTTTTGCTGATCAGCGAAGGCCAACTCTATACCTCTTTCATCCATTTCCTCCACTGTCACTGTACAGGGCTCTGAAATAAAACCAACATGTCACTATCAGTGTCACAGTATACATTCATTAACTAATCATCACATCATACAACTTAAACTACAAGATTGCATCATGATGTATGTGCATGATATATATGTTGTAGCGTGTTCATACTTACTTAAACACTTAATATTCCCTCTCCATTCGCCTTGCTGACAGATCAAGTATTTGGAGAAAAGGGGATGTGAATCCAATGTGTATTTATTAAAACACATGTATTCAACTCTCTCTCCTGTACTGTATTCCTTTTTTGTAATTTCTACTGTATCTGAATTGTTCACGTAAGGTGGTGGTCCACATTTCCTTGAGACTGTCATCACTAAAAAAAAAAAAAAAAGAAAAAAAAAGTGGTATTAGTAAATCTGTAATATGAGAATGAGAATTGTAATGTTGTTGGTTTTTTTTTTTCTTTTCTTTTTTTGCTCCCAATTTCATTCATTTGCACATATTGTGAGATTTAAAAACAGAACATACCAGCGCACAGTGGTTTTGGTGTCCAACCATCTTGTGTACATGTGGCTTCTTCTGCCATTTTCTCATACCCAGACTCGCAATAGTAATATTGTTTTGCTCCCAGTTTCATATCTCCTCTGAATAAATTGTCTGGCCTAGACACATGCTGGTCATGTGGAACTTCACATCTAATCTCTGAAACAAGATTCACATGCTTTTAATAACATGTAGTGAGTCCATCACCAAATCTAGAAGTGTTTCTCTATAATCTTACCTTCACAAACAGGCTTATGATCCCACTTTCCATTATCTTGGCATGTAAATGTTTTGATGGTTCCTCTAAAAAGAAAGTGGTGGCGTTTTTCAGAGCAGGTGATTTTCACACTCTCTCCAGCTCTGAAAATAGTCTTTCCCTCTGGGTCGATCTTTTTTACTCCAAATGTGGTTGACTGAAGCTCACAAGTTATTTCTGCACAAGACATAGTTATGATGTATTTAAGTGTTAAAAAAGTGTTTTTTTTTTTTTTATTTGTAATTTATTACACACTTATTTCGTTTTGTGTGAAGGTTTTTGTTTTTAAGACCTTTCATGCCAGAGAACAGTGTGTAGATAAGGTTTTTATTTTGTCAACCAACAAAAATGACTTTTATTTTAACAAATCACATTAGCTTGTGCTTTTTTAGCTTTATTTATTTATTTATTTATTTTTTAATTTGAATAGCATTAGACCTGTTTGTAACCTCTTGATTTCTTTAATAATACTGAGGACATAACATCACCCTTTAAGAAAAAAGTAAATCACAGGGATTAAAAAAAATCTATTACTATTTTAATTAAATGTTGTGTCTTATGGGAGGGAGTATATAGCACAGTGGCACTAAAAACTAAATTAATTTTAATTCTAGAGAGCATCTGATTGGACCAAAAAAATGTATAGCATAGGTAATCAGTATCATCAGTATTTTTGCTCTTTTCCCAAAATTGTATTGTATTGATTCTTTTTTTTTTTCCTGCATTCACATGGTTCATGTTTGGTGGTGGCCCACATTTTATTTTTAGACTGTTATCACCAAGCAAATGTGGCATTAATAAATCTTAGTATTAGCCAGATTTCGTTTTATGCTGCTAAACCATATAGTATGTTAGAACTATTAATGAATATGAAATAGTCATTGTTAATGTGTTTAAAGCAAATGATAATTCTGTTGAAGTGGTTTTAGAAGAAGTTTCTGAAGAGTTGCTTGTTCACTCTGATTACTCTGATTTTCTGAAGAAAATCGGACTGGTGTTTATTTCATGCAAAACCTGCTGCCACATTACTAGTTAATAACTTTGTGATTGCTGTGTTCTTGATGTTACTTCCTGGCCCAAATCAAGAGAGACTTAATACCTGATGAGTTATTTGTGCATGTATTTTAATGAGCAAAAGTGATGCTTGAGATAATAATGCACTGACAACTAATTCAATGCTTTTACGTTCTCTGTGATTACCTTCACATTTAGGGAATGGGCTGCTCCATTCTCCATTTGACTGGCAGGTGATTTCTCTCTGTCCTTTTAAAATCAGTCCTTGTCCATTGCATGAAAATGTTACATTATATCCAGGTTTGACTGGACCCTCAAGATCAGGGAATCGCTCAATTTTAATGTTGTTCTCTGTTGTGTTTAGTGGACATGTTACTTCTAGAGAGAGACAAAATACTAGTCATTGCAGTGTCCTCATTCTGGACTTATTTATCCATTCATACGTTGTCATTTGTCTTAATATACTAGGTGAAACATTAAATCTACAATTTTTAAAGGGGAAAATCATACAAGTTCACGAAATTAACTTAGTATCAGCAAGTCATATTTTTGCCGTATAGTGGAGACTGGGGCTTAATCTACTTACTAAGAGATGAAGAAAGACAGCATACAAAATCTGTTTGATGTATGAATGATTGACGTTTTAATGAATAACGCATAGATGTTAACATTGTCATTACGTTTTTTGATTTTATTTCTTTCACTTTTTTGTATCAAGAATGTAATTTATATGTTTTATACATTATACATAATAAACATTTCAACATTTTGTAAAAACAATTCTTAAATATTTAAAGCAAATATATTATTACAGTATTGCTTCATACCTTCACATTTCGGATATGGGTGATCCCATTTTCCATTTGACAGGCATTCAATTGTTCGTTGTCCGTGCATGTTCAGGTTCACATCTGTGCATCGAAAAACTAAAATGTGTCCAGGTTTATAAGGTGAAATGATACCTGGATGTCCAATTAAAATGTCAACGTTGATGAGTTGTTCCCCCTCACAGGTAACTCCTGCAGATCAAGAAATAAAATTCAATCATTAATAAAAGATACCTGTTATAGTTTTACTGAAATAAAGTAGAACAGAGCAGTTTAACGACAGCTAACGTCAAATTTAGACCCATATTTGGGTTTTATGGTCAATGAAATTTCATGGAAAATGAAGAAAAAACTATATATAAATTCAGACCAGCATTATAAATAAACGTCATATACAAACATGATATTATTATATGTTGTGCAACATACTGGATGTTTATCCTTTAGCTACTTTGTGTATCATTGTGTTACCTTGAGCATTTGTTGGGACATCCATGATCATTAATAGAAGAGAGAGAAATATCTCACAATATTTCATTTTAAGCTGTAAAACATGACAAATGGCTTAGTACAGTTTACAAAGCTAATAAACTGTATGAACAGTATTGACTGAATCAACTACCAAATATTTAATCTTTAAAGGCTAATTCACTTTCCTTATTTAACACAAATCAATGCAAAGATTTCTTTAGTGTTAAACATGAATGAGTATTGATGAAAAACTCTGATTACCTGTTTTCCAAAAGATGTATTCGTGAACTCTTAAGAGGGTGGTGATTATGAATCTCTGAAGTCTGTGTAATGTAGATAAAAAGCAACCGTCCCCTTCCCTCCACCCCACCAAACAGGACTAAGCTCAATGCCCCCAAAAATGTGATGCAATCTAGGAAAACCCACCACATGGTGAAATTTTACCTATTATAGATTTTGATACTGTCATGAATCCTGTCCGTGATCTTTCACCTGCTCACCACCAGAGGCCGCCTTCCAATTACATAGACATTCACACCACACAGACTGTTACATGCCACTCCATCAAAGACTTCATTTCCCATAATCCTTTGCCCAGTCTCATCAGCACTCACTGTTTTCACCTGTGTCTCATTTACCCTGTCTGCTCACTCTATATAAGCCTGGTTTAGTTTGTTATTCTTTGCGAAGTCTTGTTAGTTGTTACTGCATTTCTGAGCATTCTCCCTGGATTTATGTCTCTTGGTTTTTTTGATCTCTTGCCTGTTTTTTGGATTTACCCTTTGCCTGAGTTTCCTGCCTTGTCTATTGTTTGGATTGCCTGCCTGTGTTTTGACCTGTTGCCTGTATTTTGGATCACGTCTCTGGTTTGTCCCAGTAAAGCTGCATTTGGATCTCCAACCTGTCAACTCTCAGAGCAGTACGTTACAGATACCATATAAAAGCTGGGTTCAAGCCAGTTTTCCAAAACTGTTTTTATTTGGTTCATAGCTTGAACATAACAAAAGTTATGGCTATCTGAAGTTGGCTGATCACCATGATTTTCAAGATCAAAATTTTTGAGAAAAACTGATTTAAAGAGAAGCAATGAAAATAAAAGCACAACAGTCAAGTATCACAAGTAAAAGTCACTTTACTGTGGCAAAAGACTTATTTTAGTCAGTGTACATGTTGTAAAAAATACAAAATGACCTCAAGGAACACACAACACTTGCAAACATTTAAACACTGAGTGTATATCTGCTCATAAAACATCACAGATTACAGCAATTCTTCTCCTGTTCTACTACTCTGGATTTATAATACATGACTAGACACAGTTTAGAACTGTAAATTGTAGTTTTGTGTTCTAAACTTGTTTTATTTCATGCTGTCACCGTTTGAACTAAATGAAAATAATGAATAGTGTTAATATGAAAATGGTGCTGGTCCCTTTATGAACAAGCAGACTAGCTAACGTTACCCCGAACTTTGCATGCCGTAGTTCACACAGGAATGGCGGAAAACGTGTATTGATACACTTTTATTATATATGTTATATGAAAGCACCTCCGCAGCGCGTTATCATAGAGAAAGACAAGAATGTGATATGTCATATTCACGTGCAGCGGTGATGAGAGAACCCGCTTGAGAAACAGTTTCGAGAGGAGAAATCAATCTACATATAAAATATTGGTCACAGATTATTGGTCACTTTCTAAACAATAAAAGTGTACTTCGTTAACTTTTTTTGCCGATACACAGAGCGAATCTGTGAATCTTCCCATCCCTACACAGTAAAAAACGCAGTGTCAATTTAACACTACTAAAGATCATATATGGTCCCAATCTATCTAGTGTTAAAAGTGTATTGTTTGCAGTGTTTAATTTTTAGTGTTAATATAGCACCTTACATTGTAGAAAAATTACACTCCGAGTGTAAAGTGTTACACTTGCAATTGTTGTTCAAATTTTACACTATGGGGTATTTAACACCCCTAGTGTTGTTTTAATCCTTTAAGTGTTATTAATAAAGTATTATTTTCAGTGCAAAAATAAAAATGCTATTGTATGGTGTTAATGTACAAGATTAGACATAAAATCAAGAGACTTCAGACAGATGTATAAATTCCAACGTTTATTTCACAAATGGTCAAATTAAGTGGCAGCTTTAAAGCATATACCAGATGTGTAGAGGTTAATTAGTCATTCACATTCACTAGGTGTTGCACAGAAATATAAAATAGTTAATAAAACATAAAATCATCAAATTTACCAAGACATTAACAAATATGGTAGATTTGAACAAGATTGCAGGAAGATACTTGTCGACAGTTGTGTAGCATCCATGAATGCTGTTCCTCGTTGTCCCATCAGTGAGCAGGTATGGCTGTGTGGTCTTCTATGCAATCAAGGTGTTCTTCTTGTTAGTGCCTGCAGATTAAAGACAAAAATAACACTCAAGGTCAGCTCTCCAATTGATTATATATATGTTAGTCTTTCATATACAACCCATCTGGCAATATTTTGAGGCAGACAATGGGTAGTGACAGAAATGTCCAAATGTACCTTTTTGAAGATGTTTTTCAGCTTGATTGGAGGACATTTTTCCAGGTCCCTTGCAGCCTTGTGGTGATGGTGGAATAAAATCAAGTAGGAGACCAATTGATGCAATATCGCTGTCCTATTCTAAATAACAGATATGACAACTTCAGCACAAAATGCATGAACAGAATATAGATAATGCATGAACATAGATAATCTTCTGAAATATAGCCTAACCTTAGTCTAACCTCAGCTTCATCCTCCTTTACAGCTGATTCCGAGGTCATTCGGGTCCTTGAAGGTCTTGGGAGAAGCCAGGAACTTGGCTTCTTGAAAAAAAAAAAAAAGAATGACAACAATATCTCTCCGAGGAACCATTCTGTTAAGTTGATTGCATAGCCACACGGTGGCTCTGTTCACACCTGGCATTAGCATGCATCTTGGGTGATGCACAAGTGAACCGACACTACACCGGCCACATTCTTTTATTACAGGGTTAGTTCAAAAATGAAAATTTCATTGTTTACTCAGCCAAGACTTTCGTTATCTTTGAAACACAATTGAAGATATTTTAATAGAATATAAGATTTCTGTCCCTTGAATGACGGCCCATGCAACTACCACTTTCATACATCAAAAACTTCACATAGAGATCTAATCCATACGTATCATGTGGTTTAGTTCAGATTTTCAGTTTTTCTGTTTATGTTCTCTGATCAATGTTTAATTGTGAAAAAAAAAATCTGTCTGTTCATTGTATAAAGCAATCAAGTCTCTTCAGAAAATTTGGACTAAACCACTCGATTCATTTGGATTAGTTTTATGATCTCTTTATGAACTTCTTGAAGCATCAAAGTGGTAGTTGTGTAGACTGTCTACAATTAATTTTTCATATTCATTTGTGCGTTTTAAATTTGTACTGCACATAGAATAACATATAAATGACACAGACTCACAATTCTGGCTTCATCTTCAGCATTCTGCTCCTTTCTTGAAGGGCTTCTATCCCTCACACTCATCAGACTCCCAGTTTACAATCTTATGAGAGGAACTTCCTTCACTTGACACTGCAGAAGTCCAATTCTATTGAAAAAAGCATAAAAAAAAAACCCACACTTGTTTCAGTAATTCAGTTTACATTAGGACTGTAAATAATTGTGATTACCCCTAATTTTGAGTATGCTGAGAGCTGTTTATAAATACGGGTGTCAAATTGTATAGGTGCATCTCAATAAATTAGAATGTCGTGGAAAAGTTCATTTCAGTAATTCAACTCAATTTGTGAAACAAATCGTGTATTAAATAAATTCAGTGCACGCAGACTGAAGTAGTTTAAGTCTTTGGTTCTTTTAATTGTGGTGATTTTGGCTCACATTTAACAAAAACCCACCAATTCACTATCTCAACAAATTAGAATATGGTGACATGCCAATCAGCTAATCAACTCAAAACACCTGCAAAGGTTTCCTGAGCCTTCAAAATGGTCTCTCAGTTTGGTTCACTAGGCTACACAATCATGGGGAAGACTGCTGATCTGACAGTTGTCCAGAAGACAATCATTGACACCCTTCACAAGGAGGGTAAGCCACAAACATTCATTGCCAAAGAAACTGGCTGTTCACAGAGTGCTGTATCCAAGCATGTTAACAGAAAGTTGAGTGGAAGGAAAAAGTGTGGAAGAAAAAGATGCACAACCAACCGAGAGAACCGCAACCTTATGAGGATTGTCAAGCAAAATCGATTCAAGAATTTGGGTGAACTTCACAAGGAATGGACTGAGACTGGGGTCAAGGCATCAAGAGCCACCACACACAGATGTGTCAAGGAATTTGGCTACAGTTGTCGTATTCCTCTTGTTAAGCCACTCCTGAACCACAGACAACGTCAGAGCCGTCTTACCTGGGCTAAGGAGAAGAACTGGACTGTTGTCCAGTGGTCCAAAGTCCTCTTTTCAGATGAGAGCAAGTTTTGTATTTCATTTGGAAACCAAGGTCCTAGAGTCTGGAGGAAGGGTGGAGAAGCTCATAGCCCAAGTTGCTTGAAGTCCAGTGTTAAGTTTCCACAGTCTGTGATGATTTGGGGTGCAATGTCATCTGCTGGTGTTGGTCCATTGTGTGTTTTGAAAACCAAAGTCACTTCACCCGTTTACCAAGAAGTTTTGGAGCACTTCATGCTTCCTTCTGCTGACCAGCTTTTTTAAAGATGCTGATTTCATTTTCCAGCAGGATTTGGCACCTGCCCACACTGCCAAAAGCACCAAAAGTTGGTTAAATGACCATGGTGTTGGTGTGCGTGACTGGCCAGCAAACTCACCAGACCTGAACCCCATAGAGAATCTGGGTCAAGAGGAAAATGAGAAACAAGAGACCAAAAAATGCAGATGAGCTGAAGGCCACTGTCAAAGAAACCTGGGCTTCCATACCACCTCAGCAGTGCCACAAACTGATCACCTCCATGCCACGCCGAATTGAGGCAGTAATTAAAGCAAAAGGAGCCCCTACCAAATATTGAGTACATATACAGTAAATGAACATACTTTCTTATGAAGTATTCTAATTTGTTGAGATATTGAATTGGTGGGTTTTTGTTAAATGTGAGCCAAAATCATCACAATTAAAATAACCACAGACTTAAAACTACTTCAGTCTGTGTGCACTGAATTTAATACACAAGTTTCACAATTTGAGTTGAATTACTTAAATAAATAAACTTTTCCACGACATTCTAATTTATTGAGATGCACCTGTATTTACTTCCTTCATTCTAGGGTCAATTAAATGACTGTTAAAGTTTATAAACACAAAACCTTGTGCAATATTCACATGGAGGCCTGAACCAATTTAAGTATTTATTTAATCTGATTATTAAACACATTTATATAATTTTAATGAATAACATGAGTAATAAGACATCTTAAAATTAACAGTGTACTACATTAGAATAAATTGACACATTTAGAATTTATCTGACTATTAATTTATTATAATGTGAAAAGAAAATACAGATAGATTCAGACATATCTTACTCCATTAAAACTTAACTTTGTATATCTGGAAATATTTAGGACATTATTTAACCCAAATGCCGTATGAATTGAAAAAGACTGGTTTCAAGCTAAATACCTGTATGCTCTGCCAGTGGGCACTGAAGGAAATTAAAAGACTGACGGATTTACAGTTTAACATACCTTTAACCCACTTTCACGATGCTTGCATAAATGTAATTGTCATAAGAAAAACTTGATTGTAGCGCGTTTGTCTTGACGCAGAAATGACGACACAACAGACATGATATTCAGTTTTGAGAAGAAGCATCATACAAGCTCCCGTAGCAACGGTGCGAGAAGTGAGCTGCCATAGATGTTATTTGTTAATGAAAATTAAAATAACGAGCCTGAATTGTTAGTTTTTGACTTTTAATGACCGAATTACACTTTAAATGTAAGTATTGGATTTCGACTTGAATATTGTAATGACATGAAAAAATAGAAAATATAAAGCTGTTAAATGTTGACATATCTTCCCAAAATTTGATTTTAGTTTATTCTATTATTCATTATTTTTTTTTTACTTTTTAACCCTGTTTAGTTTTATGTAGTTTGATATAAAAAGTCCACTTACAAACCGTTACTGCTGCTCGTCAACGGCAGCTGTCACAGTTGCTAGGCAACAAGAACAGTCCTCCGTAGGCTAGACTGGTCCGAGTCCTTCAGAAACTGCTGTAGTTAGCAACTATTTGTTACTATTCTAGCAATAAACTTTGTTCATTTCATTTGCAAAATAACAAAGTGGTGGAGTGTAACGAAATACATTCCATGTATTCACATACAAATGAGAAGTGCTGAGTTTTTTTCCCTCACAAGACAGCAACACTACAAAAAACATGGTCTTTTACAATATGATGCACTGTTGTACATTAAACTGCCCAACAATAGCCTGCATAAAGTATTTTAAATGTAACAACATTGAACATATTCAGAAGTAAAATGCAACATACAGTACACAGTAGTGTAGCAGTAATATTAATGCAAGACCATCATATTTAAAAAGTTTTTTTTTTCTGCAGAATAACTACCTTTACTTATACTCTTCAAACCATAAGTACATTAAAGAATACATATAATTAAGGTTTTAGATGCATGCAGTTTTTCCTCAATGCGCTATTTGTAGTTACTGAAAGTACTTTACTAAAGTAACTCGATATTTTTTTCCATCAATTACTTTGTGAGACTCATAGCTCTACACAATTTGTCCTTTCCTCCTTTCCTTAAATCAGACCAGACCCCTGTACTGTAGGATAAACCTGAACGTCCCAGTGTTGGACAGTGGAAATATGCACTCAAAGACTCTGAAGCCCATCCCAGATGATGTCCCACTGGCAGAGGCCACACTATTGTGGCAGCCCATCCAGGTCCAGCAGCACCACCAGGTTCACCCTGCTCAGCTGAATGAAAGTGAACATAGGCAAAATTTTTTGTACAAATGTTTTTTCTTTTTTTTCTTTTTTATTTTCAAACTGTTTTATATATTGTTAATTTACGTGTATGTTGTTTTTCTGATGTTGAATTGAAGTTATTTTGTAATTAGTTCTAAAAAAGTACTTTTAGTTCAGAGCAATTTATTTTTATTTACAAATTATAACTTGCTTTGCAAAAATAAACAATTTCCAGGACTACTACTTGTCTTTTATTTACGTTTCAACTTATAATACAACAAATAAAACAATGCACATATATTACTTTGCTTAATTTACAAATAACTTAAATTACAAAAGTAATGTACAGAACAACTTCATTCATTACATTTTTAAGGGTCCCACTTCATATTAAGTGGCCTTATCTACTATGTACATACATTTAAATTAATAATTTGGTACAATGCACTTATTGTGTACATACATGTTTTTACTTTGTACTTACATTTATTAAGTACTTACAAAAAAATACCTGCATGTAATTTCATCTGTAATTATTTTCTGTAATTAAATTTATAATTACAATGTTGACTCATCCCTTAAACATACCCATACCACCAAACCTGTCCCTAACTTACCCGTATCCCACCTCAATAGCGGCAAAAGTGATTTGCAATACAATAGGAACACAATAAGAACATTGTACTTATTTTTATGATGTAAGTACATAGTAGTTAAGGCCACTTAATATAAAGTGGGGCCTTTTTAAGATTCCCAGCAGCCCCATTTTCTCCAGAACTGTCCTAAAAGAAAAGGGAAATACGTATGACAATTATTAAAACAGGGCTGCAATCTTAAGGTTAGAAAATATGACACTGCAGGACATGCCTACAAAATACTCCAGAAATCATATTTCTGGATCATCAAGTTTGCCTAAAACATTTGTGGACATATCTAGCATGACAGCACTACAATAAAAATAAATAAAAATGCAAGTGAAAGACTTATCTAATTATTAAGTAGTCTTATCTACTACTTGTCTTATTGTTGTGGACTGGCAGAGTTTTTATCCCCAGTAAAGGAATTATCATATTCAGCCCTCAATATAATAAATACAAGAACTTATGCCTCAGACCAACTAACAAATGAATCTGTGCAGTGGTATTGTTAAAGTTCACATTTTTTAAGACCTAACATTTAACATTTGTTTCGCTAGCTATTTGAGTAAATTAAAATACACAATACTTACATTTATAAGTGTATTCGTCAGCCGCCACAAAACCATCACCGCTATTTTGTTTGAATAAAAGTCCCATCGTGAATTCTGGGATAGGGTAGGCTGCGAAGTGTCCATCTGATGTATCCTGCATTTGCTCACGAAATGGAAGGTGCATTTGAAGTCGCGTTCGAATTACGGCAGCTTTCATCGCGCCACGGTGACGCAATCGGCCTTCAAATGGGTCCTTCGAAGGATGTAGCCTACGAATTGGGACGTAGCTACAGATTATGCCAGGGGTGTCAAACTCAATTCCTGGAGGGCCGGTGCCCTGGAGAGTTTAGATGCAACCCTAATTAAACACACCTGATCCAGCTAATCAAGTAATTTAGGCTTATTTGAAAACTACATGGTTTGTGTATTGGAGCAGGGTTGGAACAAAACTCTGTAGGGCTGCGGCCCTCCAGGAACTGAGTTTGACACCCCTGGATTATACAATTCACACTTAAGCCTAGGGTGAACAAAGTTTTTAAACGCGCTCTAATTTCACAGTTTTGCATTAGATAACGTCAATGAAACGAGTGGCACATGTTGCGCATTACACTAGCTCTGTCTGCAGAAAGACTACTCGTTTGCAGCGGGTGCGAAACGACACTTTAACACGATGTTATGCATCACTAAAACGAAATCTTTAGCGCATTAATGTTCAACAGTCCCACTATTACTGATTCAAAGCATGGAAACAGCGTAATGTCCTACTCAATGCCTTCAAAAAGCAAATAAAAATGCACCATTTGATGAATTCTCTCTGTATCTGAGTAGAAAACCGCCCAAATGTGGCTGCTTCAGATTCGTAGTAAAAACCAGGCCTCGGCGGATACGGAGGCGAGAGGATCTGTCAACGAACCAAAATGAAAGAAGCTGAAAGTATAACGTTATATAACATAAATTGTAAGCGCATTACAAAAAATGATTTTACACATGTAAAATCACCTTTTTTTTTCAGAAAATCGAACGGGCATGAGAAACTTTCACACTTTTCTGTAGGCTAACGTTACATCTTTGCACCTCACGAACACAGTGAACATGACAAAAACACTCGCAGTTAGTAATTTCTAAATGTGTTCACCACCAATCATATCTTGAGTAAAAGTATCAACACAAAATGTTTTTCCCGTGTAATTTTATAAAGAGAAAAGCAATCCAACTTACCATCTCGGTCGCTGAAGACAAAATGGCGTTGTCGCTTTGTGAAGCAGCAGTCATTGAAGGGTGGAGTCAGACAATTCGGCGGGTTTTTTATTCCGCACTTTCAGTGTAAAAGTGAAATTACACCATATAACAACAGTACTGTTTAACACTAGATTGTTAATTCAACTCTTTGGGAATTGATAACTTTTAACACTGCAAATATTACACTGCTGATTTTACTGTGTAGTAGTTAGTCATTGATGATATCAGGAGTTTTCGTGTGAGTAAGCTCGGTCAGTTGCGTTATAGGGAGTGCGCTTTGCTCGGTTTCTCAACATAATCCATTCACAATTTCAAGAAAAGTTTTGTTTGTCTAAGAAGACGAAACATCCACGTATACTGTTTGTGGAATGACAAAGGCGGGTGTGAAAAATCAACGTGAATGAATCCGCTAAATTGTTCTGTGAGTCAGTGCTTTGATTGACAGTGATAACTGTAGTAATATGACAGAAAACATCTGACAAGCTGATGTCAAAATAGACCTGTGCATTAAGTGACGAAGAGTAAATTCAGTGTAATAAATCTACAGCAGCAACAAGTCTTGGCTGAATATATTTAGCAACTTCTACAATTAAAGATAAAACTTAAAGCACTCTTTTTGATCTGCCCTTTTTTAAGGCAATGTTTAATAAATGTAATTTTTAAATGTATTTTTTTTCTAAAAATATTTCAAAATACTTAATGCATTATTTATTTTACCATTAATAATTAACTTTAAATTTAATTTGTAGTTAACCATTTAAGTATTTAAATAATTAACCCTTCTGTTGGTGTCTGGGCTTGCCTGTGTCACGGTTATGGACTTTTGTTTGTGTTCCTGTTCTCCTGCCTTAGTCTTCCTTTGACCTAGGGTGCGTTCGAAACCGCATACTTCCCTACTATATAGTAGGCAAAAAGCAGTAGGCGAGCGAATAAGTATGTTTGAATCATAAGTATTCATAAAAGAGTAGGCGAGAATTAGTATGCGAGTGCACTAATTCTTGCGAGATTCGGACGTACGTATACATAAGATGCGTCCTTATATGCCTACTTACTTATTATATAGTAGGGAAAAAGAGTACGTGAAGAAAGAAGTACATTTGAAACCTCAGTATTCATAAAAGAGTGGGCGAGAAATCCCCGGATGATATACTGCTTCAGCCCAGATTCTGAAGTGTTCATCGATGGACACTTTTCGATCCCAGAAGCCCACGCGAGAGGATACGTCATCATCGAACGTGATGGAGAACAGCGACGAGGCTGTTTACAAATCTGAGTATTACAAACCAAAATACGGTTCCTTCTGTTAAAATCGCATTTGTTGAGCTACTGTTGAGCAAACTGTTGAATTGCTTAATGCGGAAATGCTAAACGGTACAGTTTATTTGTGATTTTGCGGTAAAAACAGGGGAGCTCCAGAATGCACACGTACATCACCAGAGTGAATTTACATAAACCATATACATCTGAAAGACTATTATTAAATGTCTATTTAATATGTGGCAGTAAAATGTTGTAAAAGAATTGCATATAAGCACATCACATCATGAACAGACATCTGAGTGAGTGATGTGTGTGTGTTATGTAGAATTCACTGTTGTCAACACTGCTTTAGATGAACGTAAATAAATATACATGGAGTAACTAAGTGGGTCATTATTACTGTAGTGTTGGGGTGAGCTAGTAATGCATTCTGGGGTAATCATCTTTTTTAAGTAGTAATACTTACATTTTTACAGTATAAAATCAGTCTTCTCTAAATGCGAGATCTTCGAGCAGCTGTACTCTCCTTTATGCAGACATTGCAAGCACTGCAAAGGCTGAGGAAAACAGTACTAGGTAGTGTTGTCGATTTACTGATGCTGTGAGGTGCACCTGTCCCTTTTATCTTTTTTTCTTTTTTATTTATTGCACAGCTTAATTGCATACAAGATCAGGGAAAGATGGTTGTATCTTTAACAATAAACAATCATAATGACAAAAAAAAAAAAAAAAAAGAGGAAAACATAAATACAATGGGTTTGCGTACATCATAGTATGAGATTTACATACACAGAAAAAAAGCACAATGACAAGGTTAAATATATTTGAATAATCATAATATTCATATTTAATCAATGCATCAAAAATTGCATTTGTTGTTGTTGTTGTTATTATTATTTATAAGTCTGAGGGATGAAAGGATACTTAAATTTAACAAGAAACATCAAAATATTTACAGATTTAAACCTGAATTAAACCTGTCACTCGTATCTTTTAAGTTGTTGCGCTTGTTATAACATCATAGGTCACATGACAACGTCAACATGGCGGATCACATTCATACTTCACGAGATTTGGCTGTTGAGTACGTACTCTTTTAGCGCTTGATAAGTAAGTACTTATTGAAATTAAGTACCTACTCATTGAGTATGCGGTTTCGAACACACCCCTAGTTTTCCTGTGTTGCCCTGATTAGTTCATTCTGTTCACCTGTGTTTGTTCTATTAAGTCATTATGCCTTCATTTACCTGTGTATAAAATCTTCCCTTTCTGTTCCTACCCTTGCCAGTTGGGTCATTTTATAATTTTTTTAAGAATTTGACAATGTGAAGAAAAAGGTTTTCCATTTTCCCAAAAACCCAAACATGACCTTAAATAAAACCCTTAAAATCAAGTACTTATTCTATTAGCCGAACTCAAGGTTACCTGGTTTTGGGATTTTTTTTTTTTTTAAGAAAAAGCAGACGTTAGATATATTCCGGTCAACTATGTTACTGACAAAATAAGTATTTTTTAATAGCTTGGAAAAATACCTAGAATTTAAATAGTAACATGACTGACAGATTCTGTATCCACTTACCAAAATAAAAAAAAAGTTAATCAATAATACTTTTTGGAAAAAAATATTTAGAAGTATAATAGAACTCTATTTTCACAAAAGTAGTTAATTGGTCATCATATTTTCTCAAATAAGTCAAATTTGTGAACTCTGTTTTGAAAGAAAAATACCTTGAGGGACAAAGGACACAGTGGGTAATCTCTTAACACTAAACATGTTGTACAGTAGGCAACTGAGTATTTTTGAAAATTATAAACTCATCAGTAACACAGTTGACTGGACATGAGAAAGTAGAGAAATTACCAAGAAGCAATAGATCACAGGTTATACTTACAACAATTTTTTTATTTTATTTTTTTATTTGGTATTGAACAAGTTTGCAGCTGGATACAGAACAGGTTCTAGGTGATTACTGCACAGCAGGTGATTTATTGAACAGGCTCTAGTTATTGAACAAATATGCATACACTGCAGGTGATTATTGAACAGGTTCTAGTTATTGAACAAATATGCATTTACTGCAGGTGGTTAGTGAACAGGTTCTTGTTTGCACCCGCTTAAATTGTTTATTGAACAAGTTCTTGAATGACGCAATGCCCATTTGTAGCGTTCATTGAAATGTCTTGAGGGAAAAAAATAGATCCAACATGCTAATTTTTAACATGATCTAACATGAAAATAGCTCACATTTGATATCTGTTTGTGATAGAGCCAGAACAGTTTAATATTTAAAGTTGTGATGCTGAGAGCTCCTCCCATATTTCTCTGCTTATTTGAACATTATCGGACTTGTAACCCAAAGGTCGTGGGTTCGAATCTCAGGTCCGGCAGGGATTGTAGGTGGGGGGAGTAAATAACCAGCACTCTCTCCACCCTCAATACCACGACTGAGGTGAGACCCTTGATCAAGGCACTGAACCCCCAACTGCTCCCCGGGCGTCGCAGCATTGGCTGCCCACTGCTCCAGGTGTATGTTCACTACTGTGTGTGTGCACTTGGATGGGTTAAATGCAGAGCACAAATTCCGAGTATGGGTCACCATACTTGGCCACACATCCACACTTCACTTCACTTCACATGGCACGATGCCACTTGTGTTGGTGGAGGAATTAACCTGAGAACATCCTCAAACAAGTACCACAGCACATCGTCTCGCCTGGGCCAAAACAACGTGACTTCCTGTTGGTTGCTGCTGCGTGTTTTGAGTTTGATCTCAGTCAAGTTAATTCTTTATCGTCTATTTTCTAATCCTGAAATCTATTTTACACACCATCATTTTCCGCTATTATCTTATAGCCCGTTAGCGTCGCCAGCTTACATTGCTTATACTCTATTCACACACATTACCATTGTTTTACCCACTGCTACTTGCTTTAATGGCGGATGTGTGTCTACCTTTGAGTGCAGGCGAGCTGGAGGTGCAGCTGGAGCTAGAGGCCGTGGAGAAGCAGATCCGCGAGCTGGTGGAGAAGCAGGCCCAGCTGAGAGAGCGGAGAGCCGCGCTGGAAACATCTCGGGCTGACGCTCACAAGTCCGTGGTAAGTATACAGCGCGCCGCTAACACTCCCACCACCTCTACTCCGTGTGTTTCTCTGCACAGACCCTGTGCACCCAGGACGCGATCTTCCCAGATGTCCTTCACTCCGGCACCGGGACACCATGGACCCTGGGTGCAGCAGCAGCGGAAGACGCGAGCCAGGCCCCGCGCGAGAACCTCTCCCCCTCCGCCGCCTCCGGTCTTCGAGATCTCCACCCGGAACCGCATCGCTCCCCTCCTCGAGACGGAACGCGACGCTGTGATCGTCGGAGACTCCATCGTCCGGCACGTCCATGCAACATTAGCTGAAGGTAAAGCGCACACTCACTGTTTCCCTGGCGCTCGTGTTCTCGATGTTTCTGCGCAGATACCCACGATCCTGAAGGACGACGAGAGCATCGGCGCGATCGTGCTGCACGCGGGGGTGAACGACACCAGGCTGCGGCAGATGGAGACACTGAAGAGGGACTTCAGGAGCCTGATCGAGACGGTGCGCAGCGCATCACCCGCGGCAACGATCATCGTGTCTGGACCGCTTCCCATGTATCGACGAGGACACGAAAGGTTCAGTAGACTTTTTGCTTTAAACGAATGGTTATTGTCAGGGTGTAAAGAACAGAAACTGCTCTTTGTTAATAATTGGAATCTTTTCTGGGAGCGTCCTAGGCTTTTCCGCGCTGATGGCCTGCACCCCAGCAGAGTCGGTGCAGAACTCCTGTCGGACAACATCTCCAAGACTCTACGCTCCATCTGACTAGTAAGCCCATTCTCAAATAACTGCTATGATGACTTTTGTTCTACCCACTTAAATGATAGAAATACTTGTGCTGTCCAATCTATAAAGACTGTGTCTGTTCCCCGAACAGTGAAGCCAAAATATAAATTTAATGTAGGATCTAGAAATAATCTGATCGTGATTTAAACCAGAAAAATGCAAAACAAATAAACTAAAGCAATTTTTAAAGCTTGGGCTCCTAAACATCAGATCACTCGCACCCAAAGCAGTTATTGTAAATGAAATGATCACAGATAATAGTTTTGATGTGCTCTGCTTGACTGAAACCTGGCTCAAACCAAATGATTATATTGGTCTAAATGAGTCTACTCCACCAAGCTACTTTTATAAACATGAGCCCTGTCAGACTGGCCATGGCGGCGGTGTTGCAACAATATAAAGTGATATTCTCAATGTTACCAAGAAAACAAGATACAGGTTTAACTCATTTGAATTACTTCTGCTTAATGTTACACTGTCAGATATGCAAAAGAAATCTCTCCTATCTCTTGCTCTGGCTACTGTGTATAGACCGCCGGGGCCATATACAGATTTCTTAAAAGAATTTGCAGATTTCCTCTCAGACCTATTGGTTACTGTTGATAAAGCGCTAATTGTTGGAGATTTTAACATTCACGTTGATAATACAAATGATGCATTAGGACTTGCGTTTACTGACCTAATAAATTCTTTTGGAGTCAAGCAAAACATCACCGGGCCCACTCATCATTTTAATCATACGCTAGATTTAATTATATCGCATTGAATTGATCTTACTGACATAGATATCGTACCTCAAAGTGATGATGTTACTGACCATTTCCTAGTATCGTGCATGCTGAGTATTACCGATATTAACTATATGGCTCCGCGTTATCGTCCAGGAAGAACTATTGTTCCAACCACTAAAGATTCAGAAATAACCTGCCTGATTTATCTCAACTGCTCTGTGTACCCATAAATACACATGAACTAGATGTAATGACTAGCAACATGGGCACTATCTTCTCTAATACATTAGAAGCTGTTGCGCCCATCAAATTGAAAAAGGTTAGAGAAAAACGTACTGCGCAGTGGTACAACAGTAATACCCATTCTCTCAAGAAAGAAACTCGTAAACTTGAGCGCAAATGGAGAAAAACTAACTTGGAAGTTTTTAGAAGTGCATGGAAAAACAGTAAGTCCAACTATAGACAGGCTTTAAAAGCTACCAGGGTGGAGCATATCCACAAACTCATAGAAAATAACCAAAACAATCCAAGGTTTTTATTTAGCACAGTGGCTAGATTAACAAATAAACAGACGCCACCCAATCTAAATATTCCCTCACAATTTAATAGTAATGACTTTATGAATTTCTTCACTGATAAGATAGATAACATCAGAAATACAATAACAAATGTAGATTCTGCAGCGTCTAGTACTTCAGCTCCATTCATCGCACCCAAAGAAAAACTGAAGTGCTTTACAACTATAGGACAGGAAGAGCTAAATAAACTTATCACTGCATCTAAACCAACAACATGCCTATTAGATCCTGTACCCACTAAATTACTGAAAGAGTTGTTACCTGTAGCAGAAGAACCGCTTCTCAATATTATTAACTCATCCATATCTTTAGGTCACGTCCCAAAATCATTCAAGCTGGCGGTTATTAAACCTCTTATTAAAAAAACACAACTAGATCGAACTAGCAAATTTCAGACCCATTTCTAATCTTCCATTTATGTCTAAAATTTTAGAAAAAGTTGTGTCTGCTCAGTTGTGCTCTGTTTTGCAAAAAAAAAAAAGATCTCTATGAAGAATTTCAGTCAGGTTTCAGGCCCCACCATAGCACAGAAACTGCACTTGTTAAAATTACAAATGACTTGCTTCTTGTGTCAGACCAAGGCTGCATCTCATTGCTAGTTTTACTTGATCTTAGTGCTGCGTTCGACACTATAGATCATGATATACTCATAGATCGATTACAAAACTATACGGGTATTCAAGGGCAGGCTTTAAGATGGTTTAGATCCTACCTGTCTGATCGCCACCACTTTGTTTATTTAAACAGGGAGTCATCTCAATTATCACCAGTAAAGTATGGAGTACCACAAGGATCTCTCCTAGGTCCTCTTCAATATACATGTTGCCCCTTGGTAATATTATTAGAAAATACGGGATTAGTTTCCATTGTTATGCTGATGATACTCAACTATATAGCTCAACAAGACCAGATGAAACTTCTAAATTATCTAAGCTAACAGAGTGTGTTAAAAATGTAAAAGATTGGATGACCAATAATTTTCTCCTATTAAATTCAGATAAGACAGAGATATTACTTATTAGACCAAAAAACAGTACACAAAATCTCTTGGATTATAATTTGCAACTAGATGGATGTACTGTTACTTCCTCTACAGTCAAAAATCTGGGTGTTATATTAGACAGCAACTTGTCTTTTGAAAATCATATTTCCCATGTTACAAAAACAGCATTCTTCCATCTTAGAAACATTGCCAAGCTACGAAACATGTTACCTGTTTCTGATGCAGAAAAGCTAGTTCATACATTCATGACCTCTAGACTGGACTATTGTAATGCACTGCTAGCTGGTTGTCCTGCATCTTCAATAAACAAGCTACAGGTAGTCCAAAATGCAGCGGCTAGAGTCCTTACCAGGTCAAGAAAATATGATCATATTATTCCAATTTTACAGTCTCTGCACTGGCTACCTATTAAGTTCCGCATCAGTTACAAAATATTATTACTTGCCTATAAGGCCCTTAATGGTTTAACTCCTGCGTACCTTACTAATCTTCTACCACGCTACAATCCATCACTCTCCCTAAGGTCGCAAAACTCTGGACTTTTGGTAGTACCTAGGATAACAAAGTCAACTAAAGGAGGTAGAGCCTTTTCACATTTGGCTCCCAAACTCTGGAATAGCCTTCCTGATAACGTTGGGGGTTCAGACACACTCTCTTTGTTTAAATCTAGATTAAAGACATCTCTTTAGCCAAGCATTCACATAATGCATCTCATAATCTTGTACTGCAATTATATCTGATCAAACACACATTATTGTTCTTTAGCTTGGATTGAACAAATCATTTTTGCTTGGTTGGAACAGCAGCTACGCTAATTATGTCTATTTGTTTCTCTGTTTCTGCCACGGGATTAACATTCCGTGGTAACTAGGATTTACACAAGCTTCAGTCTGGATCCAGAACACCTGAGAAGAGATGATGCCAACCCCTCAGAGGACCTCAGATGATGCCTATCCTCAGACAACATACAGAACTACCAAATTTCGCCATAAGTTAAATATATTAAGTTTCTACAATATATAAATATATTGTAGAAACTTAATTTCTTGTAAAGCTGCTTTACAACGATTTGTATTGTGAAAAGCGCTATACAAATAAACTTGAATTGAATTGAATTCTGGCCGATTCTGTGCACACAATTCACTCTCACATGCGTTTCATTGACTTGAAAAAGATTGTCTTAGGGTATACATCACCTAGGGTATACAATGCACCAACCACCAATGATGTTGTTGTACTCCCACTGAATTTGGGAATGTAATTGATCTTTACACTTGGCAGAATTCACCTCAAAGTTGAAGGTTTGGGTGTTATTGCACTTGCACTGAAAAATCTGCAGGGTTGAATTCTGACAACTCACATCACGATATTCAACTTTTCCTGGTGAAGTTGTGGTAATTTGATGGATCCTCATTGTTGAAGGCAATGCAGGGAGTCTTTGTGGAATTTCTTTGATGTTCTTGTCCATTTCTGTTTCTTCAACACAGAAAAGCTTCACTGATACACTGGAATTCGCTAATAAATTAAAGAGGTGTTTAGGAGTTGGAATATACTTTCCTTCGCAGATCCCATCCCGATTCCAGCAGTCTGTCTGCTGTTCTTTTTAGGAGACCACCTACCCCATCAGGGGCACCTTTCCCGTGGCTGGCCTTGAAAAAATTCCATGTGAATTTTTAACTATACAGGTATGGAGCCCTGAATCCATACCTGTATAGTTCTGTACTAAACAGGAAGAAGTTGCCTTTCTGTCTATACTGGGTACATGGCCCATCGCTGAAGAAGTGGATGACAGACACAGATGGATGGGATTCTTTTAGGTGGTCAAGAACTGGGGAGAGGTGTGCCCATATTGCAGCTGTAGTGAAGCACAGGGGCTCCACACTTCCACCAATGTAGAGGACCCCTGTGTGAAGGCCTGCTTGTTGTTGGGACAAAGCAAAATGGACAGACTGGACTTCTGCATGGAATTTACACATATAATTTTCTTAAAAATCAATGTGGATGAGGCATTCATCATCTTTCATCCGTTGTTTCAGGTCACGGCAGTGTGTGAACTGTGCCCTAATATTAAACATGTGCCTCTTGAAATTGTTCAGCTGTTATTGAAAGGATCCAATTAGTTCTTCAAGAGAACATTCAATTTCCTTCTTTGTTATTTTGACAGGCACCTTGTCCTTAGAGCCATCATTATTTTTCTTTTCTCTCATGATAGTTTCGATTTTCCATTGCACATAAGAAACCTGGGCTTGTGTGTCATATTCTGGAGCAATTTCATAGAAGGTTTTTACAGTTGTTGCATTCTCTGCACATGCATGCTCTCTGTGTTGCATCACAACATGTTGCCTCTGCAAGAGACTCATTTATAAAATGGTGTGCAGAAACCATCCTAAATTTGATCTTACGATCATATCTCGAATATGCGTACATTTGATTCATAGAATGAACGTACGAACAGAAAACGCGCGTACGTGTCTCTTTCAGATGTGAAATCTATGAATCGCAAATGATCTTGAACTTGCACGCAATTGAATGGTTTCAGCTCTCTGCATGTAAACGACTCCTAATTAATGTCATTAACATATAAAATATCACCAATCATCATAATTTAGAACGGCG
Organism: Spinibarbus caldwelli; assembly: GCA_039654775.1. Taxonomy (NCBI): domain Eukaryota; kingdom Metazoa; phylum Chordata; class Actinopteri; order Cypriniformes; family Cyprinidae; genus Spinibarbus; species Spinibarbus caldwelli. The sequence goes on from CM077231.1 coordinate 13,369,503, forward strand.
AGCTGCAAGAACAGCTTACATTTTCAAAAACCTGCAGTACTCCGACAATAAAAAGTCTGTACGTCTGCTCAAACCCTTTTAGTTCAGCACTTTTCCACGCCAAAAACCAAAACGAAAAATTTATAAATATGAGCACTGGCGTGGATTTAAGCGTACGCACACTCTATGATCAAATTTGTGCGTACGCATGCTTTATAAATGAGGCCCCAAGTCCTTGCATTTGAGAAGATTGAGCTGATTAAATTTATCAACAATGAATGACAAATTTTCATGTACTTTACAGAGGCATGTTTGCCTGTCGGAGATAGTTGGATGGAGAATCGAAAATGGATGCATTCGGCAGAAGAGGGAATAAGAGAGAGATGGCTCAGTGGATTTTCCAGCAGGAATCTTTGGTGAAGGTTTTTCAGTGTGTCATTTAAGAAGCGTTTTTGCATTTTGCACTTTCCTTTATTTATGGTCTGTTTTTTGCCAGCTGTTGAACGGCTCATGTCATCCCTAGTAAAAAAGACGACAACTCTCTGATGCGGTTTAGATTGTTTTGTGTTGTATTTATTTATTTTTTTTATTTGGATCTCCATTAGCCACTACCAAGGTAGTGGCTATTCTTCCTGGGGTCCAACAAGTAAAAAACAAAATTACATTAATCCATAACAATAAAAACCAATACAATAAAACATACAAACCCAAAATTCATTCAGAACAACAAGATCAACAATTTACCGAGTACTGTACCATTAAATATTTCTTTAAACCTCATTTTACTTATTAAAAAAAAAAAACATGTAATGTCCGATGGCAATTCATTCCATATTTTCATTGCTCTATACATTACAGTCCGTTGCTTTGAATTAGTTTTTGAAACAGGAAGCAAAAAATATCCTTTTGATGCATGCTTGGTGTTAAAATTATGACTAGCACTACTATACAAAAGTTGACAGTACAATACACTTGGAACTCTCGATACTGAAATGCTTCTTATAAAACAAAGCAGAGAAACAATTGCCCTATCCTTCACCAGTAGCCAACCTAGAATTTTGTGCATTCTCATAATATTAACCCTTCTATTACAGTTCAGAATTAGTCGTGCAGCTCTGTTCTGGACTAACTGTAAAGTCTTTACTTGATGCACTCGACCATACCACTGGACAGTAGTCTAAATAAGTAAGAACCATTGTTTGCACAATTTGAGAGATGCAATACTGTGGTAAAAATTTTGCACATCTCTTAATAACTGATAGACCTCTTCCCATAACTATTACCATATTTTCTATCCGTTTTGACCACTTCAGCCTACTGTCTAGAATAACTCCAAGAAGTCTAATTTCCTCTACCTGTTCAGTAGGCACACTCTTTACAGACAAATTTAATTGTGGTTTAAGTTTAGAATTTGATCCAAACACAATACTTTTGGTTTTTGTCAAATTTAGAACCATCTTATTATTCCGTACCCACTTTACAACTAATTGTAACTCCTCATCTAAATCAGCAGATAATTTTTCAATTGATGTTGCTGGTAGAAATAATGTTGTATCATCTGCATACATAACTGCCCTTGCACGCTTTTAAACCAAAGGAAGACTGGTAAAAATAGAAAATATCAATGGTCCTAGACAACTTCCTTGAGGCACACCACATTGGAACTCTTTCACTTCCGAATAACTTCCATTATAAAATACACATTGCCTCCTATTAGTCAGATAACTTTTAAACCAATGCAGTTTGAGAAGTAAATTTATAACATTTCAATTTTTCCAGCAATAATTTATGATCCAGTGCATCAAAAGCTGAGCTAAAATCCAACAATACTGCTCCTACTAAATTATCATCAATCTGTACTAAACAATCATCTATCGTCTGTGTTAATGCTGTTCCTGTTGAATTTCCTACTCCATAGGCATGTTGAAAATTAGAGAACAAATTATTCTCCTTAAATAAGAATTGAAGTTGTTCACAAACTATCGTTTCAAACACTTTACTAAGAACTGGCAGTAAACTTATTGGTCGACTATTAGCACCACTAAAACTCAGTGTTGCCTTTTTCTATAGAGGAATAACCTTTGCTTCTTTCCAAGCTAAAGGGAAAATCCCTTTTTTAATACTGATATTAAAGATGTGGCAAACTGGTTCCGCCAAACAGCTGGCTGCTAATTTTACAAGGCGATCATCTAAGTTATCCATTCCCGATGGTTTATCTATATTTATCATTGATAATTTTTGTTCCACTTGTTGTACATTTACTTTATTCAATTCAATGCATAGGGCTGGCTTATCATTTATTTTTTCAATTTGCCTTTCACGTGATATAATATTATCAATTAACATTTCTTCTCTAAGTTTATGTACTTTGTTTATAAAAAAGTCATTAAAATAATCGTCAATTTCATCTGATTTAGTTAAAAATGAATCACCGGTCTCAATAAAAAAAAAAAAAAAAAAAAAAAGAAGGAGTTTGACCTGATTTCCTACCCATTATTTCACTAAGAATATTCCACAATTTTTTGCCATCATATTTATTTTCACTTATTTTTACTTTATAAAATGTCCTTTTCTTTTTTCTATTAATTTTAGTTACTTGATTATGCAGTTTGCAATAAACTTCCCAATCCTGCTTATTCCCAGTTCTGTTTGCTGTACCATGGATCTGATCCATGCTTGAGCGCGACTGACCCCCAAAGTCCAGTTCATTTCATAAGCATGTCTTCAAGCGGGCCAGGACATGGTTAAACAAACCGCACTGGACACGGTACATGTCACACTTGTACAGTCACACTTGTGAAATGAACTGGACTTTGGGGGTCAATCGCGCTCAAGCATGGATCAGATCCCCTAGTGTGAGTACATCCTAAATCTAAGTGAATAGCAGATAGCACACCACAACTATGACCATAACAGCACAAAAAATGATGAATGATAAAAACATTGACAGCCAGTTGGAATCATTTCTGCTTTAAAGAGCTTGAGCATTTAAAGTGACAGATGACACAACTGCATTGTATACTTAGAATACACTAATATAGTTATCTTTATAATTATCGTTCTTGGTGTAAACAGGCCTTAATAGTTTTACTGTCACGGTTTAACACGGGAGACGGATAACAGGAATGGGGAGACGTAGAATAATTCAAAAAGTCTTTAATTAGATCAAAACAGGTAAGTTCAACACAGGCTGAGAACATTCACGTGACAGACAGGAATGACGATCAATATTGGACAAGAAACACGGGGCAGGACACACTATAAGTATACGACATAATGACATAATTAAACACACACAGCTGGACAATAATTAACTAATAAACACAGAAACAGGAGACTAACCAAATATGGGCATAGAAACACTGGGAGCACGTGGAAACAAGGCACAAGACAAACACAAGACTGACAGTACTCCCCGTGACAGACAGGAATGACGATCAATACTGGACAAGAAACTGGCCAATACTGGACAGTACTCACGTGACAGACAGGAATGACGATCAATACTGGACAAGAAACACGGGGCAGGACACACTATAAGTATACGACATAATGACATAATTAAACACACACAGCTGGACAATAATTAACTAATAAACACAGGAACAGGAAACTAACCAAATATGGGCATAGAAACACTGGGAGCACGTGGAAACAAGGCACAAGACAAACACAAGACTGACAGTACTCCCCGTGACAGACAGGAATGACGACCCTCCCCGTACAACATCCAGTGGGGAGGGGGGGTGGGCGCTCTGGAGGCCTCAAGGTGACACAGACACACAGACAGGACAGACGGCCTCCAGGGCGGCGCCCGTTCTGGGACTCACAAGGGAGCAGGGAGTTCAGGCGGCCATGGCGGGTCAGGAAGTTCAGGAGGCCATGGCGGTGCAGGGAGCTCAGCAGGCCATGGCGGTGCAGGGAGTTCAGGAGGCCATGGCGGTGCAGGGAGCTCAGCAGGCCATGGCGGTGCAGGGAGCTCAGGAGGTCATGGCAGTGCTGCCTTCGAGGCAATACGGCACTAGCCATACTAGAAACACTGGGAGCATGTGGAAACAAGGCACAAGACAAACACAAGATTGACAATTACTTCACTGGATGGCCAATTTCAAATGTATTTTGTGTATTTTCAAAATACAAAATACTGTATTTGTATTTAAATACATTTTCCCACACAGTATTTTGTATTTGTATTTAAATACATTTTTCCACACAGTATTTTGTATTCTTATTTTAAATACTTTTTGATGTATTTGTGCCCATCTCTGTGCGCAAGATATACAGTAGGCAGCGGTAATACTCCTAAGGAGTGAACGGCAATTGAACAAAAAGAAGAAGCAGCGAGAATATTGCGTCATTGATAGGTGACAATGACCAGGGACGAGTCATTATTTAAAACTGGAATTTCTCTGGATTTACAAATCCTTGGGAACTTTTGAGATAACGTAAGTACACAACTGCATGAAATATATAACACTGTGCAAGTGATTTTTTTATATTTTATTACAAAAATCTTACATATTGTACCTTTAACTGGACCTGAAGATCTGGTATGGAGAAAAGTGGCCCAAATTATCCTCCAGAAGACTGAGAGACTTGGACATACCTTATTTTTTATGAATCATGAACAGTTGAACTTTTTTCAATTTTTTCAATTTTATTTTGGTTGATTGAGGAACCTTTGGTCAAAGGAGCTCATTTTAATTTATCAGATGTGTATTTGCCAGGTCTCACACTAAGGTTATGTGGTTCTGGCATTGTAAAACTAAGGAATTTAATTGATGTGGCAGGACCTGACCTAAGTGATGTATCTGCACTGGCCACTAGATTAGGACAGAGGTCTTCGTCAAACTGAGGTTATTTTGAAAATGTGGAAAAGATGATTAACTGAGGAAGAACTACTCGGTAACAAAAAAATCATTAACAAACATTATGTAATGCTTAACAGATCATTAGTTAATATATATTTCACATATCTAGAAACGTGAAATAATGTGCTTGTTAATGTTTACTAATAAATGCAATATTATGCTTACAAATGTCATTAAACTTCTAATTCATATGATCATGCACATCTTGAAAATCTACAAATGATTTTAACCGATGTTATACAATGATTAAAAGCTTTTGTTAATGCATAACACTTCTGCCGCTATTGAGGTGTGATACAGGTAGGGTTAGGAACAGGTTTGTGGTATGGGTAGGTTTAAGGGTTGGGTAAGGGGTCAACAGTGTACAGGGGTCAATTTGATTACTATAAGGGAACACAGTTCGATCTGTTTATACTGCATTGTTTGGATAAATGAAGTATTTTCTTAAAAATAGTTTTTTTCCCCCTCCTGTTGGTGTATGATTCAAGGAATATTCTGTTTAATGATACACAATAGTATACTAATATTATTTTTGAGGTAATAAAACATGTTTTGCACTCAAATTACAATGTGTGTAATGTCTTTAACAAGCATTTAGCTAAACTTAACCCTTTACAGAAACATTGTTATAGTAGCTAAAAGTCCAGTGCCAATACAAATACTAAAAAATTAGTAAATGTTTATAAACATTTACAAATGATGAATAGTCTCAACTTTAGTCTCAACTTTAGATTGGGTACTGCAAAAACATGAACAAATGATTAATAAATGATTTGTAAAGATGTGAAAATGGTGAGAATTCTGGTCATTTGGGACAATTTTTGTCATCAAAATGACTGCTCCTAAGGGTACTAATGATTAGTAAATGTTTATAAACATTTGCAATTGATGAATAGTTTCCACTTTAGATTGAGTACTGCAAAAACATTAACAAATAATTAATAAATGATGTAAGGTGTGCAAATAGTAGAAGTCTACACAACAAACAAAGACCAAATATATGACCTTTACAGACTGTGATTAGGAGTTAATGATATATTAACATGAATAGTTTGGAAACTGCTTAAAATTATTACTTAAGCTATATTTTCACAACATTTGTAAATGTAAAAATGAGCATTAGCTAATATGTGAACTGATGTTTAATGACATTTGTAAACATTCAAAAGTACATTAACAAATAAACTTATTGCATAATTTCTGTTCAAATCATTTGTAGATTTTTAAGATGCATTGAAAATTTTGACATTTGTAAACATTAACTAATGATCTGTTAAACATTATATAATGTTTGTTAATAATTTATTAATGAAGCTTTTAATCATTGTAAACCATCTGTCAAAATCATTTGAAGATTTTTTTTTTTTTTTTTATTAAATGCATGATGACATGACCTGTTAATTATATGGCAATGTTTAATAAATTGATTAGTTAACATTAACAAGCACATTATCTCATATTTCTAGATATGTGAATATATATTAAGTAATGATTAGTTAAACATTATATCATGTTTGTTAATGATTTATTATAAAGTGTTGCCAACTACTCATATTGCAAAATTTTGGTCATGTAATTCTGGTTCCAGATATGAGAGATCCATTTCCGAAAATTGTCATTTCACCAGATTTAAGGGGCATGTCTGGTATATTGCTGGAGTTAGAAGGTTTGCAAAATTTGGATTTTGATTTGGTGGTAGGAAAACTGTTGTATAGGTGTTTTAAGATTTTTAATAAAGTAAAGTAGTATTAAATGAAAAGAAAGACACTGTGTGGTGAGAAAAATTTGGATTGCGAAAAGAAGATAAGCCAGTTTGGAGGGTGAATTACAAACCACCATTGAATAAGCAAACCGGTGATTTGCAGTGGCGAATATTGCACAGGGATATTGCTGTAAATGCATTTCATTCTGTCATAAATTCAGATGTTGTTGACAAATGTGCTTTTTGTGGAGTAAGAGAAACAGGTTTTCGTTGTTTTACGGAATGTATCAAATTGAGGTAAATTTTTGTTTTATTGAAGGATTTGTTTTTAAGAAAAGTTCAAGAAAAGAAAAGTTTTCAGGAAAAGTTCACCGTGTTTGTTTTAGTATTTAAATATTGTTATAAACAAAAAATAAAATGGCAGTTGATTAATTTTATTGTTGGACAAGGCAAACTTCCAATCTATGTCACAAGGAGAAATAGAATGGAAAACAGACAGTCAAGATGCTGTACTTCTTTTTAAAGCATTCTTAAAGGCTACTGTAACGTGTAGTCAGACTCAAGACACAGAGGTTAGAATCAAACAGACGATTTTATTGTATTGATGTAAGTGAACAGCAGAAGCAGGTGAGTAATGGCAGATATAGAGTCTTTAACTTGAATGGAGATGATACTGTTGGAGATATTCTCTGTTACCAGGTTTTGAGAGATCGTGGGATGACGGAGTGTGTTTCCAGGAGCTGGTATCGGGAATCGGATGCAGGTAGGTAATTGTAGCAAACACACAGGAACACAAGGAGCAGACGAAGGAGATCGGGAAACTTGGAGCAAAAATTCAGGTAAGTAGCTTGACATTCGAGTTGAGTCCTTTTCCACAATGGAGACCAGACAATGTGCTGTGTGTGAACTGCGTGCTCTTATACTGTGGTGCTGGTGATTGGTGAATGACAGTCAGGTGCGTGTGATCAGAACTCCGGTGATTGGGATCGCTGATTGGTGGAAGAGCCTGGTGTTTACGTGACAGAACCCCCCTCTCCACGGCCTGCTCCTGAGGGCCGAAAACTCCGACGTCGTGGAGGGCGACCTCGACCACGTGGCGCTGGATCTTGGGGATGAGAAGCATGGAACTCTGCCAGGAGATTGGGATCGAGTATGTCATCTCTTGGGACCCATCTTTCCTCGGGGCCATACCCCTCCCAGTCCACCAGATATTCCAATTTACCCCCACGACGTCAGGAACTCAGGATCTCCTATACCGAGTAGACCGTTCCATCCTCCAGCACTATCGGGAGAGGGGGTTCGTCTACGGGACTAGGCTCTGTGGAAACAGGAGAAATTGGTGAGTGGTAGGGCTTGAGCAGAGAGACATGGAATGTAGGGTGAATCCTATACTGTGAAGGGAGCTTGAGTTCATGAGACCGGATTGACTTGACGGATGATGGGGAAGGGACCAATGAATCTGGGACTCAGCTTTTTGCAGGGAAATCTTAGTCGGATGTCCCTGGTGGAGAGCCATACCTTCTGTCCTGGGTGGAAGGTGGGAGTGGTGGCTCTCCGGACATCCGCATGATGTTTGTGACGTCGTACTGCACGCTGGAGATGTTGATGTGCTGAGTCCCAGACCCTCTCACTCTCCTGGAACCAATGAGTGACTGATGGTACGTCCGAAGGTTCCCCAGACCAGGGGAACAGAGGTGGCAGGTAGCCGAGTATGCACTGGAAGGGGGTGAGATCCGTAGAGGGCCGACAGAGAGAGTTCTGTGCGTACTCGGCCCAGGCGATGAATCGGTTCCAGGAGTTCTGGTAGCTGTGGCAGAAGGTATGGAGGTAGCGCCCTATCTCCCGGATCTTTCTCTCCATTTGACCATTGCTCTGTGGGTGGTATGCAGAAGATAGGCTTACTGTCACACCTAGGAGCGAGAAGAAAGACCCCCAAAATAAACTGAGGACCTCTACCTGATACTATGTCTTCGGGGATGCCAAAGTTTCGAAAAACGTGATTAACGGTACCTCTGCATGGCAGTTGGAAGTCCTTTTAGGGGTACCAGACGACAGGCCTTGGAAAATCTATCCATGGTGACTAAGATGCAGGTATTACCATCTGATGCTGGTAAGTCTGTGACAAAATCTACTCCTAGGTGTGACCATGGACACCGAGGAATGGGGAGAGGAAGGAGTTTCCCAGATGGTAAGTGGCGGGGCGACTTTGCCATGGCGCATTCCTGGCATCCTCTCATGTACCTTCTGATGTCGTTGGCCATTCCCGACCACCAGAAGCGATCTTGTAGCAGTGAGAGGGTTTAATTAGTCCCAGGATGACCAGTGCCCAGGGAAGTATGTGCTGTATGGATTAATGAGGTCCTTTGGCTGCGAGGAACATAGGTGTGGGTAAGGGGACACCCCGGCGGAGTAGGATCAGAGACACTGGCAGCCGCAATGTCCTCGTCCAGGGACCACTGTATCGGGCTGACAATCAAACTGGATGGGAGGATATGTTCAGGGTTTTCTGACTGATCATCTGGAGCATCTGGAGTCTTGAGAGAGCATCCGCTTTAGTGTTTTTGGTCCCTGGATGATAGGAGATGGTGAAATGGAAACGGGTAAAGAAGAGGGCCCACCTGGCTTGTCTGGGATTTAGCCTCTTAGCCTCCCGGAGATACTCAAGGTTTCGGTGGTCGGTGTATACCACAAACGGGTTGCGGGCCCCCTCCAGCCAGTGTCTCCATTCCTCAAGGGCGAGCTTGATGGCAAGAAGTTCTCTATTCCCAATATCATAGTTTTGCTCCAACGAGGATAATTTCAGGGAGAAGGCGGCACATGGATGGAGTTGAGGAAGATTCCCCTACTGCTGGGACAGGATGGCTCCAACTCCATGTTGAAGCATCCACTTCGACTATGAAGGGCTTCTGTGGGTTAGGATGGACCAGGAGTGGAGCTGACGTAAAGGCCTTTTGGAGGGTCTTCATGGCCGAGGTGGCTTTGGGCGTCCAGGACAGAGACTTGGGCTTGCCTTTCAGGAGATTGGTCAATGGTGCAGTGATGGAGCTGTAGTTGTGAATGAAGCGTCTGTAGAAATTCGAAAAACCTAGGAATCTCTGGAGTTCTTTGTTGTTAGTGGGTTTAGGCCAGGTCTTGGTGGCTTCAACCTTACCCTCATCCATCTTGATACCTTGGGAGCTGATCTGACACCCGAGGAACTGGATTGAAGCCTGGTGGAACGTGCACTTCTCAGCTTTTAGATATAGCTGGTGTTCTCGGAGTCGTTGGTGGACCTCAGAGATGTGCAGGCGATGTTCGGCCTCATTCCGGGCGTACACAAGGATGTCATCAATGTAAACCAGCACGAAGCAATGTAGGTACTCCTGGAATACCTCATTCATATAACCCTGGAATATGGAGGGGGCATTGACCAATCTATACGGCATGACGAGATATTCATAATGACCAGTAGGTGTCACAAAGGCAGTCTTCCACTCGTCTCCCTCATGTATCTGAATGAGGTTATATGCACTTCTGAGGTCCAGCTTAGTGAAGATCCTGGCTCCGCGTATCTGTTCTAGTGCCGATGGGACGAGGGGAAGTGCATACCTGTATTTGAGTTTAATTTTGTTTAGAGCCCGGTAATCTATGCAAGGCCGCAAGCCTCCATCCTTCTTGGCCACGAATAAAAAGATAGAAGCAGCAGGGGAAGTAGATGGATGGATGTAGCCTTGCTGTAATGCCTCCTCGATGTACTCCTCCATGACCTTCTGTTCGGGGATGGAAAAGGAGTATATTTTACCTCTGGGCACTGGTTCATCGGGTAGGAGATCGATGGCACAGTCCCATGGTCGGTGAGGTGGTAACTTGGAGGCTTGTTTCGGGCAGAAAAGGCTGACCCCAGCCTCAGTCCATTCCTTGTGAAGTTCACCCAAATTCTTGAATCGATTTTGTTTGACAATCCTCATAAGGCTGCGGTTCTCTCGGTTGGTTGTGCATCTTTTTCTTCCACACTTTTTCCTTCCACTCAACTTTCTGTTAACATGCTTGGATACAGCACTCTGTGAACAGCCAGCTTCTTTGGCAATGAATGTTTGTGGCTTACCCTCCTTTTGAAGGGTGTCAGTGATTGTCTTCTGGACAACTGTCAGATCAGCAGTCTTCCCTATGATTGTGTAGCCTAGTGAACCAAACTGAGAGACCATTTTGAAGGCTCAGGAAACCTTTGCAGGTGTTTTGAGTTGATTAGCTGATTGGCATGTCACCATATTCTAATTTGTTGAGATAGTGAATTGGTGGGTTTTTGGTAAATGTGAGCCAAAATCATCACAATTAAAAGAACCAAAGACTTAAACTACTTCAGTCTGCGTGCATTGAATTTATTTAATACACGAGTTTCACAATTTGAGTTGAATTACTGAAATAAATGAACTTTTCCACCACATTCTAATTTATTGAGATGCACCTGTATTCACAACATTTTTTACAATAGTGCTCTCATTATAATGTTATGTATATGACTGATTAATGTTCTGGATTTCTGTTTTGAACTGCGCACACTGAAGGTGACCAGTAGAATGAAGCATTTGATAGCAGGTTTATAATCAATGGGATTGAACTCATCATTTATCTCATATAGAATATGCTTCATTATTTATACAACATAACGTTATATTACGACTTATAGGCTATCTGCACAAAGTGCCCTGAAAGCATGAACGTGTCTGCGTGGCTCTGAATGAACTCCTTTTGTGGACTCCTTCTTCACGGAACAACGTGCAAAAACACAGCAAGTTGGCAACTGAACTCTAAAAATTCACAGCGTTTTATTATAATAGTTTTCTCATTATAATGTTATTTATATGACAGTCCCAGTCATAGTTATTAATATTCTGCATTGTTGTTTGTACTGCTCGCACTGCGCGCTGAAGAGATAATCACCGTAGTACTACATTGAAGCGCTTTACTGCAACACAACTCAACCAAATGCATCTTATATGAGATAAATAGTATATACACAATATATATAAACCGGCTGAAATCACTCGTACCCTACCTGATCGAAAAAATCCAGTCTTTCACTCTGCTTGTGTCAATTTGAGTCTTGTTACAGATTTAAATCCCTGCCGCCAAGATGCTCCTCTGTTGGTCACGGATTATGGAAAGTGAAACTTAAATCTATAGGGGTGATTGGATTTATTCACGCATGTTAAAATATTTATTTAAAGCTTCCTTCTTTTCAGATTCTTATTTACAGCATTATCGTAATAGGCTGTATATTAACTTATTGGGAGAAAACAGGTAGTTCTATGTGAAATCAAGACATTTGAGCACCCCCATATAGCCAAAATGGCATAATCATAACACCTCTGCGAATATTCAACTGTGAGATTAGGATTTGAATCAGGCTCCTCCTATCAAAGCATCGAATCGCCGACTATTTGGGGTCACCCCTAAACAGTAGGTAACAGTATATCTGTTTCTGTTCCAGGTGACACAATGAAGACGAGGGCATGGATGCTGACATTGGAGGGTCAGTTTGAAGTATGCTGAAGATGCTTCTTGCACTCTGGAATTTACCAAAGGTAATTTCTACATAACATTGTACTTGAGGGCTTGTTTTTTATTTGGTGGGTTAAACAAGGAATGTTTGGATGTGTTGGGATTTTGCGAGCCGTGCAGGACCGCAGCAGCCAAGTGGTGATGACCCCCTTCTCCCCCTCTAATAAGTGGTGTGGAGACCAAACAAGCTGTGCTGGAGACCAGAGAGGAAGCTGTTTTTAAAAGGATGCTCCATCCTCTGCAAACAGTACATATTAAGTGATGTACATTGTTGTGTGCAAATGCTCTGCCTGGATAAATCACACACCTCTACTTTGTTGCAGGACTGTTCTTTACTGTGTGTTTGTGATGGAAATGTTTTTAAGCTGCTGTTATTTAAATGGTTAGGGTTAATATCACCTTATTCTGTCACCTTTTTGGTCTGTACTGCGACAGCAGTGACCCACTGAAGGTAGTGACTGATGCCTTTTTCATCCAACCTGAAAGAAACTAACAGCTTTACTCTCTGCCTTTTTGTTTATAGGTACTTCTTGGGCATCAATCCAGAGACAGGCACAAACTCAAAGTGGCAGAGAGGACATATCAACTAGCAAGTCTGTACACTGATCAGGAAACTCATTGAGTTCGAATGGATGTCAATCTAGTGTGTAAGCAATGTTCCAACGCCAAAATGGAACAACTCAACTCTGGCTTTGTGGTAAGCTAGATGTAGTCATGCAGTAAGATGATCACTGAATATGTTCTACGGTGTGTCCTGGTTCGATGGAGAGAAGCATGACCGTCTGAACCTCTTTGTTGGAAAGTTTAGACAGAATTTATTAAACTGCAAAATAAATGTGTAAAATGTATTGTTTTTGTGTTTATTTGAATTGAACATATCTTTCCAGTGTTATAGGTTATTGAATGGATTAACAGATAAAATGTAAAAATTACAGTATTTTATAATAAATTAAAAGTAAATTTTAAATTAAATGTTTTTAACAATAAATTTTATAGTAAATTAAAAACACAATACTGGCTACTGAGTTGCATTACTATTACAGTTTACACTAATTCTACAGCAGAATACTGCTAAATTGCAGTAATCTGATGGCATTAACTGTAACTTCACAGCTAAATCACAGTATGGAATAACTACTGTGAGGTCACAGTATACATCTGTCATTTCACAATTATTTACTGTAAAAATGATACAGTAACTTACTGTGAAAGTAATGTAACTAGTTTACAGTAATTTACTGTGAATTTACATACAGTAATTTACGGTAAAAATTTTTACAGTGTAGGATTGGTGTTGAGTACAACTATTATAAACTAATGAATGATAACTGAGTCTTTTAAATTGCAGTGGTGTTATAATAATATCATCTGTACTGTAATCGAAGGAGAACAAATTTTTGATTTGTTATTAATTTGAAGTTGTTTGTATATGTGATAGAGTGATTTTGTTTTGTTAAATATTGTTACATAAAGTTTATTTCTAAAAATCAAAAATCTCTCTCTCTGTGTGTGCGAGTGATGTGTGTTGGTTAGTGTCCATCTATTAAAGGTGGGGAAAGGGGGAAGTGATGTGTGACCAAGTATGGTGACCCATACTCGGAATTTGTGCTCTGCATTTAACCAATGCAGCGGCGCCCGGGGAGCAGTTGGAGGTTCAGTGCCTTGCTCAAGGGTCTCACCTCAGTCGTGATATTGAGGGTGGAGAGAGTGCTGGTTATTCACTCCCCCCACCTACAATCCCTGCTTACAAGTCCGACTCTCTATCCATTAGGCCACGACTGCCCCCTATATTAAAGGTGCCATAGAATAGAAAACTGTATTTACCTTGGCATAGTTGAATAATAACAGTTCTGTACATGGAAATGACATACCGTGAGCCTCAAACACCAACGTTTCCTCCTTCTTATGCAAATCTCATGCATGCAAAAGACCTCTGAAAAATAGGCAAATCGGAACATAACACTGACTGTGACGTAACAGTTGGGATCACTAATATTTACGCCCCCAACATTTGCATATACCCGCCCATGTTCCAGGCCAGCCACACCATCAGAAGTTCTGACGGTGTTGTGAAGAAACAAGCGAGGAAAATAGCGAAAATAGCAGATCATTGAAATAAATGTTATGTTCCAGGCTGTGCAGGGGATGTGATGACCAGGGATGGGTTGGTGTCTGTATTCAGAAAGGCACGGAAAAAAAAAATAACGCGTTTTAATAAAATAACGCGAGCCACTAAAGGGACATGGTTAGCTGCTTGCTAGCGATAGCCTGTTACATTACAGTACATAAGATTTTACTTACCACATAAACAGAGTAAAGGCCCCGATATACATCAAATGAAATCGAAGAACGAACTGATATGATGTCATTTCGAACAAAATCAGGCCGAAACGAAGTTCGTTTTGGCAGTTCGATACAGCTCACCAAAGCAAACTTTCTGGGGGAGTTCGTTTTGGCTCATAAACACCTTTTTGCTACCATTGGTCCGTGGTGATTACGCGATCGTTGGGTGTGTTCTGGATAAATACAGTGTGTCGAATAACAACTGCCACAAATATATCCGCGCCTGTACGATCACTCGCAGGGAGACTTTAAAGATTCTGAGAAAGCATTTAATTCCTACAAAGAAATTGCAATGAAGCTTGGTGTCGACGACCCGGTGTTATGCAAAAAGCGACGTAGAGAAACTTCAGATGCTAGTTTTCCAAAGCCATGAAAAGAATGAAAGGAAAGAGTAAAGATATAAGTTAGCAAGTACCAAATACATGTTACACCATACTGCTACTGTTGTTGTTCTTTCAATAAACGATTTTAAAAGGTCAACAATAAATGAAATGCAAAAAGAACATACAATAATAAACCTTTGTTTTTAATCAAATCGTGACACCACATAAAATATAAAAACGTGTAATTTATCCAGTTTAATAAAAGACCTAGATACACCATCATTGCATCGTTGTTGTGTCTCGGGCATTCGCGTTGCGACAGTATACCGTCGCTCAGTCTTTTCAAACTTCTTTTTGCCCCCAAACGAAGAACGAAAACGAACTTCGTTTGAAGTATATCGGGGCCTTAAGGAGAGATGACTGAGGATGATAGTGAATGATTTACAGATCCTGAGCACCACTGACAAGCATCTGATCTTGTAAAATGTGTGGTAAGTACTGCCGCTGTAGTTTACATAGAGCACGAGCGATCACAAATTGCGAAAGTGAAAGTAAAACGCGATCGTGCATTCAAAGCGGCTCCCTGATGCCCGCAATTTATATACAGTATAATTACCCAACGATATAACTGCGAGAGAAAATATTGAAATATATATATTTTCCTCCCTGTGTTTCCTTCCTGCTGTGTGAGCCGCACTGTGAAACAGCCAATCAGAGCAGAGCTCAACATTATTATTCATGACCCTTCCAAATAAGGTAATAACAGACCATTTCATTCTAGGGACAAATCCTAGGGTTGTAAATGAACATATAAAACTGTTTCTGGAGAAATTTTGCCCTTACCTTTTTTTTTTTTTTTTTTCTTGTTAATGACGTTTTATTTAATTTTCCTCTGGGAACAGTAGCAAAAAACAAAAAGCAACTGTGTAAATTCAGATCCCACCCCAACCCATCCCACCCCCGGGTAGACTTAAAAAAAAAAAAAAAATAATATATATAATAAAAAATAATATATATATAAATAAATAAATAAATAAATAAATCAAAATAAATAAATCAAAAATAAAATGAATAAATAAATAAAAATAAGTTAATTAATATTAATAGATACATAAATAATACAATTTTTTTTTACAAAGATTTTAGAAAAGATGACAAAATTAAAGGCTGAATGCCATAAATTTAAGGTTTTCACATTAGATACATGTACAGGTGCATCTCAAATTAGAATGTCGTGGAAAAGTTTATTTCAGTAATTCAACTCAAATTGTAAAACTCGTGTATTAAATAAATTCTGTGCACACAGACTGAAGTAGTATAAGTCTTTGGTTCTTTTAATTGTGATGATTTTAGCTCACATTTAACAATCACATTAAACTACTTCAGTCTGTGTGCATTGAATTTATTTAATACACGAGTTTCACAATTTGAGTTGAATTACTGAAATAAATGAACTTTTCCACAACATTCTAATTTATTGAGATGCACCAGTATACGAGAAGTTGAGAGTTCCATCGAGATGATGTCCAACAAATAAACAGTCCAGGTTCGTCTGTCCATTGTGTGAGGAGTATTCCAAAGGTTGACTAGCAATTTTTTTTTGCTGCAGTGAGAGCAGCTAACAATAAACATCTTTGTTGGACGGACAAGGTGAAGTCCCAAAAGTCATTCATGAAAAAATGGCGCGGAGTCAAACTTATCTCAGTACCCAACAAATATGATAGGTCTTGTGAGAGCCAAGTACAAAAAGGTGAGAGAGAGGGGCGCTCCCCAAAAAAATGCAAAAACGTGCCTAAAGATCCTTGTGAACAAAGATTACACTTAGAAGACAGATTCATATAAAAACGTTTCATTGGAGTCAAGTAAACCATATGCAGTGATTTCCAATGAATCATTTGGTGATTAGGGTTTTTAGAAGACAATTTAAACATACCCCATACATGATCCGAAAATAAAACATGCACATCCTTATTAGGATGCTTAGCCCAAACAGTTGTAATAGATATAGGTTTGTATGAATGCTCAAGAAGAAAGAGATAGATGACTGAAGCAGAGGAGGGAAATTCCTCAGAAGGAAGGATTAGTTTGCGCAAAGGGTGAACAGGCAGTTGAGAGTTCCAAAGCACCCCATATGCCCATAGGGCAGATGCTCAAATACATAAAAATGCTCAAATACATAAAAAAGGAGGTGCCTGGCAGATTATATTGAGTTTTGAGATTCTGGAAGGATCATCATAGATATCTCCCAGAGTGTTTACTTTATTATGAGTCCATTGCGGACAATGAAATGGAGTACTGCCTGACAAAAGATTATTATTGTGGAAAATAGGCGAATGCCTATGCCATATTGTAACTAGTTGTGAACGTCTTTCAACATCCCTCCATGTGGAGAGGAGGTGGGTTACAATGGGACCAAACCGAGATTTACACTGCCTAAGCGGAACCCCCGAAAAAACAAGATGCTTCAATTCATATGGATAAACAATTCCTCAATTGCTCTCCAAGACACAGAAGCGTCAGGATCAACCCAAACTGATAAAGGGGAGAGGGAAAGGGCTTGAGCATGCAGTCTAAAATTGGGGAAAGAAAGACCTCCATGTAATCTACATCGTTGTAAGGTAGTCAGTTTAATACGAGGACGTTTCCCATCCCATATATACAGTGAGACACATGCATCAAGTTTGTTCCAGTAGCCAACTGGTGGAGCGAGAGGAATCATGGAAGAAAAGATATTAATACGTGGGAGAACATTCATTTTAATCACCAATATACGAGCCTGAAAAGAAGTAGGAAGACGAGACCAATTTTCCAAATCTAAGGATACTTTGGCTAGAATACTATTATAGTTTTTTGAGACAATTTCCTGCAGGGAAGGAAAAACATCTATCCCCAAGTACTTAAAGTTTTGAACCAATGGGATAGATATAGAAAAGGGATATAGAACCAATTTTAGAATTGAGGGGAAGTAGACATGACTTACTCCAATTCATTTTAAACCCAGAGAGAGATCCAAAACGGTCAAATAAATTCAACACGAGGAATAGAATGTGATGGCTTCTCCAAAAGCAATAGGATATCGTCAGCAAACAAAGAAATATGATAATGTTTAATCCATATAATTAAACATATTCCATATAATTATGGAAGAAATGAAGAGCTTGGTTCCAAAACGCTATAAATCCATTTGGATTAATTTGAGTAAAAACGTGTTTCCTTTACCAAGAAAGTGGCAAGATGAAAACCAATATTTTCTGTTTCAAACTTTCACATAGCATCTTTAGGTTATAATAACATTAAAAATTAAAATCCAGATTTTGATTTTCACAGATTTATTATAAAATTGTATTACTTTTTTCCCAAAATGCAATAAATCCATGATACGTTTTTCTTTTTCTTTTTTTCAAAATGCAATAAATCAATTGAATCAATATGGAAGTTATTTTTCATATTGAAACTGTTGAAAATACACAACATAGTAAGTTGATAAACATATGACAGCCTCTGAACTTGGTCATAATCTTATATACAGGCACTGGACAAAATACATTCATCAGTCATCGCTCCCAAAATTAATTCAACGGGTCATCTTGTTTGCTATAAATTAATTACAACAATAAAAGAAAATTTCATCATGAACAAGAACATGAGCAACAATATCACATTAGACCACAGAAATTACAAAATGATATTTCCCTTACATTCAATTTCCAAAAGTTTTTTCATCTTTGCCATGTTACATTCATTTAGTTGACTAGTGCTATATGCTTTATTAACAAAAACATAAGTGGCATTAATAAAAACACTAACACTGACAAGCTACGCAATATCACGTTCATAATCGAATGCGATTCATCTGTGATTATGAACGCGATGTTGCATAGCTTGTCAGTGATCTACGGCTCTGTGTATTAAATGCCGCTCCATCTGAAAGTATGTGATGGAGATTTAACGGGAGCCTACTATTAATCACAGAATCGGCTTTACTGACAAAATGCGCATGACAATCACATGCGATTTATCGTGCAGCCCTTGTTTGTTGATCACAAAGTACAAAGTAGATGAGGAAAACTCAGATGCCGGGTGTTCTCAAAGTGCCGCCATTACTGTCTAGAGTGCGTGGAATGGTGCGCTGTGATTGGTTGAGTGGATATCGCATTCTGCAGAAATGGGAGACTGGCGTTTGTCGCGGTTTGGAAAAAAAAGGGAGAAAACTACCTAATAACTCGGTGGATAACGCATTTTGCGTAAAATTAAAAATTGACTTTTCAATACCGACCAAATACAATACTGATTTTGGCGGAAACTCATTTTTTTTAAAAATGGCGTTTATCGCGTTTTGGAACCAAACTCTTCAAATAGTTTCAGATTGTCGGACCGCTTGAGCTAAGGGTTCCAAGGATAGGGCAAATAACAGAGGAGAAAGTGGGCAACCCTGACGAGTACCTCGATGTATAAAGAATGGGTTAGAGCGAACAGCACTTGTGAGAACAGTGGCTGCTGGATTGGCGTACAGAACTTTTATCACATTTATGAAGCTTGATCCTAGACCCAGATGCTGTAGAACCACCCATAAATAGTTCCATTCTAGTTGGTCGAAAGCTTTCATCACATCTAGAGATAATACTGCACAAGGACGAACTATTCGTTGAGTTAATAATATGATATAACCTGCGTAAGTTATCTGAAGCTGAGCGAGATTTAATAAATCCTGTTTGGTCATAATGAACTAGCCTATTCATAAATTTCTCTAGACAACGAGATAGTACTTTAGCATATAATTTAACATCAGTCCCTATCAAAGAAATTGGCAGGTAACTAGAACAGGAAGTCGGATCTTTATCTTTTTTTAACAAGAGAGAAATAACAGATATATTAATAGATGGGTGAAATAAGCCTTAAGTAACTGGAAAATTTATCATATCTAACATGAGGGGGCCTAAATCCGACCACAAAGTAGTATACAATTCGATTGGAATACCATCTATGCCTGGGGATTTCCCCTTGTTCATAGATCAGATTGCTGACTCCAGCTCCTGAAGAGAGATCAGTTCAGCCAGGTATTCCGAATCTGACAGCCTGGGTAAATCAAGGTTGGACAGAAAAGATGCAAAAGAGTCAGGGTCACCATCAGCAGAAGTAGTATAGAGGTTAGCGTAAAAAGAGTGGAAGGTGATACGAATGTGTTTTGGGTCTGTCATAATGAGCCCAGATTGGGATTTCACTGCTGAAATATTAGCAAACTTTACACTGTTGCGTAATCTTAGAGCTAAAAGGTGGCTTGGTCTACTCCCTTGAAAATAGTAATTCTGCCTGGATCTTCGAATCAGGAATTCTGCCCTGGATCTCAGTAATGAATTGAGTTCGGACCTATCCACCATGATTTTACTGAGTGTATTGTCAGAGAAACAACGTTGATTATCTCTAGTCAGATTCTGGAGCTGTGATTCCAGTTCAACTTTTTGTGTCGGTTTTTCTGAAGGAAAGAGGCGTATGAACTTGAGTTATTCCTTATAAATCCCTTAACTGCATTCCAAAGTGTTCGCGGATCATCCACTGAACCTTGGTTAATTTCAATAAACTGAGCAAATTTACTTCTGAATTGAATGCAAAAGTTTTCATCCTGTAACAATTTAGGGTTAAATCGACATCTAGTGGCAGGAGATGGCAGAGGGATCAAAGATAATCTGCACAAATTTCCATCATGATTCGACGGAGATAAGGAACAGATATCAGCATCACGAACAGCTGAAGATAAAGAAGTAGAAATGAAAATATAGTCGATTCGTGAATAGGATTTATGAATAGCAGAAAAGAAAGTGAAAGACTTGGCAGAAGGATTTAATAAATGCCAACTATCCATCAATGAGGATGAGGTTACACATTGACAAAGTTTGTCAGAACAAAAAGCTTGAGACTGTGATTTTTGGTCCAGATCTATCTAGGATATGCGACATTACAGAATTCGTATCTGCACCCAATACAATTTCAAAATCCGAGAATTTCAAGAGATAGGTTGACAAAACAGAGAAAAAAGTAGGGTCAGGAGTACAAGGGGCATTAACTGAAAAAAATACAATATTCCTATTCTCCACTATTGTTTTTATATGTTATTCTACCGTCTGTATCACAACCTTTATCTAAAATAGTAATATTTAAAGTCCTCCGCACCAATATTAGGACACCCTTGGTTTTAGTATCCGAAGATGAGTGAGATACCACTTCATAAAACTTATTACACCTGCATATATCCTCCTTTTTCAAATCAATCTCTCTTTCTTCGCAAAAAATCCAGAAAACCTGTATGTTTGTGAGGGCCATTTAGGGCATTAATATTACAACTCAGAATACTAAGGTCAGTCATTGGTATCGAACAGAATTACTGAATAATAAGACAAAATACAAGTTTCAAAATAAAACCAATTGAGTCTACCATTAAACCACCCCCCCCACCCCCACCCTTCTCGTCACTATTCAAAAAAAACATAAACACATTCCCATGAGCTATGGCAGATCAAACCAAGAACAAACCTTGATCTGCCAGCTCTCCTTAATATGATCTGTGGCATCAACAAAAAACTAAACATTGGCCCCATAATCACATATTGACTAGGTAGAATCTCTATTTAAAAAAAAAAAGGAGAGAGACGGAATACAACTGAAACATATATAAAATAATATCATAATCATAAGCGTTACTGTATGCACAATGAAAGCTTCTAGTAACTATGAATTCAGAAGTGAACATTAAAGTGAACAGTGAAAGAGACAGTCACCTAATCATTTAGAGCATCTCTTCTCCAATTAGACAGCAAATGTCCAGCTGAAGTTCACTGAGAGTTGGTGGATGAATGGGATCTGAGAAAAATATTGCTTCTTCTGGGGAGTATAGCATTTTAGATTCACCTTGATTGAGAATGACCTTCAGCGTTGCAGGATAAAGAAGAAAATTCTGGATGCCAGCTTCTCTCATTTCCTGATTGGCGCAAATGCACTTCTTTTTGCAGTGACTGGAGAAAAATCTGGAAAGAACAACAGCGTTTCTTCGTTGGATGTTTTCACCGGGGTGTGAAGTCTGGCGGCCCGCAAAATGAGCTCCCTGTCCGTGTACCGCAACAGTTTAAAGATGAAAACCCGTGGTTTAGCACGATCTGAGGATAGCCTTGTGTACACGCGATGTGCTTGCTCCACTTCAATCTCTTTGCCCGCCAGAGACGGGAGCACCGTCGGTAACGATCTTTTCAAAAAGCCCATATGGTCGTCCTTTTCGGAACCTTCAGGCAATCCGACCAGAGGCAGATTGCTGTGCCCATTGCGATCCTGTAAGTCCACTGTAACTCGATCACGGCTACTCTCCTATCGTGATCTGCGACAACTTTCTTTTGTTCTCTCATCTCCCTTGTAAGAAGATCCAGTTTAGAGCATAGCGACTGAACAACTGACATGGCGATGCGGAATGAATTCGCTTCTCACGTCAACTCAGTTCTTAGAATGTCCTCAAAGTGTGTAACAGTGTTCGCCATCTTGTCCACCATATCGCTCGCCGACAATGGCTTCTTAATCGGAGAAGCCGATGGTGACAACTCCTGCTGTTTCCGATTGTGTGCCATCAGGGAAAGTATTATTAATGAATAAAACTTAAAAAAAAAAAAATAAAAATATCCGCAAAAAGGGGCCAAACATACGGAGCTCTACTCAAGTGTGACTAGGTTCATGAGCACATCACGTGACTCTCATCAATTTTTGCTCTTACCTAAGCCACATACCTTCTTTGTAGATATCAGAGAACAATTTAAAATATTGTATCAATGCACTCTATGGCACCTTTAAAGCAGCATATTGATATAGAACGGTGATTAAACTGACTTGGAACTACCTGTGCATTAAAGGTTTTACTGCATACCTGCCAGCCAATCAGAATCCAGTTTTCAGACAGACCATGGAATAAATTAATATAATTTAAATTTTTGACTCATCCATTTTCTTAAAAATGGTTTAAAGGCTAAAATTTGAAGTTTATCATTATAAAATTTTCTGTTTTTGTGAAAACCTGTATCTGAACTGTAAATTATGCTTTACCATAGACGTTACCATAGACATTGCCCTACCTCACTTATATGGTATTATTTTAATTTGTTCAGGTCTTAAAAAGTCTTAAATTTGAGCATAAAAATCCTGCATATACCCTGAACTGAGCTAATGAATGATCTTCTGCTGCCATCTAGTAGTTATAATGGTAATTTCATGTCATTTTCATCTTTTAAAAATTAATTTTTTGGCATTTTGGCCTTTATTGTGATAGGACAGTTAAATATTTACAGGAAGTGAAGTGGGAGAGAGAGAAGGGGATGGTACTGGGAACGGTCTGTAAGCTGGGACTCGGACTTGGTATACCCCGAAATATATTGGCGCAGACGTGTCATTTTCATCTTAAAAGTCTTTGTTTTCCACTTTTTTTTTAAATGACATCTTCATAAATGGAAAATTAATCTTTAAAGTGAATTTACTGCACAACTATAGAGAACAACAGTCTTTATCACCTTTTTCACCCTTGATGAGTTTGAGGTTAATATTATTTTCATACTTGCACATCTAAAGAATTTTATATTTCGTACTTTTGTTTGTTTGCTTTTTTCTTGCAAGAAACAAAACAGACCAATTGATTTGGGAAAAAATTTATTTTGATCTGCTCATTTGGTTTTTGTGTAATAGTACAGCTCATGCATCGTCTATGTTTTATTTCCACTGTCACACACACTGAGGCAAATTCATCTTTCCATCATTACACCTTTGTCTGAAGTCAATACCTACTGAATATTTGCCCCACAGACATGCAAAAGTGATGTAATCATTATGTGGTGCGAACATCTTGTGTTGATTAACATAGGCCAAATCTATACCTCTTTCATCCATTATCTCCTTTGTCACTGTACAGGGCTCTGAAATAAACCCAGCATTTCACCATCAGTGTCACAATATACATTCATTAACTAATCATCACAACCTACAACTTAAACTACAAAATTACATCATGATACATCTATATGGTGAAGTGTGTTCATACATACCTAAACACTTAATTTTCCCTCTCCATTCACCTTGCTGACAGGTCAAGTATTTGGAGAAAGGGGAACGCTGATCCAATATGTATTTATTAAAGCAGATGTACTCAACTCTCTCTCCTGTACTGTATTGATTTTTTGTCAAGTCTTTTGTATCTGCATTGATCACCTGTGGCGGTGGCCCACATTTCCTTGAGACCGTCATCCCTAAGAAAACATGGCATTAGTAAATCTCTAATATGAGAATGAGGTAATTCTAATAAAATGTTTAAGAAAAATAGTTTAATGTGTTGAAGATATATTCTAAAAATAGTATATATATTAGACTCACAACTGTACAATTTTATTTATTTATGTTTGCTCCCGATTTCATTCATTTGCACATATTTTGAGATTTAAAAGCAGAATATACCAGCACACAGTGGGTTTGGTGTCCATCCGTCTCGTGTACATGTGGCATCTCTTGCCATTTTCTCATAACCAGACTCACAACTGTAAGATCTTTTTGCTCCTATTTTCATATCTCCTCTGAAGGAATCGTATGGTCTAGACACATGCTGGTCTCGTGGAACTTCACATGTAGTCTCTGAAACAAGATTTGCACGCTTTTAATAACATGCAGTGAGTTCATCACCAAATGGTGGTGGCCCTCATTTCCTTGAGACTGTCATCACTAAGAAAACGTGGCATTAGTAAATCTCTAATATGAGAATGAGGTCATTCTAATTAAATATTTTAGAAAAAGATTTAATGTGTTGAAGATTTATTCTAAAAATTAGTATATTTTATATATATATATATATATATATATATATATATATATATAAATAAATATAAAAGACTCACAACTGTACAATTTTATTATTATTATTATTATTATTTTTGCTCCTGATTTAATTCATTTGCATACTATGAGATTTAATAGCTGAACATACTAGCACACAGTGGATTTGGTGTCCATCCATCTCGAGTACATATGGCCTCTTCTGCCATATTCTCATACCCAGACTCACAATAGTAATATTGTTTTGATCCCAGTTTCTGATCTCCTCTGAAGTATTGTCCAGGCATACTCACATGCTGGTCATATGGGACTTCACATGTAGTCTCTGAAACAAGATTCACATGCTTTTAATAACATGCAGTGAGTTCATCACCAAATGGCGGTGGCCTGCATTTCCTTTAGACTGTCATCACTAAGAAAACGTGGCATTAGTAAATCTCTAATATGAGAATAAGGTCATTTTAATGAAATTTTTAAGAAAAAGATATTCTAAAAATAGTATATATGACTCACAACTGTACATCTTTATTATTAGTAGTCGTATTATTATTGTTGCTGTTTTTATTAATTTATTTTTTTTGCTCCCAATTTCATTCATTTGCATACTATGACATTTAATAGCAGAACATACTAGTGCACAGTGGATTTGGTCTCCATCCGTCTTGTGTACATGTGGCCTCTGCTGCCGTTTTCTCATACCCAGACTCACAAGAGTAATGTTGTTTTGATCCAAGTTTCATATTTCCCTTGAAGAAACGTCCAGGGCTACTCACATGCTGGTCACGTGGAACTTCACATCTAATCTCTGAAACAAGATTCACATGCTTTTAATAACACGCAGTGAGTTCATCACCATCACCATCCAGCTCTGAAAATAGTTTTTCCCTCTGGGTTGATCTTTTTTTTTTTACTCCAAATGTGGTTGACTTAAGCTCACAAGTGAGAATCATATAAGTTCACAAAATTAACTTTGACTGGTTAATTCCCAACTGTACGTCATATTTTTATTTCTTGCTGTACGTTGGAGACTGGGGCTAGTCAACTGTTAATCAACTCACAAAGAGATGAAGAAAGACAGTGAACAAAATCTTTTAAAAAGTCATTGCAGTTTGGGACAGGGCTCATGTGTGAACGTTTAATGTGTGAATGAGGTTTTAATGAATAACGCATAGATGTTAACATTGTCTTTACCTTTTTTTGATTTGACTTCTTTCACTGTTTTGTATCAAGAATATACTTCATATATTTGTACACATAATAAACATCTCAACATTTTGTAAAAATGTTTAAAGCAAATATATTATTACAGTATTGTTTCATACCTTCACATTTCGGATATGGTTGATCCCATTTTCCATTTGACAGGCATTCAATCGTTCGTTGTCCTTGCATGGGCAGGTTCACATCTGTGCAGCGAAAAACTAAAATGTGTCCAGGTTTATAAGGTGGAGCAATATGTGGATGTCCAATTAAAATGTCAACACCGATGAGTTGTTCACCCTCACAGGTGGCTTCTGTAGATGAAGAAATAAAAGTCAATCATTATTAAAGACAGCTGGTACAGTTTTAGTGAAATAAAGCGGAGCAGAGCAGTTTAATGACAGCTAACTTCAGATTTAGAACCACATCTGAGTTTTATGGTCAATGAACTTTCATAGAAAATGAACAAAAACTATATATAAATTCAGACAGGTTTTTATAAATAAATGTGATATACAAACAGTTCAACCTTCTGAGAGTGATGTTAGGGGTGCAGAGGAAGATATGAGTGAGAAAAAGGAGGACTCAAGTGGTGATGTGCTTTGTCCACTTACTGGACTAGGTACAGAAGATTTAAAACTCGCTGTCCAATTTAAAAAAAAAAAAAAAAAAAAAAAAATTGATTTGGAAATTAAGAGTCAAGAGCACACTACACAACCTTTGTGATTAGGCAGTGCGAGTTTGGAGACACAGGCTAGTCGCAGGCTGCCCAGTGAGTCTAAGACACAACCTCCTGGTCAGGATTTACATCAGGCCTCTAATTCTTCATTGCCTATGCCTTCTGAAACTTCAGAATTTGATGTTAGTAGACAAATCAACCTCGTGCCACCGTTTAGAGAGGCTGAGGTTGATTCATATTTTGGCGCTTTTGAGTGCATTGCTATGGATTTGTTCTGGCCAAAAGAGGTCTGGCCTCTTTTGTTACAATATCATTTAACTGGAAAAGCTCAGGAAGTGTGCTCTGCTTTGTATTTTGATGATGGTCTGCTCTGTTAAGGGCCTATGAGCTTGTCCCCGAAGCTTATCGTCAAAAATTTCATTCACGTAAGAAAACCACCTATCAAACTTTTGAGTATGCACACGAAAAGTGTTTTCTTTGATAAGTGGTGCCAGTCCAGCAAAACAGCTAGTTTTGAGCAACTTCATGAACTTGTTTTAATTGAGGATTCTAAGAATTCGTTGCCAGATAAAAAAAATAGTGGTGCACTTGAATGAGTAAAAGGTTTGTAATCTTGCTGAGGCTACTGTGTGTTCCGATGAATTTTTTTTTCCTTTTGTATGAAGGTTTTTCAGTTTAAGACATTTCATGTCAGACAACAGTGTTTAGATAGGAGTTTTCTATTTTTAACTGAACCAGCTAAAATGTGTTTACTGTTATTTTAACAAATCAGTTTCTTTTTCTGTTTTAAATAGCAACAGACCTGTGTTACCTTTTGATCAATAGTACAGAGGACATAACATCACCCTTTAAGAACAAGTCTGATGGATTAAAAAAAAAAGAAAAAAAAAAAAAAAGAAAAAAAAAGGACGTTACATCTAGAGAGAGAGAAGAAATTCTAGTCATTTCAGTGTTCTCTATCTGGACTTATTTATCCTTTCATCAGAAGTTGTCATTTGTCTTAATATACTAGGTCAAGTATTAAACCTACAGGTTTTATATTTGAAAATCATATAAGTTCACAAAATTAACAGCCACAATGACTGGTTAATGCCATACTATACCAGCATGTCATATTTTTATTTTTTGCTGTAATTTTTTTTGCTGACTGGGGCTAGTCAGCTGTTAAATCAACTCTAAGAGATGAAGAAAGACAGTAAACAAAATCTTCAATATAGGGTGTGAATATTTGATGTATGAATGATAATTTAATGAATAACACATAGATGTTAACTTTGCCTTTCACTTGTTTGTATAAAGAACATAATATATTTTTATACATTTTGTAAAATGTTTAAAGCATATAATATTATTACAGTATTGCTTCATACCTTCACATTTTGGAAATGGATGATCCCATTTTCCATTTGACAGGCATTCAATCGTTCGTTGTCCGTGCATATTCAGGTTCACATCAGTGCAGCGAAAAACTAAAATATGTCCAGGTTTATAAGGTGGAGCAATACCTGGATGTCCAGTTAAAATGTCAACATTGATGAGTTGTTCCTCCTCACAGCTAACTTCTGCATATGAAGAAATAAAATTAAATCATTATTAAAAGATAGGTAGCCCTGCAGAGTTTAGATGCAACCCTAATTAAACACACCTGATCCAACTAGGCTTAATTGAAAACTGCATAGTATGTGTGTTGGAACTAAACTCTGCAGGGCTCTGGCCCTCTAGGAACTGAGTTTGACACCCCTGTGTTAGAGTTTTACTGGAATAAATCAGAGCACAGCAGTTTAATGACAGCTAACTTTACTTCAAATTTAGACCCACATTTGGGTTTTATGGTCAATGAAATTTCATGAAAAATGAACAAAATCAATGCATAAATTCAGACAGGTATTGTAAATAAACGTGATATACAAACATGACATTATTATATTGTGCAATATATTGGATTTTTATCCTTTAGCTACTCTGTGTATCAATGCGTTATCTTTCGTAGGTGATTACTTCTTGGCCCAAATCAAGGACAACCATCCAGCTAGATTCTTTTAAATTTACTCATCAAGTTCGATCAGAAATCTTGGTGTAATCTTTGATGACCATATTACAAAGACTGCTCGATCTTGCAGGTTTGCATTACACAACATCAGAAAGATCAGGCCCTTTCTAACTGAGCATGCTGCACAACTTCTTGTCATGTCGTAACGTAAGCTTCAGACAAAGTAAGTATCACATGTCATATTTTGTTTTCCAAATTGCCTTTCTTGGCACTCTGTAAGGCTAATGTTGCTAAAGCTACTATTGTCTCTGCCTGCATTCACTGATGCTGCCTTCATGGTAAGAATGATTGTAAATAGGAATATAGTAGTTAAAAATTGCATATGAAAGTACTATGCTACTGACAGTTTCTGACATTTTCAATGCATGAGATTGTCCTGTTTTGTTGTTGCTGGTATCCCAGAGCGTGAGCTCTTGAAGCTCCGCCTTCCTCTGAAAAGGGAGCGGGGAGCACCAGCTCATTTGCATTTAAAGGGACAATCACAAAAACGGCACGTTTTGACTCATACCCTAAAAGTGTAGAATATTTTTATTAATCCTGAATCAATATAATACATAGAATTATGCCAATACATAAGGAGAAATTATTCTACTATTATTATTTAACTATGTGCATGTCTGTGTGAGCAGTAGCTTAGAACAGAAAGAACTATTTAAAGTGAAAAACTCATATATGGAAAAGACCTTGTTCAGGAGCTAGAAATACATGCATGACAAGCTAATGATCACCTTCAAGGACACATACAGTGGGTACGGAAAGTATTCAGACCCCCTTAAATTTTTCACTCTTTGTTATATTGCAGCCATTGGCTAAAATCATTTAAGTTAATTTTTTTCCCTCATTAATGTACACACAGCACCCCATATTGACAGAAAAACACAGAATTGTTGACATTTTTGCAGATTTATTAAAAAAGAAAAACTGAAATATCACATGGTCCTAAGTATTCAGACCCTTTGCTCAGTATTTAGTAGAAGCACCCTTTTGATCTAATACAGCCATGAGACCTTCTGTTGTTTCACAATTTTTTGATATTGCATATCAGCTAATCATGTGAGGCTGATTGTGTAGAAATGTTGAAAAATTGTTAAAATTGAATTGTTGTAAAATACAAACACAACTATACATTATTTGTTTTCCACTAATACAGATTAGTTTATTTTATATATATATATTTAAACAAATGTTAAATACTGTGACTCAATAGAATAAAATAATCACAAGTAGAATGTATTATTTTTTTTTGTTCTAAGTTAGTAAAACTCCTATATGTAAGGAAAATAATTCAATGTAAAACCAAACTCAGTGTAATAGTGTTTGAATGTCAAGCTTTATTTTGAAGCAATGTTGACACAATGTCAAATTACTGTAACATAAATCAAACCATCAAGCTTGTGTGTGTGTTGCTCTTGTAGCAGTACGTCTCTTTACTGTCATCCATCAGAGGAATGTTAATACAGATTTTAAAACAGATAATAATAATAAATGCAGAGTTACAGGTTGGTGGATGTTAATGTTGTAATTTAAAAAAAAAAAAAAAAAAGGATGCTTATCAACAAATAATAATTACAGGATCTTTATTCTAAAAAAGATTGCACTGTAAAATATGATAAAAAGTTAGTAAAACAAGCAAGATGTTTCATATTTTCATACCTCAATATTTCAACAATTTAACACATTAGTTTAGTATGATAAAAAAAATGAGCAATCAATCTTGCACCCTGATTTAAGTCAATTCTCTAACAAGGGGTTTTCTGAATAATGCTCATGGCATGGAAAGCACAACATGCCAGTCTGCATGTGCACATCAATAATTAAAAATCCTGCATGAATGATCTACCTCAGACTGAATTAATCTGCTCACTGCCTGCTGTTACTGATTTGCTGCAGTGGGATAAAGCTGCCTGTAACTGAACCTACATGTACATCAATTCAAATTTTATTTTATTATTTTTTTTTATTATTATTTCAGTCCATTTTATGCAGTGTTTTATGGTGTCCACTTCATCATTGTGAGCATTTATTGAATATGAGTTGTTTGTGATATAAATAAATAAAACAAAATACAAAGACTTTTTTCCTGCTTGTTTCACAATCATTCTCAACTGATGTTTACCATGAATGCAGTTTAATTTTACCCACTAGGTAAATAATTTTTCAAGTGACTTGTACAGCTCGACCAACATATAGCGCTACGGGTGTCCCAAGTTCAAGTCCTGGCTTGTGGACCTTTACAGATCCCATACCCACTCTCTCTCCCACTTCGCTTCCTGTCGTTACTCAGTTGTCCTATCAAAATAAAAGCAAAAATGACAAAAAAAAATAAAAAAGTAGCAGGGACACCATTGACTTCAAGCAGGTGAGAAGACGTTTTATGGGAGGGAATGTATAACACAATGGCACTGAAACACAAATTTGATTTTGATTCTAGAGAGCATCTGATTGGACAAAATTTATGTAGCGCAGAATGAGTCATCAGTATTTCTGTTGTTTTCCCAGAAGAGAAATACAAGTCAATTTTAAAAGCATATAACATTACATTGGCAGATGGACTAAGAGTGCCATAACTCAAATTATGATTTCACTAGGTCTTAAAATTGTTTTTGTAATTTTTGGCAACAATACACCAAAATTATCTGTAGTTTTGATGTTATTCTTTCCTTATTTTCAAATATCAAAATATTTCTTTTGATTTTCAGCTGTAAGAATGCCATTTTATAATTAAAATTAAATGATTTAAATTAAATAATTTTCTAATCTGTATTTTTAAAAGACGGTTATCATTACCAACCAAAACCTCATATTCACATGTTGGCATTTCTTCCCATGTTCCATTGCGGCAGAAAACTGTTCTTTTCCCACTCATTAAGAATGAGCTTAGACATACGTATGTTACGCTAGATCCATCTACATGAAGTTCTTCAGGTTTTGATGTTATGACTGCATTTTCCACTTTTGGAGGAATCTCACAACACGCACCCTTTGAAAAATGAAAATAAAGTCATGAATAAGACTGAGGTTAATATTGATATTGGTTAATACTGATACTCGATTGTCCACTTCAGCCCACTGTATGCAGTCACTGCTCCACATAAACGTGTAATAGTTTGTAACATCTAAGACTGTGAAAGGCTCACCCTTACAAACCATTCGAATGATATCACTCGATTGAATGGGCGTTATCAGTGGTTATCAGGTCACAGATATGGGCCAGAGGGGATCTCCCGCACCTACTGGTAGGCTGAGAAGGCTGTTATCATCGATCCACATGGTTAATCATAACAATCTCTAGGAGGATCACATCTCCTGTGTTTTTGTTTATGGTTAATCACCGCACGCATGTATGAAGCTACCACTGGAGTACCAGCAGGGGCGATTGTTTCCCCAATGCCAACAACTGCACATGGACCAAAGACCAGCGAAATAGCGCATTAAAAGATAGATTTCGATGACTTCAGGACACATATACAGGTACAGTCTCGTAAAATAGTCCATCGTTCCATGTTTATGAATGGTTGTTAATTTAAAATGTGTCTATGGTGGGAAAGGGATCATGTAAAAAAGTCCACACATTTACCATATTTTTACCATAGTAACGTAACTGTCGCTCGACCATGTCATGTGTAGTCAATGCACAGTAACCACAAAATATACCATGCTTCTCCCACCGTAAGTTTACTGTGGTATTTGTGGATAAAACACAATACTTACTATGGGTTTACCTCAGTAACCATAGTTTTACTGTGGTATTTGTAGATAAAGCACAATAACCTCAATAATTAATTACTATGGGTTTACCACAGTAACCGTAGTTTTACTGTGGAATTTGTAGAGAAAGCACAATAACTTCAATAATTACTATGGGTTTACCTCAGTAACCATAGTTTTACTGTGGTATTTGTAGATAAAGCACAATAACCTCAATAATTAATTACTATGGGTTTACCACAGTAACCGTAGTTTTACTGTGGAATTTGTAGAGAAAGCACAATAACTTCAATAATTACTATGGGTTTACCTCAGTAACCATAGTTTTACTGTGGTATTTGTAGATAAAGCACAATAACCTCAATAATTAATTACTATGGGTTTACCTCAGTAACCGTAGTTTTACTGTGGTATTTGTAGACTGGAGAAAGCACAATAACCTCAATAATTACTATGGGTTTACCCCAGTAACTGTAGTTTTACTGTGGTATTTGTGATTAAAGCACAATAACCTCAACCCTTACTATGGGTTTACCTCAGTAACCATTATTTTACTGAAGTATTTGTGATTAAAGCACAATAACCTCAACCCTTACTATGGGTTTACCTTAATAACCGTAGTTTTACTGTGGTATTTGTAGATAAAGCACAATAACCTCAACCCTTACTATGGGTTTACCTCATTAACCGTAGTTTTACTGTGGTATTTGTAGTTAAAGCACAGTAACAACACTTACAACAACACATAACATGTTTTTACCACAGTAACTGTTTTTACTATATACTATTTTTAACACAGTAACCACAACGCTTGCCATGCCTTTAATATGTTGTTGTGAAGTAATTGTAATTCAATATTTTTTTTTCTGTGTTGCAGTTGCATCAGATCACACTCCAGCAGCTCTTTTAAGAAGCGATCTCTTGTAAAGGTTCTCTCTCTCTCTCTCTCTTTCTCTCTCTCTCTCTCTCTCAGCTTTTCCTTTCCTATTTTTCCAAACTGTAATCTGTAATTCATTTATAAATAGTACATAGTAGCCTCTCTTTCTGTGGTTCATCATGGCATATTTTAAAACTTAATCAAATTTTGACCAATTCTTTCAGAAAGCTGCTAGAATTAACATGGAACTTGAACTCGAAGCTCCCAATGCTGATCTTGAAGAAGCTGCCAAGGAGGCTGAACAAGTCCTTCAAAGGTTCAACCCTTCACAGGTTTTGTTGAACACTTTTAGTTATAGCTGATTTGCTTTAATGACCGCATCCTATATGTGTTGATAATATCTTTCCTTATAGTCCTTCCTCTCAATATTTTGGTCACAGATCATTTTTAACACACTTTCTCAACATGTATATGTTTCTCTTTGTTTCAGCTGAAAGGGAAGACCAAAGGAAGGCCTGTCATGGGGTTTGAATTTGGCCATACTGTGCGTTTACAGAGAAGACCAAAAGCTGCAAAGGCAAACATTTCCAATGGTATGTCTGTGTTGGTCTGAGCACCTTGACTGAACTGCACTCAGAGCCGGCGCCAGCGCAGCACTGATGAGGGGGCGGCTGAGGTGACGAAAGGGGGCGATGACGTAGCACGAAAAAAAAAAAAAAAAACTTTTGTGGCCCATTCACATATTTGTCGGACTGTAAAAAAACCTGCTACTACTACAACTATTAGAATACTGGGTTCACACAGATGTTTTGGTTGCGAAATAGGTCAGTGGAATTTTTTTTTTAATTTTGTATTTTTTATTGAAAGGCCTGTTTTTAGAAGCTGAATTTGTTTGAACTTGAGCGCCGTGTTTTAGAATATTATGCGCGAGAAGCTGCTATAAAGACCTGAGACGAGAGCGTAGCATTCAAAGACGTCAAGTAGTGCATTTACATTGAAATACAATGGAAAAGTACAGCAGTGGAATGAAAAAATACCTTCTGAGTGAATAACCCTACTATAGCTACTTAGCAAATACAGATGGCAGAGTATTGAATAAAACAAAATCGCATTGCAACCAAATTCAAAAATCTGACATCAGGAAATAAATATGTCATCGGCAGCAGTTTTACCTAGTGCTGCTCGATTATGACAAAAATCCTATTCAGATTATTTTGGTCAATATTGTAATCACGATTATTTAACACGATTACGAGTGGGCCATATAAGCAAAACTTCTTTTCTTTTTTTTTTTTTAATGCAAGACTAAAGTATTCAGTTAACAATCTACTACAGAAATTGAATAATCTAATGTAAAATAAAACCGTCTTCACTGTAAGAATTAAACTTCCTTTGTTTCTTATTAAAGCTACAAAAGTTCTTCTGTCAAGAGCAGTGAGTGATTTTGTCTTTGTCTTTTGTTATTTGATTAATGTTAAATATTTACACATGCTAGCATAACCAAATTTACAGTATTTACTAGTTACCATATGAACATTATATAGAGAAAAAAGTGCACCAAAATTCAAAAGTCTTTTGAAGATATCGCTGAACATTTATTTTACCATAGCAAAATCATATTTCTGGCTTAAGTAAATTTTTCATCTCAGTTTTTATTACTCATTTAAAATGAGACAAATCTGCTATTATTTTAATCTCCAATCTGTTATTTATCAGTTTAGATTATTTTTTAATGCTTTGATAACTAGCAGAAGACAATAACCGGTTTTAAATTCCAGTTGTGCAGATGGGGTATGTTGTAACACTGCGTTACAATGTGCCCTGCCGTGCTATTCTATGACATTAGCGATGTAATTCACACTATTTACTTTAATACATTTTAATGACAAACGATGAGAAACAGGTGAATAAAGACTGACAGTCAATGTTTAATGTTCAGAAATTATTATTTCAAGACATGTAAAGCATTTTGGCTTCTTTATGTGGGCCGTCCCAAGCCTGGTTGCAATGTGTTCATTGTCAAACTCAAAAATCAGATTATTTTTAATTCTTAAAAAACGCCATTATTTTACTTACTTTACTTACTTTTACTTTGTCATTTAGCAAATTTTTAAATTTTTTTTTTAAATTTTATTTAAAATAAATAATTATTTTATTTTATTGCCAAAATATTTTAGTTTGTCTTGTATATTTTTTTTTTCATGAGATCAGATAACATTTTAAGCTGTCATATGGTCACGTTACAACGTGCTCCTCAGATGTTACAATGTACCCCACCTACGGGGCATGTTGTCACATTTCACTTCCAATTTTTGAGGGCAAATAAAGAAAAACGTATACACTGTAAATATGAAACAAAGCGGCATATTTGTACTAGACAAGTGTGAAATTACTGTGGATAAAAAATTATACTCTCAACCCCATGTGGATTTACACAATTTGAGAAAGTCAAAAAGTGTTACTTTGTGTCCCGCTCTCCCTATAGAGTATATTTATTTAAGTTCTGATAACTTATACTGTTTTGTGCAGAATTGTGTTTTTCAAATGTTCTGTTGAAGAATTTGTGCAATTGAGAAATATAAGCTTGTCTTACACTTGTATTGTTATAGTAAAACATGGCTGTTTGTGCAAAATTTTATTTTATTTTTTTCTTGGATGGGTGGGTGGGGCACTGCTGCTACAGTTACTACTGGCAGCTGATATAAATAATTGTAATTAATTATAATTAATTGTAATTATTTATATACAGTTCCCTTTTGAGCTAATTTGCTACAACACAGACTCACACACTTTATGCTATTGATTGATGTTTCTGCTCTTTAGGCTTTTGTTTGTATGATCATTATGTTTATTACATTTAGATAATTCCTTTTGCTGTTATGGTTCTCAAGTGCTCCTCTCCCAAACTCAAGAAAATGTTTGTATTTCATTTTGCCAAATTTGAGAAAAGTCTCTATGATAAATTTTGCTTAATTGGATGGAGCGATAACCAGTGTGCATGAGCTGATGACCGTGATAGGTAAGATTCTCCAGAGGCCAGAGGGGGACAACTTAAGGCAGGGGTTCAGATTCCGACCCAGATTCCACTCCACAATAAATTGATTTGATCATGCTCATTTCCCAAAATGGCTTGATTATTATAGAGAAGAAGAAAGTCAACAGTCTGCACCATTTGGGATGATCACATCCTGAGCAAATGGTGACCAATTGTAGAATGGGAATGGGTGTGGGACACAGAGAACCATCTCAGACAATGAGGTGTCAGAACTTAATTAACATACAGACCACAACTGTTACAACAGGATCAACTTCATTTACATTAATGGTAGTAAACTGTAAGTGTATAAAAGGTTTGAGCTTAGGATGTTCAGGGTTCTTTCTGACTCTGTTGAAGGTACTACATGTACTTTGTCACTGCTATGTTGCAATAAATATCTTCATCACGATTGTCCTCATCACTTTTTCTTACAGCTGTCAAACTTAGATTTGAATCCGTGGCTGAAGGAAGTAGTTTGGCTGTATCTCGGCAAGCTGTGATTACCTACGGCACTCGGCCGAATTATATATACAGTATATGTGTGTGTGTATTTGTGTTGATATTTAATTTAATTTAATTAATTAATTTATATTTTAAAGAGCCTCGTAAAAAAAAAAAAAAAAAAAAAAAATCACTGTGCTCAACTTTAGTTTTGGGTGCGTACATCAATCAATAACATCACTTTCAAATAAGGGATCCGCACTCGCTGTACCTTCTTAATGACTTGTAATTTATTTTAATTTTGCAACAGCGCAATCAACAATTTTTTGAAGAGCCTAAAAAGAGTTGATGCATTTTACATATATTGTCATCTCTGAAAGTGCAGAACATTTTACATGGCATGGCTGGCATTCCAGTTTGTCTTTTTAAAAGATGATGATGATGATGATGATGATGATGATGATGACTGTCAAATCTCCATAAAGTAAGCATAGAAAATGTGTTAATACAGTTTAATGCATATACACATTAAAAGGTCCATTATTTATAGATTTTTGCTCTGTCTCATATAAATCATGATCATAATACATAAAAGCATGTACTGGTCAAATTTGTAATCAGTAGGAAACCCACAGCACTGTTTCAATATGTCACAAATTAAAAAAAAAAAAAAAAATATTATGGCCTAATGTCGCTTTCAAAATGCACATTTTAAATGTTGCTTTTAGCATTTCAGTAAATCCAAAATATAGAAATTGAATTTTGAATTGAAAATATTTTATTTTTATTTGTTATATTTATTTTTGATGCTTCAGCAATGATTTATTCTCATTGTCACTCACACTCAGGCAAAGTCATCACTCCATCATTACACTTTTGTCTTAGGATATAAGGTCTTTTAACTTGGCCCCTCTGACACTTAAAGGTGATGTGATCATTATGTTCTGCGAACATCTTATGCTGATTAGCATGGGCCAATTCTATACCTCTTTCATCCATTATCTCCTTTGTCAGTGTACAGGGCTCTGAAATAAACCCGATGTCACTATTAGTGTCACAATATACATTCATTAACTAATCATCACAATCTACGACTTAAACTACAAGATTACATCATGGTTTATATACATGATATGGTGAAGTGTGTTCATACTTACTTAAACACTTAATATTCCCACTCCATTGACCTTGCTGACAGGTCATGTACTTGGAGAAAGGGTGACGCTGATCCAGTCTGTATTTATTAAAACATATGTATTCAACTCTCTCCCCTGTATTGTATTCATCTTTTATCGTTTCTTTTGTATCTGAATTGTTTACAAGTGGTGGTCGCCCACATTTCCCTGAGAACCGACATAAAACACTGAACATGTTATATATGTAATACACATTATAATATGAGAATGAGGTCATTTGAATAAAATGTTAAAAAAAAAAAAAAAACTTTATATGTTGAAGAGATATTCAAAATATAACATGATATATTTATATGTTTATAATATCACATATTATATAACATAATATATGTTAGAAAATCTAGACTCAAATTAAATTTAAATAATAGAACATTTGAGTTGTGTTTATCCATGCAAATGTGTCACCATGGTGCTAGTTGGGTGGTTGCTAGATGATTTCTTCTTGGCTCAAGTGAAGTGAGACTTGTGTGCTGATGAGTTTTGTACCAAACTTTAGCATCTACTTTAATTTGAGCAATAGTGATGCTTGCAGACACTGCTAATAAAACTGAAGTAAGTAAACCTGTGAGCTTACCTATACATTTAGGGAATGGGGCATCCCATTCTCCATTTGACTGGCAGGTGATTTTGCTCTGTCCTTGTAATACAGATTCCATCCCAACACATGAAAAAGTTATTGAGTGTCCTGGTCTGACTGAAACCTCAGGCCCCGAGTGCCCATCTGATATCATGTTCGCTGTGAAGTTTGCAACACATATTGCTTCTAAAAACAGAATGATCTGGTCAGGCAAGCATCATCCATGTGAACCACAGATCTATCTTTAGCCAATCAGAAACTTTTACTTTGTGTGTTTACCTTCGCATTTAGGAAAAGGGCTGTTCCATTCTCCATTTGACTGGCAGGTGATTTCTTGCTGTCCTTTTAAAATCTGTCCTTCTTCAGCGCATGAAAAATGTAGCCTGTGTCCAGGTTTGACTGGACCCTCAATATCAGGGAGTCCCTCAATTTTTAAGTCGTCCACTGTTGCGTTCCACCGTAGAGGACATGTTGCCTCTAGTGAAAGCACACAATTGGTCACATTTTTATCCACTCGGAAGCATTTATAATTTATATGGTCCAGTGTGTGGGAGTAACTGTGCTACTAACTTCCAATGTGATTTAGCATACTAATCACATGGTATTGTGCAAGCAGCGTTACAGCTAGGAAAACTGAGTTAAAGATGAAGAAGAAAAAAAAAGACTCCACATCTACTGTACCAGTAGGAGAATGGGTGGATCTGAAAACTCCTCACTGTTGCAAAAGTATTCTGACAGACGTCAGCATGACATCACATGAAGTCTCTATTATTGGGAAGTTTGATTCATTTATGTGAACCAATTTAATTTGTTTACTGCACTGCATTTTATGTAGCAATATAAAAATAGCATTCCATATAAAATAGTATTCTAAAATAAAATACATCAACAAATTGCATCAAAATTATATTATAAAATTGAATGTATATAAAATATGAACACAATATTAATTATACAATTTTTTTTTAAGTTAAATTTATAATATAAAATAATGTAACATTATGCACAATATTTTTGGAGCAATATGCAAAATAGCATATACAAATATATACAAAGTCTTGCAATACAGTTGAAAGCATGACAAAATTCCATCAGTTAATCAAGCATTTATTTTATATGGTAGTGATGTGTTACACATTATTGTAATTCAGTGTTTCTGTAATAAAATCTAACAATAATTCTAATGAAAAAAATACTACTACTACTACTAATTCTACCACTAATAATAATTTGAAACGCTGTGGTCTGATAAACTGCTGGACTCATGACAATTATTTACATTGTCTGCATTCACTCAAACTGTTTTGCTGTAATCAAAACATGGATGGGAATAGGTGAGCACTAACCAGTGAGATTGCAGCGTATGCATTATTCCCTCTCACTACCGAAGGAACCAGGGCCGTAGCCAGGCTTTGAAAATTAGTGAGGTCCATTTATTGCATCAAAATTTGTAAATACTAACTATAGCCTAGTTAGGGGTGGATAATTTTTTCAGTTGTTTATTATTCATGCAACAATATATTACTGTTATAACCATTGCTATACAGCTGATAACTTTGTCTAATGCTCTTATGAATGTTTATCTGTCATCGTCTTGTCTTTTTCACCTCTCTCTTCTTGTCAGTCAGCTCGACTCACTCTCTTCACGTGATAAATGAAATCTGATCTGTGATGTGCGACTGTCGTTCGTTCGGTGTGCTGCATTGAGCAGCCGCGTTCAGTTTTAATTGTAGTGTCTGTTCTCTAACTGAACTAAATTATTTTTATAACTATTAAAAAAATCTAAATGACGGTGAGGGACGGTGCCGCGGTGGACAAGTGACATAACCGGTTTTGCGGCATAACACCGGTATCACCGCCAACACCGTCTATCGCAGCAACCCTAATATATATATATATATATATATATATATATATATATATATATATATATACATATATATATATATATATATATATATATATATATACATATATATATATATATATATATATATATATATACATATATATATATATATATATATATATATATATATATATATATTAGTGCTGTCAATCGATTAAAAAAAACAAAAAAACAATTAATGGCACATTTTTCTGAAATTAGCGCGATTAATCCCACCTAACATTAAAATTTTTAAATATACTTTTATATTGCAATAATTTCACATTCAATCTTCAAATTAATGTACAAACAAAATAAAGACAGAATTGTTTTTAAATATTTGTTAAATGACATCTTTTTTTATGACTGAAGGCCAGTATCACTGATACCAATACTGATTTCTCTATAAAATTGAACCCCCCCGCCCCCCAATATTTACCTATAGCCATTCACCATTACAGTATAATTGAGAGATATCAATTTTAACATTTATTAGACTTTTAAAAAAATAACTTCTAATTTAAGTGAACTTAAAACAATCTTCCCATAAACCCATTATAATAAATGTCATATTTACCTGTGCCCTTCAGCAGAAATATACAGAAATTGAAATGATCAAACACTAAATACTAAATTAAATATAGATGAATCCTTAAAGCTATAAAAGTTATTTTTTCCTCTGTTTTTCTTTGTCCTTTGATTAATAGACATCACAGCAGCTACCCAGCCAACATGTATATGTGGGCCCCACATGGTTTATGCTTGGGCTACATGGGTACCAAGTGGGCATGGTCCCAAAATGGGCATCTTATCTGGGGCCCACTTAAGTCAGCTAAGTAGGTCTCACATGGGCAAAACCAGGTGGGCTTCCCATGTGGGGCCTAGTTAGGTCACTAATGGGAAATGAAGGCATGGCCTCAAAATGGGCAACACAAATGGGCCCCATATGGGCTTCACATATGGGTCAGACATGGGCAAACACACTCAGTCCCATATAGGCTGCCTGCATGGGCCCAAGGTAGAACCCACATGGGTACCATCTAAGTGGGTTCTGAATGGGCAACACAAATGGGCCCCATATGGGTTTCAAATATGGGTCAGACATGGGCAAACACATTCAGTCCCATATAGGCTGCCTGCATGGGCCCAAGGTAGAACCCACATGGGTAATCTCTATGTGGGTTCTGAATGGGGAAACACATATGGGGACTACTTGACCAACCTATATGGGTCAGAAATGGGCAAACACACTCAGTCCCATATAGGCTGCTGCATGGGCCCAAGGTAGAACCCACATGGGTAATCTCTATGTGGGTTCTGAATGGGAAAACAAAAGTGGGCCCCAGGTTTCAAATATGGGTCAGACATGGGCAAAGATAATCAGTCCCATATAGGCTGCCTGCATGGGCCCAAGGTAGAACCCACATGGGTAATCTCTATGTGGGTTCTGAATGGGGAACACATATGGGGACTGCTTGACCAACACATATGGGTTAGACATGGGCAAACACACTCAGTCCCATATAGGCTGCCTGCATGGGCCCAAGGTAGAACCCACATGGGTAATCTCTATGTGGGTTCTGAATGGGGAAACCAGTGTCGGGTGTAACTAATTACTAAGTAATTACTTACTTACTAAGTAATTAATTACTTACTAAGTAATTAGTTACTGTAATTTAATTACTTTTCCCTTGAAAAAGTAAAGTAAGGGATTACTCCTGTTTTTTCTGCAATTTAATTAGTTACTTCTTATGTAATTGAACTTAATACTGTGTATAGACTGTAGAACATTTATACCTAATACAATAGTGGATTTAACATCAAAATTTAAAGTCTATCCTTAAAATACATGCTTTTTATGTACCCTTCACACTTTAAATACTTTGGTGAGTTAATAAGAATATTGGTAACACTTTAGTGTCCAGTTCTCACTATTAACTTGGTTATTAGCATGAATATTACTGGGATATTGGCTGTTTATTATTACTTAAAAAGCACATATTAATGTCTTATTCTGCAAGACCTTATTCTAAATCCTTAATCCTACCCAATTCTTAAACTTAACAACTATTTTACTGAGTATTAATAAGCAGTAATTAGGAGTATTTTGAGGCAAAAGTCATAGTTAATAGTTAGTTAATAGTGAGAATTGGACCCTAATCTAAATTTATGTAGTTACTTGAAAGAATTAAAAGAACTGTTTCATGTCTATCCTTGTATAATTAACTTGTCGAATTTGATATAGGATTTAGAAAGAGTAATTAGTAATACGTAATTAAATACTTTTTGGGGAGAGTTATTTGTACAGTAATCTAATTACACTGTTGAAGATGTAATTAGTAACTAGTAATTAATTTCTTTTTTAGAGTAACCTAACCAACACTGGGGGAAACACATATGGGGCCTGCTTGGCCAACCCATATGGGTCAGACAAGGGCTAACACAGTCAGTCCCATATAGGCTGCCTGCATGGGCCCAAGGTAGAACCCACATGGGTAATCTCTATGTGGGTTCTGAATGGGAAAACAAAAATGGGCCCCATATGGGTTTCAAATATGGGTCAGACATGGGCAAACACAATCAGTCTTATATAGGCTGCCTGCATGGGCCCAAGGTAGAACCCACATGGGTAATCTCTATGTGGGTTCTGAATGGGGAAACACATATGGGGACTGCTTGACCAACCTATATGGGTCAGAAATGGGCAATTAATTATATATATATAAAGTCTTCTGATGCAAAAGTCTCTAAAGCCACTTCTATCAAAAATGAGATAATGATGCTGAGTGAATGCTCTCTGTGCATAATACACGTTCATCAAATACTTTCACCTCAAACCCACTAAATCCCAGCCTCAGCCCAATCAGAATTACCGATACTTAGGTAGAAACCTACATAGGAGCCTAACAAGAAAGTTAATTTTAAAGAAATAAGTCTGACAGACTTCATATACTTCATATCAGTTCTGTTTAGAACCCTCTTATCTTGAAGAACCCTTTATATGCAGAAATGTTTTTTTGTGTTAGAGTTTAGAGATCTTTATTCGCAACTTTTTGTTTTTCAAATCTTAAAGGGATAGTTTACCCAAAAATGAAAATTACCCCATGATTTACTTACCCTCAATCCATTCTAGGTATATATGAATTTCTTCTTTCAGACGAACACAATCTGAGTTCTTTTAAAATGTATCCTGAGCTTTATAATAGCAGTCAATGGGGGATGAGATTTTGAAGCTCAAAAAAGTCC
This sequence comes from Spinibarbus caldwelli, assembly GCA_039654775.1. NCBI lineage: Eukaryota > Metazoa > Chordata > Actinopteri > Cypriniformes > Cyprinidae > Spinibarbus > Spinibarbus caldwelli. Next base: position 13,413,004 of record CM077231.1, read on the forward strand.
ATTAATCCATCATAAAACTGCTCCACATGGTTCCGGGGGTTACTAAAGGCCTTCTGACGCGAATCGATGCATTTGTGTAAGAAAAATATTAATATTTAAAACTTTATAAAGCAAAACATCCAGCTTCCGGCGGACCATGATTTATGAAGAATGCATAATGCCTCTCGCAGTTCAAAACACTTAAGTTACGTCCTACGTCAGATCGCGGTTTAAACTGTGAGAGGCGTTACGCATTCTTATAAGTCGCGGTCTACCAGAAGCTGGATGTTTTGCTTTATAAAGTTTTAAATATGGATATTTTTCTTACACAAATGCATTGATTCATATCAAAAAGCCTTTAGTAACCCCCAGAGCCGTGTGGAGCAGTTTTATATTATTGTAGCAGAGTTTGTGCTGGACATAATGCAGTCAGACATAAAGCTATGAAAATATTATAAGTAACTGAAATAAGCACAAATGCCAGAGCATGTCAAAACATTCCAAGGCCCCCAAAAAATCTCGGAACCCTGGGGGTTAACCCCCCGGAGCTGTGTGGAGTCGTTTCATGATGGATGGATGGACTTTTCTGAGCTTCAAAATCTCACCCCCCGTTTACTGCCATTATAAAGCTTGGAAGAGCAAGGATAAATTGTATTCTAACTCTGATTGCGTTCGTCTGAAAGAAGAAAGTCCTATACACCTAGGATGGTTTGAGGGTGAGTAAATCATGTGGTAATTTTCATTTTTGAGTGAACTATCCCCTTAACTGTCAAAGCCACATCATTACTGATTTTCTGGAGATCAGCCATCGCACAGACTCTGAACACACTCTCAAAAGGTAAAATTATTTCTGTCTTAAAATGTCTTAAAATTTCTTAAAATCATAGCTTTCAAATTTTTAATTTCCTACTAATCAAATCATGTCTTTTTTTTCTTTCTTTTTAGTTTAACAGAACATGTGCTGTTAGTGTGACCAGCTCTGTTCAGTTGAGGATACTTCTCTTCTCCACTATAAGAGTTTGAATTTATGATCCATATTGTTAGATTATTACTTTATGCAAAACTTACCCAGTTACAAAAAACATCAAGGCTATCCAATGACATTACTTTTTTTCTTTTTCTTTTTAACATTGTAAAATTTCATATATTGACAATTTTTGCTACACACTGTAACTCCCTTTATTTCAGACGCTATCACAACCTCATCATCTGCAGAAAGAAAGTGACACTCAAAATACACACATGGCGGATGTAAAGACATCGTAGAGGACTGTGAAGATATATCACTGGAACTTGGGCTTCATTATCTATATTATCTATAATATAGATATAATATAGATCTACATTATCTGTTCTGTGCCAATTGTCATTTATTTATGTATTCACCTATCACCTTTATTTTTTTTCTACAATTTGCATTGTCACAATAAATAAATAAATAAATAAATAAATAAATAAATAAATAAATAAATAAAAGTACCTAACTGACATAACATGAGAAAAAATATTAATAATATATAATATAAAAATAATACCAATAATACTAATAATATAAAAATTCACATTTTCTAATATTTTTTCTAATATTTAACCCATTTTAATCAAAATAAACTATTAATGAAAAGGTCATTAACACTATTAAGGTCTTATACCACTTTCAAAGCATGGTTCTTTATGAAACCTTAAAAAAGGTTCTATTTAGCACCAAAAAGTGTTCTGCTATCGTTACAAGCTGAAGAACCCTAATTTGGTTAGCATTTTTCTTAAGAGTGTTATTATTATTATTGTTGTTATTATATTTATTATATTTATTTTTATTGAATGCTACGTAACACAAATAGGTTATAGTTATAATGTATAAGTTATTTGTATTCTGCAGCATTCAATAAAAATTAAATAATAATAATAACAATAATGTTGGCCTACCCTTTAAAATCTACAATTGAGCTGTTCGCCAAAGGTAGTATATTGTACATTCTGTAAAAGAAATGTGTCCAGCATGATGCATCGTAGCAAAATCAAAAAAAAAAAAAAAAACACGTATTGCAAAAGGTCATGCGTATTGTGCCAATTGCGCCATTTTGCAACCGCTTGGCGGACTTTTTCTGCGATGTTAGGAGGCCTAGTGTGTGTGTGCTTCAGCGAGCTACAACTGCGGTGAGTGTGTTTGATTATGTGTTGTTCTTGATGTTGCTTCCTGGCCCAAGTCAATAGAGACTTAAAACCCGATGAGTTATGTGCCAATTTGCACATATATTTTAATGAGATGATTATTATCTAAAGTATGAAAGTGATACTTTAGATAATTATATACTCACAACTAATTCAATGCTTTAAACTTCTGTGTGTTTACCTTCACATTTAGGAAATGGGCTGCTCCATTTTCCATTTGACTGGCAGATGATTTCTCTCTGTCCTTTTAAAATCAGTCCTTGTCCATTGCATGAAAATGTTACATTATATCCAGGTTTGACTGGACACTCAAAATCAGGAAATAGCTCCATTTTGATGTTATTCTTTTTTGTGTTTAGAAGGCATGTTACTTCTAGAGAGAGACAACATACTGGTCATTGCAGTGTCCTCCATCTGGACTTATTTATCCATTCATAAGCTTTTGTCATTTTTCTTAATATACTAGGTCAAGTATTAAACTTACAATTTTTATAGGTGAAATTCATATAAGTTCACGAAATTAACTTTTGTCCAACTTTTTTTTTTTTTTGCTGTATAGTGGAGACTGGGGCTAGTCAGCTCTTAATCAACTCACTAAGAAATTAAGCAAACAAAATATTTAAAAAGTCATTGCCAGTTTGGGACAGAGTTTATGTGTGAATGTTAACATTGTCTTTATCTCTTTTGATTTTACTTCTTTCACTTTTTTGTATCAAGAAAACAAATTGAACACACACGCACACACACACACACACACACTCTCCAAGAAATGCTGGGTTAAAAACAACCCAACCTGGGTTATTTGGCAACCCAGCACTGGGTAAATATTGGACAGAACACATACTGGGTTATTTTGACCCAGCTGGTTGGGTTAAATGTTCTTACCTAACATGGTGGGTTGTTTTATTTAAATCAACTATTGTTTAAAATTATTATATTGCTGACTGAAAATAGGCTGGAAATTAAAAATCACACACAGAATTACTTGAGGCAACAGCAGTAATCAAAAGATGAACATTTGTTAATAAGCAAGAACAAGAACATTTAAACTCGTTTAACAAGCATTATAGAAATAAAAAAATGTCATATTTAAAAGAAGCATTTTAATTTAAGTGCATTCAGCCGTTCTCTCTAATCCCTTTTTCAGTTAAATAGTGCCAGTTATCGTGCCGGTGTGTCACCAAAATCTGAGCCGGTGATGGGCTGCTGTTTGTAGTAAAGACTTTATAAATAAAATAAAATGTATGCAAACCTTTATTTCACTGAAGAAGTGCACCAAATCGGCGGCACTGAGAACCACTCTCTCCTGTACAGGATGCGAAAAGCCCACGCACAGACTGTAACTCAGCAGCTGGGTTGAAGTAACCCTGCACTGGGTTGTTTCTTCGGAGTGAGGGGATGGGTGTATAGTTTCAACTGTCAGTGAGATTGACCCAGCCACTAACTCAACGGCTGGGTAACACAAAAACTACCCAGCATATGACCCAACAGGCTTAACCCAGTGGTTGGGTAGAAAAAATAACCCAGCAGCTTAGTTACAAAAAAAAACTATCTAGTACCTGGGTAAAAAAATATGAGCAATAAAATGACCCTACAGGCTGAACCTAGGATTTGGGTAAAAAAACAAAACAAAAAAACAACAGCATTTTTTAGAATGCAGAAGAAAACTACCCAGTGCCTGGGTAAAAAATATTAAAAACAACCCAATAAAATGACCTAACAGGCTGAATCTAGCATTTGGGTTAAAAAAAACAAAAAAAAACAGTATTTTTTTAGAGTGTGTACACACACACACACACACACACACACACACACTACAATACATGATAAACATTTCAGCATTAAAAAAAGTCTTAAGCAAATATATTATTATAAATATAATATTATTACAGTATTGCTTCATATACCTTCACATTTTGGATATGGATGATCCCATTTTCCATTTGACAAGCATTCAATTGTTCGTTGTCCTTGCATGTTCAGGTTCACATCAGTGCAGCTAAAAACTAAAATATGTCCAGGTTTATAAGGTGGAGCAATACGTGGATGTCCAATTAAAATGTCAACATTTATGAGTTGTTCCCCTTCACAGGAAACTTCTGTAGATAGGAAATAAAAATCAATCCTTATTAAAAGAAAGCTGGTATAGTTTTACTGGAATAAAGCAAAGCAGTTTAATGACAGCTAACTTTACTTCAAATTTAGACCCACATTTGGGTTTTATGGTGAATAAACTTTCATGAAAAATGAACAAAAACCATATATAAATTCAGACAGGCATTATAAAAAAATGTGATATACAAACATGATAAGTAAGGGATAATGCATGCCTAGCTGTGCATTAAATGATTTTACCTTGAGCATTTGTTGAGACATCCATGATCATTAATAGAAGAAAGAGAAATATCTTACAAAATTTCATTTTAAGCTGTAAAAAATGACAAATGGCTCAGTTTACAAAGCTAATAAACTGTATAAACAGTCTTGACTTAATCTCCTACCAAATATTTAGTCTTCAAAGACTGATTCATTTTCCTTATTTAATACAAATCAATGAAAATATTTCTTTAGTGTTAAACATGAATGAGTACTGATGAAAAATTCTGATTACCTGTTTTCCAAAGGATGTATTCATGAACTCTTAAGAGTGGTGGTGATATGAATCTCTGAAGTCTGAGTAATGTAGATAAAAAGCAACCGTCCCCTTCCCTGGCCCCAGCAAACAGGACTCAGCTCCACGCCCCCAAAACTGATTTGTTGAAAACCTGAAAGCCCTCTTCTTCACAAATTCATGTTCCAGTTCAATTTGCTGACTTTTTGATTTAAATATTTAGTTGAAATAGCGAAATGGGTTAATTATTTTATGGGCTTAATCTTTGTCCATGTTTGTGCACTAATATTAGCTGAAATTTAACAGATTCATCTGTGATTGGCTACAATGATCATCGCTTCATGCTCTGAATCAGTACTTTTGACAACACTAATGTCTAAGGTACCACTCCGGCATGACTCTATGCCTCGCTCACATGCTGTGATAATAATAGCTTTGTAGGACTATACATTATTTGGACAATTAGTCAAACAAACAAAAAAAAAAAGGTAAAATGATTTACAGCTTGGAGACAGGTTTTTACAAAAGTTTTATTAAATGTTCTTCACATTTTTATAAAAAACTTCACATTTCAGCCTTTAAACCTTTTTTTAAGAAAAAGGATGAATCAAAAGTGTCAAATATTATATTAATTTAAAACATAAATATACTTTACTGTCTTGTTTAGATTATTATATTAGGGCATATTAGCTATCCACTGGTTCACATTTACAACTGTGTTTGCTGCTTAAAAATATGGGTCGATTTTTGCACAGATCTTAAAAAAAACAGACAGGGCTGATTGAAAATGCAAATTCACTCAGTAGGTGGCACTTTTGAAACAGCAGAAATAAAACCGTTTTCCGGTAACAGCTGTACACAAAGCAGCACTGCGCTCATAAACACTACTTCATCAGGCATTATAAGTAGGTAAGATAAAATGAAAATGACATTGATACTTTTGGAAAAATTTGTGCAAATCTATTTGTGGCAATCAACGTTGATATTGTGGGGAGTGCCACAAAAAATCAATGTATGGCAAACACTACTGTTATAGTTTTACTGCAATAAAGAGCAGTTTAATGGCAGCTGATATTAACCAATAGAATAAAATTGAGAAGAGTTGCTCTAAAACATCAAAACCATACTAGGGTGTGTATTTGAAAATACTGAGCCCTAGTTTAACGATCTAAGCGCATGGTCTAAAGCGCATGGCACAGGTGCACTTAGGGCGTTTCCAAATCCACTTTTGCTAATATAACGACGGGAAAAACGGTCGACGCTCCCGGCGCGTGGTCTAAAAGGGTTGTCCCTATTCTCTTAATGAGTAATGGCTGTGTTTTTGGGCATAACATGCAATAAACCAATCAGAGTCTCATCTCCCATTCCCTTTAAGAGTGAGTTGTGCTCGCGCCATGGTGGATTCGCTATTTAAAGGGGCAATTTTAAGGCGCATGGACTGAACGTGTCTCCAGAGAGCAAACGGATCTGCTCATGCGTGAGCAAATAGGTAGGCTAATTCTGATACACGCAATGACTATCCATTATGACATGTATGGCATTTTTATATTTACGTAAACTACACAATAATATTCTTTTACACTGTAATCTTTTAATTCTTAATATTTGGCATGTTTGTGTGCTGCTGCGCGTCCCTGTGTGTAATAAGCAAAGTGAACACGCATTGTGGACCCGCCCAGAGGCGCATTTTCTACTAATGCGCTCTTTAAATAACAAAATAAAAATATTGCGCCATTGACTTTAGACTAGGTTTGAGTTGGTCTATGGCGCAGTCTATTTTCAGTACCTCAAGATAGCAACGTGCCAACAATGCGCCTGAACACACCTCTTTTTTAGACCAGCACGCCAATGGGCGTAGAAATGGACGCAAATGCATTTGCTATTTAAACAACATGGCACAGGACTAGAATAGAATAGAATCGAATAGATAAAAAGCAACCGTCCCCTTCCCTCCGCCCCACCAAACAGGACACAGCTCCATACCGCCAAAAATGATTTGTTGAAAACCTGACAGCTCTCTTCTTCACAAATTCACACACCAATTCAACTTGTTGCCTTTTGTGTAAATATTTAGTCCATGTTTTGTCCATGTTTGTAAGGACTTGATGCATTTTACTTGATGTAGACTTGTTGGCTCTGAAATTACAGAGCATTTCATATGGCATGGCTGGCACCTTTCAAAGCACTTTACAATATTAAATACGAAAATAGTGTCAATAATGTAAAATGACAAGATTAAACACTCAATTTTCACTCAAAGGTGAAATTGCTTGTCTCAATCAAGTCGACGATATCGATGCAGTCTATGCAGTCTGTACTGGAAAGAGAAATAATTAGTTTGTCTCCTGAGTCTTCGGGTCTGAGTCATTCGTTCTTTTGACACGTGATGTGACAGCAGTAGGCTATTGGGTACAGAAATTGTTTAATATTTCCAATCTTCCTTACAAACACAAATAGTCAGTTTTTTAACAGTTATGTGATGCATTTCTGGTCTCAAATTAGCTTTTTATTTATTACAATTTATACTTTTGTGAATTTTGAATGTGAGTAATAAAGAGTTGATTAATGCTTTAAACTTTATCCGTGTGATGGGGAAAATCACTTTGATAAAGCAAAGGTGCCTAGCCTAGAACAACATACAGTTAATATGTAATGTGTGTGTTTGTTACTGAGCCGGGAAGTGGCTCACTATTTACACACAATGTAGATAAGAGATTGATTGTGTAGTTAGTCATTGATGATATCAGGAGTTTTCGTTGGAGTAAGCTTGGTCAGTTGTGTTATAGGGAGCACCCTCTGCTTGGTTTCTCGACATAATCCATTTTCAATTTCAAGAAAAGTTCTGTTTGTCTAAGATGATGAAACATCCATGTATACTGTTTGTGGAATGACAAAGTGGGTATGAAAAAACAACGTGAATTAATCTGCTAAATTGTTCTGTGAGTCATTGCTATGATTGACGGTGATAACTGTAGCAATATGACAGAACCAAAACATCTGACAAGCTGATGTCAAAATTGACCTGTGTATTAAGTGATGCAGAGTAAATTCAGACTAACAAAACTACCGCAACACCAAGTCTGTGTTGGCTGAATATATTTAGCAGCTTCTACAGTTAGAGATAAAACTTAAAGCACTCTTTTTGATGTGTCCTTTTTTAAGGTGATGTGTAATAAATGTAATTTTTAAATTAAATCTAAAAATATTTCAAAAATACTTATTGCATAATTATTTATTTATTTGACCATTAATAAGTAACTTATTTCATTTGTAGTTAACTATTTAAGTATTTAAATAATTAATCCTTCTGTTGGTGTCTGGGCTTGCCTATCTATTTATTTATTTACGTGAGACTTTGTGGCTTCCTGCACTTTCTATACTTCATACTTCAGTACAGTAAAAGTACTAAAATTGGATATAATGGTCATTTCATAGTAAATCCAAAAGCAAGACGTGAAAAACAAAAAACAAAAAAACTGTAGAGTTGAAATGGCTACTGACAGGGTTTCCACAGGTCCTCAAAAAATCTTAAATTTAGTTGTATCAAATTTAAAGCCATAAAAAGTCTTAAATGGTACAAGAAAGTCTTAATTATGATTTCAAGAGGTGTTAAATTTGGGTAAGGAAAGACAAGAATTGCGATACAGCTGAATGTGACGATTAAACTTAAAAAGTATATGATTTCATTAAATAAACATGAGCGCTGCATGTTTCAAAGTGAAGTGTTGTGTTGCTTTGTGTACTGCGGTTACTGGGGAAATGCTGTATTACTGCCATTCCAAAAGTGCCACCTGCTGGCAGAGAATGAATGTGCATTTTCAATCAGCCCGTCTGCTGTTTTTGTTCAGACCGGTGTGAAAATCGAGCCATATTTTACATATTTTAAGATAATGCACTGTAAACAGATAAACAATTAAGTTAGTAAAATATATTTATATGTTATTTAATTAATATAATAATTAATTGATAATTGTTTAAATTAATATAATTGATACTTTTGACTCTGAAAAGGCTGAAATGTGAAGTTCATTATTTTGTTTTTGTGAAAATCTGAACTGTAAATCATGCATTTTACAGTCATTTTACAGTTTAATATGTTACCATAGGCACTGCCTGCCTCGCTTATATGGTATTAATTTGATTTGTGCAGGTCTTAAAAAGTCTTAAATTTCAGCCTAAAAATTCTGCAGATATCCTGAACTGAGCTAATGAGTGATCGTCTGCTGCCATCTACTGGTTATAATGGTCATTTCATGTCATTTTCATCTTAAAAGTCTTTTCCACAAGGACGCACATTTTTTTCATGACATCTTCATAAATGAAAAATGAAACTTTAAAGTGAATTATATAAAGTGAATACATATACTGAGTATATGTGACCCTGGACCACAAAACCAGTCATAAGGGTCAATTTTTGCTGGATAAATAGGCTTTCCATTGACGTATGGTTTGTTATGACAGGACAATATTTGGCTGAGATACAACTATTTGAAAATCTAGAATCTGAGGATGCAAAAAAAAAAAAAAAAAAATCAAAATACTGAGAAAATCGCCTTTAAAGTTGTCCAAATGAAGTTCTTAGCAGTGCACATTACTAATCAAAAATTAAGTTTTGATATATTTATGGTAGGAAATTTACAACATATCTTCATGGAAAATGATCTTTACTTAATATCCTAATGATTTTCGCCATTAAAGAAAAATCAATAATTTTGACCCGTACAATATATTTTTTGGCTATTGCTAAAAATATACCCACGCTACTTAAGACTGGTTTTGTGGTCCAGGGTCACATATAGGAAAAATGCAGGGTTAAAAGGGTTAATGTCATTTTCATAAATGCACATCTAAAGAATTATAAATTTAGTATTTCTTTAGTTATTTTTTTGTTTGCTTTTTCTTGCAAGAAATACAAAACAGACAAACTGAATTGGGAAAAAAAATGTTTTATTTTGATCTGCTCCATTTGTTTTTACCTATTAGTATAGCTGATGCTTCGTCAATGTTTTATTTCCACTGTCACAAACACACAGGCAAAATTATCACTCCATCGTTACACTTTTGTCTTGGGATAAAACCTACTGAAACTTTGCCCCTCTGACACTTAAAGGTGATGTAATCATTATGTGGTGCGAACATCTTTTGCTGATCAGCGAAGGCCAACTCTATACCTCTTTCATCCATTTCCTCCACTGTCACTGTACAGGGCTCTGAAATAAAACCAACATGTCACTATCAGTGTCACAGTATACATTCATTAACTAATCATCACATCATACAACTTAAACTACAAGATTGCATCATGATGTATGTGCATGATATATATGTTGTAGCGTGTTCATACTTACTTAAACACTTAATATTCCCTCTCCATTCGCCTTGCTGACAGATCAAGTATTTGGAGAAAAGGGGATGTGAATCCAATGTGTATTTATTAAAACACATGTATTCAACTCTCTCTCCTGTACTGTATTCCTTTTTTGTAATTTCTACTGTATCTGAATTGTTCACGTAAGGTGGTGGTCCACATTTCCTTGAGACTGTCATCACTAAAAAAAAAAAAAAAATAAAAAAAAAGTGGTATTAGTAAATCTGTAATATGAGAATGAGAATTGTAATGTTGTTGGTTTTTTTTTTTTTTTTCTTGTTTTGCTCCCAATTTCATTCATTTGCACATATTGTGAGATTTAAAAACAGAACATACCAGCGCACAGTGGTTTTGGTGTCCAACCATCTTGTGTACATGTGGCTTCTTCTGCCATTTTCTCATACCCAGACTCACAATAGTAATATTGTTTTGCTCCCAGTTTCATATCTCCTCTGAATAAATTGTCTGGCCTAGACACATGCTGGTCATGTGGAACTTCACATCTAATCTCTGAAACAAGATTCACATGCTTTTAATAACATGTAGTGAGTCCATCACCAAATCTAGAAGTGTTTCTCTATAATCTTACCTTCACAAACAGGCTTATGATCCCACTCTCCATTATCTTGGCATGTAAATGTTTTGATGGTTCCTCTAAAAAGAAAGTGGTGGCGTTTTTCAGAGCAGGTGATTTTCACACTCTCTCCAGCTCTGAAAATAGTCTTTCCCTCTGGGTCGATCTTTTTTACTCCAAATGTGGTTGACTGAAGCTCACAAGTTATTTCTGCACAAGACATAGTTATGATGTATTTAAGTGTTAAAAAAGTGTTTTTTTTTTTTTTATTTGTAATTTATTACACACTTATTTCGTTTTGTGTGAAGGTTTTTGTTTTTAAGACCTTTCATGCCAGAGAACAGTGTGTAGATAAGGTTTTTATTTTGTCAACCAACAAAAATGACTTTTATTTTAACAAATCACATTAGCTTGTGCTTTTTTAGCTTTATTTATTTATTTATTTATTTTTTAATTTGAATAGCATTAGACCTGTTTGTAACCTCTTGATTTCTTTAATAATACTGAGGACATAACATCACCCTTTAAGAAAAAAGTAAATCACAGGGATTAAAAAAAATCTATTACTATTTTAATTAAATGTTGTGTCTTATGGGAGGGAGTATATAGCACAGTGGCACTAAAAACTAAATTAATTTTAATTCTAGAGAGCATCTGATTGGACCAAAAAAATGTATAGCATAGGTAATCAGTATCATCAGTATTTTTGCTCTTTTCCCAAAATTGTATTGTATTGATTCTTTTTTTTTTTTCCTGCATTCACATGGTTCATGTTTGGTGGTGGCCCACATTTTATTTTTAGACTGTTATCACCAAGCAAATGTGGCATTAATAAATCTTAGTATTAGCCAGATTTCGTTTTATGCTGCTAAACCATATAGTATGTTAGAACTATTAATGAATATGAAATAGTCATTGTTAATGTGTTTAAAGCAAATGATAATTCTGTTGAAGTGGTTTTAGAAGAAGTTTCTGAAGAGTTGCTTGTTCACTCTGATTACTCTGATTTTCTGAAGAAAATCGGACTGGTGTTTATTTCATGCAAAACCTGCTGCCACATTACTAGTTAATAACTTTGTGATTGCTGTGTTCTTGATGTTACTTCCTGGCCCAAATCAAGAGAGACTTAATACCTGATGAGTTATTTGTGCATGTATTTTAATGAGCAAAAGTGATGCTTGAGATAATAATGCACTGACAACTAATTCAATGCTTTTACGTTCTCTGTGATTACCTTCACATTTAGGGAATGGGCTGCTCCATTCTCCATTTGACTGGCAGGTGATTTCTCTCTGTCCTTTTAAAATCAGTCCTTGTCCATTGCATGAAAATGTTACATTATATCCAGGTTTGACTGGACCCTCAAGATCAGGGAATCGCTCAATTTTAATGTTGTTCTCTGTTGTGTTTAGTGGACATGTTACTTCTAGAGAGAGACAAAATACTGGTCATTGCAGTGTCCTCCTTCTAGTCTTAATATACTAGGTGAAACATTAAATCTACAATTTTTAAAGGGGAAAATCATACAAGTTCACAAAATTTAACTTAGTATCAGCAAGTCATATTTTTGCCGTATAGTGGAGACTGGGGCTTAATCTACTTACTAAGAGATGAAGAAAGACAGCATACAAAATCTTTGTTTGATGTATGAATGATTGACGTTTTAATGAATAACGCATAGATGTTAACATTGTCATTACGTTTTTTGATTTTATTTCTTTCACTTTTTTGTATCAAGAATGTAATTTATATGTTTTATACATTATACATAATAAACATTTCAACATTTTGTAAAAACAATTCTTAAATATTTAAAGCAAATATATTATTACAGTATTGCTTCATACCTTCACATTTCGGATATGGGTGATCCCATTTTCCATTTGACAGGCATTCAATTGTTCGTTGTCCGTGCATGTTCAGGTTCACATCTGTGCATCGAAAAACTAAAATGTGTCCAGGTTTATAAGGTGAAATGATACCTGGATGTCCAATTAAAATGTCAACGTTGATGAGTTGTTCCCCCTCACAGGTAACTCCTGCAGATCAAGAAATAAAATTCAATCATTAATAAAAGATACCTGTTATAGTTTTACTGAAATAAAGTAGAACAAAGCAGTTTAATGACAGCTAACGTCAAATTTAGACCCATATTTGGGTTTTATGGTCAATGAAATTTCATGGAAAATGAAGAAAAAACTATATATAAATTCAGACCAGCATTATAAATAAACGTCATATACAAACATGATATTATTATATGTTGTGCAACATACTGGATGTTTATCCTTTAGCTACTTTGTGTATCATTGTGTTACCTTGAGCATTTGTTGGGACATCCATGATCATTAATAGAAGAGAGAGAAATATCTCACAATATTTCATTTTAAGCTGTAAAACATGACAAATGGCTTAGTACAGTTTACAAAGCTAATAAACTGTATGAACAGTATTGACTGAATCAACTACCAAATATTTAATCTTTAAAGGCTAATTCACTTTCCTTATTTAACACAAATCAATGCAAAGATTTCTTTAGTGTTAAACATGAATGAGTATTGATGAAAAACTCTGATTACCTGTTTTCCAAAAGATGTATTCGTGAACTCTTAAGAGGGTGGTGATTATGAATCTCTGAAGTCTGTGTAATGTAGATAAAAAGCAACCGTCCCCTTCCCTCCACCCCACCAAACAGGACTAAGCTCAATGCCCCCAAAAATGTGATGCAATCTAGGAAAACCCACCACATGGTGAAATTTTACCTATTATAGATTTTGATACTGTCATGAATCCTGTCCGTGATCTTTCACCTGCTCACCACCAGAGGCCGGCTTCCAATTACATAGACATTCACACCACACAGACTGTTACATGCCACTCCATCAAAGACTTCATTTCCCATAATCCTTTGCCCAGTCTCATCAGCACTCACTGTTTTCACCTGTGTCTCATTTACCCTGTCTGCTCACTCTATATAAGCCTGGTTTAGTTTGTTATTCTTTGCGAAGTCTTGTTAGTTGTTACTGCATTTCTGAGCATTCTCCCTGGATTTATGTCTCTTGGTTTTTTGATCTCTTGCCTGTTTTTTGGATTTACCCTTTGCCTGAGTTTCCTGCCTTGTCTATTGTTTGGATTGCCTGCCTGTGTTTTGGATCACGTCTCTGGTTTGTCCCAGTAAAGCTGCATTTGGATCTCCAACCTGTCAACTCTCAGAGCAGTACGTTACAGATACCATATAAAAGCTGGGTTCAAGCCAGTTTTCCAAAACTGTTTTTATTTGGTTCATAGCTTGAACATAACAAAAGTTATGGCTATCTGAAGTTGGCTGATCACCATGATTTTCAAGATCAAAATTTTTGAGAAAAACTGATTTAAAGAGAAGCAATGAAAATAAAAGCACAACAACAGTCAAGTATCACAAGTAAAAGTCACTTTACTGTGGCAAAAGACTTATTTTAGTCAGTGTACATGTTGTAAAAAATACAAAATGACCCCAAGGAACACACAACACTTGCAAACATTTAAACACTGAGTGTATATCTGCTCATAAAACATCACAGATTACAGCAATTCTTCTCCTGTTCTACTACTCTGGATTTATAATACATGTAAATTGTAGTTTTGTGTTCTAAACTTGTTGTTTTATTTCATGCTGTCACCGTTTGAACTAAATGAAAATAATGAATAGTGTTAATATGAAAATGGTGCTGGTCCCTTTATGAACGAGAGCTCTATGATGAGTACTACTGCTTCATTACACAAGCAGACTAGCTAACGTTACCCCGAACTTTGCATGCCGTAGTTCACACAGGAATGGTGGAAAATGTGTATTGATACACTTTTATTATATATGTTATATGAAAGCACCTCCGCAGCGTGTTATCATAGAGAAAGACACAGTCTTTTCTGCTTGCTACAATAAATGTTCATTTTTCTGCACTAAGCAAGTGAATTTTACCAAGATATTTTCAGAGATGATAGACAAGATGTTATAGAATAATTTAATGAAAACCCAATTTTGACCAAAAAAAAAAAAAAAAAAATGACATTGAATCTATTTTCTGAATTTCCTGAAAACATCCCAGCATGACATCCAAAGGGTTTTCGTAGATCGCAACACAAATGATTTGTTGAAAACCTGACAGCCCTCTTCTTCACAAATTAATGTTCCAGTTCAACTTACTGATGCTAGAAAATATTTAGTCCATGTTTTGTCCATGTTTGTGCACTAATATTAACTGACATTTTTATTTTGAAGAGTCTAAAAAGACTTGATGTGTTTTACGAAGACTTGTCAACTCTGAAATTACAGAGCATTTCATATGGCATGGCTGGCATTCCAGTTTGTTCTTTTAAAATATAATATATGTAAAAGATGATAAACAGAAAACGTGCCAATACAGTTTAATTCATGTAAATATTAAAAGGTCTATTATTTATGTATTATTGCTGTCTCATATAAATCATGATCATAATACATATAAGCATGTGAGTGGTCAAATTGAAATTTTCAGGAAACCCAGAGAACTGTTTCATTATGGGACAAAGTACAGTACCAGTATCAACTCAATTCTGTATCTGCTCCTGTGTTTTTTATGTGTGTGTGCTAGTGATATGTCAGTCATGAACGATTCATTCAGGTCGTCTCAGTGAGGGATTGGTTTATTTTGTTTTGACCGCGCATGCGCAACATCCTACTGGTTCTTTACAGGAAATGGAAATGATCAGTTCACCTCTCGAGTCTTCGGGTTCGGGTTCAAGTTGTTCATGCTGCAACAGCCCCATAGACACTATGCAGTCTGTACCGAAAAGAGAAATAATTAGTTTGTCTCCCGAGTCTTCGGGTCTGAGTGGTTTGTTCTTTTGACAGCAGCATTGGATACAGAAATTGGTTAATAATTTCAATCTTCCTTACAAACACCTAGTCAGTTTTTTAACAATTACGTGATGCATTTCTGGTCTCAAATTAGCTTTTTATTTATTACAATTTATACATTGAATGTGAGTAATAAAGAGTTGATTAATGCTTTAAACTTTATCCATATGATGGGGAAAATCACTCTGACAAAGCAAAGATGCCTAGCCTACAACAACATACAGTTGATATGTAATGTTTGTGTTTGTTACTGAGCCGGGACATGGCTCATTATTTACACATAATGCGATACGCATCTCGATGCATAGCCAACAATACGATACATTGAAGATACATATGAAGGAGCTAGCGATGCGATGCAATACTATTCACCCCAATTACGATACAGTGCAATCTGATTTCGATTCCATTCAACAAAATGCGATTCTATACAATACGATGCAATGGAAAAAACATGATCGTTTTTATTTCTTTGGTTCAGACAGACAGCAAATCATAAATTAATTTATGTGTCTTCTGACATCTAACGACTCAGGCCTGTTTCATAAAACAAGTTTACCAAATAGGCCAGGCTTATTTCAGTTAGTCTGACTCACTGTCAAATGATTGGTTCCATAAAGCAAATTTAACAAAGATCAACCTCAGTCACTGTGGCAACTTATGCTGGAAAGATAATCTGGTCCAGGGCAGGCTAACTGTCAGGCTAAGATGAGCTCCTCTAACACTGACCAATAGGAACGCAATGATATTACCACTGACTCTCTCACATACTATCATAGCCATGCATCCTTTCTCTCTGGCATTAGAACATTACAATCTAACATTGCTCTTTAAAGCATTAAAATCTGTTTAGCACGCAGCAGCGCTCGTTCACTCACGTAAGCCTCGCCCACTCCCGACAGCAAAATGGATATATTTGGATGACTTTCTAACATTTACAGATTAAAAATATACTCGTGACATGTCAGTTATGCACTGAGGAAACACAAAGTCTCTGCATTAAACAGCACAAATACATTCGCTGTTTGCCATGGTGGATCGATTTGATCCATGATGGACATTAAGGGCTGCTTAAGAATAAGCGTCCACAAATTAGTTAGATTGTGTGAACTTACATTATTGTTTATGGAACCGCTTTAACCCCGATTGATTTGTTAGGTTATTTCAAGTCAGGTTTTGGACTTAATCCTCACTTTTCCTCAGGTCTCCGTAGTGTTGTTGTGATATGTCATATTCACGTGCAGCGGTGATGAGAGAACCCGCTTGAGAAACAGTTTCGAGAGGAGAAATCAATCTACATATAAAATATTGGTCACAGATTATTGGTCACTTTCTAAACAATAAAAGTGTACTTCATTAACTTTTTTTGCCGATACACCGAGCGAATCTGTGAATCTTCCCATCCCTACACAGTAAAAAACGCAGTGTCAATTTAACACTACTAAAGATCATATATGGTCCCAATCTATCTAGTGTTAAAAGTGTATTGTTTGCAGTGTTTAATTTTTAGTGTTAATATAGCACCTTACAGTGTAGAAAAATTACACTCCGAGTGTAAAGTGTTACACTTGCAATTGTTGTTCAAATTTTACACTATGGGGTATTTAACACCCCTAGTGTTGTTTTAATCCTTTAAGTGTTATTAATAAAGTATTATTTTCAGTGCAAAAATAAAAATGCTATTGTATGGTGTTAATGTACAAGATTAGACATAAAATCAAGAGACTTCAGACAGATGTATAAATTCCAACGTTTATTTCACAAATGGTCAAATTAAGTGGCAGCTTTAAAGCATATACCAGATGTGTAGAGGTTAATTAGTCATTCACATTCACTAGGTGTTGCACAGAAATATAAAATAGTTAATAAAACAAAATCATCAAATTTACCAAGACATTAACAAATATGGTAGATTTGAACAAGATTGCAGGAAGATACTTGTCGACAGTTGTGTAGCATCCATGAATGCTGTTCCTCGTTGTCCCATCAGTGAGCAGGTATGGCTGTGTGGTCTTCTATGCAATCAAGGTGTTCTTCTTGTTAGTGCCTGCAGATTAAAGACAAAAATAACACTCAAGGTCAGCTCTCCAATTGATTATATATGTTAGTCTTTCATATACAACCCATCTGGCAATATTTTGAGGCAGACAATGGGTAGTGACAGAAATGTCCAAATGTACCTTTTTGAAGATGTTTTTCAGCTTGATTGGAGGACATTTTTCCAGGTCCCTTGCAGCCTTGTGGTGATGGTGGAATAAAATCAAGTAGGAGACCAATTGATGCAATATCGCTGTCCTATTCTAAATAACAGATATGACAACTTCAGCACAAAATGCATGAACAGAATATAGATAATGCATGAACATAGATAATCTTATTCTGAAATATAGCCTAACCTTAGTCTAACCTCAGCTTCATCCTCCTTTACAGCTGATTCCGAGGTCATTCGGGTCCTTGAA
Source organism: Spinibarbus caldwelli (assembly GCA_039654775.1). Taxonomy (NCBI): domain Eukaryota; kingdom Metazoa; phylum Chordata; class Actinopteri; order Cypriniformes; family Cyprinidae; genus Spinibarbus; species Spinibarbus caldwelli. The sequence goes on from CM077231.1 coordinate 13,431,043, forward strand.
GGTCTTGGGAGAAGCCAGGAACTTGGCTTCTTGAAAAAAAAAAGAAAAAGAAGAAAAAAAAAAAAGAATGACAACAATATCTCTCCGAGGAACCATTCTGTTAAGTTGATTGCATAGCCACACGGTGGCTCTGTTCACACCTGGCATTAGCATGCATCTTGGGTGATGCACAAGTGAACCGACACTACACCGGCCACATTCTTTTATTACAGGGTTAGTTCAAAAATGAAAATTTCATTGTTTACTCAGCCAAGACTTTCGTTATCTTTGAAACACAATTGAAGATATTTTAATAGAATATAAGATTTCTGTCCCTTGAATGACGGCCCATGCAACTACCACTTTCATACATCAAAAACTTCACATAGAGATCTAATCCATACGTATCATGTGGTTTAGTTCAGATTTTCAGTTTTTCTGTTTATGTTCTCTGATCAATGTTTAATTGTGAAAAAAAAAATCTGTCTGTTCATTGTATAAAGCAATCAAGTCTCTTCAGAAAATTTGGACTAAACCACTCGATTCATTTGGATTAGTTTTATGATCTCTTTATGAACTTCTTGAAGCATCAAAGTGGTAGTTGTGTAGACTGTCTACAATTAATTTTTCATATTCATTTGTGCGTTTTAAATTTGTACTGCACATAGAATAACATATAAATGACACAGACTCACAATTCTGGCTTCATCTTCAGCATTCTGCTCCTTTCTTGAAGGGCTTCTATCCCTCACACTCATCAGACTCCCAGTTTACAATCTTATGAGAGGAACTTCCTTCACTTGACACTGCAGAAGTGCAATTCTATTGAAAAAAGGATAAAAAAAACCCCACACTTGTTTCAGTAATTCAGTTTACATTAGGACTGTAAATAATTGTGATTACCCCTAATTTTGAGTATGCTGAGAGCTGTCTATAATACGGGTGTCAAATTGTAAACTTATAGGTGCATCTCAATAAATTAGAATGTTGTGGAAAAGTTCATTTCAGTAATTCAACTCAATTTGTGAAACTCGTGTATTAAATAAATTCAATGCACGCAGACTGAAGTAGTTTAAGTCTTTGGTTCTTTTAATTGTGGTGATTTTGGCTCACATTTAACAAAAACCCACCAATTCACTATCTCAACAAATTAGAATATGAAGACATGCCAATCAGCTAATCAACTCAAAACGCCTGCAAAGGTTTCCCGAGCCTTCAAAATGGTCTCTCAGTTTGGTTCACTAGGCTACACAATCATGGGGAAGACTTCTGATCTGACAGTTGTCCAGAAGACAATCATTGACACCCTTCACAAGGAGGGTAAGCCACAAACATTCATTGCCAAAGAAACTGGCTGTTCACAGAGTGCTGTATCCAAGCATGTTAACAGAAAGTTGAGTGGAAGGAAAAAGTATGGAAGAAAAAGATGCACAACCAACCGAGAGAACCGCAACCTTATGAGGATTGTCAAGCAAAATCGATTCAAGAATTTGGGTGAACTTCACAAGGAATGGACTGAGGCTGGGGTCAAGGCATCAAGAGCCACCACACACAGACGTGTCAAGGAATTTGGCTACAGTTGTCGTATTCCTCTTGTTAAGCCACTCCTGAACCACAGACAATGTCAGAGGCGTCTTACCTGGGCTAAGGAGAAGAAGAACTGGACTGTTGCCCAGTGGTCCAAAGTCCTCTTTTCAGATGAGAGCAAGTTTTGTATTTCATTTGGAAACCAAGGTCCTAGAGTCTGGAGGAAGGGTGGAGAAGCTCATAGCCCAAGTTGCTTGAAGTCCAGTGTTAAGTTTCCACAGTCTGTGATGATTTGGGGTGCAATGTCATCTGCTGGTGTTGGTCCATTGTGTTTTTTGAAAACCAAAGTCACTTCACCCGTTTACCAAGAAATTTTGGAGCACTTCATGCTTCCTTCTGCTGACCAGCTTTTTTAAAGATGCTGATTTCATTTTCCAGCAGGATTTGGCACCTGCCCACACTGCCAAAAGCACCAAAAGTTGGTTAAATGACCATAGTGTTGGTGTGCTTGACTGGCCAGCAAACTCACCAGACCTGAACCCCATAGAGAATCTGGGTCAAGAGGAAAATGAGAAACAAGAGACCAAAAAATGCAGATGAGCTGAAGGCCACTGTCAAAGAATCCTGGGCTTCTATACCACCTCAGCAGTGCCACAAACTGATCACCTCCATGCCACGCCGAATTGAGGCAGTAATTAAAGCAAAAGGAGCCCCTACCAAGTATTGAGTACATATACAGTAAATGAACATATTTTCTTATGAAGTATTCTAATTTGTTGAGATATTGAATTGGTGGGTTTTTGTTAAATGTGAGCCAAAATCATCACAATTAAAATAACCAAAGACTTAAAACTACTTCAGTCCGTGTGCACTGAATTTAATACACGAGTTTCACAATTTGAGTTGAATTACTGAAATAAATAAACTTTTCCATGACATTCTAATTTATTGAGATGCACCTGTATTTACATCCTTCATTCTAGGGTCAATTAAATGACTGTTAAAGTTTATAAACACAAAACCTTGTGCAATATTCACATGGAGACCTGAAACAATTTAAGTATTTATTTAATCTGATTATTAAACACATTTAGATAATTTTAATGAATAACATGAGTAATAAAACATCTTAAAATTAACAGTGTACTACATTAGAATAAATGAATACATTTAGAATTTATCTGACTATTAATTTATTATTTATAATGTGAAAAGAAAATACAGATAGATTCAGACATATCTTACTCCATTAAAACTTAACTTTGTATATCTGGAAATATTTAGGACATTATTTAACCCAAATTAGCATGCCGTATGAATTGAAAAAGACTGGTTTCAAGCTAAATACCTGCATGCTCTGCCAGTGGGCACTGAAGGAAATTAAAAGACTGACGGATTTACAGTTTAACGTACCTTTTAACCCACTTTCACGATGCTTGCATAAATGTAATTGTCATAAGAAAAACTTGATTGTAGCGCGTTTGTCTTGACGCAGAAATGACGACACAACAGACATGATATTCAGTGTTGAGAAGAAGCATCATACAAGCTCCCGTAGCAATGGTGCGAGAAGTGAGCTGCCATAGATATTATTTGTTAATGAAAATTAAAATAACGAGCCTGAATTGTTAGTTTTTGACTTTTAATGACCGAATTACACTTTAAATGTAAGTATTGGATTTCGACTTGAATATTGTAATGACATGAAAAAATAGAAAATATAAAGCTGTTAAATGTTGACTTATATCTTCCCAAAATTTGATTTTAGTTTATTCTATTATTCATTATTTTTTTTTTTACTTTTTAACCCTGTTTAGTTTTATGTAGTTTAATATAAAAAGTCCACTTACAAACCGTTACTGCTGCTCGTCAACGGCAGCTGTCACAGTTGCTAGGCAACAAGAACAGTCCTCCATAGGCTAGACAGGTCCGAGTCCTTCAGAAACTGCTGTAGTTAGCAACTATTTGGTACTATTCTAGCAATAAACTTTGTTCATTTCATTTGCAAAATAAAGTGGTGGAGTGTAACGAAATAAATTCCTTGTATTCACATACAAATGAGAAGTACTGAGTTTTTTTCCCTCACAAGACAGCAACACTACAAAAAACATGGTCTTTTACAATATGATGCACTGTTGTACATTAAACTGCCCAACAGTAGCCTGCATAAAGTATTTTAAATGTAACAACATTGAACATATTCAGAAGTAAAATGCAACATACAGTACACAGTAGTGTAGCAGTAATATTAATGCAAGACCATCATATTTAAAAAATTTTTTTCTGCAGAATAACTACCTTTACTTATACTCTTCAAACTGTAAGTACATTAAAGAATACATATAATTAAGGCTTTAGATGCATGCAGTTTTTCCTCAATGCGCTATTCGTAGTTACTGAAAGTACTTTACTAAAGTAACTCGATATTTTTTTTCCATCAATTACTTTGTCAGACTCATAGCTCTACACAATTTGTCCTTTCCTTAAATCAGACCAGACCCCTGTACTGTAGGATAAACCTGAACGTCCCAGTGCTGGACAGTGGAAATATGCACTCAAAGACTCTGAAGCCCATCCCAGATGATGTCCCACTGGCAGAGGCCACACTATTGTGGCAGCCCATCCAGGTCCAGCAGCACCACCAGGTTCACCCTGCTTAGCTGAATGAAAGTGAACATAGGCAAAATTTTTTGTACAAATGTTTTTTTTTTTTTTTTTTTTTTTCTTTTCAAACTGTTTTATATATTGTTAATTTACGTGTATGTTGTTTTTCTGATGTTGAATTGAAGTTATTTTGTAATTAGTTCTAAAAAAATACTTTTAGTTCAGAGCAATTTATTTTTATTTACAAATTATAACTTTCTATGCAAAAATAAACAATTTCCAGGACTACTACTTGTCTTTTATTTACGTTTCAACTTATAATACAACAGATAAAACAATGCACATATATTACTTTGCTTAATTTACAAATAACTTAAATTACAAAAGTAATGTACAGAACAACTTCATTCATTACATTTTTAAGGGTCCCACTTCATATTAAGTGGCCTTATCTACTATGTACATACATTTAAATTAATAATTTGGTACAATGCACTTATTGTGTACATACATGTTTTTACTTTGTACTTACATTTATTAAGTACTTACAAAAAAATACCTGCTTGTAATTTCATCTGTAATTATTTTCTGTAATTACATTTATAATTACACTGTTGACCCATCCCTTAAACATACCCATACCACCAAACCTGTCCCTAACTTACCCGTATCCCACCTCAATAGCGGCAAAAGTGATTTGCAATACAATAGGAACACAATAAGAACATTGTACTTATTTTTATGATGTAAGTACATAGTAGTTAAGGCCACTTAATATAAAGTGGGGCCTTTTTAAGATTCCCAGCAGCCCCATTTTCTCCAGAACTGTCCTAAAAGAAAAGGGAAATACGTATGAAAATTATTAAGACAGGGCTGCAATCTTAAGGTTAGAAAATATGACACTGCAGGACATGCATACAAAATACTCCAGAAATCATATTTCTGGATCATCAAGTTTGCCTAAAACATTTGTGGACATATCTAGCATGACGGCACTACAATAAAAATAAATAAAAATGCAAGTGAAAGACTTATCTAATTATTAAGTAGTCTTATCTACTTCTTGTCTTATTGTTGTGGACTGGCAGAGTTTTTATCCCCAGTAAAGGAATTATCATATTCAGCCCTCAATATAATAAATACAAGAACTTATGCCTCAGACCAACTAACAAATGAAACTGTGCAGTGGTATTGTTAAAGTTCACATTTTTTAAGACCTAACATTTAACATTTGTTTTGCTAGCTATTTGAGTAAATTAAAACACAATACTTACATTTATAAGTGTATTCGTCGGCTGCCACAAAACCATCACCGCTATTTTGTTTGAATAAAAGTCCCATCGTGAATTCTGGGATAGGGTAGGCTGCGATGTGTCCATCTGATGTATCCTGCATTTGCTCACGAAATGGAAGGTGCATTTGAAGTCACGTTCGAATTACGGCAGCTTTCATCGTGCCGCGGTGACGCAATCGGCCTTCAAATGGGTCCTTCGAAGGATGTAGCCTACGAATTGGGACGTAGCTACAGATTATGCCAGGGGTGTCAAACTCAATTCCTGGAGGGCCGGAGCCCTGGAGAGTTTAGATGCAACCCTAATTAAACACACCTGATCCAGCTAATCAAGTAATTTAGGCTTATTTGAAAACTACATGGTTTGTGTATTGGAGCAGGGTTGGAACAAAACTCTGTAGGGCTGCGGCCCTCCAGGAACTGAGTTTGACACCCCTGGATTATACAATTCACACTTAAGCCTAGGGCAAACAAAGTTTTTAAACGCGCTCTAATTTCACAGTTTTGCATTAGATAACGTCAATGAAACGAGTGGTACATGTTGCGCATTACACCAGCTCTGTCTGCAGAAAGACTGCTCATTTGCAGCGGGCGCGAAACGACACTTCAACACAATGTTATGCATCACTAAAACGAAATCTTTAGCGCATTAATGTTCAACAGTCCCACTATTACCGATTCAAAGCATGGAAACAGCGTAATGTTCTACTCAATGCCTTCAAAAAGCAAATATAAATGCACCATTTGATGAATTCTCTCTGTATCTGAGTAGAAAACCGCCCAAATGTGGCTGCTTCAGATTCGTAGTAAAAACCAGGCCTCGGCGGATACGGAGGCGAGAGGATCTGTCAACGAACCAAAATGAAAGAAGCTGAAAGTATAACGTTATATAACATAAATTGTAAGCGCATTACAAAAAATGATTTTACACATGTAAAATCACCTTTTTTTTTCAGAAAATCGAACGGGCATGAGAAACTTTCACACTTTTCTGTAGGCTAACGTTACATCTTTGCACCTCACGAACACAGTGAACATGACAAAAACACTCGCAGTTAGTAATTTCTAAATGTGTTCACCACCAATCATATCTTGAGTAAAAGTATCAACACAAAATGTTTTTCCCGTGTAATTTTATAAAGAGAAAAGCAATCCAACTTACCATCTCGGTCGCTGAAGACAAAATGGCGTTGTCGCTTTGTGAAGCAGCAGTCATTGAAGGGTGGAGTCAGACAATTCGGCGGGTTTTTTATTCCGCACTTTCAGTGTAAAAGTGAAATTACACCATATAACAACAGTACTGTTTAACACTAGATTGTTAATTCAACTCTTTGGGAATTGATAACTTTTAACACTGCAAATATTACACTGCTGATTTTACTGTGTAGTAGTTAGTCATTGATGATATCAGGAGTTTTCGTGTGAGTAAGCTCGGTCAGTTGCGTTATAGGGAGTGCGCTTTGCTCAGTTTCTCAACATAATCCATTCACAATTTCAAGAAAAGTTTTGTTTGTCTAAGAAGACGAAACATCCACGTATACTGTTTGTGGAATGACAAAGGCGGGTGTGAAAAATCAACGTGAATGAATCCGCTAAATTGTTCTGCGAGTCAGTGCTTTGATTGACAGTGATAACTGTAGTAATATGACAGAAAACATCTGACAAGCTGATGTCAAAATAGACCTGTGCATTAAGTGACGAAGAGTAAATTCAGTGTAATAAATCTACAGCAGCAACAAGTCTTGGCTGAATATATTTAGCAACTTCTACAATTAAAGATAAAACTTAAAGCACTCTTTTTGATCTGCCCTTTTTTAAGGCAATGTTTAATAAATGTAATTTTTAAATGTATTTTTTTTCTAAAAATATTTCAAAATACTTAATGCATTATTTATTTTACCATTAATAATTAACTTTAAATTTAATTTGTAGTTAACCATTTAAGTATTTAAATAATTAACCCTTCTGTTGGTGTCTGGGCTTGCCTGTGTCACGGTTATGGACTTTTGTTTGTGTTCCTGTTCTCCTGCCTTAGTCTTCCTTTGACCTAGGGAGCGTTCGAAACCGCATACTTCCCCACTATATAGTAGGCAAAAAGCAGTAGGCGAGCGAATAAGTATGTTTGAATCATAAGTATTCATAAAAGAGTAGGCGAGAATTAGTATGCGAGTGCACTAATTCTTGCGAGATTCGGACGTACGTATACATAAGATGCGTCCTTATATGCCTACTTACTTATTATATAGTAGGGAAAAAGAGTACGTGAAGAAAGAAGTACATTTGAAACCTCAGTATTCATAAAAGAGTGGGCGAGAAATCCCCGGATGATATACTGCTTCAGCCCAGATTCTGAAGTGTTCATCGATGGACACTTTTCTATCCCAGAAGCCCACGCGAGAGGATACGTCATCATCGAACGTGATGGAGAACAGCGACGAGGCTGTTTACAAATCTGAGTATTACAAACCAAAATACGGTTCCTTCTGTTAAAATCGCATTTGTTGAGCTACTGTTGAGCAAACTGTTGAATTGCTTAATGCGGAAATGCTAAACGGTACAGTTTATTTGTGATTTTGCGGTAAAAACAGGGAAGCTCCAGAATGCACACGTACATCACCAGAGTGAATTTACATAAACCATATACATCTGAAAGACTATTATTAAATGTCTATTTAATATGTGGCAGTAAAATGTTGTAAAAGAATTGCATATAAGCACATCACATCATGAACAGACATCTGAGTGAGTGATGTGTGTGTGTTATGTAGAATTCACTGTTGTCAACACTGCTTTAGATGAACGTAAATAAATATACATGGAGTAACTAAGTGGGTCATTATTACTGTAGTGTTGGGGTGAGCTAGTAATGCATTCTGGGGTAATCATCTTTTTTAAGTAGTAATACTTACATTTTTACAGTATAAAATCAGTCTTCTCTAAATGCGAGATCTTCGAGCAGCTGTACTCTCCTTTATGCAGACATTGCAAGCACTGCAAAGGCTGAGGAAAACAGTACTAGGTAGTGTTGTCGATTTACTGATGCTGTGAGGTGCACCTGTCCCTTTTATCTTTTTTTCTTTTTTATTTATTGCACAGCTTAATTGCATACAAGATCAGGGAAAGATGGTTGTATCTTTAACAATAAACAATCATAATGACAAAAAAAAAAAAAAAAAAAAAAAAAAAAAAAGAGGAAAACATAAATACAATGGGTTTGCGTACATCATAGTATGAGATTTACATACACAGAAAAAAAGCACAATGACAAGGTTAAATATATTTGAATAATCATAATATTCATATTTAATCAATGCATCAAAAATTGCATTTGTTGTTGTTGTTGTTATTATTTATAAGTCTGAGGGATGAAAGGATACTTAAATTTAACAAGAAACATCAAAATATTTACAGATTTAAACCTGAATTAAACCTGTCACTCGTATCTTTTAAGTTGTTGCGCTTGTTATAACATCATAGGTCACATGACAACGTCAACATGGCGGATCACATTCATACTTCACGAGATTTGGCTGTTGAGTACGTACTCTTTTAGCGCTTGATAAGTAAGTACTTATTGAAATTAAGTACCTACTCATTGAGTATGCGGTTTCGAACACACCCCTAGTTTTCCTGTGTTGCCCTGATTAGTTCATTCTGTTCACCTGTGTTTGTTCTATTAAGTCATTATGCCTTCATTTACCTGTGTATAAAATCTTCCCTTTCTGTTCCTACCCTTGCCAGTTGGGTCATTTTATAATTTTTTTAAGAATTTGACAATGTGAAGAAAAAGGTTTTCCATTTTCCCAAAAACCCAAACATGACCTTAAATAAAACCCTTAAAATCAAGTACTTATTCTATTAGCCGAACTCAAGGTTACCTGGTTTTGGGATTTTTTTTTTTTTTAAGAAAAAGCAGACGTTAGATATATTCCGGTCAACTATGTTACTGACAAAATAAGTATTTTTTAATAGCTTGGAAAAATACCTAGAATTTAAATAGTAACATGACTGACAGATTCTGTATCCACTTACCAAAATAAAAAAAAAGTTAATCAATAATACTTTTTGGAAAAAAATATTTAGAAGTATAATAGAACTCTATTTTCACAAAAGTAGTTAATTGGTCATCATATTTTCTCAAATAAGTCAAATTTGTGAATTCTGTTTTGAAAGAAAAATACCTTGAGGGACAAAGGACACAGTGGGTAATCTCTTAACACTAAACATGTTGTACAGTAGGCAACTGAGTATTTTTGAAAATTATAAACTCATCAGTAACACAGTTGACTGGACATGAGAAAGTAGAGAAATTACCAAGAAGCAATAGATCACAGGTTATACTTACAACAATTTTTTTATTTTATTTTTTTATTTGGTATTGAACAAGTTTGCAGCTGGATACAGAACAGGTTCTAGGTGATTACTGCACAGCAGGTGATTTATTGAACAGGCTCTAGTTATTGAACAAATATGCATACACTGCAGGTGATTATTGAACAGGTTCTAGTTATTGAACAAATATGCATTTACTGCAGGTGGTTAGTGAACAGGTTCTTGTTTGCACCCGCTTAAATTGTTTATTGAACAAGTTCTTGAATGAAGCAATGCCCATTTGTAGCGTTCATTGAAATGTCTTGAGGGAAAAAAATAGATCCAACATGCTAATTTTTAACATGATCTAACATGAAAATAGCTCACATTTGATATCTGTTTGTGATAGAGCCAGAACAGTTTAATATTTAAAGTTGTGATGCTGAGAGCTCCTCCCATATTTCTCTGCTTATTTGAACATTATCGGACTTGTAACCCAAAGGTCGTGGGTTCGAATCTCAGGTCCGGCAGGGATTGTAGGTGGGGGGAGTAAATAACCAGCACTCTCTCCACCCTCAATACCACGACTGAGGTGAGACCCTTGATCAAGGCACTGAACCCCCAACTGCTCCCCGGGCGTCGCAGCATTGGCTCCCCACTGCTCCAGGTGTATGTTCACTACTGTGTGTGTGCACTTGGATGGGTTAAATGCAGAGCACAAATTCCGAGTATGGGTCACCATACTTGGCCACACATCCACACTTCACTTCACTTCACATGGCACGATGCCACTTGTGTTGGTGGAGGAATTAACCTGAGAACATCCTCAAACAAGTACCACAGCACATCGTCTCGCCTGGGCCAAAACAACGTGACTTCCTGTTTGTTGCTGCTGCGTGTTTTGAGTTTGATCTCAGTCAAGTTAATTCTTTATTGTCTATTTTCTAATCCTGAAATCTATTTTACACACCATCATTTTCCGCTATTATCTTATAGCCCGTTAGCGTCGCCAGCTTACATTGCTTATACTCTATTCACACACATTACCATTGTTTTACCCACTGCTACTTGCTTTAATGGCGGATGTGTGTCTACCTTTGAGTGCAGGCGAGCTGGAGGTGCAGCTGGAGCTAGAGGCCGTGGAGAAGCAGATCCGCGAGCTGGTGGAGAAGCAGGCCCAGCTGAGAGAGCGGAGAGCCGCGCTGGAAACATCTCGGGCTGACGCTCACAAGTCCGTGGTAAGTATACAGCGCGCCGCTAACACTCCCACCACCTCTACTCCGTGTGTTTCTCTGCACAGACCCTGTGCACCCAGGACGCGATCTTCCCAGATGTCCTTCACTCCGGCACCGGGACACCATGGACCCTGGGTGCAGCAGCAGCGGAAGACGCGAGCCAGGCCCCGCGTGAGAACCTCTCCCCCTCCGCCGCCTCCGGTCTTCGAGATCTCCACCCGGAACCGCATCGCTCCCCTCCTCGAGACGGAACGCGACGCTGTGATCGTCGGAGACTCCATCGTCCGGCACGTCCATGCAACGTTAGCTGAAGGTAAAGCGCACACTCACTGTTTCCCTGGCGCTCGTGTTCTCGATGTTTCTGCGCAGATACCCACGATCCTGAAGGACGACGAGAGCATCGGCGCGATCGTGCTGCACGCGGGGGTGAACGACACCAGGCTGCGGCAGATGGAGACACTGAAGAGGGACTTCAGGAGCCTGATCGAGACGGTGCGCAGCGCATCACCCGCGGCAACGATCATCGTGTCTGGACCGCTTCCCATGTATCGACGAGGACACGAAAGGTTCAGTAGACTTTTTGCTTTAAACGAATGGTTATTGTCAGGGTGTAAAGAACAGAAACTGCTCTTTGTTAATAATTGGAATCTTTTCTGGGAGTGTCCTAGGCTTTTCCGCGCTGATGGCCTGCACCCCAGCAGAGTCGGTGCAGAACTCCTGTCGGACAACATCTCCAAGACTCTACGCTCCATCTGACTAGTAAGCCCATTCTCAAATAACTGCTATGATGACTTTTGTTCTACCCACTTAAATGATAGAAATACTTGTGCTGTCCAATCTATAAAGACTGTGTCTGTTCCCCGAACAGTGAAGCCAAAATATAAATTTAATGTAGGATCTAGAAATAATCTGATCGTGATTTAAACCAGAAAATTGCAAAACAAATAAACTAAAGCAATTTTTAAAGCTTGGGCTCCTAAACATCAGATCACTCGCACCCAAAGCAGTTATTGTAAATGAAATGATCACAGATAATAGTTTTGATGTGCTCTGCTTGACTGAAACCTGGCTCAAACCAAATGATTATATTGGTCTAAATGAGTCTACTCCACCAAGCTACTTTTATAAACATGAGCCCTGTCAGACTGGCCATGGCGGCGGTGTTGCAACAATATAAAGTGATATTCTCAATGTTACCCAGAAAACAAGATACAGGTTTAACTCATTTGAATTACTTCTGCTTAATGTTACACTGTCAGATATGCAAAAGAAATCTCTCCTATCTCTTGCTCTGGCTACTGTGTATAGACTGCCGGGGCCATATACAGATTTCTTAAAAGAATTTGCAGATTTCCTCTCAGACCTATTGGTTACTGTTGATAAAGCGCTAATTGTTGGAGATTTTAACATTCACGTTGATAATACAAATGATGCATTAGGACTTGCGTTTACTGACCTAATAAATTCTTTTGGAGTCAAGCAAAACATCACCGGGCCCACTCATCATTTTAATCATACGCTAGATTTAATTATATCGCATTGAATTGATCTTACTGACATAGATATCGTACCTCAAAGTGATGATGTTACTGACCATTTCCTAGTATCGTGCATGCTGAGTATTACCGATATTAACTATATGGCTCCGCGTTATCGTCCAGGAAGAACTATTGTTCCAACCACTAAAGATAGATTCAGAAATAACCTGCCTGATTTATCTCAACTGCTCTGTGTACCCATAAATACACATGAACTAGATGTAATGACTAGCAACATGGGCACTATCTTCTCTAATACATTAGAAGCTGTTGCGCCCATCAAATTGAAAAAGGTTAGAGAAAAACGTACTGCGCAGTGGTACAACAGTAATACCCATTCTCTCAAGAAAGAAACTCGTAAACTTGAGCGCAAATGGAGAAAAACTTGGAAGTTTTTAGAATTGCATGGAAAAACAGTAAGTCCAACTATAGACAGGCTTTAAAAGCTACCAGGGTGGAGCATATCCGCAAACTCATAGAAAATAACCAAAACAATCCAAGGTTTTTATTTAGCACAGTGGCTAGATTAACAAATAAACAGACGCCACCCAATCTAAATATTCCCTCACAATTTAATAGTAATGACTTTATGAATTTCTTCACTGATAAGATAGATAACATCAGAAATACAATAACAAATGTAGATTCTGCAGCGTCTAGTACTTCAGCTCCATTCATCGCACCCAAAGAAAAACTGAAGTGCTTTACAACTATAGGACAGGAAGAGCTAAATAAACTTATCACTGCATCTAAACCAACAACATGCCTATTAGATCCTGTACCCACTAAATTACTGAAAGAGTTGTTACCTGTAGCAGAAGAACCGCTTCTCAATATTATTAACTCATCCATATCTTTAGGTCACGTCCCAAAATCATTCAAGCTGGCGGTTATTAAACCTCTTATTAAAAAAACACAACTAGATCGAACTAGCAAATTTCAGACCCATTTCTAATCTTCCATTTATGTCTAAAATTTTAGAAAAAGTTGTGTCTGCTCAGTTGTGCTCTGTTTTGCAAAAAAAAAAAAAGATCTCTATGAAGAATTTCAGTCAGGTTTCAGGCCCCACCATAGCACAGAAACTGCACTTGTTAAAATTACAAATGACTTGCTTCTTGTGTCAGACCAAGGCTGCATCTCATTGCTAGTTTTACTTGATCTTAGTGCTGCGTTCGACACTATAGATCATGATATACTCATAGATCGATTACAAAACTATACGGGTATTCAAGGGCAGGCTTTAAGATGGTTTAGATCCTACCTGTCTGATCGCCACCACTTTGTTTATTTAAACAGGGAGTCATCTCAATTATCACCAGTAAAGTATGGAGTACCACAAGGATCTCTCCTAGGTCCTCTTCAATATACATGTTGCCCCTTGGTAATATTATTAGAAAATACGGGATTAGTTTCCATTGTTATGCTGATGATACTCAACTATATAGCTCAACAAGACCAGATGAAACTTCTAAATTATCTAAGCTAACAGAGTGTGTTAAAAATGTAAAAGATTGGATGACCAATAATTTTCTCCTATTAAATTCAGATAAGACAGAGATATTACTTATTGGACCAAAAAACAGTACACAAAATCTCTTGGATTATAATTTGCAACTAGATGGATGTACTGTTACTTCCTCTACAGTCAAAAATCTGGGTGTTATATTAGACAGCAACTTGTCTTTTGAAAATCATATTTCCCATGTTACAAAAACAGCATTCTTCCATCTTAGAAACATTGCCAAGCTACGAAACATGTTACCTGTTTCTGATGCAGAAAAGCTAGTTCATACATTCATGACCTCTAGACTGGACTATTGTAATGCACTGCTAGCTGGTTGTCCTGCATCTTCAATAAACAAGCTACAGGTAGTCCAAAATGCAGCGGCTAGAGTCCTTACCAGGTCAAGAAAATATGATCATATTATTCCAATTTTACAGTCTCTGCACTGGCTACCTATTAAGTTCCGCATCAGTTACAAAATATTATTACTTGCCTATAAGGCCCTTAATGGTTTAGCTCCTGCGTACCTTACTAATCTTCTACCACGCTACAATCCATCACTCTCCCTAAGGTCGCAAAACTCTGGACTTTTGGTAGTACCTAGGATAACAAAGTCAACTAAAGGAGGTAGAGCCTTTTCACATTTGGCTCCCAAACTCTGGAATAGCCTTCCTGATAACGTTGGGGGTTCAGACACACTCTCTTTGTTTAAATCTAGATTAAAGACATCTATTTAGCCAAGCATTCACATAATGCATCTCATAATCTTGTACTGCAATTATATCTGATCAAACACACATTATTGTTCTTTAGCTTGGATTGAACAAATCATTTTTGCTTGGTTGGAACAGCAGCTACGCTAATTATGTCTATTTGTTTCTCTGTTTCTGCCACGGGATTAACATTCCGTGGTAACTAGGATTTACACAAGCTTCAGTCTGGATCCAGAACACCTGAGAAGAGATGATGCCAACCCCTCAGAGGACCTCAGATGATGCCTATCCTCAGACAACATACAGAACTACCAAATTTCGCCATAAGTTAAATATATTAAGTTTCTACAATATATAAATATATTGTAGAAACTTAATTTCTTGTAAAGCTGCTTTACAACGATTTGTATTGTGAAAAGCGCTATACAAATAAACTTGAATTGAATTGAATTCTGGCCGATTCTGTGCACACAATTCACTCTCACATGCGTTTCATTGACTTGAAAAAGATTGTCTTAGGGTATACATCACCTAGGGTATACAATGCACCAACCACCAATGATGTTGTTGTACTCCCACTGAATTTGGGAATGTAATTGATCTTTACACTTGGCAGAATTCACCTCAAAGTTGAAGGTTTGGGTGTTATTGCACTTGCATTGAAAAATCTGCAGGGTTGAATTCTGACAACTCACATCACGATATTCAACTTTTCCTGGTGAAGTTGTGGTAATTTGATGGATCCTCATTGTTGAAGGCAATGCAGGGAGTCTTTGTGGAATTTCTTTGATGTTCTTGTCCATTTCTGTTTCTTCAACACAGAAAAGCTTCACTGCTACACTGGAATTCACTAATAAATTAAAGAGGTGTTTAGGAGTTGGAATATACTTTCCTTCGCAGATCCCATCCCGATTCCAGCAGTCTGTCTGCTGTTCTTTTTAGGAGACCACCTACCCCATCAGGGGCACCTTTCCCGTGGCTGGCCTTGAAAAAATTCCATGTGAATTTTTAACTATACAGGTATGGAGCCCTGAATCCATACCTGTATAGTTCTGTACTAAACAGGAAGAAGTTGCCTTTCTGTCGATACTGGGTACATGGCCCATCGCTGAAGAAGTGGATGACAGACACAGATGGATGGGATTCTTTTAGGTGGTCAAGAACTGGGGAGAGGTGTGCCCATATTGCAGCTGTAGTGAAGCACAGGGGCTCCACACTTCCACCAATGTAGAGGACCCCTGTGTGAAGGCCTGCTTGTTGTTGGGACAAAGCAAAATGGACAGACTGGACTTCTGCATGGAATTTACACATATAATTTTCTTAAAAATCAATGTGGATGAGGCATTCATCATCTTTCATCCGTTGTTTCAGGTCACGGCAGTGTGTGAACTGTGCCCTAATATTAAACATGTGCCTCTTGAAATTGTTCAGCTGTTATTGAAAGGATCCAATTAGTTCTTCAAGAGAACATTCAATTTCCTTCTTTGTTGTTATTTTGACAGGCACCTTGTCCTTAGAGCCATCATTATTCTTCTTTTCTCTCATGATAGTTTCGATTTTCCATTGCACATAAGAAACCTGGGCTTGTGTGTCATATGGAGCAATTTCATAGAAGGTTTTTACAGTTGTTGCATTCTCTGCACATGCATGCTCTCTGTGTTGCATCACAACATGTTGCCTCTGCAAGAGACTCATTTATAAAATGGTGTGCAGAAACCATCCTAAATTTGATCTTACGATCATATCTCGAATATGCGTACATTTGATTCATAGAATGAACGTACGAACAGAAAACGCGCGTACGTGTCTCTTTCAGATGTGAAATCTATGAATCGCAAATGATCTTGAACTTGCACGCAATTGAATGGTTTCAGCTCTCTGCATGTAAACGACTCCTAATTAATGTCATTAACATATAAAATATCACCAATCATCATAATTTAGAACGGCGAGCTGCAAGAACAGCTTACATTTTCAAAAACCTGCAGTACTCCGACAATAAAAAGTCTGTACGTCTGCTCAAACCCTTTTAGTTCAGCACTTTTCCACGCCAAAAACCAAAACGAAAAATTTATAAATATGAGCACTGGCGTGGATTTAAGCGTACGCACACTCTATGATCAAATTTGTGCGTACGCATGCTTTATAAATGAGGCCCCAAGTCCTTGCATTTGAGAAGATTGAGCTGATTAAATTTATCAACAATGAATGACAAATTTTCATGTACTTTACAGAGGCATGTTTGCCTGTCGGAGATAGTTGGATGGAGAATCGAAAATGGATGCATTCGGCAGAAGAGGGAATAAGAGAGAGATGGCTCAGTGGATTTTCCAGCAGGAATCTTTGGTCAAGGTTTTTCAGTGTGTCATTTAAGAAGCGTTTTTGCATTTTGCACTTTCCTTTATTTATGGTCTGTTTTTTGCCAGCTGTTGAACGGCTCATGTCATCCCTAGTAAAAAAGACGACAACTCTCTGATGCAGTTTAGATTGTTTTGTGTTGTATTTATTTATTTTTTTTATTTGGATCTCCATTAGCCACTACCAAGGTAGTGGCTATTCTTCCTGGGGTCCAACAAGTAAAAAACAAAATTACATTAATCCATAACAATAAAAACCAATACAATAAAACATACAAACCCAAAATTCATTCAGAACAACAAGATCAACAATTTACCGAGTACTGTACCATTAAATATTTCTTTAAACCTCATTTTACTTATTAAAAAAAAAACATGTAATGTCCGATGGCAATTCATTCCATATTTTCATTGCTCTATACATTACAGTCCGTTGCTTTGAATTAGTTTTTGAAACAGGAAGCAAAAAATATCCTTTTGATGCATGCTTGGTGTTAAAATTATGACTAGCACTACTATACAAAAGTTGACAGTACAATACACTTGGAACTCTCGATACTGAAATGCTTCTTATAAAACAAAGCAGAGAAACAATTGCCCTATCCTTCACCAGTAGCCAACCTAGAATTTTGTGCATTCTCATAATATTAACCCTTCTATTACAGTTCAGAATTAGTCGTGCAGCTCTGTTCTGGACTAACTGTAAAGTCTTTACTTGATGCACTCGACCATACCACTGGACAGTAGTCTAAATAAGTAAGAACCATTGTTTGCACAATTTGAGAGATGCAATACTGTGGTAAAAATTTTGCACATCTCTTAATAACTGATAGACCTCTTCCCATAACTATTACCATATTTTCTATCCGTTTTGACCACTTCAGCCTACTGTCTAGAATAACTCCAAGAAGTCTAATTTCCTCTACCTGTTCAGTAGGCACACTCTTTACAGACAAATTTAATTGTGGTTTAAGTTTAGAATTTGATCCAAACACAATACTTTTGGTTTTTGTCAAATTTAGAACCATCTTATTATTCCGTACCCACTTTACAACTAATTGTAACTCCTCATCTAAATCAGCAGATAATTTTTCAATTGATGTTGCTGGTAGAAATAATGTTGTATCATCTGCATACATAACTGCCCTTGCACGCTTTTAAACCAAAGGAAGATTGGTAAAAATAGAAAATAACAATGGTCCTAGACAACTTCCTTGAGGCACACCACATTGCAACTCTTTCACTTCCGAATAACTTCCATTATAAAATACACATTGCCTCCTATTAGTCAGATAACTTTTAAACCAATGCAGTTTGAGAAGTAAATTTATAACATTTCAATTTTTCCAGCAATAATTTATGATCCAGTGCATCAAAAGCTGAGCTAAAATCCAACAATACTGCTCCTACTAAATTATCATCAATCTGTACTAAACAATCATCTATCGTCTGTGTTAATGCTGTTCCTGTTGAATTTCCTACTCCATAGGCATGTTGAAAATTAGAGAACAAATTATTCTCCTTAAATAAGAATTGAAGTTGTTCACAAACTATCGTTTCAAACACTTTACTAAGAACTGGCAGTAAACTTATTGGTCGACTATTAGCACCACTAAAACTCAGTGTTGCCTTTTTCTATAGAGGAATAACCTTTGCTTCTTTCCAAGCTAAAGGGAAAATCCCTTTTTTAATACTGATATTAAAGATGTGGCAAACTGGTTCCGCCAAACAGCTGGCTGCTAATTTTACAAGGCGATCATCTAAGTTATCCATTCCCGATGGTTTATCTATATTTATCATTGATAATTTTTGTTCCACTTGTTGTACATTTACTTTATTCAATTCAATGCATAGGGCTGGCTTATCATTTATTTTTTCAATTTGCCTTTCACGTGATATAATATTATCAATTAACATTTCTTCTCTAAGTTTATGTACTTTGTTTATAAAAAAGTCATTAAAATAATCGTCAATTTCATCTGATTTAGTTAAAAATGAATCACCGGTCTCAATAAAAAAAAAAAAAAGAAAAAAAAAAAAAGAAGGAGTTTGACCTGATTTCCTACCCATTATTTCACTAAGAATATTCCACAATTTTTTGCCATCATATTTATTTTCACTTATTTTTACTTTATAAAATGTCCTTTTCTTTTTTCTATTAATTTTAGTTACTTGATTATGCAGTTTGCAATAAACTTCCCAATCCTGCTTATTCCCAGTTCTGTTTGCTGTACCATGGATCTGATCCATGCTTGAGCGCGACTGACCCCCAAAGTCCAGTTCATTTCATAAGCATGTCTTCAAGCGGGCCAGGACATGGTTAAACAAACCGCACTGGACACGGTACATGTCACACTTGTACAGTCACACTTGTGAAATGAACTGGACTTTGGGGGTCAATCGCGCTCAAGCATGGATCAGATCCCCTAGTGTGAGTACATCCTAAATCTAAGTGAATAGCAGATAGCACACCACAACTATGACCATAACAGCACAAAAAATGATGAATGATAAAAACATTGACAGCCAGTTGGAATCATTTCTGCTTTAAAGAGCTTGAGCATTTAAAGTGACAGATGACACAACTGCATTGTATACTTAGAATACACTAATATAGTTATCTTTATAATTATCGTTCTTGGTGTAAACAGGCCTTAATAGTTTTACTGTCACGGTTTAACACGGGAGACGGATAACAGGAATGGGGAGACGTAGAATAATTCAAAAAGTCTTTAATTAGATCAAAACAGGTAAGTTCAACACAGGCTGAGAACATTCACGTGACAGACAGGAATGACGATCAATATTGGACAAGAAATACGGGGCAGGACACACTATAAGTATACGACATAATGACATAATTAAACACACACAGCTGGACAATAATTAACTAATAAACACAGAAACAGGAGACTAACCAAATATGGGCATAGAAACACTGGGAGCACGTGGAAACAAGGCACAAGACAAACACAAGACTGACAGTACTCCCCGTGACAGACAGGAATGACGATCAATACTGGACAAGAAACTGGCCAATACTGGACAGTACTCACGTGACAGACAGGAATGACGATCAATACTGGACAAGAAACACGGGGCAGGACACACTATAAGTATACGACATAATGACATAATTAAACACACACAGCTGGACAATAATTAACTAATAAACACAGGAACAGGAAACTAACCAAATATGGGCATAGAAACACTGGGAGCACGTGGAAACAAGGCACAAGACAAACACAAGACTGACAGTACTCCCCGTGACAGACAGGAATGACGACCCTCCCCGTACAACATCCAGTGGGGAGGGGGGGTGGGCGCTCTGGAGGCCTCAAGGTGACACAGACACACAGACAGGACAGACGGCCTCCAGGGCGGCGCCCGTTCTGGGACTCACAAGGGAGCAGGGAGTTCAGGCGGCCATGGCGGGTCAGGAAGTTCAGGAGGCCATGGCGGTGCAGGGAGCTCAGCAGGCCATGGCGGTGCAGGGAGTTCAGGAGGCCATGGCGGTGCAGGGAGCTCAGCAGGCCATGGCGGTGCAGGGAGCTCAGGAGGTCATGGCAGTGCTGCCTTCGAGGCAATACGGCACTAGCCATACTAGAAACACTGGGAGGATGTGGAAACAAGGCACAAGACAAACACAAGATTGACAATTACTTCACTGGATGGCCAATTTCAAATGTATTTTGTGTATTTTCAAAATACAAAATACTGTATTTGTATTTAAATACATTTTCCCACACAGTATTTTGTATTTGTATTTAAATACATTTTTCCACACAGTATTTTGTATTCTTATTTTAAATACTTTTTGATGTATTTGTGCCCATCTCTGTGCGCAAGATATACAGTAGGCAGCGGTAATACTCCTAAGGAGTGAACGGCAATTGAACAAAAAGAAGAAGCAGCGAGAATATTGCGTCATTGATAGGCGACAATGACCAGGGACGAGTCATTATTTAAAACTGGAATTTCTCTGGATTTACAAATCCTTGGGAACTTTTGAGATAACGTAAGTACACAACTGCATGAAATATATAACACTGTGCAAGTGATTTTTTTATATTTTATTACAAAAATCTTACATATTGTACCTTTAACTGGACCTGAAGATCTGGTATGGAGAAAAGTGGCCCAAATTATCCTCCAGAAGACTGAGAGACTTGGACATACCTTATTTTTTATGAATCATGAACAGTTGAACTTTTTTCAATTTTTTCAATTTTATTTTGGTTGATTGAGGAACCTTTGGTCAAAGGAGCTCATTTTAATTTATCAGATGTGTATTTGCCAGGTCTCACACTAAGGTTATGTGGTTCTGGCATTGTAAAACTAAGGAATTTAATTGATGTGGCAGGACCTGACCTAAGTGATGTATCTGCACTGGCCACTAGATTAGGACAGAGGTCTTCGTCAAACTGAGGTTATTTTGAAAATGTGGAAAAGATGATTAACTGAGGAAGAACTACTCGGTAACAAAAAAATCATTAACAAACATTATGTAATGCTTAACAGATCATTAGTTAATATATATTTCACATATCTAGAAACATGAAATAATGTGCTTGTTAATGTTTACTAATAAATGCAATATTATGCTTACAAATGTCATTAAACTTCTAATTCATATGATCATGCACATCTTGAAAATCTACAAATGATTTTAACCGATGTTATACAATGATTAAAAGCTTTTGTTAATGCATAACACTTCTGCCGCTATTGAGGTGTGATACAGGTAGGGTTAGGAACAGGTTTGTGGTATGGGTAGGTTTAAGGGTTGGGTAAGGGGTCAACAGTGCACAGGGGTCAATTTGATTACTATAAGGGAACACAGTTCGATCTGTTTATACTGCATTGTTTGGATAAATGAAGTATCTTCTTAAAAATAGTTTTTTCCCCCCTCCTGTTGGTGTATGATTCAAGGAATATTCTGTTTAATGATACACAATAGTATACTAATATTATTTTTGAGGTAATAAAACATGTTTTGCACTCAAATTACAATGTGTGTAATGTCTTTAACAAGCATTTAGCTAAACTTAACCCTTTACAGAAACATTGTTATAGTAGCTAAAAGTCCAGTGCCAATACAAATACTAAAAAATTAGTAAATGTTTATAAACATTTACAAATGATGAATAGTCTCAACTTTAGTCTCAACTTTAGATTGGGTACTGCAAAAACATGAACAAATGATTAATAAATGATTTGTAAAGATGTGAAAATGGTGAGAATTCTGGTCATTTGGGACACTTTTTGTCATCAAAATGACTGCTCCTAAGGGTACTAATGATTAGTAAATGTTTATAAACATTTGCAATTGATGAATAGTTTCCACTTTAGATTGAGTACTGCAAAAACATTAACAAATAATTAATAAATGATGTAAGGTGTGCAAATAGTAGAAGTCTACACAACAAACAAAGACCAAATATATGACCTTTACAGACTGTGATTAGGAGTTAATGATATATTAACATGAATAGTTTGGAAACTGCTTAAAATTATTACTTAAGCTATATTTTCACAACATTTGTAAATGTAAAAATGAGCATTAGCTAATATGTGAACTGAAGTTTAATGACATTTGTAAACATTCAAAAGTACATTAACAAATAAACTTATTGCATAATTTCTGTTCAAATCATTTGTAGATTTTTAAGAGGCATTGAAAATTTTGACATTTGTAAACATTAACTAATGATCTGTTAAACATTATATAATGTTTGTTAATAATTTATTAATGAAGCTTTTAATCATTGTAAACCATCTGTCAAAATCATTTGAAGATTTTTTTTTTTTTTTATTAAATGCATGATGACATGACCTGTTAATTATATGGCAATGTTTAATAAATTGATTAGTTAACATTAACAAGCACATTATCTCATATTTCTAGATATGTGAATATATATTAAGTAATGATTAGTTAAAAATTATATCATGTTTGTTAATGATTTATTATAAAGTGTTGCCAACTACTCATATTGCAAAATTTTGGTCATGTAATTCTGGTTCCAGATATGAGAGATCCATTTCCGAAAATTGTCATTTCACCAGATTTAAGGGGCATGTCTGGTATATTGCTGGAGTTAGAAGGTTTGCAAAATTTGGATTTTGATTTGGTGGTAGGAAAACTGTTGTATAGGTGTTTTAAGATTTTTAATAAAGTAAAGTAGTATTAAATGAAAAGAAAGACACTGTGTGGTGAGAAAAATTTGGATTGCGAAAAGAAGATAAGCCAGTTTGGAGGGTGAATTACAAACCACCATTGAATAAGCAAACCGGTGATTTGCAGTGGCGAATATTGCACAGGGATATTGCTGTAAATGCATTTCATTCTGTCATAAATTCAGATGTTGTTGACAAATGTGCTTTTTGTGGAGTAAGAGAAACAGGTTTTCGTTGTTTTACGGAATGTATCAAATTGAGGTAAATTTTTGTTTTATTGAAGGATTTGTTTTTAAGAAAATTTCAAGAAAAGAAAAGTTTTCAGGAAAAGTTCACCGTGTTTGTTTTAGTATTTAAATATTGTCAAAAACAAAAAATAAAATGGCAGTTGATTAATTTTATTGTTGGACAAGGCAAACTTCCAATCTATGTCACAAGGAGAAATAGAATGGAAAACAGACAGTCAAGATGCTGTACTTCTTTTTAAAGCATTCTTAAAGGCTACTGTAACGTGTAGTCAGACTCAAGACACAGAGGTTAGAATCAAACAGACGATTTTATTGTATTGATGTAAGTGAACAGCAGAAGCAGGTGAGTAATGGCAGATATAGAGTCTTTAACTTGAATGGAGATGATACTGTTGGAGATATTCTCTGTTACCAGGTTTTGAGAGATCGTGGGATGACGGAGTGTGTTTCCAGGAGCTGGTATCGGGAATCGGATGCAGGTAGGTAATTGTAGCAAACACACAGGAACACAAGGAGCAGACGAAGGAGATCAGGAAACTTGGAGCAAAAATTCAGGTAAGTAGCTTGACATTCGAGTTGAGTCCTTTTCCACAATGGAGACCAGACAATGTGCTGTGTGTGAACTGCGTGCTCTTATACTGTGGTGCTGGTGATTGGTGAATGACAGTCAGGTGCGTGTGATCAGAACTCCGGTGATTAGGATCGCTGATTGGTGGAAGAGCCTGGTGTTTACGTGACAGAACCCCCCTCTCCACGGCCTGCTCCTGAGGGCCGAAAACTCCGACGTCGTGGAGGGCGACCTCGACCACGTGGCGCTGGATCTTGGGGATGAGAAGCATGGAACTCTGCCAGGAGATTGGGATCGAGTATGTCATCTCTTGGGACCCATCTTTCCTCGGGGCCATACCCCTCCCAGTCCACCAGATATTCCAATTTACCCCCACGACGTTAGGAACTCAGGATCTCCTATACCGAGTAGACCGTTCCATCCTCCAGCACTATCGGGAGAGGGGGTTCGTCTACGGGACTAGGCTCTGTGGAAACAGGAGAAATTGGTGAGTGGTAGGGCTTGAGCAGAGAGACATGGAATGTAGGGTGAATCCTATACTGTGAAGGGAGCTTGAGTTCATGAGACCGGATTGACTTGACGGATGATGGGGAAGGGACCAATGAATCTGGGACTCAGCTTTTTGCAGGGAAATCTTAGTTGGATGTCCCTGGTGGAGAGCCATACCTTCTGTCCTGGGTGGAAGGTGGGAGTGGTGGCTCTCCGGACATCCGCATGATGTTTGTGACGTCGTACTGCACGCTGGAGATGTTGATGTGCTGAGTCCCAGACCCTCTCACTCTCCTGGAACCAATGAGTGACTGATGGTACGTCCGAAGGTTCCCCAGACCAGGGGAACAGAGGTGGCAGGTAGCCGAGTATGCACTGGAAGGGGGTGAGATCCGTAGAGGGCCGACAGAGAGAGTTCTGTGCGTACTCGGCCCAGGCGATGAATCGGTTCCAGGAGTTCTGGTGGCTGTGGCAGAAGGTATGGAGGTAGCGCCCTATCTCCCGGATCTTTCTCTCCATTTGACCATTGCTCTGTGGGTGGTATGCAGAAGATAGGCTTACTGTCACACCTAGGAGCGAGAAGAAAGACCCCCAAAATAAACTGAGGACCTCTACCTGATACTATGTCTTCGGGGATGCCAAAGTTTCGAAAGACGTGATTAACAGTACCTCTGCATGGCAGTTGGAAGTCCTTTTAGGGGTACCAGACGACAGGCCTTGGAAAATCTATCCATGGTGACTAAGATGCAGGTATTACCATCTGATGCTGGTAAGTCTGTGACAAAATCTACTCCTAGGTGTGACCATGGACACCGAGGAATGGGGAGAGGAAGGAGTTTCCCAGATGGTA
This sequence comes from Spinibarbus caldwelli, assembly GCA_039654775.1. Classification (NCBI taxonomy): domain Eukaryota; kingdom Metazoa; phylum Chordata; class Actinopteri; order Cypriniformes; family Cyprinidae; genus Spinibarbus; species Spinibarbus caldwelli. The sequence goes on from CM077231.1 coordinate 13,456,440, forward strand.
AGTGGCGGGGCGACTTTGCCATGGCGCATTCCTGGCATCCTCTCATGTACCGTCTGATGTCGTTGGCCATTCCCGACCACCAGAAGCGATCTTGTAGCAGTGAGAGGGTTTAATTAGTCCCAGGATGACCAGTGCCCAGGGAAGTATGTGCTGTATGGATTAATGAGGTCCTTTGGCTGCGAGGAACATAGGTGTGGGTAAGGGGACACCCCGGCGGAGTAGGATCAGAGACACTGGCAGCCGCAATGTCCTCGTCCAGGGACCACTGTATCGGGCTGACAATCAAACTGGATGGGAGGATATGTTCAGGGTTTTCTGACTGATCATCTGGAGCATGGAGTCTTGAGAGAGCATCCGCTTTAGTGTTTTTGGTCCCTGGATGATAGGAGATGGTGAAATGGAATCGGGTAAAGAAGAGGGTCCACCTGGCTTGTCTGGGATTTAGCCTCTTAGCCTCCCGGAGATACTCAAGGTTTCGGTGGTCGGTGTATACCACAAACGGGTGGCGGGCCCCCTCCAGCCAGTGTCTCCATTCCTCAAGGGCGAGCTTGATGGCAAGAAGTTCTCTATTCCCAATATCATAGTTTTGCTCCAACGAGGATAATTTCAGGGAGAAGGCGGCACATGGATGGAGTTGAGGAAGATTCCCCTACTGCTGGGACAGGATGGCTCCAACTCCATGTTGAAGCATCCACTTCGACTATGAAGGGCTTCTGTGGGTTAGGATGGACCAGGAGTGGAGCTGACGTAAAGGCCTTTTGGAGGGTCTTCATGGCCGAGGTGGCTTTGGGCGTCCAGGACAGAGACTTGGGCTTGCCTTTCAGGAGATTGGTCAATGGTGCAGTGATGGAGCTGTAGTTGTGAATGAAGCGTCTGTAGAAATTCGAAAAACCTAGGAATCTCTGGAGTTCTTTGTTGTTAGTGGGTTTAGGCCAGGTCTTGGTGGCTTCAACCTTACCCTCATCCATCTTGATACCTTGGGAGCTGATCTGACACCCGAGGAACTGGATTGAAGCCTGGTGGAACGTGCACTTCTCAGCTTTTAGATATAGCTGGTGTTCTCGGAGTCGTTGGTGGACCTGTGATGTGCAGGCGATGTTCGGCCTCATTCCGGGCGTACACAAGGATGTCATCAATGTAAACCAGCACGAAGCAATGTAGGTACTCCTGGAATACCTCATTCATATAACCCTGGAATATGGAGGGGGCATTGACCAATCTATACGGCATGACGAGATATTCATAATGACCAGTAGGTGTCACAAAGGCAGTCTTCCACTCGTCTCCCTCATGTATCTGAATGAGGTTATATGCACTTCTGAGGTCCAGCTTAGTGAAGATCCTGGCTCCGCGTATCTGTTCTAGTGCCGATGGGACGAGGGGAAGTGGATACCTGTATTTGAGTTTAATTTTGTTTAGAGCCCGGTAATCTATGCAAGGCCGCAAGCCTCCATCCTTCTTGGCCACGAATAAAAAGATAGAAGCAGCAGGGGAAGTAGATGGATGGATGTAGCCTTGCTGTAATGCCTCCTCGATGTACTCCTCCATGACCTTCTGTTCGGGGATGGAAAAGGAGTATATTTTACCTCTGGGCACTGGTTCATCGGGTAGGAGATCGATGGCACAGTCCCATGGTCGGTGAGGTGGTAACTTGGAGGCTTGTTTCGGGCAGAAAAGGCTGACCCCAGCCTCAGTCCATTCCTTGTGAAGTTCACCCAAATTCTTGAATCGATTTTGTTTGACAATCCTCATAAGGCTGCGGTTCTCTCGGTTGGTTGTGCATCTTTTTCTTCCACACTTTTTCCTTCCACTCAACTTTCTGTTAACATGCTTGGATACAGCACTCTGTGAACAGCCAGCTTCTTTGGCAATGAATGTTTGTGGCTTACCCTCCTTTTGAAGGGTGTCAGTGATTGTCTTCTGGACAACTGTCAGATCAGCAGTCTTCCCTATGATTGTGTAGCCTAGTGAACCAAACTGAGAGACCATTTTGAAGGCTCAGGAAACCTTTGTAGGTGTTTTGAGTTGATTAGCTGATTGGCATGTCACCATATTCTAATTTGTTGAGATAGTGAATTGGTGGGTTTTTGGTAAATGTGAGCCAAAATCATCACAATTAAAAGAACCAAAGACTTAAACTACTTCAGTCTGCGTGCATTGAATTTATTTAATACACGAGTTTCACAATTTGAGTTGAATTACTGAAATAAATGAACTTTTCCACCACATTCTAATTTATTGAGATGCACCTGTATTCACAACATTTTTTACAATAGTGCTCTCATTATAATGTTATGTATATGACTGATTAATGTTCTGCATTTCTGTTTTGAACTGCGCGCACTGAAGGTGACCAGTAGAATGAAGCATTTGATAGCAGGTTTATAATCAATGGGATTGAACTCATCATTTATCTCATATAGAATATGCTTCATTATTTATACAACATAACGTTATATTACGACTTATAGGCTATCTGCACAAAGTGCCCTGAAAGCATGAATGTGTCTGCGTGGCTCTGAATGAACTCCTTTTGTGGACGCCTTCTTCACGGAACAACGTGCAAAAACACAGCAAGTTGGCAACTGAACTCTAAAAATTCACAGCGTTTTATTATAATAGTTTTCTCATTATAATGTTATTTATATGACAGTCCCAGTCATAGTTATTAATATTCTGCATTGTTGTTTGTACTGCTCGCACTGCGCGCTGAAGAGATAATCACCGTAGTACTACATTGAAGAGCTTTACTGCAACACAACTCAACCAAATGCATCTTATATGAGATAAATAGTATATACACAATATATATAAACCGGCTGAAATCACTCGTACCCTACCTGATCGAAAAAATCCAGTCTTTCACTCTGCTTGTGTCAATTTGAGTCTTGTTACAGATTTAAATCCCTGCCGCCAAGATGCTCCTCTGTTGGTCACGGATTATGGAAAGTGAAACTTAAATCTATAGGGGTGATTGGATTTATTCACGCATGTTAAAATATTTATTTAAAGCTTCCTTCTTTTCAGATTCTTATTTACAGCATTATCGTAATAGGCTGTATATTAACTTATTGGGAGAAAACCGGTAGTTCTATGTGAAATCAATACATTTGAGCACCCCCATATAGCCAAAATGGCATAATCATAACACCTCTGCGAATATTCAACTGTGAGATTAGGATTTGAATCAGGCTCCTCCTATCAAAGTATCGAATCGCCGACTATTTGGGGTCACCCCTAAACAGTAGGTAACAGTATATCTGTTTCTGTTCCAGGTGACACAATGAAGACGAGGGCATGGATGCTGACATTGGAGGGTCAGTTTGAAGTATGCTGAAGATGCTTCTTGCACTCTGGAATTTACCAAAGGTAATTTCTACATAACACTGTACTTGAGGGCTTGTTTTTTATTTGGTGGGTTAAACAAGGAATGTTTGGATGTGTTGGGATTTTGCGAGCCGTGCAGGACCGCAGCAGCCAAGTGGTGATGACCCCCTTCTCCCCCTCTAATAAGTGGTGTGGAGACCAAACAAGCTGTGCTGGAGACCAGAGAGGAAGCTGTTTTTAAAAGGATGCTCCATCCTCTGCAAACAGTACATATTAAGTGATGTACATTGTTGTGTGCAAATGCTCTGCCTGGATAAATCACACACCTCTACTTTGTTGCAGGACTGTTCTTTATTGTGTGTTTGTGATGGAAATGTTTTTAAGCTGCTGTTATTTAAATGGTTAGGGTTAATATCACCTTGTTCTGTCACCTTTTTGGTCTGTACTGCGACAGCAGTGACCCACTGAAGGTAGTGACTGATGCCTTTTTCATCCAACCTGAAAGAAACTAACAGCTTTACTCTCTGCCTTTTTGTTTATAGGTACTTCTTGGGCATCAATCCAGAGACAGGCACAAACTCAAAGTGGCAGAGAGGACATATCAACTAGCAAGTCTGTACACTGATCAGGAAACTCATTGAGTTCGAATGGATGTCAATTTAGTGTGTAAGCAATGTTCTAACGCCAAAATGGAACAACTCAACTCTGGCTTTGTGGTAAGCTAGATGTAGTCATGCAGTAAGATGATCACTGAATATGTTCTACGGTGTGTCCTGGTTCGATGGAGAGAAGCATGACCGTCTGAACCTCTTTGTTGGAAAGTTTAGACAGAATTTATTAAACTGCAAAATAAATGTGTAAAATGTATTGTTTTTGTGTTTATTTGAATTGAACATATCTTTCCAGTGTTATAGGTTATTGAATGGATTAACAGATAAAATGTAAAAATTACAGTATTTTATAATAAATTAAAAGTAAATTTTAAATTAAATGTTTTTAACAATAAATTTTATAGTAAATTAAAAACACAATACTGGCTACTGAGTTGCATTACTATTACAGTTTACACTAATTCTACAGCAGAATACTGCTAAATTGCAGTAATCTGATGGCATTAACTGTAACTTCACAGCTAAATCACAGTATGGAATAACTACTGTGAGGTCACAGTATACATCTGTCATTTCACAATTATTTACTGTAAAAATGATACAGTAACTTACTGTGAAAGTAATGTAACTAGTTTACAGTAATTTACTGTGAATTTACATACAGTAATTTACTGTGAAAGTAATGCAACTAGTAGCCAGTAGTTTACGGTAAAAATTTTTACAGTGTAGGATTGGTGTTGAGTACAACTATTATAAACTAATGAATGATAACTGAGTCTTTTAAATTGCAGTGGTGTTATAATAATATCATCTGTACTGTAATCGAAGGAGAACAAATTTTTGATTTGTTATTAATTTGAAGTTGTTTGTATATGTGATAGAGTGATTTTGTTTTGTTAAATATTGTTACATAAAGTTTATTTCTAAAAATCAAAAATCTCTCTCTCTGTGTGTGTGAGTGATGTGTGTTGGTTAGTGTCCATCTATTAAAGGTGGGGAAAGGGGGAAGTGATGTGTGACCAAGTATGGTGACCCATACTCGGAATTTGTGCTCTGCATTTAACCAATGCAGCGGCGCCCGGGGAGCAGTTGGAGGTTCAGTGCCTTGCTCAAGGGTCTCACCTCAGTCGTGATATTGAGGGTGGAGAGAGTGCTGGTTATTCACTCCCCCCACCTACAATCCCTGCTTACAAGTCCGACTCTCTATCCATTAGGCCACGACTGCCCCCTATATTAAAGGTGCCATAGAATAGAAAACTGTATTTACCTTGGCATAGTTGAATAATAACAGTTCTGTACATGGAAATGACATACCGTGAGCCTCAAACACCAACGTTTCCTCCTTCTTATGCAAATCTCATGCATGCAAAAGACCTCTGAAAAATAGGCAAATCGGAACATAACACTGACTGTGACGTAACAGTTGGGATCACTAATATTTACGCCCCCAACATTTGCATATACCCGCCCATGTTCCAGGCCAGCCACACCATCAGAAGTTCTGACGGTGTTGTGAAGAAACAAGCGAGGAAAATAGCGAAAATAGCAGATCATTGAAATAAATGTTATGTTCCAGGCTGTGCAGGGGATGTGATGACCAGGGATGGGTTGGTGTCTGTATTCAGAAAGGCACGGAAAAAAAAAATAACGCGAGCCACTAAAGGGACATGGTTAGCTGCTTGCTAGCGATAGCCTGTTACATTACAGTACATAAGATTTTACTTACCACATAAACAGAGTAAAGGCCCCGATATACATCAAATGAAATCGAAGAACGAACTGATATGATGTCATTTCGAACAAAATCAGGCCGAAACGAAGTTCGTTTTGGCAGTTCGATACAGCTCACCAAAGCAAACTTTCTGGGGGAGTTCGTTTTGGCTCATAAACACCTTTTTGCTACCATTGGTCCGTGGCGATTACGCGATCGGTGGGTGTGTTCTGGATAAATACAGTGTGTCGAATAACAACTGCCACAAATATATCCGCGCCTGTACGATCACTCGCAGGGAGACTTTAAAGATTCTGAGAAAGCATTTAATTCCTACAAAGAAATTGCAATGAAGCTTGGTGTCGACGACCCAGTGTTATGCAAAAAGCGACGTAGAGAAACTTCAGATGCAAGTTTTCCAAAGCCATGAAAAGAATGAAAGGAAAGAGTAAAGATATAAGTTAGCAAGTACCAAATACGTTACACCATACTGCTACTGTTGTTGTTCTTTCAATAAACGATTTTAAAAGGTCAACAATAAATGAAATGCAAAAAGAACATACAATAATAAACCTTTGTTTTTAATCAAATCGTGACACCACATAAAATATAAAAACGTGTAATTTATCCAGTTTAATAAAAGACCTAGATACACCATCATTGCATCGTTGTTGTGTCTCGGGCATTCGCGTTGCGACATGTTTACATTAATCTACACCCCGCCTCCAGCAGCGCGGGGTGTTGGAATGTTCGAAAACAGTATACCGTCGCTCAGTCTTTTCAAACTTCTTTTTGCCCCCAAACGAAGAACGAAAACGAACTTCGTTTGAAGTATATCGGGGCCTTAAGGAGAGATGACTGAGGATGATAGTGAATGATTTACAGATCCTGAGCACCACTGACAAGCATCTGATCTTGTAAAATGTGTGGTAAGTACTGCCGCTGTAGTTTACATAGAGCACGAGCGATCACAAATTGCGAAAGTGAAAGTAAAACGCGATCGTGCATTCAAAGCGGCTCCCTGATGCCCGCAATTTATATACAGTATAATTACCCAACAATATAACTGCGAGAGAAAGTATTGAAATATATATATTTTCCTCCCTGTGTTTCCTTCCTGCTGTGTGAGCCGCACTGTGAAACAGCCAATCAGAGCAGAGCTCAACATTATTATTCATGACCCTTCCAAATAAGGTAATAACAGACCATTTCATTCTAGGGACAAATCCTAGGGTTGTAAATGAACATATAAAACTGTTTCTGGAGAAATTTTGCCCTTACCTTTTTTTTTTTTTTTCTTGTTAATGACGTTTTATTTAATTTTCCTCTGGGAACAGTAGCAAAAAACAAAAAGCAACTGTGTAAATTCAGATCCCACCCCAACCCATCCCACCCCCGGGTAGACTTAAAAAAACAAATAAATAAAAAAAAAAAATAAAAAAAAATAAAAAATATTATATATATATATATATATATATATATATATATATAAATAAATAAATAAATAAATAAATCAAAATAAATAAATCAAAAATAAAATGAATAAATAAATAAAAATAAGTTAATTAATATTAATAGATACATAAATAATACAATTTTTTTTTACAAAGATTTTAGAAAAGATGACAAAATTAAAGGCTGAATGCCATAAATTTACAGTTTTCACATTAGATACATGTACAGGTGCATCTCAAATTAGAATGTCGTGGAAAAGTTTACTTCAGTAATTCAACTCAAATTGTAAAACTCGTGTATTAAATAAATTCTGTGCACACAGACTGAAGTAGTTTAAGTCTTTGGTTCTTTTAATTGTGATGATTTTAGCTCACATTTAACAATCACATTAAACTACTTCAGTCTGTGTGCATTGAATTTATTTAATACACGAGTTTCACAATTTGAGTTGAATTACTGAAATAAATGAACTTTTCCACAACATTCTAATTTATTGAGATGCACCAGTATACGAGAAGTTGAGAGTTCCATCGAGATGATGTCCAACAAATACACAGTCCAGGTTCATCTGTCCATTGTGTGAGGAGTATTCCAAAGGTTGACTAGCAATTTTTTTTTGCTGCTGTGAGAGCAGCTAACAATAAACATCTTTGTTGGACGGACAATGTGAAGTCCCAAAAGTCATTCATGAAAAAATGGCGCGGAGTCAAACTTATCTCAGTACCCAACAAATATGATAGGTCTTGTGAGAGCCGAGTACAAAAAGGTGAGAGAGAGGGGCGCTCCCCAAAAAAATGCAAAAACGTGCCTAAAGATCCTTGTGAACAAAGATTACACTTAGGAGAAGACAGATTCATATAAAAACGTTTCATTGGAGTCAAGTAAACCATATGCAGTGATTTCCAATGAATCATTTGGTGATTAGGGTTTTTAGAAGACAATTTAAACATACCCCATACATGATCCGAAAATAAAACATGCACATCCTTATTAGGATGCTTAGCCCAAACAGTTGTAATAGATATAGGTTTGTATGAATGCTCAAGAAGAAAGAGATGACTGAAGCAGAGGAGGGAAATTCCTCAGAAGGAAGGATTAGTTTGCGCAAAGGGTGAACAGGCAGTTGAGAGTTCCAAAGCACCCCATATGCCCATAGGGCAGATGCTCAAATACATAAAAATGCTCAAATACATAAAAAAGGAGGTGCCTGGCAGATTATATTGAGTTTTGAGATTCTGGAAGGATCATCATAGATATCTCCCAGAGTGTTTACTTTATTATGAGTCCATTGCGGACAATGAAATGGAGTACTGCCTGACAAAAGATTATTATTGTGGAAAATAGGCGAATGCCTATGCCATATTGTAACTAGTTGTGAACGTCTTTCAACATCCCTCCATGTGGAGAGGAGGTGGGTTACAATGGGACCAAACCGAGATTTACACTGCCTAAGCGGAACCCCTGAAAAAACAAGATGCTTCAATTCATATGGATAAACAATTCCTCAATTGCTCTCCAAGACACAGAAGCGTCAGGATCAACCCAAACTGATAAAGGGGAGAGGGAAAGGGCTTGAGCATGCAGTCTAAAATTGGGGAAAGAAAGACCTCCATGTAATCTACATCGTTGTAAGGTAGTCAGTTTAATACGAGGACGTTTCCCATCCCATATATACAGTGAGACACATGCATCAAGTTTGTTCCAGTAGCCAACTGGTGGAGCGAGAGGAATTATGGAAGAAAAGATATTAATACGTGGGAGAACATTCATTTTAATCACCAATATATGAGCCTGAAAAGAAGTAGGAAGACGAGACCAATTTTCCAAATCTAAGGATACTTTGGCTAGAATACCATTATAGTTTTTTGAGACAATTTCCTGCAGGGAAGGAAAAACATCTATCCCCAAGTACTTAAAGTTTTGAACCAATGGGATAGATATAGAAAAGGGATATAGAACCAATTTTAGAATTGAGGGGAAGTAGACATGACTTACTCCAATTCATTTTAAACCCAGAGAGAGATCCAAAACGGTCAAATAAATTCAACACGAGGAATAGAATGTGATGGCTTCTCCAAAAGCAGTAGGATATCGTCAGCAAACAAAGAAATATGATAATGTTTAATCCATATAATTAAACATATTCCGTATAATTATGGAAGAAATGAAGAGCTTGGTTCCAAAACGCTATAAATCCATTTGGATTAATTTGAGTAAAAACGTGTTTTCTTTACCAAGAAAGTGGCAAGATGAAAACCAATATTTTCTGTTTCAAACTTTCACATAGCATCTTTAGGTTATAATAACATTAAAAATTAAAATCCAGATTTTGATTTTCACAGATTTATTATAAAATTGTATTACTTTTTTCCCAAAATGCAATAAATCCATGATACGTTTTTCTTTTTTTCAAAATGCAATAAATCAATTGAATCAATATGGAAGTTATTTTTCATATTGAAACTGTTGAAAATACACAACATAGTAAGTTGATAAACATATGACAGCCTCTGAACTTGGTCATAATCTTATATACAGGCACTGGACAAAATACATTCATCAGTCATCGCTCCCAAAATTAATTCAACGGGTCATCTTGTTTGCTATAAATTAATTACAACAATAAAAGAGAATTTCATCATGAACAAGAACATGAGCAACAATATCACATTAGACCACAGAAATTACAAAATGATATTTCCCTTACATTCAATTTCCAAAAGTTTATTCATCTTTGCCATGTTACATTCATTTAGTTGACTAGTGCTATATGCTTTATTAACAAAAACATAAATGGCATTAATAAAAACACTAACACTGACAAGCTACGCAATATCACGTTCATAATCGAATGCGATTCATCTGTGATTATGAACGCGATATTGCATAGTTTGTCAGTGATCTACGGCTCTGTGTATTAAATGCCGCTCCATCTGAAAGTATGTGATGGAGATTTAACGGGAGCCTACTATTAATCACAGAATCGGCTTTACTGACAAAATGCGCATGACAATCACATGCGATTTATCGTGCAGCCCTTGTTTGTTGATCACAAAGTACAAAGTAGATGAGGAAAACTCAGATGCCGGGTGTTCTCAAAGTGCCGCCATTACTGTCTAGAGTGTGTGGAATGGTGCGCTGTGATTGGTTGAGTGGATATCGCATTCTGCAGAAATGGGAGACTGGCGTTTGTCGCGGTTTGGAAAAAAAAGGGAGAAAACGACCTAATAACTCGGTGGATATCGCATTTTGCATAAAATTAAAAATTGACTTTTCAATACCGACCAAATACAATACTGATTTTTTAAAAATGGCGTTTATCGCATTTTGGAACCAAACTCTTCAAATAGTTTCAGATTGTCGGACCGCTTGAGCTAAGGGTTCCAAGGATAGGGCAAATAACAGAGGAGAAAGCGGGCAACCCTGACGAGTACCTCGATGTATAAAGAATGGGTTAGAGCGAACAGCACTTGTGAGAACAGTGGCTGCTGGATTGGCGTACAGAACTTTTATCACATTTATGAAACTTGATCCTAGACCCAGATGCTGTAGAACCACCCATAAATAGTTCCATTCTAGTTGGTCGAAAGCTTTCATCACATCTAGAGATAATACTGCACAAGGACGAACTATTCGTTGAGTTAATAATATGATATAACCTGCGTAAGTTATCTGAAGCTGAGCGAGATTTAATAAATCCTGTTTGGTCATAATGAACTAGCCTATTCATAAATTTCTCTAGACAACGAGATAGTACTTTAGCATATAATTTAACATCAGTCCCTATCAAAGAAACTGGCCGGTAACTAGAACAGGAAGTCGGATCTTTATCTTTTTTTTAACAAGAGAGAAATAACAGCTATATTAATAGATGGGTGAAATAAGCCTTAAGTAACTGGAAAATTTATCATATCTAACATGAGGGGGCCTAAATCCGACCACAAAGTAGTATACAATTCGATTGGAATACCATCTATGCATGGGGATTTCCCCTTGTTCATAGATCAGATTGCTGACTCCAGCTCCTGAAGAGAGATCAGTTCAGCCAGGTATTCCGAATCCGAAACTGACAGCCTGGGTAAATCAAGGCTGGACAGAAAAGATGCAAAAGAGTCAGGGTCACCATCAGCAGAAGAAAGATAGAGGTTAGTGTAAAAAGAGTGGAAGGCGATACTAATGTGTTTTGGGTCTGTCATAATGAGCCCAGATTGGGATTTCACTGCTGAAATATTAGCAAACTTTACACTGTTGCGTAATCTTAGAGCTAAAAGGTGGCTTGGTCTACTCCCTTGAAAATAATAATTCTGCCTGGATCTTCGAATCAGGAATTCTGCCCTGGATCTCAGTAATGAATTGAGTTCGGACCTAACCACCATGATTTTACTGAGTGTATTGTCAGAGAAACAACGTTGATTATCTCTAGTCAGATTCTGGAGCTGTGATTCCAGTTCAACTTTTTGTGTCGGTTTTTCTGAAGGAAAGAGGCGTATGAACTTGAGTTATTCCTTATAAATCCCTTAACTGCATTCCAAAGTGTTCGCGGATCATCCACTGAACCTTGGTTAATTTCAATAAACTGAGCAAATTTACTTCTGAATTGAATGCAAAAGTTTTCATCCTGTAACAATTTAGGGTTAAATCGACATCTAGTGGCAGGAGATGGCAGAGGGATCAAAGATAATCTGCACAAATTTCCATCATGATTCGACGGAAATAAGGAACAGATATCAGCATCACGAACAGCTGAAGATAAAGAAGTAGAAATGAAAATATAGTCGATTCGTGAATAGGATTTATGAATAGCAGAAAAGAAAGTGAAAGACTTGGCAGAAGGATTTAATAAACGCCAACTATCCATCAATGAGGATGAGGTTACACATTGACAAAGTTTGTCAGAACAAAAAGCTTGAGACTGTGATTTTTGGTCCAGATCTATCTAGGATATGCGACATTACAGAATTCGTATCTGCACCCAATACAATTTCAAAATCCGAAAATTTAAAGAGATAGGTTGACAAAACGGAGAAAAAAGTAGGGTCAGGAGTACAAGGGGCGTAAACTGAAAGAAATACAATATTCCTATTCTCCACTATTGTTTTTATATGTTATTCTACCGTCTGTATCACAACCTTTATCTAAAATAGTAATATTTAAAGTCCTCCGCACCAATATTAGGACACCCTTGGTTTTAGTATCCAAAGATGAGTGAGATACCACTTCATAAAACTTATTACACCTGCATATATCCTCCTTTTTCAAATGGGATTCTTGAACTAACACTATATCAATCTCTCTTTCTTCGCAAAAAATCCAGAAAACCTGTATGTTTGTGAGGGCCATTTAGGCCATTAATATTACAACTCAGAATACTAAGGTCAGTCATAGGTATCGAACAGAATTACTGAATAATAAGACAAAATACAAGTTTCAAAATAAAACCAATTGAGTCTACCATTAAACCACCCCCCCCACCCCCACCCCCACCCCCACCCTTCTCGTCACTATTCAAAAAAACATAAACACATTCCCATGAGCTATGGCAGATCAAACCAAGAACAAACCTTGATCTGCCAGCTCCCCTTAATATGATCCGTGGCGTCAACAAAAAACTAAACACTGGCCCCATAATCACATATTGACTAGGTAGAATCTCTATTTAAAAAAAAAAAAAAAGGAGAGAGACGGAATACAACTGAAACATATATAAAATAACATCATAATCATAAGCGTTACTGTATGCACAATGGAAGCTTCTAGTAACTATGAATTCAGAAGTGAACATTAAAGTGAACAGTGAAAGAGACAGTCACCTAATCATTTAGAGCATCTCTTCTCCGATTAGACAGCAAATGTCCAGCAGAAGCTCACTGAGAGTTGGTGGATGAATGGGATCCGAGAAAAACTCTTGCTTCTTCTGGGGAGTATAGCATTTTAGATTCACCTTGATTGAGAATGACCTTCAGCGTTGCAGGATAAAGAAGAAAATTCTGGATGCCAGCTTCTCTCATTTCCTGATTGGCGCAAATGTACTTCTTTTTGCAGTGACTGGAGAAAAATCTGGAAAGAACAACAGCGTTGCTCTGTCAGATGTTTTCACCGGGGTGTGAAGTCTGGCGGCCCGCAAAATGAGCTCCCTGTCCGTGTACCGCAACAGTTTAAAGATGAAAACCCGTGGTTTAGCACGATCTGAGGACAGCCTTGTGTACACGCGATGTGCTTGCTCCACTTTAATCTCTTTGCCCGCCAGAGACGGGAGCACCGTCGGTAACGATCTTTTCAAAAAGCCCATAGGGTCGTCCTTTTCGGAACCTTCAGGCAATCCAACCAGACGCAGATTGCTGCGCTTATTGCGATCCTGTAAATCCACAACCTGTTACTCGATCACGGCTACTCTCCTATCGTGATCTGCGACAACTTTCTTTTGTTCTCTCATCTCCCTTGTAAGAAGATCCAATTTAGAGCATAGCGACTGAACAACTGACATGGCGATGCGGAACGAATTCGCTTCTCACGTCAACTCAGTTCTTAGAATGTCCTCAAAGTGTGTAACAGTGTTCGCCATCTTGTCCACCACATCGCTCGCGGACAATGGCTTGGATTTCTTCTTAATCGGAGAAGCCGACGGTGACAACTCCTGCTGTTTCCGATTGTGTGCCATCGGGGAAAGTATTATTAATGAATAAAGCTTAAAATAAAATTGAAAAAAAAAAAAATAAATAAATAAATAAAAAAAAAATCCGCAAAAAGGGGCCAAACATACGGAGCTCTACTCAAGTGCGACTAGGTTCATGAGCACGTCACGTGACTCTCATCAATTTTTGCCCTTACCTAAGCCACATACCTTCTTTGTAGATATCAGAGAACAATTTAAAATATTGTATCAATGCACTCTATGGCACCTTTAAAGCAGCATATTGATATAGAACGGTGATTAAACTGACTTGGAACTACCTGTGCATTAAAGGTTTTACTGCATACCTGCCAGCCAATCAGAATCCAGTTTTCAGACAGACCATGGAATAAATTAATATAATTTAAATTTTTGACATCCATTTTCTTAAAAATGGTTTAAAGGCTAAAATTTGAAGTTTATCATTATAAAATTTTCTGTTTTTGTGAAAACCTGTATCTGAACTGTAAATTATGCTTTACCATAGACATGTTACCATAGACATTGCCCTACCTCGCTTATATGGTATTATTTTAATTTGTTCAGGTCTTAAAAAGTCTTAAATTTGAGCATAAAAATCCTGCATATACCCTGAACTGAGCTAATGAATGATCTTCTGCTGCCATCTAGTAGTTATAATGGTAATTTCATGTCATTTTCATCTTTTAAAAATTAATTTTTTGGCATTTTGGCCTTTATTGTGATAGGACAGTTAAATATTTACAGGAAGTGAAGTGGGAGAGAGAGAAGGGGATGGTACTGGGAACGGTCTGTAAGCTGGGACTCGGACTTGGTATACCCCGAAATATATTGGCGCAGACGTGTCATTTTCATCTTAAAAGTCTTTGTTTTCCACTTTTTTTTTAAATGACATCTTCATAAATGGAAAATTAATCTTTAAAGTGAATTTACTGCACAACTATAGAGAACAACAGTCTTTATCACCTTTTTCACCCTTGATGAGTTTGAGGTTAATATTATTTTCATACTTGCACATCTAAAGAATTTTATATTTCGTACTTTTGTTTGTTTGCTTTTTTCTTGCAAGAAACAAAACAGACCAATTGATTTGGGAAAAAATTTATTTTGATCTGCTCATTTGGTTTTTGTGTAATAGTACAGCTCATGCATCGTCTATGTTTTATTTCCACTGTCACACACACTGAGGCAAATTCATCTTTCCATCATTACACCTTTGTCTGAAGTCAATACCTACTGAATATTTGCCCCACAGACATGCAAAAGTGATGTAATCATTATGTGGTGCGAACATCTTGTGTTGATTAACATAGGCCAAATCTATACCTCTTTCATCCATTATCTCCTTTGTCACTGTACAGGGCTCTGAAATAAACCCAGCATTTCACCATCAGTGTCACAATATACATTCATTAACTAATCATCACAACCTACAACTTAAACTACAAAATTACATCATGATGCATCTATATGGTGAAGTGTGTTCATACATACCTAAACACTTAATTTTCCCTCTCCATTCACCTTGCTGACAGGTCAAGTATTTGGAGAAAGGGGAACGCTGATCCAATATGTATTTATTAAAGCAGATGTACTCAACTCTCTCTCCTGTACTGTATTGATTTTTTGTCAAGTCTTTTGTATCTGCATTGATCACCTGTGGCGGTGGCCCACATTTCCTTGAGACCGTCATCCCTAAGAAAACATGGCATTAGTAAATCTCTAATATGAGAATGAGGTAATTCTAATAAAATGTTTAAGAAAAATAGTTTAATGTGTTGAAGATATATTCTAAAAATAGTATATATATTAGACTCACAACTGTACAATTTTATTTATTTATGTTTGCTCCCGATTTCATTCATTTGCACATATTTTGAGATTTAAAAGCAGAATATACCAGCACACAGTGGGTTTGGTGTCCATCCGTCTCGTGTACATGTGGCCTCTGTTGCCATTTTCTCATAACCAGACTCACAACTGTAAGATATTTTTGCTCCTAGTTTCATATCTCCTCTGAAGGAATCGTATGGTCTAGACACATGCTGGTCACGTGGAACTTCACATGTAGTCTCTGAAACAAGATTTGCACGCTTTTAATAACATGCAGTGAGTTCATCACCAAATGGTGGTGGCCCTCATTTCCTTGAGACTGTCATCACTAAGAAAACGTGGCATTAGTAAATCTCTAATATGAGAATGAGGTCATACTAATTAAATATTTTAGAAAAAGATTTAATGTGTTGAAGATTTATTCTAAAAATTTGTATATTATATATATTAGACTCACAACTGTACAATTTTATTTATTTATGTTTGCTCCCGATTTCATTCATTTGCACATATTTTGAGATTTAAAAGCAGAATATACCAGCACACAGTGGGTTTGGTGTCCATCCGTCTCGTGTACATGTGGCATCTCTTGCCATTTTCTCATAACCAGACTCACAACTGTAAGATCTTTTTGCTCCTATTTTCATATCTCCTCTGAAGGAATCGTATGGTCTAGACACATGCTGGTCTCGTGGAACTTCACATGTAGTCTCTGAAACAAGATTTGCACGCTTTTAATAACATGCAGTGAGTTCATCACCAAATGGTGGTGGCCCTCATTTCCTTGAGACTGTCATCACTAAGAAAACGTGGCATTAGTAAATCTCTAATATGAGAATGAGGTCATTCTAATTAAATATTTTAGAAAAAGATTTAATGTGTTGAAGATTTATTCTAAAAATTAGTATATTTTATATATATATATATATATATATAAATATAAAAGACTCACAACTGTACAATTTTATTATTATTATTATTATTATTTTTGCTCCTGATTTAATTCATTTGCATACTATGAGATTTAATAGCTGAACATACTAGCACACAGTGGATTTGGTGTCCATCCATCTCGAGTACATGTGGCCTCTTCTGCCATATTCTCATACCCAGACTCACAATAGTAATATTGTTTTGATCCCAGTTTCTGATCTCCTCTGAAGTATTGTCCAGGCATACTCACATGCTGGTCATATGGGACTTCACATGTAGTCTCTGAAACAAGATTCACATGCTTTTAATAACATGCAGTGAGTTCATCACCAAATGGCGGTGGCCTGCATTTCCTTTAGACTGTCATCACTAAGAAAACGTGGCATTAGTAAATCTCTAATATGAGAATAAGGTCATTTTAATGAAATTTTTAAGAAAAAGATATTCTAAAAATAGTATATATGACTCACAACTGTACATCTTTATTATTAGTAGTCGTATTATTATTGTTGCTGTTTTTATTAATTAATTTTTTTTGCTCCCAATTTCATTCATTTGCATACTATGACATTTAATAGCAGAACATACTAGTGCACAGTGGATTTGGTCTCCATCCGTCTTGTGTACATGTGGCCTCTGCTGCCGTTTTCTCATACCCAGACTCACAAGAGTAATGTTGTTTTGATCCAAGTTTCATATTTCCCTTGAAGAAACGTCCAGGGCTACTCACATGCTGGTCACGTGGAACTTCACATCTAATCTCTGAAACAAGATTCACATGCTTTTAATAACACGCAGTGAGTTCATCACCATCACCATCCAGCTCTGAAAATAGTTTTTCCCTCTGGGTTGATCTTTTTTTTTTTTACTCCAAATGTGGTTGACTTAAGCTCACAAGTGAGAATCATATAAGTTCACAAAATTAACTTTGACTGGTTAATTCCCAACTGTACGTCATATTTTTATTTCTTGCTGTACGTTGGAGACTGGGGCTAGTCAACTGTTAATCAACTCACAAAGAGATGAAGAAAGACAGTGAACAAAATCTTTTAAAAAGTCATTGCAGTTTGGGACAGGGCTCATGTGTGAACGTTTAATGTGTGAATGAGGTTTTAATGAATAACGCATAGATGTTAACATTGTCTTTACCTTTTTTTGATTTGACTTCTTTCACTGTTTTGTATCAAGAATATACTTCATATATTTGTACACATAATAAACATCTCAACATTTTGTAAAAATGTTTAAAGCAAATATATTATTACAGTATTGTTTCATACCTTCACATTTCGGATATGGTTGATCCCATTTTCCATTTGACAGGCATTCAATCGTTCGTTGTCCTTGCATGGGCAGGTTCACATCTGTGCAGCGAAAAACTAAAATGTGTCCAGGTTTATAAGGTGGAGCAATATGTGGATGTCCAATTAAAATGTCAACACCGATGAGTTGTTCACCCTCACAGGTGGCTTCTGTAGACGAAGAAATAAAAGTCAATCATTATTAAAGACAGCTGGTACAGTTTTAGTGAAATAAAGCAGAGCAGAGCAGTTTAATGACAGCTAACTTCAGATTTAGAACCACATTTGAGTTTTATGGTCAATGAACTTTGATAGAAAATGAACAAAAACTATATATAAATTCAGACAGGTTTTTATAAATAAATGTGATATACAAACAGTTCAACCTTCTGAGAGTGATGTTAGGGGTGCAGAGGAAGATACGCGTGAGAAAAAGGAGGACTCAAGTGGTGATGTGCTTTGTCCACTTACTGGACTAGGTACAGAAGATTTAAAACTCGCTGTCCAATTTAAAAAAAAAAATAAATAAAAAATTGATTTGGAAATTAAGAGTCAAGAGCACACTACACAACCTTTGTGATTAGGCAGTGCGAGTTTGGAGACACAGGCTAGTCGCAGGCTGCCCAGTGAGTCTAAGACACAACCTCCTGGTCAGGGTTTACATCAGGCCTCTAATTCTTCATTGCCTATGCCTTCTGAAACTTCAGAATTTGATGTTAGTAGACAAATCAACCTCGTGCCACCGTTTAGAGAGGCTGAGGTTGATTCATATTTTGGCGCTTTTGAGTGCATTGCTATGGATTTGTTCTGGCCAAAAGAGGTCTGGCCTCTTTTGTTACAATATCATTTAACTGGAAAAGCTCAGGAAGTGTGCTCTGCTTTGTATTTTGATGATGGTCTGCTCTGTTAAGGGCCTATGAGCTTGTCCCCGAAGCTTATCGTTAAAAATTTCATTCACGTAAGAAAACCACCTATCAAACTTTTGAGTATGCACACGAAAAGTGTTTTCTTTGATAAGTGGTGCCAGTCCAGCAAAACAGCTAGTTTTGAGCAACTTCATGAACTTGTTTTAATTGAGGATTCTAAGAATTCGTTGCCAGATAAAAAAAATAGTGGTGCACTTGAATGAGTAAAAGGTTTGTAATCTTGCTGAGGCTACTGTGTGTTCCGATGAATTTTTTTTTTCCTTTTGTATGAAGGTTTTTCAGTTTAAGACATTTCATGTCAGACAACAGTGTTTAGATAGGAGTTTTCTATTTTTAACTGAACCAGCTAAAATGTGTTTACTGTTATTTTAACAAATCAGTTTCTTTTTCTGTTTTAAATAGCAACAGACCTGTGTTACCTTTTGATCAATAGTACTGAGGACATAACATCACCCTTTAAGAACAAGTCTGATGGATTAAAAAAAAAAAAAAAAAGAAAAAAAAAAAAAAAAAAAGGACATTACATCTAGAGAGAGAGAAGAAATTCTAGTCATTTCAGTGTTCTCTATCTGGACTTATTTATCCTTTCATCAGAAGTTGTCATTTGTCTTAATATACTAGGTCAAGTATTAAACCTACAGGTTTTATATTTGAAAATCATATAAGTTCACAAAATTAACAGCCACAATGACTGGTTAATGCCATATTATACCAGCATGTCATATTTTTATTTTTTGCTGTAATTTTTTTTGCCGACTGGGGCTAGTCAGCTGTTAAATCAACTCTAAGAGATGAAGAAAGACAGTAAACAAAATCTTCAATATAGGGTGTGAATATTTGATGTATGAATGATGTTTTAATGAATAACACATAGATGTTAACTTTGCCTTTCACTTGTTTGTATAAAGAACATAATATATTTTTATACATTATACATTTTGTAAAATGTTTAAAGCATATAATATTATTACAGTATTGCTTCATACCTTCACATTTTGGAAATGGATGATCCCATTTTCCATTTGACAGGCATTCAATCGTTCGTTGTCCGTGCATATTCAGGTTCACATCAGTGCAGCGAAAAACTAAAATATGTCCAGGATTATAAGGTGGAGCAATACCTGGATGTCCAGTTAAAATGTCAACATTGATGAGTTGTTCCTCCTCACAGCTAACTTCTGCATATGAAGAAATAAAATTAAATCATTATTAAAAGATAGGTGTTAGAGCAGGGGTGTCAAACTCAATTCCTGGAGGGCCGGAGCCCTGCAGAGTTTAGATGCAACCCTAATTAAACACACCTGATCCAACTAGGCTTAATTGAAAACTGCATAGTATGTGTGTTGGAACTAAACTCTGCAGGGCTCTGGCCCTCTAGGAACTGAGTTTGACACCCCTGTGTTAGAGTTTTACTGGAATAAATCAGAGCACAGCAGTTTAATGACAGCTAACTTTACTTCAAATTTAGACCCACATTTGGGTTTTATGGTCAATGAAATTTCATGAAAATGAACAAAATCAATGCATAAATTCAGACAGGTATTGTAAATAAACGTGATATACAAACATGACATTATTATATTGTGCAATATATTGGATTTTTATCCTTTAGCTACTCTGTGTATCAATGCGTTATCTTTCGTAGGTGATTACTTCTTGGCCCAAATCAAGGACAACCATCCAGCTAGATTCTTTTAAATTTACTCATCAAGTTCGATCAGAAATCTTGGTGTAATCTTTGATGACCATATTACAAAGACTGCTCGATCTTGCAGGTTTGCATTACACAACATCAGAAAGATCAGGCCCTTTCTAACTGAGCATGCTGCACAACTTCTTGTCATGTCGTAACGTAAGCTTCAGACAAAGTAAGTATCACATGTCATATTTTTTTTTTCCAAATTGCCTTTCTTGGCACTCTGTAAGGCTAATGTTGCTAAAGCTACTATTGTCTCTGCCTGCTTTCACTGATGCTGCCTTCATGTGCTACCAGAATGATTGTAAATAGGAATATAGTAGTTAAAAATTGCATATGAAAGTACTATGCTACTGAGAGTTTCTGACATTTTCAATGCATGAGATTGTCCTGTTTTGTTGTTGCTGGTATCCCAGAGCATGAGCTCTTGAAGCTCCGCCTTCCTCTGAAAAGGGAGCGGGGAGCACCAGCTCATTTGCATTTAAAGGGACAATCACAAAAATGGCACATTTTGACTCATACCCTGAATCAATATAATACATAGAATTATGCCAATACATAAGGAGAAATTATTCTGCTATTATTATCTAACTATGTGCATGTCTGTGTGAGCAGTAGCTTAGAACAGAAAGAACTATTTAAAGTGAAAAACTCATATATGGAAAAGACCTTGTTCAGGAGCTAGAAATACATGCATGACAAGCTAATGATCACCTTCAAGGACACATACAGTGGGTACGGAAAGTATTCAGACCCCCTTAAATTTTTCACTCTTTGTTATATTGCAGCCATTGGCTAAAATCATTTAAGTTAATTTTTTTCCCTCATTAATGTACACACAGCACCCCATATTGACAGAAAAACACAGAATTGTTGACATTTTTGCAGATTTATTAAAAAAGAAAAACTGAAATATCACATGGTCCTAAGTATTCAGACCCTTTGCTGTGACACTCATATATTTAACTCAGGTGCTGTCCATTTCTTCTGATCATCCTTGAGATGGTTCTACACCTTCATTTGAGTCCAGCTGTGTTTGATTATACTGATTGGACTTGATTAGGAAAGCCACACATTTGTCTATAAAAGACCTTACAGCTCACAGTGCATGTCAGAGCAAATGAGAATCATGAGGTCAAAGGAACTGCCTGAAGAGCTCAGAGACAGAATTGTGGCAAGGTAGAGATCTGGCCAAGGTTGCAAAAAGATTTCTGCTGCACTTAAGGTTCCTAAGAGCACAGTGGCCTCCATAATCCTTAAATGGAAGACGTTTGGGACGACCAGAACCCTTCCTAGAGCTGGCCGTCCGGCCAAACTGAGCTATCAGGGGAGAAGAGCCTTGGTGAGAGAGGTAAAGAAGAACCCAAAGATCACTGTGACTGAGCTCCAGAGATGCAGTCGGGAGATGGGAGAAAGTTGTAGAAAGTCAACCATCACTGCAGCCCTCCACCAGTCAGGGCTTTATGGCAGAGTGGCCCGACGGAAGCCTCTCCTCAGTGCAAGACACATGAAAGCCCGCATAAAGGACTCCAAGATGGTGAGAAATAAGATTCTCTGGTCTGATGAGACCAAGATAGAACTTTTTGGCCTTAATTCTAAGCGGTATGTGTGGAGAAAACCAGGCACTGCTCATCACCTGTCCAATACAGTCCCAACAGTGAAGCATGGTGGTGGCAGCATCATGCTGTGGGGGTGTTTTTCAGCTGCAGGGACAGGACGACTGGTTGCAATCGAGGGAAAGATGAATGCGGCCAAGTACAGGGATATCCTGGACGAAAACCTTCTCCAGAGTGCTCAGGACCTCAGACTGGGTCGAAGGTTTACCTTCCAACAAGATAATGACCCTAAGCACACAGCTAAAATCACGAAGGAGTGTCTTCACAACAACTCCGTGACTGTTCTTGAATGGTCCAGCCAGAGCCCTGTCTTAAACCCAATTGAGCATCTCTGGAGAGACCTAAAAATGGCTGTCCACCAACGTTTACCATCCAACCTGACAGAACTGGAGAGGATCTGCAAGGAGGAATAGCAGAGGATCCCCAAATCCAGGTGTGAAAAACTTGTTGCATCTTTCCCAAAAAGACTCATGGGTGTATTAGATCAAAAGGGTGCTTCTACTAAATACTGAGCAAAGGGTCTGAATACTTAGGACCATGTGATATTTCAGTTTTTCTTTTTTAATAAATCTGCAAAAATGTCAACAATTCTGTGTTTTTCTGTCAATATGGGGTGCTGTGTGTACATTAATGAGGAAAAAAAATGAACTTTAAATGATTTTAGCAAATGGCTGCAATATAACAAAGAGTGGAAAATTTAAGGGGGTCTGAATCCTTTCCGTACCCACTGTATATGGTAAAAGACACCTTGTCCAAAAATACAACAGCACATGTATGGAATTCTGTAAACGACTTCATGCATGCATATATATATATATATATATCAGTGTAAAACAGATATTCTGGAGTTACCTTTGGCAAACTGTAACTCGGCCTTTTTGTTAGCTTGTTAATAAAGGTCTATCTGAATTCAAAACCTCCTCCGAGCAATTTATTTTGAACAAGGAAAAATCTACAACAAAAGTGGCAATATTAACAAGCAAAAAATTATTTGTCGGGTATTTTGAGCTAAAACTTCACATGCGCACTTGCTCTATAGGCTACTATATATATATATATATATATATTCCACTCAAGAGATCATGCTGTAGAAGTGAGTCCTTATTTATAATTGTTAATTTGTGATCCTTAAATATTCTGTGCTTAGTGTCAACTTTGAGTTGACCACTTTCATTTTTTGTGTATTATTTTAATGTTTTCGGAGCATAGGGGTGACCTGCCATTTATTTTGTTGACACTATTTGTGATTTGTTTATTTGTAGAGAGGCAGGTAAGTTTTTCTGTAATTTGTTTTCTATTGATTATATATTTTATTTTCTAAGTTTTTTTTTTTTTTTTTTTTTTTTTGTATTTTGGTCTTGGGTCACCCTGAAGTTATAGATCCTTAATATTATTATTACTTTTATTATTGTTTTCTCTTGCTTCAATTTACATCACATGAAATCTTTACTATTAGGAAGTTTGATTCATTTACTGTACGTGAACCAATTATTTTGATTACTGCTCAGCATTTTATGTAGCATACAAAATAGTATTATAAAACATATAACATAATAAATGAATTCCATAAAAATATGAAATATTATAAAATGAGATGTATAATATAAAATATGAACAATAATATACAACAATATTTTGTTGTAAAATATAAAATAAATATGTAATAAAATAATTTAAATTTAATATCGTTCAAAATATTTTGCAGCAATATGCAAAATAGTATATGCAAATATATACAAAGTGTTACAGTACAATTGAAAGCATCAGTCAATCAAGCATTTATTTTTATAATGTAGATGTGTGACACTTTGTTGATCATTCAGTGTTCCTGTATTCCCGCCCACTACTGAAGAAACCAGCCTCTCAAATATGTTCAAGATGCTAAACTTATTCTTAGCCTCTAACTCAGTCACTGGTGAGCGAAATCTAACATTTTATTAGTCTGTGGCTAAAGGTAGACTTTTTGTCATCTAGTGTGGAATTTAGTCTTATATGAGAGTGATTTACTCACAATGTAGAGAGTTGTTTACAATCTGTGACCTTACCAACACATTTAGGAAATGGGCTGCTCCATTCTCCATTTGACTGGCAGGTGATTTCTTTCGGTCCTCGTATAATCAGTCCTTGACCAGCACATGAAAATGTCAACCTGTGTCCATATTGGATCAAGTCCTCAGGGTGTTCAGGGTATCCCTCCACTCTGACGTTTCCCTCTGCTTTTTTTCGTTCACATGATACCTCTAAAGAAAAAAGTTTCAGGAACTCAGATGGCATAACCACCATAACAGATATATCAGGTCACCCAGGATATTCAGAATGTAAAGAAATATCTGATGTCACCTGCATTTTGTTGAAAACATAGGGCTAAATGTACCCTTTATTAAAAATAAAGGCTTGTTATTGGAATATTTTGTTACATGAAGAACCTTTCCATTACACAAAAGATTCTTTATGGTGGAAAAATGTTCTTGAGATTATTAAAATATTCTTCACACTAAGAAAACATGTTTCTTTTAAGAACTGAAAGGTTCTTTGGGGAACCTACAATTATTCTTCTATGGCATCGCTGTGAAAACCCCGTTTTGGACCCTTTATTTCTAAGAGTTTAGGTGATTTTTCAGTACCTTCACATGCAGGTAATTGATTGTCCCATCCACCATCTCGACATGTTCTGGTGTCAAATCGACTCATTATCTGGTAGCTTGAAAAATGCATTTTATAAGATTACTTTTTGAAATAACTCTAAATAATGTCTAAATATGAACTTACATACTCACCCATCATTGCAGATATACTTTATGGTTGTTCCAAAAACAAAGTTTCTACCGCTCTCAATAGTGTATCGACCATTTGGAATATCTTCAGGCGACTCACAGCGTTTGACTGATGATGAATCAGAAGCAAAAGATTCAATTCGGTTTTCTGAGAATTCAGCCTTTGAAGGCCAAGGAAATTATTACATGATAACAAGTTACTCAGGTTACTTCAGATGCATACAATTAGATTTAAAAAAGTCCACTGACTTATAAAAAAGTGTGCGTGTATGTATTGTATACCCACGTGAACAATTTTCACCACGCAATTTAATCCATTCATTATTGCTACACTTGTAGATGATTTTAATCCGAGAGACATAGCCAGGTACGCAATTGTAGTCAAGTTTATCACCATCAGAGTAGTGGTTTTTCTTGGAGCTTTCAGCAACTTCTGCATTCTCTACCTCTGGGGTCTCAGAGCAACCTGTTAGACAATTACAAAATGACATTTTTGCTGTAATATTTGTATGTAATTCATTTACTTATTCATTTCAAAATGAATTGCCTTACCATTTGGTGTAGAAGTGTCAACACTGAAGCACATCCAAAGAAATATAATAACATGACTTGATTTCATTTTCCCCAGTCTGGTAATTTGCTCACACTGGGAGATGAAGAAACTCACCAAACAAAGTCTTTAACTTAGTTAATATTTGACAGTTCTGGGCAGGATGTTTGTGTGCTGCATGATATTTATTTGGGATCACATAGGGGTATGTGTATGTTAAAAAGTTGTTCAATTTTGTCTAAATAATAATAATAATAATAAATGATGGAACATAAAGTGATAAAGAGAGAGAATTAAAAGTCTGATCTAGTGAAAATGTTAGTGAAAACTAGTGAAAAATTTTATTTATTTATATATATATTTTTAATTCTTTACAAAGTAAATTATCAATGATTATCAACAATTTAATTGAAAAAATAAATTGGGAAGAAATACATAAATAAATAAACAGTAACACTGTACAATAACTTTCTTTAATAAACCAGTAACAAACATTATGTAATGTTTAACAGATGATTAGTTAACATATACTCAAATAGCTACAAATATGAGATAATGTACTTGTAACACTTCAGACATTCTACTAACTATAAATAACTTTCCAAGTACATATCAACTACTAATCATTTGAGTATTAGTAAACTGTCTGATTAATATCTGCTAACATTTTATTTTGATGGGCAGCCAACAGACATTCTACTGACTATAGGTAACTTTGCATGTATGTCATCTTATTCTATTAACCCTAACATAACTGCCTTCTAATACATTAATGCGAGTTGATGTGTAGTTGCAAATTTGCTTATAGCTAGTGGAGTGTCTAAATTAGACTTTTGAAATAAAGTGTAACCTAGTATTTTATCATAAGTCTGTCATCAGTAAAAGTTTTTTTTCTTAATATGCTGTTCTTGTTGCTATTATTATTTGTTGTTGTTTTTATGTCTTAAGCAAAAATATAATTACTCTTTACTAATCAATTTTTTTTTCTAATCAAAATTCAATTCCTATAAATGTACTAAATGTTTGATAGTAAACATTTATAAACGCGTATAATATAAAATATGTGTAAGCAGTAGACATCTGCATACACACCTCAAAAATGCAAATGTGTCAAAAAAGTCAGATTCGCAGTACTAAATTAGTAATAAAAATAAGTAAGTATTAATCTGTTAAACATTATATAATGGTTGTTAACGATTTATTAATGAAAGGTATTATAAAGTGTTACTAGATCAGTAGGAAAAAAAAAACATGATTTACGAAGATGATTTATAGCTTTGATGGCAGCATACAACCAATCTAAGATTTATTTGTACAATGTAAAAAATTCAAGGTCTGAGATCACAAAAAATGTACTTGATTTGCAATAATAACACATGAGGGAGCTGTAATGCTGTTCTCATGTATGTGATCTAGTCCAGCTTGAAAACAATGATGAATGTGAGCTTAGGTCAGTTGGAACTGCTGTAGTAACACATTTTACATACTCAGCAAACAGAACCACTGCAAAGCAAATACTCTGTGCAAACATGAAGTGCTCTTTGTATGGGAAGATCAAATACAAAAATACTGGAATTGATGTTTTTGAAGGTGAATGAGTCAAAGCTGTGGATCAAATAAAATCATTTGCTAGGACCTTCTGTTGTTTCACAATTTTTTGATATTGCATATCAGCTAATCATGTGAGGCTGATTGTGTAGAAATGTTGAAAAATTGTTAAAATTGAATTGTTGTAAAATACAAACACAACTATACATTATTAAAGCATTTGTTTTCCACTAATACAGATTAGTTTATTTTATATATATATATATATATATATATATATATATTTAAACAAATGTTAAATACTGTGACTCAATAGAATAAAATAATCACAAGTAGAATATATTATTTTTTTTATTCTTTTAAGTTAGTAAAACTCCTATATGTAAGGAAAATAATTCAATGTAAAACCAAACTCAGTGTAATAGTGTTTTAATGTCAAGATTTATTTTGAAGCAATGTTGACACAATGTCAAATTACTGTAACATAGATCAAACCATCAAGCTTGTGTGTGTGTTGCTCTTGTAGCAGTACATCTCTTTACTGTCATCCATCAGAGGAATGTTAATACAGATTTTAAAACAGATAATAATAATAAATGCAGAGTTACAGGTTGGTGGATGTTAATGTTGTAATTTAAAAAAAAAAAAAAAAGGATGCTTATCAACAAATAATAATTACAGGATCTTTATTCTAAAAAAAATTTGCACTGTAAAATAAACTCTGAATATGATAAAAAGTTAGTAAAACAAGCAAGATGTTTCATATTTTCATACCTCAATATTTCAACAATTTAACACATTAGTTTAGTATGATAAAAAAATGAGCAATCAATCTCGCACCCTGATTTAAGTCAATTCTCTAACAAGGGGTTTTCTGAATAATGCTCATGGCATGGAAAGCACAACATGCCAGTCTGCATGTGCACATCAATAATTAAAAATCCTGCATGAATGATCTACCTCAGACTGAATTAATCTGCTCACTGCCTGCTGTTACTGATTTGCTGCAGCGGGATAAAGCTGCCTGTAACTGAACCTACATGTACATCAATTCAAATTTTATTCTGTTTTATTTATTTATTTATTTTTATTATTTCAGTCCATTTTATGCAGTTTTATGGTGTCCACTTCATCATTGTGAGCATTTATTGAATATGAGTTGTTTGTGATATAAATAAATAAAACAAAATACAAAGACTTTTTTCCTGCTTGTTTCACAATCATTCTCAACTGATGTTTACCATGAATGCAGTTTAATTTTACCCACTAGGTAAATAATATTTCAAGTGACTTGTACAGCTCGACCAACATATAGCGCTACGGGTGTCCCAAGTTCAAGTCCTGGCTTGTGGACCTTTACAGATCCCATACCCACTCTCTCTCCCACTTCGCTTCCTGTCGTTACTCAGTTGTCCTATCAAAATAAAAGCAAAAATGATAAAAAACAAAAAAACAAAACAAAAAAGTAGCAGGAACACCATTGACTTCAAGCAGGTGAGAAGACTTTTTATGGGAGGGAATGTATAACACAATGGCACTGAAACACAAATTTGATTTTGATTCTAGAGAGCATCTGATTGGACAAAAAATTGTGTAGCGCAGAATGACTCATCAGTATTTCTGTTGTTTTCCCAGAAGAGAAATACAAGTCAATTTTAAAAGCATATAACATTACATTACTAGATGGACTAAGAGTGCCATAACTCAAATTATGTTTTCACTAGGTCTTAAAATTGTTTTTGTAATTTTTGGCAGCAATACACCAAAATTATCTGTAGTTTTGATGTTATTCTTTCCTTATTTTCAAATATCAAAATATTTCTTTTGATTTTCACCTATAAGAATGCCATTTTATAATCTCTAATTTTAAAATAATTTTCTAATCTGTATTTTTAAAAGACGGTTATCATTACCAACCAAAACCTCATATTCACATGTTGGCGTTTCTTCCCATGTTCCATTGCGGCAGAAAACTGTTCTTTTCCCACTCATTAAGAATGAGCTTTGACATACGTATGTTACGCTAGATCCATCTACATGAAGTTCTTCAGGTTTTGATGTTATGACTGCATTTTCCACCTTTGGAGGAATCTCACAACGCGCACCCTTTGAAAAATGAAAATAAAGTCATGAATAAGACTGAGGTTAATGTTGTTGTTAATACTGATACTTGATTGTCCACTTCAGCCCACTGTATGCAGTCACTGCTCCACACAAACGTGTAATAGTTTGTAACATCTAAGACTGTGAAAGGCTCACCCTTACAAACCATTCGAATGATATCACTCGATTGAATGGGCGTTATCAGTGGTTATCAGGTCACAGATATGGGCCAGAGGGGATCTCCCGCACCTACTGGTAGGCTGAGAAGGCTGTTATCATCGATCCACATGGTTAATCATAACAATCTCTAGGAGGATCACATCTCCTGTGTTTTTGTTTATGGTTAATCACCGCACGCATGTATGAAGCTGAAGTTATCACTGGAGTACCAGCAGGGGCGATTGTTTCCCCAATGCCAACAACTGCACATGGACCAAAGACCAGCGAAATAGCGCATTAAAAGATAGATTTCGATGACTTCAGGACACATATACAGGTACAGTCTCGTAAAATAGTCCATCGTTCCATGTTTATGAATGGTTGTTAATTTAAAATGTGTCTATGGTGGGAAAGGGATCATGTAAAAAAGTCCACACATTTACCATATTTTTACCATAGTAACGTAACTGTCGCTCGACCATGTCATGTGTAGTCAATGCATAGTAACCACAAAATATACCATGCTTCTCCCACCGTAAGTTTACTGTGGTATTTGTGGATAAAACACAATACTTACTATGGGTTTACCTCAGTAACCATAGTTTTACTGTGGTATTTGTAGATAAAGCACAATAACCTCAATAATTAATTACTATGGGTTTACCACAGTAACCGTAGTTTTACTGTGGTATTTGTAGAGAAAGCACAATAACCTCAAAAATTACTATGGGTTTACCTCAGTAACTGTAGATTTACTGTGGTATTTGAAGATAAAGCACAATAACCTCAATAATTACTATGGGTTTACCTCAGTAACAGTAGTTTTACTGTGGAATTTGTAGAGAAAGCACAATAACTTCAATCATTACTATGGGTTTACCTCAGTAACCGTAGTTTTACTGTGGTATTTGTAGACTGGAGAAAGCACAATAACCTCAATAATTACTATGGGTTTACCCCAGTAACTGTAGTTTTACTGTGGTATTTGTGATTAAAGCACAATAACCTCAACCCTTACTATTGTCACGGTTATGATCTGTTTTCAGTTAGTTTTCTATGTCTATGTCATCCTGCCTAGTTTGTGTTTCCATGGTTATTAGTTAATTAGCTACACACCTGTTTCTGTTTCCCCTTGATTGTTTCTAGTATTTAAAGCCTGTGTTCTCCCCTGGTGTTTTGTCTGCTATTAGTTTTACATTTGGTTTATGTTTGGTTGTGCCCGTTTCATCCTGTGGATTATTAAAATAACTCTTTGTTTGTACTCCTTCGTCGTGCGCTTTGTTGCACACCAGACACAAACACGTAACAGAATAGCAGACCAACAAGTGAATATTAGCGACGTTTTTCTTTCTGTTTATTTATTTTTTTTTTTTCGCTCCTCTCCCGTAATGGATCTGCCCGCCGTCCAACTCCTGTGCCTGGAGCAGATGGACCGTTCGCTGGAGGACCATACCAGGGACTTTCTCGATCTGGCGTGCCTTACCCACTTCCCGGACCGCTCGCTCTGTGTCTTCTACAGATCCAGCCTGAGCGAGCGGTGTAAGGCACGCCTGCCAGCGAATGGTCCCAAAGAGGATTTCGCCGCTTTCGTGGAGTGGGTGTTGGAGAGTAATGGACTGTGTTTCTCCGTCTGCCCCACCGAGGAAGACATCTCCAGCCCCACTCCCGAACCAGAGACCAGTCAGCCATCATCCTGCTGCACGGAGCTAATGCCTGAACCCACCGCAGACGGAGAGCCTGAGCCTGCCGCGACACGTGAGCCAGCGCGCAAACCCGCGACTGAGCCGATCATCGCCACGGAGCCAGAGCCACAATCATCGTCTGACCAAGTGCGTGAGCCGGCAACATCGCCCGTCCCTGAGGGAGTTTTGGTGGTGTTCGAGGGCTTGGAGGGAAGCCCCGCCCACACTCCCGCAACTGAGGGTGAGCTGCAACTGGTTTCTGGTAGTTATGAGGAACTAAAGGACATCTTTGAAATGGACCTAATAGACTGGTTTGGAGAAGTATTACCCTGTGCTCCTGAATCTCCTGTGTCTCCGCTGGTTCCGTCCAGCCCTGAATCTCCTGCGTCTCCGCTGGTTCCGTCCAGCCCTGAATCTCCTATGTCTCCGCTGGTTCCGTCCAGCCCTGAATCTCCTGCGCCTCCGCTGGTTCCGTCCAGCCCTGAATCTCCTGCGTCTCTGCTGGTTCTGCCCAGCTCATGTCCTCCTGTGTTCCCTCCCAGCCTCCCTCTCCCGCCTCCTCTCAAACCAGCCAGTTCCTCAGCTCCATCTCCGCTGGTGCCTGTCAGTCCCTCAGCTCACCCTCAGTCAGCGCCAGCTGGGCGCGCTGATCCGTCGCTTCGGGACTTCCAGCCTCCAGCTCCGCCCAGGCGTGAGGATCCCCTGTCTCCACCTCCAGCCTCCGAGCCCTGGACTCCACCTCGGTCCTTCGACCCATCAGCTCCACCTGGGCTCCTAGCTCCCTCGTCTCCACCGTGGCCCGTCATCCCACTGGCTCCACCGGGCTCCCTCGTCCCTCCGGCTCCGCCTTGGTCAGTCGTCGACCATCCGCCGCCTCGTGACTCCACTCCTCTGGCTTCGCCTCGTCACTCTGTCCCTCCGGCTCTGTCAGGCTCCTCCTTCCCTTCGGCTCGACCTTCATCCTCAGTCGCACCGGCTCCACCACGGTCTTCCGGACCCCTGCCTCCGCCTTGGTCGCCTGAGCCTTCAGCTCCACCTAGGCCCTCTGGAGCCTCAGTGTCACCCTGGCTCTCCGTCTGCTCGGCTACATCATGGGCTCCTCGTCCATCGGCTCAGTCTCCGTCAGTAGGCCCTCTGGTGTTGACTGTCCCTTCTCCACCATGGCTCCTCCCGCCGTCGACTCCACCGTGGGCCACCATTCTTATTGGCCTCTGGATTTCCACCTGGCTCCTCCTGCTCCGGGCTCCTCCCTGGCTTCTCCCTCCATCTACTCCCCCTTGGACTTATTTTTTGGACTCTTTTTGCCCCTTTCCCATTGCCTGCCCTTCACCTGCTCCACGCCCGCCTCCTGAACCCCCACCCTCCCTCCTCTGTTGGACTGTTTTTCGGTGCGAGGACGCACCGTTCCGGGAGGGGGCGAACTGTCACGGTTATGATCTGTTTTCAGTTAGTTTTCTATGTCTACGTCATCCTGCCTAGTTTGTGTTTCCATGGTTATTAGTTAATTAGCTACACACCTGTTTCTGTTTCCCCTTGATTGTTTCTAGTATTTAAAGCCTGTGTTCTCCCCTGGTGTTTTGTCTGCTATTAGTTTTACATTTGGTTTATGTTTGGTTGTGCCCGTTTCATCCTGTGGATTATTAAAAGAACTCTTTGTTTGTACTCCTTCGTCGTGCGCTTTGTTACACACCAGACACACACGTAACTACTATGGGTTTACCTCAGTAACCGTAGTTTTACTGTGGTATTTGTGATTAAAGCACAATAATCTCAACCCTTACTATGGGTTTACCTCAGTAACCATTATTTTACTGAGGTATTTGTGATTAAAGCACAATAACCTCAACCCTTACTATGGGTTTACCTTAATAACCGTAGTTTTACTGTGGTATTTGTTGATAAAGCACAATAACCTCAACCCTTACTATGGGTTTACCTCATTAACCGTAGTTTTACTGTGGTATTTGTAGTTAAAGCACAGTAACAACACTTACAACAACACATAACGTTTTTACCACAGTAACTGTTTTTACTATATACTATTTTTAACTATTCTCTCTCTCACTCTCTCTCTCTCTCTCTCTCTCTCTCTCTCTCTCTCTCTCTCTCAGCTTTTCCTTTCCTATTTTTCCAAACTGTAATCTGTAATTCATTTATAAATAGTACATAGTAGCCTCTCTTTCTGTGGTTCATCATGACATATTTTAAAACTTAATCAAATTTTGACCAATTCTTTCAGAAAGCTGCTAGAATTAACAGGGAACTTGAACTCGAAGCTCCCAATGCTGATCTTGAAGAAGCTGCCAAGGAGGCTGAACAAGTCCTTCAAAGGTTTTGTTGAACACTTTTAGTTATAGCTGATTTGCTTTAATGAACGCATCCTATGTGTGTTGATAATATCTTTCCTTATAGTCCTTCCTCTCAATATTTTGGTCACAGATCATTTTTAACACACTTTCTCAACATGTATATGTTTCTCTTTGTTTCAGCTGAAAGGGAAGACCAAAGGAAGGCCTGTCATGGGGTTTGAATTTGGCCATACTGTGCGTTTACAGAGAAGACCAAAAGCTGCAAAGGCAAACATTTCCAATGGTATGTCTGTGTTGGTCTGAGCACCTTGACTGAACTGCACTCAGAGCCGGCGCCAGCGCAGCACTGATGAGGGGGCGGCTGAGGTGACGAAAGGGGGCGATGACGTAGCACGAAAAAAAAAAAAAACTTTTGTGGCCCATTCACATATTTGTCGGACTGTAAAAAAACCCGCTACTACTACAACTATTAGAATACTGGGTTCACACAGATGTTTTGGTTGCGAAACAGGTCAGTGGATTTTTTTTTTTTTTTAATTTTGTATTTTTTATTGCAAGACCTGTTTTTAGAAGCTGAATTTGTTTGAACTTGAGCGCCGTGTTTTAGAATATTATGCGCGAGAAGCTGCTATAAAGACCTGAGACTAGAGCGTAGCATTCAAAGATGTCAAGTAGTGCATTTACATTTAAATACAATGGAAAAGTACAGCAATGGAATGAAAAAATACCTTCTGAGTGAATGACCCTACTATAGCTACTTAGCAAATACAGATGGCAGAGTATTGAATAAAACAAAATCGCATTGCAACCAAATTCAAAAATCTGACATCAGGAAATAAATATGTCATCGGCAGCAGTTTTACCTAGTGCTGCTCGATTATGACAAAAATCATAATCAGATTATTTTGGTCAATATTGTAATCACGATTATTTAACACGATTACGAGTGGGCCATATAAGCAAAACTTCTTTTCTTTTTTTTTTTTTTAATGCAAGACTAAAGTATTCAGTTAACAATCTACTACAGAAATTTAATAATCTAATGTAAAATAAAACCGTCTTCACGGTAAGAATTAAACTTCCTTTGTTTCTTATTAAAGCTACAAAAGTTCTTCTGTCAAGAGCAGTGAGTGATTTTGTCTTTGTCTTTTGTTATTTGATTAATGTTAAATATTTACACATGAGAATGAGAATGAGAGAATGAGAATGAGCTTTATTGGCCAGGTATGCTTACACATACGAGGAATTTGTTTTTGTGACAGAAGCTCTACAGTGCAACAGAAAGACAGCAACAGGACAGGGCACAGATAATAAAAGAATAATTTACAAATAGGCAATATACAAATAGCAAAAACACAATATATAGACAATTATGGTGTACAGGTCTAATATGTGCAAATCTGAAATGAAAAAAAAATAAGTATGTGTGTTGAATAAATAATTTATAATAGTGTTGTGTGTTCCACTTTTAATGTCAAGTGTTCATGAGATGGATTGCCTGAGGGAAGAAACTGTTCCTGTGTCTGGTCGTTCTGGTGCTCAGAGCTCTGTAGCGTCGACCAGATGGTAACAGTTCAAAGAGGGAGTGTGCTGGATGTGAGGGGTCCAGAGTGATTTTGCCAGCCCTTTTGCTCACTCTGGATGAGTACAGTTCTTGGAGAGTGGGGAGGGTTGTACCAATGATTCGCTCAGCAGTCCGGACTACCCTCTGTAGTCTTCTGAGGTCAGATTTGGTAGCTGAGCTGAACCAGACAGTTATTGAAGTACAGAGGACGGATTCAATGATGGCGGAGTAGAACTGATTCAGCAAGTCCTGTGGCAGGTTGAACTTCCTTAGCTGGCGAAGGAACTACAACCTCTGCTGGGCCTTTTTCACAATGGAGTCTATGTGATTGTCCCACTTCAGGTCCTGGGAGATGGTGGTGCCCAGGAATCTGAATGACTCCACTGCAGTCACAGTGCTGTTCATGATGGTGAGTGGGGGGAGTGCAGAGGGGTTCCTCCTGAAGTCCACGATCATCTCCACAGTTTTGAGCGTGTTGAGCTCCAGGTTGTTAAGACTGCACCAGACAGCCAGCTCCTTAACCTCCTGTCTGTAGGCAGACTCGTCACCGTCCTGGATGAGGCCGATCAGTGTGGTGTCGTCTGCAAACTTCAGGAGCTTGACAGAGGGGTCTTTAGATGTGCAGTCGTTAGTGTAGAGGGAGAAGAGCAGTGGGGAGAGAACACAGCCCTGAGGAGCTCCAGTGCTGATCGTACGAGTGCTGGATGTGTATTTTCCCAGCCTCACTAGCTGCTGCCTGTCTGTCAGGAAGCTGGTGATCCACTGACAGACGGAGGTGGGGACGGAGAGCTGAGTTAGTTTGTTCTGAAGGGTGTCCGGGATGATGGTGTTAAAAGCGGAGCTGAAGTCTACGAACAGGATCCTCACATAAGTCATGCTAGCATAACCAAATTTACAGTATTTACTAGTTACCATATGAACATTATATAGAGAAAAAAGTGCGCCAAAATTCAAAAGTCTTTTGAAGATATCGCTGAACATTTATTTTACCATAGTAAAATTAGCAAAATTATATTTCTGGCTTAAGTAAATTTTTCATCTCAGTTTTTATTACTCATTTAAAATGAGACAAATCTGCTATTATTTTAATCTCCAATCTGTTATTTATCAGTTTAGATTATATTTTAATGCTTTGATAACTAGCAGAAGACAATAACCGGTTTTAAATTCCAGTTGTGCAGATGGGGTATGTTGTAACACTGTGTTACAATGTGCCCTGCCGTGCTATTCTATGACATTAGCGATGTAATTCACACTATTTACTTTAATACATTTTAATGACAAACGACGAGAAACAGGTGAATAAAGACTGACAGTCAATGTTTAATGTTCAGAAATTATTATTTCAAGACATGTAAAGCATTTTGGCTTCTTTATGTGGGCCGTCCCAAGCCTGGTTGCAATGTGTTCATTGTCAAACTCAAAAATCAGATTATTTTTAATTCTTAAAAAACGCCATTATTTTACTTACTTTACTTACTTTTACTTTTAGTCATTTAGCAAATTTTTAAATTTTTTTTTAAATTTTATTTAAAATAAATAATTATTTTATTTTATTGCCAAAATATTTTAGTTTGTCTTGTATATTTTTTTTTTCATGAGATCAGATAACATTTTAAGCTGTCATATGGTCACGTTACAACGTGCCCCTCACATGTTACAATGTACCCCACCTACGGGGCATGTTGTCACATTTCACTTCCAATTTTTGAGGGCAAATAAAGAAAAACGTATACACTGTAAATATGAAACAAAGCGGCATATTTGTACTAGACAAGTGTGAAATTACTGTGGATAAAAAATTATACTCTCAACCCCATGTGGAATTACACAATTTGAAAAAGTCAAAAAGTGTTACTTTGTGTCCCGCTCTCCCTATAGAGTATATTTATTTAAGTTCTGATAACTTATACTGTTTTGTGCAGAATTGTGTTTTTCAAATGTTCTGTTGAAGAATTTGTGCAATTGAGAAATATAAGCTTGTCTTACACTTGTATTGTTATAGTAAAACATGGCTGTTTGTGCAAAATTTTATTTTATTTTTTTCTCGGATGGGTGGGTGGGTGGGGGGTGGGGCACTGCTGCTACAGTTACTACTGGCAGCTGATATAAATAATTGTAATTAATTATGATTAATTGTAATTATTTATATACAGTTCCCTTTTGAGCTAATTTGCTACAACACAGACTCACACACTTTATACTATTGATTGATGTTTCTGCTCCTTAGGCTTTTGTTTGTATGATCATTATGTTTATTACATTTAGATAATTCCTTTTGCTGTTATGGTTCTCAAGTGCTCCTCTCCCAAACTCAAGAAAATGTTTGTATTTCATTTTGCCAAATTTGAGAAAAGTCTCTATGATAAATTTTGCTTAATTGGATGGAGCGATAACCAGTGTGCATGAGCTGATGACCGTGATGGGTAAGATTCTCCAGAGGCCAGAGGGGGACAACTTAAGGCAGGGGTTCAGATTCCGACCCAGATTCCACTCCACAATAAATTGATTTGATCATGCTCATTTCCCAAAATGGCTTGATTATTATAGAGAAGAAGAAAGTCAACAGTCTGCACCATTTGGGATGATCACATCCTGAGCAAATGGTGACCAATTATAGAATGGGAATGGGTGTGGGACACAGAGAACCATCTCAGACAATGAGGTGTCAGAACTTAATTAACATACAGACCACAACTGTTACAACAGGATCAACTTCATTTACATTAATGGTAGTAAACTGTAAGTGTATAAAAGGTTTGAGCTTAGGATGTTCAGGGTTCTTTCTGACTCTGTTGAAGGTACTACATGTACTTTGTCACTGCTATGTTGCAATAAATATCTTCATCACGATTGTCCTCATCACTTTTTCTTACAGCTGTCAAACTTAGATTTGAATCCGTGGCTGAAGGAAGTAGTTTGGCTGTATCTCGGCAAGCTGTGATTACCTACGGCACTCAGCCGAATTATATATACAGTATATGTGTGTGTGTATTTGTGTTGATATTTAATTTAATTTAATTAATTAATTTATTTTTTAAAGAGCCTCACGCAAAAAAAAAAAATAAATAAATAAATAAAATCACTGTGCTCAACTTTAGTTTTGGGTGCGTACATCAATCAATAACATCACTTTCAAATAAGGGATCCGCACTCGCTGTACCTTCTTAATGACTTGTAATTTATTTTAATTTTGCAACAGAGCAATCAACAATTTTTTGAAGAGCCTAAAAAGAGTTGATGCATTTTACATATATTGTCATCTCTGAAAGTGCAGAACATTTTACATGGCATGGCTGGCATTCCAGTTTGTCTTTTTAAAAGATGATGATGATGATGATGATGATGACTGTCAAATCTCCATAAAGTAAGCATAGAAAATGTGTTAATTCAGTTTAATGCATATACACATTAAAAGGTCCATTATTTATAGATTTTTGCTCTGTCTCATATAAATCATGATCATAATACATAAAAGCATGTACTGGTCAAATTTGTAATCAGTAGGAAACCCACAGCACTGTTTCAATATGTCACAAATTTAAAAAAAAAAAAAAACATTATGGCCTAAGGTCGCTTTCAAAATGCACATTTTAAATGTTGCTTTTAGCATTTCAGTAAATCCAAAATATAGAAATTGAATTTTGAATTGAAAATATTTTATTTTTATTTGTTATATTTATTTTTGATGCTTCAGCAATGATTTATTCTCATTGTCACTCACACTCAGGCAAAGTCATCACTCCATCATTACACTTTTGTCTTAGGATATAAGGTCTTTTAACTTTGCCCCTCTGACACTTAAAGGTGATGTGATCATTATGTTCTGCGAACATCTTATGCTGATTAGCATGGGCCAATTCTATACCTCTTTCATCCATTATCTCCTTTGTCACTGTACAGGGCTCTGAAATAAACCCGATGTCACTATTAGTGTCACAATATACATTCATTAACTAATCATCACAATCTACGACTTAAACTACAAGATTACATCATGGTTTATATACATGATATGGTGAAGTGTGTTCATACTTACTTAAACACTTAATATTCCCACTCCATTGACCTTGCTGACAGGTCATGTACTTGGAGAAAGGTTGACGCTGATCCAGTCTGTATTTATTAAAACATATGTATTCAACTCTCTCCCCTGTATTGTATTCATCTTTTATCGTTTCTTTTGTATCTGAATTGTTTACAAGTGGTGGTCGCCCACATTTCCCTGAGAACCGACATAAAACACTGAACATGTTATATATGTAATACACATTATAATATGAGAATGAGGTCATTTGAATAAAATGTACAAAAAAAAAAACTTTATATGTTGAAGAGATATTCAAAATATAACATGATATATTTATATGTTTATAATATCACATATTATATAATGTAATATATGTTAGAAAAACTAGACTCAAATTAAATTTAAATAATAGAACATTTGAGTTGTGTTTATCCATGCAAATGTGTCACCATGGTGCTAGTTGGGTGGTTGCTAGATGATTTCTTCTTGGCTCAAGTGAAGTGAGACTTGTGTGCTGATGAGTTTTGTACCAAACTTTAGCATCTACTTTAATTTGAGCAATAGTGATGCTTGCAGACACTGCTAATAAAACTGAAGTAAGTAAACCTGTGAGCTTACCTATACATTTAGGGAATGGGGCATCCCATTCTCCATTTGACTGGCAGGTGATTTTGCTCTGTCCTTGTAATACAGCTTCCATCCCAACACATGAAAAAGTTATTGAGTGTCCTGGTCTGACTGAAACCTCAGGGCCCGAGTGCCCATCTGATATCATGTTCGCTGTGAAGTTTGCAACACATATTGCTTCTAAAAACAGAATGATCTGGTCAGGCAAGCATCTTCCATGTGAACCACAGATCTATCTTTAGCCAATC
Organism: Spinibarbus caldwelli; assembly: GCA_039654775.1. Lineage (NCBI taxonomy): Eukaryota > Metazoa > Chordata > Actinopteri > Cypriniformes > Cyprinidae > Spinibarbus > Spinibarbus caldwelli. The sequence goes on from CM077231.1 coordinate 13,496,092, forward strand.
AGAAACTTTTACTTTGTGTGTTTACCTTCGCATTTAGGAAAAGGGCTGTTCCATTCTCCATTTGACTGGCAGGTGATTTCTTGCTGTCCTTTTAAAATCTGTCCTTCTTCAGCGCATGAAAAATGTAGCCTGTGTCCAGGTTTGACTGGACCCTCAATATCAGGGAGTCCCTCAATTTTTAAGTCGTCCACTGTTGCGTTCCACCGTAGAGGACATGTTGCCTCTAGTGAAAGCACACAATTGGTCACATTTTTATCCACTCAGAAGCATTTATAATTTATATGGTCCAGTGTGTGGGAGTAACTGTGCTACTAACTTCCAATGTGATTTAGCATACTAATCACATGGTATTGTGCAAGCAGCGTTACAGCTAGGAAAACTGAGTTAAAGATGAAGAAGAAAAAAAAAGACTCCACATCTACTGTACCAGTAGGGGAATGGGTGGATCTGAAAACTCCTCACTGTTGCAAAAGTATTCTGACAGACGTCAGCATGACATCACATGAAGTCTCTATTATTGGGAAGTTTGATTCATTTACGTGAACCAATTTAATTTGTTTACTGCACTGCATTTTATGTAGCAATATAAAAATAGCATTCCATATAAAATAGTATTCTAAAATAAAATACATCAACAAATTGCATCAAAACTATATTATAAAATTGAATGTATATAAAATATGAACACAATATTATACAAAAATTTGCACAATATTTTTGCAAAGTCTTGCAATACAGTTGAAAGCATAACAAAATTTCATCAGTCAATCAAGCATTTATTTTATATGGTAGTGATGTGTTACACATTATAGTAATTCAGTGTTTCTGTAATAAAATCTAACAATAATTCTAATGAAAAAAATACTACTACTACTACTACTACTAATTCTACCACTAATAATAATTTGAAACGCTGTGGTCTGATAAACTGCTGGCCTCATGACAATTATTTACATTGTCTGCATTCACTCAAACTGTTTTGCTGTAATCAAAACATGGATGGGAATAGGTGAGCACTAACCAGTGAGATTGCAGCGTATGCATTATTCCCTCTCACTACCGAAGGAACCAGGGCCGTAGCCAGGCTTTGAAAATTAGTGAGGTCCATTTATTGCATCAAAATTTGTAAATACTAACTATAGCCTAGTTAGGGGTGGATAATTTTATCAGTTGTTTATTATTCATGCAACAGTATATTACTGTTATAACCATTGCTATACAGCTGATAACTTTGTCTAGTGCTCTTATGAATGTTTATCTGTCATCGTCTTGTCTGTCTCACCTCTCTCTTCTTGTCAGTCAGCTCGACTCACTCTCTTCACGTGATAAATGAAATCTGATCTGTGATGTGCGACTGTCGTTCGTTCGGTGTGCTGCATTGAGCAGCCGCGTTCAGTTTTAATTGTAGTGTCTGTTCTCTAACTGAACTTAATTATTTTTATTACTATTAAAAAAAAATAAAATAAATAAATATATATATATATATATATATATATATATATATATATATATATATATATATATTAGTGCTGTCAATCGATTAAAAAAAAACAACCAAACTAATTAATGGCACATTTTTCTGAAATTAGCGCGATTAATCCCACCTAACATTACAATTTTTAAATATACTTTTACATTGCAATAATTTCACTTTCAATCTTCAAATTAATGTACAAACAAAATAAAGACAGAATTTTTTTAAAAATATTTGTTAAATGACATCTTTTTTTATGACTGAAGGCCAGTATCACTGATACCAATACTGATTTCTCTATAAAATTGCCCCCCAATATTTACCTATAGCCATTCAGCATTACAGTATAATTGAGAGATATCAATTTTAACATTTATTAGACTTTTAAAAAATTAACTTCTAATTTAAGTGAACTTAAAACAATTTTCACATAAACCCATTATAATAAATGTCATATTTACCTGTGCCCTTCAGCAGAAATATACAGAAATTGAAATGATCAAACACTAAATACTAAATTAAATATAGATGAATCCTTAAAGCTATAAAAGTTATTTTTTCCTCTGTTCTTCTTTGTCCTTTGATTAATAGCCATCACAGCAGCTAGTTAGGTTATTTTGGCTGTTATTTCTTTAAGAGCTGCCGCTGCTGAACGTGACGCGGATCTGACACGCATCATATTTTCTCTCAACTCTTTTTACCCTTTCTGACCCACTTCAGGTCTTAAAGTCTCTATTAATGAGCTCACGAGTTGAATCGGGTGTGTTAGATGAGGGAGACAGTGCTGGGCTGCTCCAACAGTTTTGAAAACCATTTCATAGACATGTTCTTAAATGGGACTCATATAAAATATATTACATGCACGCACAGTTTTAAGGCAGCTTTAATCGCCTTTTTGTTAACATCATGACTTAACTGACCACGACATTGCATGCACGTAGTTTATTTCGCGCTTTGATATGAAATGATACAGGATACAGCGAGCGCCAGCGCCGCACGCGTTCCAAGCACAGGACCGTTTCCGCGCTCGTTTGAATCGCGCTTGCAGCTGAAGTGAAGCTGGAGCGCGCGTATGAAATGTCTCCCGTTTGAATGTAGACGTAAAGACGTTCTGCGACTGAATAAATGCACTTCTTGTCAAGAGAAAAAGTGACAGAAACAGCAGTTGTGAGTGGGGTGGCCATATGGCAAGCCAAAGTAGTCATAAACGCCTGCTCGGGCGTCTGATTTCACACTGACACGTCAAAAGCGTGTGATTTGACAGCAAAACGCGCATCCTCGACGCGTGATTTGCCATAAAAATGCGCGTTCTAAGCATGCGCTTTAGGATTATGGAAAACGCGTGTCGGAAACAAGCGTTTTTGAGTATCAAAATGTGCGTCCTTGACGTGTGATTTGCTATAAAAACGGCCGTTCTTGACGCCCGCTTTGGAGTCACCGAAAAGGCGCGTTTTTGACGTGCGTTTATCATAACAAAAATGAACGTCGAATATGTTATGAACGTGTAAACAGGTAAACCAAACAGGCAGAGCAAACGTCTTCTGAAGTATCCAAACAGGTGAAAAGAACGTGCTCTGTACACTGTTTTAAATTTATTTCAATGTTATTGTTTTTATTTTAGCAACATTACGGTTATTAGGTTTATTATGATTAGTCTACAATATAATGATATCCTTTAGCTTTGGGGGCTTAAGCTCTGATGTTTTGCCAAAAGCCCCTGATCTTTTTGAAGATGGACCATTCACTTCACAAATAAAATATGTTTTATTAATTTTAATTTGTTCTCCAAGTACTAGAAATCCATCTGTCCGTGATGAAAAGCAGTCTGCACTGCTTGCTGTGGTAGATTATTGCTTACTTTACGTGTTCACTCCAATAAACACAGCTTTAAAGCCCTCGTTTTATGTTTTGGATATTTAAATAGCCAGATCGCGAACAGATTCCATCACCCACGCAATCTTGTTCCTAAATGACAATGCTTCAGCTATGTCTACTAAATCCTTAAATCACACTGTAACATTTACATTTTACATTATACATCTGCGTTTGCGCTGCCGCTGACCCAGAGAGGGCAGTTAATGTATATGAAACATCTTTACAAGTCTTTTGTATCATTATTGTTTCTGCGTTACAAACATTCAAATAATCAAGAAGTACTGGGATAAACATTTATAGTTCGGATATAAACACTGTTGTCTAGAGATCAAAATAGAGAAAATATTTTTGACAGTGACTTCACGCTTCAAATAAAGATTGTATCAATTACATTGTAACGCCTGCAGGTGGCGACAAGTGACTTAGTGGTTAGTGAGGCTCAGTACGTATGGGGGCGGCCCTAGTGGGAAAAAAAAAAAAAAAAAAATTAAATGTATTTGCAATACATTTATTTTGTGCTAAGTGTTCTACAAATACATTTACATATTTATGTGCATAATAAAAATACCCTGCAGTTGTACTTAAACTGGTATAATTAAATCTGCTAAACTGGAACAACTAATTTGTACTTAATGCACTTTAATTGTGCGTAAGTAGTGCTGAAGTCCAACTAAAGATATACTCAAAGTATATTTGATTGTGCTAAAGTTTAGCCCCTTATCTCTCCCAACCCTAGCAACGCCCCTGTATAGCTTTACTTACTACTGACATCATACCTTCCACATCTAGCAAGAAGTCACAGAACCAGGCATAGGTTCTAATGTGTTTGGAACTGAGGTCCTTGGTAGTCAGCGGGTCCTCTTTGGCCAGGAACAGATACCGAAAATGTTTAGAATTTGCAACCCTAAATATCCCAGACCATCCACAAACCTATAGTGTGTAAAAATTTGATAATTGTTTTCATTTCACACACATTAGCTAATGAATAAGTTTGGTAACACTTTATAATAACTTTATAGACAATACCTAGTTTCAGTTATTTTATTTAAGATAGTAAAACCTTACTCTGCAAGAGGTCTTTGCCTTTGGTTCTGGGCTGTCATGAGTCTTATTTCATACAGAGAGATTTTCAGTGTGGATATATTAGCATATATAGCCTATAGCCTATAGCAAAGGGGTTGGGGGGTGGGGTCTGAGGCGGCCTGGCCCGGCCACCTCGGTCACTGTGCCCCCTCACCTCTGGTGCCATCTCCGGTGTGGGCACCCTGATTTTAGTCTGTGACGCAGGGTAAGTCCTGGGAAGGTCTCCCGGGCTGTTAAATACATGGATTAAAAGCGAAATGTTTTTATTTTGGTTTGCAATTATAAGTGGCAGCGATGCTTTAGCCCCATCAGAAACCCTGCACAGCCTATCTATCTATTGTAAATGGTTAGAATTTACCATGTTTTCCTAACAGTTGGCATTGAGAGTGACTGACACTTGATGGTCAGAAAAAAATTACTAGATACGTGTAAAAAATAAATGAATAAATAATAAATAAAAATTAAATAAATAAATAAAATAAAACAATGGAAAAAGAAAAAAAAATCCCTACCTTCTCTCTTTTCTATATGCGTTCATAAATTATATTACTTTGTAAGTGTCATATTTGGCAGTTGGCATTAGAAGTTATATTACTAATATATTACTAGTTATATTACCTCCTGCGCACACTATAGGCCTACTGTATTCACTGGAAACAGTGCAGCCGTTCACCGTCAGGGGCGTGTCTACGTGGTGGCCAGGAGTGCCACCGGCCCCCCTGAAATTTGGCTGGGCACCCCTACCAGATGTCTTGCGATAGGCTTGTTTTTAGTAAATTTAGCATGCGTTGGCAGCTGCCTAGGGCTGGTTTCTTCTCCTTTTTGTACTTAATTTTAGGCGGTTTCTATAGTGTGATCTTAATGACAATGTCGAGAGCGCATAGCGATCCATGTAATGCGCGAGCACGAATCTCTCCACTCGCAAGCGGATTTCCTTGACTCACACAAAACTGGACGTGTGCTTTTAAATATACATTGTTCTTTTATGAATTGGCTCTGCTCTCGCTCAGATATTATGAGTATGCTCAAATGTTGTCCTCACATCAAACGTTGTCCTCGCATCACTGAAGACCAGAGGAGCTTTTTTTTTTTTTTTTTTTTTTGTCTAATTCAGGTGAAGAGTAGGCTTTTCTCACTAAATGGAAGCATGCTGATTATAGTCAGCCTTCTCTAGTTATTTATTTTATTAATACTTATTTTTAGTTAAGTGCTTAAATTATAAATATGCATTTATTAAATTATTTTATTTAGTGCATTTGTATTTGGTTCTTTTTGTATGTAGTTATAGCAATAAAAGTGTATCAACCAGGTTCCAGAAATAATCACTGAGGGTACTTCTGAAATTAGTGAGGGTGCTCTAGTCTTAATGCACATTTTCACATATTTTGTCCCGTCTATTGCTATGGTTATCACTATGTCAAACACTGCTAATCCTGCATAAATATGCAGATGTCATTCCCAAAACTTTGCAACGTGTGTGTGATTGAAAAACAAAGTTCTTTTTTCCCTCATCTCAAAAACTTAACATTTTATTTTTAGCGTGTTTTTTAAAAAATGCAGCAAACGATAAAATGCGATTAATCAGTTAAAATTTGTTACTGCGGTTAACAAATTTAGGCCTACATTAGTATTCTTATGATTGGCTTCCCAGACAGCAACAGAGTCTGTGCCAAATCTGGTTTACATTCGGCACTTCTGGCTTCAACGTTGTTTTTTTCACAGTCTTGATTACAAATTTTTGTGTTTTTTTTTTTTTTTTTAAGTTTTATGTACGATGGATAATTAAAACGAAAATCATGCTCCTGTATTCATGACATCAGTTACTAGGCCTACATTTTTTTTTTCAGAAATGAAAGTAACTTAAAATGTTATTGTGTGTTTGTATACTTTTAATATTTTTAGCTATAGGCCTATACAGCAAACCTATGTACAGAGCTTCCAGAACGTTATATTGTAGACTAATCATAATACACCTAATAACCATAATAAACATGTTGCGACAATAAAAACAATAACATTGAAATACATTTAAAACTGTGTATTTCTATTATCCCTCCCACAGTAACTTCAGTAGCATGCAGATCCTCATTTATCTCAGGACTGTGGCGACACCAGCAGTGCATAGGCTAATGTAATGATATCATACAGCCTAATATCTTCTATAATATATTGTTTTTATGACATTTATCTTTATTAAAAAATATAAAATATAAAAATATGTTGTTTAAACGAAATAACATCCCGTCATAACTACTGAGTGGAAAAAAATAATAGCCTATGTATGTGGCAGCAATGCCTTACCGTAATACCTCACATATAGTGGACAAAACATGACAGACTCGAGCCCTATGAAGTGAGCACACGCTTTTGACGTGCCATTTTGAGAACACTATGGAGAGAGCACGTTCTTTTCACCTGTTTGGATACTTCAGAAGACGTTTGCTCTGCCTGTTTGGTTTACCTGTTTACATGTTCATAACGTGCGTTTTGTCCGACTCAAAACGCACGTATTCGATGCCCATTTTTGTTATGATAAACGCACGTCAAAAACGCGCGTTTTCAGTGACTCCAAAGCTTGCGTCAAGAACGCCCATTTTTATAGCAAATCACACATCAAGGATGGCTTTTTGATACACAAAAACGCTAGTTTCCGACGCACGCTTTCCATAATCCCAAAGCGCATGCTAAGAACGCGTGTTTTTATGGCAAATCACGCATCAAGGAGGTGCGTTTTGCTGTCAAATCGCACGCTTTTGACATGTCAGTGTGAAATCAGATGCCCGCGCAGGCGTTTATGACTACTTTGTCTTGCCACACGGCCAACCCTAGCTCCACCCCTGCGTTAACTGCGTTAAAAATTTTTAACGCGTTAAACTGAAAAAAATAATCACCTGCGTTAACGTGCCAATTTTGACACCACTAATATACACTATATTGCCAAAAGTATTGGGTCACCCCCTTCTAATGAACAGGTTTGACTACTTTAGTAATTTCCATGAGTACAAATCTTAATGTTTAAGCATAATATGATATTCTAGGGAGTTGCGTGCTTCTAATTTTAAAGCAACAGTTTGGACAGGACCCTTTTCTATTCTTACATGACAATGCCTCTGTGTATAAGGCAAGGTTAAAAAAGAAACGATTGATTTAGTCAGTGTGGAAGAACTTGACTGGTCTGCAGAAAGCCAAGTCCTAATCCAAGCTGAAAACCTCTGGTGTGACTTTAAATGCAGACCTTGAGCCAAAAACTCTTTACCAAACACACTACACTACCATCTTCAATAAATTCTTCTCCCCACAAAAATCTTCGTCAAGCCTACTTAATTTTTTGTATTAGAGAAATCTAGTACATTGCTGAGCCACTCAAAAGACTGCTCAGCAAAAATACAGTAAAGATGATGATACATGGGGCAACTTTTTAGGTTAGAAGGGGTAGCACTGGCCTGTCTGGACAGATATTGTCTTGACAAGAAGTTAAAGTGGATCATAAAGTGTCAGTTGCTGTATTTACATCCAGAGATGATAAATGGGTGGGTGAGGGAAGAGAGGATGACACTACAAGGAAAGATGGAAGGGTGAAAGGGAGAGTAGGTTTTGCCTAAAAGTAAACGGTAGAGGAATTGGTGGCACACAGGTAGTAATATGTAGGTTAAATGTAATAAAGAAAGAGAGAGAAAGGGAAGTTGTTAGAGAGAACAGCAGGGGTTGCGGAGTCTTCTGGACGAATCCAGGTCTCAGTCAAGCCCAAGATACTAAGTGTAGACTGAGCAATGGCCAGAATGAAGTTTGTTGACAGCTGACTGACAATTCCAGAGACCCACAGAAAATGACAGAGGTGCAGCAGAAGAGGTGTAGATAGGACACAGCTTAGCAAGATTGCGTTGCCATCTGCGTGTGATGTTAGAGCATTGTTGAGAGAGAACAAGAATGTATTGGAAACATACTACCGCCTACCTGACTCTGCCTGCGAGGTAAGGAAAAATACACTTACTTGAAAATACACTTACTTATATCTCTGAAATGTATGATTGTATTCTTGAAAACAATCTTTTATTGTACTATTGAATAAAATATTAGTTAAGCTGGTGTGTGGTGGGCGTTCTGGCGCAATATCACTGCTGTTGCATCATCCAGGTATATGCTGCACATTGCTGGTGGTTAAGGAGATTCCCCCTTCCATGTAAAGCGCTTTGAGAACCCAGAAAAGCAGAGGTGTAAAGTCCTTGAGTAAATGTAACTAATTACTGTACTTAAGTATCTTTTCGGGTACTTTGTAGTTTTACTGAGTATCAAATACATTAGCAACTTTTACTCTCTACTTCACTACATTTTTGATTGAGTATCTGTACTCTTTACTCCACTATATTTGTAACAAGTGTTTCAATTACACATTACATTTTGCATGGCACCTAGCTTTTCTGCAGCAGTTTATTTATGCTACAAAAGATGCGGTATCACCAACTACAGGGCACTGAAAGTACTATATCTTGTGCATTTTGCCCTTACCCAAACTTGTCAACAAGGCTACTTTACGTGAATGTGAGTTCCTAAGCCAGTAGTTGTGAATCACAGGTGTTTTATATATGAGATGAGGACATGACTGCAGCCGACACCGACACATCCAGTGCAAGAAGACTGACTTTTTAATTTTACTTAACATTATTTTATTTATCCGTTATACTGAAGAGACCTTTTTGAAGGATATTGTTTTTTGTTTTTACAATTTTGAGGTGTTCAGTTTTATTTTGGTTTCAGAAAATAAGCATGATTACTCTCCTCACAAATGAGCTCTTTCTTGTTTTGTTGCGTTTTCTGTGCCTTGTCTTGGACTTTTATGGCACTTCCTGTCTCCCGTGGTGTTTGTAGTCAGTTTGTATCTTATCTTGTTCAGCTTGTTAGCCTCTTGTATACTGTATATACAGCCCTAGTGTTTCTTTAATTCTTTGTGAGTTGTTGAAGGTAATGGTTGTCCGTTTGCCCGTCATTCTGTTCCCTGTGGTTTTTGGCTTATTGTTTGTTCTAGCTTTTCCATGCAATATCTGCACATACAACCCCAAATCAGAAAAAGTTGGGACAGTATGGAAAACGCAAATAAAAAAAGAAAGTAGTGATTTCTAAATTTACTTTGACTTGTAATTCATTGCAGACTATATGAACGCAAAATATTTCATGTTTTGTCTGATCAACTTCATGTCATTTTTAAATATACATCCTTTCCTGTCATTCAGACCAGCAACACATTCCAAAAAAATTTGGGACAGGAGCAATTTAGGGCTAGTAATGAGGTAAATTGGTTAAATAATGATGTGATTTGAAACAGGTGATGTTAACAGGTGATTGTTATTATGATTTGGTACAAAAGCAGCATCCAAGAAAGGTCTAGTCCTTTAGGAGCAAAGATGGGCCGAGGATTGCCAGTTTGCCAACAAATACATGAGAAAATTATTGAAATGTTTAAAAACAATGTTCTTCAAAGAAAGATAAGAAGAGTTTTGGATATTTCACCTTCAACGGTGCATAACATAATTAAAAGATTCAAGGAATCTGGAGGAATTTCAGTGCATAAAGGACAAGGGGTCAAGCCTAAGCTGAACAACCGTGATCTCCGATCCCTCAGGCGGCACTGCATCAAGAATCGTCATTCATCTATAAGCGATATCACCACATGGGTTCAGGACTCCTTTGGCAAACCTTTGTCAAGTACCACAATACGTAGTTACATCCACAAATGCCAGTTAAACTGTACTGTGCCAAAAGGAAGCCCTATGTTAACAGTGTCCAGAAGCGCTGTCGACTTCTCTGGGCTCGGAGGCATCTGGGATGGACTATCACACAGTGGAAACGTGTACTGTGGTCAGATGAATCAGTATTTCAGGTATTTTTTGGGAGGAATGGACGCCGTGTGCTCCGGACCAAAGAAGAAAAGGATCATCCAGACTGTTACCAGCAACAAGTCCAAAAGCCAGGGTCTGTCATGGTATGGGGTTGTGTCAGTGCCCTTGGCAAAGGTAACTTGCACTTCTGTGATGGCACCATTAATACTGAAAAGTACATAGAGATTTTGGAGCACAATATGTTGCCTTCAAGAAGACATCTTTTCCAGGGACGTCCATGCATATTTCAACAAGACAATGCAAAACCACATTCTGCACACATTACAAAGTCCTGGCTGCGGAGGAAGAGGGTACGGGTACTTGACTGGCCTGCCTGCAGTCCCGACCTGTCTCCAATAGAGAATGTGTGGCGCATTTTGAAGCGCAAAATGCGACAACGAAGACCCCGTACTGTTGCCCACCTTAAGACTTGTTTGCAGGAAGAATGGGACAAAATTACACCTGAAACACTTCATCACTTGGTGTCTTCAGTCCCTAAACATCTTTTAAGTGTTGTGAAAAGGAATGGCAACATTACAAAGTGGTAAATGCTTTACTGTCCCAACTTTTTTTGGAATGTGTTGCAGGTCTGAATGACAGGAAAGGATGTATATTTACAAATGACATGAAGTTGACCAAACAAAACATGAAATATTTTGTTCATATTGTCTGCAATGAAATACAAGTCAAAGTAAATTTAGAAATCACTACTTTCTTTTTTTATTTGCGTTTTCCATACTGTCCCAACTTTTTCTGATTTGGGGTTGTAGATCCTGTTTCCCCAGCTTCTCCACAACGTTACAGTTTTTGACCGGCATGTCTCTTTGACTAGTGCATCTTTGAGCCTATATTTAGTATAAGTAAAATACTTAAGTTCTTTTAAAATAAGATACTCTAATACTTTTACTCAAGTTGTTCTGGAATTGGTGACTTGTAACTTGTAGTGGAGTAATTTTCACTGTAAGGTCAGAGCCGGCACCAGGGCACCTCCATCGGGGGCACATTTGAATTTCTAGGGGGGGCACAAATCATGTTGGGGGGGACTTGCAATCTGTGATTGCACGCAGTTGCAGACGCTCCCTAAAGCTTGCAATCGCTTTCTTATGTATGCTGTTTTATCGGTTTCACTTTCGCTTTCGAAATCGATCACGTTCAGCAAGGAGGGGAGAGGATGGAAAGGGGGGCACAGTAACTCGTTTGGGGGGGCATGACCCGCGAATGCCCCCCCTTGGCGCCGGTCCTGTGTAAGGTATCTGTACTTTTCCTCAAGTATGGTTTTCAGGTACTCTTTACACCTCTGCAGAAAAGTGATATATAAATGTAACAAATTAATAATTAATTAATTAAAACAATCTTTTATTGTACTATTGAATACAATATTAGTTAATTATCAAAGAAAGAAAAAATTAATAGCCATAATATGGACTTTTGTAAATGCTGTGATACTGTGATGCTCAGATACTGTGATTTCCTTTTCACATTGCTGATTTCACCATTAACTCTTCACCTGAACAGTTTATGTTTTTGTATATGGTATCATTGTAATCCTCAACCATCAAAACATAGGGGTAGACATCACCTTTTCTGTGTTATCATGTTTGGTTCAGGAGATATGACACAAAATTCATAATTTGGTTATGGCAGAAAGTAAAATGGTCGCCATGGCAACCACAAGGTGTTTTTGCAGTGGCTCCATTTCTGAAAATGTTCCGGGCCCTAACCTGTACAATTGTACCAAGTCTCCTGCTTTTGTGAAAAAGTGAACATATCACCTCAAACTTTGCACAGATCACCTGGACTATAAAAGAAGTTATCATCAACCAAATCCTTACCTTGACATGTTGGTGTTTCTTCCCAAGTTCCATTGCGGCAGAAAACTGTACTTTCTCCACTGATTAAGAATGGGCTTCGACATACATACGTTACACTAGATCCACCAAGATAAAATTCTTTAGGTTTAGATGCTATGAGAGCATTTTCCACCTTTGGAGGAATCTCACAATGCACATCCTCTGAAAAATAAATAAATAAATAAATAAATACATACATACATAATGGAAGTTCATGAACTCCCATAAGACTGATTTTAATATTGTTGATAGATTAAATTGTCCAGCCCACTGTATGCACAACTGCTCCTATTACAAGCGAGTAATAAGAGTTTGAGAGGCTCACCCCTACAAACTGGTTTGTCCCATATACCATTGATGCATTTTATGAGATGGTGAGTTGAAATGAACCCTGGATCACATTCCACTTCAGCAGTTTCTGGATCATGAAGGGTTTGCATTAGTTTTCCATGGTGAACACTGGGAGGAGCACCACATTCTTCCTGCGCTGTATAGACAGACGATAGGAAGCACATTTCAGTACACTATCATTTGTCAAACATCTGAGACTGACAATAATAAAACTCACGGATGCAGCTAGGCTCATCAGATTGAGATCCTTTCCTGCATGTTACTGAACCCCACCAGTTCCCAGTGGATGGTTTATATCCAGTGTTGCAGGAGTAAAAGACTTCTTCCTTATTGAAGGGGTGGCTCTCTATGAACCCATTTTCCATGGATAATTCAAGGCACAGTTTTTGTGTTGCTGTGAGAAAAACATTTCAAAACTCTACAAAATTCTGATTTAATATGTCTTTGAGTGATTATTGTGCAGATATGTGATGAATTAACTAAATAATGAATCAAGTTGTATCACAACATTCAATGGAATTAAAGACAAATTGTCAATAAACTGTAACATACTAGTGCATTGCTGTATGTTTGTCCACTGGCCCTGGGAATCACAGGTGATTTGTACAAGATGCTCTGGTTCAAATCCAGGATGACATTTATATTCTATTCTTGAATTGATTCTGTAGTTTGGTCTCTGACCTCCCACAATCTCTGCATTTGGGATGTTGGGTGCTGCACACATTGCTGTAAAACATCCATCATACTAATAAGAATTCATCAATGCACAGGGTAACACTTTATTTTAGGGTCTCTTAACCAGTTGCTTATTAGCATGCATACTACTAGAATATTAGCCATTTATTAGTAGTAATTAAGCACATATTAATGCCTTATTCTACATGACCTTATTCTACATCCCTAATCCTACCCAATACCTAAATTTACCAACTACCTTACTAACTATTAATAAGCAGCACATTAGGAATTTATTGAGGGAAAATTCATAGTTAATAGCGAATAAGTGTTGCCTATTCTAAAGTGTTACCATGCACAGATATATAATAATTTGATTGTATTACCAAAAATTCTTGTTTCATGATATTCAATGAAATTAGAGGCAACATGTCAATAGACTGTATCATACCAGTACATTGCTGTATGCCTGCCCACTGGCCCTGGGAATCACAGGTGATTTGTACAGGCTGCTCTGGTTCAAATCCAAGACGGCATTTATATTGTATTCTTGAATTGATTTTGTAGGGTTCTCTCTGACCTTGAAAAATATCTGCATTTGGGATGTTAGGAGCTGCACATATTATTTCTAAAAAAAAAAAAAAAATGAAAGTAAGAAAGAAAGAAAGAAAGAAAGAAAGAAAGAAAATCAACATAATCTTAAAGCTGATTTTATGTGAGTAGCAAAGATATTAATACCCCAGAGCTGAACATACCAGCACACAGTGGGTTTGGTGTCCATTCATCTTCTGTACATATGGCCTCTGTTGCCATTCCATAATATCCAGACTCACAACTGTACTGTTTTTTTTCTCCTAATCTCTTATCTCCTCTGAAGTAATAGTATGGGTAATACACATGCTGATCATATGGAATTTGACACGTAATCTCTGAAACAAGATTCACATGCTTTTAGTAACATCAAGTTCTCTCTCTATAATCTGTTTCTCTATAATCTTACCTTCACAAACAGGCTTATGATCCCACTCCCCGTTCTCTTGGCATGTAAATAATTTGCTGGTTTCTTTTGTACCAAAGAGCCTGTGTTTTCTAGAGCAAGTGATCTCCACAGTTTCTCCAGCTCTGAAAATAGTTTTTCCTTCTGGGATGATCTTCTTCACTTTAAATGTGGTTGACCGAAGCTCACAGGTTACTTCTGTACAGTACATAATTAAGCAGAACTAAAGATAAGAAATGAAGCGTCAATAATCTGTGAAACTAGATTTCAATGCTTTGTCTTTTGCAGGAGACAAATACTTTTGAGTATTATTTACTTATTTATTTTAATATATAAAAAAAACCCCTTCTCAACAAGACACATGATAAAACATCGTCAGTAAATAAAGATTTGAATTTATAATAAGTAGTATTAGGAGCAGTTTTATTAGCTTTTGTAGTTACATAATAATAAATGTAAATGCTGTTGCCTAATAATCCCCCCCCCCACATATATATATATATATATATATATATATATATATATGTGTGTGTGTGTGTGTGTGTGTGTGTGTGTGTGTGTATATATATATATATATATATATATATATATATATATATATATATATATATCTATAACATACATTGTGAGAGCATTCATCAAGTTCCACCTTGAAGTTAAAATGAAAATCAATAAAAAGTCACAATTATCCATTTTCAACTGATTGATAAATTTCTATATTTGTATTTGAATTTTCAAATTTCAATTTACGTTTAATGGCTATCTATTTTTAGAATGTTTCAGTTCATGTGTGACCCTACCATGCTTTTTGCAGTATTAAAAAAATTGAGTATTATTTCCCCATATGAATTGATCATGTAACAGTGGTGGATTACCATCACATTCTGGGTTCAGAGTCCAGCCAAATTTAGCACATCTGGGGATTCCCTCTCTCTTCTTGAACCCTGGATTGCAACTGTATTTTAATATGGCATCTTTCTGGTATTCTGGCAGTAGCTCACCAACTTCTCCATTTGGTATGACAGGTGCTGTGCATGTTATTTCTGTATGAAAAGTGAGAGAAACAAGAATAATTAAAGTGGAGAAATCTGTAATCTTTGGGTGAAGATACAGATAAATGAATAATAATAATAATAATAATAATAATAAAAATGGACTGAACCTTTGCACTTTGGAACAGCGTCACTCCATTCGCCCGTCTCTTCACAGTGAATGTCACTACTTCCTTCTATCTTTTTGTCAGAAGATACACACTCAAAGTGAATAACATCACCATAACTTCCCTCCTCTGTGTTTCCTGATGCAGTCACTTCCCCATCTGTGCGAATGGCTGGACATTTCACCACTAGGCAATCAATGAATATGAAAATAAACAAACAAACAAACAAACAAACAAACAAACAAACCAAACAACAAACCAATCACTCAGTAATAAATCAATAAAGTCTTTTAAGTTATAATTATCTTCTAACTTATGGGTCACTGTTACGAAGAGAACAGTGATGAAGAGAAATTAAACGAGAGAGAGAGAAAAAAAGGAAAAACAGTGACTTTTAAGAAATCGTACCCTCACAGACAGGAACAGTATTGTCCCATCCTTGAGCTCTGCAGGTACGCTGATTGATTCTGCTTGTCATTTCATACCTGTGAACAATGTTTTTACAATTACAAAGAGTGTCAAACTCAATAGGAAAGTATACATTTCTTACAATAAAAAAGAGAATAAAAAGCATAAAGCACATTTACCCTTTCTTGCAAGTGTACACCACTGTTGCTCCAAAAACAAACTCCGTCCCCTCCATAAGTTTAAAATCACTATTTGGTGCGTCACCTGGATGACTACATTTTTTCTCTGCAGAAATCAAACAAGTTTAATCTGATTTACCAGTGTTTCCAAATACCCTCCAAAAATTATGTGGTCATTGTATTGACAGTTTTCTTACTTGCACATTGTCGCTCAATGGATTTCTTCCATTCTCCTTTTTCACACTTTAATTTATAAAAGCCAGTATAACCTGTCATGCAGTTCACTTTCACTGTTTCACCATGAGCGTATGAAGCTTTTGCAACTGGTTCTGTGTTTTCATATTTAATGTCCTCTTGACGACATTCTGAGAAGAACAAACACAAAGACATAACTGTTAAATGCTGAAGTACATGCACAACTACTCAACACTCTCTAAAGCTACATAAGGTCAGTTAAATGTTTTGGAAACTGCATATAATATAACATTTACATTAAAGTCAGCAAATCTAAATGAAAAAGACATTCAAATAAATAAAAACAACAAAGAACAAAATCACTTGCCTTGACATCGGGCACAATTTAAGAAAAACAACCAAAAGCCGAAGCTGAGGAGTTTTACAGCAACTCTCATTTTGAGCTCAGTTCACAAGTACTGTACTTTTTTTTGGTCTGCCTCTGAAACTCTTGCCTGCTTCGGGATCAACAAGTTAATAATTTACCAATGTCAAAAAAGACATCTTTCTTATACCAGACCTCTCTGTGCACAATCAATATTTCCTGTAAAATATATATATATATATATAAATAAAAAAAATAAATAAAAAAACCTCCAAAATGTTACCTTTGAGAAGTCAAACTTTTTGAGTCAAATGTATGTAACATATGAACAGGAAGCAAAGGAAAGGTTTCAGAATAATCGCCATGTTTGCTGCTTAATCCTGTTACATGTTTTTAACTAGTTCATGTACTTTATGTGATTGATTCCAGAAGAGCATGATGTGATGAATGAATCGGTCCCATTAGAAATGAATGAGATGAGAGAAAATTCACAACACTTTGAAGCCTTTAAACATTGCAATAGTACAAGCATTGTAAAATATCTGTAACTTCCATTGCATTGCGAAATGTGTTTATTAGAATTGAGCAATCTATTGAACTGATAAACAAAAGATAGAAGCCAGAAGAAGAGTTTGACACCTATTTGTCTTTGCTTAAATTGTTGTTGTCTCCTAGATGACTGGCTGATCTTCCTTATCTCACAATGAAAAAATCTCACAATGTTGCTTTTAATCTTAAAAGTTGGATGTCATTTACTGGATCTTACAGTGTAGACTTGGTAAACACTGACATGTTAAACTCAAAGGTCTTTAGTTTATTTGCAAATGGTTGGCATGTGCTAACTGAGTCTTGGCACAATCAATGAATACGTTCAAAACAGGGCTTCTTTTTAAAAAAAAAAAACAAACAAACAAAAAAAAAAACCAAGCAAAAAAAACAAAAAAAAACAACAACAATATATAGAGTTTACATTTACATAAATGTCAAAACTAAACATAAATGTGATACTAAATATTATATGAGCTGTTTTATTTTCTATAACGTTTGCAGTTTTTGCAACCCTGTTACCAAAATTTGATACGTCTAAATAATACAATTTATTGTCTAGATTTGATTAGATTATTTTATAGCAATTAGAAATACATAAACATCAAAATTAAATTAAATAATAAAAAAAAAAATTGTCCTGTTCCTGTCATGCTGAAAAAGGGGCCCAAATAATGTCAGAATTTTCAGCTTTTTTAACTCGAAATAAAAGGTCAGTGGACAAATATCTACTATAATCTAATAAAATATTTGTTTCTTGCAAAATAACTACCAGTTTTGTAAGAACCAGATGGTATGGTTACAGCTTTCCTTGATCAACTGCACCACTACGTGGTCCCTGTGTGAAGTTTAAATTTCTTATTGTAGATAATATATAATGTTTAAATGTATGTACATAGTAGTTAAGGCCTCTTAATATAAAGTGGGACCAGCCTTAGTATATATAATATATATATATATACTGGTCCCACTTTATATTAATAGGCCTTAACTATTATGTACTTGCATTTAAATTAATCATTTGATACAATGCTTTTATTGTGTACATACATATTTTTACATTGTTATATATTTAGAGTTTGGTTCCAAAACGCTATAAATCCATTTTGATTAATTTGAGTAAAAACGTGTTTTCTTTACCAAGAAAGTGGCAAGGTGAAAACCAATATTTTCTGTTTCAAACTTTCACATAGCATCTTTAGGTTATAATAACATTAAAAATTCAAATCCAGATTTTGATTTTCACAGATTTATTTTAAAATTGTATAATTTTTTTCCCCAAAATGCAATAAATCCACAATACGTTTTTCTTTTTCTTTTTTCCAAAATGCAATAAATCCATTGAATCAATATGAAAGTTATTTTTCATATTGAAACTGTTGAAAATACACAACATAGTAAGTTGATCCACATATGACAGCCTCTGAACTTGGTCATAATCTTATATACAGGCACTGGACTAAAAATACATTCAATCAGTCATCACTCCCAAAATGAATTCAACGGGTCATCTTGTTTGCTATAAATTAATTACAACAATAAAAGAAAATTTCATCATGAACAAGAACATGAACATCACATTAGACCACAGAAATTCCAAAATGATATTTCCCTTACATTCAACTTCCAAAAGTGCATTAATCTTTAATGTTACATTCATTTAGTTGACTAGTGCTATATGCTGTATTAATAAAACCATAAATGGCTTTAATAAAAACACTGACAAGCAACGCAATATCACGTTCATAATCAAATGCGATTCATCTGCGATTATGAACACGATATTGTGTAGCTTGTCAGTGATCTACGGCTCTGTGTATTAAATGCCGCTCCATCTGAAAGCACGTGATGGAGATTTACCGGTACTATTAATCACAGAATCGGCTTTACTGACGAGATGCGCATGACAATCGCATGTGATTTATCGTGCAGCCCTTGTTTGTTGATCACAAAGTACAAAGTAGATGAGGAAAACTAGGATGCCGGGTGTTCTCAAAGCACCTTCATTACTGTCTAGAGTGCGTGGAATGGTGCGCTGTGATTGGTCGAGCGGATTTATCGCGTTCTGCAGAGAAAGGAGACTGGCGTTTGTCGCGGTTTAAAAGGGAGAAAACGACCTAATGACTTAAATTAAAAATTGACTTTTCAATACTGACCAGATACAATACTGATTTTGGTGGAATCTCAATTTTTTTTAATTTTTATTTATTTATTTTTTTTTAAATGGCGTTTATCGCGTTTTGGAACCAAACTCTTCATATATTTATTTATTTATTTTTTTTAAATACCCATCCCTTACACCCTAACCCACCCTTAAACCTACCTTTGGTTCTTGAAACAAAGTCACATTTCTCAAATCTAAAAACACATTTCACATGGTTTCACGCACATTCAATTTTTTTTGCAAATCTCTACACAAAATGCCCTCATTTTACACAGGTTAAACCATGTTCTCATTCAGAAAACAGTATAAAATATAATTAACTCAAGTGTCACACTGTGAACTGAGGTAGAACATATTTATCCATGTGTAATCATTAAGTAGCAAAACTGATGACCAAGGCCAAGGTGATGGCATCAGCTATCCAGTGGGCCATCCTCTGCGTGGAGACAGCCTTCCCCTTCTGCTGTCCTCCGTAACACACAAAGAGCTGTTCTGAGGTCCTGAAGCTCTGAGTTCTATTCACATACTGTCGTAGTGCGCGTACAGGACAGCAAAGCTAGCGCTGGGTCTGCCTCCTCCAGTGGCAGCGCTTGCAGGTTCACTATCTGGTCCCTGAAGGGAGTAGTAGGAACCTTGGGCACATAGCCGGGTCTGGGCCTCAGTGTTGCACTGGAGTCAGCCGGCCCAAACTCAAGGCACGACTCGTCGACCGAAAATGCCTGCAGGTCCCCCACCCTCTTGATCGAGACCAACGCAGTCAGGAGTAGGGTTTTCATAGAGAGAATCTTCAACTCGACTGACTGCAACAGCTCAAAGGGGGCAGTTTGTAGGGCTCTTAGCACCAATGCCAAATCCCAAGAGGGTAGGGAGGGAGGCCTAGGAGGATTTAACCTCCTGGCCCCCCTAAGAAACCTGACGACCAGATCATGCTTCCCCACCAACCTCTCCTCTATGGGGTCGTGGTGGGAGGAAATAGCAGCAACGTACACCTTAAGGGTGAAGGGGGACAGCCTACGCTCCAACCCTTGTTGCAAAAAGGAAAGCACGGCTCTGATCGAACATCTCCGGGGGTCCTCACAGTGAGAGGAACACCATTCGACGAACAGGTTCCACTTCAGCACATAGGCCCGTCTTGTGGACAGTGCTCGTACTGAAGTGATAGTGAGAGCTACCTCCTGGGACAGGTCACCTAGAACCTCCGCGTCCTGTCCAGGGACCACACATGGAGTTTCCACAAGTCTGGACGCGGGTGCCAGAGGGTGCCCCGTCTCTGAGAAAGCAGATCCTTCCTCAGAGAAATCAGCCAGGGAGGGGCTGTCGCGAGGAGCATGATTTCCGGGAACCAGGTCCTGTTGGGCCAATATGGAGCCACGAACAGGACCTGCACCTCGTCCTCCCTGATCTTGCACAGTGTCTGTGCTAGCAGGCTCACTGGGGGGAACGCATATTTGCGCAGGCCCTGGAGCCAGCTGTGTGCCAGTGCATCCGTGCCCGAGCGTTGCCTCGGCTAGGGAGTAGAACCACTGGCAGTGGGTGGTCTCTGGAGATGTAAACAGGTCTACCTGAGCAACTCAGAACCGCCTCCAAATCAGCTGAACCGCCTGGGGATGGAGTCTCCACTCCCCTAGAAGTGCTGCTCGAGACAGCTCGTCGGCTGCCCGATTGAACACTCCTGGGATGTGGATGGCATAAAGGGACCTCAGATGCTTCTGACTCCAGAGGAGGAGGTGGCGGGCGAGTTGCGACATGCGACGGGAGCGTAAACTGCCTTGCCGGTTGAGATACGCAACGGTCGCAGTGTTGTCCGTACAGACCACAATGTCCCTGCCCCGAAGGCGCCCTCTGAGGCGGCTCAGGGCAAGGCGTACTGCCAGCAACTCGAAGTATTTGATATGCCAACGCAGTTGGGGACCCGTCCATACCCCTGACACTGCGTGCCCGTTGTACGTGGCACCCCAGCCAGTGGTCGAGGCATCCGTGAATACCACAGCATGCCTGGATACCTGCTCCAGGGGCACTCCTGCCCGAAGGAATGAGGGATCTTTCCACTGGCTGAAGATTCTGTGGCAGGCCGGTGTAATCTGAACCTGGTGAGTACCGTGTCGCCACGCCCACCTCAGGACTCGGACAGATAGCTCAAACTCAATGGCCTTGTCAGAGGTTGAAGCAAACAGGTCAGTGACAGAAACTGGCAAGACAGACAGTTCAAAATCAGCCTCATTGAGGGAAATTGGACTGGCAGGTAGTTCACAAACTAATTCAAGGGTTGATACGTGATGGATTGACAGTTCAAAATTGGATGCGGTTCCTTGACAGAGACAGGCAAGACAGACAGTTCAAAATCAGACTCAAGCTCAGTGTTTGAAACTGAACAGACAAATAGCTCAGAATTAGACTCCTTAGTAGGACCTAGACAGACAGATTGTTCAAAATTGGACTTATTGAAGGAAACAATACCGGCAGATAATTCAGAAACAGATTCACTAGTAGCATTTAGACAGACAGACAGTTTGAAATCAACCTCACTGACTGAAAGAGGACTGACAGAAAGTTCATTAGACATATTACTTGAAATGGGGCCCACAGAAAATTCAGCGTCAAGAGCCTTAATAGGAACTAGATGGGCTGACACCTCACAACCAGGCTCTTTAGTTGAAACTTAATAAATAGGTAGTTCACTTGTGACCTCTCTGGCAATGACAGGGTAAACAGCACATACAGAAAGTTCATTTACGGCTCTCGTAGCCGCAACAGGCAGGGTTGCGAGATCCCGAATGGCCTTTATGGCTGGGTCAAGACAAGACACAAGTTCACTGATGACCTCCATGGTCGGATCAGGACAGGACGAGCGTTCAGGGACAGCCCTTCTGGCTGCGACAGGACAGGCAGGAAGTTCACTGACAGTCTCTTTGACTGTGACAGGACAAACTGGGAGTTCATAATTGATTGCCACTGACACCTCTGGAGGTTCTCCAGCAGATGCCGCCACCTCTAGAGGTTCTATAGCAGTCTCATACAGAAACAGAGAGAGTTCTTTGCTGGGCGCCACCACAGTGCAAGAATCTGAAGCGGGCATCATCGCTTCGGGAGACACAGCAGCGAGCGTCACTACCCCAAGAGGTTCTGCAGCATCAGCCGCCACCTCTGGAGACAACACAGTGGACGCCGCCACCTCGGGCAGTTTTGTGGTGGTGTACACAGCCCAAACGCAACATAAAGCAATCCCCATCATGGGAAGCGCTTCAGACAGGGGAATTAGTTCAGGAACAGGAGGGTTGAGTGAGTGAGTTTGGGGATACCAGTTGTGCGTGCAGACACCAGCGGTGCATCCCTCACACTAGATACCAGACTGGGATACCGAAAGACTGACCTTGAAGATTTGGGTGCAAAAGACTTGACGTGACAAGACTCTGGATGATCAGCTGTGACCTGACGTGACTCTGGACGAACAGCTGAAACGTGACGTGATTCTGGATGAACAGCTGTGACGTGACATGACTCTAGACGAACACTTGAGACGTGACTTGACTCTGGACGAACAGCTGAGACATGACGAGACTCTGGAGGATCAGCTGTGACTTGACTTGACTTATGAAGATCAGCGATGACTTGACTTGACTCATGAAGATCAGCGGTGACTTGGCTTGATTCATGAATGGCAGCTGTGACATGACGGAGCATTGTAGTGGCCGCCATTTTGCGAACAGAATCCGCTGTCGCCACCACTTCAGTCACAGACGCGGTGTCACGTTCCTCCTCCGTAACACCCATAGTGAATGAAGAGCCAACACAACAAAGCACACAACAAAGCATAGTCCATAAACTGACAAAGTGATGAACGTGGACCCTCGCTTAGACTTCAGCTGCTGATTAATGCCGTCGCAAAAAAACTCTATCAACAAACAGTCCGGTAAATCAGAGTAATAGGCAATGGCTAGATACTCTTGAATATAGTCCTCGAGTGATCGCGTGCCCTGCTCGAGGGCTAATAACAGCCTTGCTATGTTCATACCTGGCCAATGTTCATCCGAAGAGCTGCTGGATCCTAGTGTGGCCGAGTATTCTGTAACGGGATTGACGAGACGAGAGATGTGTGGATCCATACACAAAGCTTTTACCAACGGACGTGGTCAGAATCAGGCAGGGTCGAGCATCAGCAAACAGATATGTATAAGGCAAGACAAAGAGTATTCCTAGGGCTGGCGTGGGTCATCGATCGGCGAACAAAAACCAGAGGGCTTGACAACAGGGGTAATCTGAAAACACAAACAATAGTCCAGGCAGGGGCAAACGGAGTCCAAATGGCAAGACGATAGGGAAATCCAAAATACACAGGCAAAGATCAAGACACGATTGACTCAGGCAAAAAACAGGATAAACTAGACTTTAACATACAAAACATGGAATGGCTCTGTAAAGTCGCTATCGCTAGGAGAGTGATAAACGCAGACATACTCAGCCATCCGAACATAGAAGTCCAGGGCTTATAAAGCATTTCTGATTGGTAGCAGCTATGTTTGTGTAATCAGTGCAATGGATGATGGGAACTGTAGTCCAGGGTGACGTAACAGTCTGTGTTGTGTGATAGTGAATAGAATGCAAAAAGGTGACCTCTGGTGGCAATTGGACGGAAGTCCATGAACCGGATTCGTGACAATATTGGAGGTTTGAGCCATTGATATGCAGGCTAATACAGTTATTAATTCTGTCTAATGCAGTTATTTGAGAGAAAGAGAGAGAAGAGAGCAGGGGCGAAGCTATGGGTGGGCCCGGGTGGGCAGTGGCCCACACAATGAGAAGCTGGTAATTTTCCAGATGAATGTTATTTATTAAATGATAATAATAATAAACGTATAGTTTCACTATAACTTCATATATGTACTTTAAAGTATATATGGTCAAGTACAGGCAGTTTCTTAATTTTCCCTCTTCGTATACAGGTGCATCTCAATAAATTAGAATGTCGTGGAAAAGTTCATTTATTTCAGTAATTCAACTCAAATTGTGAAACTCGTGTATTAAATAAATTCAATGCACACAGACTGAAGTAGTTTAAGTCTTTGGTTCTTTTAATTGTGATTTTGGCTCATATTTAACAAAAACCCACCAATTCACTATCTCAACAAATTAGAATACTTCATAAGACCAATAAAAAAAACATTTTTAGTGAATTGTTGGCCTTCTGGAAAGTATGTTCATTTACTGTATATGTACTCAATACTTGTTAGGGGCTCCTTTTGCTTTAATTGCTGCCTCAATTCGACGTGGCATGGAGGTGATCAGTTTGTGGCACTGCTGAGGTGGTATGGAAGCCCAGGTTTCTTTCACAGTGGCCTTAAGCTCATCTGCATTTTTTGGTCTCTTGTTTCTCATTTCCCTCTTGACAATACCCCATAGATTCTCTATGGGGTTCAGGTCTGGTGAGTTTGCTGGCCAGTCAAGCACACCAACACCATGGTCATTTAACCAACTTTTGGTGCTTTTGGCAGTGTGGGCAGGTGCCAAATCCTGCTGGAAAATGAAATCAGCATCTTTAAAAAGCTGGTCAGCAGAAGGAAGCATGAAGTGCTCCAAAATTTCTTGGTAAACGGGTGCAGTGACTTTGGTTTTCAAAAAACACAATGGACCAACACCAGCAGATGACATTGCACCCCAAATCATCACAGACTGTGGAAACTTAACACTGGACTTCAAGCAACTTGGGCTAAGAGCTTCTCCACCCTTCCTCCAAACTCTAGGACCTTGGTTTCCAAATGAAATACAAAACTTGCTCTCATCTGAAAAGAGGACTTTGGACCACTGGGCAACAGTCCAGTTATTCTTCTCCTTAGCCCAGGTAAGACGCCTCTGACGTTGTGGCTTAACAAGAGGAATACGGCAACTTTAGCCAAATTCCTTGACACGTCTGTGTGTGGTGGCTCTTGATGCCTTGACCCCAGCCTTAGTCCATTCCTTGTGAAGTTCACCCAAATTCTTGAATCGATTTTGCTTGACAATTCTCATAAGGCTTCGGTTCTCTCGGTTGGTTGTGCATCTTCCACACTTTTTCCTTCCACTCAACTTTCTGTTAACATGCTTGGATACAGCGGTCTGTGAACAGCCAGCTTCTTTGGCAATGAATGTTTGTGGCTTACCCTCCTTGTGAAGGGTGTCAGTGATTGTCTTCTGGACAACTGTCAGATCAGCAGTCTTCCCCATGATTGTGTAGCCTAGTGAACCAAACTGAGAGACCATTTTGAAGGCTCAGGAAACCTTTGCAGGTGTTTTGAGTTGATTAGCTGATTGGCATGTCACCATATTCTAATTTGTTGAAATAGTGAATTGGTGGGTTTTTGTTAAATGTGAGCCAAAATTAGGGGTGCGCATTAATTATCGCCCGATATTTATCGTGCACCCTTAGCCAAAATCATCTCAATTAAAAGAACCAAAGACTTAAATTACTTCAGTCTGTGTGCACTGAATTTATTTAATACACGAGTTTCACAAATTGGTGGTTTTTTGTTAAATGTGAGCCAAAATCATCTCAATTAAAAGAACCAAAGACTTAAACTACTTCAGTTTGTGTGCACTGAATTTATTTAATACATGAGTTTCACAATTTGAGTTGAATTACTGAAATGAACTTTTCCACGACATTCTAATTTATTGAGATGCACCTATATATATATATATATATATATATATATATATATATATATATATATACTGTGTATATATATATATTTATTTAATTTTATCTTCTGCTGATTTTGTACGATTGCCCACTGACAAAGAGATGATCAGTCTATAATTTTAATTTAATACATGTAATTTAATTTAATACATGTTAAATTTAATACATGTAATTTAATACATGAGTTTCACAATTTGAGTTGAATTACTGAAATGAACTTTTCCACGACATTCTAATTTATTGAGATGCACCTTTATATATATATATATATATATATATATATATATATATACTGTGTATATATATATATATTTTTTTGATCTTCTGCTGATTTTGTACGATTGCCCACTGACAAAGAGATGATCAGTCTATAATTTTAATGGTAGGTTTATTTGAACAGTGAGAGACAGAATAACAAAAAAAAAAAAAAAAAAAAAAAAATCCAGAAAAACGCATTTCAAAAAATGTATTAATTGATTTGCATTTCAATGAGTGAAATAAGTATTTGACCCCTTCGCAAAACATGACTTAGTACTTGGTGGAAAAACCCTTGTTGGCAATCACAGAGGTCAGACGTTTCTTGTAGTTGGCCACTAGGTTTGCACACATCTCAGGAGGGATTTTGTCCCACACCTCTTTGCAGATCCTCTCCAAGTCATTAAGGTTTCAAGGCTGATGTTTGGCAACTTGAACCTTCAGCTCCCTCCACAGATTTTCTATGGGATTAAGGTCTGAAGACTGGCTAGGCCACTCCAGGACCTTAATGTGGTTCTTCTTGAGCCACTCCTTTGTTGCCTTGGTCATGTGTTTTGGGTCATTGTCATGCTGGAATACCCATCGACGACCCATTTTCAATGCCCTGGCCCCGATGGTACATGGCCCCGTCCATCGTCCCTTTGATGCGGTACAGTTGTCCTGTCCCCTCAGCAGAAAACACCCCCAAAGCATAATGTTTCCACCTCCATGTTTGACGGTGGGTATGGTGTTCTTGGTGTCATAGGCAGCATTCCTCTTCCTCCAAACACGACGAGTTGAGTTGATGCCAAAGAGCTCGATTTTGGTCTCATCTGACCACAACACTTTCACCCAGTTCTCCTCTGAATCATTCAGATGTACATTGGCAAACTTCAGACGGACCTGTACATGTGCTTTCTTGAGAAGGGGGACCTTGCGGGTGCTGCAGGATTTCATGGTGTAGTGTATTACCAATTGTTTTCTTGGTGACTATGGTCCCAGCTGCCTTGAGATCACTGACAAGATCCTCCCATGTAGTTCTGGGCTGATTCCTCACTGTTCTCATGATCACTGAAACTCCACGAGGTGAGATCTTGCATGAAGCCCCAGTCCAACGGAGATTGACAGTTATTTTGTGTTTCTTCCGTTTGTGAATAATCACACCAACTGTTGTCACCTACACCAAGCTGCTTGGCGAGGGTCTTGTAGCCCATTCCAGCCTTGTGTATGTCTACAATCTTTTCCCTGACATCATTGGACAGCTGTTTGGTCTAGGCCATGGTTGAGTGTTTGAAATCTGATTAATTGATTGCTTCTGTGGACAGGTGTCTTTTATACAGGTAACACACTAAGATAAGGAGCACTTCCTTTTAGAGAGGGCTCCTAATCTCAGCTCCTTACCTGTATAAAAGACACCTGGGAGTAGGGCTGTGCGGTATATCGAACACGATGATCATGTGCATCTAGTCAGTAAAGCCGGTTCCATGATTAGAAGTTAACCACCTTCACGTGCTTTCAGATGGAACGGCATTTAATACACAGAGCCGTAGATCACTGACAAGCTATGCAATATCGCGTTCAAAATTGAATGCGATTCATCCGCGATTTGAACACAATATTGCGTAGCTTGCCAGTGAACTACGGCTCTGTGTATTAAATGCCGCTCCATCTGAAAGTATGTGAAGGAGATTAACTTCTAATCATGGAACCGGCTTTACTGACTAGATGCGCATGATCATCGCGTTCGATATACCGCACAGCCGTACCTGGGAGCCAGAAATCTTGCTGATTGATAGGGGATCAAATACTTTCACTCATTAAAATGTAAATCAATTTATAACTTTTTTGAAATGCGTTTTTCTGGATTTTTTGTTGTTATTCTGTCTCTCACTGTTCAAATAAACCTACCATTAAAATTATACACTGATCATTTCTTTGTCAGTGGGCAAGCGTACAAAATCAGCAGGGGATCAAATAATTTTTTTCCCTCACTGTATGTGTATATATATATATATATATATATATATATATATATATATATTCTCCTGAAGTGCACAATCATCTCCACAGTTTTGAGCAGGGTTGCCCAACCCTGTTCCTGGAGATCTACCTTCCTGCAGAGTTCAATTCCAACCCTGATCAAACACACCTGTCTGTAATTATCAAGTGCTCCTTTAAATCCTAATTAGTTGGTTCAGTTGGGTTTAATCATGGTTGGAGCTGAACTCTGCAGGAAGGTAGATCTCCAGGAACAGGGTTGGGCATCCCTGGTTTTGAGTGTGTTCAACTCCAGGTTATTTAAACTGCACCAGACAGCCAGCTGCTCAACCTCTTGTCTGTAAGCAGACACACCACTGTCCTGGATGAGGCTGATGACTGTCTTCCGCAAACTTCAGGAGTTTGACAGAGGGGTCTTTAAAGACCCTTAAAAGATCTTTAGCAACCCCACCATATTGCTTAAAACCATTGAGACAGGCAGGTTTATCTTAAAGTAACCTTTGTCGATTCATCCATGGACTTTCCAATCTTCAGAAGAACCTGGCTAAAGCTTCCAGCAGTAGTGTAGTCTATGTGATACACAGGTATATGCCGTATACTCTCTACACTGTAAAAAGCAATCAGTTGACTTTACTTAAAAAATATTTAGGAAACCCATTGCCTTGGAATTATTAAGTAAAGGAAATTCATGCATAATTAAAAGTAAAAAGTTAAGTGAACTTGACAGTTCTTAGTAACATTAACAAATAAACAAAATAAAATGTGTTGTGTTTTTTATTTTAAGTTGAACTAAGTTAAATTCATTAAATTGCGATTACTTAAGTGTGAATGTGCTTAATTTAAAACTAACAAATTAATCTGAGTTCTGTCTACTTAATTAAATTGAGGAAACCCCTTGCCTTGAGAAAAAATAAGTAACCATTTGCTGATCTCTTTCACATCGAAGGCTACTAATACAATTCTCAAAAATTAGTGGTGTCAAAATTAGCGCGTTAACGCATGCGATTAATTTTTTCACTTTAACGCGTTAAGAATATTTAACGCAATTAACGCAGGGGCGGGGCTAGGGTTGGCCATCCCACTCACAACTGCAGTTTCTGTCATTTTTTCTCTTGACAAGAAGTGCATTTATTCAGTTGAATAACGTTTTTACGATCAAATTAAACGGGAGATGTTTCAGACGCGCGCTCCACTTCACTTCAGCGCTAGGCGCGAGTCAAACGAGCGCGCCGCGGAAACAGTACTGTGCTCGGAGCGCGCGCTCTTCAACTGCGCGCACAAAGGCGCCTTGTAGCCTGTATCCTTTCATATCAAAGCGCGAAATAAACTAAGTGCATGCAATGACGTGGTTAGTTAAGTCATGAAGTTACCAAAAAAAAGGCGATTAAAGCTGCCTTAAAACTGTGCATGCATGTAATATATTTTATATGAGTCACATTTAAGAACATGTCTCTGAAATGGTTTTCAAAACTGTCCTGGAGCATCCCAGCACTGTCTCATTCATCTAACACACCCAATTTAACTCGTCAGCTCATTAATAGACTTTAAGACCTGAAGTGGGTCAGAAAAGGTAAAAAAGGCTTGAGAGAAAATACGATGCGTGTCAGATTTGCATCATGTTGAGCAGCGGCAGCTCTTAAAGAAATAACAGCCAAAATAACCTAATAACCAGCTGTGATGTCTATTAATCAAAGGACAAAGAAAAAAAAAGAGGAAAAATTAACTTTTATAGATTTAAGGATTCATCTATATTTAATTTAGAATTTAGTGTTTGATAACTTCAATTTCAATTTCTGTATTTCTGCTGAAGGGCACAGGTAATATGACGTATTATAATGGGTTTATGTGAAGATTGTTTTAAGTTAACTTAAATTAGAAGTTTTTTTTTTTAAAGTCTAATAAATGTTAAAATTGATAGCTCTCAATTATACTGTAATGTTGAATGGCTATAGTCAATGGTTAAATATGGGGGGGGGGGGGGGGGGGGGTAATTTTATAGAGAAATCAGTAGTATTGGGTTACTGACCTTCAGTCATAAAAAAGATGCTATTAAACAAATATTTAAAAATATACTGTCTTTATGTTGTTTGTACATTAAATTGAAGATTGAATGTGAAATTATTGTAATATAAAAGTATATTTAAAAACTTTAATTTATTTAATTAATTTCAGAAAAATGTGCGATTAATTAGTTATTTTTTTTTATCGATTGACAGCACTATCAAAAACACAAAATTGTTTAAAACAGACAGCACACAAAACATTCTCTTCAAATAGTGTCTCTGCAATCAAGTCATTAATATTCCAAAAAATTAAGTGTTCCCAAATAAGCAAGCCAAAGGCGACAGAAAAGGAGAAAAAACCTTGGTAGAAAGTAGGCTCAGTCGGGGGGCCAGTTCTCCTCTGGCCAGATGAACCAACATGGTGTTTTTCATTGTAGTCTTTGCTGAGGTTTTGTGCCAATGGCCATATAGTTGATGTGGCCTTAACTGGGGATCTGTCTTTGGGGCTCATCTAGTTGACATGGTCTCTGCTGACATTCAGGGCTGTAGAGTTGTCTCCACCATCTGATCTGGATATGGACTGGATCCGGATGACTGCAGTGACCATCTGATCTGGATACGGACTGGATCCGGATGACTGCAGTGACCATCTGATCTGGATACGGACTGGATCCGGGTGGTTACGGTGACCTCGGAATAAGAATGAAACAGACTAATATTAGCTTAGATGCCATACTTCTTATGATGTAACAAGTGCATCAGGTGTTATTGACATTGTTATTGTTAGTGAACACCTTCAGAAAGAGACGTGGCCTTTTTGGGACTAATTTAACAGACACTTCAAACATTACAATTACACTACCTTTTCTTTACATATTGCAAGACTGTCAAAGTAAATAACTTGTCACAATTTGACCACACGAAAGAAGAATGCATAATCCATTAAATAGTCCCGCACTGACACTTCTGCTTAAGCATGTTCTTAGCATATGCCTGAAATGATATGAAAGCCATTAACACAAAATGGTTAACTAGGACTAACCGCAGTCTCATTTAGACATCATTTATACTGCTTGACAAAATGAACACTGAAAAAGTTGACGAGCGTTTTTTTAGTAAAATAAAACGCTAGCAGCGTTTTGGTTACAAATAGCAGCAGAGGGCGTTTTTTTGTTGCTATAACAACAGCTGCAACGGTAGCCTAGCGCAGTGTGCTGCAGAAATGTCGGCTTTTGAAGTTAATGTTGGCTTTTGAAGTTAACGGGGAGGGTAACGTCGTTTCACAACGACGTTTGTGGGAGCGCGACATTATATAGGGAAGGAAACTGTATGGTGCTTCCAACAATTTAGTCCAGGAGCTCTGGTTGAATGATGCACGGTTTGCGGCATATTTTAGTCTAGATAGAGTTTTGTACTCATATCTGTAGCAAATTAGCTACATCTCGGATGAAAAGTCTTGATGGTTTCAAGGTTTTTGAACTTGCGATCACGTTATTCTGGGTTGAAGAGTGATGAATTCCAAAGATGTTTTGAGGTAGAAATGTTCTTCCAGGTAGAGAGTGGAAAAAGAGCTAAGAAAGAGATCTGCTGAGGTCCGAGGAGCTTTGGTTGAATGGAAAGACAAGGCCGTACAGCCTGGCACAAACACTTAATGGTCCCGAAGAGTTCTAGCTCACATCTTCCTCATCCTCTTAGGATCTAACAGAACCGCAGACTAGGTCTTTGTGGTCAAGAGTCATCTCTCAGGCTGGGGAGATCACCCACGGCTCTATGTTGGGCCGACCGGGTGCGCCCGCACCGGTTAGGCTTTCCGTGAGTCCCTCACGGAGCAATCAGAAGATAGCAGAAGAGCTTTTTGCAGAAGAAGTTTTTTTTAGAAGAGAGGTTTTTTTTAGAAGAGAGTTTTTTTAGAAGAGAAAACCGGACCTGTGTGTGAGAGCTTTATCTGGTATAGAAGTCACACCTCTGGGGAGTCAAAAAGCCAATGGGCTCCAGTCTCTTTGGAGGGAAGGTTTTACGACTCTTTGTCTCTGAGCATGGTAATTTGCATGGGGTTGGATTGGAAGTTCATATACAAACTATTAAAGATTCTTAGAACACTTATATGTTGCATAGGTAGCAACATATAATATACACTCTCAATTAGATCATCCAAAGATGAATTGATAGAGATCAAACATGATATAAGTGAGGTAATATTAACTAGTGATCTATCATAAACATGCATAAAACATTATACAGTACAAAAGACAGTATACAAGAACAGTAACACTATACACAATGACCTGAGGATATGTGTGTTCATTCAAAGAAAGGTTTTTCAATGAATTAATTAGAGAAGAGTCCATTTTTATGTGCATTACATGTCTTTCCTATGGAAAGTGTAATGAGAGAGAGCTCTCTACATGCCATTAGGTCGTAAAGCTTATCTGGCCTAGCAAAAGTCTCCTGGTTGCCATGGTAGCCAGGGGCCTGGACTTCGTTCACAGACATACAGGCACCGAGTCTGGTGTTGAGTGAGTGGTCTGTGACTGTTTTAATCTAAATCTAATCTATTTGTTAAATCAATGTTAGAACAAATGTGTGTTTGATTGGTCCAAATGCTACATTACATACAACTCCTTGTGCACCGAAACTAGTACAATCTGTCTACCGGCTATCTTCTCCTTTTTTTCTCGTGGTTTTTGTTGTTATGGAAACGACGCGCCACTCGTTTGGCATTGGTCAGCTGTCAAAAAGGCGCTTGATGTAGGACGTTTTTTTCAGAAAAGTTGAACTTTTTTCAACTTGAAAAGACGCTCTGAGCTGCAGAAAAAAACACTGGCGGTGGCGTTTTAAAAAGCGCTCAGGACTTTTTTGAAAACAAGGTTTACTCCATAGGATTATAATGTAAAACAGACGCTGGCAGCTTCAAAAAAGACGACAAGTGTAAACATAGCCTAAGGGGCCATTCACACAGAACGCGTTTTTCCATTCCAATGCGCTACTTTTCCATTGTTTTTCTATGTAAACACGCGCTTGACAGACGTGCATGACCGTTATGCTTGCGTCTCGCGTCTTTTGCAGCGCCTCGCGCATGAGTGCCGTGTTTTTAAGACGCCGTGTAAAGTTAAAAGAGTTTCAACTTTTACACGCAGCGCCGCTCATCAATGTCAGTTCCAAAGCAGTGGACCAATCAGAAGAACTCGGAGGTGGGGCAAGCGTTGCAAGCTTCTGTTTACAGTAGCAAGTTGGCATGACAACTGCTTTTTTTGACGGCAACATGACGGAGGAGGCGCTCTAATGCTGTGCTTTTTTTTAAAACCATTCCTGAGCGCAGTGTCTCACGTTTTTAGACGCAAAGACGCATTCTGTGTGAATGGCCCCTTAGGATGCATTCAGTTAAAACTCATGCAAATCAACTCACAGACACAGTGTGTTTGTATAAAAATCAAGAAAACTAAGAAACTTTAATTATCATACAGTGGATAACAATTAACAAATAACAAAAAGTTTAGTTTAGTTGGGTCCATAAAGAACACTACCAGTCAAAAGTTTTTGAACAATAAGGTCTGTTTTTTTTTTTCTTTTTAAGTTTTTAAAGAAGTCTCTTCTGCTCACCAAATATTTCAAAATATTTAAGTATTTTTATATATTTTAAAATATATATTTAAAAATATATAAAAAAATGTGACTATTTTTGTTGTACTTAGGATCAAATAAATGCAGGCCTGTGAGCAGAAGAGACTTCTTTAAAAAAACATTAAAAATCTTACTGTTCAAAAACTTTTGACTGGTAGTGTATATGGCCTCACCTTTGCTGCCTGCTGGGCTTCTGGCTCCGCCCTGGCCTCCTGCTCTGCCAGCTACACCCTGGCCCACTGCTCTCTCGGCTCCGCTCGCGCCTCCTGCCCTGCCGGCCCCACCCTGGCCTCCTGCTCTGCTGGCCCCACCCTGGCCCACTGCTCTGTCGGCTCCGCTCACGCCTCCTGCTTTGTTGGCTCTTCCTTGGCCTACGGCTCTGCCGGCCTCGCCCTGGCACTCTGCTCTGCCGCTGTATCTAATCCCTCTTCCATTACATGGACCTGGCCCACCATCCCTCCCCCCATGATCCACCTCTGTTCCACCTCCCTGCTGAAATTTCTTGACTTTTTATGGAGTGTCTGGAAGCCGCTCTTTAGAGGTGGGTAATGTCACAGCCAGTTGTTGGAGCGCCCAGCTTAGCCACCAGAGGGCACTCTCTTTGCGTCATTGTTTGTGTGTTCTGGACTGCATTTCCCATAACCTTTTGCACTCATTATTGGTTCATTACTGCCAGCTGTTTATCATTGACTCATTAGCCTCACCCTATATATACCTTGTTCATTTTGTCTATAGTTGCGTCAGTATTGCATTCTGTTCCTGTCTTTGTTTCCTGGTTTTGCTCATGTGGATTATGGTTTTTTTGGACTCTGAGAATAAAACTGAAAATGGATCTTTTGTGTGAGCATTCCGTGACACACATGGGGAGAAAAACACAACAAGCAGGAACACAAGTCTGACACATATAAACAAACGTGTTAGTGGTCACATTTGTAATCAGCAGGAAACCCAGAGCACATTTTCATTAAATGACAAAAAGTAAAATGATGATAATAATAATAAAATAATAATAATAATACCCCCTTTCCCCTCATAATTGTTAAAAGTTTTTCATTGTAGTCATTACAGTACATATGCTCACTTAGCTGGCATTAAATGGGTTAATTTTGTTTTCATGCACTTTTTTTAAAAAAAAATGCTTTTAGCATTTCTTTAGTTTTACTTGCAATAAATACAAAACAGAGAAACTGAATTGTGAAAAATGTTTTATTTTGATCTGCTCTGCTGTTTTTTCTTAGTAGTACAGCTGATGCTTCATCTATGTTTTATTTCCACTGTCACACACACTCAGGCAAAGTCATCACTCCATCATTACACGTTTGTCTTAGGGGGTTATTGCCTCTTAATTTTTTGCCGCTCTGACATGCAAATTCGATGTGATCATTTTCTGGTGAGATTATCTTTTCCTTTGGCTTCCATCGAAGCTCTATACCTCTTTTATCCATTTCCTCCACCGTCACTATACAGGGACCTGAAATAGACCCAACATGTCACTGTCAGTTTTAAAATATACATTTATTGATTCATCAGCACAATGTACAACTTAAACTTAAACTACGTTTTTAAAACTGCAGCACATTTGAACCATAATTATCCTGACTATAAAGCTGAGATTCTCCCATTTTCAGTGATATTTGACACATTTAAGTGAAAATTCTTAAGGTTTTGTAAAACAGTCTATTTATTATGATATGCATGTCCAAAAAGCATAAAAACACGGAAAAGCATGGGGGAAACCACAAGAGCTTGGTTGTAGCAACAATTACCAAGTCAGTTCATTAAACTTTTGAACAGCGTCACTTTTTAAAATTCAGCTATAATTTTGTCTTGAAGACTGTATACAAACATCTGTTATGTGAAATAACTTCATCAGGGCACTACTAAAAAAAAAGAAAAGAAAAACATCTGCATTTGGGATTTTTGGTGGGTCACACATAATTTCTAAAATACAAACATCAGCATAATCATATAATTGATGTAATGTGAGTGGCAAAAATTTTAATATTCCACAGCTAATCATACCAGTACAGAGTGGTTTTGGTATCCATCCATCTCGTGTACATGTGGCCACATTTCCCCTTTTACGATATCCAGACTCACAACTGTAAGACAGTTTTTCTCCCAATTTCAGATTTCCCCAGTATGGTCCAGACACATGCTGGTCAAGTGGATCTTCACATGTAATCTCTGAAACAAGATTTGCATGCTTTTAATACCATGCAATAAATTCATTACCAAATCCAGAAGTGTTTCTCTGTAATCTTACCTTCACAAACAGGCTCATAGTCCCACTTCCCATTACTTTGGCATGTAAAAGATCTGCTGGTTTGTTTTGTACCAAATAACCAGTATTTTTCAGAGCAGGTGATCTCCACACTTTCTCCAGGTCTGAAAATAGTTTTTCCCTTCGGGCTGATCTTTTGCACTCCAAATGTGGTTGATTTCAGCTCACATGTTACTTCTGTACAAGACATAATTATATAGAACTAAGGGTAAGAAAAGATGAAGTACCAAAAATCTGTGAAACTGGAACTACAAACATAATATAGCCACAAATTAGCAAATTAGATTTGGTTTAGGCTTATTTTGAATTTTTGAATTCAAGTTTTGTTTTTTTTGGATTCAGTTCACGTGTGATGCTACCAAGTTTTTGCAATATGAAAAATATGTGGTTGGAAGTATTTTAGTGTCATGTTCCATATGTAACAGTGGTGGATTACCATGACATTCTGGGTTCGGAGTCCAGACAGATTTGGCACATCTGGGGATTTCCTCTCTCTCCTTGAACCCTTGATTGCATCTGTATTTTAATATGGAATCTTTCTGGTATTTTGGCCGTGGTTCAACAACATATCCATTTGATATGACAGGTGCTGTGCATGTTATTTCTGTATGAAAAGTGAGAGGAACAAGAATAATTAAACTGGTTCTTTGAATAAAGGACAGAAAGCTGTGATCATTGGGTGAAGATGCAGACAAACAAAAAATAAACAATGTTCTGAACCTTTGCACTTTGGAACAACGTCACTCCATTTGCCCGTCTCTTCACAGTGAATGTCACTACTTCCGTCTATCATTTTGTCAGAAGATACACACTCAAAGTGAATAACATCACCATAACTTCCCTCCTCTGTGTTGCCTGATGCAGTTACATCCCCATCTGTGCGAATGGCTGGACATTTCACCACTAGGCAACCAATGAATAGGAAAATAAATGAATAAATAAATAAATAAACCAATCACTCAATAATAAATAAATCAATGAATCATTTTAGTTATGATTCTCTTGTATAAATGTAGCTTACGAGTCACTATTTCAGAATTATATGACTGAAAGAAATCAAATGAAAAAAGGAAAACAGTGAGTTTCAAGAAATCGTACCCTCACAGACAGGAACAGTATTGTCCCATCCTTGAGCTCTGCAGGTACGCTGATTGATTCTGGTTGTCATTTCATACCTGTGAACAATGTTTTTAATAGTAGGAGTGTCTAACGGAGTGTCAAACTCATAAGGATAATACACATTTCATACAACAACAACAACAACAAAAAAAAGAGATTTAAAAAAGCATAAGGCACTTTTACCCTTTCTTGCAAGTATACACCACTGTTGCTCCATAAACAAATTCCATTCCCTCCATAAGTTTAAAATCACCATTTAGTGTGTCACCTGGATGACTACATTTTTTCTCTGCAGAAATCAAACAAGTTGTATTTTTCATGACAACATTGATTTAATAACTCAAAAAATATGCTGCCATCATATTGATAATTTTCTTACTTGCACATGATCGCTCAATTGATTTCTTCCATTCTCCTTTTTCACACTTTAATCTATACAAGCCAGTATAACCTGTCACGCAGTTTACTTTCACTGTTTCACCATCAGCGTATGAAGCTTTTGCAACTGGTTCTGTGTTTTCATATTTAATGTCCTCTTGACGACATTCTGAGAAGCACAAAAAAATGTTACACAAAGTTGTAAATGCTGAAGTAAATGCACAACAACACTCTCTAAAGCTACATAAGGTCAGTTAAATGTTTTGGGAACTGCATATCCTTTATATTTAAGTTGGTAATATCTACTGTAAATGACAAGACAGTTGAATAATTACAAAAAAAAAAAAAAAAAAAAAGTCACTTGCCTTGACATCGGGCAAAATTTAAGGAAAGCAACCAAAAGCTGAAGCCGAGGAGTTTTACAGGAACTCTCATTTTGTGCTCAGTACACAAGTACCTTTTTTGATCTGTCTTTGAAACTGCTTGTCAAAAAGACGTCTTTCTTACACCAGACCTCTCTGTGCACAAGCAACAGTTCCTGTATATGAGAAAACAAAAATCTTATCTGATGCAGCAACTCATGTTTGTCATTTGGACACACCAAAAAGTTACCTTAGAGAAGTCAAACTTCTTGAGTCATGTGTATGTAACATATGAACAGGAAGCAAAGTGCAGGTTTCAAAATAATTGCCATGTTCACTGCTGAACTCTGCAGCTTAATCCTATGAATCCTGTCCTGATGTTTTTAACTGGTTCATGTACTTTATATGATTGATTACAGAAGAATATTATGTGAATCTGTCCCATTAGAATGAGTGAGATGAAAAAAGATTCACAACACTTTCAAGCTTTCAGACATTGCAATAGTACAGTCATTGCAAAATATGTATGTAACTGCCATTGCAAAATGTGTCTATTAGAATTGAGCAATCTATTAAACTAATAAAAAATAGAGGCAGAAGAAGAGTTTGACACCTTAAGTATTTGACTTAAATTGTTTAAATTGTTGTTGTCTCCTAGATGACCTAAGGAAGGTTTCTTCAAGTGCACAGTACTGTATGTAGTAGACTTATGTGTATGTATGTATAGTAGACTTGTATTAGACAGTACATTAAAAGATTAACTCATTGTTAACTGCTGTCACTAAGTGCTTTGTGAGTATTGTGATACAGAGTTTAATCTCAACAAAGAAAAAGAATATACACAAGTGCCTTTCTGGTGTACTGACTGCTACAGAAAAATAAAATTGTCAGCTATTTCATTAGAATATACAGTACAGCTATTAACAAGCCAAACCCTGAACCCTTGGTTAATATGTGAAAGGAATAAAAGTCAGCATTAGTCATGAATTATCTGTAGGCTATATGTTTTTATATACTGTCACATGCATCTTGTCGTATGTATTAACCAAGCATTTGTAAACAAGATTATAGGCCTACGCCTATCCATATTATACAAATTGGTAGTCAAGTGTGCCAGTCTTAATGTACATTATCCAACGAATTACACACCTACACGCTAAATAAATAAATATGTGGCATCAAAAACTGGTTTGAGTTAAAATTATTTTATAATCTTAAAGCTTCTTCTAAGAAAATACTAGTCTATAAAAACATACAAAACTGACCTTGCAACACACACACACACAAAAAAAAAAAAATTATAGTATAGTATTATAGTAATTTTTACTGAATTTAAGTGGGCTAACAGCGCTCATCAGTGTCGAAATGACTGAGATGACCATTCAAACCAAAGAAGTTGTGTTTTACTGAACCTTGATTCCAGCAGGACGCTTCAGAAGGCTGGATGCTGATAACACCACAACAACCACTGCTCATGGACAACATCCCGGCTGAGCCTTGTCTACAGAGCTCATCACAGACAGACTGTGACATACTACAACAGCTCCAAGACTTAGCACCCAAGGATGGCTTTATGGAAAACAGCCATGGAAGCCAGGACAACATATCACAGCCACTGGAAACACCAGAGCCAGAGCCCTGCTCACCAGACACATTATCCCTCTCTCCAGCATCTCCACTTCTAAGCTTCTCACAGAAAATGGAGGAACTGGTGTATGCTGCGGTGCAACAGTCCTCAATGAAACAGCCCCTCCTAACTTTAACTTTACAAGTGTCTGTAGAACTGTTAGGAGAGGTGGAGGGGTAGCTGCTCTATTTAAAGATGTCTATCAATGCAAGCAAGTGTCATTTGGTCAGTACTTGTCTTTTGAATATCTAGGGATTGTGCTGAAATGTGCTCCATGCATTCTATTTATCATTATTTACAGGCTTCCAAAACACTTTCCAGCCTTTATTGAAGAGTTCACAGAACTGTTATCAATGATTTCCTCAAGAGTTTGATGGTTTTGCTATTGCATGGGATTTTAATATTCACATGGATAATGCAGAAATCAAAACTATAAAAGAAATTATAACTGTTTTAAACACTTTTGACCTGATTCAGCATGTGCACGGACCCACACATAATCGAAGACACACTCTAGATTTACTCATCAGTAGGGGTCTGAACATTTCATCCATTGTTATTAAGGATGTGGCACTATCTGATCACTTCTGTATTTTTTTGATATATTGATCTACCACTGAATCTAGATCTGTCTCTGTCAGAAAGAGATGCATTAACGAGAACACTAATGTGCTATTTATGAAGGCTATATCTTTAATACCAAGCATTTCTGGAGACTCTGTTGATCTTCTCCTTGATTCCTTATACTCAAAAATTAGGAATGTTATTGATGATATTGCTCTTGTAAAAGTCAGCAAGAAGACTGGCAGACAAAAAGCACCTTGGAGAAAATCAAATGCAGTACAGAGTATGAAAAGACAATGCAGAAAACGAAAACTTGAAATTCACTATAGTATCTATAAAGACAGCCTTCATGCTTTCAATGTGGAACACACCACAGCTAGACAGACCTTCTTCAAACCTTATAAACAGTAACTTAAACAACTCTCGCACTCTTTTTGCTACTGTTGAGAGACTAACAAATCCCCAGTGTTCGAATTGTGTCAAAGCTCTTGGGGGGTCCCCCTAACCAGACGACCCCCCCTCAACCAGACCCCCTCCTCCATCCCCTTCAAAAAAAAAATAAATAAAACCATATATAAATATGATTCAGATTTTTTGTCTTGTCCTCGTTATCATTGAGAAAACCTAATTCTAAGATAAAAGCTTATTTTATGATGACCAGTGAATTATGTGTACCAAACAACCACTAAGCAAAAAAGAATGAAAGCCTAAGGGTGTGAGATATAGATAAAATATGATATCTCGATATTTTCTTGGATTTTATCGATAACGATAATCAGACAATCTTTTCCTGAGTGTGATGGAGGACTGCAGGACTGCCGTGGACAGCTGACTCCTAAAGTTTTTCATAGCCTATTCTTCATATTCTGTGTGGTCAGTCAAATTCTTATATTTAATCAATAAAGTCAATTAGAATAATAAGACATTTGGGGCTGTTACCAAAAAAATAAAATCATTATCAACCAAATTACTCTTTGCAATGCAGAGGAATCACAGAAGCTGCATCAGAAGAGGGATTTAGATGTATTTATTTACACACTGTTTAATGCAGGACATGAATGCATTTAACTTGCAGTTACAAATGCATAAATAATGTTTTGATATTTTAATCCTAAAACGTTGAATACTGATATTTAAAATTATTTTAAAAAATGAAAAGGTACTTTAAATGTGAAATTAAAACCACCAGTAGGTGGCAGCAACTCACTGTTAGTGAGTCATTGCAATCTAACTGAATCATTTAAACGGTTGATTCATTCAGGAACAAAACACCTTCATGTTGCTCAGAGACGCAAAAACAGTGCTGTGGCTGTATTTGGATCCATTTTTTGTTGGCGAAGTAGAGCAAAAATAGGCAATATGGTGTCTAAAACGTAAGTCTATTAATATTAACTTCTTGTTTATTGAACTGTTGTATAGGCTAAAATCAATATTAATAAATCAATATTTTTGCGAAAAAATGTCACTCTTCGTGTGATATTGATTAACTATATGAAATGATATCAATATATACATTTTCTGCCTCCATATCTTGAATTTTGGCAGCATTTTAAATGCATTTTATTAGACTGAATCATGCAGTGAAAGAACACACTCTAAATGAACACAGTCAGTCTAGTTAGTGTTTAAGCACTCATAACTCCTCTTATAGTCTGTATGATAAATTAATCTCTTTACTTTTATCGTACGTACATCTGCACTTTTGTTGCTTATGATGAGGGAATTCGCAAGTTTCAGTCTAAACAAAAATTAGCGACGACTAATCTGAATGCCTCTGATTGGCCACTGCATTCCTAAGCTCAACAAAATCGTGTGTGATTGGTTATAATGAGCAAAACATGTAAAAATAAAATACGATGTAACATGAGCTATTTTTAGTCTAAATTTAATACAGCAATAGAATCCTTTCATTTCATTTTAACTAGTTTCATGTTTCAGGTATTATAGTTTTATTGAAAAACCAGGGGATCCCCCAAGTATATTTTTTTGGGTGTTATGGGGGGGTCCCAATGCTTATGGGAGGTCCGAGAAACCCCAACCCCCCCTCAATTCG
Organism: Spinibarbus caldwelli; assembly: GCA_039654775.1. NCBI lineage: Eukaryota > Metazoa > Chordata > Actinopteri > Cypriniformes > Cyprinidae > Spinibarbus > Spinibarbus caldwelli. The sequence goes on from CM077231.1 coordinate 13,538,201, forward strand.
AACACTGCAAATCCCCCAAGTCAGATTCCCAATTAAATGCTCTCCGACAGCAAATGCAATGAGTTTGCTTCCTTCTTTTCTGAGAAGATCAATAATATCAGAAAGGCGATTGGCACATCCTCAAGTTATGCAGAGGTCAGACAGATTCAACCACAATTTCAAAATGAAGTTACTATGTCTGTTTTTGAAGCAATTGATAGCAAAATTTTGGAAGAAATAGTACAGCACCTTAAATCATCAACCTGCTATCTTGACACACTTCCCACATCTTTTTTCAAAAGTGTTTTTAGCTGTTTAGAAGCAGATCTCTTAGAAGTGGTGAACGCCTCACTTCTTTCTGGGACTTTTCCAAACTCCCTGAAAACTGCAGTTGTTAAGCCCCTCCTGAAAAAGAGCAATCTTGATAACACCATATTGAGCAACTATAGACCAATATCTAATCTTCCTTTTATAGGCAAGATTATTGAAAAGGTTGTTTTTAATCAGCTGAACTGCTACTTAAACTCAAATGGATACCTGGACAATTTTCAGTCTGGTTTCTGACCACATCACAGCACAGAGACAGCGCTCATAAAGATAATAAATGATATTCGCTTAAGTTCTGATTCTGGCAAAATATCAGTACTGGTACTACTAGAGCGCTGCGTTTGACACTGTTGATCATAACATACTTCTAGAGAGACTGGAAAAGTGGGTCAGGCTTTCTGGGATGGTGCTTAAATGGTTCAGGTCAAACTTAGAAGGGAGAGGTTATTATGTGAGTATAGGAGAGCATAAGTCTAAGTGGACATCCATGACATGTGGAGTCCCACAAGGATCAATTCTTGCACCACTCCTGTTCAGCCTGTATATGCTTCCACTAAGTCAAATAATGAGAAAGAACCAAATTGCCTATCACAGCTATGCAGATTATACCCAGGTTTACCTTGCGTTATCACCAAATGACTACAGCCCCATTGACTCCCTCTGCCATTGCATTGATGAAATTAACAGTTGGATGTGCCAGAAGTTTCTTCAGTTAAATTAGGAGAAAACTGAAGTCATTGCATTTGGAAACAAAGATGAAGTTCTCAAGGTGAATGCATACCTTGACTCTAGGGGTCAAACAACTAAAAATCAAGTCAAGAATCTTGGTGTGATTCTGGAGTCTGACCTTAGTTTCAGTAGTCATGTCAAAGCAGTAAATAAATCAGCATACTATCATCTCAAAAACATCGCAAGAATTAGATGCTTTGTTTCCAGTCAAGACTTGGAGAAACGTGTTCATGCCTTTATCACCAGCAGGGTGAACTATTGTAATAGTCTCCTCACCGGCCTTCCCAAGAAGACCATTAGACAGCTGCAGCTCATCCAGAACGCTGCTGCCAGGATTCTGACTAGAACCAGAAAATCTGATCATATCACACCAGTCCTCAGGTCCTTACACTGGCTTCCAGTTACATTTAGGATTGATTTTAAAGTACTTTTACTCATTTATAAATCACTCAATGGCCTAGGACCTAAATACATTGCAGATATGCTCACTGAATAAATATAAACCTAACAGACCACTCAGATCATTAGGATCAAGTCAGTTAGAAATACCAAGGGTTCACACAAAACAAGGGGAGTTCGCTTTTAGCTACTATGGCGCCCGCAGTTGGAACCAGCTTCCGGAAGAGATCAGATGTGCTAAAACATTAGCCACATTTAAATCTACACTCAAAACTCATCTGTTTAGCTGTGAATTTACTGAATGAGCACTGTGCTACGTCCAAACTGACTGCACTGTATTTTATGTATAATCATTTTATATTCCGTTCTTAACTGTTTTAATTCATTTTAAATAAATTTTTAAATCTTTTAAAAAGTTTTTGAATTCCTTGTTTTTATTGTTGGGATTATTTTTTTATGATTATTTTACTTTCCTTTATGTAAAGCACTTTGAATTACCATTGTGTATGAAATGTGCTATATAAATAAACTTGCCTTGCCTTGTTTTCAGTTTTTAGCTGTGAGTGCAAGGCAAGATTAAGTAATATTCCTTTATCTTCTTAAGTAATTTAATTATTTATTCTTTAAATAAAAAGACTTTTACTTGTCAGTCATCAATGTGATGGATTTGAATGTCAGTAAATGAGTGAATTTGGTTACGCTTTATTTTAAGGTGTCCTCGTTACAGTGCAATTATACATTTGAGTACTGAGTAAATATGAATTAAATATTAAATATTAATTAATATTAATATTAATTAACTGCATGTGCTTACTATATGGTTAGGGTTAAGATTAGGGTTTGGCTTAGGGTTACTTCAAATCAATTCAATTCAATTACACTTTATTGTTGGAAATTCTTCCAAAATTTGTCTTGCATCTCACAGCGGGTCTCACATCAATTCACATTAATACACACACCAATTACTAAATAAAAAAACAAACAAACAATAAACACACCTTAATACAAAAACCAACAATATAAATGCATACACACACAGCATTAGTATAGTTATTTCTATTTTACAGAACCCAGAGGCCTGCTTAGACCACCAATTCTGATTACTTTTTTTTTTATTTTACAGACTGATAAACTAAAGATTTACATGATCTGTTCAATCTGGCATATGCAACTCTAAGCCTTCTATTTGATGGCAAAAATTGATATTCCTCATATAAAATGTGAGAAGGGTCAGACATAATTTTTCAGCATTTTTTATTTATTTATTTATTTATTTTTTGTATACAGATCTTGAAAACTTGGCTCATGCAATTGGCCCACAATTTTAGAACAAATAGTTAGCAACCTAGCCAATCGAGCTTTGAGCTTTTTTTTCCCCACATTGCACAACACTCTGTATTGCAGATTGGAAAAACAACAGCAAAATTTGCTTATTTGTTCCAAATGACCTTAGTCTCCTAAGAAAATAAATATGCTGTTGTACCTTACTACAAAGATAGTCTATATGTGCACTCCATAATAAAGCAGCATCCACATAGGCACCCAAATATTAATAGGAAGACACATGTTCAAACTGTATGTTATGTATAATCACTTGTTTTTGATGCCTATACTCTGAGAAACCAAAAATAATTTCCTTTGTCTTCTTTTTATTTATAATAAGTGCATTCCTCTCACACCATTCCACCAATCTATTTGTACAACATTGATGCATACTGGAATCATCTTCACTCCCCAGTAAAGACAGCACTGTATATTCTGAAAAATTCAATATATATGCATTTTCGATATCAGTTTTACAATCATCTGTATAAAGAGTGAAAAGGAAAGGTGAACTCACACAACCCTGAGGTGCTCTGGAATAAGTTATAATTAAAGTTGAAAATTTCTGATTAACTCTAACAATCTATGTTCTGCCTGTCAAAAAACGTAATACCAAAGAACCAGGTAAGGATTAACGTTCATTTGAATATTTTTTTGTCAGTAAAAGCTCTGATTTTATTGTATTGAATGCAGAGGTAAAGTCCAAGAAAAGGGCCCGAGCTATAGTTTTAGGCTTATCCAGATATTTCAAAATCAAATGAATTAACGTTACCACTTAATCTTCAGTACTGCGATTTTGCCTATTTGCAAACTGGCAAGTATCTAGTTTACCCTCTACTGAATTTAAAAGCTGTTTTACCACTATTTTTTTCTAAAGACTTAATAGACCTTTATCACAGTCCGTGTGTCGTCACATCCGGCTCCGATTAGTAACGTAAAATAATTTTTATTGCTTTATTGTCAATGGACAGTTGCCAGTTTTGTGAAGAAAATTAAACTAATTTAGTTTAGTTGAACATTACGCAATAAAAGTCAATGTTAAAACTGCGTATTTATACCGATTCCATACCATGTATCTTGTCATCCTTCATTTTAATGTATAACATTAGTCTATCTGAGCGATGCGACTGTCACCGTTGCCGGTGTTGCCAGTCAGATTAATAAAGATCAACTTACTGCCAGAGGAATACTCGGACTGATTTAATTGTATTTTTAATATGATTTTGTTTATTTTTGCATTATATTTATTGTGATTAACCTCCCATTCTTTTTCACAGTATAATGACATTCAATCATTGCACGCAATCAAGGAGAATATAACTCGATTAAGATGATCAAACTTATTTTTAGCTATCGTCTATGGGCTGGAAATATTTCTTTATTTGAACAACTTCAATTTGATGCAATTATTGAGGATTGCATAATAAAGTCAGCGCATGAAAAATCTGAGCATTATGTTTAATACAAGAAGTTTGCCCTAAACCTTTAATTTAATCCTCCTGTACAGCCTTTAGTTGTAAATAATGTTTTAAGCTTTGGCTAATTCTAATGCTTTTTAATGTGATGTTTTAATGTTGTTTTTATAGTTTTCTCACTGTTCTGTAATGAAATAAGGTCATCAGACTGTGAATAATTGCCTTTACACATACAGAATGGCTCGCGTGCTTCTGTTTAACTCACGAAATCCGCATCAGGATATCGTTATAACATATTCCTTGGTTTCATAATAATCAATTGTTGTAAACTGAGATTGGTGTCTTTAGAAGACCTATCTGTTCTGAATTCTACATAAATAATCTACAACAATGCCGTGCTATGGGCACAGCCATTGATAGAGGCTGCAGCGGAAGTTCTTTTACGCTACTATTTAAATCTTCTGCTTTTCGAACGCTGAAGTGTGATTAAGGCCCATAATAATAGGAGTTAAGGCTATAGGCCGATAGTCACCTAATTCCTCCCCCCTGCTTTCTTTGGAAGAGGTATTACATACAAAATCTTCCACACCTCAGGAATAACATGAGTATTTACAGAGCTCTGAATGATAGGTTGCCACACAGACGCAAGCTCATCTGCAATTTTTTTTTTTTTTTTTTCTAAATGAATGCACTAAGATTATCTGGTCCTATAGCCTTCTGATGATTTAACTTCTTAAATGAACTCCTCACTTGATCAACCGTAACATTAATTCTTTCTGACCACTCCGGTACAACTAAATTAGTAATTGTCACACTCTGATCTGAAATACTGTATTCCCTTTATCAAACCTAGAGAAAAAATGTATTCAGTTGATTTGCAAACTCTACTTCATTATCTACCACTAAAGATTTCTGTGTTATTGACAATCAAGTCATCCCCTTCGTAGTATCCCATAACTTTGCATTATTACTTTTAAAAGCCTTTTCCAATTTTATCTTATGAGTCATCTTCACTTCTCATATTTTCCCCTTTAACTCCTTTTCTAGATGTTTTAATTCTTTCGTGTCCTCCTTCGTAAAAGCAATTTTCCTCAGATTCATCACATGCTTAACATCTTTAGCAATGCACATATTATAATTTAATAGATTGTAATCGCCTTGGATAGATTGTAATCTTACTTGCATGTAATTATGCAGAATTTATTGTTAGAAAAATAGTAAGTACATGTAACAAGGACACCTTAAAATAATATGTTACCTTGAATTTCATGCCAAACAGAAGTAGTATGTAGTTATCATTTTGTCTCTTGTAGAAACCACGTGGATACATTAACTGTCTTGCTAGAAATATCACAGTTTTAATAGATTGTGTGTCACTTCATTTACAACTTGGTTCATTTAGATGTGGCTCGAGCAATGTTTTATATATATATATATATATATATATATATATATATATATATATATATATTTTTTTTTTTTTTTTAATAAAGAACACCAAAGTTAGTCATTAATATATTTTAATCACAATGGTTGAAGAAATATATTGACACAAAAGAAGTAAAAATAACAACTGCATAACTAACATGACTATTTACAGTAGCTGAAGGATGTTCCCACAAGCATATACAAATGGTTGTGTATGTGTCTGTCTGTCTTCATTTTCTTCCTGCATTTGAAGATTCTTCAGATCTTAATACAAGAGACTATGACAAATTCATAATTATATGCTGAGAAACATTTAGGGAAAGAGACATTATTAGTGCACTAAAATATATATTCATTATTTATCAATGTATGCTTTAATACACAACACACACATTTCCAAAGCTGAACATTCTTAAGAATTATTGTTAAAATGAATTCAGTTACTTTACCACAGTTACAACTCCAGGTTATTTTCAGTTATTTTGTGCATCACCTGATAAAAACAAACAAAAAATTACGTATATACACTGAAAAAAAAAAAAGAGAGAAAAAAATCATACTCACAACTTTTGTCAATCTGTAGATTCCCGTCAGAGCACGACACGTCCACATATGCTTTCATCTCACTTCCAGTATGCCATCCATCTCTACAGTTAAGTCTATACTTTTCAGCATGCCTTATGTAGACCTTTCCTGTAGGAAGCTGTAGACTGTACTTCTCAACAGTTTCATCAATTTCACAAGGTTCTAGGACAGAGACAAATGTAAACTTAATGTTAAAAACAGTAAAAAATAAATAAATAAATAAATAAAATAATTATGAATTATTTGTTTTTTAATGACAAAAATGACTCACTCAGACATTTCGGAGGAGTTTCCCATTTCCCTCCCACGCACTTATAAACGTTCTGTTGCTTCGTAAGCACAAAGTAAGACTGACAAGTGTAAGATACTGCTGTGATCACTTTATCTTTTGTACTGCTGATGATGCTGTAATCTCCATGTTGAAGATACGGAGGAGGTGGACAGATCTTACCTAAACATGTAATAGTATCAGACACATTTTCATTCATTTTGAGCAGCATTTTATAGTGTCCGCAGACAATCTTGCACACTTCATCATGTGCACGTATTTGCAAATTTTTCAGCGAGACAGTCTGCATCCACAATCCACATTTGTGATTGAATCATCATAGATCTAGTCAGATTTGCTGCTGGATAATTAAATGTGAATGCAAGATATCTTGGCGACTCACTTCTGCAGTCAAACATTCCGTTCCAGTTTCCGTTTAGACACTTTAAAACTCCTCCTTGAGTCTCATTGTACGGTTCATTGCATGTGTATGTCAGTGTCTCAGAGTTGCTGTACTCAGTTTTCACATCTAACAGTGTCACAAACTGCAAGTTCTTTGTTGGTCTGGAGCACTGAACCGTTCCTAGAGGAACAATTTGATGCAAAATATATTAAATCAATTATCAAATTTGTAGTAAATAAATATGTTTTATTTCATTGTGTGATTTTGATTCATAGAAACTTTTATCCCTGAAAAAAATGTGACTCTATCTACATTTAAACATGCCGATATAATGTACATAATTCTCTGCAGTTTCAGCTGAAATTAACACTCGCAGAAATTTTGACTGCAGGGCGGAATATTGATTAATAAAGATGTACTTTGAGCTCAAATGTCAAAGAAGCAAGTTTAAACAGTCGCTTCATTTGCTTTGGCACACACTAGGTTTAGTGTAGGAAAAATGCTGCTATAGGGACATTTTATCTATGAGATTGTGCTGAAATGTTTCTGCATATAAATTCTGTACTTATAATTCTATAAGATCTGTAGTTGATGGAACATGTCAGTACCTCCACACTGTGGATATGGGTAATTCCACCTCCCATCTGGCTGGCATTCAATTGCACGTTGGCCATAAAACCTCATGTTGTCATCAGTGCATCGGAAAACTAAGATATGTCCAGGTTTATAAGATGAACTGATGCTCGGATATTCACATAAAATTTCTATATTTTTGAGTTCTTGCTCCTGACAGGTACCATCTGTATATGAAAAGATTTAACCATTTAATTTTCAAAAAAATATATAAACAATAATAATAAACATTTGAACACCTTAAAGGAGGGTCTAGTGCTATTTCATGCATTCTGAGTAATTTACCCTGTTGAAGAGTTGGATTCTCATGCTAAACATGGCCAAAGTTTCAAAAAACGATTTGGATGTATGACGGAGTATTTTTGTGCCAAATACACTCTTTTCGGGTTCATATAAGTTTGGTAAAGTTTTTTTTTTGAGCATGGCCCTTCATGATATCATGAAGGTGGAATTGCTTGTATGGGCACTTTTCCTAGAAGAGCATGTGCGCACATGTCAACCAGAGCGAGAGCAAGAGCATGCCCATCAGCGTCGTCGGCAGTGCCACACAGGACTTGTTTGAGAAGAATGTCTTCAAAGAAGTGTGTTTTTGGTTGTAAGGGAAAGATAACCTTGTTCAGCTTAACAAAGAACAAGACTCTTTGGAGATATGAAGCATGCAATACTACAGGTACTCAAGATTAACATGAAAATGGGCAAAACTGTGTGTTATCTTGCTTTTAAATGTATTAACAGTAGTGTATCAAGAGGCTTGTAGGGAAAAAAAAGTATAACATCAAACCTCATTGGTACTTGTACGTGATGTTTAATGTTATTGATGTGTCATCCCAGCCTGGTCTCATGGTTTATACGTAGGTATTAATATGTAACAAGCACAAAACGTACATTTTTGTATGTTTTTAGTGATGCTAAAATGTACAATTTAGACGTATTTCAATTTTTAAAACGTACAAATCGCTACATATTTTTAGCTAAAAAAAAGTAAAATATTTATGTATCTTTTATGTCAATATATTTGTATCAATGCATTTTTATAATTTTATCAATAAGCAATTTATATTGTTAGACCCCTTAACCTACCCCCAAACCTAAACCTACCAATTTTATAGTGAATATGCATTTTTATAATTTTATCAATAAGCTATTTATATTGTTAGACCCCTTAATCTACCCCCAAACCTAAACCTACCCATTTTATAGTGAATATGCATTTTCATCATTTTATCAATAAGCGATTTAGATTTTTAAACCCCTTAACCTACCCATTTTATAGCGAATATAAAAGGATATAAAACGCAATTGACCAAAATATGCATGAAAATAACCATTTTAGTAACAATATAGCATTAACAATATTTAGTCGCTGATCCCACTCCTATCTCTAAACCTAACCATAACTATTTCTGTACAGTATAAGAAAACATGAAAGACAGGTAAATGCAATTACAATCATTTATTTATTGCAAAATTGTCAAAAGCAGTACCAAAAGTAATCCAAATTACGATGTGTTGCAGCCGCAGTCCTCTCTGGTGGAATATAGTAGGTTTGTGTGAGGTGCAGAGCAGAATTTCAGTTGTTAATCGCTGAAAATATTACCGAAATTATTTTCCCGATCCACTCCGTGAAGGCGTGCGCGCATCATTCAAACACACCTCACCAGAAACACAGCATTTCGCAATCGGTCGCAATCTGTGACGAATGCAGGCGAGAGCCAAAGAGTGTTCGATTATCCTGCCGTAAAACCTGTCGTTTGAAGCGACAACATTTGAATTTGTAAAGAGCGCATCAGTCAGCGCGGGCTTTGCTGTTTATGGTCGCTGGACTCGCTGCTCGGGATGGAGATGAAGATCGCCGAATAAAGGCTTGAATTTGGGTCTGTTCCTCGCAGTCGTATGGATTCGGAAGATTTGGATTACAGCGCACAAATAAAATTGTTTCATTGAGTAATAATGTTGCTTTTTTGGTGTATTTTATACTATTGTCAGTCACAGCATGTTGGAGAAAACGCCTTTTGTGGCCCATGTCAAACAATGTAAACATAAATCATAAGTAAAGGTTAAACAATTGCAAAAATGTTATTTATTTTAAGGGTTCAAAGTGAAGTCTTGTTTATGTAGGCCTATTCTTGGAAACGAGCTGGCAGCAGAAATCACACAGAACAGAACAAATTGTTATCATTTCATATTAAGTAAACGAGTAAACAATTTAATAATGCAACTGAAAACAAAAGGTCATTGATATGACAACTAAAACAACAACAATAATAAAATTAATGCCGCGATTTCAATATTCATAAAGATTAATTTTTATGTGTCGTCAATACGTCGGTTTCGTACGTTTAAATGCTGAAAATATGTCAGTATTGTACGTTTAGATGGAAATAATTCAGTACTGTACGTTTTAGTGCCTGTAAAAACGTAAGTAAATGTACATTTTGTAGAACCACATTTTACGTAAAATACATACAAATTATCATGAGATCATGTTGGTCATCCTGTTTGATTTGGGCTCTGTATACTTCATTTGATGAATTTGATTTAAGAGTGAATAACCATTTGAATTTCACTCTGTTCATCATTCAAAATGATGACATTGTTTCAGAAAACTTGGATTATACAGCTGGATTACTTTTATGCTACCTTTCTATCCTTTTTGTGCTTTAATCTGTTGTACTCATTTGACTATTATTGCATGGACAAAAACAGATGAAACATTCTTCTAATTTGCAAAAAAAAAAAAAAAAATCATAGAAGTAAATAAGATGAACTGTTTATTTAAAATGATTGAATTTAGTGGTTGAATAAATAATTTTAATGCTGGCTGTTTATCAGTTATTAGCTCTAAATAAAAAATATTATTGGCTTAAAAAAAAACAAAAAAAAAAAACAAAAAAAAACTGTAACATACCAGTGCATTGTTGTATGCCTGTCCACTGTCCCTGGGAATCACAGGTGATTTGTACAGGCTGCTCTGGTTCAAATCCAGGACGACATTTATATTGTATTGTTGAAAAGATTTTGTACTTTAGTTTCTGACCTCCCGCAATCTCTGCATTTGGGATTTTTGGTGGGTCACACATAATTTCTAAAAAAAAAATCAAAATCAAAAATCAAATAACCTTATATTATGTGAGTAGCAAAGATTTTAATACTCCACAGCTGAACATACCAGCACACAGTGGTTTCGGTGTCCATCCGTCTCGTGTACATGTGGCCTCTGATGCTGTTTTTTGATATCTAGACTTACAACTGTAATATCTTCTTGATCCCAATTTCATTTCTCCACTGAAGTAATATTCTGGGCCACTCACATGCTGGTCATGTGGAACTTCACATGTAATCTCTGAAAAACAATTCAGATGATTTTGATGATATACAATGAATTCAGCACCAAGTTCTGAAGTGTTTCTCTATAATCTTACCACAACCAGGTTTGCTGTCCCACTTTCCATTACTTTGGCATGTAAATACTTTGTTGGTTTCTTTTGTAATAAATAAGTGTTTATCAGAGCAGATGATCTCCACACTTTCTCCAACTTTGAAAATAGTTTTTCCCTCTGGGTTGATCCGTTTTACTCCTGATGTGATTGACTCAAATTGACAAGTTACCTCTGTACAAGAGAAACAAACTAGAGTAAAGGCCTGTTTACACCAACACAAATAAAAGGCTGCCCACTGCTCCGGGTGTGTGTTCACGGTGTGTGTGTGTTCACTGCTGTGTGTGTGCACTTTGGATGGGTTAATTGCAGAGCACAAATTCCGAGTATGGGTCACCATACTTGGCCACATGTCACTTCACTTCACTTCACTTCAGTATAAGGTTCAAAAAACACATTATTTTCCACATACTGTACATTATTGTGCCCCTCTATGCCCCGCCTTTCTGAAACGCGCCCATTTTTATAAAGCTCATCGTTCTGAGAAGCAAGGCGTGCTCTGATTGGCCAGCTATCCAGTGCATTGTGATTGGCCGAATACCTCAAGCGTGAGACGGAAATGTTACGCCCCTTATCGTATTGTGATGCTGTGTCTCGGCGCGACGACACAAAAACAATAAAACCCATTACAAACGAGTCATTTGTTGCATCCAGTGGGGACATAATCACTGATTATAATGACTTATACTGTCTTTACGCGTCGTATTGAATCGTGCCATGTAAACATTACCATGCCTGCATTTGTGATCGGAGAAACGACAAACTAGTTCGCTTTCACAACGAAACACAGCGTCTCCACAACATGGCGGCAATAAAATCTATTTTATTGTATTTGCACTATATTAATAAACACAACTTTAAACTTGAAACAAAAGATTAATCGGTGACACTGTATTTTATGGTCCAATCCTTGACATTAAAAAACCATTAACTATGACTTTTGCCTCAATAATTTGTGTTTACTGATATCTCTTACTGAACTCTCTTCTGTGTGTGCATTAATAATTAATAAATAAAAGATTAACCTGTGTCCACTTAACATTAAGGTTCAGTTTCACAGGTTATTAATGTTAAAGGGATAGTTCACACAAAAATGAAAATTCTGTCATTAATTACTCACCCTCATGTCGTTCCAAACCTGTAAGACCTTCGTTCATCTTCGGAACACAAATTAAGATATTTTTGATGAAATATGAGAGCTCTCTGACCCTCCATAGACAGCAACACAACTGTAATGTTCCCAGGTCCAGAAACGTAGTAAGGACATCAGTAAAATAGTCCATGTGACATCAGTGGCTCAACTTCAGTTTTGCGAAGCTACGAGAATACTTTTTGAGCACAAAGAAAACAAAAATAACAGTTTATTCAACAATTCTTCTCCCCTGAGTTACGTCTTCTGCCATTTTGGAGAGTACCCAAGAGCGTAATCGACATAATCAGAGTTGTTTATGTTCGGGGGGAAAGTGTGTGCATGAACGTAATCTGCGTAATCAACATTGTTTACGGTTAGGGGAAAGCGTGCGTATGCGTTGTGATACTCTCTAAAACGGCAGAAGACGTAACTCAGGGGAGAAGAATTGTTGAATAAAGTCTTTTTTTTTTTTTTTTTTTTCTTTTTCTTTGAAGTTGAACCACTGATGTCACGTGGACTGTTTTACTGACGTCCTTACTACGTTTCTGGACCTGGGAGCATTACAGTTGTGTTGCTGTCTATGGAGGGTCAGAGAGCTCTCCAATTTCATTAAAAAAAAAAAAAAAAAAAAAAAAAAAAAAATCAATTCATGTTTTGAAGATGAACGAAGGTCTTATAGGTTAGGAACGACATGAGGGTGAGTAATTAATGACAGAATTTTCATTTTGGGGTGAACTACCCCTTTAATAAATTAGTGAAAGAGGATTGAATTCTTTTATTGAAGGATTTAATTCTTTCGATTTTAATTGATTTTAATCCTAAAATGGCGGGTGGGGGGATGAATAGAGAAAAATTTGTTGTCCCTGTATAAGCATTAGAGCCACATTTTCTGTTTTGAGAACTATTAGATATACAGTATTTGCTACACTTAAAAATATATGATATTATGATATTGTGATATTATGATATTATGATATTAGCTAAACTAGGTGATATCTTAATTTAGGTTTAATTTGCAATTTTGTTTTTGAATTTGCATTTCTGTTTATGTGTGACACCGCTGACATTTTGGCACTCTGAACGGCCTATGGACAGTAAAGTTTTAATATAATTTCCGATATGATTTGTTTATTATGTAACAGTGGTGGATTACCATGACATTCTGGGTTCAGAGTCCAGCCAAATTTAGCACATCTGGGGATTCCCTCTCTGGGCTTGAACCTTTGATTGCATCTGTATTTTAATATGGCATTTTTGTGGTATTCTGGCATTCGCTCAACAATATATCCATTTGGTATGACAGGTGCTGTGCATGTAATTTCTGTATGAAACGTGAGAAAAACAAGAATAATTAAACTGGCGCTTTGAGTAAAGCACAGAAATCTGTGATTATTAGGTGAAGATTCACATAAACCAAAAAAATGTAAATAAATAAATAGAAATGAACCTTTGCACTTTGGAACAACGTCACTCCATCTGCCCGTCTCTTCACAGTGAATGTCTTTACTTCCGTCTATCATTTTATCAGAATATACACACTCAAAGTGAATAAGATCACCATAACGTCCCTCCTTTGTGTTGCCAAATGCAGCTACATCCCCATCTGTGCGAATGGCTGGACATTTCACAGCTAGATAATATATGAATGTATAATTAAACAAACAAACAAACATTTTAATTAATGATTATTTTGTATAAATCAGTTCTACAATATGTACCACAATGGTATGACTAAGAGAAATCAAAAGACAAAAAAGAAAAAAGAGTGAGAAGAAATCGTACCCTCACAGACAGGAACAGTATTGTCCCATCCTTGAGCTCTGCAGGTACGCTGATTGATTCTGCTTGTCATTTCATATCTGTGAACACAATGTTTTTACAAGTACATGGATTGTCAAGCTCATGAGGATAGTATACATTTCCTACAATAATAATTAAAAAAGAGAATTAAAAAGCATTAGCACATTTACCCTTTCTTGCAAGTATACACCACTTTTGCTCCAAAAACATACTCTGTCCCCTCCATAAGTTTAAAATCACCATTTAGTGTGTCACCTGGATGACTACATGTCTTCTCTGCAGAAATCAAACAAATTTAACTTAACATGATAAACCTGATGTGTTAATGAAATATATATACGTATATATATATATATATATATATATATATATATATATATATATATATATATATATATATATATATATATATCGTCATCATACTGATAATTCTCTTACTTTTACATGATCTCCCAACCACTTTCTTCCATTGTCCATTTTCACACTTTAATATATACAAGCCAATATAACCTGTCGTGCAGCTCACTCTCACTGTTTCACCATTAGTGTATGAAGCTTTCGCAGCTAGCTCTGTGTTTTCATATTTAATGTCATCTCGAAGGCATACTAGGAAAAACAAATAAACACACACACTCTCTAAAACCACTTAAGGTCAGTTAAAAGCATTGGAAGTGAATATAATATGTATAACATTCTATTTAATAAAGTTAATTAACTCACCTTGACTTTGCACAAAGGTAAAAGAAAACAGGAAACAGGAAAAGCTGACAATTTGTAGAGGAACTCTCATTTTCTGCTCTCTTCACAAATGGATCTGTTTTCTGATTTTGGTCTCTGCTTTTATGACGGGAATCAAAAAGTAAATCATTTACTAGTGCTTTTATACCAGACCCCTCCATGGATGTGCACAAGGATATACACTGATATAACCTCCTGGATCATGCGGTTCATTTTCACGGTTTCATTGTGAGTATATTTTGCAAGTGGGACTACGTTTAGGGAAGTGCATTATAATATGTATAACATTTAAATTCAAATATATACAAAAAAATTGAAAAAAGTGTTTGTCTTTTTTAATTTTTATTTATTTATTTATTTTTTTGACTGGTTAGTGTACTTTATATTTCAAGAATAATATTTGATAAATGAATATATCCCACAGAGCACTGTAAAGAAATAAACGACAGAAAAGAGCACATGAAAGAAGTTTCATAACATACAAGCAAAATATATCTACATCTGTAATTGCAATCAACGTACATAGATAAAAAGTTAAAAAAAAAAAAAAAAAAAATTGAGTGTTGAAATTTCAGTGTTAAACATTTCAGAGTTGATTTCAACACCCAAAGAGTCATTTTAACACATTCGGAGTAAAATGGTGTCCGGTGTTGGAGTTATTTGACAGAGTTTGATCATCAGTGTTAAAACAACTCCAAAGAGATGTAATGTGTCTCCACAAAACAGTTATAAATTTGATCTTCAATTCCCATACTAAATGCAAATTTAACAGAGTTCACATCAACCAAAGCAAAAGATATGCACTGCATTTTATTCATCATCAGCAAATTTCAAGACCAAAGAGCGCAACGGGAGAGAGAGCGGCATCAAGTTAGTCTTACTAATTTTAATGAAGTCTGTGACTTACTTTCAGTTTGATTTGTGGCAGTTTGTGTGTCGGCTTGCTGAAGAGATACTCAGCTACTCCTTCGCGGTGATGTGTGTAGCATTAGGGCTGTCGTATCTAACTTTAACACATCAAATAGCCTTTAACACGCTCTCACGTTTATTATTTTAACATTTTGGGAGGAGTAAAATTCACGTATGTGGTCTTAACAACCAGATGCATTTACACTTGTCCAGTTTCATCTGGAATGCGGCCCAGACCACCTCCTGAAGTGGTTTGAGCGATTTGGTTTAAATCCGTTTCGAAGGCATTTTGGAGGGTTATTTACACCTGGTCTTTTCATGATCAGATAGCTATCCGATTAGGGAAAATGCATGAAGTGACCAGGTGTAAACAGATTTACTAAACAAGGAAAATTTGCGTTAGAGCGCAATTCCATAAAAGCGCTGATGGAAGGGGGAAATTCTGTGTGTGATTTACTGACAATTCACACATTAAAGAACACAGATGCAACCAGATTGTTTCCATAATGACCGGCGCGATCCACCAAGAGCATTAAATAATGGAGCAAATAATTTGACTTGCGCAAATGTTAGTAAATCGCGTTGCGTGATTCATTTTAATACTCTCCTCCCAAAAAATTTGTGTCTGAAAGGGAAACTCCTAAAAATGCATAATCAATAAGATGTCCACGCCTTTTCAGTGCTAATTCTTCACTGTACATCTTTAGTAAATCTTGACAGTACTATTTTAACGCCAAAAGACGGTTTGCGGTGCAAGCTGTTAGTAAATCTAGCCCTTAGTCTAAATTATGAAATGAATTTATATTTGAGGTTTTTGTATTTTTAATTGCAGAGTAGAATGAGCAACTTTACAAAATCAGAGAGCTGAATACTAGGTGTGATGATGTCATAAATTAACTTTAATCTTTGGTATATGCCCTGTGTTTTGTTAGGTTTATGTTTGTTTTGGTTTATATTTATTTGTATAAATGTTTGTCTTCTATTGTTTGTTCAAATACAATTCCGGACTTGTTTTTCTTGTCTAAGGTGCACATTAGATCAAGAGAAAAGAGACACCAAGAGTTTTTTTTTCTTGTAATTTCTTTATTTATTTAAAGTTTATCCATTTCATTTCCTTACCTTTTTTCCTCTGGGTTCATGACTGAAGCATGGTTCCGGGGGGTGGGTGTTTAAGAGGAAGTGCGGCCTTCCTGTTTCCTGTATTATAGCATCATGTGGAATGCTGGGTAATGCAGGCATAGTTGACTTGCGAAGCTAAGCAGGGGGGTCCTTGTTTGTTGTGTTTATTTGGAATATACTGTATGTATAAATGTATTGTATATTGTTTATTTTTTGTATTTATTTTGGTTAAATTGATGTCAATTTATTTTGAATCTTATGTTTAATTGAGTTTATTTAGGTGTTTGTGTATGTATATAATTTTGTTTTTCATGAGTTTGGTATGGTGGCATGGCTTTCCCCCATTTTGAATTAAAACAAAATGGAGATATGTACATTTTTCTTCTTCTTTAATTTTACTTTTTATTTTTTTTTCCATATAGTACTGTACTATAGAAGCTAAAAAATATACTTCCCAGAAGATGAAATAATTACAGTTCATCCTGATCTTCAAAATTCAAAAGGTTTTCACCCACTGGCCCTTAATCCATTGTGTTTCCTTCTCAAGCATCAGTGAATGTTTAAAGTTTTTGTAATAGTTGTGTATGAGTCCCTCAGTTGTCATCAGTGTGAAAAGATGATCTCAAAATCATACAGTCACTGCTGGAAAGGGTTTAAAAATGCAAAAGATGCTGGAAAGCCAAAGAATCAACTCACCTGGAGGATTTTTCTAAAGAAAAGTGAGCGGTTTAACTGCTCAGGACAAACAAGGGACTCATGAACAATCATCACACACACACACACACACACACACAAACAAAAGAACAGTTGAGGATCATCTGATTCAGCTAAATTCAGGTAATATTTTGTTGTGTGAACTATATGTTAATATTGTATTCAGTATAGTACTAAATCAAACAAAGCCTGCATTTTGTATGATCACTCTTATGTTGGTCAAATAATTAACATTCTGCAGATTCTGCAATGTGTAAACTTTTGTATTTGGGAAATAAGCATTGGCGAATAAATGGGTTCATGTTGTTCTCATACATACACATTTGAAAAATTCTGTTTTTAGCATTTCTTTAGTTTTACTTGCAAGAAATCCAAAACAGAGAAACTGAATTGGGAAAAATGTTTTATTTTGATTTGCTCCAATTGTTTTTGCTTAGCAGTACAGCTGATGCTTCATTGATGTTTTATTTCCCCTGTCACACACACTCAGGTAAAATCATCACTCCATCATTACACTTTTGTCTTAGGAGGTTATTGTCTGCAGTTTTGCTGCTCTGACATTCAAATCCAATACTATCATTATGTTTTGAGATTATATTTTCATTTGTCTTCCAACGCAGCCTTATGCCTCTTTTATCCATTTCTTCCACCGTCACTATACAGGGCTCTGAAATAAACCTAACATGTCACTATCAGTTTCACAATACATTTATTGATTCATCAGCAAAATGTACAACTTAATGTACAAGATTACATCAAATTAACAAATAAAAATACAGTGAGTAAAGCCTCACATCTCTTTGATGTATATGGAGTGTAGTGTTCATACTTACTTAAGCACTTTATATTCCCTTTCCATTCGCCTTCCTCACAGGTCAAGTATTTGGAGGAATGCAGATCCATTGTGTATGTATCTGAACAGTTGTATTCAACTGTCTCTCCTGTATTGTATTCATTTTTTCTCATCTCCTTTATATCTGCATCATTCATGTGTGGTGGTGGCCCACATTTCGCTGAAGGCAAAGCAAAGATATTTATTAGAAGTAGTAGTAGTAGTAGTAGTGTTTTATTGTTATTTTTTATTATTTTTTATTATTTTATTATCACCAAGAAATGTGGCATTAATAAATCTCAGTATTAGCCAGATCTCTTTTTTGTTAATGGTATTAAATCAGAAAACCTTATTAATAACATTTTCATAAAGTTCTATTAAAACAGTGATTTTAATAAAATATTTAAGAAAAATAAATCTGGGTTGGAAAATCTGGGATATTTCTAAATATAATTCTGTCTCTCAGAGATTTTAGCATGGTAATGTACATGGCAATGTTAATGTGTTTGGTCTTGGCAGAATAGATCTGCTATGCTGCTGCTGCTGCAGAGCAAATACCGAGATTTGTTACTGCCAATACATTCACAATATGCTGCTATGAGCACATGTAAGAAATACTGTTGCTGCACATATAACATACTGTATGTGAAATAACCCTCCAACAAAAAAGACCATAAACATTGCCCGAAAGGACCATAAACATTGCAGATGACATCTGAAGTAACAATAAATTTACATACATATAAAAAACTAATCCTGTGAGAATTATACACTGACTTTGGGTGAGTCAGGGTAATGGCTGTCAGTCGATGCTCTCCACCGGTAGGGAATAGTAAGATGGCCGCTCGAATACTCGAATATAATATAAAATATAATATAATATAAAAAAAAAACAAAAAAAAAAAACTAGATCTAAATTAGACTTTCTGAAGAAAATTTGAGTTGAGTTTGCAGACTCGCTGCCATGGTAACAGTGCATATCTGCTGTTGCTAGGTTGTTCTGGGTGATTGCATTTAGTTTAATAATAGCAATAGTGAACAAATAGTTCTCTTTTTGTTTAATTATCTTTCAGATCCATTTTAACACGTACACTCCCTGGCTCTTAAAGCATTGTATTTTCTTCTTGAGCATCAGTGAATGTTTGAACATTTTGTAATGTTGTGAGTTGAGTTTGATAATAATAATAATAATAATAATAATAATAATAATAATAACGCTTAATAAAAAATTAAAAGAAATTAAATTAGAATAAGAAATTGAGATAATTTATTAACATTTATATTATTTCAAGCAACATTGAAATATTTTATTTCCAGTAACTTTTATTTTATTTCAAGTAACAAAAATAATTTTTAAAGTTTTAATTTTAGTTTTAGTTTCAATACCACGGCAAAAACTATTAGTCTAACAAAGTTCAAACATTATTAAAGACAACTGAACAGTCAGTAAACAAGAACAAATATACAAACTACAAGCAATAGCACAAATAAATAAGTAGAACAAATACACAAATTAAAATTGCTTTAGGTTATTAGATTTGTAGGTAAGTACAGAAAGAAAGAGAAAGAAAAAGTATGTACAGAAATTCCATTCAGGGTTTGTATGTTGTCAGAGAGAGGGCTCACAGAACACACTGAATGGAGTTGTTATTCGCGTATTCACATCTTCTTATGATTGAATATGTTAAAATCGCTTGAATGTTCAAATTGGCAAGGTGTATTTGTCTGTTAAAGCACAAGACGACATGAAAGAGAAACTCAGTTCGGGGCTCGCTCATAGAGATGAGTACTTAATGGAGTTCTTTTTCGCCTAGTCTTGTGCTTTATGTGCTTTTCGCATCTTCTAATGCTTTGAAATCGATTGAATGTTTAATTTGGTAAAGTTTAAAAATATGTGCAAATGCTAAACTTTCGTGAGCACGAAGCAGTGGCCTGATCGCACCAGTGACAAATCTGTAAACTGCCCCAAGCATCTTTTACGCTGGCCCCGGGCCATTGGGCAGTCCTTATTGTCGAGCCCTAATATTTAACAGTTTTCCTTCTTATTCTCAGTAAAATATTATAATCTAGGCAGTAACAATAAAGAAACATAAACCCATCAAACAAGCTTAAACAAGGGAATAGCAGAATAGAAGTTTAAAATCTACAGTCTTATTATACTTTAAAAAAGAACTGGTAGCCAGCAAATTTAAGAACTTTCAATCTTAACCTTTTCAGACATAAAGGTAAATAAATATGAACATATCTTTTTCCCTATCGATACTTTACTCGTACTGCATCTTCCTAGACACTTATGGGAAAAAGTCCTTTTTTCTCCTGACTGAAGACATTTTAATTACGCAGTGAAACTGCACAGCCATTGGTTCGTGCAGTACCTTTTAAAAACTAACCAATGGCTCGGCAGCGGTGCTGCACAAACCTATGACTGCGAAGCCCGCCAAAGCCTGCCAGAATGGGCGGAGACATCTGGCTATATAAGCGGCCGCTTTACCATAGGATTCAGTTCTCTTCTCCTTCAGCGACGACGATGTTCTTCGCATCTCCGCTGATTGAAGACACCGCTCGCCGTTGACACGCCTCGCAGTGGAAGATCATCTGCCGGTTCAGCTGATTCGCCGCTTTCTCCACCTCAGCTTCAGAGCAAGAGATTATTTCCCCTGCCGCCATCCGGCGACCGGAAAATAAGAGCAAATTTTCTGAGTAAATTTCCATACGGCGTTGTTTCAAATGCTGCGCCGTTATTGTGCTTCATGCAGGGCTCCCCTGCACGCCAATGACGGTCATCGTGAGTGCGTCTCATGCTTGGGGAAATCCCAGGCTGAGTCTGCGCTCACAGAGACGGAATGCTCTTTTTGTGAGAGCATGAGTCTCGCCTCTCTGCGCTCGCGGATAGTTTTCTTTTCAGAAAGCGACTCTGCCCCTCGCACCCTCCCGTTTTCTTCCTCCCAGGAGCCTGTGAGGAAAAAACAGCGGCGCAGAGGATCTCAGCGCCCGGATGTGAGCGAGCTTACGTTGGCTCAGGGCCCGTGTACCTCGCTCTCTCCACATAGAGAGGCTTCTCCCGTCCTCTTTTCTCAGCCTGACCAGTGTCCCTCTGCTGCTGCGAGCAATCTGGTCTTGTTTGGAGGGAGTGACGAAGAGCTACTGGATGACAATTGTCATTAGCAACTTTGGACGTCGAGGAGCTGTCGGGCTCAACTACCGACACCGCCCCCCTGCCGCCGTCCGAGTCCAGCGACCCGAAGCCCGGGATGGACGGCTCCGCGTCCTCTCAAAGGCAGTCGAGGAGCTGGGTTTGGAGTGGTCTCCTCCCGAAGAACCCTCCCGCAGTCGTCCGGACGAATGGTTCCTGCCAGGGTGCCAACAAGCCCCTCGCCAGCGAGCCTCTCCTTTCTTTCCGGAGGTCCACGACGAGATCACCAGGTTGTGGCGTGCCCCATACTCTGCCCGCCTCCATACCTCGACTTCATCCGCCCTCACCAGATGCCTCTGCTCGACGAGGCAGTGGCCGCACATCTCTGTCCACCCACTGCCATCGGCTGGAAGGCGAAGGCCGCCCATCCTTCGAAGCCGTGTAGGATGACTTCAGCCCTTGCTGGACGCGCCTACACCTTGGCTTGGCAAGCGACTCTCAGCTTTTCACTCAATGGCGGTCCTTCGGGTCTTTCAAGCCAAACTCCTCGCCAGCACTGACGAGTCAGGCTTAGACTTCGCGTCACTCAGGGAGCTGAGGAGCTGTATTTACACAAAGTTGTAAATACAGGTTATTGGAGTACGTTTTACGAGAAAATACTATTTCGGGATTTCTGCTTCAAAAGTTCACGTTTAATTCAGCGTGTCTTCATAATTGTTTATGAAATTTACTAGCCGTTTCTCAAATTTTTTACAGTCCCCTCAGATTCAGCTTCATTAGAGCAAAGCAAACACCTCCAATTGTCTGTCATTTTTGTAGAGGTAACAAGCTTGAGCCCGTAAAAGAAGGAGCCCAATGAATGCAAACTTCTCCAAAGCCGTAAATTAACCAGACAGATCTCAGAAGTCACATCAAATACATCCCAAACAGCTAAAAAGTACCACCCCTGTTAAAAACAGCGACAAGCACCATAAACAAGTTTATACACTCAATGTTCCTTCGGCCAAACAATACAGGCAGCGATTGCCTCACTAGCCTCGTCTAATGAGGCATGCTGAATCAGGCTTTTATTACCAGGAGAAAACCTGGATGAAATATCATGTCCTTTTACCACAGCAATAGGCCTCTGAAGCCCACGTAAGCCAAGGTAATGGGAAAAAACGTGGGCCTGAGGCTGTCCTGACCCTCTTGGTTTATGAGTACATTACGAGCTTGGCCTCAGACCGCATTCAAAACTCCTATAAATGAACAAACTGCTGCTATAACTTCATATGACTCGAACACCACCAATGCCTCAAAATACAAACCACAAACGCTGGTTTTGTAATCGACATGTGATCCGCTGCCGGAGATAGGTGCACAGTCAGTAACATAAATGCATGAGTCTTCAGTAAGGGAAACTTTTCTGTCCCCCTAGAATAGAATAGAATAGAATAGAATAGAATAAAATAAAATAAAATAAAATAAAATAAAATAGCCATTCAAGTTTTGGTATTGGGTCACTTCAATTATAAATGCCGAAATTAAATATTTTATTAAGATATTTTTTATTTTATTTCATAAAAAAACTAATATTTTTGTAAATAAAATAAAATAAAATAAAAAAGTCATTTAAGTTTTTGTATAGATTAATATGGCTTTTTACTTTAATACTTACTGTTTTAATACTTTTTATTTGGTTACTTTAATTTTAAATGCTGCAATTAAATATTAATAAGATATTTTTATTTCTTAAAAACAAATATTTTTGCAAAATAAAATAAAAGTCATTGAAGTTTTTGGATAGATTATTATGGCTTTTTACGTTATTATTTACTGGCTTTTTCCTTGGTTACTGTAACTGTAAATGGTGACATTAAATGTGTATATATATATATATATATATATATATATATATATATATATATATATATATATATACAGGAGCATCTCAAAAAATTAGAATATCGTGAAAAGTTCATTTTTTCTTGTAACTTATTTCAAAAAGTGAAACTTTCATATATTTTAGATTCATTATATGTAAAGTAAAACATTTCAAAAGTTTTTGTTTTGTTTTGTTTTGTTTTAATTGATGATTAGAGCTTACAGCTCATGTAAGTCAAAAATCCAGTATCTCAAAATATTAGAATATTTCCTAAGATCAATCAAAAAAAGGATTTGCAAAACAGAAAAGTTCAAGTTCTTTAAAGTATGTTCATTTATGCACTCAATACTTGGTCGGGACTCCTTTAGCACACACTCCAGCATCAGTGAGGTGTGGAAGCAATCAGCCTGCGGCACTGCTGAGGCACTATTGAGCCTTCAGCTCGTTTGGATTGTTGGACTGACTGTTTCTCATCTTTCTCTTGAAAATATCCCATTTTGTCAAGATCAGGCATGTTGGCTGGCCAATCAAGCACAGTAATATCATGGTCCGCAAACCACTTGGAAGTGGTTTTGGCACTGTGGGCATGTGCTAAAGTCCTGCTGGAAAAGGAAATCGGCATCTCCATAAAGCTTGTCAGTAGATGGAAGCATAAAGTGCTCCAAAATCTCTTGAAAGATGGCTGCATTGACTTTGGACTTGATAAAATCCAATGGACCAACACCAGCAGACGTCACAACACCCCAAATCATCATTGACTTCAGGAACTTCACACTGTACTTCAAGCAGCTTGGATTCTGTGCCTCTCCAGTCTTCCTCCAGACTCCAGACATTGATTCCAAATGAAATGCAAACTTTACTTTTATCTGAAAAGAGGACTTTGGACCACTGAGCAACAGTCCAATTCTTTTTCTCCTTAGCCCAGGTAAGATGCTTCTGACGTTGTTTCAGTTTCAGAACTGGCTTGGTAGCCCTTTTCCTGAAGACGTCTGAGCGTGGTGACTCTTGATGCACTGACTCCAGCTTCAGTCCACTCCTTGTGAAGCTCTCCCAAGTGTTTGAATCAGCTTTGCTTGACAGTATTCTCAAGCTTGAGGCCATCCCTGTTGCTCGTGCACCTTTTCCTACCCAATTTCTTCCTTCCAGTCAACTTTGCATTTAATATGCTTTGATACAGCACTCTGTGAACAGCCACACCTTTCAGTAATGACCCTCTGTGAGTTACCCTCTTTGTGGAGGGTGTCAATGTTCGTCTTCTGGACCATTACCAAGTCAGCAGTTTTCTCCATTATTGTGGTTTCAAAGAACAAGAGATACCCGGAATTTATACTGTAGGAATGGTCATTTATTGAAACTCAAATGCAAATATTCTAATATTTTGAGATACTGGATTTTTGACTTTCATTAGCTGTAAGCTCTAATCATCAAAATTAATAAAAAAAAAAACTTTTCAAATGTTTTACTTTACATGTAATGAATCTAAAATATATGAGTTTCACTTTTTGAAATAAGTTACAAGAAAAAAAGAACTTTTTCACGATATTCTAATTTTTTGAGATACACCTATATATAAGAAGACCTTTTCATGAAATAAAATAAAAAAAACAATGTATTTTTAAAAACAAAATGTAAGTTTTTGAATAGAATAAAATGGATTTATACTTTATATTGGCTCTATTAGATTTTAAATGCTAAAAATAAATATTTTAATAAGATATTTTTCAACGGGTTTACTTTTTATTGGGTCACTTTAATTTGAAATGCTGAAATAATTATTTTTAATAAAGACATTTTATTTTATTGCATAAAATGAATAATTTAATAAGATAAATCTAAAAATATAAATATAAAAAAATATATTTTATTTTAAATTTTAATAATTTTTTAAAGATATTTTTTAATTTAATAAGTTATTTTTTCCAAAGGGCTTTATATGTTTTATGGGTTTGTTTAATTTCAAATGCTTGAAATTAAATATTTTAATAATATATGTTTCATTTATTTTATTTAAATAATATATTCAAAATATACATGTGTAACATTTAGAAAATTATACACTTTTACAACCTTACGAAAAAAAACAAAACAAAAAAAAAAACTTTAAAATACAAACACACACACACACACACATATATATATATATATATATATATATATATATATACATATATGTGTGTGTGTGTGTGTGTGTGTGTGTATGTGTGTTTGTATTTTAAAGTTATTTATTTTTTTTTAATTTTGTAAGGTGGTAAAATTTTATAATTATCAGAATCAGAAAGAGCTTTATTGCCAAGGAATTTGCTTTAGTGTCATAAGCTTCCAGTTCACAGAGACAACAACAACAACACACAGTCAATACAAATAAGATGAGAATAAAAAAATACACATATGTAAATATAAATGGATAAAAAAATTGAAAAATAAATAAATTGTATGCAGGGATGTACTAGGATGGAGGTGGTAAATAAATATAAGGTTATTGGATATTTTTATTGCATAATCGGGGGAACATTTAACTGTTCATAAGGTGGATTGCCTGGGGGAAGAAACTGTTCTTGTGCCTGGCTGTCCTAGTATTTGCAGCTCTGTAGCACCGGCCAGATGGCAAAAGTTCAAAAAGGTGATGACTTGGATGTGAGGGATCCAGAGTGATTTTCTGAGCCCTTTTCCTCACTCTGGATGTATACAGTTCTTGAAGGGTGGGCAGGAGAGCACCAATAATCCTCTCGGCAGTCTGAACTATTCTTTGTAGTCTTCTGATTTTGTAGCTGAACCAAACCAGACAGTTATTGATGTGCACAGAATAGACTCGATGACGGCTGAGTAGAACTGTTTCAGCAGCTCCTGTGGCAGGTTAAACTTCCTCAGCTGGTGAAGGCAATACAACTTTTGTTGGGCCTTTTTTTTTTACAATGGAGTCGATGTGAGTGTCCCACTTCAGGTCCTGGGAGATGATGGACCCCAGGAACTTGAATGACTCCACTGCAGTCACAGAGCTGTCCATGATGGTGAGTGGGGGGAGTGCAGGGGGGTTCCTCCTGAAGTACACGATCATTTCCACTGTTTTGAGCGTGTTGAGCTCCAGGTTGTTAAGACTGCACCAGACAGCCAGCTTTTTTACCTCCTGTCTGTAGGCAGACTCGTCACCATCCTGAATGAGGCCGATAAGTGTGGTGCCGTCTGCGAACTTCAGGAGCTTGACAGAGGGGTCCTCAGATGTGCAGTCATTGGTGTACAGGGAGAAGAGCAGTGGGGAGAGAACACACCCCTGAGGGGCACCAGTGCTGGTGGTGCAGCTGTGTGACCTGAATTTCCCCAGTCTCACTAGCTGTTGCCTATCTGTCAGAAAGCTGGTGATCCATTGACAGATAGAGCTAGGAACAGAGAGCTGGGTTAGTTTGGTCTGGAGGAGTGTTGAGATGATGAGGTTTTCAAATGACTTCATGACGACAGACGTTAGAGCCACAGATCTCTAGTCATTAATTCCTGTTATCTTGGGTTTCTTTGGGATGGGGATGATGGTGGAGAGTTTGAAGCATGTAGCTCCAGTGATCTGTTGAAGATCTGTGAAAAGATGGGGGTTGCAGGAAGTGTTAACGATTGTGTAAAGAGATGGTCACGACGGGTGTGGGGGTTTCAAATCTACAATAAAACTCATTCAGGTCTTCAGCAAGTTGTTGATTCACCTCAGTGCTGGGGGATGGTGTCTTGTAGTTGGTGATGGCTTTCAGGCCTTTCCACACTGAAGCTGAGTCGTTGGAAGTAAACTGATCTTCCAACTTTTTAGCCTGGCTCCTTTTAGCCGCTCTAATCTCCTTATTCAGTGTGTTCCTGGCCTGACTGTACAGGACTCTGTCCCCATTTCTGTAGGCATCCTCTTTGGGCTTATGGAGATATCTGATTTTTGCTGTAAACCATGGTTTATCATTGTTGAATATTAAATAAGTCCCGGTGGGAATGCAAATATCCCCACAGAAACATATATATGAAGTTACAGTCTCCTTGGGCTTGTCCAGATCGGTGGCTGCAGCTTCAAAAACACTCCACTCAGTGAGGTCGAAACAGGCTAGTAAAACCAACTCTGTTTTGTTGGTCCATCTCTTTACAGTCTTTACTACAGGTTTAGCAGATTTTTTGACTGTAGGTTGGTATAAGATGAACCAGGCAGTGATCAGAGAGCCCCAAAGCTGCCCGTCGAAGAGAGTGATATGCATTCTTTATTGTGGTGTAACAATGGTCCAGTATATTACTGTCTCTGGTGGGACATGTAACATGCTGACTGTATTTTGGCAGTTCACATGAGAGATTTGCTTTATTAAAGTCCCCAAGAATGATTATAACAGAGTCCGGGTGTTGTTGTTCTGTGTCTGTGATCTGATCAGCGAGTCTCTGTAAAGCTGAGCTCATATGCGCTTGCGGTGGAATGTAAACACTCACGAGAATGAACGAGTGAAATTCCCGCGGCGAATATAACGGCTTACAGTTAATGAAGAGCGCTTCCAGATCAGGACAGCACATATTCTTTATCGCTGTTATGTCTGTACACCACCTTTCATTGATGTAGAATCATGTCCTGCCGCCACGCAATTTCCCCGATGATTCTGCAACGCGATCCGCTCTAAACAGCTGAAAGCCCGGCAGATGAAGCGCACTGTCCAGAATGGCGTCATTCAGCCAGGTTTCCGTGAAACTCAGAGCAGCAGAGTGTGAGAAATCCTTGTTTGTTCGGGAGAGCAGAAGGAGTTCATCCCTTTTGTTGAGTAGAGAGTGGAGGTTCGCCAGATGGATGCTAGGCAGAGCCGTTCGAAATCCGCGCTGTCTCCCCCGACTGCACGTCCTGAAGCATTTGATCAATGGTGCTCTGCCAACTACAAAGTTCAGTAAAACGTCAGAATAATCAAAAACCGGTAGAAGATTTTGTGGTGTGTTCTGCTGAATGTTCAGCAGTTCATCCCTGGTAAAACTGATCATGTTTGAGAAACAAAAAACAGGAAAAACTAACAAAAACACTAAAACAACTGGAGAGTGAAGCACCGTGGCTGCCATGTGCGGTGCCATCTTGTTAAAACATGACTGAAGATACATGCATGTAGATTATATATATATATATATATATATATATATATATATATTATATACACATACATATATATACACACACACACACACGTATGTATGTATGCATGTATTACAAAACAATTTACAAACATGAATTTAAAGACACATGTACTGAAACCACAAAAAAAAAAAAGAACCTATTTCCCCTGCGGGCTCAGTCTGACAGAGGCAGGATTGCAGTGGGGACTATGAAATTAAACACCATCACTTGTCAGGTGGTTTCAGCCAAGGGAATCTCTCAGCTTTGGAGCCCTTCTCATCTCGCTGTGTTGATTAATACTCACTGAAACGCTGGCTGACAAGATGCTAAACCATACCAGAACACAAACAAAGCTCTAATTCAACAGCTTCACCTGTAAATATCAGTGAGAACCAAAAGGAAACACAGCAAATGAAGTTAGAGCACTGTGATCCATTACTTTTCAGGAGCAGGAAATTAAATTAATTTCCAAGGCATGGTAAACCCTACACCAGCTGTTACAGACAGGAAAGGTCACTGCACGTGATATAATCCAGTGCTTCCCAAGCTTTCTTCACTTATGGACCTCACAGCCCCTTCAGTCATATTTGGGAAAATAAATAAATATATTTTAAAAATTGTATATGTATATATAAGTCTCTCAGGTGCAGGTGATTGGGCGCTCCATGGCCAGCGTTGTGGTGTTGGAGCGCCACCTGTGACTAAACCTGATGGAGATCAAGGATGCTGACAAGGCCCCGTTCCTTAATGCCCCGGTCTCCCCCAGCGGCCTGTTCGGGCCAGCTGTTGAAGGCTTCACCGAGCGCTTCACAGAAGCTCAGAAGTCGTCTCAGGCCATGAGACACTTCCTTCCGAAGCGTTCCAGCTCCGCAGCTGCTACGAGTCGCCCCAAGGCTGTGCCGACTCTCCAGCCCGCAAAGACTGCTCCCGTGGCTGCCACCGCCATCCAGCCAGCCAAACCAGAGCCTCAAAGACACGCGCGCTCGGCCAGACGCTACCCCTTCACCTCTGGGTGCAGTGTGCAATGTGTTTGCTGCCGACTGTGGGCCCATTCATGAGCCCAAGCGGCGAGCCGCTGTTATAGCGGGAAAAATAAAACACAAACTTTTTCAAAAAGAGAGCAGTTTTCCTCGTCCATTTCTCACGAGTACTGTGTCCCCTTGCAGAGACCAGGCACTCAATTCAACCCCTGTCATTCTGGGCCGAGGCATGGCAAGCCATCCCTGGAGTGTCAGAATGGGTTCTGGGGGTAATAAAAAGAGGTTACTCACTCCAGTTCGCTCAAAGACCCACGCACTTCAGCAGAGTGGTCTCCACCGTGGTCCGGAGCAGCGATGCACACGTCCTGCGCTCCGAGGGGATGAATTTGCTGGAAAAAGGGGCCACAGAAGTGGTTCCTCCGGCACAGAGCAAGTCAAGCTTCTACAGCCATTACTTCCTCGTCCCCAAAAAGGATGGTGGCCTGCGACCCATCCTCGACCTGTGGCGTCTGAATTGGTCTCTCATGAGACGGCCGTTCAGAATGATTACTCTGAAACAGATCCTCGCGCAGATTCACCCAGAGGAATGGTTCTTTAATTTGGATCTGAAAGATGCCTACTTTCATATCCAGATAGCCCCCCACCACAGGCCATTCTTGAAATTCGCCTTCGAGGGAGTGGCTTATCAATACACGGTCCTTCCCTTCGGGCTGTCC
This sequence comes from Spinibarbus caldwelli, assembly GCA_039654775.1. Lineage (NCBI taxonomy): Eukaryota > Metazoa > Chordata > Actinopteri > Cypriniformes > Cyprinidae > Spinibarbus > Spinibarbus caldwelli. The sequence continues at coordinate 13,568,162 of CM077231.1, forward strand.
CTGGCTCCTCGCACTTTTACGAAGTGCATGGATGCGGCGCTTTCCCCTCTGAGACAAAAGGGAATCCGCATACTCAACTACCTCAATGACTGGCTCGTTCTGGCCCGGTCGGAGGCGGAGTCGCTATCACACAAAGCCCTTCTCCTCAGCCACTTGGAATGCCTGGGGCTCAGGGTGAATTTCGCCAAGAGCGTGCTGTTTCCCAGTCAATGAGTCTCGTTCCTGGGAACAGTGCTCGACTCAGCGCAGATGAGGGTGGTGATTACATCAGAGCGTGCTCTGAGCATTCAACGGTGTGCGGCCTCCTTCAGGGCTGGCACCGTTCACCCCCTCAAGAGGTTTCAAAAGATGCTGGGCCTCATGGCCGCAGCACATCCAGTACTACAGCTGGGTCTGCTGCGTATACACCTCCTTCAACGCTGGCTGAAACCACGAGTTCCATCCCAAGCGTGGCATCGCGGACATCTGCTCATCAGGGTGGATCAGGCTTGTGTTGCGACCCTGACCCCCAGGACGAATGCCCAGTGGATGAAACAAGGTGTTCCCCTGGGAATGGTCTTCAGAAGGAAGGTAGTCTCGACAGATGCTTCCAACACAGGTTGGGGAGCTCTGTGCGAAGGACAACCAGCATTCGGCGACTGGTCGAAAGCGGAAAGCAGCCTACACATCAACTGCCTCGAAATGCTGGCAGTATGGAAAGCCTGCCAAACCTTCCTGCCAGACCTGAGAGGGAACCACGTTCTGATTCGCTCAGACATTATGACTGTGGTGTCATACATAAATCGCCAGGGGGGACTATCCTCGAGGCGGCTCCTCGTGCTGGTGGAGTGCCTCCTGGAGTGGGCTTAGCGCAATCTATCATCGATGAGAGCAGCACACGTCCCGGGCAAACTGAACCAAGGGGCGGACATGTTGTCGCAGAGCAAGGTCCCCTCAGAAGAGTGGATGCTCCACCCGCAGATGGTTCAGAAAATTTGGGAAATCTTCGGCAAAATGGAAGTATACCTCTTCGCCTATTGAGACAATTCCCACTGCTCAATATTTTATTCCAAGGACATGGATGCGTTGGCCCACGACTGGCCCAACCTCCTTTCTCTATGCATTTCCTCTGGTCGCTCTGATCCCTCAGGTAATCAGATGAATCAGGGAACAGCAACGCAAAGTGCTCCTGGTAGCCCCGCTCTGGAGGAACCAACATTGGTTGGCAGAGCTGTCATAGCTGCTCATGGCAGCCCCGTGGTCCATTCCCCTGAGGCGAGATCTCCTCTCCCAGGTGAACAAAATGATGTGGCACCCCAGGCCAGAGCTGTGGGCCTTGCATCTGCGAGAAGTCTCTACGCCCTTAAGTGGTCAGTGTTCTCCACCTGGTGCTCATCCCGCGGCGAGGACCTGCTGGTCTGCGACGTATCGGTGATACTGTCCTTCCTTCAATAGCTGTTGGATAAGGGTCGTTCCCCATCCACACTCAAGGTGTATGTAGCAGCGATAGCAGCTTCTCATACCCCTATAGTGGGTCAGTCGGTGGGCAGAAACAACCTTGTTGTTCGTTTCCTGAGGGGTGCCAGGAGGCTGAATCCACCCCGGCCCCTCACTGTCCGTATGTGGGACCTGCTGACCGTGTTGAGGGCCCTGAGGGACCTTGCCTTCGAGCCGCTGCAGTCTGCGAATCTCTGGTCCCTGACATTTAAAACCATCTTGCTACTGGCCTTAGCATCGATTAAACAAGTGGGTGACTTGCAGGCACTTTCCATAAGCCCTAGATGCCTGGAATTCGGGCCTGGCGACTCTAAGGTCGTCCTGAAACCAAGGCATGGCTATGTACCTAAGGTGCTCTCCACCCTGTTCAGAGCACAGGTTATCAACCTCTCTGCGCTTCCCTCCTCAGAGGAGGACCAGGAGTTGAAACTTCTTTGTCCCGTCAGGGCTTTGAAGATTTACATAGAGCGTTCCGCCCAGTTCAGGCAGTCGGAAGAGCTTTTTGGCCAAGGGGCACTCGGTCACGAAGCAGACACTATCTAAGTGGATAATTGGCGCTATCTCGCTAGCTTACTCTTCCTTGGGCCTACAGTGCCCCATCGGAGTATGAGCCCATTCAACCAGAGGCATTGCCTCCTCCTGGGCATGGTCTAGTGGTGTGTCCATTGCAGAAATTTGTGAGGCAGCGGGCTGGGCTTCGCCGTCCACTTTTGCTAGGTTTTATAGCCTGGATGTCCCTGCATTACAGGCAAGAGTCCTTTATGCATAAGGGCATGAGCTCGTCTGGGTCGAGATTGGACATGGTATCAAGATCATCAGATGACTTTTTCGTGCACTCTTGGCCCCGATATGGCTGAGGCTGCGCAAATTTCTAGGAACGGTTACTCAGGCCTCAGTAGAGTTTAACCTGTTAGTCTGTGGGGTTTTTATCCTTGTCTCCTTGGGCCCTACGGTGCCCAGAACAAGGGTTACCATTAGTCGTTCCTCTGCATTGGCACGGCGTGATTGTACTGTTCCCATAAGCATCTAGCAAGACGCAGTACGAGTAAAGTATCGATAGGGAACGTACTCGGTTACAAATGTAACCTCGGTTCCCTGAGATACGGGAACGAGTACTGCGTTGCTAGCCGTGCCTTGCAGCTGCATGCCTCGGTCATCGCTTCAGTCGAAGATGACCTGAATCCTATGGCGAAGCGGCCGCTTATATAGCCAGATGACTCCGCCCATTCTGGCGGGCTTTGGTGGGCTTCGCAGTCATAGGTTTGTGCAGCACCGCTTCTGAGGCATTGGTTCGTTTTTAAAAGGTACTGCACGAACCAATGGCCGTGCAGTTTCACTGCGTGATTAAAATGTCTTCAGTCAGGAGAAAAAATTACTTTTTCCCATACGCATCTAGCAAGACGTAGTACTCGTTCCCATATCTCAGGGAACCGAGGTTACGTTCGTAACCGAGTACATTTTCATAAATTGATTTTGTAGCTGGATTTTTGACTATCCATAATCTCTGCATTTGGGATTTTTGGTGGGTCACAAATAATTTCTAAACAACAAACATCAGCATAATCATATAATTGATATTGGGAGCATAGAAAAGATTTTAATACTCCACAGCTGAACATACCAGTACAGAGTGGTTTTGGTGTCCATCCGTCTTGTGTACATTTGGCCTCTTCTGCTGTTTTACGATATCCAGACTCACAACTGTAAGATTGTTTTTCTCCCAATTTCAGATTTCGCCAGTTTGGTCTAGACACATGCTGGTCACGTGGATATTCACATGTAATATCTAAAACAAGATTCACATGCTTTAAATAACATGGAATAAATTCATCACCAAATCCAGAAGTGTTTCTCTATATTCTTACCTTCACAAACAGGTGTTTGATCCCACTCTCCATTGTCTTTGCATGTAAATGATTTGCTGGATTTTTCTGTACCCTTCAGCCAGTTATTTTCAGAGCAGATGATCTCCACACTTTCTCCAGGTCTGAAAATAGTTTTTCCCTTCGGGTTGATCGTTTGCACTCCAGAGGTAGTTGACTTCAGCACACAAGTTATTTCTGTACAAGACATAATTATACAGAACTAAGGTTAAGAAGAGATGAAGGACCATAAATCTGTTAAACTGGATTGATTTGTCTTTTGCGAGAGACAAATGATTTTAACTTTTTTTTTTTTAATATCCAGAAATGAAAAGAAAACAAATGATAGCTTTTGATGAACAGATTACTTTTTATTTAAGTATTTGATGCCCATTTTCTACAGTCCAATATTTAGTATTTCTAAAACTACACTGTAAAATGATGTTTCTAAGTAAAAAAAAAAAAAAAAAAAAAAAAAAAAAAAAAAATCATTTATTTATTTAATTTTAGACTGTCATCAGCAAGAAATGTGGCATTAATAAAACTCAATATTAGCCAGATGTCTTCTTAATGGTCCTAAACCATGGAACATGTTATTAATAACATTTAATAAGCTTTATTAAAACAGTAATTTTAATAAAATGTTTAAGAAAAAGAAATCTGGATTGGGAAACCTGGGATATTTCTAAAAATAATATAATATAATATAATATAATAAAAACAAGATCTAAATGAAACTTTCTGAAGAAAATTGTTGTTCATCCATGCAAAAATGCTGCCACGGTGCCAGTCTCGTGTCTTGCATGTCAACATTGCATACCAAAGGTTAGCATATAGTTTAATATGAACAATAGTGAACAATAGTTTTTTTTTTTGTTTGTTTTTTTTTTTTTTGCTTTTTCTTTTAATGTTAAATTATAATGTACCCTCTGTGGCCTGTATGATTTTAAGATCCATTTTAAAATGTACACTCCCCCGGCTTTTAAAGTATTGTGTTTTCTTCTTGACCATCAGTGAATGTTTGAAGCTTTTGTGAATGAGTCCCTCAGTTGCCATCAGTGTGAAAAGATGGACCTTAGAATCACTGCTGAAAATATGCAGATGATGCTGGAAAACCAAAGAATGTGCGGGACCTGGAGAAGTTTTCTGTAGAACTGTTGGAAGTTTAAATTCTCAAGACAAACAAGAGACTCATGAACAACCATCAAAAAAACTTAAAAACAGTCATGGATCATCCAGGTAAACAGTGCTCGAATGCATGCATAAAGATTGCCGCAGCACACAGGTAGAAGTAATGATTATGAATAAGTCAGGAAAAAACAAGAAGAAGAAGAAGAAGACTGCCTTAACATTATAATAATTAATCGAAATGTGTTTTCTGTACTTTCAGCTGCAGTGATGAAGTCGACAACACTGACCTGTCATCTCCACAGTGGACGTGCACATTTCATATGGATTACATAATCAGAAAATATTTGTTTTCCATTTGAATTGGTTTATTTAAAAGTAGACATTTTCTATAGATATATTTTTTTTCATGTCTGTGAGGCAAACATGGAGTTTTGGTTTGTTTTTTTGTTTAATTTTTTTACACTTTCAAGTTCACAGAGACCTAGACGGCAGAAAGCGCACTCTCTTTGCTGTGGTTATTTTACAAAAGCACAATATTTTATTGTTATTGTGCATGCACACAAATAAAAGTAGACCTTTCACAGATTCAAAAGATGTATTACTCTTACCTGTATGAGCAAAAATGACAGAGTATTTTAAGTTAAATTCAAATGATTGCACCGGCGCCTCCAAGTTAACTGTCTTTTACAGCTACTTTTCAGATTCCACACTCCGCACAAACACTTCAACAGCACATATTTTTTTCTAGGTTAATGTTAGAGCGAGCGAGCATTAATGTTGCTGCTACTTACATATTTCAGATGATAAGCTATTTTTGAGTTCGAAGATTGAAACGAACGTTTGCATGTCCTGACCGATGTACTGTAATTACCACATAGACCAGATGTTAATAATCTCTCCATCACGGAATACGTGACTTTGTCACTTCCTGCGGATTTTTTCTGCGATTAAGCGACTAATGAAATTTTGATCAACTAGGCCTCTTTTGGTCAACTAACGGTTAGTCAGCTTTTAGGGGGCAGTCCTAATTTGTACAAGCTGCTGTGGTTTAAATTCAGGACGATATTTATATTCCATTCTTGAATTGATTTTGGAGTTTGATTTTTGACTTCTCACAATCTCTGCATTTGCTATTTTTGGTGGGTCATACGTAATTTCTAAAAAAAAAAAAAAAAAAAAAAACAGCAGCATAATCATATAATTGATAATATGTGAGTAGCAAATATTTTAATACTTCATAGCTGAACATACCAGTACACAGTGGTTTTGGTGTCCATCCGTCTCGTGTACATGTAGCCTCTGCTGCTGTTTCACGATATCCAGACTCACAACTGTAAGATTTTTTTGCTCCCAATTTCAGATTTCCCCAGTATGGTCTAGACACATACTCGTAATGTGGATCTTCACATGTAATGTCTAAAACAACATTCACATGCTTTTAATGACATGCAATAAATTCATCACCAAATCCAGAAGAGTTTCTCTATAATCTTACCTTCACAAACAGGTTCATAATCCCACTGCCCATTATATTGGCATGTAAAGGATCTGCTGTTTTTTTTGGTAAAAATGAACCAGTATTTTTCAGAGCAGGTGATCTCCACACTTTCTCCAACTCTGAAAATAGTTTTTCCCTTTGGGTTGGTCTTTTCTACTCCAAATGTGGTTGACTTCAGCTCACAAGTTTTTTCTGTACAAGACATAAATAAGACAAAAATAAAACCATCTCAAGATTACAGTCATTATAATGTGAGATTAAACTTGTTAAATTTCAAGAACAATGTTGAAATAAAATGTTGAGAATAAACTCATTAAATTTAGACAATAAAGTAATTGTTTCGAGAAAAAAAAATCGATAAATTTCAAGAAAATATTATGTTAAATTAAAATAAAATGTAAAATTAAATTATGAGAAAAAACTCATTAAATTGAGAAAAAAATAGTTACATTTCGAGAAAAAAGTCCAAATAAAATGTTGAGAATGAACACATAAATTACCAAAAAAGTTGTTACATTTCTAGAAAGTCATAATTTAATGAGTCTATTCTCAACATTTTATTTCAACTTTTTTCTCAAAATTTAAATATTTTTTCTCGAAACACAACAACTCTATTCTCACAATTGAATGAATTTATTCTTAACATTTTATTTCAACATTTTTCTTGAAATTTAACAAGTTTAATCTCGCATTATAAGGACTTTAATCTCAAGGTGGTTTTATTTTTTATTATTACTTTGCCCTAATCCTATTCCATATTTAAAAGTAGACATTTTCTATAGATATATTTTACATGTCTGTGAGGCAAACACAGGCTTTCTGTTATATATTATATATATATATATATATATATATATATATAATTTTTTTTATTTTTTTTATTTTTTTCAGTGATCAGTGATTTCTGATATCCCCAGTATGGTCTAGACACATGCTGGTCACGTGGATATTCACATGTAATATCTGAAACAAGATTCACATGCTTTAAATAACATGGAATAAATTCATCACCAAATCCAGAAGTGTTTCTCTATATTCTTACCTTCACAAACAGGTTTTTGATCCCACTCTCCATTGTCTTTGCATGTAAATGATTTGCTGGATTTTTCTGTACCATACAGCCAGTTATTTTCAGAGCAGATGATCTCCACACTTTCTCCAGGTCTGAAAATAGTTTTTCCCTTCGGGTTGATCGTTTGCACTCCAGATGTAGTTGACTTCAGCTCACAAGTTATTTCTGTACAAGACATAATTATACAGAACTAAGGTTAAGAAGAGATGAAGCACCATAAATCTGTTAAACTGGATTGATTTGTCTTTTGCGAGAGACAAATGATTTTAACTTTTTTTTTTTTAATATCCAGAAATGAAAAGAAAACAAATGATAGCTTTTGATGAACAGATTACTTTTTATTTAAGTATTTGATGCCCATTTTCTACAGTCCAATATTTAGTATTTCTAAAACTACACTGTAAAATGATGTTTCTAAGTAAAAAAAAAAATAAATAAATAAATAAATCATTTATTTATTTACTTTTAGACTGTCATCAGCAAGAAATGTGGCATTAATAAAACTCAATATTAGCCAGATGTCTTCTTAATGGTCCTAAACCATGGAACATGTTATTAATAACATTTAATAAGCTTTATTAAAACAGTAATTTTAATAAAATGTTTAAGAAAAAGAAATCTGGATTGGGAAACCTGGGATATTTCTAAAAATAATATAATATAATATAATAAAAACAAGATCTAAATGAAACTTTCTGAAGAAAATTGTTGTTCATCCATGCAAAAATGCTGCCACGGTGCCAGTCTCGTGTCTTGCATGTCAACATTGCATACCAAAGGTTAGCATATAGTTTAATATGAACAATAGTGAACAATAGTTTTTTTTTTTGTTTGTTTTTTTTTTTTTTGCTTTTTCTTTTAATGTTAAATTATAATGTACCCTCTGTGGCCTGTATGATTTTAAGATCCATTTTAAAATGTACACTCCCCCGGCTTTTAAAGTATTGTGTTTTCTTCTTGACCATCAGTGAATGTTTGAAGCTTTTGTGAATGAGTCCCTCAGTTGCCATCAGTGTGAAAAGATGGACCTTAGAATCACTGCTGAAAATATGCAGATGATGCTGGAAAACCAAAGAATGTGCGGGACCTGGAGAAGTTTTCTGTAGAACTGTTGGAAGTTTAAATTCTCAAGACAAACAAGAGACTCATGAACAACCATCAAAAAAACTTAAAAACAGTCATGGATCATCCAGGTAAACAGTGCTCGAATGCATGCATAAAGATTGCCGCAGCACACAGGTAGAAGTAATGATTATGAATAAGTCAGGAAAATACAAGAAGAAGAAGAAGAAGACTGCCTTAACATTATAATAATTAATCGAAATGTGTTTTCTGTACTTTCAGCTGCAGTGATGAAGTCGACAACACTGACCTGTCATCTCCACAGTGGACGTGCACATTTCATATGGATTACATAATCAGAAAATATTTGTTTTCCATTTGAATTGGTTTATTTAAAAGTAGACATTTTCTATAGATATATATTTTTTTTCATGTCTGTGAGGCAAACATGGAGTTTTGGTTTGTTTTTTTGTTTAATTTTTTTACACTTTCAAGTTCACAGAGACCTAGACGGCAGAAAGCGCACTCTCTTTGCTGTGGTTATTTTACAAAAGCACAATATTTTATTGTTATTGTGCATGCACACAAATAAAAGTAGACCTTTCACAGATTCAAAAGATGCATTACTCTTACCTGTATGAGCAAAAATGACAGAGTATTTTAAGTTAAATTCAAATGATTGCACCGGCGCCTCCAAGTTAACTGTCTTTTACAGCTACTTTTCAGATTCCACACTCCGCACAAACACTTCAACAGCACATATTTTTTTCTAGGTTAATGTTAGAGCGAGCGAGCATTAATGTTGCTGCTACTTACATATTTCAGATGATAAGCTATTTTTGAGTTCGAAGATTGAAACGAATATTTGCATGTCCTGACCGATGTACTGTAATTACCACATAGACCAGATGTTAATAATCTCTCCATCACGGAATACGTGACTTTGTCACTTCCTGTGGATTTTTTCTGCGATTAAGCGACTAATGAAATTTTGATCAACTAGGCCTCTTTTGGTCAACTAACGGTTAGTCAGCTTTTAGGGGGCAGTCCTAATTTGTACAAGCTGCTGTGGTTTAAATTCAGGACGATATTTATATTCCATTCTTGAATTGATTTTGGAGTTTGATTTTTGACTTCTCACAATCTCTGCATTTGCTATTTTTGGTGGGTCATACGTAATTTCTAAAAAAAAAAAAACAAAAAAAAAAACAGCAGCATAATCATATAATTGATAATATGTGAGTAGCAAATATTTTAATACTTCATAGCTGAACATACCAGTACACAGTGGTTTTGGTGTCCATCCGTCTCGTGTACATGTAGCCTCTGCTGCTGTTTCACGATATCCAGACTCACAACTGTAAGATTTTTTTGCTCCCAATTTCAGATTTCCCCAGTATGGTCTAGACACATACTCGTAATGTGGATCTTCACATGTAATGTCTAAAACAACATTCACATGCTTTTAATGACATGCAATAAATTCATCACCAAATCCAGAAGAGTTTCTCTATAATCTTACCTTCACAAACAGGTTCATAATCCCACTGCCCATTATATTGGCATGTAAAGGATCTGCTGTTTTTTTTAGTAAAAATGAACCAGTATTTTTCAGAGCAGGTGATCTCCACACTTTCTCCAACTCTGAAAATAGTTTTTCCCTTTGGGTTGGTCTTTTCTACTCCAAATGTGGTTGACTTCAGCTCACAAGTTTTTTCTGTACAAGACATAAATAAGACAAAAATAAAACCATCTCAAGATTACAGTCATTATAATGTGAGATTAAACTTGTTAAATTTCAAGAACAATGTTGAAATAAAATGTTGAGAATAAACTCATTAAATTTAGACAATAAAGTAATTGTTTCGCAAAAAAAAAATTGATAAATTTCAAGAAAATATTATGTTAAATTAAAATAAAATGTAAAATTAAATTATGAGAAAAAACTCATTAAATTGAGAAAAAAATAGTTACATTTCGAGAAAAAAGTCCAAATAAAATGTTGAGAATGAACACATAAATTACCAAAAAAGTTGTTACATTTCTAGAAAGTCATAATTTAATGAGTCTATTCTCAACATTTTATTTCAACTTTTTTCTCAAAATTTAAATATTTTTTCTCGAAACACAACAACTCTATTCTCACAATTGAATGAATTTATTCTTAACATTTTATTTCAACAGTTTTCTTGAAATTTAACAAGTTTAATCTCGCATTATAAGGACTTTAATCTCAAAGTGGTTTTATTTTTTATTATTACTTTGCCCTAATCCTATTCCATATTTAAAAGTAGACATTTTCTATAGATATATTTTACATGTCTGTGAGGCAAACACAGGCATTCTGTTATTTATATATATATATATATATATATATATATATATATATATATATATATATATATATATATATAATTTTTTTTTATTTTTTTTTATTTTTTTCAGTGATCAGTGATTTCTGATTTCCCCAGTATGGTCTAGACACATGCTCGTCACGTGGATCTTCACATGTAATGTCTAAAACAACATTCACATGCTTTTAATGACATGCAATAAATTCATCACCAAATCCAGAAGAGTTTCTCTATAATCTTACCTTCACAAACAGGTTCATAATCCCACTGCCCATTATATTGGCATGTAAAGGATCTGCTGTTTTTTTTGGTAAAAATGAACCAGTATTTTTCAGAGCAGGTGATCTCCACACTTTCTCCAACTCTGAAAATAGTTTTTCCCTTCGGGTTGATCTTTTGCACTCCAAATGTGGTTGATTTCAACTCACAGGTTACTTCTGTACAAGACATAATCAAATAGAACTAAGGGTAAAAAGAGATCAAGCATCAAAAATCTGTGAAACTGGGTCCAATTTGTCGCTTGCAGGAGAAAATTAACAATGGTTTTATTTATAGTAAAAGTGTAGTAACCGTGTTTTTTTTTTTTTTTTTTTCCGTATTTAGTACCATTTGCATAAACACATTTTTACTACAAAATTCATGGTTAAACTATTGTAAGTGTAGAAAAACCATGACTAATTTGTGGTTACCATTGTTTAACTATAGTAACCGTTTTTTTTTTCTTTTCTTTTGTGAGTATCTGTATCGTGTTTCTGTATTTGGTTGTGTTTTGAGTATCTGCAGCGCATTTTTGTATTTGGTTATGTTGCGAGTATTTTCAGCACGTTTGTTTTTGCAACACGTTTCTGTATTTAGTTGTGTTTTGCATATTTGCAACATGTTTCTGTATTTGGTTATGTTTTGAGTATTTGCAGCGCCTTTTGCAGCGCATTTTTGTATTTGGTTTTGTTGCAAGCATTTCAGTGCGTTTGTGTATTTGGTTGTGTTGCGAGTATTTGCAGCATGTGCTGCCAAACTGTTTTCTTAATTTGCTGGTGCTTTTTCTGTTTGCATGTTTGCATTTTCTTAAGTTGCAGCACATTGAGCTCTCTCTACCCACGTAAAAAACAAACAAAAAAAAAGAAAGATAGTTTATTTATTTTTATACAGTATATTTATTTTTAGACTGTCATCTGCAAGAAATGTGGCATTAATTAAGCTCAGTATTAGCCAGATGTCTTTATAATGGTCTTACACCATGTTATTAATAACATTTAATAAACTTTCATTTTACAGTTATTTTAATAAAATATAAAAAAAAAATAAATAAATAAAAAAAAAAAATAAATAAAAAAGTAAAAAAAAAAAAAAAGAAGAAAAAAAATCTGGGTTGGGAAACCTAGGATATTTGTAAATATAATATAATATAATATAATATAATATAATATAATATAATATAATAAACTGCCATGAACTGCAGTGACACAAAGGTAGAGGATCCCAACACAATATATTTAAGGGATAATCCACAAATGTAATCCAAAAACAGGCAAAGGTCATACACAATAAACAATCCAAAACTTGTGCTGCATCCCATTGTGCCTACCTATACTATGCCCTTAAAGTATTACTCTTTTGGTGAAAAAAAGTACACACTTTTGAGTGTGTAGTAGAAGAGTAGGCAAACTTTGAGACATGCTATCACGTCATACAATTCTTTAACGAACCTCTCTGTTGCAGAGATACACGCACCCTGTCACTGTAAACCGGCCTTTCAATCATCTTGTCACAGTTAACATCCTCCACATTTCATTTAATTTAACTTCCTACTGTATTGGAGAGAAAAGAAGTAGGTTGTTGATCTTCCAGCTGTGGATTTTTATGCAGAGAAACCCTGCTCATATTTTTGGCATAGTGATGCATTTAAATGTTAATGGCCAAATGAATGTTTATGAAAGTTCACATTGTTGTTGCAGTTGAAATATAACACAGGTAACATTTAAAAAAAAAAAAAAAAAAAAAAAAAAAAAAAATATATATATATATATATATATATATATATATATATATATATATATATATATATATATATATATATATATATATATATATTTTTTTTTTTTTTTTTTTATTATTATTATTTTTTTTTATTAATTACCAGGTTAAATGTTGATTATTAGTAATTCAAACCCCTTTATCTAATCTTCTCTACTTAACAGTTTTTTAAACATTTTTTATTAGTGTTTGTAGTTCTGAACTGAATCCTTCACCAAAGCGTAATAGATTGTGGACAATATTAGCCATTAGAGTGTGCATGGGTATACTATGCTTTGGGACACACTTATTCTAATACTATTTAGGATGGATAGTATGAACATTGGGACACAGGGAAAGACAGAGTTCATGGCTGATGTGAACAGAGAAAACCAGGAAAACACACAGAGAATCAAAAACCAGGAAACAAGACATGAGAGACCCAGGAACCAAGGCTAGAACTACAGCTGTGACACATGCAAGACTTAGCAATGAATGACTGAGGCCCCGTACACATGGAGACGCGTTTAGCTGTATACGTAAAAAAATTTGTTTCGTCCAGACGGATCTGGCGTTTTGGGAGTCTGAAACCGATATTTTTTGAAACCGGGAATCAGAGAGGATACATCTGTAAACAACACCTGTGTGTACAGCCAATCAATATTTTTTGTGAAACGATGATGTCATCAGCCCACGTCTCAACCCTAATCAGACACCGCTACGTCATGTAACAGCAACAACAACAACAAAAATGGCAGACTACATGCTTGTGTTCGTGCTGCAGAAGCTACTGAGCCGATTAGCTTTACTAAATTTACTAGCTTTTCTCATTGTTTTTTTGGGTTTGTATCCAGCGCGCAAGGTTTATGCGCATACTCCAAGTCTTCTCCATTTTTAGTGTATCTCTGTGGCAGAATTACAGTGCCACATACTGGTCTGGCATGTATACTACATCATTTTGAGTCAGTTTCAGTGGTTTTGTGTGTACGCAGATATTTCTTGAGACGACGCCGTGGTTACAGATTTTTTTTTTTTTTTTTTTTTTTTAGAACGAGGAAAAAAAAGATTGGATAGGGAAAGCTCTGGCTTCGTGTGGATGAGACCTGAGTTAACCAGGCTTTTGTAGGGTAAGCTAAGAGGTTAATGAGACACAGGTGAATGCAATCAGTTATGATGAGTCCGGGCAAAGGATTATGGGAAATGTAGTCCAAGACTGAGTGACAGAGGTATGGGATGGAACGCCTTCTGGTGGTTATAAAGGGCACTCCAGCTGGTGATCGTGACTATGTCATGCGATCTGGGATAACCCGTTGGATGTCGCGCTGGGATATTTTCAGGAAATTAAAAAAAATAGGTTGAATGTCAATTTTTTGTCAAAATTAGCTTTTCATTAAATTATCATTCTATAACATCTTGTCTATCAACTCTGAAAATATCTTGAAAAATATCTTGGCAAAAAACAGCGATTTATTGCAGCAAGCAAAGACTGTGTCTTTCTCTCATATTAAGAACGTGCTGCGTTCATTTAACTTATCAAAATAAACCACGTAACATGTAACATATATAATATGTTATATATATAAATATCAATGCACATTTCCCGCCAGTCCTGTGTAAACTACGGCATGCAAAGTTTATTTATTTATTTATTTATTTTTTAATAGAACAACTCAGTCTGAAGTAACATTAGTTGCTCATTTAAACGATCTTGCTCGTCTCAGTCTGGTCAATCTTGGTGATTTCAGTGCCCTAAACAATGTTGTAATGGACTATTTCACATCCAGAGATGAAGGATCGGATGATGAAGTTACTAAAGAGGAGGAGTCTGATGACAGTCTGTTATATGCACAGGTGCGCGAAAAGTTGCGCTGCGCTAGCTTTTCTAAACGTAAACTGCAAGGTACACTATTCGTGCTATCTAAACATACAAGGGGTGATCAAAAGTTCAGAGACTCTGCCCTTGATAAACAATGGAAAACCGTCCTATTCAGGGTAACGTTAGTCTGTTTGTGTAATGATGTATAGCGCTCCTGACAGACAGCTCTCATTAAACCCATGAAGTGAAAGTGAAACCCTTCTCACTTTAAACTCGTTTTTCTCAAAATTCCATTCCTGAAAATCATAGAGATAGCCATAACTTTTGTTACGTTCAAGCTATGGACAAAATAAAAACAATTTTGTAAAGGGCTAGAACCCAGGTATCAAAACTTAAAAAAGGTCAGATTTCACCATGTGTTAATATAATATAATATAATAAACACTAGATCTAAATTACACTTTCTGAAGAAAATTTGAGTTGTGTTTATCCATGCAAACTCGTTGCCACGATGCCAGTAAGTATCTGATGTTTCTAGGTTGTTCTGGGTGATTGCTTGTTGGCCCAAGTCAAGAGAGACATATGTGTCAACTTTGCATTCAAAGGTTGATATTTAGTTTAATATGAACAATAGTGAACAATAGTACTCTTTTTGTTGTGTTAAAAGGCCCTCAGTGGCCTGTATGATTTTAAGATCCAATTTAAGAGTTACACTCCCCGGCTCTTAAAGCATTGTGTTTTCGTCTTGAGCATCAGTGAATGTTTGAAGCTTTAAAGCTTTTGAAATGTTGTGTATGAGTCTCTCAGTTGTCATCAGTGTAAAAAGATGGATCTCAAAACTATACATTTACTACTGGAAAGGGTTTGAATATGCAAAAGATGCTGGAAAACCAAAGAATGTGTGATACTTGCAGGATTTTTCTGTAGACCAGTTGGAAGCTTAAATTTTCATGAACTCATGAACAACCATCAGAAAACTTAAAAACAGTCGTGGATCATCCAGATAAACAACCCTGAGTATTCTATTCTGTTCTATTCTTGAATTTATTTTGTAGTTACATTTTTGACTTCCCACAGCATGGGAGTTTTGGTGGGTCACACATACACTGTAAAAAAAATTGTTGTAAAAAAAACGGCCAAAATCTGACAGTAACATACGGTTTTCCATTAAAGCAGTAATATTCTGTAGAAAACAATGCATTCTGGGCAATATTTTGCCGTTTAAGAAATTGCTGTTAATTTACAGCTAATTTTTAACAGTACTCTCATGTATTTAAGTAATACGGTTTTTTACTGTTTGCAATGCATTGTGGGCTGTGTTAAATACAGTACAGTGCAGTATTTATATATATATGTTTTTAATTGAGTGTACAAGTGTGAGTACAAGTTTGGTCAAAGTGCGTTACTGTTTTGTAAGTTTGGTTAATTTGCAATTTTCAAGCATCCGAAATCATTTTCAGTCAGGTACTTGTGATGACAATTTTTTACAAACATCATTTGTAAAGCACTTTTTTCCCGAAGAGGAAACAAGTTCGAAGGACATCTGGCCATCTGGAGCACTGGGAGTTTTCCCGGTGGGCTGCTGTACAATGTGGGCCGGCCCTTTGTGTAAATATATATAAAAAATGAATTGTAGTAAATGTACGTATATCCTTCCATCGGCCCAGATGAATGGGTAATTTAGTCATTGAGCTCAAAAGCGCTCGTCAATGTCAAAATGTTAGAAATAGCCAATCAAAGTGTAGAAGGCGGGACGCTGAACTGCGTGCGACTTGAATGCGAGCTGAAGATGTAAGCAGCTAAACATGACGAGACAATTCAGCAATATTTGCCAACCGTTTACGATAAAAAAAAAAAAAATAAAAAAAATAATGTTAAACGACAGATATTAATTTTCAGGAATGCTAACTACTACTGGCCTTTTCGAATTATGCAGATTTTAATGCCATTTACGTTATTCGT
Source organism: Spinibarbus caldwelli (assembly GCA_039654775.1). Taxonomy (NCBI): domain Eukaryota; kingdom Metazoa; phylum Chordata; class Actinopteri; order Cypriniformes; family Cyprinidae; genus Spinibarbus; species Spinibarbus caldwelli. Next base: position 13,584,408 of record CM077231.1, read on the forward strand.
CACAATGTACATAACATAGCAGTGTTCAGCAGACATGAGATAAGAGTTAATGCATCTCTTATGGCTTTCTTCTGTGATTTCACGTGTCTAAGAAAATGTTTAAAAATCTATAAAAATCATTCTCAGTCTTACTCTAGAACACTGTAAATCTGAAGACTTTTGCTTTTGAGTGCTGTGCATAAGAAAGTGATTTATATTATAGCCCTAATAAAAATAAGTTGCTTATTAATTCACATGCATTATTTTATATACACACTGGTGGTTAAAAGTTTGAAATAATTAAGGCTTTTTATTTATTTATTTGAAAGAAGATTGCATTTATTTGATCAAAAAATACAGTAAAAACAATAATATTATGAAATATTACACTTAAAAGAGTGGTTTTCTATTTAGGATATTTTAAAATGTAATTTATTTCTGTGATCAAAGCTGAATTGTCAGCATCATTACTCCAGTCTTCGGCGTCCCTTCATAAATCATTTAATGCTGCTTAATGTGCTGCTTAATTATTATCAGTTATTATTTGTAATCAATTATTAATAATGGTTTTTATTATTGGTATAATGGTTCTCAGTTAAAGAACAGCATTTATTTGAAATATAAGTATATCGCAATAAGTGTAAATATCTTTACTGTCACTTAAATCAATTTATTGCAACCTTGTTGAAGAAAAAAATATTATTTTATATTTTTTAATCTTACCCAAGACTGAATGGTATCACATTTTCCACAAAAATATGAAGCAGCACAACAGTTTTCAACATTCATAATAAGCAAAAATGTTTCTTGAGCAGCAAATCAGCATATTAGAATGATTTCTGAAGGATCATGTGACACTGAAGACTGGAGTAGTGAAGCTGAAAATTCAGCTTTGATCACAGCAATAAATTATATTTTACTATATATTCACATAGAAGACAGCTATTGTAAATTGTAACATTATATATTTCATAGTACTGTTTACTGTACTTCCATCATCAAAATAATTAGTATACTCTTTTCCACAATTGGAGCTCTATTGCTTAAAATGATAGATGTGAAGCTCCTGCAAAAGGCCATATTCCTGTATATGACCAATAGAAAGGCATCACAAAAACAGTCCGCATTCTGCACTATTCAAGTCTTCTAGATGATACCAGAGCATTGTGTCACATGGACTAATAATATAGGTATTTATAGTGATATTAAACTGTCCCTCATAAAAATTCTTAAAAATGTACTATTTGCCATATACACCAGGAAAGACAAATTAAAATGTAAAGAATGCCAGTCATTTTTGGTGTGGTGCGGTGTGTTGCGGATCGGGTTTGGTGGGCTGCTCTGTGCCAAAAAGTCCAGGGCCACTTTTTGGCCCCAGTCCGCCCCTGCTGGTACATACATGGTAAATATCTTGTACCTACAGGCAAATGAGTGGTAACACAAGGTACTGAGGTGTATGTACATGGTAACAAATAAGAAATACGGCTGTACTTAACAGTCGTACATGCATGGTAATTAGTTTGTACTTACAGACAAGTGTGGGTAAGAACGGTCAATTACAGGTAGTGCCCATACATGGTAACTAATTAGATACTTTACTGTACTCACTAATGTATATACATGGTAAATATGTAATACTTACGGACCAGTGGGTACAAACAGGCACGTCCTTACAGTATCCATATATGGTAACTAATAAGACACATTACTGTACATACTAATGATATCTACATGGTAAATATGTAGCACCTACGGAAAAATGTGCTATTATCTGGTAACAAACAAGACACATACTATACTTGGTATACACGTGGTAAATATGTGGTACTTACAAACAAGTGTGTGTTAATCTTAAATTTCTCTCCACAACAGTGCTTACAAAGTTACAAAGAACTGGTAATTCCTGTGTAATGTTTGTGTAAAATGGTGCACTTTATTTTACAGTCCTATTTCTATATACTTCCATATATTATGTACCATCTACCATCAATTACTCAATAAGTACCTTGGTCCATGTTTATACCCCCAACTTGAGTACCGCATAACTTATTCTGTACATTAACTAATATGTACATCCACCAGTACTTACATAGTAAGTATATGGAAATAGGACTGTAAAATAAAGTGCACCATTGTACGGGCACTACCTGTAAGTGACCATTCTTACCCACACTTGTCTGTATGTACAAACTAATTACCATGCACGTATGACTGTTAAGTACAGCCGTGCTTCTTATTTGTTGCCATGTACATACACCTCAGGTAAGTACCTTGTGTTACCACTCATTTGCCTGTAGGTACAATATATGTACCATGTATGTACCAGGGAAGTACACGTACTGTAAAATAAAGTGCTACCAAGTTTGTTTTAGATCATCTCTAAACTAAGACTGTTAGTCTGCAAGTCCACGTCTGATTTTGCTTGGTATACATTTCATTGATAGACATGTTACATTGCTATTTTTCTTTGAATGTACAGATGTTTATGCAAGGTGAGATGCATGTTGCTATTACTTGAAGTTTCAGGTGGAACAGGGCAAGTCACTATTGGGCGCTTGAGGGTCGTGTCATATCTGAAGGCATCACACCAACCTTTTGGACGGGACTTGCTGCTGTATTTGCAATCTACTATATGCTTAACCTCCAATATCAAGAAGAAGTAGCCTGCACTCATTCATGTAATTCATTCAGAGGTGAGACTGCTTGAATTTCCTTTTCGTCATTATAGCTTTTCTTGAGTTATAATTGTTGAAACCTGCATCACGAGAAACCATTTCTTTGCCTAAAGGGATAGTTTGCATTTATACCAAGATGGTATTTCCTACTTTGAGTAAATACCTGTGAACAATACCATCTTATGTTAAAAACCATCTTATTTTGCTTATTGTGGCTTGCAAAGTTTTTGTTACCTGACCCCATGTTCCGCTACAGTTTTTTTGCCCAACATTTAACCAGCTGACTAGGAAAGTTCTGATCAAAGGCCTGCCTTAGTTAATGTCAGGCTTGTGATCAAAAATCTCCCTCCCAGCTAGGTAATTGCTGGGCAAGAATAAGCAGCAGAACAGGGTGTCAGATAACAAAAACTTTGCAAGCCATAACACAACAAAAACATTAAAAGAACAATACAAATGAAATACATGAGCTGCTTGATGCTTTTGTCTGATCTCACTGCATCTTTATTTATATTTATTTTTTTATGCTAGATTATTACTGCAGTGGAGCTGATTTTCAAATCACATATAAGCTTGAATAGAGACATAATACTGTCTCCTGTGCATAGTAATACACTTGTAATTTTTAACAAGTATATTACTTCCAAGATATAGAAAAACAGGCTGCAAAATTTGACAAAATACCTCATATTTGTCATCATGTACTAGTTATTAACATAATGTGCAAAACCCAAACTACCCTTTTAAGTTTACAAGGTGTTCCTTATAGTTTTTCATTCGGTCTCTGATGATTGTGATTTCAGGCGCTTCATTGGCATCAATCCCGACAAAGGCACAAAGGCCACCCGGGGAAAGGTTACCTCGAAGAGGACAGGGGTGATTGTCCAGAAAAAAAAAATTATCCACAGTGAATGCATGTCTCCACACTATTGAAGAACCTAATCGACTTTCAGTGGGACTTCATATAGGTCAGTGAGCTCTCCTCTTGTTTCTGTCTGTGTTGTTTTGACAGACTGATGTTGCCATATTAAACCACAAAGTTCATTTAAAAAAAAAATAAAAGTATGGTAAAAAGAACAAAAGCAATTCAACCTTTAAAAAATGTTTCAGGAGTATAAAGGAATGAAAATCTAAAAAATTAAATGCTATCAAATCAAATAGACCAGTGGTCCTCAATCCTGTCCTGGAGTACCACCAACCCTGCACATTTTGTATGTCTCCCTAATCTATCACACCTGATTCAACTCATGAGCTCATTAGTAGAGACTGCAAGACCTGAAATGGGTGTCTCGGATATACAAAATGTGCAGTGCTGGTGGTACTCCAGGACAGGTTTGAGAACCACTGAATTAGACCAACCACAGTTGATTCCATTGTAGCTGAACATTTGTCTGGGTGTTAGTTATTCCGTTTCATTACCATCTATTCAAAAGGTAACATCTTAGGAATAATTTTGTGCTGTAATATAAACATGGACCATTCACTAAATCTGAACAGTAGAAACGTGTAAAAAAAAATAGTTAGTGTTATGGAAAAATGAGTTGACTTGAGACATGCAGGAAGCGTTTTGTTAGTCAACACTATCAGCAATCTCCTTGTTATCTGGGTTATATTGATAATTCTAGAGTTATTTTGATAAAATATTTTGTTTGCTGATGTTTTACAGAGGTACCAGTTGGAATACCTCAGGAGACAACATGCAGCCAGGTCGTCATGGTTAAGTGGGTGTAAAATGACGAAGTCATTCACCTAGGACTAGAACTCTTTTAAAAAGGTACACAAGCCTCCTCACTGGAATGGTTAAAAAAAAGTGCTGAAAAAACCCTGAACAAATGTTTTTTTCACTAAAATGTTTTTTCACTAAAATGTTTCACTAAATTTGTTGCATGTTCTGAGTAGTGCAGATCCAAAGATGTTCCAAAGTGTTATAATGTTTAATGTGTTTGACTTCAGGTTGTCATGTTTGTAACTTTTGTTATGTTTGTGTCTGTTATTTATTTATTTTTTATTGCCATTGTTTTTATTTTTAAGTTTTTGTTTGTTAGCCAAAATCTGTCTTCACCGGTTTTTACCATTTTTTTTAGTTTTGAATCCTTGTTAAATGTGGACTGCTCTTTTAAATAAAACTTTATTTTGATTTATATCCTTTAAGTGTTCGCTTGTTTAGATCTTTCAATATAATGTATTTTAAGTAGATGTGTGTAGCCCACAGAACAATAATGTTTGACTGTAAATCTAATTACAACATCGATTACTTTAAATTCACTCTTTACAAAGGCATAAAATAACATTAGATTTAAAATAAATCTAAAAAAAGATTTGAAATAAGTAATGAATCTTCAGTCGAATTATTTATATCCATTTTATGCCTTTGTACAATAAAGAGTGAATTTAAAGTAACTATAATGATGCTGTAAATTGAAATAATCACAGAAATGTACTGCATTTGATTTTTACAGAAAAAAGCAGTTAAATAATTCACAGTATGAATACTGTGGAATTACAGTAGATTGCTGGCGACTCTGCTGGCAGTATTTTACTGTAAATTTGAAAAAAAAAAACAGAATTATACTGTATTTAATTTTACAGTAATAAACTGTAAAATAATTTCACAGTACGAATATTGTAAAATTATAGTAGATTGCTGGCGACTCTGCTGCCAGCACATTACCGTTTTTTTTTTACAGAATTTTTTTTTACAGTGTAATTTCTAACAAACAACAGCATAATGATATAATTGATATTGTAAGCGTAGTAAAGATTTTAATGCTCCACAGTAGAACATACCAGCACACAGTGGTTTTGGTGTCCATCCGTCTTGTGTACATGTGGCCACTTCTGCTGTTTTACGATATCCAGACTTACAACTGTAAGATTGTTTTTCTCCCAATTTCATTTCCCTCCAGAAGTATGGTCTAGACACATGCTGGTCACGTGGATCTTCACATGTAATCTCTGAAACAAGATCCACATGCTTTTAATAACATGCAATAAATTCATCACCAAATCCAGAAGTGTTTTTCTATAATCTTACCTTCACAAACAGGTGTATGATCCCACTCTCCATTGTATTTGCATGTAAATGATTTGCTGGTTTCTTTTGTAAAAATGAACCAGTATTTTTCAGAGCAGGTGATCTCCACACTTTCTCCAGCTCTGAAAATAGTTTTTCCCTTCGGGTTGATCTTTTGCACTTCAAAAGTTGACTTTAGCTCACAAGTTATTTCTGTATAAGACATAATTATATAGAACTAAGGGTAAGAAGAGATGAAGTACCAAAAATCTGTGAAACTGGATCCGATTTGTCTTTTACAGGAGGCAAATAATTTTGAATATATATATTTTATATATATATATATATATATATATATATTTCATGGGGTCAGGTAACAAAAGCTTTGCAAGCCACAATATATACTGTTTCAGTCTTTCTCCTTCAGAATATCATGTTTAATTCAGTGGGTTACACTGTTTAAATGCTTGGAAAATATATATATATATATATATATATATATATATATATATATATATATATATATATATATATATATATATATATATATATATATATATTTTTTTTTTTTTTTTTTTTTTTTTTTAATAGCTACAAACTAAATTTAGTCACAAATTAGCCAGATTCAACTTATGCTTAATTTAAATTTTTGAATTATTATTATTATTATTTTTTTTAAAGAATGATTCAGTTAACATATGATGCAACCAAGTCTTTTGCAATCTGAAAAATATATGGTTGGAAGTATTGCAGTACCATCACATTCTAGGTTCAGAGTCCAGCCAAATTTAGCACATCTGGGGATTCCCTCTCTCTTCTTGAACCCTGGATTGCAACTGTATTTTAATATGGCATCTTTCTGGTATTTTGCCCGTGGCTCAACAACATATCCATTTGGTATGACAGGTGTTGTGCATGTTATTTCTGTATGAAAAGTGAGAGGAACAAGAATAATTAAACCGTTGCTTTGAATAAAGGATAGAATTCTGTGATCATTGCGTGAAGATACAGACAAACAAAAAATAAACAATGTTCTGAACCTTTGCACTTTGGAACAGCGTCACTCCATTTGCCCGTCTCTTCACAGTGAATGTCACTACTTCCGTCTATCATTTTGTCAGAAGATACACACTCAAAGTGAATAACATCACCATAACTTCCCTCCTCTGTGTTTCCTGATGCAGTTACATCCCCATCTGTGTGAATGGCTGGACATTTCACCACTAGGCCATGAATGAATATGAAAATAAATAAAAAAGGACCCAACAAACCAATCATTCAATAATAAATAAAACAATAAATCATTTTAGTTATGATTCTCTTGTATAAGTGTAGCTGAAAGAAATCAAGCGACAAAAAAGAAAAGCAGTGACTTTCAAGAAATCGTACCCTCACACATAGGAACAGTATTGTCCCATCCTTGAGCTCTGCAGGTACGCTGATTGATTCTGCTTGTCATTTCATACCTGTGAACACAATGTTTTTACAAGTACATGGATTGTCAAGCTCATGAGGATAGTATACATTTCCTACAATAAAAAAGAGAATAAAAAAAAAACATATAGAACTTTCACCCTTTCTTGCAAGTGTACACCACTGTTGCTCCAAAAACAAACTCCGTCCCCTCCATAAGTTTAAAATCACCATGTGGTGTGTCGCCTGGGTGACCACATTTTCTCTCTGCAGAAATCAAACAAGTTTTACTTTACATAATAACACATAATGATTTAATAACCCCAAAAAATCTGAAAATTCTTACTTGCACATTGTCGCTCAATGGATTGCTTCCATTCTCCCTTTTCACACTTTAATTTATATAAACCAGTATAACCTGTCATGCAGTTCACTTTCATTGTTTCACCATCAGCGTATGAAGCTTTTGCAACTGGTTCTGTGTTTTCATATTTAATGTCCTCTCGAAGACATTCTGAGAAGCACAAACAAATGTTGTACAAAGACGTAACTGTCTAATGTATATTAAATGCTGAAGTGCATTCACAATCAGTCGACACTCTGTAAAGCTACATAAATTTAGTCAAATGTTTTGGGAACTACATATAATATAACATTTATATTGAAGTCAGTAATATCTAAATAAAAAAAGATATTCAAATAAATAATTTTAAAAAAACATCACTTGCCTTGACATCGGGCAAAATTTAAGGAAAGCAACCAAAAGCCAAAGCTGAGGAGTTTTACAGGAACTCTCATTTTGAGCTCAGTTCACAAGTGCCTTTTTTGGTCTGAAACTCTTGTCTGCTTGTCAAAAAGATATCTTTCTTACACCAGACCTCTCTGTGCACAAGCAATATTTCCTGTAAATGAGAAAACAAAAAAATCTTATCTGATGCAGCAACTCATGTTTGTCATTTGGACACTGAAAAGTTACCTTACAGAAGTCAAACTTCTTGAGTCATGTGTATGTAACATATGAACAGGAAACAAAGCGCAGGTTTCAAAATAATTGCCATGTTCACTGCTGAACTCTGCAGCTTAATCCTATGAATCCTGTCCTGATGTTTTTAACTGGTTCGTGTACTTTATTATTGATTAAAGAAGAATATTATGTGATGAATCTGTCCCATTAGAATGAGTGAGATAAAAAAAAAAGGTTCACAACACCTTCAAGCTTTCAAACATTGCAATAGAACAGTCATTGCAAAATATGTCTGTAACTCCCATTGCAAAATGTGCCCAATTGAGCAATCTGTTGAACTGCTAAAAAACACAGAGGCAGAAAAAGAGTTTGACACCTGAAGCATTTGTTTCTACTTAAATTGTTGTTGTCTCCTAGATGACCTTAGGAAGGTTTCTTCAAGTGCACAGTACTGTATATAGTAGACCTATGTATATGTATGTATAGTAGACTTGTATTAGTACTTTAAATGATTAACACATAATGTTAACTGCTGTCACTAAGTGCATCTTGAGTACTTTGAGACAGAGTTTTATCTCAACCAAGAAAAAGAAAATACACACAGTGCCTTTCTGCTGTATTGACTGACAAAAATATATATGGGTCATTCTTCATTTGTGGTGGCAAGTGGTGTCCCTCTACTTTACAACAGTTGAAATAAACTTTAAATACCAATAAATCATAAAATGTTTGCATGTTTGTATTATGTAGGGTAAACACAATTTGTGCTCAGTTAATAGTTACATTTTTTGTTTTAAAATACATATTTAATTGAGTTTTAGAGATTGCATTTGTAACAAAATATGCATGTTCTCGCCATACCTTAGAGAGGTATCATGGAATGTAATCGCAACAATATAACATTTTTAACACAAATAAAGTGGTTATATTGTTAATATAGATTTTATTTAACATATACAATTTTATGAAATTGTTTTAAATAATACATATTTTGTTATATTTAAGAAAAAAGTTCTGTCCCCCAAAGTCATGTCTGTGGTGTTACAACAATGGATGTCGCCCTTTTAAGAAAAAAGAGAATTCTATCTGGACTACTTCCTGTGTTTAAAGGTCACTGCAGGTGCTGGCTGATCTGAGGGGTGTATGGGGAATGCATTCTTTCTTATTAATTTTCTTAAAGTTAGCTAAATTTCTGACAATTTCATGTGTCACACTTTATTAGTGTCTGTGGTGTTATGTTGACAACTTGCAGATCTGACATATTTTAATATTTTTTTTTTTATAAATACATACTTATTAATATTTACAAAATGTCCCGTGATCTTGAAATCATCATGATGGCAGCCTCTATTTTAGAAAAGTCTGGATTTAGGCAGATTTGTCTGTGGTGTTACTGTGTTTTCTGGTAACACCACAGAGCCTATAGTAACTTGCAATATAAAGTCTGTGGTGTTATATTACGTCTGTGGTGTTACTTCAAAATGGCATAAACATAAGTGGCTGTGTCACCAGTGTTTGATTGAAATTATTTAAAAATCAATTTTCTTAAGCTTTTATTTTAATGGATATTGTCACGAATGCTGGAGCCAGGAACGAGGAGACACGGAGAATTCACAAACTGGGAGTCTTTAATCCATATAGAGAACATAAGAAGACATTCAAAGACCGACAAACACTAACTGAAAGGACTGGGGCTTTTAAAGACGGGACAATCAAAGAACTAAGGAGACACACCTGGAGCAAATTAATACAATCAGACAGGGGAGAAACTGGGTCACAAGGAACACATGGGGAGCAAAAACTACAACAAAACAGTCCAGGGGCGTGACAGATATAGCATATTAAACTAATTTTAAATGCATAGCAATACATTTTATTAGAAAAAGACGAACAAGCATTTTTACAAATTCTGCCTCTCATTTGCCACCCCAATTGAAGAATGACCCATATATGAAGAGTTTGGTTCCAAAACGCTATAAATCCATTTTGATTAATTTGAGTAAAAATGTGTTTTCTTTACCAAGAAAGTGGCAAGATGAAAACCACGATTTTCTGTTTCAAACTCTCACATAGCATCTTTAGGTTATAATAACATTAAAAATTCAAATCCAGATTTTGATTTTCAAAGATTTATTATAAAATTTTATTATTTTTTCCCCCAAAATGCAATAAATCCATGATAGTTTTTTTTTTTTTTTTTTTCCCCAAAATGCAATAAATCCATTGAATCAATATGGAAGTTATTTTTCATATTGAAACTGTTGAAAATACACAACATAGTAAGTTGATCCACATATGACAGCCTCTGAACTTGGTCATAATCTTATATACAGGCACTGGACTAAAAATACATTCATCAGTCATCGCTCCCAAAATGAATTCAACGGGTCATCTTGTTTGCTATAAATTAATTACAACAATAAATGAAAATTTTATCATGAACAAGAACATGAACAACATCAAATTAGACCACAGAAATTCCAAAATTACATTTCTCTTACATTCAACTTCCAAAATTGCCTTCATGTGCTATCGGAATTATCGTAAATACGAGTTTCCTAATCGGAAATTAGACATGAATGGCCTCTCAAATCGTATTTACTATTGGGAAATTCTGAAATAATTTTGATACCAGAGTTTCCGAGTTGGGCGGGTCATAAATTTTAAACATGGTGGAGGGCACAACCATTGCTGCTGTCATTGCTGTTCTCACAACAACTACATCACTTTGTCTTGTCGCTAAAGTAGTGTATTTATAGGCTTGATATGAATGATTATTCAAAGCATATTGTATGTTTTATAAACAGTGAAATAAACATGTATTTGACCGAAATTCCAGAATTGTCAGCAAACTGCAATTGTCAGCATGGTGAATGTTTATATGATTGTCAACCAATGGGATGCTACATTTTATTCTTTCCAACATTAAAGCACTTGAATACGACAAGCTCGTGATCACGACTTCATAAGTGGGAAATAGGAAATTTCCCATAGCACGTGAAGGCAGCATTAGTTGCTGCATTGATTACTTTTATGCCACTGATCAGGCTTTTATATATAGTTTGGGGTAACAAAGGGTTTTATAGGTTTGACTGAAATAATAATGCAATAACTGACACTTTAAATCAATGTTTCAAGCAACAACAACAAAACAACTGAACAAAAAACAGAAAAAGCCAAAAAGTAGCCACTGATAGTATCTAAACGTATACAAATCCAAATGTAATAAAATTAATTTATGTGTGATTTATGTGTAAATTATGTGCAATGTCCTAGCTACTAGGGATTGTTACATAGGGCTATACAAGCATCTAGTGGCAACATAATGATATTACAGATAATAAATTGTGCAAAATGTTAATCTTAAGTCAATTTACAAATAATGCATTCAGATTTGTGGAACTCACAATGCGCTGAATCTCCACAAATTAGTGTCGTTACTATGACAACCAATTTAAATGTGACAAGAAACTGGTGTCTGAAAAGAATATATATAAAGAAGATATTGGTATATCTTGGTATATATTGGTATATATATATATAAAGAAGATATTGGTATATATATATATATATATATATATATATATATATATAATAGGGCAATAGGGATTTCGCCTAGGGCGTCAAATTGGCTATAAACGGCCCTGATCATTTACATTTACATTTACATTTAGTCATTTAGCAGACGCTTTTATCCAAAGCGACTTACAATTGGGGAATACATAAAGCGATTCGTCTTGAAGAGGCAATCAGACAGAGGAAGTGCTCGTAACAACAAGTCTCAGGCATTGTTCAAATAAGTACAAGCTAGAAAGGAAAGGAATAAATAAAGAGAAAGAAATTTTTTTTTTTTTTTTTTTTTTTAAAGTTTAGGATGAAGTCAAGTAGTGCTGAAAGAGATGAGTTTTCAGTTGTTGCTTGAAGATTGATAGGGATCCAGCATTCCGGATAGGGGTGGGAAGATCATTCCACCAGCCAGGAATGGTGAATGAGAATGTTCTGGAGAGTGATTTTGAGCCTCTCTGTGATGGTACCACGAGGCGTCGCTCACTAGCAGATCTCAGACTTCTGGAGGGGGTGTAGATTCGTAATAGTGAGTGGAAGTAGGCGGGTGCTGAGCACGATAAATCATATGCGATTTATCGTGCTGCCCTTGTTTGTTGATCACAAAGTACAAAGTAGATGAGGATTCAAAGCGCCGCCATTACTGTCTAGAGTGCGTGGAATGGTGCGCTGTGATTGATTGAGCGGATATATATATATATATATATATATATATATATATATATATCGGATATACCAAACTCTTCATATATTTTTTTTACAATTTCATCTGAATATACTGTAAAGCTATTAACAAGCCAAACCCTGAACCCTTGGTTAATATGTGAAAGGAATAGAAGTCAGCATTAGTCATGAATTCTCTGTAGGCCATATGTTTTTCCACACTGTCACATGCATCTTGTTTTAAACAAGCATTTGTAAACGAGATGCAATTTGTAATTGTTTATGTGATATGTCTATCATATTATTATAGTCAACGACTTTGTTGCTGCATGTTGCTAGGGGCTGGCGATGAGGCTGCTAGTGGGCGTTCTCGCTACTGGTTGCCTTGACAGCAAATCAAGTTTCTTACCGCTACATACAAACATTTTGGAGGCAAAATAATAAATATAATATAAATATGAATTAAGTCCGTACATACAAACAAAAATGAATGAGAAACAGAGCCTACTTTTTTTCCATTGAGTATGTTTATCTACGGCTGATAGGAGAACGATCAAGTGAGCTCAACCGTCTTCTTTCTTATTGGCTGTCGCTCCCGAAAGTCACTCTTCATTTGTTTAAAGTTGAAGGATTCTGAACTTTGTCACATCGCTGGACACGCCCCATCCGGTCGCCAACAGTCAGCTCTCCTTTGAAATGAATGGGATCGTGTCGCTTTGTCGCTGAGTGTCGCTTGTAGTGTGAACGGGGCTTCAGACATGCCCATGGGATGTTGACTCAAGGACATGCAAGCCCGGAGTAGCATGGACATCCAAACTATAGAATCAAAGCCGTAGAAGATGCAACTCCCCTGGTTGAATGGGTCCTAACTCCTAGAGGCATAGCATGACCACGCGCCTCATAGGCTAGGGCAATAGCATCTCTCACCCAATGTGATATAGTATGCTTAGTGGCAGCCGCCCCACAGTTGCGGCCCCCATAGCATATGAAAAGCTGCTCCGACTTACGCCACTGGCTAGTGCTGTGGACGTAGATCTGAAGAGCACATACTGGACACAGTAAGTGAAGTCTTTCTTGCTCCAGTGTCGTGAACGGTGGAGGGCAGAAGGCTTCAAGAACGACCGGATTCATGGTTGGGAATGGAACTTTTGGAAGATAATTAGGGTGAGGATGCAAAATAACTTTGACCAGCCCAGGGGCAAAGTCTAGGCAGGATGGCGAGATTGACAGAGCCTGCAAATCCCCAATTCTCTTCAGAGAAGTAATGGCCATTAAAAAAAACATCTTTAGAGTCAGAAACCTGACAGGCGCTGACTGACAGGTGAGGAGTAAGGCTTACTTCATGAACAAGACCACTCATCATGGAGGTCTGAGAAAAAGGGGAGAGATCGATGTTGGGATCTCTCCCCCGGCCACCCGACAAAAATCTGTCGTCTAACTTGGAGTGCCTGGGGTTCTTTTGCTCCTGTTGCCAGTCTAACTTAAGCCTGGCCACCACGTTAGTCACCATCTCGAGTAACTCCCCAAACGCTTTGTCATCACTTGAGGAGTGCTCAGAGGTGGCGCTCTCGGTCTCCATATCACCTGAGGCAAGAGAACCCGTGTCCTCGTCTCGCTCTGAAGAAGCGCCGGGGCACGCTCCAGCAGCGGGGACAGGGACTTCGCGATCTGGGGAGAGCGTGAGAGAGAGAGGAGGCCCACGATCTCAATGAGGACGCCGAGGGTCGCCCCTCCTCTTGAAAGAAAGCGGGCGGAGCACTCCGATAGGATACGACTCGCAGTGCTCACACTCAGCGTCCGCGAGCAGCAATAGCGTGCTCTTCCCCGAGGCACTCCAAATCAGTAATCATACAGATCATCGTCAGGGATAACTTGTGCACACGGTGGCAAGCATCTCCTAACCGACGAGTCAGACATAATCTACTTTTTTTTTTCTTTCACAACAACACAGAGAAAGTCTGACAACACACACACAAAGCGGTCTCGAAGACAAAGAAACCTGAAGGTATGTCTGTTTCACATCTATTTATAACTTGCAGGTGCACGTAATCAATTACGTCACTCACTGAGGTTATTTAGGCCAATTCTTGGTGTGTTTGACACACGTGCTTTGCAAGTGGTTGAAGAAAGAATGTTCTCATTAGTGTTTGGTACGCAGCATCGAGAGCAGCTTTTGATAGGGAACAAAAATAATCACTTTATTCAAAAGATTTCTTCTCTTCCGTGTCAGTCCTCTTTGCGCGTTCATGAGAGCACCATGATGCATGCATGTGCATTCCTCTGCTTGTAAACAAGGCACAGCGTATGCGTGTTTCACGTCAGAACGCCGGCTCCTGCGTCAGCAGTGCCACACCAAAGTTATGGTGCTCTCGTAAATGGAGGCAGAGACTGACCGGAAGAGAAGAAATTGTTGAATAAAGTCGTTATTTTTGTTTTCTTTGCGCACAAGAAGTATTCTTGTAGCTTCATAAAATTAAGGTCGAACCACTGATGTCACATAGACATTTTAATGATGTCCTTATTGCGTTTCTGGGGCTGGGAATGTTTCAGTTGATTTGCTGTCTATGCAAGGTCAGAAAGCTCTCGGATTTCATCAAAACTATCTTAAAGGGGTGGTTGGTCAGATTTTTTCGATGGCTTGATTTTGTTTATGTGGTGCAGTGTAACGTGTTCATGCTTCGTTTAAAAAAAAACAAAAACAAACAAAAAAAAAACATTATTTTTATATATTTTACCTTTTAATGTACACTGCTGTTTCCATTCTCATCAAAACGGTCTGTTGATTTCCTGGTTCTATGAAGCCCCTTCCTCAGAAATACGCAGTCGGGCTCAGATTGGTTAGCTAGCCCAGTGCGTTGTGATTCTCTAAGTGCCTAGTGCACGTTATCCGGAAACATCATCAACGAAGTTCCGAAGATGAACGAAGGTCTTACGGGTTTGGAAAACATAAGGGTGAGTAATTAATGACAGAATTTTCATTTTTGGGTGAACTAACATTGAATTCAAGTGGTCTAACTTCGCTTGTCAATATCAAAATGACTGAAATGGCAATTCAAATCAAAGAAATTGGGCTTTACTGAACCTTGATTCCAGCAGGACACTTCAGTTTTTAACTGTAAAAGAGTGCTAGTGAAGATAAAGTAATATTCCCTTTTCTTTATCTTAAGTCTTTTAATTATTTATTCTTTTAAAAAGACCATTATGTGTCAATCGTCAGTGTGGTTGATTTGAACTATAGGTCGATCGATAGTGGATTTTACTGATACTGATAGCTAGATTGGACCACACTGGCCAATACCGATTAATCAATCTATAGCTTTTTAAAATGCATACTGAATGTAAACTAAAATAATGCTTTACTATTTTTTTTCCAAAAAAAACCCCCAAAAACAACAACAACAACAACAACAAAAACAGTAACAGTACTGAACCATACTTTGTAAATGAAAAAAAATATATATATTAATATTAATTATTAAACTGATCATTAAAGTTATTTCATAGTTTACTAACTAATGTTAACAGAAGAAACTGTAAATTTGAAAATATGTAAGTAATAGTCAATGTTGAAATGAACACACTCTAACAAGGAGAAATACTTTTACAGCTTTCATTAATGTTACAAATGGAGTCTTACTGTAAAGTGTTACCCTTTCATTTCAACAGTAATGCTTAAAGATGGCCATCTTTAAATATCTACACAAAAGCCATAGCATTAAAATTACATGCATATGGATATTAT
Organism: Spinibarbus caldwelli; assembly: GCA_039654775.1. Classification (NCBI taxonomy): domain Eukaryota; kingdom Metazoa; phylum Chordata; class Actinopteri; order Cypriniformes; family Cyprinidae; genus Spinibarbus; species Spinibarbus caldwelli. The sequence continues at coordinate 13,600,418 of CM077231.1, forward strand.
ATGTATACTCTCTTTATTTGCTTTATTTTTATTCACTTGTTGATTATTTAATCAAAATAATAAAATATGGCAGTCACACACTGGGCAAAAGCGCAGCGCTACATCTAGGACAACTCACAGGTATCACACACCGGACCTATTGTGTTCAATTCAAGCAGCAGTCTAAAACAGTTTATTTAATCACCAAGCGGGCAAAGGTTTACTTCAAGAATGAACGATGTGGCACAGATGAGTTAAAAGTTTGGTGTTTAAAAATAAAAATAAAAAAAAACAAAGAGAAAGTGTGATCTATATTACAGCTCAATAAATGAAGTATACTTTATTAGAGCCACAAAAAGACAAACGTTTCACTGAAAAATGCACAATACACAATTTTTTTTCAGCCTTTATATACATTAACAACGTTTTGGGACAAATATAATGTAATTTAATGGACACCTATATGAATGGTGCCCTGTGGCACGGCAGGATTTTCTGTCGACTGCATTTAAAACCACATCTGAAGTTTCCCACTCTATGCAGTGTGCAGTGTCACGTGTCAAAATAAACAGCAGATGGTGTCAGTGATTTCCGCTTTTAGAGGCCGCTCTCACACTGTATAATGATGACAGCAGACCCTTCTTAGCCACTCCAGCAACAGACGCAACCTGAAAAACTATCGGCATGGATTTTTGCAGATAGCCATTAGTTCCAGCAATCAACTCAATCGGCAAAACCAATGAATCGGTCGACCTAAGTTGAACGCCAGTAAATGAGTGAATTTCATGCCAAACGGAGGTAGTAGAGAGTTATCATGATGGTGCTTGTAGTAACCTGTGGATTCATTAACTATCTTGCAAGAAATATCGGTTTTTAGTAGAGTCACTTCATTTACAGTTGGGTTCATGTAGATGTGAATGAAAGACTGCTCTGCAGCAATTATTTATATACAGTGGGTAAGGAAAGTATTCAGACCCCCTTAATTTTTTCACTCTTTGTTATATTGCAGCCATTTGCTAAAATTATTTAAGTTCATTTTTTTCCTCTTTAATGTACACACAGCACCCCATATTGACAGAAAAACACAGAATTGTTGACATTTTTGCAGATTTATTAAAAAAGAAAAACTGAAATATCACATGGTCCTAAGTATTCAGACCCTTTGCTGTGACACTCATATATTTAACTCAGGTGCTGTCCATTTCTTCTGATCATCCTTGAGATGGTTCTACACCTTCATTTGAGTCCAGCTGTGTGTGATTATACTGATTGGACTTGATTAGGAAAGCCACACACCTGTCTATATAAGACCTTACAGCTCACAGTGCATGTCAGAGCAAATGAGAATCATGAGGTCAAAGGAACTGCCTGAAGAGCTCAGAGACGCAAGGCACAGATCTGGCCAAGGTTACAAAAAAATTTCTGCTGCACTTAAGGTTCCTAAGAGCACAATGGCCTCCATAATCCTTAAATGGAAGACGTTTGGGATGACCAGAACCCTTCCTAGAGCTGGCCGTCCGGCCAAACTGAGCTATCGGGGGAGAAGAGCCTTGGTGAGAGAGGTAAAGAAGAACCCAAAGATCACTGTGGCTGAGCTCCAGAGATGCAGTCGGGAGATGGGAGAAAGTTGTAGAAAGTCAACCATCACTGCAGCCCTCCACCAGTCGGGGCTTTATGGCAGAGTGGCCCGACGGAAGCCTCTCCTCAGTGCAAGACACATGAAAGCCCGCATGAAGGACTCCAAGATGGTGAGAAATAAGATTCTCTGGTCTGATGAGACCAAGATAGAACTTTTTGGCCTTAATTCTAAGCGGTATGTGTGGAGAAAACCAGGCACTGCTCATCACCTGTCCAATACAGTCCCAACAGTGAAGCATGGTGGTGGCAGCATCATGCTGTGGAGGTGTTTTTCAGCTGCAGGGACAGGACGACTGGTTGCAATCGAGGGAAAGATGAATGCGGCCAAGTACAGGGATATCCTAGACAAAAACCTTCTCTAGAGTGCTCAGGACCTCAGACTGGGCCGAAGGTTTACCTTCCAACAAGACAATGACCCTAAGCACACAGATAAAATAACGAAGGAGTGGCTTCACAACAACTCTGTGACTGTTCTTGAATGGCCCAGCCAGAGCCCTGACTTAAACCCAATTGAGCATCTCTGGAGAGACCTAAAAATGGCTGTCCACCAACGTTTACCATCCATCCTGACAGAACTGGAGAGGATCTGCAAGGAGGAATGGCAGAGGATCCCCAAATCCAGGTGTGAAAAACTTGTTGCATCTTTCCCAAAAAGACTCATGGCTGTATTAGATCAAAAGGGTGCTTCTACTAAATACTGAGCAAAGGGTCTGAATACTTAGGACCATGTGATATTTCAGTTTTTCTTTTTTAATAAATCTGCAAAAATGTCAACAATTCTGTGTTTTTCTGTCAATATGGGGTGCTGTGTGTACATTAATGAGGAAAAAAAATGAACTTAAATAATTTTAGCAAATGGCTGCAATATAACAAAGAGTGAAAAATTTAAGGGGGTCTGAATACTTTCCGTACCCACTATAAATAAAATGCAAGGAACATGTTGAAATAAAGAGCACCTGAGTTAGTCATTAATATGTTTTAATCACAAGTGCTGAAGAAATATGTTGACACAAAGAAGTAAAAATAACAATTGCATAACTAACACTTCTGTGCAGTAGCTGAAGTATTTCCCACAAGCATGGTTGTACATGGTTGTGTGTGTGTCTGTCCATCTTCATTTTCTTCCTGCATTAGATGGTTCTTCAAATCTTAATACAAGAGACTATGACGAATACATAATTAAATGTTGAGAAATGTTTTGGGAAAGAGACATTATTAGGGCACTAAAAATATGTATTATTTATCAGTGCATGCTACAACACACAAACACACATTTCCAAAGTTGAACATTCTCAACAATTATTGTTAAAATGAATTAGGTTACCTCAGTAACCTCCAGATTATTTTGAGCTATTTTGTGCATCACCTGATAAAACAAACAATTAATACATATATACACACCTAAATAAATAAAAAATCAGAAAAAGAGAGGAACAATTGTACTTACACCTTTTGTCAATCTGTAGATTCCCGTCGGAGCATGACACGTCCACATATGCTTTCATCTCACTTCCAGCATTCCATCCATCTTTACAGTTCAGTCTATACTTTTCAGCATGCCTTATGTAGACCTTTCCTGTAGGAAGCTGTAGATTGTACTTCTTGACAATGTCATCAATTTCACAAGGTCCTTTCATAAACATAAACAATGTTAAAAACAGTACAGTACAATTATGAATTAATTGTTTTTTAATGACAAAAATGACTCACTCAGACATTTCGGAGGAGTTTCCCATTTCCCTTCCACACACTTATAAACGTTCTGTTGCTTCGTAAGCACAAAGTAAGACTGACAAGTGTAAGATACTGCTGTGATCACTTTATCTTTTGTACTGTTGATGATGCTGTAATCTCCATGTTGAAGATATGGAGGAGGTGGACAGATCTTACCTAAACAAGTAATAGTATCAGACACATTTTCATTCATTTTGAGCAGCATTTTATAGTGTCCGCAAGATTTCTTGGCGACTCACTTTTGCAGTCAAACGTTCCGTTCCAGTTTCCATTTTGACACATTAAAACACCTCCTGTACTTTCATTGTACGGTTCATTGCATGCGTATGTCAGTGTCTCAGAGTTGCTGTACTCAGTTTTCTCATCTAACAGTGTCACAAACTGCAAGTTCTTCGTTGGTTTGGAGCACTGAACCGTTCCTAGATGAACAATTTGATTCAAAATATATTAAATATCAAATTTGTTCAGTTGTTCAGATGGTACTAAATAGATATGTTTTGATTCATTATGTGATTTTGATTCATAGAAATGTTTCAAACATCCCTGGAAAATCCAGAAATATATCATTACATATAATTTGTTTCAGTTTCAGCTGAAATAAACCCTCCAACTTTTCACAGAAATTTTGATTGTGAAAATTTTGATTAATAAAGATGTACTTTGAGCTTAAATGTCAAAGAAGCAAACAGTTGCTTAATTTGCTTTGGCACACACTAGGTTTAGTGTAGGGAAAATGCTGCTATAGGCACATTTTATCTATGAGACTGGGCTGAAACGTTTCTACTATAAATTCTATACATATAATTCTATAACATCTGTAGTTGATGGAACATGTCAGTACCTCCACATTGTGGATATGGGTAATTCCACCTCCCATCTGGCTGGCATTTGATTGAATTTTGGCCATAAAACCTCATGTTGTCATCAGTGCATTGGAAAACTAAGATATGTCCAGGTTTATAAGGTGAAGTGGGGCTCGGATATCCAAATATGATTTCTATATTTTTGAGTTCTTGCTCTTGACAGGTACCATCTGTAAATAAACAATAATAAAAAAAAAGATTTAAACATTTAATTTTCAACAAATAATTTATCTTTGAACACCCAAAATGTATTGACAGTTGTTTATAGAATGTTTTGTAGGGGGGAAAAACCATCAAACTGGATAATATTGAACGTCACTGGTGTTTGTACTTGACATTAAAGTTTAATGTTATTGATTAGGCACAATGTCTGATTTGGGCCCTGTATACATAAATTGATTGATGATTTGATTTGAGAGAGAATAACCACTTTAATTTCACTGTGTTCATCATATAAAGTATTTACATAATTTCAGAAAACTTGCTTTATACTGATGGAATACTTTTATGCTAACTTTATATCCTTTTTTTGTGCTTGAAACTGTTGAACTTCTTAGACTATTATTGCATGGACAAAATCAGAGGTGAACTATTAATTTAAAATTATTGATTTTAATTATTATTGTTTATAAAAATATTTTGACAAAATATAAGGCTGTTGTCAAGAATATGCTGACTATTTATCAGTTATTAGCTATAACAAAAACATATTGGTTTATCTGTATCAAAGAGATCAAGCTGTAACATACCAGTGCATTGCTGTATGTCTGTCCATTGGCCCTGGGAATCACAGGTGATTTGTACAGGCTCCTCTGGTTCAAATCCAGGATTACATTTATATTCTATTCTTGAACCAATTTTATGGTTTATTCTCTGACCTCCCACAATCTCTGCATTTGGGATTCTTGGTGGATCACACATCATTTCTAAAGAAAAAAAAAATACTTCAGCATAATCATGTAATTGATATGATGTGAGTAGCAAAGATTTTAATACTCCATGGCAGAACATACCAGCACACAGTAATTTTGGTGTCCACCCATCTTGTGTACATGTGGCCTCTGCTGCTGTTTTACGATATCCAGACTTACAACTGTAAGATCTCTTTGCCTCCAATTTCATTTCTCCACTGAAGTAATATTCTGGGCCACTCACATGCTGGTCATGTGGAACTTCACATGTAATCTCTGAAAAACAATTCACATGGTTTTGATAATATGAATTCATATGAATTTTTATAATCAGTGAATTCAGCACCAAATCCAGAAGTGTTTTTCTATAATCTTACCACAACCAGGTTTGCTGTTCCACTTTCCATTACTTTGGCATGTAAATGATTTGCTGCTTTCTTTTGTAGAAAATAAGTGTTTATCAGAGCAGATGATCTCCACACTTTCTCCAACTTTAAAAACAGTTTGTCCCTCTGGGATGATCCTTTTTACTCCTGATGTGATTGACTCAAACTGACAAGTTAATTCTGTACAAGACATAAAACTAGAGTAAAGACCTATTCACTCCAACACAAATGTTTGTCATTAAAAATGTCAGATTATCCCATACGATTTGAGTTCAGTGTTAGATCAATGTGTAAAAAGGTAAGGTGGATTAAAAAAAAAAAAAAAATATATATATATATATATATATATATATATATATATATATATATAATTTCACAATCTGACAGTAGGTGGCGCTTACAGAAAAGCAGAAATACCCCGGTACACAAAGTGGTGTGCAACTTTCTGTTTCTGACACTGGCTTGTCATAGAGAAGTCAAAATATATATATATATTTTTTGAAACGGCCATTCAGGTTGTTGTATTTGCTGTACAACAATTAACAGAGTACGAGACAGGAGAGCTGTTCTGGATTCTTCTTCTGTTAAAACCCCAATATACTTAAAGCAAAATTGACAATCATAGTTCGAAACTGCTTGCCAAAGAAAAATTTCTGGGAAAGATTTTTTATTTTTTTTTTTCTGGAAAACAACCATTGGTCTGTGACGATGACATAATAGGTGGAGGTGTGGCTCTGGGTTCATTCTCTGGTTCATTTCTTCTGCTCAGTCTGTCGAGGTCAGATGTGAGAATCTAACTGAAAGTGATTGTTTTGTTTTTTTCATGTTTAATTCTCTAAAGCTGCTTGCTGTAAAGCAATCAATATATATATATGTATATGTATGTATATATATATATATATATATATATATATATATATATATATATATATATATATATATATAGTATATGTATATGTATGTGACTTGATTGGTGCGCTGAATTGCAGAGCTGGTACAAACGTATTCTCATCACTCTGATAAGATGCTTTCTTAACTACTGCTTTTTCACCTCTTTCATTTGTTGTGTTTATTTTGTTACTGAGAGGAAAGCACGTAGCATGTATACATATTCATCTAAATGTCGCTTTCATCAGTGTGAATGGTGTAGCACGGCATCTGGATGTTCGCTAACAGTATATTGTAGCAAAGGTATTTTGAACTTCTTTTCGGCCCTAAGTTCATAACAAAACAAATTTCTATGCGTATATCGGGCTTTTTTCACTGTCTCTTAGCAAAATAGTCTGTTCGTCAGCTTCACAAAGTTGCATTTGATGTAACAGCAACAAGGGCATGTGACCAAAATTGCAAATCTACTTCATTCAAATTAGAATCTTTATCACACTGTATTTTCAGACTGAAGATGAAGATGAATGTGCCTTAAGAAGAGTTGAAGCTTTAAAAATCTTGTTTTTGCCCCTTTTTTCTCAGAGAAAGTTTTTATTCCTTAAGCGAAAAAAAATACATTTTTGAAGAATACATTTTGTGTACATATGCCAAATGCTGTTGATTAGAGTGCACTTTGTATGTGTCTTTATATTTAAATGCTCTATGGATAGAAAGATTTTAGCATCATTTCCTGAATGACAGGACATTACACTAGGCAATAAATAAATCTATAAATATACTGTCACGGGTCGTCAAGGAATGAGGGCAACAAACAAAGATTCACGCTTCCAAATAGACTTTACTGAGAGCTCCAAGGAGGTACAACTCATAACACCAAATAATAACTGACACTGGATAGAACAGAATCAGGACTATAAATACACACATGGTAAATAAGGGAACTAAACAGGAACAGCTGGACAAGGATTAACTAATCAGAAACCATGGTAACTAACGAGAGCTCATAACAGACATGACAGGAACTGAACATAATCGTGACATTAGCTCCCCGCTCAAAAGGCGGGAACTCACGCCACAACAGTAGATACTAGAAAAGAGGACGGAGGGCGGAGGCTTAGGTGGAGGGTGTAGTGCTGGTGAAGGGCCTGGAGAAGTCAGAGACCAACACCATAGTGGAGCCGTCGGTGGGAGTAACCAGGGAGGAGCTTTGGCCGAAGGACTGTGCGACACCCAGAAACCGATCCATGTAGGCGGAATCATGGTGAGTGGAGGAATCGGCGGAGCAGAGAGGCCGACGGACCAGGGTGACATCGCAGGCCTGGAAGCCCAAGGTGAAGCGGTTGGCTCGCGTGACTGAGGGCGGAGCTGGGGATCCGGCTGACTGGGGCGACAATGGAGCGAGCAAGGACGACGGGGAAACCAGAGGGAGGGAGGAGCCCGGTGAAGCCGAAGGGGTGGAGGGTCGAGGCACAGCTGGAGACCCGGAAGTCCATGGCGGAAGCTCAATGACGACCGACCGAGGTTTGTCTGGATGTACGAGAGAGCCCAGTGGAGTCCTAGGGCAGATGGGCCTCGGTGGAGATGAAGGAATGCAGAGCCGGAGCGGAGTCGGCGGGCTGACAGGCTGAGGTGGAGACATGGGCCTGGAGGGCCGAAGTGCAGCCGGGGACTCGGCGCAATACCGAGCTGGTGGAGGGGAAGCCTGAGGCGAGGCTGATGAGCTGCACGGAGCTAGTGGCGGAGGCAGAGCCGAGGAGCTGGACGACACCAGTGGAGCCAGCGAATCCAGGGAACTGGCTGAAGCCAGTGGAGGAGATGGGATCAGGAAATCTGACAGAGACATCGGAGGGGGAAGATCTCCGGGTGGGACCGGAGCCTCTAACAATCCGGACAGTACCGGCAAAGAAGACAAAGGTTTGAGGGTGGGTACTTGGGTGGGAACTGGATCCGCGGACCATAGATCTATGAGGTTCATGTCCGCTCCTGGCTTTATGGTGAACACATCAGCGCGCTTAGTCTTTGGGGCTTTGGTGGTATCCGGCTCTGGTTCCTGAACAAGTCCAGTTGGTGTCTCGAGCTCACTGACTGTGAGGGAGAGGCCGCCGTTCTGGAGCATCCAGCCCAAATACTCCAACCACCTTCAGCTTTCTGGTCTGAGGAGGAGACGTAACGCTGGTGAGTCCATCTTTTCTGTTTGTTTTTATGCGGTCGGCTATTCTGTCACGGGTCGTCAAGGAATGAGGGCAACAAACAAAGATTCACGCTTCCAAATAGACTTTACTGAGAACTCCAAATAGACTTTACTGAGGTACAACTCATAACTCCAAATAATAACCGGCACTGGATAGAACAGAATCAGGACTATAAATACACACATGGTAAATGAGGGAACTAAACAGGAACAGCTGGACAAGGATTAACTAATCAGAAACTATGGTAACTAACGAGAGCTCATAACAGTCAAGACAGGAACTGAACATAATCGTGACATATACATATATACACAAATAAATATATAATACATAAATACACATATCAACAATTCAATCAGAATCTAGTTACATTAAGTATCTCTAAAGATTTTTGATGCAGTAAAAAAAATCTAATAAAAAAATATAATTAACTAATTAAATAATAATAATAATAATAATAATTATTATAATAATAATAATAATAATAAATCAAACTGTATCGTACCAGTGCATTGCTTTATGCCTGTCCATTGATCCTGGGAATTACAGGTGATTTGTACAAGCTGCTCTGGTTCAAATCCAGGATGACATTTATATAGTATTCTTGAACTGATTCTGTAGTTTTGTCTCTGACCTCCCACAATCTCTGCATTTGGGATGTTGGGTGTTGCACACATTATTTCTATAAACAAACAAACAAACAAACAAACAAACAAACAAACATGACTGATATTATTGATATTATGTAAATAGCAAAGATTTTAATACTTCACAGCAGAACATACCAGCACACAGTGGTTTTGGTGTCCATCCATCTCGTGTACATGTGGCCTCTTCTGCTGTTTTACGATATCCAGACTCACAACTGTAAGATCTTCTTGCTCCCAATTTCATGTCTCTTCCAAAGTAATTGTATGGTCTATAGACATGCTGGTCACGTGGAACTTCACATCTATCCTCTGAAACAAGATTCACATGCTTTTAGTAACATGCAGTGAGTTCATCACCAAATGGCAGTGGCCTGCATTTCCCTGAGACAGTCACCACTAAGAAAAAGTGTCATTAGTAAATCTCTAATTTGAGAATGAGGTCATTTTAATTAAATTTTTAAGAAAAAGATTTAATGTGTTGAAGAGATACTCTAAAAGATAGTATATTATATATATTAGACTCACAACTGTACAATTTTATTATTAATTAATTAATTAATTAATTAATTAATTAATTATTTTTACTCCCAATTTCATTAATTTGCATACAGTTATATTTAATAGCAGAACATACTAGCACAGAGTGGATTTGGTCTCCATCCATCTCGAGTACATGTGGCCTCTTCTGCCATTTTCTCATACCCAGACTCGCAATAGTAATATAGTTTTGCTCCTAGTTTCATATCTCCTCTGAAGAAATAGAATGAGTAAGACACATGCTGGTCATGTGGAACTTCACATCTAATCTCTGAAACAAGATTCACATGCTTTTAATAACATGCAGTGAGTTCATCACCAAATTCAGACGTGTTTCTCTATAATCTTACCTTCACAAACAGGCTTATGATCCCACTCTCCATTATCTTTGCATGTAAATGATTTGCTGGTTTCTTTTGTACCATACAGCCGGTGTTTTTCAGAGCAGGTGATCTCCACATTTTCTCCAGCTCTGAAAATAGTCTTTCCCTTTGGATTGATCTTTTGTATTCCAAATGTGGTTGACTTCAGCTCACACATTACTCCTGTAAAATATATAATTATTCAGAACTAAAGGTAAGAAGAGATGAAGCATCAAAAATATGTGAAAATGGACTAAATTATTTTATTGAAGGATTGAATATTGATTATTATTATTATTATTATTTTAATCCTAAAAAGAGATAGCTTTTAATGAATAGAGAGCAATTGTTGAACAATTGTTATCCATATCATTAGATGAAATCTTCTACTTTGAGGACTGTTACTACAGTATTTGGTAAACTACAAAAGTGTTTATTTATTTATTTTTTTCAAAGTTCTAAATAAATGATTTTTGGAATATATTTTACAATAAAACACTATTGCAGTCTGCTTAAAAAATGCATGTTTACTTGCCTTGTAATCAATTATGAAATTTACCAATTTCTGACTGAAAATGGTCTCTTTTTTTTTTTTTTTTTTTTTTTGGAGTGTATTAGCTGAAAATTTAGGTAGAGCTAAAAGTAGCTAACTCAAGTAGCTAACTGTTTGAATCTCCCTCCCTTGAAGTTTGTTACCTTTTCGACAATTCCAATGATAAAACATTGTTAGTGTTTTAAAAATGTATCATTGTAGTAAGTAGTTATTAGCTAATTTTGTTGTTGCCTAATAACAATGTTTATCTGTGTCACACACTTTGCATCCTGTTGCTTCATGATTTGCCCCCATTAAAAAAAAATAATTCTTTACCATTAAAATCTAAAAAACAACATGCATTGGACCCTTTTTTACAGCATGATAGGACGAAAACTAAATTATCTCATTCCATTTTCTCAAGGTAAACACATATTGGTGTGTTGACTATATTAAGCTCCACCTTGACATTAAAATAAAAATTTAACTAAGATCAAACAAATATAAACTGATTTTTGTAATTTGAACAGTATTTTACTGTAATATGTACAGTAAGATACTGTAAAATGGGTGTACAGCATTTTACTGTAAACAGCAAAGGATTATGGTAAAATATACGGTCACTACTGTATTTCTAAATCAATTTACAGTAAACTACTGTAAATTTACAGTAGTGAACTTGCCCGCGAAAAACTGACCAATGACAAGGAAGAACCACCATTTTCTTTTTTCACTGTTTGGTGGAAGTGGCGGTAAAAGCAAAAGAGAAATGTTGTGCTGGTGCTAACTCAACAAAAAGGTTAATATATTATTTCTGTTTTATGGAAAACTGAGATATTTTAAGGTGTTTTCACTTGTTAACAGTTAACTAACATTATTCATCATGTCGTTTTTCATGTCGGGAGTTGGAGCCACTGATCTATATATAATGTTCTCTATGATAGATCAGTGGTTGGAGCCTTTTTTTCTGACTGATGGCCGGAATGCCGCCATAACAGTGATAACGTCGACTGGTGAGTAAGTTAAGGTCACCTATACTAGTTGAAATAAACCTTAGTTAAACCAATAAACACGTGTATACGTTCTACTGTCCTGTAATGCAAGTTAACTAATCTGGCGAGTCATTAACCTTAGCAGCGAAATAACGTGAAATACTGAGGTAAAGTGCGATAGGCAACACCACTGTTTCAGTGGTGTTTTCTTTGTTATTTTCAAGTTTCTCATCTGGATGTCATCTGCAATGTCGGAGGTGTATTTTGGATCCTCTTCTTGTGAATGCCATTGTATCGATGATAACATCAACTGGTAAGTTAATGTCAGTTACCCGAAGTTAACTAACTTAGTTGAACACAGAGGAGCATAATAACTTTTCTACACTGCCTCTTTATTGCAAGTAAGGTAATTCTCTTCAAATGCTATTTAAGTTAGAAACGTGTACACCAATGTCGTGTGTAACTTTAGAGACGGTCCATAAATTCAGGGACAGACATAACGTAACATAAACCAGCAAGCTAACACGAAATACTGAGGAAAACTGAGTTAAGAACACCACTGTTAAGAACATCTTTTGTAATTTAATTTCAAGTTTCTGGTCTTGTGGTCATCTCGTCTGCATCGGAGGTGTTTTGGAGTCTTTTCTTGTGATTGCCGTCGTAGCGGAGCTAACAACAGGTGAGCTCCATCAACTTAACTAACGTTACTAAAATAGCCAAATTAGCTCCACTAACTCACAGAACGTGTTGACTTTTTAAAGAGAGGAACGGGCTAACAATATCTTAATATAGCAAGTTTTACTAAGAAAAATTATGCGTTTATTAAACATGTAAATTCTATTATTCTATTGATTAGAGTGATCAGGTTTTAAATTTTTAACGTTTTGTTTGTATGACTATGTAATGATGCTGGAAAGCACTTTGGTCAATGGCAGTTGTTTTAAATGTGCTTTAGAAATACAATTTGTATTGTATTATTGTACAGCAGTTTTTTCTGATCATAATCTATAATAACAGGCTGTTGTGACTGTCTGTTACAGGAGATTTCTCCAGTCAAAAACAGGATGCTGACTATGAGGGGCAGAATCATCATACAGCCAGCTGTCCATTTTACAGAAATGCAGAATTAGGTAACCTAAAATACATTTTGCTATACAGTGCATTTACATTCATGCATTTGCCAGATATTTTTATCCAAAGCAAGTTACATTGTATTTAAAGTACACATTTTATTGAGTTATCCATTCCTTGGGAATCAAACAGGGGTGGCACTGGGTGGCGCTAGGGGTGGTTAAGGGGGCTGAAGCCCCAAATGTTTTCAGTAAAGCCCCAAATGTTTTTATTACCTTGTCTTGTGCGCATCAGGATTGAGTTTTCATGCGCATTAAAATTATTTCTATTAAACCAGCACTTAAAGGGATAGTTCACTCAAAAATGGAAATTCTGTCATTAATAACTCACCCTCATGTTCTTCCAAACCCGTAAGACCTTCGTTCATCTTCAGAACACAAATTAAGGTATATTTGTCTCACCATGTGTCAAAATGAGATTGTTTCTGTATAGTAACAAATATAGTTTTTTTTTTTTTTTTTAATCATGGTACGCCTATTATTTGAGCAGACTTTCTAGGATACACATACACATTTAGAACGAATATATGAACAGATTGGTTAGCATTTAGCATGGTCTATGGCAGACTTTACTTGGTGTCAGGGCAACAAAATTCAATAAACAAGAAGTTGATATTAAGTGATTTAAATCGTAGAGAAAATATTGTCTTTTTGCTCTATTTCACGAAAATGGTTCTAAACAAAGCCATGTTGTGCATCTCTGCACTCAGCAGTGTTTCATTACTGAATGAATTTACCTTTTTTGAACGCCTTGAATCAGATTCACTGACCCATTCATAAAAACAGTTTCTTCCTTTTTTTTTTGTCATTTCATATTTCTGTGTTCTAAGTTTTATATTTTAAACATTAATTTCATAATATTTATGCAATTTGTAAGTGCAAATTATAAATAATTATGCTTGTCTCTTAAAGAAAAAAAAAGCCACTTAGCCAATGTAACTTTTCAGCATAGCCTATTTTATTTGAAGTGTATCCTGTGTATCTCTGTGCTAAACCGTGGATATCCACTACCTCTGCCCCTGGAATCAAACGCATTAGTTTGGTATTCTAGCACTTTGCTCTACTGATTGAGAATGCATTGTAAAAATGGTATGCATTGCATTGAGAATGCACTGTAAAAAAAAAAAAAAAAAAAATAATAATAATATATATATATATATATATATATATATATATATATATACATACATACACAGTGCACAGCATAAATGAGTACACCCCCTCTGAATAAATATAAAAGATGTATCTTCTTAATGATCGCTAATATAATTCATGGAAATGTATTAAACATATACTTAATAAAAACAACAAAATATATGCCAATATTTTCTGTAAGATAAGTAAATTAGCCAGTTTTGTTTAAATGAAGGATTGCAGAAATGAGTACACCCTAGATGTAATTCAGCAAATGTATAATATTCTAGTAATTAGTATGTCCTTCAGAACTTTAAGTATACTGCTCTGACCCTTCTTGGCACTGTGTGTTCAAGTTCATGACAAATTTTCACACCTGTCCTGTTTAACTCCTGGAGGACGACCTCCTTAAATGCTCTGGTCTTTAATGGGGAGTTTTGCTCAGCTTGTCTCTACAGAATCCCCCACAGCTGCTCAAGAGCGTTAAGATTGAGTGAAATACATGTCCACTGAAGGATTTTCAGCTTGGGAGAATGAACATCTTCATTGTCATGCTGAAAAAATGCCCAATAATGCAGGGAATGAGGGGAGGGTAGCATCTTCTGTTTCAAGTTTTTGTATAACATCACACAGTAGTGAGTGAATTCATGACAGCATTGATAAAGCACAACTCCCTCACACCTTCAGCACTCATTCATCCAAGGGTGTGAAGTAACGAATTACAAATACTCACGTTAAAGTAATTAAGTAGTTTTTATCAGTAATTGTACTTTTTTGAGTAGTTTAATAATTGTGTACTTTTACTTTTACTTGAGTACATTTAATCCGTTCAAAATTTGAATTAAACTTTCATTTTTCGGACATACATGCTGCAAAGTTTCGGGAATGATGCTGGATTCATGCTAGAATTATCAGTGATAAGCACTGGCGGATCTAGGGGTGGGGCCAGAGGGGCACTGGCCCCAGCTGAAATCTGATTGGCCCCTGAAGTTCCCCTGTCCTGTCACTCATCGCTGATTTACATTAGCGTTAAGTCGTTTGAAATTCAACCTGTGTACCGCATCTTAATAAGCTTTACTTGTAAACATGAAGGTACATGTGTATAGCTCTGACGGATTTAAAATTGTAATTTTGGGCACCCCTGAAATGGGTCGCATCGTTGACATTACCAGACGTTACAAAGCACCGCTCATTCAAGGACGTGCATGTATTGCATAGACGGCGAAAGAGCATAATGTAGCCTACAACAGTAAACGAATGTGCACAGTTCAATTGATAATTCAATTTGCGCTATTTAACTTAATGCTGTTGAACCTACTTTACAAAGCAAACTTTTTGCTAAAATAAAAGCGTTTCACGATGAAATTTCGACGGTTAGTTTTACTGTTTTACATTTTAGTTATCATTAAAACTGAATTCGATTATTGCTGTAATGTATGGTGTAATTCACCCTCGAAGCCAGAGGGCACAGACTCATATAACTCATAGACGTTTTATGACGTTCCAGCAAATCCCATACCCATCACTAAATATAAATGAATATAAAGCAGATCTAAACGTTTTCACTGATGAAACATGAAGACAATAAACACACGATTGCGACAATATGTGTGACCATGGACCACAGAACCAGTCTTAAGTGTCAATTTTTCAAAATTGAGATTTATACATCATCTGAAAGCTGAATAAATACGCTTTCCATTGATGTATGGTTTGTTAGAATAGGACAATATTTGGCCAAGATACAACTCTTTGAAAATCTGGAATCTGAGGGTGCAAAAAAAATCTAAATATTGAGAAAATCGCCTTTAAATTTGTCCAAATAAATTCTTAGCAATGCATATTACTAATCAAAAACGACGTTTTGATATATTTACAGTAGTAAATTTACAAAATATCTTCATGGAATATGATCTTTACTTAATATACTAATGATTTTTGGCATAAAAGAAAAATCTATAATTTTGACCTATACAGTGTTTTTTTGTCTATTGCTACAAATATACCCCAGCGACTTAAGACTGGTTTTGTGGTCCAGGTTCACATATTGTTAATCTGTGTTATTCAAGCCATCTCAGCTATTTTTTAAGAATAGTATATTTTTATAACGCAATGCTAATAGACATAGCCGTTATCACATTATGAAAATAATGTATTTTTGCCTCATTAATAAGAAGCCTCATCAGATTGCATAAGTTGTTTCAAACAGTCAGTGGCGTTTTAAAATGAGTTTTTAGTAAAAACAGTATTAATCTCATAAACTGTCTTGTGTTGATGACTAAACATGCTAGCCCTTATGCAAATGGGAACAATTAGCCTAAATTTTACGAATACTTCAGGAAAGATAATCGACTTGATACCATAAGAATGTTTTGTTTGTTTGTTTGTTTTTAAAGGAATACATTTGATAAAAATGTTAGAGATGAAAATAAGTTTAATCAAAGAAATGTAGGATCAAACAGTGTGAGCAGATAGTTTTCAATAAACAATGGGCAATAAATAAAAGACATTAGCATCATGATTAAAGACATCTAAAAGTCTCCTATCCGGTAGAAGTGTGAATGTGTGCATGGAGACAAAGCAGTTTGGGCAGCACAAGACAATAAACTGCATGGATGCTTAGATAATGTGAGTAACTATTAGTTAGCATTTTAGAGTCACCTCTAAACAAAATCACATGGCATGGTCTAAAAAATATTTCATGAAACTTAAGAGTTATAGAGTTATCCTCATATTTGAAAAAGAACATGGTCAGATTTGTGGCTTTACCTGCATTGTGTTTGTAGACAGCAACAATGCTAATTTTATATTATATATATATATATATATATATATATATATATATATATTTTTTTTTTTTTTTTTTTTTTTTTTTTTAATTTATTTTTTTTTATTTATTTATTTTTTTTTTGGTCAAAGGTACTTAATGTAAATAATATTTCTAATAATATTTCTAAACTTTCCTGTAGCTCAAATAGTAGAGCATGGCGCTAGCAACGCCAAGGTCATGGGTTTGATTCCCAGGGAAAGCAAGAGCTGATAAAAATGTAAAAATGTAACTTGAATGCAATGTAAGTCGCTTTGGATAAAAGCGTCTGCTAAAATGCATAAATGTAATAACTGTAAATTCAAGCCCTTGAAGCTATTTTTCTGGCTTAAGGACAACAAGCTGCCAAGTATCTTCTTTAAATTGACACTATAGTTATACTTTAGTTAACAATAGTTAACAATAGTTAACAACACATTTTTATTTTATTTTAATTTCCTATGTAAATGTTTATTTGTAGTATTAAAATAAAACGATGTAGCATCATTAAGAACTAACATGATCTAACACTTAACAAAAGTATATTTATAATTTAAATTAAGATGAAAGAAATCTAATTTAGAATGTAATGCATGTTACATGTCCAAATAATAATGTATATAGCCTTGTTGTATAGCGTGTCAGGAAGTAATTGCCGAATAAATAGATGGATTCAACCTCTTGAGCAAAGACCCTGATATGAATAAATTTTCAGCAGCGGTCACAAAAATACTTGTTTTTTTTTTTTGTTTTTTTTACAATAAGATGTGTGGTGTAAGTTTCTTACAATGTTCAAGAACAACATTAAGCTGTACATATTGTATTTGATCATATGCTCATGAATATTCTTGTTGTTGGAACACAAAACTCAACAAAAAGCGTCTATACACACACACACACACACACACACACATATATATATATATATATATATATATATATATATATATATATGCACACACACACACACACACACACATACATACATACAGAAATATTTAAGCCATTATTGTTAAAGTTTCCAAAGACTTGAACGGTAAACTTGGCCCCTCTCTGTATATGGTGGCCCCATTGTGGCCCCTGCTTCTAAAAAATCCTAGATCCGCCACTGGTGATAAACAATGGACGGGACAAAAATGCCTCAGTGATTTAATTCTGGAACCAGTCCTGGCCAAATTTCCACAGACAGCGCGCGTCCTGAGCGAGATCCAGTTCACAGACTAAAAGTGTGTGTAAACTTTATTGAGATCGGGAAGCAGTAATTTTGTTTCCAGTAACGGACGATAGAAAGTTCAGAAATGACTACTGATCATTTATTTTTTTCCTCGTGTCTCACCACTGTGATTCAAAACGGACGCATTTCAAGTGACACGGGAAAAAGACACAGAAAACTTGAACATCAGAAAATCAGCGTGCTGCGCGCTCATTTGTGCTTCAAGATGAAGGGCCATCAACTGATACTTAAAACGGGAAGCATTGCCATTCAAATCAGCAGCAAGAGTCAAAGCTCCACAGTTTAGTAAATGCAGGCAACCTCTTTAAGTTATTCTTCACTGCGCTGTATTGACACAATGCGTTGCAATATGGTAGCGCATTGCTTTGATGCATACATTCGAAAAAAAAATATATATATTTTCTTTTTTTGCTTTTTTTTTTTTTTTTTGCCCCCCTGACTTGAGAGTCAAATGTCGCCCATGTATGTGTGTGTATATATATATATATATATATATATATATATATACACACACACACACACACACACACACACACACACACACACACACCTCATTCAAATTTGAATAAGTTTAATAAATAATCTATTTTTAGAATGTTTCAGTTCATGTGTGATGCCATTGACATTTTGGCATTATCAGTGGTCTATGGAAAGTAAGATTTTAATATAATTTCCCATATGGATTGTTTATTATGTAACAGTGGTGGATTACCATCACATTCTGGGTTCAGAGTCCAGCCAAATCTAGCACATCTGGGGATTCCCTCTCTCTTCTTGAACCCTGGATTGCATATGTATTTTAATATGGCATCTTTCTGGTATTCTTGCATTTGCTCAATAACAAATCCATTTGGTATAACAGGTGCTGTGCATGTTATATCTGTATGAAAATTGAGAAAAACAAGAAACATTGCCATAACTTCCCTCCACTGTATTGTCCGATGCAGTTACATCCCAGTCTGTGTGATTGGCCGGACATTTCACTGAAAATCTATAGATAATTTTATCCTGCGGATAAGCAATGGGTGTACATAATTTTAGATGTGAGTCCCTTGTATAAATGTAGGTTATAAATAATTGGTTCTGAAGTACATACAATAATACTATAACTGTGAGAAATCAAAAGGAAAAGAAAACGTATGAAAAATAAAGTGTATCCTCACAGACAGGAACAGTATTATGTCATCCTTGAGCTCTGCAGGTACACTGAATTGATTCTGCTTGTCATTTCAACCACTTAAGATTAGTGAAAATTACTTGAAGAGCACATAATATGCATAACATTCTACATATTAAAATACACAAACTCACCTTGACCTTCCACAAAGGTAATAGAAAATAGGAAACAGGAAAAGCTGATGATTTTTACAGGAACTCTCATTTTCAGCGCACCTCACAAATGACTTGAGCTTTTGGGGAACCAAACAGTTAATTATTTGCCAAAGTTGAAAGGAGTGAAAGTTCACTTTCACCGTTTCATCATGAGTGCATTTAGCAAGTGGGTCATGCTCTCTGTATATTTCCTGCAGTTCGCATTGGATAAACCAAAAGTTCTATTTGAGAGGTCAAACTTCTAAAGTCACATTTATGTAAAATACTATATAACAGCAAGCAAAAAGCAAGTTCCAAAATAACTGATGTTTTTATTGCTGTGCTGTACAGCTTACACCTGTTAGATACTTTTCACTGGCTACTTTATATTTCAAGAAGAACAGTATATGATAAAAGAATCTGTCCACACAGGGAACTAAAGAAAGAAACTTCAGATATGCGTGAGATGACAGAAGTTTCATAATATACAAGCTTACAAACATCTCAGTAACTCAGCCATTGCAAAATATATCTATAACTGCAAATGCAATACTGCAGTGGAAAAAAAAAAAAAAAAAAAGAGATAAAGACTTTTATACTTAAAAATCAAAAACTTAAAATGTTGTTGTCTCCTGTTTGACCTAGATGAGCCTCCTTATCTTGCACTGATTTATTTATTTATTTATTTTCCCGTAAAAGCTGGACATCATTTACTGGATCTTTCATTGTGGACGTTTGGTAAACACTGATATGTTAAACTCAAAGGTCTTTAACTTTGCATATAAATAGTTGTCATGTGTTTGCTGAGTTTTGGCATTTATCCTAAATGTAAAACTAAATATTATATGATCATTTTAGTTTTCTATTCATCAAAAATTCCAGAATGAGCAAAAGGGTTTTAAATTTAGCATAAAATTAAGCCTTGGGTGTTATAGCAGCTTTAGACCAACGGTTTGATAAATTAAAGAAAAATATTAAAGTGATCCTGTTTTGGCCAGGTTCGATATCAGGGCTGAAGGCTGAACTTAAAGAATACAATCAGTGCTACAATATTTGTACAAATGGACAAAACATTATTTATTTGTGACTACTTGTCAAGCTGTAGAAAAGGTTCAACCAATGTCACTTCCTGTTACTTTTTTTTTCACCAAATAAACAGTCACTGGTAAATCAAGTAAATGTATTTGCATAGAGCATTTCACAATGCACGTCATGTCAAAGCAGCTTTACAGAAAGACAGACTGTTGTGTCTGCAATGTCTTATTGCTTTACAATAAAGCTGTCACGGGTGTGTCGGGCAGGGAAATGCTGGAGACTCAGGAGGCTTCATAATAAGTAACATTTAATAACAAGACTCAGGATCGTGGAGAATACACACATAAACATAACTAAGATCGGACACTAAAGACAGGGAAACACAGGGCTTTTATAATACACATAACGAGGGGACAACGAGACACACCTGGAACTGAATTAACAGATAATCAAATTAAACAAGGATAGGAAACAGAACAACCAAATATGGAAAACAGGAACAGATCACGAACATACACATAACAAAAGCAAGTTTCATGAATGGGTGATATGACTATATGTAAGGATGATACAAGTGATGAACAGACCTGTTTGTCTGTGACCAGATACTTCATGAAGCACCTGCACCACCAAGTGGTCCCTGTGAGATGTTTGGATTGATATATAAAATTATAAATAAATAAATAAATAAATAAATAAATAAATAAAAAAACATTGAAAAAAGTGAGACAATTATAGATCAGAGGAAGCTGTGAAGAAATAAGCTTTAAGTACTTTCAAATCAGTTTTGTATGGTGCATATAATGACGTAAATAATGAATTCTGCCCATAGTGACTGTGCATCAGCAAAGCTTTTGTAAATGCATTTGTAAATTAGATATTATAAATCATAAAATGATGGATTTAAATAGGTATCTTATAATATGATTATTATATTATATTATATTATATTATATTATATTATATTATATTATATTATATTATATTATATTATATTATATTATTACAAGCTTAATATGAATCAGAGACAAACTCAGTTTGAGTGTGTTCACCAATGGCGTTTTAATGTAAACAAACAGACATTATCACATGTGCTCCAGATTCAAATAGGGGAAAGACAATATTTTGAGTGAAAAACAATTTAAATTTCATTGTTCTTCACATAAAGCAACCCACAACCTTACAGAGGTTAAACAGTTATTTCACTTCTGAGCAAAATATGTTTTGCATTAATAAAATACAATGCTAAATACAATGCGAGCAATATGAACTAAAATCCACACCAAGTCAGTCTAATTATTAATATTTTTTTTTAATCAAAAGGGGTTGTTGAAAGAATGTTCACAAAGATAAGAAATACAAAGAAATACAATTTCTGCAAGATAATACAAAATGTAATTTTTATGTTTGTAGCTGAATGGGATATATGTACAAGTTTGTGTGTGTACATACTTAGCTATATTATGGGGACAAATTTGTACCAGAAGTGAGCTAAACCTGACAAAATCTCTCGAAACCTCCATTTAGGCATGTCCTCTTTTGTAAAAAGGTATAAAAATAGAGTAAACGTGTCATTTTTAAAACTGAATTGGGTTACCTCAATTACCACTCTGGTTTATTTTCTTTTATTTTGTGTATCACCTAAAGAAACAACCAAACAAATAACAAATCAATAATTGTAAAGATCACCAATATGACTAATTTAGGTTCTGAAAATGAGACAATACTCACAACTTTTGCCAATCTGTAGATTCCCATTGGAGCACAACACGTCCACATACACTTTCATCTCACTTCCAGCATTCCATCCATCTGTACAGTTAAGTCTATACTTTTCAGCATGCCTTATGTAGACCTTTCCTGTAGGAAGCTGTAGATTGTACTTCTCGACAAAATCATCAATTTCACAAGGTCCTATGATAGAGAAAAAACATAAACATAATGTTAAAAACAGTACAAAAAATATGACAAAAAATGACAAAAATGACTCACTCAGACATTTCGGAGGAGTCTCCCATTTTCCATCCACACACTTATAAATGTCCTGTTGCTTAGTAAGCACAAAATAAGACTGGCAAGTGTAAGATACTGCTGTGATCACATTATCTTTTGTACTGTTGACGATGTAATCTCCATCTTGAAGATACGGAGGAGGTGGACAGGTCTTACCTAAACAAATAATAATATCACATTTACATTTACATACTTTACTATATTATGGGGGCAAATTTGTACCAGAAGTGAGCTAAACCTGGTTCCATTTTGTTGACTCATGCAACCTCATATTCTAATAAATCATTATAATGTCTCAGTTATCACTTCCAGTTTCAATACAAATAAACACATTATAACCAGTAGCACAAATAAATACAAGAAAACAAATGTACTGTACAAAAGAAATAGCAGTGCTATAAGTTTTTAAGCATGTCTCATAGTAGTATTCAGGTACAGAAATTGAATAATCAAATATAAAATAACACTGTGTAGTTTTCACTCTGTAAATTAAATATATATTAATCTTTGTTAATTCTACAAAAGTTATTCAGCCAAGAGCTGTGAGTGATTTTCTTTTTGTCCTCGGTTGTGTAATTAACATTAAATGACAGACAGCAGAAGGTATACTAGCGTGCTCTCACTTTAAGAGCTAATGCACAGGCTAATACCGAGAGTACCACGACACATGCGTGTGCATCCTCTGCATGTAAACAGAATTGTTGAATAAAGTCATTATTTTTGTTTTCTTTGCGCACAAAAAAAGTATTCTTGTAGCTTCGTAAAATTACGTTTGAACCACTGATGTCACATGGAAGGTTTTACCGATGTCGTTAGTAAGTTTCTGGGTCTGGGAACATCTCAGTTGCGTTGCTGTCTATGGAGGGTCAGAAAGCTCTCTGATTTCATCAAAAATCTTTTAATTTGTGTTCCATAAATGAACGAAGGTCTTTCAGTTTTGAAACGACATGAGGGTGAGTAATTAATGACAGAATTTTCATTTTGGGGTGAACTATCCCTTTAATATGGTTTCCAATAAATGGGATTTTATTAAAACCTGTTGTATATTGACTAAATATCTTCTATACTTTTTGGCTTAAGACTTCCCCAAGCAACATGTCATCCAACCAATACGCCCGTTTGTCAAAATCCTTGAAATACGACCCATTGGAGTGTATACTACATTTGCGCCCCTATCGATAACAGGACACTTTCATATTAATTCTTTGTACTTTTTTATCTGCGTCATAATTCGTGTTTCGTGTAGCTCAGTTGGTAGAGCATTGTGTTCTACGACGATATGCAATCATGTGAACATGCTATCATGGGATCCATCCCAGAGAATGCACATGCTCATAAAATGTATATGCACTATAAATCATGATTTTGCACAATTTCTGTGAGGGTAGGTTTAGGGGCGGGGTTAGGTGTGGTTATTCATACGAATTAGCCACCTAGTAAAATATGTACGAATTGCGGATTGGACCGTGTAAAAAGCCCACACATTGCATTTAAATACACACACATTTTGGGTAACACTTTATAATAACGTTCAGTTGTAAGTCATTTATAAGTGATTAGTTAATGATGAAATAATCATTTACAAAACATGACTATGCGTTCATAGATGATTAATAAGTGATATGTTAATATTTTTACCTATGTCTTGTAGATTAAGTTATAAATCATTTACAAGTGATAAGATGATGATGAACTAATCATTTACAAAACATGACTATACATTCACAAATGATTAAGTAATATGCTGACGATTTACAAATCTGTCATAAGTTATCTTTAAAAAACAGCGTCATGAAATAATTAAACAGATCCTTAATGATTAATAGTTACTAGTTAATATATTATTAATCACTTATAAATCATTGAAATGTCAACATTGTACTATCTCAATAAACGTTATAAATCATTTACAAAGCTTTCTGCATCCCCTAATCTAAAGTGTAAACTACTCATCCCTTGTAAATGTGTTACACCTAATTTGTAGATCTTTCTTACCTGTTACAAATGATCTGAAGCTGTATACAAGACATTTACAACACTTTCTGCATCCCCTAATTGATGAGTGTAAACTACTCATCAGTTGTGAACGTTTTACAAACCTTATGGTTTCCAGTTGTGTGTCCGTTAAAAAAAAACAAAAAAAAAAACTAGTAACTATTAACCATTAAGTATCTGTTTGACTATTTCATGATGCTAATTGTTGCAGCTGTCATAAGATAACTTATGACAGATTTGTAAATCGTTAGCATATTACTTAATCATTTGTGAACGTATAGTCATGTTTTGTAAATGATTAGTTCATCATCATCTAATCACTTGTAAATGATTTATAACTTAATCTACAAAACATAAATAAAAATATTAACATATCACTTATTAATCATCTATGAACGCATAGTCATGTTTTGTAAATGATTAGTTCATCATTAACTAATTACTTGTAAATGACTTGTAAATGAATTAACAAAACATACACAAATTGTTAGCATATCACTTATTATTTGCTTATGAATGTTTTGTAAATAATTAGTTCATCATTAACTAATCACTTATAAATGACTTACAACTGAACGTTATTATAAAGTGTTACCGCATTTTGATTGGTAATGACAGTTATATGTCATTTCATGACAACAGACGCAAAATGACACTGTCATTATTTTACTCCCGCTAGAGGGCGCTTAACTTTAAAACGTAAATATAGGTTGTAATAAGGTGCTTGCACAAACAACCAAGTAATTTTTTGTTGGAGGACAGTCTTTCCCAAGAAACAGGCTAGAATATACTTATGAATGGGCCACCCACCATTCTTTCCGACAACAAAACACTTAAATGTAACACATTCATAATTACAACTTCAGAAGCGGGAAGTAGGACATTTCCAATACCATATTTGTGTGTGAATGTTCTGTGTCTCAGATATTTCTGCAGTAACTTAAACAGTGATTAAACTGACTGGAATATGAATGCAAGATTTCTTGGCGACTCACTTCTGCAGTCGTACGTTCCGTTCCAGTTTCCGTTTTGACACATTAAAACTCCTTTTGTAATCTCATTGTACGGTTCATTGCATGTGTATGTCAGTGTCTCAAAGTTGCTGTACTCAGTTTTCTCATCTAACAGTGTCACAAACTGCAAGTTCTTTGTTGGTTTGGAGCACTGAACCGTTCCTAGAGGAATTATTAAATTAGATGAATATTTTGATTCTGATTTATAGATATGTATAACACATAACAGAATCAACAGAAAGTTGGTGGAATATGTCAGTACCTCCACATTGTGGATATGGGTAATTCCACCTCCCATCTGGCAGGCATTCAACTGCACGTTGGCCGTAAAACCTCATGTTGTCGTCAGTGCATCGGAAAACTAAGATATGTCCAGATTTATACGGTGAAGTGGGGTTCGGATGCCCAAATAGAATTTCTATATTTTTGAGTTCTTGCTCCTGACAGGTATCATCTGTGTATAAGAAGATAATTTATTTTTGAATATTCAGCAATACATTAACAATAGTAATTTTTTATTAGTATTACGCTAATATGAAATTCAATTGATGTGTGGTCAAAGTTGCACAAATACCTCAATAAATTAATTATGACTTGAAACATGGATCATTCCATCAGAATGTATTTTTTATGATGCAATAAAATTAAATCAAGCTGTAACATACCAGTGCATCGCCGTATGCCTGTCCACTGGCCCTGGGAATCACAAGTGATATGTACAGGCTCCTCTGGTTCAAATCCAGGACGACATTTATATTCTATTCTTGAAGATATTTTGTACTTCAGATTCTGACCTCCTACAATCTGTGCATTTGGTATTCTTGGTGGGTCACACATCATTTCTAGAAAACAAACACCCACATAATCATATAATTTATGATTTTGTGAAGATTTTAATACTCCAGGGCAGAACATACCAGCACACAGTGGTTTTGGTGTCCATCCATCTCGTGTGCATGAGGCCTCTTCTGCTGTTTTATGATATCCAGACACGCAACTGTAAGATCTTTTTGCTCCCAAATTCAGATCTCTACTAAAGTAATAATTTGGGAGATACACATGCTGGTTGAGTGGAACTTCACACCTTATCTCTGAAACAAGATTCACATGCTTTTGATAACATACAATGAATTCAGCAGTAAATCCTGAAGTGTTTCTCCACAATCTTACCCTTACAAGTAGGCTTGTAATCCCACATCCCATTACTTCTGCAAGTAAATGTTTCCTGTTTATTTTTGTCAGAGCAGATAATTCCCACTATTTCTCCAGCTCTGAAAACTGTTTTTCCCCATGGAATGGTTCTTGTTACTTCAGGTTCATTTACCTCAAGCTGACAAGTTACTGTAAAGACATAATAATGCAAAACTAAGTTTAAACAAGTGTCAAGTATGTCAAAAATTATTGTCAAACTCTAATAAAACTTTGCCTACTATTTTATGATTACTGCATATTCAGATTATTCATCTGACCTACTGCTTTGTGTATGTTCGGATTGTATTCATGCTACACGTTTCCAGTATTAGTTATGTTAGCATTTTAACTGAACCTTAAATAAATCACGCACTGTGGAACAGGCCCACTCCAAACACCATTCTCCGTACAATGAATGACACTACTTCCATCTAGCTTTTTGTCAGAAGATACACACTCAAAGTGAATAACATCGCCAAAAGTTCCTTCCTTTGTGTTGCCCGATGCAGTCACATCCCCATCTGTGTGAATCACAGGGAATCTCACCTCTGTGAAATAAATAAACTGATTTAGGTTGGGTTTACTGATAAATCGCTCTCCATCAAACGTTATTTTAACATTAGAGCAATGCTCAAGTAAGTTTCTCAAACCAGCATGTAGACCACTTACTATTAAGTACAACACAAGCGCATAATTAACGGGAGCTGTCAGGACCAGATTTTTTTACCAATTTCTTCAGACACTTATCTCCCCAACATGAAAATTTTGCGCTACTGCATTGCAGTGACCTATACACTGTGCAGGCCAGAGAATTTTGAACACAGGTGCTGAGGGGGTGCTATATCAATGACAGGGGGAGCTGGGCAATTAATAGTAAATATGACCAAAACAGATTGTTATTATTATTATTTTATATGAATAATAAAATCGCTATATCATTTCAAATGTTTATGAGGAGTGTGAGAGTATTATCGCGCTTAGCCTACTGTATGACATGGGGGCACCCATGGACGCAATCATTTTTATTTATTTATTTTTTTCCTGCGGAAAGAGCTTAAATTACTCCCATCATTTTTGGATGTGCTTTCTGACGTCTCATGCCGTCTCCGTGAATGGAGCGCGTCACACACTGAAAAAAATGACTCATTGAATTTACAAAATTTTTTTTATGGTAAGTGGTTGCAATCAATTTATTTTAGCTACATTTAAATAAACAAATTTAGTTGAAAGTTAGTCAACTAACTTCATTTTTTTTCAGTGCAACAATGAACCAGCTCAAAGATATAAGAAATAAATCTGCAGAAAGCTTGGAAACCAATTGAAATAAAAAAAATAAATAAAAAAATAAAAAAAATCTTTTCTGATTGTGTAGTCCTTATAGGTGCATTTCTCTATTAAAGGCACGTCCAATGTGGAGATGGCGAGTCAGCGCTGGCATTTGGCAGCTTCATCTTTGCAGCTGACACTGACTGAGAAAGCACATTTATTAATAAAAAAAATTAAAATGTCTTCTTTTCCCCCGATGCATTCATAATCATTATTTTAGACGGTGCTTTGCGGCAAGCTTTATGCGTGCGCTTGAGCGTGGAATAAAATGCTTAAATGCCTATATTAAAGGATGGTTTAGTAAGTCATTATGCTAATCAATTTAATACAGGGCTCGCAAAATTTCAAAATCCCTGGTAGCCCTTTGGGCGATTTTGGTTGCCCGAAAATTAATTTAACTAGCCCAAATAAAAAAGACATTTTTTTTTAAATATACCTGTAGAAAATCAGATAGCCTAAGTCTAAATGTCAATCAAAAACATTTTCAATACACAAATATCAACAAATATCAATGAAAGAATTTCATTTCACTATTTACATGGTATCTGCAGAATTTTTAAAAATCAATTTAAGGCAATTTATGAACCTTTTTAAGAGCTGCACAAGTAAAATGAACACAGTATGAGTGGGTCTATAGTAACATTTTAAGCCATAAAACGACATGATTTACAGTTTAGATACAAGTTTTCACACACACACACACACACACACACACACACACACAAATCTTATAAAATGGTATTTCAGCTTTTAAAGAATTTTTATGAAAAGGGACAAGTCAAACATATTATTATATTAATTTAAAACATAAATATTACTGTCTTAATTGTTTAGATTTTTAGATTTTTACAACTCTTATGTTTGCTGCATAAAAACATGGGTCGATATCATAGACTGTATGGTCAATATTTGCATTGAACTGAACATAAGATAGGCATACTGGAAATGCAAATGCACTCTCTGCCACGAGGTGGCGCTTTAGGAGCAAATATAGCGGCTTCTCCGGTAACGGCTGTTCACAAAGCAGCACCTCACTCATATACCCTGCTTTATCAGGCATTTTATAGGCAAAATGAAATGAAAATGGCAACAACACGTTTCTGATGACAGACGGTTCCCTTCAGAGACACATTCACATAAAGACATCTGCTCCGCGTTTTGACTTTGAAATGTGGAGCGCTCATATTGACATCATTACCTTTTGAAGTTTAATCCAGCTGTATCGTGGTTCTTGTCTTTTCCGTCCCCAACTGTAAGACCTCTTGAAATTGTAATTAAGACTTTTCTTATACCATTTAATCCATTTAAAACGTTTTATGGCCTTAAATTTTATACAAGTAAATTGAGAGTTTTTAAGCACCCGCGGGAGCGCTGTATTTAAGGTAGCCCGTCGGGCAGGGCAGTGATACATTTTGGTAGCCCGACTGGAAAACTCAATAGCCCCGGGACGTCGGGCTAGCGATTTTGTGAGCCCTGTAATATAAACGTGCGACTAGCTGACTAGAAAAATCTTTAGTTGGGGGCAGGCCTACTTGGCACAAGGATCTAAAAGGATTTTTAAAATAAAATGCTGACATTACGTGCGACTGCAAATCATGTCACGTTGTATTGCATTGCAGTAGTTATGCATGTGTAATGAATCAAATGTTTTTATTCTATTTCATTTTTATGGGGGTGCTTTGGTTTTTCTTGGGGGTGCTGGAGCACCTGCTAGCCCCTCCCTAGCGCCGCCCATGACACTGTGTATATTTCCAAATAGACTAAGACCACTATTAGATATAGATCTACCAAATGTTATTGAAGGCTCTATCATACACCTGGTGCAATGTGACGCCAGACATAACGCAAGTGTTTTTTGCTAGTTTCAGCCCGACGCAGTTATCATTTTCACATCCAGTGCCACTTTATTTAAATAGGTGTGTTCAGGCAGTGTTGGCGCGTTGCTATTTTGAGGCAACTGAAAATGATTGAGCCATTGACCAACTAAAACCTGGTCTAAAGTTGTTACGGAGCCGACAAGATGTGAGGCGTGCGGATCCATGTGCAAGCTTTTATTTAAAGGCATGGTCACAAAACAGATAGAGATCAAACAATGGCAGACAAGTATAACGTGGGCAAGACACAAGAGTATTCCGAGAGCATGAGTGGGTCGTCGATCGGCGAACAATATCCAAAGGGCTTGACAAGAGGGGTAATCTGAGTACACGAGCAATAGTCCAGGCAAGGGCAAACAGAGTCCAAACGGCAAGACGATAGGGCAATCCAAAAATACAAAAGCAAGAGTCAAGACACGGGAAAACAGGCTAGGCAAGAACAAACTAGGAAAGGCTCCGTAGAGTAGCTATCAGCAATGACTGTGATAAACGCTAAACAATACTCAGCGACCTGAACAAGGAAGTCCATGGTTTATGTAGGGTGTGTGATGGGTCTCAGGTGCGAGCATGTGATTAGTGAAATGGCTGCTGGGAAATGTAGTCCGGAGTGATATGTAACAGTCTGTGTAGTGTGAGAGTCAATGTAATGGAAGAGTGAGCCTCTGGTGCGCAAGCAGATGCAAATCCATAGACCAGATTCATGACAAAAGTCAATGGCGCAGTATTTTTTTTTAATTTATTTAAAGGGCAGGTTAGTAATATGCGCCTACAGGCGGGTGCACAACGTACGTACACTCTGTTTATTACACACAGGAATGCACAGCAGCACACAAACATGCCAAATATTAAAAATGAAAGAAATACAATGTAAAAGATTATTATTGTGTGCATAAAGATAAAAATGCCTACATGTCATAATGGATAGTCATTGCATGTATTAGAATTACCTATTTGCAGTAATGATGAATGAAATTGGCTAATTATTTTACCAATCGTGGCAATACACAAATGTATTTAAACTGACATGGTCGAGCAGATCCATTTGCAGATTTGAACCTGCCACTGGAAGAAGAAGAGGATGACGATGAGAAGAGAGAATCACACTAAAGCAATTGTGTAGATACAATTTTCACTCAGAATTTGCTAGTAATTTTCAAAATTAATACAAAAAATGCAACACATTGAATTAAATGTGAAAGTAAAAAGACTTTAATGTACAGGCAACAACGGTCACAAAAATCAATGTTCACATGAATCCGCTAAAAACAACTAAAATGCTGTATTATGCATGCCAGGCCAGTAGCTGGCGATGTCACTTTGTAAAGAAACTCCCACATACCTATATACTGAACACATAATAACGTTTTCACAAATTCACATTTTTTTTAGTTTATACAGAGACGATACCATTATCGTTTTGGAAACTTGGAAACCCACTTTCAAAAGTTAGCATTTTCAGGCCCGCGAAATGCCATGGTCACAACTAGCATGTTGCTAAAGTTTTACACTGTGCTTTGGGAAACCTGGCAATCTTTGTGGTGCTGTAAGTGATGTTAGCAATTCTTTTGTCACCGTTTTAGACACGCCCCCTATTTCTACAACCCCCGCTGTTTTGGCGCAACCAAAGTAGGCTATATTTACCTGTCAAGTTAAGAGCTTTGGTCTCGCAATGCTGAATGTCTGTTGTTTGTGAAGGTTTTTAATGTTCAAAGTCATGAAAAGCGCTCATAGGATATAGAGTGCCAGCTGTGAATGCACAAAATGATTGGCAGGCACAAAGTGTCTCAAAAACCTTCTGGATGGCTAAACAACATGTTTGTTTTTCATAGACTTGGCTGTCACAGAGATGCCGCGATTTCTCCGGACAGTTATTTCAGTGATATCTTTCAGAGATTAGAATTGTTTTCGGTGCGCTGAACGTCAGCCATTGTCCGTTTTTACACATTAACTTATAAAAGCCGGTATAACCTGTCATGCAGTTCACTTTTACTTTTTCACCATCAGAGTATGAAATGTTCGCAATTGGTTCTGTTTTCATATGTAATGTCCTCTCCAAGACATTCTGAGAAGCACAAACAAACCCACAAAAAGATGTGCTAGTCAACACCTTCTAAAACCACTTAAGGTCATGTAAAAGTATTGGAAGTGCATATAACATGTATAACATTCTACATTTTAAAATTCATAAACTCACCTTGACCTTGCACAAAGGTAACAGAAAAAAGAAAACAGGAAAAGCTGATGATTTGTACAGGAACTCTCATTTTCAGCTCACCTCACAAACTGACTTGAGCTTTAGTTTTTTAGGTTTTTGTATCTGTTTGTATGATGGGGGATCAAAAAGTTAATCATTTACCAAAGTCGAATGGAGGACACTTTTATACCAGACCACTCCATGGCAGCCCACGAGGATATTTAGTTCATAAAATAAAATTTTATCTGATGTTTACTTTTGTCAGTTGGACACACCAAAAAGACCCCTAAAGAGAAGGCTTCACTCTCCGTCTTTTTTCAATATTTCTCATTGAATTTGATAAAGGTACCAAAAAGCATTGTAAGAAACAACCTGATATTCACGCATCAGCCAGATTAAAGTTTATTCAGTGGGAGATAAGCAGGATGCCCTTTGTGAACTATTTGCATCACCCACTGATACATGAATATCAGGATGTTTCTTCAACTATGGGCACTTTTGGTCCCATGGACTTTAAAAATTACAGTCCCTGAAAGTGCAGTCAGCTTTTGTTGGCTGATGTGGCACCCAGGTTAATAAAAAAAAAAAAAAAAAAAAAAAAAAGTACACTTCCATAATGTACTTTAAGTGCTCTATTTTCGCACACTAATTTTGTACTTAATATATTAAAAATGATTATTTAGTACTTCTTAAGATAAACTTAAGATCATCCAAGTGTACTCAACTGTGCAATTTTGGGCCACCGTGAATATGAGCTAAAATGTGCTTTTAATATACTATCTCTGTATTTAAAAAAAAAAAAAATGTATTTAGTCACCACTTGTAGTACACTTGAGTGTACAAGTGTATGAAAGATGGGTTCAAGTGTACTACAAGTGGTAACTAAATACATTTTTTAAAATACAGAGATAGTATGTTAAAAGCGCATTTTAGTTCATATTCATGGTGTCCCAAAATAGCACAGTTGAGTACACTTAGATGATCTTAAGTTTATCTTAAGAAGTACTAAAGAATCATTTTTAGTATATTAAGTACAAAATTAATGCGCGAAAATAGAGCACTTTAAGTATATTATGGAAGTGCACTTTTTTTACATGGGTATTCATCTTATTTGTTTGTGGCAGTCATCTTATTTTGTTGTTGTAGTACTTTATATTCACCACTAGAAAGCAGAAGTGACCCTTGGAATCGGTTTCTCAAGAATTCGCCAGATGCCACAAGAACTTACTGTATCTGTGCCATAGAAAGTAGCATGTCATGAAATGTTTCACAGCTTATACAACTATATGGTGAATGTATCTGTCGTCTTATTATGTGGACGTGCAAATTATCTGTGATATATAGGGGATAAAAAACTCTCAAACTAATTGAAAATGACATATTTTTGTCAGACTGAAAACCAACTGAAGATCTATTCAGTTCTCAAAGGATAAAATGTAGTACTGCCCTACATTTTTATTGCTGAATATACTGTTTTAGGGTTGCTACCAGAACTTTATGTTGACTTAAAATCAAATCCAAGATTATATTTTATTTGTCTGTAGGAATTTACATTTGGCCCAACAAACAGAGGCCCAAGTAGTGCATGGCAAGGCCAAATGCTAAACGCATGGCAAGATTAATGGCTCCATCAAAGTCCAGACAGCTGTGGACGTGGGAGGCATTTGCACACGGTTTGGACTACAGTGGTCCTCGGAGCTAGACCCGGTCTAAAGGTTTCCTTTAGCTGGAGGCAAAGTGAAAACTCCTGCTTCACTCTCTGCCATAAAGGTAACAGAGAATAATGGGTGGGTGGTTGACAGATGACCTACATTAGACGCCGCCACGATTGCAGGGAGGAGGAGGAGGAAAGAGAAATTGAAAGCCAGAAAGTATTCATGAGCCACGCTAAAGGACTTTAACAAACCTTTTTCGTACACAGCTGCATTCATCAGCCATTAATGAACAGCAGAGAGGAGCAGGAATGCAAATTCAGATAGCGCGATGCATCCTCCGTTCATTTAGATAAATGAAAAACACAGTGCTGGCGCGGGCCTCGAGGCCATCTCTTAGTCACCCTCGCAGTCAAGTGCTCTCCAGCGCTGTTGACATGGAAGCTTGTCATTATAGTGATATCAGAGCCCACTATGAGTCAGTGGTCTCTCTGTGATGAGAGGAACCTCTACCATCTAATTTTGCAGATCGGATAAGGTCATAGCAGTTATTTTTGCATTTTATTACTGTTTTATTTTTAGGCTTGTAATAGAATGTTTTGTGTTCATTCAGTAAGAATCGAGTAAAATATATCAGTTGTTTGGGGCTGCCAATGAATACATCCACTATAAAAAAGCTAAAATTTCCATTGAATTTATGAAATTGTTGTCAGGCGTGGGGGAAAAAAATAGATTTCAGTTTTGAAATAGATCAGGGATGGTCACTGGAATTTTCCCGACAAAAAATGAACCACTGCATTTTTTATTCTCAGAACTATAACATTATCGCTCATTACCTCTAAAATCAGATGATTTAGATTAAAATAACAATCAAGTTCATTTTAATTTAAGACTAAGTTGCTGTGAGACATTCTGCTGATATGAACAAAATTTTAGGAAAACAGTTCATCCAAGGAGCCAAGGTACCAGTAAAGTATTATAAAATGTTTATTAATACACATTTGAGTTGATTAAAAAATAAATTAAAAAAAAAAAAAAATCTAATTGCTTCTAAACATTCATGTACATAATTGTTCAATTGTGTTTTTTTTTTTTGTTTTGTTTTTTTTGTACCCTATCATACATAGTTAAATGGGGTTGAATAATTATGACACACAGTATTACAAAAATAAAAAAAAAATAAAAAATCCTATAGACCAATTTGGTTGCTGCGCGTGCATTGTGGTGGCAGAAGAACACTGGTAACAGTGGAGGGAAATGGGTAAAATCCATGGAATAAGAGAAAAAAAAAAGTATTGTTGCGCCTTTGGATGTCAGAATCGGAATGAAGCTAAACACAGACGTTTAAATGGACAGACTATGGATGAAACCTGCTATGATTACCCTATTTTAAAGCATATATTTGATTTAAACAATAGGTCTACATAATATTCACATTTGTAGTTCATAGGGGACATATTGTATTCAGTGTTTCCCATACATAAGCTCTACCTGGGCGGCCCATCTATGTAAATTGCGAACCGACCAAGAAGATAAAATTAGAATTCCACTTTACGAATTTTGGTATTTTCTGACCCGTGTAAACTGGTTGATCCGTGTAAATTGTGTAAATCTGATGCGTGCGTCGTCGACTCGTCATCCAACGCAGCAAACAATTACAGTACTACATTTTACATAACATTAACCTTTATTTTATCTCACAATTCTGACTTTTTTTCTCGTAATGCAAGTTTATATCTCCTGGATCAGACTTTATAACTCGATTTAACTCAACAATAGCGAGTTTGTCAATTCTGAGAAAAAAAAGCCAGAAGTGTGGGATATAAACTCAGGATTCTGAGCCAAGGGGAAAAGAGAGAATGATGAGTTGTTTTTCCTTTTCAGAATTGTGAGATATAATCTCGGAATTGCGAGAATAAATTGCATAAATTGCGAGAAGTTAAAATCTTGAAATATAAACTTTTCTTTTGTTCCATGGCTGCAACTTTAAAACTCTCATTTTCTGACACCAGATAGGCTCTACAAAAAAACATCATCACTGTTTGCAAACACCAAATTGGTCTATAATTAAAAAAATATATATATATTATATTTTGACATGATCACTTTTAGTATACCACTGTAAATGGTTATAGATGCAATTTCAATCATTTAATTTGCAATAACATTGTGTGTATATACATGTTCTTCACCATAAACTTTAAGTTTATGATAAAGTCATATGAATCATGCGAAGCTAACCTCACTTAGATCTAACAAGGCTTTTTTGCATCCACGGTTAGAAATCATTGATTCTCCATGTCTCTTCATCACCAAGAGTAATTAGTTCCAGATCGTTTTCTGATTGCCCGCTGTTTGATTTATCGAAGTGTCATCCGCATGTTGGCTAACTGTCTTCTAGCACCCCTCCCCGCCAATAGACCCTGATTGGGCCCGGTGCTAACTACCCACTACATATCCAATCACAATCACCATGGAAACAGCAGGTGCATGAGGAAAGCTGCTCGTAACCTGGCTGTTTTGCAGAAATGTATCCTGATAGCTTTCTGTTATAACGTCAGCGGAGACCAGGACAACTAGATGAGCCCCAGAGACTGTTCCTCAGTGAAGACCCTGTCTCCTAGACGGCCATCGGGACAAGACCACAGGAACCAGATGAGTCCTCTGTACAATCTGACTCTGCTTTAGCCTCGATTTAAACTGCTGATTTTGTCTGGCCAGTGGAGAATGACACTATTTCGAAACACTATTTCTCCGTCTAAATACTGTAAAGCTGATATAAAGCCACCCAGCTTTATATCAAGCTGATGTAAAGCTGCTTTGACACAATTTGCATTGTTAAAAGCGCTATACAAATAATAGTGACTTGACTTGATTGTTCATTTTCCCATCCTAATCATATAACAAAGTGCTTTAAAAAAGAAAATCAGGAATTATATGAATTATTACATGTCAGTGTCTTTCCATGCTCTGTAAATTGAGATTCAAGGTGAATAAACTGAAGGAATTAAATATTCATATCCTGATTAGCTATTCCCCTCATTCAGAATGAGGACATGCATTAAATATGAAACAAATGTCTTGGAAATAGACTTGAATCAAAATTAAAGATTGCTTCAAACTTGCAAGTCTCTCATTTTCTCATAGTCTCTCATATGCTTTTTATGTCTGTGCTATTAAACTCAATTATTAGGTCACATAAAAAGGAAATTTTATTCATTTGGGCTTACTAAAAACTCATTGGTCAACCTACTGAGCTTGATGTGATCAAATTGTTCTTACGGCCCTGCTGAAAAACAAAACAACAATAGAAACCATCACAGAATTTGTAATGGTTTTACTGGTTATAATGGGAATTGTACTGGTTTTAATGGAAACTATAATGGTTCCAGTTGGTTTCTACTGGTAATTGGTTGCCTTCTATTGGTGGCTTGTTAAAACCACTAAATCCTAATGGAATATGTCCCAAAACACACTACAGGAAGCCATTTTTAATGGTTTTAATGGTTAAAAGTTGATGGTTTGTAATGTTTGTAATGGTATTTGTAGTGGAAACCATTACAATTTCTGTGATGGTTTCTACTGTTTTTTTCAGCACGTAGCAGCTGCGTTCAACCTCTTCTCATTTCCTTCTGCGGTGCGTGTCTAAAGCATAAAACGCAACCGAAAGAGTTGCTCTAACCAACCATTAAAACAGCAGTTCAATTTGAATTCAAGCTGTTCCATTCAGTACATTTGCATTCCACCATTTTTCCTTCAATTCCCACCACTGAAAGAGAAATATTGTGAAAATGGCCAGTTTGATCCAGTTTGCTTGATGAGCATGTGGGCATTGAAAGTGTGTTAGGCTTAATCTAAACCATTTCCTGCGAATGTTGCAGCGATATTCAGGAGCATAAGATCAGCAGCACCTATGAGCGGAACAATATCCTTCTTTTTTTGTCATTTATTCACTTTTTTTTAATGCAAAAGCTACTACCAGCAGTGTTGTTTCCCCAGCAGCTTCATTTGTACAGATCTCATAGAGAGCCATCTGACACGCCACAGATCTGGAGTTCAGAAAAGACACTTTCCATCCTCTTGTTGCATCCTGCTGTGTTGAATTGGCCTCTGTAGATGGTTTAGCCTTTGATTCTAGGTACAGGAGAAATGACACTGCAACTACATATGGCTGGACTTTATACCAGTAATGGGAAAATCGGAGAGCATGAAAAAATGCTATAAACAATGCTCAGAGAACTGCTGGTACTTAGTACTTAGAGTACTTCTGAATGAAACCTTGCTTTTTATGACAAGCAAAAAACATCTAAGTACAATGAGAAACAGTCCAAAAATGGCTGCCAAGACAACTTGATCTCATAAAAAAACAACTATTTACAGAGGTGGCTATTTTGTATGGAAACATGCCTTTTTTTTAAGTAAAAAAGTAAACTTGAAGGTGCACCGATAAACCTAACCATCAGTGGGGCATAAGCAGATCCAGCGAAAATGTACATATTCAAATGAATACGAATTACCATGTTACCATGACAGCATGTAGGAACTGTTTATTTTTAGTTTCTTAGTAGGCCTAAGTTTTTTATTGACTAAAAAATCTAATACATTTTCAAAATTGTCAATATTTTGTCAGGCTTATTTATTTTATTTGATGAAAAACTTGAGTGAAAAACCAAACATTTATACATGTATAAACAAATAAAATCGTGAAAAAACATCATTACTATGAAAATCTGAGCTCCTGAAATAATATTTTCTCATGAGTACACTATTGAAATGTAATGTTGGGAACTGACCCTTCGCAAAGATGCGCCTCCCTTCATTACTGTTGCTATTGGTGCGTTCACGCCATATTGTAAATACCGTGATTACGAGATACCAACCTGTAAAAAGCGTTCATGTTCTCGTAGAACTCGTAATTACAACTTGTGAACTGGGAGTTTTCTGAGAGCTACAACTTGTACCTGACCACCTCAGAATCATTGCGCTAGTTCCGACTCTAAAGGTGTGAACAGATCCAAGTAGAACGTCATGCGTTGTCATCTCGAAATTACAGTAATTAAGACATGACGTGAATGCAGCATTAGTCTGACAAGCCATGCCACTTTCACGCCATACATCATGCTCACGCAGTGAAAAATACACCGCAGAGCAAAGAGGAAACTGGCAACCTGCCAACAGACAAGTCAGAGCAGGTTACTTTAGACATGAAACAAAGTCTCAGCTTTCAAATTGTGTCACTTTTTAAGAAATTCAAACAATTTCAAAGAGTTTTGTGGCTCTTTAATGTGTCGTGACAGATCACTGTAGCACCTCAGTTCAAGCGCCACTTGAACCGATCATCTTTTCATATTTACTTACAGCACGAAATAAACTTACATGAACATAAGAAGGTATCTTGTGTTAACTGCGGAAAGACATCAATACACACCATTTTCAAGTTCAAGTCCACCGACGTTAATGTACTCTCCTGTCTGGTTTGTTTGTCAGACAAAAATTTTCAGCAGATTCAGCGTTATGATTGGTCAGATCACCTGTTAATCAAACTCCCCAAACCAGTTAAGCACAAACCAACAGCAAAGCGCTTCAATTTACCTTTGTTCATTCATAGACTCGTTTCAAAGACTGTGATGATACATTTCCAAAGTTACTAACACTGTAAATGTAGTATTTTAGATTTTTTTTAAATATTGTACATTAACACTGTAAAGGCGTTTCTAATAAAATGGCTGAGGGAGTGACTGTAAATTTGACATCTTTCTCTTTTTTTTTTTTTTTTTGGAACACCATGAATTTTTGCAACACAAAAATTATATTTGCTGTTGTCTCCCATTGACTACTATAGAAAATCATTTTAAACATATTTAATCATAGTCTTTCCAGATTTTTCCTTTTCTAAAAGTCTAAAAACGTTTGGTATTTGTTGATGTGATTAACAGAGCATGTGCAAGTTTGGCTGTCATTAAAATTTACGGTGTTCAGAGAATTTATGCCCAGCCACTGGTTTAATTTTTGACATGATAGTGGAGTCCAAGAGCTGCAGCAACATAAACGCGCAGTGGGAGTTTCTACCATTTGACATATGTAGCTCCTGATACACACGCACACAGTGGTTCTTATAAGGGATTACTGTCAGAGCAGATGACAGCTGTGTGTCTGCTTACAGCATGTTACAGAGCATAAGTGAGATAACTGCTCTTTGAACGTGATGCTGGCCTGCTGAGCAGTTCATCGGGCTTCCCGTCCCTGAAGCTTTATGGACTGTAGCATGACAAAAACTTCATCTTGAGATGTACCTACTCCAAGCTGTCAGTAACTGCTTCACATTTTTGTTTATTGCTGTCTTTAAAGAGACTCTCTACTTCTGAACCTGCCATTAGGAAGTCTGGCCACATTTCAGTGAATCTCTTTAAAACTGTCCATGTTAAGTAATACTGGAATGATATTATTTATAAATTGAGCACATATGTAACCATATTGCTGCTCTGAGTTAGGGGTGTGCAATGTCAAGTAAACTGGTATTAGAAATTGTGTTATGCATAATTGTGTATGCATTTTGTATACTGTTGATGAAGAATAGACATAAAACTTGCCGGAATATACAAATTTAGCTGGTTTATGAGCTGATAAGCTTGTGAGCTTGAGACTAAACTACATTTCCCATCATGCTCTGGCTGTACGCCAAGGAAAAAATATACAACTACATCATTTACACAACTAACGTGTCTCCTCTAAACATCCTTGAAAAATAAAAGAGAACTAAACATGCAATTTCCCAACACAATTTTTTGTTGTTGTTGTTGTTGTTGTTTGTTTTTTTCTAAACAAAATCATTTGAACACACGATATTATGATTTACCAGAAGGACTTGGAGGCAGATATATTTCACCCCAAACCATTAAGTTAAGTTAACCTCTTTTTTTTTTTTTTTTTTTTATTGTTATATTATTGCATTGTTATAATATTTTGTTTAGCACAATCAAAATTTCCTCCTAATTACTTAAAACATTACTGTAAATTAAATTAAATTTAATTAAAGTTAATTTTACTAAAAAAAATAAGTGCAGTAATATGAACAGTAATAAAATAATGATTTATATTTACATAATATATAATGGTTTATTATTATTAAAGTATTTTCTAAAGTACATCAGGTCAGTGTTTCTTGTACTGAATGTAATTTATCCTTTTAAAATTTAATTCCAGGGTTTTTATATATAAAATTATAATTATATCTGGAAATCAACACTGTAATACAGTAATGAGGTGGTATTTTTTGACACTGAATTATTATTATTATTATTATTATTATTATTATTTTATTTTTTTAATTAATTTTTTTTTTTTTTTTTGATATCATAGTCATGAAAATTTGAAGGGAAAAGGTGCTTAACTGTCACAATGAAAGCAAAAATGTTAAAAATTGTATTTTTGCTAAATATTATGGGCCAGACTTACTAACAGTTTGCGCCAGCGCAAACCATCTTTTGGCATTAAAATAGCACTGTCAGGATTTACTAAAGAGGCGCAGTGAAGAATTAATGCTGAAAAGGCGTGGACAGTTATTTTTGCGTTATTGAAAATGCATTTGTAGGAGTTTTCTTTTCAGACGCAAAATTTATGAGAGGAGAGTATTAAAATGAATCACGCAATGGAATTTACTAATGTTTGCGCTTGTCAAATTACTGGTATTTGCACCATTATTTAACGCCCCAAAAAAGCATGTCTTAAAGCAGGCGGTAATTTCCGCTGCTCTTGGTAGATTGCGCTGGTCATTATGGAAATGATCTGGCTGCGTCTGTGTTCTTTAATGTGTGCATTGTCAGTAAATCACATGCAGAATTTCCCCTCCCATCAGCACTTTTATGGAATTGCGCTCTAAAGATAATTTGCCCTGTTTAGTAAATCTGGCCCTATATCTATATGCACCATGTTCCAATTCATTGTAAAATAGCTGATATTCATACAACCGTGAGCACATCAGTTGACGTCTATATTTGCATTGCTTAGCAACCGAAAACAGCCATTAGAGTTACGCCAACAAATAATTTGACAGAAAAATTGTTTATTGCCATTATTAGTACTTTCAATGGCTTATTGAACATTGGTGTCTTTTATCATGCTGTCATTGCTTCTGTTTAATGAAAGCCATAAGGCACTTGAACTTGTATGTTACATTGATTTTTACCATGATGAAGCGGCTTTTTAACTACCTTAAACTGTGATAAAATTCATTGTAATGCACGGCCTCAAGTAGCTTATTGCTTATTAAATCCATCTATCAAAGTTCATCCGTGTGGAGTGCATTTCTAATGATGTGCTAGCTGGCATAAATACATCAGCACACGTGCAGCACGTGTTTCACACGGATGACCTCCAAAAGCTCTCGGCACACTAAAATCCAATGTACCGGGAGTTCTTAAACTATGAAAGAAACCTTAAATCACACTCTGACCTGGCCCGCAGCCCAGCGATCAAAAGCCCACCAGACTGACACGTGAGGTGAATGACAATGCGAGAAGTAAAATCCCTAGCAAACGAATCTATCGATGATAAGTGCAAGTCCATTTGAAAATTATTGTATCCGCTTCCATTATCGCCAGTGCAATTTAGAAAGTGATGGCATCAGTCGAAAAGGCCCAGCAGAGCCAGAGCTAAAGCGCCGGCACAGATGCCGGCTGCTCCTCTATCTCCAGCAGAATGGAGATTCATGAGGTCAGGATCTTTTATATTTTCAGCATATTGATGCGTTTTTATTTACAGTGGGGTCCAAAAGTCAAGTCAAAATGCTGCTGCTTTGCATTCTTTTTTCATTTAATACAAATGATTTAATGCAAATCATATCATTGAAATTGAAAATGTTACATGCATTTCTAAATGTATTTGATTTGTTACTTTTTTAATTAATTACAGGAGCGTTTGAGCTGCATAAACTCAAAAAGTTTGTCCTCCATCATGATTTGAGAATCATCCAAAGAGCTTCTTGTGGTTAACTGAGATGTAAAACTGTTTTTTTTTTCACACAAAATGAATATAATCTTGAGTTTTACTTGTCTTTTGCATATTTAGAAACATTCATTTCAGTTTTACACAATTTTTCTTAAGCAAAATTGAAAAAAAGTACGAAAGTTCACCCAAAAATGAAAATGTTTTGAAAATTTACACACCCTCAGGCCATAAAAGATGTAGAGGAGTTTGTTTCTACATGAGAAGAGATTTGAAGAAATTTAGCATTACATCACTTGCTCACCAATGGATCCTCTGCGGTGAATGGGTGTCGTCACATCACATCACAATAATGCACAAGTAATCCACACGACTCCAGTCCATCAATTAGCATCTGGCGAAGCGAAAAGCTGCATGTTTGTAAGAAACATAACACTTCCTCCAGTGAAAAAGTCCATCTCCTGTTGTCCTCTCACTTAAAAAAAAATCCACTGATATATTTGTTTACAGCTGTTTTGGACTGTTTTTTCCTGTGAATGGTGCTTCACCTCTGTATATTTTTCTCCTTATTCAGACAAGACAACGTTTTCACTGGAGAAAGCAATATTATGGATAAAGGACTCATATTTTACCCAAGACGTTAATTGAGGGCCTGGAGTTGTGTGGATTACTAGTGTTTTATCAGCTGTTTGGACTCTCATTCTGACGGCACCCATTCACTGCAGAGGATCCATTAGTGAGCAAGTGATGCAATTATACATTTCTCCAAATTTGGTCCAGTGAAGAAACAAACTCATCTACATCTTGGATGGTCTGAGGGTGAATACATTTTTTAGCAAATGTTATTTTTGGGTAAACTATTACTTTAACAGTTATTTCTAAAAATGTGGTTCATGCAAAACATCTTGATCCACATTATGCATAAACCTGGAAAAAATAATAGACATTTGTGCATTTAATCAATACACTTCTTAAGTTCACTACATAATTATACATGATGTATAACCTCTATATTGTTAAGGATTTCTATATTAAGCCCGTGCTGTTAAACTGTTAGTTCTATGCCATTCTTTGTATTTTAGCTGATCTCATGACGAAAACGTACCTATGGGAACTTTTTTGCAAGATGTGAAATACGTACCAATAAGTACATATCACTGCAGTTTCCAACAGAAATTAACACTAGAGGCGGTAAAACACTGAACACTTGTAATCGTTTTCATACACAGTTATAATTACAGCTCTAAATGTTTTGCTTTCCAGAAGTAACAAGCTTTCTAGGTAGCTCAGCCAGCACGGAATTGGACTTAGGATGTGGAATCCTTGGGTACGAATACTGTGAAAAACATGACTCACAATGAAAGATCTGAAAGATGAGAGATCGGAAAACAAGCTAAAACGGCATGCTTGTGATTGCGGTTTTATGTCACATTCGCTTTTGTTCATACTATCGGGTAGGTTTAGGTGTAGTGCAAATGGTACATTATTTTAAAAAGTCACGAAGCATTACAGTTATAGCGCCACTCAATGGACATTTCAAGTCAGAACAGCTGTGACACGTACAAAACCAACATCACATAAAACGTACCATATGTACGTTCATCTGGTCCAGGGGAAAAAACTAACACACTTTTAGCACCAC
The DNA here is from genome assembly GCA_039654775.1 of Spinibarbus caldwelli. NCBI lineage: Eukaryota > Metazoa > Chordata > Actinopteri > Cypriniformes > Cyprinidae > Spinibarbus > Spinibarbus caldwelli. The sequence goes on from CM077231.1 coordinate 13,644,575, forward strand.
TCAATGGACGTTTCACATCGAATATGCCAGAAAACATACATGGACATACGTATTTCACGTCTTTTGAAAAAGTTCTCACAGGTACGCTTTGTCATGAGATCAGGTTGTCAACGGGCCACACATAGCAACTGATGACCTCACTAGTATGGGATCAGTGGACCACAGCGGTTTGCTGCGTGGTAAAGATTTGAACCAGTTGGAGTATAATCTCTCTGCCACTACCTGCAGCTACGTCAGAATTGGCCTGTCCATCAACAACCCAAAGACTCCATAGTCCTAAACTTGCGGAAACATATCTGTAGTGCACTTCCCACGCATGTCAAGTACCTTGAGAGGAATCTATCTGAAAGTGACAGCATTGATGAAGAGGTACAATAAAACCCTTAGCAAACCTCAGTGGCATTTTGGTAAGCCAGGAAAAGTGATTTCCAACTACAACCTTACTTGAGGACGTCTGGGGAAGCTTTAACAGAACACATGGACCACCAACTGGGTTGCAAAAGACAGGTTAAAATTCAGTGAATTAAAATGACATTGACAATTTTTTCCCAGCTTATGAACTCTGAAAACAATGACAACCAATTAGAATCCACCCTGCTTTAAATACCCAGAGCATTTAAAGCTGCAAATATGCTTTTAATAATCAGGCTGTAGACACTAATATAGTTACCATTATAGTTATATTTATAGTTATTGTTGGTTCGAACAGGGTTGCTATTTAAACAGGCTGAATGTATAAATTAACCAAAAATGATCAATCTGATCAATTATCCCACTGATTGCTACCAAATAAATTAAACATAAAATATTGATCTGAGCTTATTAGCTTGCAGTACTGTGTGTAGGCCTAACACAAATTCCCTCATTACATTCCCTCATGTAATTCTATATTGGAATCCACTTCAGAATTATATTGAATTTCCACTCTGAGCGTGTCTCAGTTGTTTTTTTTAGCGTAATCTTATATTTTGACAATTATTTCTCATGTACACATTGTGTAAATTGTTGCCAAATGCTTTGTAAATCCCCTCCTTACCATTCTGACAGAGTAAAGGATTGAATTATTTCTAATGCATTCTTCTAAAGCTTTAACTACATGTTATATTTTCTGTTTTATTCTTTTGAATTAAACAATGTGTTCCATATAGCATCTCAGCAGCACATCCAGATGTCCTTGAAATGTTTCGGTGAGCTCAGTTTTGACTGACATCTGTTGGTTCTCCTTCACAGTGCACAGCACTGTCTGGGTAAGATATCTGGAATAATTCATTCGTGTCACAGAGGAGTTTTCCTCAGGTTCAAGGGTGTGCAGCTAATTATTGAGCTTACAGAGGATTTCTAATTTGCCGGCCGCCTACAGCCTGTTCCACACTACCAATAGAACAAGCAAAAAACAAGACCGCGAAATCAACAGCGTACATCTGTACATCTCTGGAGGGCTGCGTGTAGCTGTTAATTATCACAGGTCACACGCAGGGAAACGAGGAATGAAGGTCAGGAAAAAATCATTGCATTCTCCAAGAAGAAGAAATACATATTTCCCAAGATACAATTAGTGCAAAATATGTTATATTATTTGATCCAGATACTGCATTTCTGTTATTTTATGGTCACAAATAGACACGGCCACTTCATTTACATTTACATTTACATTTATGCATTTAGCAGACGCTTTTATCCAAAGCGACTTACAGCGCATTCAGGCTATACATTTTTTTTTATCAGTATGTATTACTTCAAAACAATTCATTGACAAAATTATTTTACTATGAGGAAAAAATGCCCTAAATGCAAGCATTTAAAAGGTGAAGTCTGTAATTTTAAGCAAATACTTTTGCTTATCCCAATTTCATATGCAGAGTTAATTCTAAGTACTGTAAGCAATTTGTAAATTGAATTTAAGCAGTGTGGCATTATCGTTGCTTTTTTTTTTTTTTGTGAGGGGCAACTCAACCCAGTGACACTGGCTCAGCCAATGGCATGAGTTAAGGGGCGGGGCTATTGTTTATCTGACCAATGAATGACATTTGGGAATTACGTTTGCTGTTGCCTGTTTTCTGTTGCTACCATTAAAAATGTACATTTAAATTATTGTGTATTTCTAAAACACTCTAGGAGTCTTTTCAAGTGTAAATTGCTGTAGAAAGTTCGCATGGGCCACTTAGCCACCATGCTGACAAAAAACATCTTTCTCTGTTGATCGCAATTAAAATATATCCATGTATTTTTATTTTTATTTTTCCAAGCAACATAAATCACAAACATATCATTATATTCTAGTTAGTAGATGTTTTCCTGGCGGCTTATTTTTTTGGAAGACTATTAAAAATGTGAAAATGTGCCACTTCTAATACCACACTGCTGAAATTCAGGAGTAGTGTAGTCAACAATCATCTCTACTGTTTTGTTGTCATTAAGATAGCCATAGTTGTTCTTGCACCAGACATCATCTCATTCTGTGCGATGAGTCCAATACCTTTGGAAACGAAAACTTAATGATGTTATGCTTTTAATGTTGAGCAATGCAGTCTAGGGTCGGAAGGTGAACAACACCGGACTTAGTACAAAGCCCTGGGGGACTCATAGCAAAGAATGGTTGAACACGAGGTCCTGTTATGAACCATGACTCTTTGCTGCGCATAGGAAGTCTAGGATTCAGTTGTAGAAGGGTTTAGTCCAGGATATTTGTTTTACCTGAGTGTGGGGTATGTGTTAAGTGGCAAACTGAAATCAATGAAAATCAATAAGACACACAGTGGCAAAAACACTATACAAGTGCAGCATTTTTGCATGTAACATTATAGCTTGTGCTTTATTCATGAAAGTCATAGCTATTTGCATTTTAACATTGTTTATTAGTGCCCAAAGCAAACATTTAAACTAACCATAACTAAGTACACTTTTTGGCCCATTCTCTGTACTTTTTTTTTTTTTTTTTTAATAGACAATAGTCTGATTATGATTTTAATGTGAATAATTGCAGTAAGACATATTTAATACTTGCTTTTTAAAGCAATCCATAATGAAAGCAGCAGGGAAATTAAAGGAGATAATGCCTGCAGAAAGAGATTTAATTACTTTAGAACAGGAGGCTTTAAACAACAAATCATATTACATTGAAGTAAAACCATTTAAATATATTGCATCAACATACAAACAACCTATTTAGTTTCCAAGGCAAAACATTTTTGATTTTGTTTTGATTTTCATTAAAATAAAGTAACTAAATAATGATAAAATACAAAAAGGAATCCACAAAATAAGAGCAAACAATCTGAACAAAAACCCATTTGCTCTTTATTTGTTATTGACTGCCTAATTGGAGAAAAAAAAAGAGCAAACTAGTATTATTTTCATTATTATTATATTATTTTTCATACAAGGGTTTTGATTTTGATATAAATAATTGCAGATCTAAAATGATCGGTTTAACTGCACGGTTTAACTTCATGGTACATGGAGTTAGCTTGAGAAAATATCAAAATCTTGATCCCACAGGACATACAGTATGCCATGACAACAACATATGAATTAATAAACAAAGGTGTCTTATTCAATGCATTATTAATAGTCTGGAGTCAAACACTGGGGAGATGGCTTACCGACAGCAGTATGTGACATTTCAACTCATGAAAAACGCTTCAGAAAATGTTCTATATTCTTCTCCTCAGCTTAGATACATCATAAAATCACTTAATGAGTGCAGATTTCTCTCCTGTTTTGACACATTTCCTATTAAACATGAAAGTGTTAGACATTTAGAAGGGATTACCAACATGCTGTAGTTATGTCACAGCCATGACCGATGGTTTACAAGCAGGGCCGTCGCTAGGAATTCTGGGCCCTGTGCACTGAATTTGCTATGGGGCCCCCTCAAAATCAAGTTCAGGGCTGGACTGGGGTTAAAATTTGGCCCTGGTCCACAAATTCCCCCTTGAATATTTTGATGGGTCATAGGGCCTTCAATTGGAGTAAGTAAATTAATAAATAAAACAGGACAGTAACGAATACTGATAGATATTACTGAATTCATGACAAATGCAACAAACTTAATATTGCATTTTTGTCACATAGAAAAGCACTTGACAGTAAAGCATTGATTTTGAGCTATAGACTGCTGGAAAGTTACTGCTAATAAATTCTGTCATCATTTCCTCACCCTTATGCTGTTCCAGACGACTTTCTTCTGTTAAACACAAAAGATAGACACTACTAGAATAGAATGACCCAGTAGGTGATCGCGGGCCCCACAGACCTCTGGGCCCTATGCACTCGGTCACCCTTTCCCCCCCACTAGCGACGCCCCTGTTTGCAAGTGGTATTGGGGAAACGACTTGTTTCCTCTAGAGGGCGATTGCTTTTTGAAAAATAGTTGTGTTGTGTTCCTTTGGCGGCCGTCTTGTTGAGAGAAAAATGCAAAGACACTTGTTGAGTTGGACTGATTACTGACGAAAAGAGTGGATATTAATTCAATTAAATTTCAACACAGTTGGATGGAATAAAGTATTTCTTGAAGGATTTTATATGTATGTATATATATATATATATATATATATATATATATATATATATATAAATCAGGTGTGTTTTTTTTTCTCTACTTGTGATTAATCCTGTGTGCCTGAAATGTTAATTGTTGAGGGAAAATAAGACCAATAGCTAATGACTGATGACTGTTTAGAAGATTATTCTAAATTCATGATTACAGTATTTTTTGCTATAAAAACCAATCATAGTTAAAGTTAAAACTGAAAAGAAAACGTAAAATTGATATTTAAGCTATTTACAATATGTAGGGTAAATTCAGGCTAATTGGTACACTTTTGCCATTTAGTGGACTGGGAAAAATAGTCACAGTTAACCTGACTTCACTCTATGCTAGTGGAGTGTTTTGATACTGTATTAATCCATTTGGAAAAATGTGTTGATAAAAGGTATGGGTAAAAAAATAGTATTGTGCTTGAACATTAGTCTACATAGGTGTAATTTTTACGTAGTTTAGATTTGTTTGAATTGCTAACTGTGTGGGTGTGTTCTCCTGCATTTTGCTGCAAAGAGTTACTATGTATTGTCAATACAGGAGAAATCTGAAAATTCATATAATGCTTCTTTTGTTTTTAATAAGATACTTTCAAGGTAAGTGATTGACAATGAGTACTTTGCATTATGCAGGTAGGCTTTTTATGAGTATAACTTCTTTCAGTGGAACAGTGTTGGAGGCTGGGCCAGGTGATTTCCATACCAAGTCCACTTAGTGGCCATCTTGAAAGCTATTTCCAGTCAAGTAAGTACAGCTCCTATCAACACGAAAAGACTGAAATATCTAAAACACTTTGTCTGTGTTATGTTTAAATATCACATATTGCCATTCATTGTGCTTTTCAGCTTAAAACAATTGGTTCTTTTAACTGTAAGGCGGGACTTTAAGACTTTCTCACGTTAAAATGACTGACATCACCCAATGGATTGCAGCATCACCTCTTCATGGATACAAGTAAGAGTTTTAAACCCAGTTTGACGATTTCATTTTGAAAATATTTCATTGCTTGTTTGTTTTCTTTCTTTTTGTAAGAAAGAAGCATTTTTACGCTTCTTTTCGTTATACAGATTTATATTAAGACCTTTTTTTTTTTATTGTTGATGGCTACTGTAGTGCTGAGGGATTTTCAGTGAGGTCTACTTCAAATTGTCATTCAGGCAGCGAAGACCTTGTTTTCTCATTATAGAGCGATCGAAAGGTAAATCATTCTGGGTGTCCCACATTTACCAAAGGATATGATTCTAAACTAATCATATTAACGTAACGTAGATGAGCTTCCCGGCTTTCCAGTTGACGAGCCGTGTGCTGCAGCCTCTGCATTTTGAACATTTCCATGCTGCTGACTCAACAGATGGCAGCGTTCAAGCATCCAGACGTCTGCCTGGAGTGAGTGCATTTGAAATGAACAAACACTCAGCTGAGAAATGCTACAATGAACTCCAACAGAAATTCAAAAGCGAAGATGTGAAGCCGTAAAATGATGAAACGTCCTCGGCTCTGTTCTTGCCATCGTAAAAGGCGTGAAATTAAATATTTTTTTGACTTATCTTAGGACTGAATGGAGACACGACTTGTGACTATTAGAGAGAAATGCAAATTAAATTTAGCTTACAACATACCCTCAGAATGAGAGAATAAATAGCTTTCCTTTGAAGACATCAATGACAAAATTGTGAGGCAAGTTCACGCAACGCTTGCGTCACTTGCACGCTTATTTCAGCTCAAAACTCTGTGCTTTATACACCAACCACTGCTGTAGCGCTTACCCATTTAAATTAAATCACTCTTATTCTTTTCATCGCAAATAGGCATTTTTTTTTATTTATGTAAATTAGCCATATAATTTATTGCATTTTATTTGAAATTCAAAGAAAGTTGGTGATAAGCAATTTATTCAAAAGAGTATTTTTGTACATTTTCTAGTGTTGACGGAGCAAATATTTATCAAATAATGATGGGGTTCTGCAACATTCAAATTGCATTCAGCGCAGATATTTTAGGGGAGTGTTTTTGTCGTTACCTTATTTGCATAATTCCTTTAGGAACAGGTTGCTAAAATGACACAGACAGCATTTGCAAATAAACAACGCTATCACCAAATATTTCAAAAGTGGTAGATGAATATATCTTGTGCAGAGCAAATATGACATCTAATATGAAATGCATTGTGTTGGTTTCTGCTTATTTGGTTTTAATACCTTGACAAAGTATGTGTTTTTCATAGCATAAGAATGCATGTGAACCATAATCTCCTGATTAGTCCATAAATATGCAATATTGCCCAAGGCAGAATTCTTGTGGTACATGAAAGCATATCTGCCTGCCAACAGTGTTTGATTGTTGAATGAATAATTTGATTATTCAGCATAATCAATGCATTATTGCCATTCGTGGCAGGAAGGGTGACTGGTCCATCAGTCATAACTTCAGGCAGCTGAATGCATTACCGTAGGACAAACGACATATCATTTCAAACAGTTCAGTGATGCAAAACCAACTGTTTACTAGTCAATTTTGGCACCATTCCATTTCATGCTTTGTTATTTTTTTTCATTAGCATTCAATTTCATTAATAGGCCATTTCATGTAATACACTCTCATGTACATGCTAAAAGACAATGCACCTCATTCATGAAACATTAATAAATATAGGAGTAAATTCTGAGTAATTTGCGCGTAAAACAGACCTTCCCGAAAACTTTCCTCCGGATTCACAAACGCTTCGTAAACGTCCGATTTGATAGTAAAACGTGTATGTTAATGAATTCCAATCATTCGTAAATAGGGTGCTCGTGCACGCTCATTCACAATTAGCATAATCCCCACCTATGAATTACAGCTACGCAAATTGCGTATCCATGAACGCAGTGGAATATTCTGGACTCCATTCTCGGGTTTGGCTCCAGTATATTGCATAAATGCAAAAAAAGAGACTAATAGGCCATATGCCTAACAATAAATATTCAATAACGTGTGTCCACTAAGGTGTTTATAGCCATCTGAAAAATGGCAGGCGCTCTTCTTAAAACGACCAGCTGGTTGTGCTGGAGAACGCTTGGGTGGCACAATGTTTTTCCACCTGAGACTACAATTTTGATTGCTATAATTTAGAATATCCACGGCAGTAACATATTACTAGTATCCCATTTTGAAGAATATTACTGAATATAAAAATGCAGTAACCAGCAATATTAACTTCTATATTATTGTTCAGTTGTTGTACAAGTAGGATGATTGGTTGGTGTAGTATTTGTCCCGCCCCTCCTCCAATGATTGTATGGCTGGGTAAAAGTGACAGTGACAAGCGTTTGCGTTTAACAGTTTTTCAACTCCCAGCTACAAAAATCAATAACAAAAAACAGAGCAAACGAACTTGTAAAATATTATGATGGCAGTGCATCAAAATTCAGTGTCATCAGTTTGCCAAAAAGAACACAGAACCTTTTACACACCATTTACATGTGGTAGGGAGCAGGTGTAAATTTCTTTCGTACCAACTAACATTTTGAAAATACGAACATTTTCATGAATCCGAAAATTTATGTCAGAACAGCTTTACGAACGATTTACACAAAAATTCGATCTGCTCGTGTTTCATGAATGAGGCCCAATATATATATATATATATATATTACAAATCGTGTAAGACCACAGTTTTTTTGGTCTCATGAATTATTTACAGTGTTGCAACATAAGCAGCAGGTCCTTTTTTTTTTTTTTTTAATGAATTCATGAGTGTCTGACTGTGACTTCAAGACTTCAAGACTTCAAAGTGGTGAGGATGGGTGGAGGGAGACTTGCCCTTTTCAGCCGGTGGAGAAAGTGGAGGCGCTGTTGTCCCTTCTTGTTGAGCGACATGACGTTGGTGGTCCAGGTGAGATCCTTTGTGATGTGCACTCCCAGGAATTTAGTGCTGCCGACTCTCTTCACGGTTGAGCCGTCGATGGTCAGCGGGGGGTGGTCGACAGAGTTTCTCTTGAAGTCCATCACAACCTCTTTCATCTTACCCACATTGTTAGCACCACACCATTCAGCCAGCTGTGCCACTTCCTCTCTGTAGTGCGTTTCATCGTTGTTGCTGATGAGGCCTACCACAGTTGTGTCATCAGCAAACTTGATGATGTGGTTGGAGCTGGACTTGGCAGTGCAGTCGTGGGTCAGCAGCGTGAAGAGCAGCGGGCTGAGCACACAGCCTTGTGGGGCACCTGTGCTCAGTGTGGTAGTGCTGGAGGTGTTGGGGCCGACACAGACTGACTGAGGTCTTGCAGTTAAAAAGTCCAGGATCCAATTACAGAGGGAGGTGTTAAGGCCCAGCAGGTTTAATTTGTGGATGAGCTGTTGTGGGATTATTGTGTTGAATGCTGAGCTGAAGTCAATGAACAGCATTCTAACATAAGAGTCTTTCTGTTCCAGGTGGGTAAGAGCTAGGTGGAGAGTGGTGGATATTGCATCGTCCGTGGAATGGTTTGGACGGTATGCAAACTGGAGTGGGTCCAGCGTGTTTGGAAGACTGGACTTGATGTGCTGCATGACTAACCTCTCAAAGCACTTCATCATGATTGGGGTCAGTGCTATGGGACGATAGTCATTCAGACAGGACACAGGTGACTTCTTTGGTACTGGAATTATGGAGGTGGATTTGAGACACGTGGGGACGACTGCCTGGCTCAGCGAGATGTTGAAGATGTCTGTTAGGACATCCGTCAGCTGTGCAGCACAGTCTTTCAGTACACGTCCAGGTATGTTGTCAGGGCCCGCAGCCTTTCGTGGGTTAATCCTGGATAGGGTCTTCCTTATGTCGGCTGGAGAGAGACAGAGTACCTGGTCGTTTGGAGATGTGAGTAGTTTCTGTGCAGGTGTGTCGTTCTGTATCTCAAATCGTGAATAGAAGTGGTTGAGTGCCTCTGGTAGGGATGTGTCATCGTCAATGGACTGTGGCGGGGGCTTGTAGTCAGTGATGGTCTGAATAGCTTGCCACAGGGTCCGAGTGTCTCTGCTGTCTGTGAAGTGATTGTTGATTTTTTTAGCATACTGGTGTTTTGCCTTCTTGATGCCATGAGACAGATTGGTTCTTGCTGTTTTGAGGGCTGCTTTATCTCCTGATCTGAATGCTTCATCTCTGGTCTTTAGCAGCCCACGAACCTCTGCTGTCATCCATGGCTTCTGGTTGGCACGTGTGGTGATGGTTTTGGTGACTGTCACATCATCTATGCACTTTTGGATGTAAGCAGTCACAGTTTCAGTGTACTCCTGCAGGTCTGTGTGGTTGTTGTAGGTGACCGCCTCTTTAAACACCAGTCTGTGTCCTGGAAGCAGTCCTGCAGTGCTGAGGTGGCATTGTCTGGCCATACCGTGATCTGCTTTTGAATCGGTTTTGCGAGTTTGAGAAGTGGTCTGTATGCTGGGATTAGCATAACAGAGATGTGGTCCGAGTACCTGAGGTGGGGGCGGGGTTCGGCTTTGTATGCGTTCTTTACTGTTGTGTAAACAAAGTCCAGTGTGTTGTTTCCCCTTGTTGCAAAGTTCACATGTTGGTAGAACTTTGGCAAAACTGATTTAAGTTTGCGTGGTTGAAGTCACCGGCTATGATGAAAAAGCCGTCGAGGTTATTTGTTTGTTGTTCGCTGATGGTGCTGTACAGTTCACGAAGCGCGTCCTTAGCGTTTGCACACGGGGGAATGTAAACCGCAACAGTAACAATGGCCGTGAACTCCCGCGGCAGATAGAACAGTCGACACTTCACAACCATAAACTCCACCAGCAATGAACAGTGTTTTGATACTACCGCAGCATTGTTACACCATTCGTTGCTGATATACACACACAAGCCACCGCCGCGAGTCTTACCAGACAGTGATGAATTTCTGTCCGCGCGGTAGCAAGTTAGTCCGTGCAACTGAATGGCGGAGTCCGGGATGTTGTCGTTTAGCCATGTTTCAGTGAAAACAAACACACAACAATCCCTTGCCTCATGCTGTGTAGACCGACTGAGTTGAATTAAGTCCAGTTTTTTTTTTCCAGAGAGCAAAAGTTTGAGAGCATGAGTGTTGGAAGAGCCGGTCTTGTGGGGTTAGCCCTCAGCCTAGCTCGTATACCTCCACGCTTACCGCGCTTCCGTCCTCTCTCACACCGCTTGCGACGCCGCCTTGTGCGGGTAGCGTCAGTAGGCGAGGCCGCAGTCTCAAGGTCCGGCTCCAGCAGTAAACAAAGGCCTCGTAGCATCTCAGTAGCTGCCGGTGAGAGTTTGTGTTTGTATGTGTTGTCGATATCCAAAAGGCTTTGGCGATCGTAGATGTATCCCAGAGTGATCACCCGATGAATTAGTGGTAAATCGACACTATTTGTAGATGAGCAGACGACATTAAAAGACATTAAAGCACCGTCTTTGGGACCCGGAGTGGCCGCTGCGTCTGACTGCACCGCCATCTTGGTTTAGACCAAGGTTCGGATACGGACAGAAAAATGTGCAATTTTGTGTGTGTGTGTGTATATATATATATATATATATATATGTGTGTGTGTGTGTGTGTGTGTGTATGTATACATACATACATACATACAGACACACACACACACACACACAAACACACACACATATACAGAGCTGGGTAGTAACTGAAAACATGTAATCTGGATTATATAATCAGATTCCAAAAATCAAATTCTCGTAATTAGAGTGTTACATTTTTTTAATGCTCATAATCAGATTAGTTACTTTTTATGGATTACATGATTACATATGATTCACACAATTGCAGTTAATCATTCATAGTTGATCGATTCTCCCTAGTTCTTTTAAATGGATTCCCAAACATTTTGTCAGACAAAATCACTTTGACATGAAATAATTACTTTTATATATGTATGTATATATGTATAAAAGTGTAATTAATTTTATCTGAAAAGAGGACTTTGTACCACTGAGCAAGAGCTCAGTTCTTTTTCTCTTGAGCCCAGGTAAGATGCTTCTGACGATGTTTCTGTTTCAGAAGTAGCTTGGTAGCCCTTTTCCTGAAGACGTCTGAGTGTGGTGACTCTTTATGCACTGACTCCAGCCTCAGTCCAATCCTTGTGAAGCTCTCCCAAGTGTTTGAATCGGCTTTGCTTGACAGTATTCTCAAACTTGTGGTCATCCCTGTTGCTTGTGCACCTTTTCCTACCCAATTTCTTCCTTCCAGTCAACTTTGCATTTAATATGCTTTGATACAGCACTCTGTGAACAACCACCCCTTTCAGTAATGACCTTCCGTCACTTACCCTCTTTGTGGAGGGTGTCAATGATTGTCGTCTTGACCATTGCCAAGTCAGCAGTCTTCCCCGTTATTGTGGTTTCAAATAACAAGAGATACCCGGAATTTATACTGTGAGGTGGTCATTTAAGGAAACTCAGATATAAATAATCTAATATTTTGAGATACTGGATTTTTGACTTTCATGAGCTGTAAGCTCTATTCATTGAAATTAAAACAAAAATTAAAAAAAAAAAAAAAAAAAAAAAACTTTAAATGTTTTTAAATAATATATGAAAGTTTGACTTTTTTAAGTAAGTTACAAGAAAATTGAACTTTTTCACGATGTTCAAATTTTTTGAGATGCACCTCTCTCTCTTTCTCTCTCTCTCTCTATATATATATAATAGGTGAGGAATCTTCAGTTGCTTTGTGAGATCAGCAAGGGCAAGGCAACACTATCCACATGTGCATGAGTTCCTATTAGGTTTGTAAAATGTTAAGAAGCACAGAGGTCGATTTGAAAAGCAATACAGCAAGTTTTCATCTTTCCGACGGCTCTTGAAATATGGATTTCTGGGTAGAATTCTGTGAAAGACATTTGAGATGTCTGTTTTTGCACCTAAAAAAATCAATTAGCCTTCTTTGAAATATGAAACAGCGTTACGAAAGGCACTAAAGTCACCTTGTAATGATGTCTGAACCTTTGACTGTCCAGTTATGTTTGAGTAATTAAGCATCAATGGTATGTGTTGTGCTGGGTGATGAGGTGACTGCAGCTGGGAAATGTGTGTAAACCGCTGTGAGTCACTCTGTTGAAATACTTGTCAATAATTGAGTTTTGAGTGTGCGTTTGTGTTTGAAAGTTCACGAAAAACTGTGCGTGTCCATATGTCTTAACCTTCTAGAAATTACCATGGTAGCGTTTGATGGCGAGGGTGCTTGGGGCTGAGCTCACCTGTGACTCATTAGCAATAGACTTCCAGGGTTACACAAAACATGCGCAGCATTCCGTCAGTGAACTCAAAATATGCCATTGAGGGGTTTGATTCTTCCTCGAGGTTGCACATCAAAGAGAATATATGAATATCCACTTGCTTATTTTTACAATACTTATCTAAAACATTCTCAAGAACTGACCTAATTCAGATCCGACCCTGTCCCTTCATGTTTGCTGCATTTTTGTGTCTTAGGGAGGTTGAGAAAACAGTGGCCCTTATGGAGATCTGTAAGAAAGTTGAATCTGTCAAAGTGGAGTGCTATCTGCTTTAAATTGGAGTGTAGCTTATATTGTGCAATGTTTGAGTACTCATGGGTTTGTTGTTAGTAGGCATGGGCTGGTATGAGATTCTGACGGTATGATAACCTTAGATAAAAATAACACGATTTCACGGTATTGCAATTACAGCTCTAAAATATGTTATTTTTAAATGTCCGGGTAAAAAACAACAACTTTTTTCCACTGAACACAATATATTTTATTTTTAAGAAACATAGAACATTTTGGAACAATAACCATGTCAGGCTAAATAAATAATTGAATTATTCTTAATTAAATTAAGTGCAGTCACTTAAGTGAGCCTAAACCTGTAGCTCAACAATAATCAGAACATACATAAATTATTTTCTGTAAAAAAAAAAAAAAAAAAAAAAAAACATCTAAATGGAAAAAAAAATTAAATAAAAATGCAGTCACTTAAGTGAGCCTAAACCTGCAGCTCAATAATCAAACACATAATCAAAACATAATTTTTGCTAAATAAATAAACGAATAAATGCATAAATAAAAATGCATTCATTAAACCTACAGCTCAACAAGGTTTTTGGAGACATGCTCACTTTCTACACATTCATCTTTTAGTCCAAGTTATGATGCAGGAATGTTCACCTTTCCTGGATTAAGTTTGGAGCGGTGAGGTACGAGGATGTGTGCACATACACATAAAGAGAGAGAGAGAGCACGAGTGTTACACACATATACACACACACACACACACACAGTCTCTCTCCGTACAACACTCAAGCAGTGGCAAAGACATCTGAGAGCCAGCAGTTTGTTTGTTTTTTAAATGTTGTGATTTTGAACAGATGTAAACAATGGCAGGAGGCTTAAAAGTATAGACGTGATACCAGCTAAATTTAATTATTGTATTAAATCGCAGAACCTCTGTCTTGATCGGAGGTGAAAGAGGGAGAAATGAAGATGACACAGATACATAGTAGTTTATGTACGACCTGGAAGTATTTATTTAGCGATTGGTGCTAAAACGTCATCTGTATGGAACATTGTTGTGTACGGAACATGGTTAGTCTACGTTCCCAGAAAAAATCCCATACAGCAGTCTTCGACGGGGGAAAAGTTCCAGGGATTCACTTCTTCGATCATCCAACACACAGGTGACTCTCACTGACTGCTCGCACCAACTGGAGGGGGAGGGGTCGTGTGACTCGTTACGCTCTTCGCTGCACACAACTGAGGGAGTCCTGCACTTTCCGTCTTTGACCACAAGTAAAAACTGTTCATACCGCAGGAACGGCATAACAGTAAATTTTAGTGGTTTTGAAACCGTGACTTTTCCAAATCGCGGTATACCTTGAAACCGCTTATCATCTCATGCCTAGTTGTTAGTATCTATCTATCTATCCATCCATCCATCCATCCATCTATCCATCCATTTGATGATTTGCTTATTTCTTTATTTGCTTAGTTTTATGTATTTGCTTATGTATTGTTTTATTTATTTGCCTTTTGTATTTATTTGTTTATTTTTATTTAGTGCTACTACTACTACTACTACTACTACTACTAGTATAGGTAATTTCCATCATTTAAGTAGTTCCAGCATTCAACAAAATGTTTTGAATGCTAGTTTGCAAATTATTTGCTTATTAGATTCATTTTTTTCTAGGGTGTTGAGGGTGCTTGTCAGTAGGGGTGCGACGATAAATGGATTCGTGGATCGATTCTGGGATTTTCCAAATGCACCCCGATTCTCTCTGGAATAGATTATGAGCTTAGTTTTTAACAGCAGTTGGCACTGCGTGCTTCAGAAACAGCCGTACTCTGCTTGCTTCCAGTTCCTTACACACACACTTGAACCTAAAATAATCATTCATAAAGTTCGAAAAGGTTGAAGCGAATTATAAGAGTGTTGACAGTGGGCTGTGTTTACATTAATCTTGCATCGTAAAATCATAAAAGCCAAGGTACAAGTACATTTAACCACTTACATTACTAAGCCGAACATACAAGCAGTCTTTGTGAGCATTTGAGTGTGCAGTTAAAAACTAGCCTAGAGCGCCATCTGCTGTTAAAAACTAAGCTTAGAATCGATTCCAGAGAGAATTGCGATGCATTCAGAAAATCCCATAATCGATCCACAAATCAATTTATCATCGCTCCTCACTTGTCAGGTTGCTACTATGCAGATGCAAAAGGTGCTCAGGGTTGCTTTGGCTTGATAAAGTGCTCTATTTGTCTTCTAGGGGCCTAAAAGGGTCCACCATGAGGTCTCTGTAATATTTTGGTCTCTAGATATGCCTCAGGATCCTCCATCTGTGTAAATGTATGGATTTTTGTTGTCATTCTAATGTACATCATGCAAATCATGCAATGTACAAATGGCACAATTTTAGGTAATACCCATGTATTTAGGATTGAGTTTGTTTAAATCTCTAACCCTGAGTCTGAGCGACAATAATAGTGATGTTACTGAAAATGGTGCAGAAAAGTAATCATAATCCAAGTAATCATATACAATTTTCTGCCTTAGGGATGAAAATTCAGTTTGATAAGATTGTTTTCATTGTGGTCCATAAAATTTGGAGAACACATAAAAACATTTTTAATGTTTCTCAGTTGTCAGTTGTTAAATGTAGCAACATCATATATGGCCACAGTTATGCTACAGATATTAACATTTCTTTCTAGACATTTACTCTCAAGCAAACTTCTGTTTTAGGGCCTTTCGAGCTGCTGTTTCTGAATTATGCAGGCAGGTTTGACTTTGCTGTCCCAGGAGGTCAACAAGAGTAATACAGAGAAGAAAGACATCAATAAAACACAAATATCATGTTCTGATATGAAAGCAGGAAAACAACGAAAGAGAAAAAGTGTTTGTATTTCAGCACTGGGATCAAATGCCTCCAGCGATGACACACACATGGGCCAATTTATAACCTTTAGCCCTTCCCAGCACCATTGTTGCCCCGTCGCACATGCAATCATACTTCAAAAGCTTCTACTGTTCACGAATTCATCAAACTGAGTTTGTCTGTTTTACCATTCTCCATATGCAACCTACAGTTCTGCAGTGACCATTAGATCAAATGTAATATCACAGTGGGAAAATGGGTGTGAATATGTAGGGGAATAATCCAATTATGGAAATGCTAAGGCACATTTTGGCTCCATAAGTAGAGAGGGAGGGAGGGGGGGGGATGCAGAACTAGGCAGTGTGGGCGCTGGGCTTCTGTAATTTCATTTCTAAATGAATGACTGTGCTTGGTCTTTCCACATGGCTCATCAGCCTCTGCAACTCAGATGGGTTTTGGAAGCATATGCCCCATAAGTGGAGAGATGAGCCAGTCGGAGAGCAAAAGGAAGGGGAGGGATGGTGGCATTGGTTCTTGTGTGAATTTGATGGGGCCCAGAAACGGGGCATAATTACCCTCCCCAATGAGGCGACTGATATTTTGCACATTAAACATTAACATTAAAGGAGCCATTGCCAGGCACTGATGGCCCTACAATTAGTGGCAATTTGTCGATTTCACAGAAGTAAACAAGACTAAATTGATATTGTTATGCTAGATTTGTATGATACTGCTGTTTATATGTACAGTTTTAAGTTTAGTGTAATTTTGCAGTTGACCCGCAGGTGACCTTATGTTCGTCTAAGTTTTAAATTCGTCTGATCATTTCTACCATCTGCTTAGTCGATAATTCAGTCTATCGCTAATCATGACTTTGCCATCTGTGTGATAATAGACAAGAGATAATGTAGATCAGCCTATAGTGCTCATCTACAATGGCACTCGCGTATCAGATTTGGATCTATCTATCATAAAACCACAGCCAGCGAGTGACCTTTCTTTGGCAACACCTTAGTGTGAAGTCATCTGTGAGAAGGGTGCAAATTTATGAGCAGACTCAAGGCTGAGGCCGGCTACAGCTGACTCTGAAGCCTTCACCTTTGGAACGCTACTGCTGCAGGCTTGAAGATGTAGGGCAGTGGCAGAGTCTTTTTTTATTTCTTTCCTGGTCTGCTTTCACCTTCAGGAGCTGATCTATCACATGCATGCAGGCGGCAGTAATGCATGTCATTACTCTGTGTGTAGTTTTATTGGACTTTCGGCTTCCTGGGAAGGATGATCCCTGAGGCCTTCAAGAAAGGAATACATGCATTTTAAAACCCAGCTTGAAACCAAGCACCATCCTGCACCTGCTTGAATGATTAGCGGAAGGGTATTATCAGGTCGGGGAGATAAGAGGGCACATCAAAGAGGTAAGCGAAGTCCCTCTCAAACATTTCAGGTATACTTCACCCTGTGGTGGACCGAGAATGCAGTAGAGTTCCTGTTTTTAGCAAACTTATTCCCTTTGTCCACCTTTAGGGTGCTGGTGCCAAAAGTTCCATGTTTTTCCACTGGTAGTTCTGGGCCAGAAAGTTTTGTTCCTCTCTGTTCCCTGATGGTCTTAAATAAGGAACTGCAAACTAGTGTTATGTCTGAGTCCACCTTGTCGAGTATGAGTTAAGTCTAAGTCCTTAACCAATCAAGTCTGAATGGGAGATGTCTTATCTTAAAAATTCCAAAATATCTTGAGTCCATGTCAAGTTAGAGTACTGATTTACCCAAATGCATGGCAAGTTTGAGGTCATTCATAATTGGGGTCACTTGGGGTAATTGATTTTGAGTTCAGCATCCCGAGTACCCCAACTCTACCGCAAACGTCACAGAATTGCGGGCAGGATAATATCCTCACCAATGAAGTTTTCAGATCACCAAGTCTGACAAGATTGACACAAAACCTTGTTCCCAAATCATCATCTACACCTGAAACTCCTGTTAATTTTATTAGAGCTGAGAGTGGTTCCCCCAGTTTTCCACTTGCTCTGATACAAAAATCAAGAAAATTTTTGTGGAAAAAGGTGCATTAGCAAGTCTCGAAAGTTTGCATGAGGTGTTTTGTATTCAAAAATGTTTTGCTTATTTGTAAGCAAGGTGTGTTTAGGAAACAAGTGGGTTGTGGATGTTAACACTGTTGGGACCCGAAGCAAGCGTTCTGGGGACAATCAGCACTGTACCGCCAATTCACAGTGGAACAACAGGCCCATTTAACGAAATGCTGAGACAACTCTAGTGTCTCGTCTCCACTCCATAGGTTTTGCCCCCTCTGTGTTTTTTCCTCATCAGTGCACATTTGATCAAGTTGCGTTTGCCCCTGCTAGTCGATTAATCTTTGCCACCTTTCCGAGTCTTCGCCTGCTGCCCACTACTGTCTGGGAATCCCTCTGCGGCAGCGCGATCTGACAGGAACATAAGTCACAGGCTGCATTAAAAACACATTAGACTAGCGGATGGAATTAGGGAGGCCTCTCTCCTTATCTGACGGCGAACCATAGCGCACACCCCCTGCCTGAAGCACCTCGCATCCCGCCCCCACTTCATGCATCACCATCTGCCTCTGACAATCGCATGACTTATGCATCCCTCCGATACACTCCCCTGCACTTCGGCCATGCGAACGTTATGAATTTATGATATCTTGAAATAATCAGAGCGACGTTCCCACAACCCCTATTTCTCCGGTGCCCTCAGTGTCACTTTCCCTCAGTAAAGAGTGTGAGAAGTTTTGCTTGCAGTAATTTAATTTGCCATGACTCGTAATGCTGCCATGCCCAGATGACTGCACAGAGAGGAATCAGTCAGAGCAGTCCATTAGTGAAGCAAACTGTGGCTCTCTTGATTGATAGTCAGAAATGAGACAGCAATTGCAATATTTTATGATTGAAGAAGGGCCACGTGTAGGCCAGACAGATAGATAATGAAGCACTACCCCACTCGTGCTCCTGCCTTCTGCATATTTACACTGCAGCTCGGCAGTAATAATCTTCGCTGTTGCATTTATTTTGACTCTGGGAGTGGGGGTTTTGTGCACTTCATAAACACCCATTTAAATAAAGAATTATCACGCTAGCTCAGAAGCAATGCAAATGATGCATAGTCACAATCAGTTGCTTTGAAACATCTAGATTTTTTTTACACAGCTAAGTCAAAACATTATCCACATGAATGTTGTAATTCAGTGGGATTTATGCACAGTTCTGTTGTCAGTGTCAGCAACAGGGAAGCCAATTAAATTTAAGACCAATTAAACTGGTTAAACGGCACAAAGGTAGGAAGTTCCTTTGCTGTAACATTAGACATTCTCTTTAATTGCGGTTGTACCTGTCGCTAGCTCACAAATCCCTTAAGTATTACTTTCTGAGTTAATCTCAGAGGTTCTTATTATTTGAGTCATCATCTCTCAGAGAAATTATGGATAACCCTAATTAGGCCCATTGATTTTCTGTCAGCGAGGCTTAACACATGTCAAACCTCTTATAGCCACTGATAAATTGGTTTCTGAGATATCTTAAGGGTAAAGCAATATCTAGATCAATGACTGAATTAACCATCTTGTTTTCTTTCTGAAAATCTTCAGCCTTTAAATATGTACGACTATAGTGGAATGCACTCTTACTAAATCATAGTCTGAATGTAACTACAGTACAGTTGTGTTTGATTAGTAAACCTGGATAAAAATTTGATACGCAACCATAGAGTTATCAACAGATATTAAAGGTTATTATTAATTTATTAGTATTAGTCTATATTGAGTGTATAAAAAGAGAGCTTAATAAAAATAAAATCATGGTTTTATTTATATATTTTGTATTGCTTATTTACTCACCAGAATTAACATTCTACAGGGAATGCATGTGTATATAGACTGCAGCAGGGTGCAATGCATCATATCATGAACAAGATGAACGATTATCAGTGCATGAATAAAGAATGCTGACAGGTTCTTGCACAGTTTTCCACAAATCATTTTTTATTATATTGCTTTATGTGGACAAAGACAAATCCTATAGAACAGTGAAATCACTCACAGCAGCATTAACTTCTCCGTCTTGCCCACACTCGACTACAGCATCTCACAGGAGACTGAGTCACCAACTCGCATTGAAAACAAATGACTTCGAGACACTATGTCCCTGCTGATTGCTCTGAAGACTCCTTATAACACTGAAATTAGACAACTGAATTGATATGAAAGATTAACACCTGTAGCACAACAGGTTCTTTAGGGAATCATCTTAGAAATTTGGGTAACACTTTATTTTAAGGAGTCTTTGTTACACGTTACATATACATACTATTATAATAACAATAAATTATGCATAATTACATGCAAGTAACCCTAATCCTAACTCTAACCACATAGTAAGTACATGTAGTTAATTAATATCACTCCGTATTTAAATGTATAATTACACTGTAACAAGCACACCTTAAAATAAAGTGTAACTGAAATTTGTTATTTAGCTGTCATAAAAAAAAAAATAATAAAAAAATAAATAAAAAAAGAGCTGTATGGGTTGGGCTCAACATGACAGAATGGTTCATTTTTGAATGAACTATCCCTTTAAGGCTTGCAAATATTGTGCATGATCAGCTACCTGCCCTGGTACTTGCCATTTAACATGACTTGTACGCTTATTGTAAGTCACTTTGGTAGGAAGACGTATGCTGAGAATATAAATGTAAATATTATATGCAAGTTGCACAGAATCTCTGCATGTGTCAGAGAGGAATATACTGCAGCCAACTCAAGGTCAGTTTAAGCTGCTGGCCTGTAATGGGACATTGTGAACACATTGGTAGAAATGAATCTTTGCAGACATCAATATACAGTGGTGGAGTAAGCATTTTCATAGACTCTGAAAATTTGTCACTAACTAAATTATACAATCAATCCTGAGTAATTTCCACAGAGAATATTAAGTTTTGAAGCAAGCTCACCCAAAATCAGACTGAACTGATGTGAGAATTAAGTTTATTGCTAGTATGTTTAAAGCTTATAAAATAAACTCTGACTTATTGATCAGGATCTAAATGGATTTATTTTACCATAATGGCAAGATTATTTTAAGCTTTCCTGCTTATTACCTGATAGTCCAATGTACAGGTTAGTGTGCCTTGTTAAATATTTGATCGCAAAATGAGCAGAGCCGTGTAATAAATTAATAAACGGTTAGGTGTTTCTAGCCATACAGTTAAAGCATAAATATAATTTTCTGCATCATTATCATAATTTAGTTCATTAATGTGGTTCATTTTATGCAGTAAAGCTACCAGGAAAAAATACGCTTTGTTTACATTTTTACAGGCTGATCTTAGGCACGAATGTGATGAACAAGGTAAACTAACTGACTTAATGTAATCATTTTCTTGGGCAGCTTGTTTTACACTATTTCTCAGGTGTCTGTAATCCTTAGAGTTATTTATTATACTCAATAATTTAATGTCTACCTGCAGATGGTATGTCAGGCACTGTTTTCTGCTTTTTCACTGGAAACTTTACCTACAAGCCTGAGTATTTATATCTATAAGAAAAAAAAAGTACTACAATAAAGAAGATTGAGCTGTGAGTCATATTTGGCTTTGAAAGCCAGTCTTACTATTTTAGCAGGTAATGGCTGTGCATTTTCAGAACAGCTGTAATTGCTGAAATATAAGGGGGTTTTGTTCAAAATCATTCCTCTGACTCATATTGAATCAAATTGAAATAGTTTAACATAGTTAGAGAAAAAAAAAAAAATATATATATAGTTTTTTTTTTTTTTTTTTCCCCCTTTCATTAGAATGTCTGGTATCGGTCCATTCATGTCAATGGTAGTTGCTTGGCTGGCACAATCGATCTGTGCTGTTAATTAAGCTAAAATAAGCATGCAATGCTTTCTTAAAGGTGCACTCTTTAGTTTTTATAAAATAAAATCTAGGTTAAGTTTTTTAAAAACATTTGTCAAAAACTATGAGTTATATGCCAACATAGCTTGTTTCTCAAAACTTGCTTTTGTTCAGGGCAGGCTAGTCTAGGTTCTGCATATGTGCCTAAGCAGTAAACATACCATTAACAATGGGCAAAATGTAGTTGGGTTTGAATCAAAGAATATCCATTATATTGACCTGTGTAGTATGAGATGGAGAAAGGAAACAAAAAGGAACAAAGCAAGAGGTAAACAGTGAAAACTTGTGGATCCACGGCAATAAGTGTCAGCATAACATCTGTGACCACTGGGATGAAGAGGAGCCAGTGAAACAAACAATAACTTACTGAGTGCATGAGAGTATTTCCCTGACCAGATTTTATTGTGGAGAACTCTTGTTTTCTGTGAGACAAGCTTTATTTGATTTACGGAAACAAGAAAACAGGCCCACATTTGGAGAATCCTTCCCATCTCCACAAATATTTTGAGCATCGCTGATGCAGTAGATTTTAAATCTGACAGTTTGTTCTTCTTTTTGTTGAAGAATTTCTGGGACCTGGAGGATTTTTCTGAAGAACAGTGGGCAATTTAACTGTCAAACAAGACAAACAAGGGACTCATAAACAACCATCACACATAAACACAAAAAAGCTGTGGATCATCTATGTAACGACACACAGTATTAAAAAATTATCTGTCATTAATTACCTTCATGTCGTTCCAAACCCGTAAGATATAGACAGCAATGGAACTACCACATTGAAGGCCCAGAAAGGTAGTAAGGACATCGTTAAAATAGTCCATGTGACATCAGTGGTTCAACCGTTATGTTATGAAGCGCATTTGTTGAATAAAGTCTTTATTTTAATTTTTTTTGCACGCAAAAAGTATTCTCGCAGCTTCATAACATTACAGTTGAACCACTGATATCACATGGACTATTTTAACGATGTCCTTACTACCTTTCTGGGCCATAAAACGTTTCAGTTGCATTGCTGTCTATGCAGGGTCAGAGGCTCTCGGATTTCATCAAAAATATCTTATATCTTGTGTTCCGAAGACGAACTAAGGTCTTACGGGTTTGGAACGATATGAGGGTGAGTAATTAATGAATTTTTTGGGTGAACTATCGCTTTAAGATTCAATGGTATGTAAACTTTTAAATGGGTAATTTTTATCAGTCTTGTGGACTATATGTAAACATATTTTATGTAAAATATCTTATTCAGGACAGTACTAAATAAAACATAACATGCATTTTTGTCTTATTTTGTTAAAATAATTAACATTTTGTAGATTCTACAAGGTGTATGCAAACTTTTGAACTGTAGTAATAGTTCTTTTTAGAACCATATCTTTCTGAAGGATTGTTTATTTATTTATTTATTTATTTATTTTTTTTGCTGAAATGTTTTTTTTTTTTTTTTTGTGGTGGGCATTAGAGTTATTTTTTCCCACCCTTTTTTTTTTTTTTTTTTTTTTTTTAAATCTGTAACTGTCAAAACTAATTTTCAAAGCCACCTCAATGGTTTTCTGGACCTCTACCATCTAGTCAGACACATTCTCAATATGTACTTAACACTTACTCTTTCCCACCCCCCCAAAGAGTTGTACTTTCTCATTAGGTCAGGTTGGTATATTTATAAACAACATTTCTTTCACCTCATCCGCCATCTTGGATTTTTCAGCTGAATTATACATGTGATTCTGCCTTATTATTTGGCCTTAACAATGTTGAGAGTGTACTTATGACCTTTAGTGCTCTCTATGCAGACTTCTCAGTAGGCTTTGGAACGGAGAACTGGTCCTGCATTACAATTGGCAGGATGATTCACCGTATGTATTTTTTTTGGAATGAAGACCAAAGATAATCAGTCAGCCCAGCCTGAAGCTTTACTGTGTTCCAAAACAGGAAACCGAGTTGCCTTGAGGTAGCCATCTTGAGATGTACTTTTGGGGCTGGTTCTTTTGATGAGAAAAGAGGGACTCAGCAATATCCATCTTAAAGGGAAGAAAGCTAAACATACTCCCAAACTTTTGTGCAAAGCATTACATTTCAGTTATTTTAACATAATATTCACAACTAAGATAGACTGTGTTATGCTTCCTAATGGATTTAAATACATTATGCTCTGTTCAAACTCAGCGGGATTTCAAAAATGACAATGTGTATCAGCCGAAGCCATGGCAGTAATGTAAGTGCTGTTCACAATTACAGCTGGAGTCCAGCAGAGGGAGAAGGCAGCCTGAATGACGTGAATGCGAGTTTTTCCCCTCACCGTTTTTGCCTATTAAGATTCTAGAGGTATTTTGAAGTCTGCCAGTAATGTGAAACAATGCATCTGTAATCAAGGACATACGACTTAAATGGCCGCCATTCAAAAGAGCGCTCCCGCATTGTATCATGGTGATTAGGAGACGCTACAGCCAAATTCAATTTGAGTTTCTTCTCCAGACTATGTGACACTTCTCTAGGAGATAAAAATGACGGGGCTGTGTGGCGCTTTGTGTATTCCCTGGATTCGTTAATTGCAACCATCGTCTCTGCCTGGAGACGGCCTAGCAATTAAAAGTTTATCGCTGAGTAATCGTTTCGCAGGCCTCAACTTTAATGACACTGGATGTTAAAAGCCAGTCCAGTGGTGTAAAATCACTCAAAGCAGACCCTCATGCTAATTACCTCTGCCTCAGAAATAGCTTTCATTGAAAAACATGTCACGACTACGTACAACTTTGACTTACATATAATGCAACGCATACGTTTCCCTCCCAAATCTATTTAATTACATTTTTATGACATCTAATGAGATTTTTAGTTAAAGGGGAGTAACAAAATGTTACATTATTGAGTTTTTCCTCAGTTCTTTTCGGATTATTTTATTTTTATTTTTTTTTTAAGTCAGCTGCTTTACGTTTCATTATCAGAAATAAATCAGGTGGCCATTTACTATGAATTAATTGCACTGTTGAAAGCATTTATTTACCTGTATTGTTTGCAATGTTTTACCATCAAAGATACCAAACATGCTTAAAATCTGTAGCTACTTAATGAAATTTGTGCATTTAACACTTAAATTAGCAAATGGTGCCACTTTTCTCCAAAATACTTAATTAAATTGGCGCAACTGTTTAATAAATTCCCTTAACTTATTGTTAGAACATTCACAGGCCTGGGAGTTGATTCCCAAGAACTGATGCATCGATTCAAAGGTGTTAGGAATCAGATCCACTCAGAGGAATCAACTAGTAGAAGGAATTTGATTCATGTCATTGACTCACTGATTCTTTTAATTCAGTTCATCAAAAAGACTTCTTTCATAGATTCGTTCATTGGTTGTTTCAGTGATTCTTTCTGTAGTTGATGACTATAACTGACTCATTCATTCACTCAGCAGATTCGTTGGTAACACTTTTCAAAGTACTTCATTTTCAAGTTGTATAAATTAGCAATGCTTTTTGAACAAATATAAACTAATAAACCATAGGCTAAACGTACCTATAAAGCTCACATACCCATTAAGCACACTTCCGTATTTGAGATCAGATTATAAAAAGAAAAAATAATTTATTATCCTACTTGATGTTTTAACCAATTGATATGTTTGTTACTATATACAGTGGGTATGGAAAGTATTCAGACCCCCTTAAATTTTTCACTCTTTGTTATATTGCAGACATTTGCTAAAATCATTTAAGTTCATTTTTTTTCCTCATTAATGTACACACAGCACCCCATATTGACAGAAAAACACAGAATTGTTGACATTTTTGCAGATTTATTAAAGAAAAACTGAAATATCACATGGTCCTAAGTATTCAGACCCTTTGCTCAGTATTTAGTAGAAGCACCCTTTTGATCTAATACAGCCATGAGTCTTTTTGGGAAAGATGCAACAAGTTTTTCACACCTGGATTTGGGGATCCTCTGCCATTCCTCCTTGCAGATCCTCTCCAGTTCTGTCAGGATGGATGGTAAACGTTGGTGGACAGCCATTTTTAGGTCTCTCCAGAGATGCTCAATTGGGTTTAAGTCAGGGCTCTGGCTGGGCCATTCAAGAACAGTCACGGAGTTGTTGTGAAGCCACTCCTTCGTTATTTTAGCTGTGTACTTAGGGTCATTGTCTTGTTGGAAGGTAAACCTTCGGCCCAGTCTGAGGTCCTGAGCACTCTGGAGAAGGTTTTCGTCCAGGATATCCCTGTACTTGGCCTCATTCATCTTTCCCTCGATTGCAACCAGTCGTCCTGTCCCTGCAGCTGAAAAACACCCCCACAGCATGATGTTGCCACCACCATGCTTCACTGTTGGCACTGTATTGGACAGGTGATGAGCAGTGCCTGGTTTTCTCCACACATACCGCTTAGAATTAAGGCCAAAAAGTTCTATCTTGGTCTCATCAGACCAGAGAATCTTATTTCTCACCATCTTGGAGTCCTTCATGCGGGCTTTCATGTGTCTTGCACTGAGGAGAGGCTTCCGTCGGGCCACTCTGCCATAAAGCCCCGACTGGTGGAGGGCTGCAGTGATTGTTGACTTTCTACAACTTTCTCCCATCTCCCGACTGCATCTCTGGAGCTCAGCCACAGTGATCTTTGGGTTCTTCTTTACTTCTCTCACCAAGGCTCTTCTCCCCCGATAGCTCAGTTTGGCCGGACAGCCAGCTCTAGGAAGGGTTCTGGTCGTCCCAAACGTCTTCCATTTAAGGATTATGGAGGCCACTGTGCTCTTAGGAACCTTAAGTGCAGCAGGAATTTTTTTGTAACCTTGGCCAGATCTGTGCCTTGCCACAATTCTGTCTCTGAGCTCTTCAGGCAGTTCCTTTGACCTCATGATTCTCATTTGCTCTGACATGCACTGTGAGCTGTAAGGTCTTATATAGACAGGTGTGTGGCTTTCCTAATCAAGTCCAATCAGTATAATCAAACACAGCTGGACTCAAATGAAGGTGTAGAACCATCTCAAGGATGATCAGAAGAAATGGACAGCACCTAAGTTAAATATATGAGTGTCACAGCAAAGGGTCTGAATACTTAGGACCATGTGATATTTCAGTTTTTCTTTTTTAATAAATCTGCAAAAATGTCAACAATTCTGTGTTTTTCTGTCAATATGGGGTGCTGTGTGTACATTAATGAGGAAAAAAAATGAACTTAAATGATTTTAGCAAATGTCTGCAATATAACAAAGAGTGAAAAATTTAAGGGGGTCTGAATACTTTCCGTACCCACTGTACCTCCTATAATTTCAAGTCAATCAGATCATTGCACAGATCATTGAGATATGAGTCTCCATGTGTTCACACTGTCTGACGGCCATTTTGAAAGCTATCTAAAATCTTTCACCAAAAGAGGAGCCCCTTAAATGTGCATTTTTTAGATGTTTAAGACTTTATTTTGGGTAAGTTTCACTACTTATTGTAAAATTAAGAGATTAATGTTCAGATTTTCGCATATTATAACCTGGAACTTGGATGTGGGAAATAATTACAGTTAGATACAAAAGAGAGTTTTAGCAACATAGCGCAGTTAGCTGGCTAGCTGACTGTGCTACGCTAATATATTACTCCACAGGCATTACTGGCTTGTACTTTTACATCCATAATATTATAAATTTACAGTTTATTGCTGGTCTGTGGTTTTACAGTGCTGTAATTTTTAAAGATTTCATATTATTTTAAGGTGAGCTTAAAGGGTGCACTACTATGAAAATCACACAGCTTCAGTGTGACATCAATAAGAAAAAGTATAATTTCATAGATATTCTTTATAATAGTTGTTCATATCAGAATATTTATGATCTTAAAACATGACCTAGACTATTTATTTAGCAAAATCCTGTCATTTTATTAACGATTACATGAAATTTATTAAAAATTGTTGCTGCTCCAGTTAAGCTCAGTGTGCTCTCTTTAAGCTCTTCCACATTGACCATCTATGTAATTACTTCATAATCAGACTTTAAGTATTAACTGAAGGTTGTCACTTTAAGTTAAGTTAATCGATTTTCTATGGATTCTGTCAACTCAAATCTGCAGACTGGCTCTGATCTTTGGCAACTAGCATCAACTTCTCCAGACTGTAAATCTGTGGAAAATCGGGGGGAAAATCATGTAGTGTATTCCAGCCTTAAGAGACTAGAGATAAGTTGACATCCATTTAAAAAGAGGTTTCATGGAGGTATTTGATTTTTGAATGTGTTACTTAGCTGAACATGGACTAGTATAGATGTTGCAATGTGCTTAGATGATACTTCACTATGAATAGATAACTGATCGACTTGAATGCCTTGTTGCTTGATTTTATTGTTGTTGTTTTTTTTTTTTTTTGTGATTGACTTTGTACCTTGTAAAAAGTATATTTTTACAATTATTCTTTTTAAAAATTTTCCTTAAAATAAACAAGAATTTTTAATAAAACATGATGTGAGCTTAATGGGAACAGGGGTGTGCTTAAAGGGATACTCCACCCCAAAATTAAAATTTTGTCATTAATCACTTACCCCCATGTCATTCCAAACCCGTAAAAGCTTCGTTCGTCTTCAGAACACAATTTAAGATATTTTGGATGAAAACTTGGAGGTTTGTGACTGTCCCATTGACTGCCAAGTAAATTACACTGTCAAGGGACAGAAAAATATAAAAAAACATAGTCAAAATAGTCCACCTGCCATCAGTGGTTCAATCTGAATTTTATGAAGCGACGAGAATACTTTTTGTACGCAAAGAAAATAAAAATAACGACATTTATTCAACAATTCGTCTCCTCTCTGTCTCTCTGTGTCAGCGTAGTGCCATTTTGGAGAGCATCCGATGGACGCAAAGTGCGTATGCTATTTTCTATCATCGGTAATGCATGGATACGTATTGTACGTTTATTTACGGTTTGATTTGAATGGAAACTGCATATCCATGCATTACTGATCCAAAATATCTTAAATTGTGTTCCGAAGACGAACGAAGCTTTTACGGGTTTAGAACGACATGGGGGTAAGTGATTAATGACAAAATTTTAATTTTGGGGTGGAGTATCCCTTTAAAGGGTACAAAAATGTACCCATTAAGCACAGCCAGACTTTTTGAATTTAATGATGTATATCTTAATTGAAATGATTTTGTCATTTAAAGTAAAATTAAATATTTTTGTGTGAGAGATTAATATTTTATTTTAACATAACTTTTTGTACTGAAACCAATATCTTGTGCACTAAAAGTGTCTCAATGTAGATTTTGGTGAGCTTAATAGGTACATTTACCCTAGTGTATTTATAAATTCACATTAACCCTCAATCAAATCAAAAATTATTCAGACACCAGATATAATTTTTGATATATTTTTTTTTACTAGTGGGTGCATGACCCTACAGTTCACTGACCCTATTCAGTGAGGATAGCAAAATAAAGTAAACTGTGATATATTATACCCAAAAATTCTTCATACAGTACAATTCTTCATTCAGTAAAACTGATAAAAATCTGATAAAAATTTTGGGACCAAAAATTTGATTTGATGCTTTGACTAGACCATGTTTCAATCAAACATACCTTTCAATCAAAGTTCCCCTTCAGGAACTCGAGCTGCGTCTGAAAAGGCTATGGGAACGCCTTCAGCGTGACCGCGTTCTGAATCACATGTGTAATCAGTCCAATGGATGGGCGAGATGTCACGGGCCGGGTGACATAACGACCAGGAAGCTTAAAGCACGTGCGGTGGAGCTGGCGTCAGTCATTCAGCAAGCGTTCTGTTTGTGTTGTTGTTCAGTCTGTTTTGTGAGTCTTATTTAGTGTTGTTTGTCCTTATAAACAACTATAAACTCCACTATGTCGAAAGCTTCTAAGAAACTGAAGCATTTGGGCGAGAGCAGATCACGTTTCAGATTGTGTGTTCCTCCCTGCCTTCGCTACATCACGAGCAGGGATACATACAGTCTGTGCGTGGTCTGCTTAGGAGCGAAGCATGCAGAGTTGGCTCTCGAGGGAGCCGACTGTCCGCATTGTGAACGCATGCCACTGCGTACGCTTCACTCCCGGAAGGCTCTCTTTGAGGAGGGAGCCTTCACCAACATTCCCCGCGGTGGTGGCCCCGCTTCTGCCGAGGCAGAGTGGCAGCTGCACTCGTGGGGTTCGCAGTTGGATCTGGTGGAGGGGAATGGAGCCGGGCCAGTCCCTATCTTCTTCCTCACCCACCAGATCCGGCGCCCCCTCCCTGGGATCGGAAGTCCACTCCGTGGTTTCTTCCCCCCGGGCTGAGAGCTCGACGCTTCGCCTTTCTTCCTCCTCCGAGGTTGATGTGGTGAGCATCGAGGAGGTGCCTCAATTGCCCCAGTATGAGGAGCTTTTGGAAGTGGTGACTCGTGCGGTAGCCAAGCTGAACATCGAGTGGCCCGCCGAGAAACTAGCCGAACCACAGAAGAGCAGGTTAGATGAGCGCTTTCTGCGGGTGAGGCCACCACCTCCACGCCGGAGCCTGCCTTTTTTCCCCCGATCTCCACACTGAGGTGTCGAGATCGTGGGCTCGGCCATTCTTGGCCTGCGTCTTCATCCCTGTCTCCGATTATTATGGCAATGTGGCAGGGTTGAATTAGCGTGGCTACAGAGTGATGCCCCGGGTCGAACAGACGCTCGCAAGCTATCTGTCCCCTGGTGCGGCATCATCTCTGAAGGCTCTGGCGTGGCCCACCAAGCCGCTGCGCACATCTTCAGCACTGGTGGGCAAGGGGTATGCGGCAGCAGGTCAGGCTGGTGCGTTTCTGCACACTATGGCGGTGTTACAGGCATACCAAGCCGACCTGCTGAAAGAGCTGGATGAGGGGGAGGAGATTAAGTCTGAGGACATCTTCGAGCTGAGGCGGACCGCTGATATCTCCCTCCGCGCCACTAAGCAGACCGCCCGTGCCATTGGAATGTAAACAAGCGTAAACAAGCGGAGGCGTTCCAGCGGTTCCTCCCTCGCCGGTCTCTGGGTGCTGCTGGGCGGGAGCAGCCCCATCCGCATACCAGCTCCTCACACAGGGAAGTTCAGAAACAGAGCGTCGCCTCTCGCGCTCCCCCGCATCAGGACTGGGAGCCTAAGCGACAATCTGGGCCGGGAGCTTCTAAGCAAAAACAAGATCTTCGAGCCGTTCTCGAAGCTAAGAAGTCTTCTGATGGCGGCCCCTACTGGGGTGGAGCGGGTTACACCACATTACATGGTGCCCGTCTTGCCTCAGTGCCCTCAGGAGATCTTTCTGCCAATCCTGCCAGATTTCCAGGGTGCAGCGGTCACCAGCGAGTGGTGCTTTCAGTTCTGTCCACCCGGAAATGTAGCGGAGCTGAGAGGCTCGCCACCTCTTCGGAGGTCTGTAGGACAGTTAGACCGGTCGTTCCCTGCCAGTTCGCCGCTTCAGGGCACCGATCTAGCTGCTCCATTTACACCAGAGGTCAGTCTCGAGAGACTGATTTCCTTAGTAGACTATTTAGCAGCGTGGAAACTGCTGCCAAATGTGTCTCAGTGGGTCCTGCACACGGTAGAAAAAGACTAAGACTATCGTTTTCATTTCGGCTTTCCACCGCCGCACTTCAGCGGGGTCAATCCTACTCTGGTCAGCCCCGAGCAGGCTCTGGTAATGGAACAGGAAGTGAACACCCTGTTGAGGAAGGAGGCCATGGAGGTGGTCCCTCCTCACAAGAAAGAATCTGGGTTCTACAGCCGGTACTTCATAGTTCCAAAGAAGGATGGGGGGTTGCGTCCGATTTTAGATTTGCGTCAGTTGAACCACTCAGTCATGCAACTGAAGTTCAAGATGCTCACCATCAAACAAGTCGTGTCTCAGATCAGGTCCGAGGACTGGTTTGTCACGATAGATCTAAAAGACACATACTTCCATATCTCCATCCTTCCCACTCACATGAAGTTCCTGAAGTTTGCTTTTGGGGGCAAAGCATACCAATATCGATTTCTTCCTTTCGGCCATGCACTCTCACCCTGCACTTTTACGAAGTGTGTGGATGCTGCTCTGGTTCCACTGCGACTCCAGGGCATCCGCATACTGAATTACATCGACGATTGGTTGATTTTAGCTCAATCGGAGCAGATCGCAGTTCGACATCGAGATGTCGTTCTCCCTCATATGGGGGAGCTGGGTTTGAGACTAAACGCCAAGAAAAGTGTACTTTCGCCATCACAGAGAACCACTTATCTAGGTGTGGTGTGGGATTCGACCACGATGCAGGCACGTCTGTCCTCTGCTCGGATCGAGTCGATCCTCACAGCAGTCAAGAGACTGAAAGAAGGCCGGTCATTCACTGTCAAGCAGTTTCAGAGACTGCTGTGGCTGATAGCAGCTGTGTCCAACGTGAATGAATACCTTTTGGCCTGCTGTACATGAGTCCCCTACAGTGGTGGCCCAAGACCAAGGGGTTCTCCCCGAGGGGAAACCCGCTTTGCACGGTCAAGGTCACGCGGAAATGTATTCGTGCCTTAGATGTGTGGAAAGAAACTTGGTTCTTGTCTCAGGGCCCAGTGTTGGGAGCTCCTCGTCGCTGTGTAACGCTAGCGACGGACGCGTCCCTCACCGGTTTGGGAGCGGTCATGAGTGGCCACCCTGCCCGCGGTCTGTGGAGCAGCCACCATCTCACATGGCACATCAACTGCCTGGAGATGCTGCCGGTGTTCCGAGCACTCAAGCACTTTCTCCCAGACTTAAGAGATCGTCATGTGTTGGTGCGCACCGACAACACAGCAGTGGTCTTTTATATCAACCACCAGGGGGGTCTGTGTTCGCGCCCTTTGTACAAGCTGGTGCACCAGATCCTTGTGTGGTCCCAGGGCAAATTCCTGGGCACATTCCTGGGCATCTGAATATGGGAGCAGACATCCTGCTGAGACAGGGGCCGAGGCCTGGGGGATGGATGCTTTACCTCAAGGTGGTGAAGCAGATATGGCCAGGCTCAAGTGGACCTCTTTGCGACTCGAGAGACATTGCAATGTCCCCTCTGGTTCTCTCTGACTCACCCAGCTCCTCTGGGACTGGATACTATGGTGCAGACTTGGCCGAGGCTTCGTCTGTACGCTTTTCCCCCAATTGCTCTGCTCCCAGGAGCTCTGGAGAGAGTGCGCCGGGACGGGGTCCGTCTACTGCTAGTAGCCCCGTTTTGGCCGGGCTGAGTATGGTTCTCGGACCTGATTTCTCTCCTTGACGGCTCTCCATGGCAGATTCCCATCAGGAGGGATCTCCTCTCACAGATGGGCAGTACGATCTTTCACCCTCGCCCGGAGTTGTGGAAACTGTGGGTGTGGCCCCTGAGGGGGCACAACTCATAGCTTCTGGTCTCTCAACCGAAGTTGTTGAGACCATCCTCCAATCCAGAGCTCCCTCAACGAGGAAACTGTACGCCCTGAAGTGGAAACTTTTCACTTCATGGTGCAGAGACCGCCAGCTCTACCCAGCTAACTGCCCGATTGGTACAGTTCTGGAGTTCTTGCAGGCCCGATTCTCCACAGGGTTAACCCACTCCACCCTAAAGGTTTACGTGGCGGCCATTGCAGCCTACCACGCCCCTCTTGGTGGTCAGTCAGTGGGTAGACACCCCTTAGTTACACGTTTCCTCCGCGGTCCGCTAAGGCTGAAGCCTCCAGTACGGTCCCATGTTCCCCCGTGGGATTTGGCTGTAGTGTTAGAGGCTCTCTGTAAGGCTCTATTCGAGCCCATTGAAGAGATATCTGATCGTCTTCTCACGATTAAGACTACCTTCCTTTTAGCTTTGACTTCTCTGAGGAGAGTTGGTGATCTGCAGGCCCTGTCAGTGGCCCCTTCTCATTTCGACTTTGCGCCCGGCATGGCCAAAGCATTTCTATACCCTCGAGTGGGTTATGTGCCGAAGGTTCCCTCTGTTACGCCACAGCCTATCGTACTGCAGGCCTTTTGTCCTCCTCCCTTTCGGGAGCCTGACCAGCAGAAGCTTAATTTTATGTGTCCAGTTCGAGCGCTGGACACATACATCCACAGAGCTGCCCTGTGGAGAAGGGCGGACCAATTGCTTGTGTGCTATGGTCACCCCAAGAGAGGGGTCTTCCTGCTGCTAAGCAGACCCTCAGTCGGTGGATAGTGGATGCCATTTCTATGGCCTATGAGTCCTTTGGTCTCCCCTCGCTGATGGGAGTCAAGGCTCACTCCACTAGAGGTATGGCGGCCTCCAAGGCCTTTCTGGCAGGTGTGCCTTTGCAGGACATCTGCAACGCTGCGGGGTGGTCCATGCCCCTAACGTTCGCGAGGTTCTATGGCCTCGACATGGCAGCCACTCTGGGCTCTTCTGTCCTCTTGTCCTAGCAACACACTAGGCTGGGACTTGTCATTCTGGCGGCGTGGGCATCTCGTTCCCATAGCGTTTTCGGACGCAGCTCGAGTTCCTGAAGGGGAACGTCTCAGGTTACGTATGTAACCATGGTTCTCCGAAGGGAACGAGACGCTGCGTCTCGAAGCCATACTTCCGACGTCCCTGCGAGCACTTGCTTCACTCCCAGAAGCTGACGCCGGCTCCACCACACGTGTTTAAGCTTCCTGGTCGTTACGTCACCCCGCCCGTGACGTCTCACCCATCCATTGGACTGATTACACATCTGATTCAGAGCGCGGTCACGCTGAAGGCGTTCCCATAGCGTTTTCGGACGCAGCGTCTCGTTCCCTTCGGGGAACCATCGTTACATACGTAATCTGGGACGTTATTTGACATTATCAAGATGAATTTGTTCTGACACAGTTTAACTCTCAATTCTTGTCATATTTTATTACCATTTTCTAAACTATAGCAAATAAACTGTGTTAATGTGAGAAATGTTGAAGGTGTCTGAATAAATTTTGGTTTGACTGTATATTAGATGATGCCTAAAGCATTAACTAATGTTAACAAATTGAACTTTATTGCACAGTGATACTGATTAATTCAGAAACACAGTTGTTCATGACAAAGACACCATAACAGCACTAATTAAAAATGTGCATTTTAAAATAAAAAGCTGCTAAACGATATCTTCACTCCATAAATGATAACAGCATAGATTATTCCAAATATCTGGAATCTAACAGCTTTAGACATTTGTCAATTACATAGTTGTATTGCAATTAATGTAAATTTGAAACGGTAATGTATATAAATCAGTGAGTTCTAAAGATTCATCATATGGCTGGTGTGTTTTAACCAGCCTGCGGCTTTTTGTGCAGATAAAACTACTTCTCAACGCAGAATACCAAACACTCGAGTCAATAATGGACAAGGCTTTTTTCACGCCAGTGTCAGAGTGGGAGAGTGATAATAACTATGAAATGGGAGCTGGGATGAAAGTACTCCTAACGAGGGAGTGCGGCTTGGACTCCAGGTTCTGACTTCAAACAGCAGCAGATTGATTTTCCTGCAAGTATGCTCAATTACAGTAGGCCTGCTTTCATTGGTCTCGACATAGGTACCATGGAAACGAACGAAGAATTGGACATGAGAGGAGTCCCACTAGCTCTATCTTTATTGTACTAAAACTGTAATTATCCCATGAAACCGTCTGACAAATCAGCTTGATGTGGATAGAAATTACACTACTGGCCAACAGTGATCTGAGGAGTTTATATAACATTGAGTAATATATAGTTGCAGTGAGATGCGCATATACCTCAACACTCAATTCTCAATATGGTGATTATCAACAAATGTTAATTCAGTAAAAGAATATGAACACTGATCCATGTGACAGATAGCTGACAGTGACAGCAGCAGCAGTAGCAAAATGTTCTTAAGCTGCAATGCATGCTGGGAACTTGCACATAACGTGATACGATTAACCCCTATTATAATGCAGTGCAACCCGATTTTGATTCGATTCAACACAATGCGATTCAATGCAATTCGGTGCAATGGAAAAAAATATGATGCTATGCAATTCAACATGGTACAGATAGTTCGCTTTTATTTCGTTGGTGCCTCGGTCTCCATAGTGTTGCGATACATCCGTCATTCACCTAGCAACAGTGGTGATGAGAGAACGCGCTCGAGAAACAGTTTAGAGAGAAATCAGTCTGCATATAAAATATTGGTCACTTTCTAAATAATAAAAGTATAGCGCATCTACTAATAATTGTATATAAATAAATCGTTTTTTACCGTCGTAATTTTAGAAAAAATGCATTGCGATACAAATTCCACCTTGTATCCGATGCACACTTTTTTAAATCGATGCATCGCATTGTTAAATTTTATGCAAATCTGTGAATCTTACCATCCCTAGTGTACAATTCAAAATAATGGTTTTCTATTTTAATATTTTAATATTTTAAATTGTAAAATTATTCCTGTGACACAAAGCTGAATTTTCAACATCAGTACTCTTCAATGTCTTCAATCATTCTGATTTTCTGTTCAAGAAACATTTATTTTTATTGTCAATGTTAAAAGCAGTTGTGCTTCTTAATATTTTGGTGGATACTGTGATGCATTTTTTTTTTAAATGAATAGTAAGTTCAAAAGAACAGCATTTATTTGAAATAGAATTTTTAGCATTATAAATACCTTCACTGTCACTTTTGATTCATTTAACTCATCCTAGCTGAATAAAATAATGTTATTAATTGTATTCAAAGCTATTCATTTTAAACACAAGGTTTGAGTGTCCTCAGATACGCATAAATCTTAAATCCTTTAACAGCTGTTTGAAGTACGATAGACAGAAGCATTGGGATCTCATCGCAGGTTTCTCATTTATCATTAAATGATGGGAGAAACTATGAGCAAACAACCTTTTTAATTTAAAAAGGCAAATTTATTTAGAAACGAAATCCAGATGGGCCTGATAATCATTTGCATTTCTTTGTATGAATGTAATTATCATCAAAGCTCAACATGTATGAGTGTGTGTGCTGCTACTGTATGATGGTTCCAGCAAGTTTTTAAGTATCAAAAAAAAATATATATATATATAAATATTAAATATATAAAATAAAAATAATTAGGTAAATGTGTTAAATAACCAGTGGTGTTAAACGTGGCGTTAGAATGAATCTAATTCATTATAAATACAATAACTCGTCTATGAACCTCAAAGGACTTTTGCGTGTTTCTAAAGCCGCCAAGGTTGTTAAATGCAACCCAAATTCATAAGTTGAAGACATCTGATGTAAACAGACAAGTCTTTGTTTTTGGTTCCCCCGAACTGTCAATCTTGTTTAGTCTGAACCCCCTCACCCCCGGTTTGCCTCTGCAGAAGAGACAGAGGTGTTAAATGATCGATGTACGATGTAGGGCAAAGGCCTTCCACAAACAGATCTCTGAGCTAAGCTTTTGGATATTTGGGCAGTAGATCTGATAGACGGGCTCAGCTGTGATCGCGACTCCTTGGAGCGAGAGGTCGGGATTAGTCAGATTTTGTAAGGAGTTATAAAGCCAGCCGGCCAATCATCACCCCTCCTCGAGGATATCGCGAAGACAGATGCCTTTTCTCAGACACGACACCCTGTCAGAGCTGTGAAACATGTACAGCTGATTGAAAATTGCCTTCCTGTCACACTTTAAGAAGTCAGTGCATTTAGATGTTGCTGGGTTACATGCGCAAGATGATTTTTATTGGGAGCGACGAAGAGTCAGGATCCCTCAGGGCGACCTGGGGTTAGGCGTCTTGCTCAAGGGCACAGCTGAGGTAGGGGATCTCAGGAACTTTGCGAAACTTTGTATCAGTGCCTCAGTTTGATTGACTATGACATCCGAGGTCTTTCCACATGACAAAAATAGCGGAAAATCCGAGTGAAAATATGCAAAGAAAAGACAATCGCCGTGAATGATGACGCTGCTGTCCGACACGCATCAAAGCGAAACGCCTTCAGACATTATGTCTTCATTTCAGCCCATTTAAGATATGCAGCTCATTAAAACTACAATAGGGTCATCTTATAGCATTAATGTCAAGCTATATTTTCATCAACTGTAAAGAAGAAAAGTAAGAGCTGTCAGGATGTTGAACGTGTGACTGTTTCTTTAGATTACATAGTCGTGTTTGACGCAGGAGTTTTTTCCTGAGGGAGTGCTGGAGTAGCCATCTACAAACACAGTGAGGAGAAAGACATTAAAGGAGTCGTGTGCCAAAAAATTAGAAATCTGTCATTATTTACTCACCCTCATGTCTTTCCAAACCCACATGCTGTTGTTTTTCAGAGTGTCTATTTACACTAAGTGCAAATAGCCCGCCTTGTTGGCTGAGGCTATTTACACTAACTCCGCCCACCAACGTGTGATTGGGACAGTCAACACTGAAAAAAGACTCTCATTGATCATCAGCTGCAGTGGTGTAGATGGTAAGGCACGTGATCGACCCGAGATCGAGCCCACCTTTTGCCGAACTTTTTTTTCTCTCCCTTTTCAAATCTCATATCGCATCGGAAAGGCATTTATTTTCAATAAAAATGAAAGAAATAATCAAAAACTTGAAAATAAAGTATCGGGTAGGGTTAGGGTTGGTGTAGGGAGGGCCTTTTTGACCCAACAAGGTGGCATCCATTTAATAATTTGAATTACAATTATAATTTACATTTAATACGTTATTATTGCGTACTGTTTTATAATGTACTACAATACTGAGGTGCAGATAATTGCCACTATTTGCAATAAGTAGTATAAATAGCAGAAAATCTTGCTATTTTAACATAGTGTAAATAGAATCTATAGTTATTTGCACGTAGTGTAAATAACATCCATCGTTATTTGCACTTAGTGTAAATAGTATCTATCGCTAAGAAAATATGCTATTTGCACTTAGTGTAAATACCATCTATTGCTATTTACACTGTGTAAATATAATCTATCGCTATTTACACTTAGTGCAAGTAGTCGCTGCCGTTGTTTTTATTGTGCAAATCTTTATGCAGAATTTTCCATTTTCCATACAACAATGCTTCACTTTTACAGTGTTTAAGGTCAGTTTGTGTGCTCTCTGCTCTCTGGGAATCGATCCCCCCACAACCTTCCTCTCTAAATCTCATTCTCCATTTTGCCTATTTGATTTTGTTCCACGTTTAGTTATAATATACACAAGAGCCATTGATGTCAGTTTTGACTCATATTCATGAATTGGTTAAAAAAAAAATGTCCCAGTGGTTTGTTTATTACAGAGTTCCTCAAATCCCAGTGCAGCATATTCAGATTCAGACTAAGTAATTTAGCCGCATATTGCAATTTATCTAAATTTTTATATTGAATTTTATTAATAAGGGTGTTGATTGTAAAATACTGTTTTGCTTTTCAGTCGCAGCCCTGATTCAGCACATAAAATAAAAAAGTAAAGAATTTAAACAAAATTAGCATTACAATAAACCTGTTTTTTTTTCAGTTAGTTGAAGTCATGTTTCAGCTCATATAAAAAAAAAAGAACTTAAACATAATTAGAATTACACTAAACCTGTTTTTTTTTCAGTTAGTTGAAGTCATGATTCAGCTCATATTAAAAAAAAAAAACAAAAACAATATAATAATAATAATAATAATAATAATAATAATAATAATAATAATAATAATAAACAATTAGCATTACAGTAAGCCTGTTTTTTTTTCAGTTTGTTGAAGTCATGATTCATCTCATAAAATTAAAATAATAATAATAATAAATAATAAATAAATAATTAGCATTGCATTAAACCTGTTTTCTTTTTGTTGTTGTTTTTCAGTTTGTTGAAGTCATGATTCAGAATCAGAATCAGAATCAGAATGAGCTTTATTGGCCAGGTATGCTTACACATACGAGGAATTTGTTTTTGTGACAGAAGCTCTACAGTGCAACAGAAAGACAGCAACAGGACAGGGCACAGATAATAAAAGAATAATTTACAAATAGGCAATGTACAAATAGCAAAAACACAATATATAGACAATTATGGTGTACAGGTCTAATATGTGCAAATCTGAAATGAAAAAAATAAGTATGTGTGTTGAATAAATAATTTATAATAGTGTTGTGTGTTCCACTTTTAATGTCAAGTGTTCATGAGATGGATTGCCTGAGGGAAGAAACTGTTCCTGTGTCTGGTCGTTCTGGTGCTCAAAGCTCTGTAGCGTCGACCAGACGGTAACAGTTCAAAGAGGGAGTGTGCTGGATGTGAGGGGTCCAGAGTGATTTTGCCAGCCCTTTTGCTCACTCTGGATGAGTACAGTTCTTGGAGAGTGGGGAGGGTTGTACCAATGATTCGCTCAGCAGTCCGGACTACCCTCTGTAGTCTTCTGAGGTCAGATTTGGTAGCTGAGCTGAACCAGACAGTTATTGAAGTGCAGAGGACGGATTCAATGATGGCGGAGTAGAACTGATTCAGCAAGTCCTGTGGCAGGTTGAACTTCCTCAGCTGGCGAAGGAAGTACAACCTCTGCTGGGCCTTTTTCACAATGGAGTCTATGTGATTGTCCCACTTCAGGTCCTGGGAGATGGTGGTGCCCAGGAATCTGAATGACTCCACTGCAGTCACAGTGCTGTTCATGATGGTGAGTGGGGAGAGTGCAGAGGGGTTCCTCCTGAAGTCCACGATCATCTCCACAGTTTTGAGCGTGTTGAGCTCCAGGTTGTTAAGACTGCACCAGACAGCCAGCTCCTTAACCTCCTGTCTGTAGGCAGACTCGTCACCGTCCTGGATGAGGCCGATCAGTGTGGTGTCGTCTGCAAACTTCAGGAGCTTGACAGAGGGGTCTTTAGATGTGCAGTCGTTAGTGTACAGGGAGAAGAGCAGTGGGGAGAGAACACAGCCCTGAGGAGCTCCAGTGCTGATCGTACGAGTGCTGGATGTGTATTTTCCCAGCCTCACTAGCTGCTGCCTGTCTGTCAGGAAGCTGGTGATCCACTGACAGACGGAGGTGGGGACGGAGAGCTGAGTTAGTTTGTTCTGAAGGGTGTCCGGGATGATGGTGTTAAAAGCGGAGCTGAAGTCTACAAACAGGATCCTCACATAAGTCCCTGGTCTGTCCAGATGCTGCAGGATGAAGTGCAGTCCCGTGTTGACTGCATCATCCACAGACCTGTTTGCTCTGTAGGCAAACTGCAGGGGATCCAGTAAGGGTCCAGTGGAGGACTTCAGATAAGCCAAAACCAGTCTTTCAAATGACTTCATGACCACAGATGTTAGAGCCACAGGTCTGTAGTCATTAAGTCCAGTAATTTTGGGTTTCTTTGGGACGGGGATGATGGTGGAGCGTTTGAAGCATGAGGGGACTTCGCACAGCTCCAGAGATCTGTTGAAGATCTGTGTGAAGATGGGGGCCAGCTGGTCAGCACAGATTTTTAGGCAGGCTGGTGACACACCGTCTGGGCCTGGTGCTTTCCTTCTTTTGTTCTTCCTGAAGAGCTGGCGCACCTCATCTTCGCTGATCTGAATTGCAGGTGTGGGGGAGACGGGGGTTGCTGGAGGTGTGAATGGTTGTGTGAATGGTTGTGTGGAGAGGTGTTCAGGGCGGGTGTGGGGTGTTTTTTCAAACCTGCAATAGAACTCGTTCAGACCGTCTGCCAGGTGTTGATTCTCCAGAGTGCTGGGGGATGGTGACTTGTAACTGGTGATTTCTTTCATACCTTTCCACACTGAAGCAGAATCACTGGAAGAGAATTTTTTTTTTTTTTTTCTTTTTTCAGCTCATAAAATAATAATAAACAAGCAAACAAACAATGAGCATTACACTAAACCTGTTTTTTTTTCAGTTTGTTGAAGTCATGATTCAGCTCATAAAATAAAAATAAAAAAATAAACAAACAAACAAACAATGAGTATTTCACTAAACCTGTTTTTTTTTCAGTTGGTTGAAGTCATGATTCAGCTCATAAAATAAAAAAGGAATTTAAACATAATTAGCATTACACTAAACCTGTTATTTTTGTTTTTCAGTTTTTTGAAGTCATGATTCAGCTTATATTTAAAAAAAAAATAGCATTCAGCCGTGATTCAGCTCATAAAAATAAAAAAAAAATAAAAAATAAAAAAATCTAAATCTTACAATTTACTTTTTTGTTTTGTTTTGTTTTTGTTTTTGTTTTTGTTTTTGTTTTTGTTTTTTTGTTTTTTTGTTTAGTTGATGGTCCTTGATTCAGTAAGTCACTGAAGAACAGCTTTGGGTGATTCAGTCCAGTTTGTGAATGAATCATTTAGACTGCTTTTGTGAATTCACTGAAAAGATCCAACCCAAAAGAATAGTTCACTCATAAATCCAACATCACTAGCGTCATTACCATTAAACCTGACCTGACATGACAAGACTTATATTCTGGGCTTCAAAATGTACTTTTATGTGATGGGGATTGTTACGTTTTTCCAACTGATTCATGAAACCTTTATTTTTATGATTGACAGAACCGAGGTAAAGCATTAAAGAATCATTGCAACCCCTGTGAGATGATGATAGTACATATCTAAATACAATGTAATGAAGCCAACTGAGATGCTTACAAAAAAACAAGATATTTTCTCTTGCTGTACAAGGAGAATTGACTTTACTTCTTTTAGGGCAAAGAATCTCTTGCCTTAGATTATCAGGCAACTCCATGACAGACTCATCTCGCTGTCCTGCGCAGGAGCTGCTAAAAGCAGGCCGTGAACTCCTGGGAGGTGCTGTCCCTGGGTGCTCCACGCAGCTCGTTGGTGTATTGTCATTATGTCAGAAAAATTACAGATGTGTCGGAGACGGGTGACTCACAGTTCAGTGTTGCAAAAAGTCTTTTACAGCAGTTGACATTCCTTGGATGTTTTAAAATGGAGGAATATTGGATGGAGAGAGAGAAAGAGAAAGGTGCTAGAGCTATTTATATGCACCCTGTCGAGGTCTGCTCTTCCTTCCCTGTCTTTAAAGGTCAGGCTTATTAAAGATGTGCTCCATGTATTGGATCTGCAGTGCCGAAGTATTGCAGCCACTCATAAAGAGCGTTTATTGATATAGTACAGTTTGTGATGTAAGACATTCTCTGTATTACCATCCTCGCTCATTCACACCAATGATATGCATGGTATGAGTTTGACGCCTTGGATTATGTCTGTTTGAAAACATTATTTTACTAATGGAATGAACTGGGATAATCCTTTTCCATTGATTCACTGTCATCCCGGCCTATTTTCTACAGCATATAATCTATTTAACAGGATTTAATGACCCTCAAAATGACCATTTCTTGGGAAACGCTGGGAATAGATAGTAGTAATCCTTAATAGTCTTAACGAAATCAATTATGAATAGTGTAACGAACCAATTTGGTCAGCAACCCATTTTTTAGGTTCTTTTGAATCTGCAGGCTGCTGAATCTACATGCAGCGTTCATTTCGTAATATTTTATCAAATATGTAAATTG
This sequence comes from Spinibarbus caldwelli, assembly GCA_039654775.1. Lineage (NCBI taxonomy): Eukaryota > Metazoa > Chordata > Actinopteri > Cypriniformes > Cyprinidae > Spinibarbus > Spinibarbus caldwelli. Next base: position 13,687,690 of record CM077231.1, read on the forward strand.
AAAAAGAATAAATCTCTGAGTTAAATTATTACTTTAATGCACTCAAAAACATAATGTAATATCATAAAAATAAAAAAAAACAAATATAGTTTTTTTTTTATTATTCCCTATAAATAGTTAAATTAAATAAATTGAATAATGAAATTGTGTGTACATGTATATAATATACACATGTGATATATAATATTACATCCTTTTTTGTTGATATGGCAACACTTAACCTGGTTTCATGACGAAAATGTACCTCTGGAAACTTTTTCGCAAGATGCGAAATACGTACCAATAAGTACATATCACTGCAGTTTCCAACAGAAATTAACACTAGAGGTGGTAAAACATCGAGCACTTGTAATTGTTTTCATGTTTTCAATTGTTTTCAGTTATGATTACAGCTCCATGTGTTTCGCTTTCCGGACGCCATGCTTGCGATTGCGTTTTTACGTCACACATTCGCTTTTGTTCATACTATCAGGTAGGTTTAGGTGTAGTGCAGATGGTACGTTATTTTAAAACGTCACAGAGCATTAGACTTATAGCGTCTAAAACCAACGTCACATAAAACATACCATATGTACGTTCATCTGTTCCGGGGGAAAAAAGAACACTGTTTTAGCACCACTCAGTGGACATTTCACATCGAATATGTCACAAAACATACATACGTGTTTCGCGTCTGGCGAAAAAGTTCCCAGAGGTACGTTTACGTCTTGAGATCAGGTAACACTTAAAACTACAGTGAATGACAGCAAAATACTGCAGAATATTGTTGTCTTATTTACAGTTAAATAATATATAGAACTTATTTTTTTCTTGAAAATAACTATAATATAAACTATTTTGAGTGTATTTTGGCTACTATTTTTACTTAATTATAAACAAGTTATATTCAAAGTAGATACATTTATATTTAAAATACAAATTATTGTTATAATATCTCATGCATTGTTGCTTCTCATGATCTTCACATATTTTTACTGTAAAACAAGTCAAATTAAAATATTTAGCAAGTCATTTTTGCATTATTTTTCATTAATATTTTCTATATATTTATAGAGGTATTCAACTAATTTTAACAGTTGAAACTGCTGCCTTTTTTCTTAATGGTCAAGTTGCAAAAGCTGGCACTTTCATCGAATTCATAACTTTGCACCATATAATTACAAGTTTGACAAAGACGTGAGTAGTTTGAAACTCATAATTATGGTAATTCTGACATGATGTGAACATACCAGCACTTACCAAAATGTTACCTGTTAATAACTCATCCTCACTGTCTGTTTGGAGGTGCGGGTGTCAGCAGAGGCTGTTTTTCCCTGTCTCTCGTTCCTCACCATCATTTATTCTTGAACGTTCCAGTTGCCTGATCCGTACCTGCCTCATCCCCCTTCTACTGGAGCGGTGCTATATCATTCTGTCGTTTCAATAAATAAATTAGTTCCAGCCAAATTATTCTCTAACTTAACCATGTAAGAGCTTTTGTACTCTGCCGGTGCTTTAGTACATCACAGAGAACGGATAAAGCAGAGCAATAATTCAAAAGCACTGTATCTGCTCTAATGACGTCACTTTGCTTCTTCTGTCCTTAAAAAAATGAGGTAAATTTGGACTTTAAGCAGCATACATCATTGGACAGATATATGTAATATAATAGGCAAAAATCACAAGTAATTTCATCATCTAAAAAAATCCAAAAATTAAAGTTTGTTGAAAAAGCATTCACCCTCAGGCCATCCAAGATGTAGATGAGTTTGTTTCTTCATCTGAACAGATTTGGAGAAATTTTGCATTATATCACTTGCTCACAAACAGATCCTCTGTAGTGAATGGGTGCCGTCAGAATGAGAGTCCAAACAGCTGATTAAAAACATCACAATAATCCACACCAGTGTAGTCCATTAATTAACGTCTTGTTAAATCCTCTGACATGTTTGTTTAAAAAGTGTTTAGGTCTCTTTTTGCTTGCAAACTTGTAAAGTTAAAGGGATAGGTTCACCCCAAAATGAAAATGACCCCAGGATTTACTCCCCCTCAAGCCATCCTAGGTGTATATGACTTTCTTCTTTCAGATGAATACAATCAGAGTTATATTAAAAAATGTCCTGGCTCTTCCAAGATTTATAATGGCAGTGAATGGGGGTTGAGATTTTGAAGCCCAAAAAAGTGCATCCACACAGCTCTGTGTGGTTAATAAAGGTGAACTGTCGTAACTGTCGCTAAATATCATACTCATCTTCACGAGGCAGTGGCGTTTCAGCGGATGACGTGGGATGTAGGCGTAGCATAAGCTCCAGTGAGAAATTACAAAATGTGGATATTTTTCTTAAACTCATTGCTTCAGAAGGCCTTTATTAACCCCCCGGAGCTGTGTGGAGTACTTTTTATGATGGAAGGATGGGCTTTTTTGGGGGCTTCAAAATCTCAACTCCCATTCACTGTCATTATAAAGCTAACTCCAATTGTATTTGTCTGAAAGTCATATACACCTAGGATGGCTTGAGGTTAAATCATAGGGTAATTTTCATTTTGGGGTGAACTATCTCTTTAATCTGTGCATATTTCTCTCCTGATTCAACAAGAAAACTTTTTCCAGCCTAGGCTCATTGGAAATGTGCTTCTGTATACATTTCTGTAACACCGTAATTACGTACCTATATTTACGAATCACTGCAGTTTCCAGTTGAAATGAACACTAGAGGCAGTAAAACTCTGACAGCTTTTATTCCTTTTTACACAAAGTACGATTTACAGGTACAGAGTTTTCATTAATGAACGCTGATTTTCACACAATTACTTGCAGAATATTGTGATATAATTTCAAAACAATTTTAACATTCTGTGCGATTTTGCAATTTTAAAACTGGTACTTTTGAACGTTGTCTTCACATATACAGCTTCATATGCATGAGTTTTCTAATTCAATAGGTTTACTCGGTAGTTCACACGATACGGCGATGCACTTTAAAAAATAAAAACGTGCCACGGTCACATACTTTTTCACTGGAGAAAGCAATATTATACATAGAGGACTCTGTTTTGGGTGAAATACTCCTTTAAGGCAGTGGTTGCTACTTTTTGTTAATTATTCCTCAAAGGCTAGAACTGTATTTATCGTTGGCTGGATTTATTGAGATTAATACTAAACAAAACCAGCTAATCACTGGTTATCACTGTTGTCATTTGTAAAATACTACCTAATTTCTTTCATAAAGAGAAACTAAGCCATTTTCTGGACGAAAGCTTATGCCGACTGAGCATGCATCAGTGATCAAAGTGTTTTAGTTTCAAATTAAGCTCTGCTCCTATCAGGACCAAACAGAGTGTATTCGCAGAAAAAGGAATGCTCTATTCAAAGCCTCTTTGAAAGTAATTACATTTTTTGATCTGCAAATGAGCCTTTTTTTTTTTTTTTTTTTTTTTTTTTTGAACAAAGTATGGTTGGTTTTAATTATGAATGAAGTTTCCAAAAAGGGTTTTAAAAACGCTGAATGAATTGTGACGAGTATAACCTGTGAACATACGTACTGTAAAAGTAGCACTACTACTACTGTATATCCCTGAATATACTGTGGCTTTTCAGAATCAGAATCAGAATGAGCTTTATTGCCATGTATGTTTACACATACAAGGAATTTGTTTTCGTGACAGAAGCTTCCACAGTGCAACAGAATGACAGTGACAGAAGAAAAAAACAGATAATAAAAAGAAGAATTAAAAAAAAATATAGAACAAGTAAATAAGGAATAACAATATATAAATTGACAAATGTATGTACAGGTATATAACAATAGTTGTATGTACAGGTATATTGTGTGCTATTGTAATGTTGACTAAGTACAGTATGTGTGTTAGATAAATAAGTGTATAAGTGTATAAATAGTGTGTGTTCCACAATTATTGTAAAGTGTTCATGAGATGGATTGCCTGAGGGAAGAAACTGTTTCTGTGCCTGGCCGTTCTGGTGCTCAGAGCTCTGTAGCGTCGACCAGACGGTAACAGTTCAAAGAGGGAGTGTGCTGGATATGAGGGGTCCAGAGTGATTTTGCCAGCCCTTTTGCTCACTCTGGATGAGTACAGTTCTTGGAGAGTGGGGAGGGGTGTACCAATGATTCACTCAGCAGTCCGGACTACCCTCTGTAGTCTTCTGAGGTCAGATTTGGTAGCTGAGCTGAACCAGACAGTTACTGAAGTGCAGAGAACGGATTCAATGATGGCGGAGTAGAACTGATTCAGCAGCTCCTGTGTCAGGTTGAACTTCCTCAGCTGGCGAAGGAAGTACAACCTCTGCTGGGCCTTTTTAACAATGGAGTCAATGTGAGTGTCCCACTTCAGGTCCTGGGAGATGGTGGTGCCTAGGAATCTGAATGACTCCACTGCAGTCACAGTGCTGTTCATGATGGTGAGTGGGGGGAGTGCAGGAGGGTTCCTCCTGAAGTCCACAATCATCTCCACAGTTTTGAGCATGTTAAGCTCCAGGTTGTTAAGACTGCACCAGACAGCCAGCTCCTTAACCTCCTGTCTGTAAGCAGACTCGTAACCGTCCTGGATGAGGCCGATAAGTGTGGTGTTATCTGCAAACTTCAGGAGCTTGACAGAGGGGTCTTTAGATGTGCAGTCGTTGGTGTACAGGGAGAAGAGCAGTGGGGAGAGAACACAGCCCTGAGGAGCTCCAGTGCTGATCGTACAGGTGTTGGATGTGTATTTTCCCAGCCTCACTAGCTGCTGCCTGTCTGTCAGGAAGCTGTTGATCCACTGACAGACGGAGGTGGGCACGGAGAGCTGAGTTAATTTGGGCAGGAGGAGGTTTGGAATGATAGTGTTAAAGGCTGAACTGAAGTCCACAAACAGGATCCTCACATAAGTCCCTGGTCTGTCAAGATGTTGCAGAACAATAATGCAGTCCCATGTTGACTGCATTGTCCACAGAACTGTTTGCTCTGTAGGCAAACTGAAGAGGATCCAGTAAGGGTCCAGTAATGTCCTTCAGGTGGGCCAGCACCAGTTTTTCAAAAGACTTCATGACCACAGACGCTAGAGCCACAGGCCTGTAGTCATTTAGTCCTGAAATTTTGGATTTCTTTGGGATGGGGATGATGGTGGAACGTTTGAAGCATGAATGGACTTCGCACAGCTCCAGAGATCTGTTGAAGATCTGTGTGAAGATGGGGGCCAGCTGGTCAGCATAGGATTTCAGACAGACTTGTGTAATACAATCTGGACCTGGTGCTTTCTTTTTCTTCTGCTTCCGGAAGACCTGGCGCACATCGTCTTCGCTGATCTGAATTGCAGGTGTGGGGGAGAGGGGGGTTGCTGGAGGTGTTAATGGTTGTGTGGAGAGGTGTTCAGGGCGGGTGTGGGGTGTTTTTCAAACCTGCAGTAGAACTCATTCAGATTGTCTGCCAGTTGTTGATTCTCCACAGTGCTAGGGGATGGTGTCTTGTAGTTGGTGATCTATTTCAGACCTTTCCACACTGATGCTGAGTCGCTGGAAGAGAATTGAATCCTTATTTTATCAGAATAATTAATCTTTGACACTCTGATCTCCTTTTCCAGTGTGTATTTGGCCTGTTTATATAAGACTTTGTCCCCCCTCCTGTAAGCATCTTCTTTGGCCTGAAGGAGCTTGTCTGAGTTTTGCAGTGAACCACGGTTTGTCGTTGTTGTAGGTTAAATGAGTCCTGGTAGGAATGCATATATCCTCACAGAAACTGCTCACAGAGACTCTATGAGACTATATTTTTGTACTATATTTATCACAACAAGTGAATTTGTCTCAGTTCTTAAGCTCTGGTTCTCTTCAATCAATCGCTCTGACCTTTGTGTCAACAGCTGAATCTATTGTGCAGTGACAGTTTTAGAAAGTTACTGGTGTCTGTGTTGAGTTGGTTTTGACAGCTTGTAGGAAGCAAATAAGGAATATTTACAAGAATAATAAAGGTGATAAACACTTAAATTATTTAATTATTCATTCATTTGTTTGTTTGTTTATTGCATCATCTACTGATCTATCATCATTTTATTTATTTTAATATTTATTAGGTCAGTTGCTTTAACATGTTATTTATCTGTTTGTTGAAATGTTTTTAAAATTGTTTATTTTGTTTAACATTTATTTATTTGTTTGTTTGTCACCTAGGAGTTTACTATTTTATATATATATATATATATATATATATATATATATATATATATAGATATATATATATATATATATATATATAGATAGATAGATAGATAGATATTTTAAGTTTAACTATTTATTTATTTGTTTACATGTTTTTTAAAGACTCTCTTTCACATACAAGTTGTGATCAATTTATTTTATATATTTTAATGTTTTAATATTGTTATTTAATGTTTATATAATCTTTTTAAGTTTAACATTATTTTATTAATATTTATTGACAGTTTGATTTATTTAATTTTAAAATGTTTACTTTTAATGTTTAACATTTTTAAAGAATAATACATTAATCTTTTTCACTTAGGTTTCTACTATTTATTTATTTATTTATTTATTTATTTATTTATTTGTGTGTTTGTTTACATGTTTTTAAAGACTCTTTCATCTGTTTTTATTTTATATATTTTAATGTTTTTTTTAAGTTTAACATTATTGTAAGTATAGCATTATTGAATGATTGATTGATTGATTGATTGATTGATTTAATGTTAAACAGTTTATTTATATTTTAATTTTTAACATTTAACAAAATAATAAAATAATCTATTTCAATTAAGAGGTTATTTATTTATTTATTTATTTAGTAGGATTTTAGTTTGCAGGATTGATTGATTGATTGGTTGATTTAGGTTTATTTATTTCATTATTATTATTATTATTATTATTTTCTAGTTTAGTTTTCCATGTTGAATATGTATTTTAGGAGTAATAAGCAACAATATAATGTCAAAGGCACCATTAAAATGTGTATTTTTGCATAGTCTATATGAAGGTTATTTTCTTCTGGTGATTTACTATTTGCAATAACTTCCTCTGTGCAACAACCAGAGCTCATTAGGTCAGGTACTTCTTCCCACAATGCAATGCCTTTATCGCTTCTATTCCAGCTTGTAGTCAATGGCAGACGTCCAGTTGCAGGTCATGTGCCAGTGATTTAGTCTACTAGAATTTAGCATGCTTGCACAGAGTTGCCTGAGGGTGGGATAAATTTGTTAGTAAAGAGAATAACAAATGATTTTGTGTTTTTATGTGTTGTTTTTAATATAGAAACTAAAAATAAAACAATTAACCCCAAGTAACAGCTGTCCCTTGGGCTTGAAACAGTCATTTCAGAGAAACAAAATCCGCTGTCTGTACAAAACACACATTGTCACTGGAGCAGAAGCTAATGATGTGCGGTGCTTTTGAAGAGATTACACTCGCTTTCAGAGGGAAAAAAAACAATGACGCATTCTTCTTCAGCCGAGTTCAGTGAGTCTCTGGTAATTGTGCTCTTAATAAGGAGATCAGAGAGAGTAAGACAGCTCAATATTGACGACAGTTACCATTCATATTCAACTCGTTTCCTTCATTTCCTCAACGCTGAATAAAAGGAGATGCCTTGACTTGAGAGTCTCATTAAAATAAGCTCAGAACAGGTTGTCATCTGAGACTGAGTTTCCAACGAGCAACCCACTCAGAGAGATGTCTTTTTCATAAATAAACAAGTTTTAGTCCTCCGCCAGAGCTTTTTCCTTTCAGATTACACTGCCGCGGTGTTGTTCGGCGTGTTTGCGGAGAAAGGCAAGTTTAACAAGCCTTTAAATAATGGAGGTTGCTCAGATCAAACGCATTTGCGGCTACTTCAAAGACTTGTTTCAGATGATTATTGTAAATGCGGCATGGAAGACATGAAAGATTGTATACTGTCAGACTTGTTTAAGCTTTTCATCAGCCATGTTCTTGACCCTTGGACTTTCTCTGGCAGTCTGGATTTTTATAAAAGAAAACATATATGTTGCTATGAGACTATATATACAGTGGGTACGGAAAGTATTCAGACCCCCTTAAATTTTTCACTCTTTGTTATATTGCAGCCATTTTCTAAAATCATTTAAGTTAATTTTTTTCCTCATTAATGTACACACAGCACCCCATATTGACAGAAAAACACAGAATTGTTGACATTTTTGCAGATTTATTAAAAAAGAAAAACTGAAATATCACATGGTCCTAAGTATTCAGACCCTTTGCTGTGACACTCATATATTTAACTCAGGTGCTGTCCATTTCTTCTGATCATCCTTGAGATGGTTCTACACCTTCATTTGAGTCCAGCTGTGTTTGATTATACTGATTGGACTTGATTAGGAAAGCCACACACCTGTCTATATAAGACCTTACAGCTCACAGTGCATGTCAGAGCAAATGAGACTCATGAGGTCAAAGGAACTGCCTGAAGAGCTCAGAGACAGAATTGTGGCAAGGCACAGATCTGGCCAAGGTTACAAAAAAAATTCTGCTGCATTTAAGTTTCTTAAGAGCACAGTGGCCTCCATAATCCTTAAATGGAAGACGTTTGGGACAACCAGAACCCTTCCTAGAGCTGGCCGTCCGGCCAAACTGAGCTATCGGGGGAGAAGAGCCTTGGTGAGAGAGGTAAAGAAGAACCCAAAGATCACTGTGGCTGAGCTCCAGAGATGCAGTCGGGAGATGGGAGAAAGTTGTAGAAAGTCAACAATCACTGCAGCCAAAAAACACTGGGTAAAAAACGGGAAACAAAACGGAGGGTCGACGTAGAGGTAACCGTTTTGGTCGGTCCTCCTGTCACAATTTACCAGGGAGCAAGGAACGAGGGAGCGAGGAGTACTTCAAAAACACAGTCTTTTATAGTCCAATGAGCCGAGGTGGAACCGCTGGGTCTAAGGCTGGAGGCAGAGGTGAGGGATTCTCCAGCCACGGCAATGATGGAGGATGGCAGACCCGCGGAGCTCGCGTCGCATTTATGGAGGGCTGAGGGCGAGCAGAGGGGCTGCCAGACGACAGTGGTGGAGGAGGCAGGAGCGGGTGGGTCAGCCTCCAGGCTTTCAGGGTGAAACTCTGGAGGATGCTTTCGAGGAAACGAGCACAGGGGGGCGCTCTGGAGGAGCGGACACTGGAGGGCGCTTGCGAGGAGCGGGCACAGGAGGGTGCTTGGGAGGAGCAGAGCTGGCTGGGACCAGCGGAGATGGAGAGAGGAGAGGGGAAACGTCGACCTCCAGATCATTTTCCCAGTCCAACAGATCCCCTTCTAAGTCCAGCAGCCCCAGATGTACTATCAGCTCACCCTCAGCCGCGGTGCAGTGGGCAGAGCTCCACTCCGCGCTCACACTGTCCACGGCTGGCTCCCTCGTGGTGGGCACTGTCGCCGGCTCTCGCACCTGGTCTGACGGGTGGGGCTCAACGTCCAGGACGATCCGTTGCTCGGCTTGGCGCTGGCTCGTCGATCACAGCTGGAAATGGCTCTCTGTCATCGGTGGGCTTGGGCTGGTGCTCCGCACCACGGGGAGTTGGTGGGCTGGGCTCTGGGTCAGGAGTGGCAATGGCGAAATCCCCCTCGGCACAGATGGTGAACGGGGATCCGTGCCTCGCCAGTGTCCACTCCACGAAGGCGGTGAATTCCTCTCGAGGACCATCTTCAGACGACAGTGCTCTGCACGTGGTGTTCAGGCTTGCATCATAGAATGCGCAGAGCGCGTCGTCCAGGTAGCTGGTGGCGTTAGCTAACATCAGGAACAGTCGTGTATGGTCCTCGAGAGATCGGTCCCCCTGCTCCAGCAGGAGGAGGAGGAATTCGGGACGGACGAGGGGATACATGGGGCACAACGGAAACAAAAAACACTGGGTAAAAACAGGAAACAAAACGGAGGGTCGACGTAGAGGTAACCGTTTTGGTCAGTCCTCCTGTCACAATTTACCAGGGAGCAAGGAACGAGGGAGCGAGGAGTATTTCAAAAACACAGTCTTTTATAGTCCAAACACGTAGGAGACACAGGAACACATGGAAAGACATTTAGGACCAACAAACACTAACTTATAAACACAGGACAATCAGGGAGGAAGACGAGACACACCTGGAATCAAATTAACAAATATGAGGGAGAAACTGGGTCACAGGGAGAACAAAAACTAGGGCTGCAACTAACGAATATTTTGATTCTCGATTAGTTGGCCGATTATTTATTTATTTATTTATTTATTTATTCGATTAATCGATTAATCAGATAATAAAAAAACTACATTTTGTTCTTCTTTTATTTTATTGACAAAAACACTTCCACATTCTGCCCAATGTCCTTCAAACAAATGTGCCAACTGAATGCTATGAAAACATACAGTGCTTAACAATTTATTAGACCACCTGTCATCATAAAGAGAAAACACAAATATTTTAGGAATCTGTCAAAGAATTGTTTAAATATAAAAATGTTATTGTCATTTATTGGGCAAATAACAAACTGAAACAACTAAATTTTTATTCACATAAAAAAATGGCCTCCTGCCTTTCATAACAGCATGCATTCTTGCTGGCATTGTTTAGCTACTTTTTGATTGTAATTTGGTATCTGAAAAAATCTTTCATAGATCTTTCATAGATCTAGATCTTCATTTTTTCATAGAAAACAGAAATAATTATATTATAGCATTAGAAATAGCCCTTCTCTTCATCAAAAAAATTAAGATAATAATAAAGATAATAAAGACGAATAAAAACACAAACTCAGTATTAACCAACTTTTTGATCACAGTCACGTTTACTGTAATTACTTTATCCTGTAAAAGGCGGCTATGAAGCATCTAACTATACGCGGGCCTACTCTCATTATATACGTGCACTACATGTTGACATTTAAACATTAATTTAACGTTCAACAACAGATATTTCAGCACAATGAATGTTTTAGCACTGAATATTAATCCCTCTCTGACGCGCGTTCACGCGCCCGCCGCGCTGGTGCTCATTCAGTAAAGATTTAAGCTTAACACAGACTGTCAGGACAGAACTTTATGCAAAAATGGAAATGCTCGTGTGAATTTGTGATATTTACAGATAAGGATATGACCGTAAATTGGACGTTTTTGGGCTGAGGACGCACACGCATCTGTCAAAGCGCCTGACAGGGCAAGCCATTACGCTAATGCATTAGCTTAAAGCTTAAAATAAAGAATTCTCATGTTTTGTGCAGCTTGGATCATGTACTTCTCCCGCAGCATCTCATTCTGTTTCCTCCACTATTTTTAGATGCATTTTGGCCATAGAAATGCATTATTCAGTGCTGTAAGGTTAATTTGACACGACCGGCTGAAGTTGGACGTGCACTGTGGGCAGACCCGACTAATCGATAATGAGAATCGTTGTCGATGATTTTCATTATCGATCATAATCGATTTTATCGATTAGTTGTTGCAGCCCTAACAAAAACACACACAGACAGTCCAGAACCCTGACAGTGTGTGTGTGTGTGTGTGTGTGTGTATATATATATATATGTGTGTGTGTGTGTGTGTGTGTGTATATGTATGTATGTGTGTATATATATATATATATATATATATATATATATATATATATATATATATATATATATATATATATATATATCCATTAGCTTTTGTATTCATCTCAATGGCATTTTGCCTGGCTGGCAAAGGGGTTTGAATTTTGTCATAATTCACTCATGCTCCGTTCCGGATTGTGTGTGTATGTTGTTTTTTTTTTTTGTTTTTTTTTGTTATTGTTTAATGTCATTTATTTGTTTGGGCACTAAGTTCCAGTTTGTGTGTGTGTGATGTGTGTACCTGTCTATATATCCCAGTGCGGACTTAAACCTGAAAACACACAGACTCATGGGGACTTGTCTCATGGTGGGGACCTAAATTGAGGTCCTCATGGGTAAACAAGCTTATAAATCACACAGAATAAGTTTTTTGGAAAGTAAAAATGCAGAAAGTTTTCTGTAAGGGGTAGGTTTATGTGTAGGGTGGCAGAATATATGGTTTGTAGAGTAGAAAAAGCTATGGAGAGTCCCCACAAGGATAGCAAACCAGACGTGTATGTCTGTGTGTGCGCGCGTTTTTGTGACATATGAGGACATAAATTTGTATATGGGTATGACATAGGTATTACAAGGAGGTGACTCATGAGGACATTACCCCATGTCCCCATTTTTCAAAACACTTATAAATCATACAGAGTGAGTTTTTTGAGAAAGTAAAAATGCACAAAGTTTCCTGTAAGGGGTAGGTTTAGGTGTAGGGCAATAGCACATACAGTTTGCACAGTATAAAAACCATTACGCTTATGGAATGTCCCCACAATTCACAAAAACAAACGTGTGTGTGTGTGTGTGTGTGTGTTTTGTGTGTGTCTTGTTTTTCTGCTTTGTTTTGTTTTGTCTTTTGCATTTTGCTCAGTTGGCAAAAGACCCTTGCATTTGAATTTTGCCATAATTTGCTCATGGACACAGTTTTGAGTTGCGTTTTTGTTTTACTGCTTTGTTTAGTTTCTTTTTTGTGTTTTTTTTTTTTTTTTTTTTTTCTGGTTTTGTTTTTGTTTTGCTATGATTTTTTCATTCCCTTTCTTTCTTTCTTTCTTTCTTTCTTTCTTACTGTATCGCGTGCCTTGTCAGTGACGACTCGTGCGCTTGCTTGGCCATTTGTTGTGATAAAAGGAAAGTGTGTCCAGCTGAATTCAATAAGTATTTTGTTAGACGAGTATAAAAAACTTAGTTTACCATGGCAGAGGTCGTGACAGCCCTTGTGTGAAGGCCTCCTCGTGTGAAGACCGAAGTGTGTAAAGACCATCGACTCTACCGTGCGACTCCACCGGCAAAGGATATAAATATCGCTTTTTATTCCTCATCTTTCCTACTACTTGCATGTGTGTTTAGCTCAGTGTTATTTATTTATTTATTTTTTTGATTACTGATAAACTAATGTAGTTTGATTTGTATTTATCTATTTTAATTTTAGTTAAAGTTGGAATAATGTTTGTAATTTTATTAGTTTTTTTTTATTATGTCTGTATAGTTTTTTTTTTTTTTATTAAGTTTTAGTTTTAATTTGAGTTATTTAGTACTTCAACAAACTAAATGGAAATGAAATAATATATATATTGAATTTATAATTGTGTATATATATATATATGTGTGTGTGTGTGTGTGTGTGTGTATGTGTGTGTGGTTGTACATACACATATGTAGTTGTTTTTTTGGTGTTTGGCTTAGTGTTATGTTAGAATCATTATTATACTCTTATACCTTTTGTTCTTTAATATTTTGAATTGTTTTTAGCTTTTATTTATTTATTTATTTTTCATTGAAATGTAAAGATTTGAAATTTTGTTGTATGCATTAGCTTTTAGTTTTGGATCTGTTTTAGTTGTTTTAATACTACAATTGATTGCTTCTGTTGTCCTCATTTGTAAGTTGCTTTGGATAAAAGCGTCTGCTAAATGACTAAATGAATAAATGACTCTCTTTGTAGGGTATTTTTATTTTTTTTGGTTTGTTTTTGTTTTTTTGTTTTTTTGTTCTTCTGCTTTGCATTGTTTGTTTTGTTTTGTGTTTTTCATTTTGCTTGGTAGACGAAAAACCCTTTCATTTGAATTCTGCCATAATTTGCTCATGGACACTCAATTCTGAGTTGTGTTTTTGTTTTGTTTTCCTATGATTTTTTAAATGACATTTCTTTCTTTCTTTCTTTCTTTCTTTCTTTCTTTCTTTCTTTCTTTCTTTCTTTTTTGTGGTTTTGTTTTTGTTCTTCTGCTTTGCTTTGTTTGTTTGTTTTATTTTGTGTTTTGCACTTTGCTTGGTTGACAAAAGACTCTTGCATTTGAATTCTGCCATAATTTGCTCATGTGTTTTTGTTTTAGTGTTTTGTTTTATTTATTTCTTTTCTTTTTTTATATGCTTTGCTTTGTGGTTTTTTGTTTTGTTTTGTTTTGTGTTTTTTGAGACAATGGCTTTCTGCTTGGCTGGCAAAGGACCCTTGGGTTCAAATTTTGCCATAATTTACTCATGGACGCTCAGTTCCAGATTGTGTTTGCTTTGTTTTTGTTTCATTTATTTGTTTTGTTGTGTGTTGCCCTGTATTTTGTGTTTTGCTTCGCTCTGCTTTTTTTGTTTGTGTCTATGTATGTTTTCTTTTTTTTTTTCTTCTCCCAACCATTCATAAACACCATCATCTGAAATTACTCTGGAGCCACAGGAACCTGATGTCATGACAAAGATTTTTGCCCCTATAAGGTGTACTTATGTAATTTGTCGATGTCCATGTGAAACTGGCTGTCACAATACTTGTGTCTTGTGGGTGGTTGTCAAGGTTTTTTTTTTTTTTTTTGGTAGTGGTGAGAATTTTGATTCATCCCAATGACTGGAGTCCTTTGAATCCATTCAGCAAAAAAAATTCAGAAGAGTCGCACATCATCATTCACAAACGAGATTCATTTATGATCTTTTATGACACATTCTAATATTTGGGCCATTCAATGTTAGTCTATGGGATTTGCTCTCACTTGAAAAGTAGTAGCGCCCTTCTCAACAGTCTTCACAGTTTGAGGTGTCATTCATGTCAGCAGCACAGGCAAAGTAGAATGAGTAATGCTCTGAAGTTTAATACTCAGCCATAGAGGTTAATTCAGCTGCTCTAAGTACGAGCAATAGTAATAGTGATGCTTGCCTCAGCAGGCAGCACTAATTAAAATGTCTATGAGCTATAGTCTCACCCCCATCGCTCGCTGCATATATGTCGAGCATGTCTGTGAGGGTTTGAGGTGGGGGTGGGTTGTGGTTAGTATCTCACTGTAGATACGTCCTGTCGGTGCAAATTAAGCTCGCCTCAGAGCTGCCTGTCAGTGTTAACCCATGGCTTTCTCATAATTAATCACAGAGCGGGACAGATCCATACCTCCATTTAAATGGCAGGACTGGAGCAGATGTCAGAAGACATTATTCAAAAATAGACATTGCAATAAATCACTCTGGCACTAGATCGGGAACATGGATGTATAGCTTTGTTCTGCACCCCCGCTAAACTGAGGTTGGTCTATATTCTGGATATGGATCATCTGTGGCTCTACAGTATGTGCTTTTTGTTTAGTGCATTGTAGCGAAGGCTAACAATTTAGCAAAGAAAACTTACTAATGAGATATTTTTAATATAGCCTATTTTTGTTGATTTTTCAGTTCTGATGACTTTGATTAGATTCTGGTTCATTTGGGCTTGTTTCACTTACAATATTTATGTTTCATAAATGAATCAGTTCTTAGCAAATGGTGCAAATTTTACAGGGAACCCTGTAAGTCGGTACTTTTCTTTTTTTTGGTACAGTTTTTTTTTTTTTTTTAATAATTAACAGGATCCAAATATCCAGCACATTTGCTTTTTAACGGATATAATAATAAACAGAGCCAAGAACTACTCTCTGAACTCTCATGAAAGAAAACCTTCAGTGAAAGATCCTTTGGACTGATTCAAATATTAACTCCAGAGTTTTTTAAGGACTAGCTCATAAGAATCATTTGCTCATGAATCGGACTACACTGGTCGGTCTTCTCACTAAAAGGAATCGGTTCATAAGAGTCATTTGAGAATTGGAGAATTTTGATTGCACTGTATGTTTTTTGGTTCCAAATGGGTTCAAAAGAATCATTTGTTGCAGATTAAAATGTTAACTCCGGAAGTTTGTGGGGCTTTTTCAATGATTCATTAGAAGTTATAGCTCTTTTTAGTGAATCAACAACATACAGCACAACCTTTTATTGAATCATTTATAAGAGTTACATGTTCATTCAAATATTGTTCATATTTGTTCTCTTTTTTTTTCTTTTCTTTTTTTACTAGAAAGAACGTTTAAAAGAATCATTTGTTGCTGATTCAAAAAGTAATCTATGAGTTTGTGGTTCTTTTTTAATGATTAATCATTTGAAGTGCCGACTCATATGAGTCATTTGTTGGTGAATCAGACAACACTGGTTGTGCAGTATTTAGTTAATTCTCTAAAAAGAACCAGTTAAAAAGAATCATTTGTTCGTGAATCAAACTACACTGCAGTCTGCAGTTATTATGTGCGAAGACAATACGGAAAACCTGTTTTTTTGTCATTTTGTTGTTTTTATCTTGAATTATGTTTAAATAATTCAATGAGAACTGCAAACTCAGCTAAAACTTTTTGGCATGAGGCTGTAAATTCAGCAGCGAAGAAATATTGGCAAAAAGTAAGATTGATCTCGAGGTTTTTAAAATTGATAGGAGATAATGAAGATCATGGTTAATTGGAATATCTGTATTTTTTATCCATACCCAAAGAGTTAAAAAAATGTAATTCTTTCAAATTAATTATGAAATTAATTTTAAAGCTCAGTCAGAACTGTATGGCAAACAATGGTATCATATGTTTCTCCTGAGCAACATTCGAAGGAACATCGGAGACAAAAGGCAGAGCAACATCCAATGAAATTAAACTCAGTTTCCTTCTGAAAATGTGTCATTTTTGACTGAAAAGTGTAAGAAGAGAAATTATGTAATCCCATCGATTCGGTCATTTAGACATGCAGACTTGGCAGTTTCCAAATGTGAAGAGACACCTGGCATCTTGGGAAAAAAGCCACTGACACACTCTTTTCTCATCTCACTTAGCACTTGTTTGGTGGTGTCATCGCACAATCAAAATGCAAAATATCTGATAAGTGGGAATGGTGAGAGTTCATCCAAAAAAGGTTTTCAAGAGAAACATTTCACTTCTGCAGCGAGAAGACTTACTCTCTTGCTATTAAAAAATCATGGCTCATGTCAGTGGAGACTGTTTCAAAGGCCTTATTCAGCATAGCATGAATAATTCATCACAAGACAGAGACACAGATTTCTCAAAACAGTGAAGACAGGATTTAATACCCCATGATTTTGCAAACTCAAAGCATCACTTTGACCGTCGCATAATGGGGGTAACCTCTAAAAATAACTTCTGAATTCTGACTACCGGAAGACTATTCATCAGGTCGAAATATGTAGAGGAATAATGCATTTGCATCAAGTGTTTCCAAACAGGGGAGGCCTGTGATTAAATATATATTATGTGATATTGAAATAAAACCTTTGTATTTGGGTTTGGGTTAAATGCCCTGCTTTAATACTCAAGATTTGAAATCCGAAAACTCTTTCCTCTCCAACCGTTATAGCAAGATGTAATTTCTGACTCAGAAAGGAAATCATATGGGGTTCATTTTGAGGTTTTTATCCCTAACTGTTTTTCTCTTCGACTCTGACATCTCTTGCTAACTTTTTGCGGGCTGGAAACCTTCAGGATTGATTTATTAGGACACGAGGGGTTGCAGGATAAGCCATCTGCCCCGTGGAGTGAGCATTTTGGCCCTGCTGCCATTCATCACTTTCAGACAGATTACAGATGTTGAGATCAGAGGAGGTCTGGAGCTCAATAAACCTGGAGAGTGTGGGGTATGGGGCACGAGAATGGCTCTGAATTTCACTGTTTGGAGAATAGCCATATCTACCTGTTCTTTTACCATGTAGACAATGGAGTATCTTTTCACTTAGGTTAGAGTGTTATGAATGAATCCAATTAAATATATATATTTAAAATTTGTTTTGCATTTACCAGATCATGTTCCTACTCTTGTTACTTCAGCAGCTGTCACTCAAAAGCACACTGGAGAACCTTACTGTAAAAACCACCCACACAGCAGGTTTGGGCTACAATTTTAAACAAAATATTCGAATACACAATCTTTGGTGTTGTACATTGTGAGGATGAATGAAAATTAATATGTATATTTTGGTTCAGTAGTTGAAAAGTAGCATTCAACACCTCTGATACTAGATCAAATACAATACCGAATCAATACATGTAGTTCAATGCTTACAAATCAGACACAGTGCATTCTGTCAGAAGGCCATGAAAAATATTCACTGTGGAGAGCACACTGCGCGTTTTCTTAGAAATCCTTGTAAGCTGACAGGCCACATATGTGCAAATGCTGTACAGCGTGTGCTTACAACCTCTCATTACAGTCTTTTACTCAGTGACATGAGGGATGTGGGTGAACAGAGCTCTTAGAGAAAAATACTAACCCTGATATAACTGAAGCTGAACAAAGTTTTGCTGAAATTTTGCAGAATGAAACTTCATAGCCGTGTTTCCTGATATAAATTGTGGTATTATTACAAACATGAAATAAAAAGGAAAAACATATGACTACATTGCCTTTATGGATAGATAGCAGGATGAATAAATTGATGGATAGATAGACAGACAGAAAGACATAAAGATAGATAAAGATGGATAGGTAGATATTCAGATGGACGGAAGGATGGGTGGATATCCAGATTAACACATATTTAGATGGATATATTCAGGTTGATAGATGGAGATGGATATATATTCATATATATATATATATATATATATATATATATATATATATATATGTGTGTGTGTGTGTGTGTGTATATATATATATATATATATATATGTGTGTGTGTGTATATATGTGTGTGTGTGTGTGTATATATATATATATATATATATATATATATATATATTCAGATATATATATATCTGAATGTAAAGAGATAAGATGGATATACTGGTACTGTATATTCAGCTAGATATGAAGATAGATATATATTCAGACAGATAGATGGAGATGGATTTTTTTTCAGATTGATAGATGGAGATGGATATATATTCAGCTAGATGTATGACGATTAGATAGATAGATAGATAGATAGATAGATAGATAGATAGATAGATAGATAGATAGATAGATAGATAGATAGAGAGGGATATACAGTATATAATCAGATGGATAGATGGCTATAAATTTAGCTAGATAGATGGAGATAGATATATATAGATGGATATACTGGTATATACATCTAGATATGGAGATAGATTTATATTTAAATGGAGATGGATGTATATTCAGATAGATGGGAATGGATATATTCGGATGGGTAGATGGACATGGATATATATTCAGATAGACATTTGGAGATTGATATGCATATATTCAGCAAGATATATGAAGATGGATATATATTTAGTTGGAAATGGATATACAGATGCATCTCAATAAATTAGAATGTCGTGGAAAAGTTCATTTATTTCAGTAATTCAACTCAAATTGTGAAACTCGTGTATTAAATAAATGCAGTGCACACAGACTGAAGTAGTTTAAGTCTTTGGTTCTTTTAATTGTGATGATTTTGGCTCACATTTAACAAAATCCCAACAAATCACTATCTCAACAAATTAGAATAATTCATACGACCAAAAAAAAAAAAAAAAAAACATTTTTTAGTGAATTGTTGGCCTTCTGGAAAGTATGTTCATTTACTGTATATGTACTCAATACTTGGTAGGGGCTCCTTTTGCTTTAATTACTGCCTCAATTCGGCAGGGCATGGAGGTGATCAGTTTGTGGCACTGCTGAGGTGGTATGGAAGCCCAGGTTTCTTTGACAGTGGCCTTCAGCTCATCTGCATTTTTTGGTCTCTTGTTTCTCATTTTCCTCTTGACAATACCCCATAGATTCTCTATGGGGTTCAGGTCTGGTGAGTTTGCTGGCCAGTCAAGCACACCAACACTATGGTCATTTAACCAACTTTTGGTGCTTTTGGCAGTGTGGGCAGGTGCCAAATCCTGCTGGAAAATGAAATCAGCATCTTTAAAAAGCTGGTCAGCAGAAGGAAGCATGAAGTGCTCCAAAATTTCTTGGTAAAAGGGTGCAGTGACTTTGGTTTTCAAAAAACACAATGGACCAACACCAGCAGATGACATTGCACCCCAAATCATCACAGACTGTGGAAACTTAACACTGGACTTCAAGCAACTTGGGCTATGAGCTTCTCCACCCTTCCTCCAGACTCTAGGACCTTGGTTTCCAAATGAAATACAAAACTTGCTCTCATCTGAAAAGAGGACTTTGGACCACTGGGGAACAGTCCAGTTCTTCTTCTCCTTAGCCCAGGTAAGACGCCTCTGACGTTGTCTGTGGTTCAGGAGTGGCTTAACCAGAGGAATACAGCAACTGTAGCCAAATTCCTTGACACGTCTGTGTGTGGTGACCCTTGATGCCTTGACCCCAGCCTCAGTCCATTCCTTGTGAAGTTCACCCAAATTCTTGAATCGATTTTGCTTGACAATCCTCATAAGACTGTGGTTCTCTCGGTTGGTTGTGCATGTTTTTCTTCCACACTTTTTCCTTCCGCTCAACTTTCTGTTAACATGCTTGGATACAGCACTCTGTGAACAGCCAGCTTCTTTGGCAATGAATGTTTGTGGCTTATCCTCCTTGTGAAGGGTGTCAATGATTGTCTTCTGAACAACTGTCAGATCAGCAATCTTCCCCATGATTGTGTAGCCTAGTGAACCAAACTGAGAGACCATTTTGAAGGCTCAGGAAACCTTTGCAGGTGTTTTGAGTTGATTAGCTGATTGGTATGTCACCATATTCTAATTTGTTGGGTTTTTGTTAAATGTGAGCCAAAATCATCACAATTAAAAGAACCAAAGACTTAAACCACTTCAGTGTGCATTGAATTTATTTAATACACGAGTTTCACAATTTGAGTTGAATTACTGAAATAAATTAACTTTTCCACAACATTCTAATTTATTGAGATGCACCTGTATATTCAGAAAGATAGATAGAGATGGATATATATTTAGATGGACAGATAAAAATGGATATATGTTCAGATAGATACAATAGATGCTAGCAGAGCTCTGGAGTATTGAAGGTCTTCTCTCACAGTTGCTCAGTTTTTATTTGGCATTTTCTAGTGAGCTGGCAGATGTCTATCTGTGATTACAGATGCCTGTTGCCTTGATTTCTGGCAAGCAAACACTGCAGAAATATCAAATGATAATGATTCATTAAGCTAACATTTGTGCAACTTTGAAAGACTGGAATTCAGCCAAACGGGAGGCACAAATTCCGGGCGAGTTTTTACCCACATAGTAATCATCCTAAGAAATGCAATAGGACAATGGCCAAGCTGCCTGTCTTTGGAGGATTGTTACCCAGCAACATAATAACATTAATAAGAATGACTTAATATCTCCAGCCTTGAATGCATGAACATATTTCCTTGCTTAAAAGCAGCACACATACTCATTCATGTAGCATTTGGTGAATTTGAATTTGGGGATAAATGATTGGGTTCTTTATTCCCACAGTGATTTTCCCACCTGTTTTATTTCTGTTTTCAATTATATTTTCAGGCTGAATTATGTATTATATAATTCCTCTTTTGAAGGCATTTTCATATGCGCAGACGTTCTTAACTGCAAATGGCACAAAATAATCAGTTGTCCTCATTAATTTAAACCGCAGTCTTCATAAACATGGATTCCCTCTGCATGTGGGGTTTTAATGGCGATTCATATATTATTAACTGTTGTTGATATTATATGAATAATAATAGAGAGCTTTCTTACAACCGTGGCTGTTTGAACCCGTGATCGGTAGGTGTACATTGCACTTCCAGGCTATTTTTATAGTGAACTTTCCGTAAGAGGTTGGTGATATTTTGCATCATTATCGGGGTCCCCTAGGACATGCTGTTTAATTTTTTATGCCAGACTGAATACTGGATGCACGTTATTAAAATATGGATCACTATTCTGTTCCCAGCATGCACTGCAGTGGCTCTGCAACACTGAAGCTGCTGCTTGAAAATAACACCCAAAAAATGCTCTTCCTTGTTTTAATGAAGCTAACAGGAAAAATGTAGCCTGTGCTGTTGCTAATGACTGTGTCATAAAGTGTCAACGCAAGTGCTAACTGTATTTGTACAAGTGTGGATGATGGCCAAGTAATTAGGTGTTTTTCAAAAGGCACTGACAGGCCACCTGAAAGAGACCATTTATTTCTTTGAGCGTTTTGTCAATTTCGGGCCCTTTTATGTCATACATTTAAACTAACAGATTCCTTTTGTTTTATGAATTACGATTTAAATCTTGGAATATTTTTTTTTTTTTTTCTTATCATGCTTTCACAATTTTCGCTGCTTTTTAACTGCCTTTTTTTTTTTTTTTCTTCTTATTCTTTGTTAAATAAATATAGATTTACAGTCTTGTGGCTTTATGGCCTGCAATTTTTCTCTAATTAAATTTTACCACAAGTAATATACTTGTTTACAAAGGAGACAAAGATTTCAGTCAAGAGTTTGAGATTAAATGAGATGTGATGTATGAAGAAAACAAGACAAATTCAATTAAAGTAAATATCGCTCATGAACTGGGTATCTTATTGTGCGTCATTTCCAATTAACGTAATTTTGTCAAATCATGCAAAAATGGGAAAATCATATGTAATTGGGTTTGCTTATAAAATACTAGCAATTAGGAATTTCCATTATATTTATATGGTCTATTTTATGATTTTTATGGTGTTTTTGCATCATTTTTGAAACATGAAATCTGCAGTTCTCAACAGTGCAACAGTAAAATACATGCATTTGAAACAAAAAAAAAAACATCTTCATTTCACAAGGTCTTAAATTTGGAGATGGAAAAGCAGGAATCGTGATACGGCCTAAAGTAATTATTAAACTTCAAAAGGTTATGATTTCATTAAATAAATATGAGCGCCGCATTTTTTTAAAGTCAAAATGCAGTGCTGTTACTCATTCTACAGGTTCTACAATGAATGAATATCAAGCATTTATGCCAAGCAAAAGCTAATAACGACTGTTAATAAATTGTTAATAAATTAATTATTATTCTTCAAAATATCTCCATTTGTGTTCCACAGAAGAAAGTAAGTCAAACAGGTCTGGAACATCTATGTGAATATGAAAAATTATATATGAGGCAGGTCTTGACATTAAGCATTCTCATGTGATTGTCCTTCAGACAAGCAAATTTGTCATTTACTTGTCCGAGTATAAAAGTTACTTGCCCGGAGAGAATTTTTTATTTTTATTTATTTATTTATTTTTTTATTTTTTTTATTTTTTTATTATTATTGAGTTATAAATATAATTATTTATTGTAGTTATACAAAACACATTTAGTTTATTTAGTTAGATTTTTTCTTTTTAAATAAAATAATAAAGTGTGATAACACTGTTATATTTTAAAATAAAAAGGGAGTGTTAATTACAAATATAATTATATTATATTAAACTTTAAAATAAAATGCTAATATTATAAACCCAACTTTTATATATATATGAATTTTCAAAATTAAATTTTTAATTTTTTAATTAGTTCAGTTTAATCAGACAATTAGTATAATAATACATTTGGGCTGTTACCAAACAAATGAAATCAGTATCAACAAAATTCATCTTTGCAATGCAGAGGAAACACAGAAGCTGCATCTGAAGTGGAATAGATATATTTACCCACTGTTTAATACAGCTCTGAGGGATGTGGAATGCTTTAATCTGCAGTTACAAATGAATAAATAATGTTTTGATTCATAAAACGTTGAATACTGATATTTGAAATTATTTAAAAAATGAAAAGATGCTTTAAATGTGAAATTAAAACCACCAGTAAGTGGCATCAAGTCACTGTTTATAAGTGAGTCATTGCGACTTAACCGAATCATTTAAACGGTTGATTCATTCAGGCACGAAACGCCGTCATGTTGCTCAGAGACGCAAAACAGTACTGTGGCTGTGTTTGGAATTATTTTTGTTGGTGAAACAGAGCAGAAACAGGAAATATGGTGTCTAAAACGTAAGTCTCTTAATGTTAACTTCTTATTGAACTGTTGCATAAAATCACATTTGTAATCATGATGGTTTTTGGAGCAAAAAAAAAAAAAAAAACAGCGCTCAATCTTCGTGTGAAACTATATGAAATTATATAAATATATACATTTTCTGCTCCCATATCTTGAATTTTCTGATCATTCTTCATGCATTGTAATACTGAACCATGCAGTGAAAGAACATGCACTAGTCTAACCTAGACGACATTACGTAATGTATGCGTGCACTCTGTAGGTGTGTTTTGTTTGATTCTTGCAATACACTCGTTAAAACAACAATTATGAAATTATCGCAAACGATATATATCGCACACCCCTATAACAAAGGCTATATCATAAATAAAGGCAGTCATTACTGTTTTTGGTATTGACTTTTTCCGATTGGACAAGTAAATTTCTCTTTCACTTGCCCTTCCAAAACATTCACTTGTTCCGGACAAGTGGACAAGCGTTAATGTCGAGCCCTGTGAGGCAGTCCTTCTGAAATTGTGAGTGGTGTTTGACGATGTAAAACTTGACACAGATCCCTGGTTTCCAGGGCATTGCTGTGCAGTTTCTAGGGTGTTTTCCTTAGTTGCAAAATTACCTAAGCCAAAAATTGAATGAATTTCAGGTTATTTATTAGCCAATTTACTTTTAGCATTCGGGAAGGATTTGGTAGCATTTTCCCACAACATATAACTAACTAACTAACTAACTCACTAAATAAATAAATAAAAATGGTT
Source organism: Spinibarbus caldwelli (assembly GCA_039654775.1). NCBI lineage: Eukaryota > Metazoa > Chordata > Actinopteri > Cypriniformes > Cyprinidae > Spinibarbus > Spinibarbus caldwelli. The sequence continues at coordinate 13,712,142 of CM077231.1, forward strand.
GATTGCAACAATGTCTTGTTGATTGCATATAGAACGTCTCAGGTTACGTATGTAACCATGGTTTCCTGAGTAGGGAACGAGACACTGCGTCCTCTAGGGGTCGCTATGGGGAACGCCGTCAGCGTGACCCATGTATGAAGCATACATACAAAAACACCATATGTTGGCCGGCGACAGCCTATGACGTCACTACCGGCGCGACCTCAGTATAAAGGGGCACCGGGAAAATACGTCATCCACTTCTTCGTCTGAAGCTTGCGTCCGAAGCATGGCAAAAAGCCTAGAGGACGCAGTATCTCGTTCCCTACTCAGGGAACCATGGTTACATATGTAACCTGAGACGTTCCCTTTCGAGGGAACTTCAAACTGCGTCCTCTAGGGGTCGCTATGGGGAACGGAATACCCACGCTACCATATTAAGGGGAGTGCAAGCCAAGCACAAAGGCGAGCACTAAGTACCAACTCTACCAGGCTAAGGGAGTTGCCCCTGGGACGGTTAGACGGCTGTCAGTGACATTATCCCCTACGGCCAAAGACCCGAGCTGCATACCCTAAAAAACTTATCTGTTAAGGGCCGGGAATCCCGGACCCAGGGTAGAGCTCGAAGGCTTAGAATCATAAGAAAAGAATCCTTTAAGGGGATACGGCCAAGCGCCTAGGATAGTAGCTAGGTCCTGGCCTGTCACCCAGGGGCTACCGCTTGCTCTGCACGAGCTCGCTGAGGGAACTGTCTTAACAGGCCCTTAGTAATAACCCACTGTTCAATCCCAGAAATTTTTGGGAAAAATAGGTAGAGTGGAGCCCGAGGCGAAACCGGAGCCTAACCAACCCAAAGAAATGCATGAAGCCGGAGCGCGTATCCCATACCGTACAGGATTTTAGAAAGAACGCAAAACACTTGATGTGCGATCTTACCACAATGTGGCTTTGAGAAAGTGCACAGAGACTTAGTGTGCACACTTACCATAACATGGATTTGAAAACCTGAAATCGCTGACTCACAGAGCTCTAGGGAGAGGAGAACTCAACTCTCAGATTGAGAGGGAAACTCCAATGCTCAGGGAGGGGCAGCGTGCTCGTAAGAGACCCTCGGAGTGAGGGGAGCACTGCCGAACTCACCATGAGAACAGCCTAATGGGAAGGGTGGAAAAAAGGAGCCTGACCCCCTGGCATGGCTGCACGGTAGATCCCACAGAGCAGAGAATCCAATTCTCAGGCTGAGAGAGAAACTCAAACGCTCGGAAGGGAGCAGCATGCTCATAGGTGACCCTCTATGGTGAGAGGAGCAATGCTAGCTCTACCAACAAGGAGAGCAACCTAACAGGGAGGCATAGAGAGGCCTAACAACCTGAGGCTGCTGAATGACAGCTCTGGAGAGCGGAGAACTCATCTCTCAGAATGAGAGGGAACTCAGATGCTCAGAAGGGAGCGGCATGCTCATAGGTGACCCTCTATGGTGAGGGGAGCAATGCTAGCTCTACCAACAAGGAGAGCAACCTAACAGGGAGTCATAAAGAGGCCTAACAACCTGAGGCTGCTCGATGACATGGAGAGCGGAGAACTCAACTCTCAGCATGAGAGGAAACTCAGACGCTCAGAAGGGAGTGGCATGCTCATAGGTGACGCTCTATGGTGAGGGGAGCAATGCTAGCTCGACCAACAAGGAGAGCAACCTAACAGTGAGGCATAGAGAGGCCTAACAACCTGATGCTGCTGAATAACAGCTCTGGAGAGCAGAGAACTCACCTCTCAGAATGAGAGGGAACTCAGATGCTAAGAAAGGGAGCGGCATGCTCATAGGTGACCCTCTATGGTGAGGGAAGCAATGCTAGCTCGACCTCTGCCTGAAAAACCCCGGTAAGCCCTCCAGAGAGGCTGCTCAAGGGCTCAGGGAGATTGCTACTTAAAAACCCCCGGTTATTATTTTTTGAAGGGGAGCAGTCCCTGAGCTAGCACGTAGATATCCTCAGATAGCCATGCACCTAGGAAAGTACAAAGACTCGCAGGCCCTGGTATTGCAGTGCTGGGGACCTGATGACCAAGGAGGCTCCCACAGAAACCTATGACTTGGCCACATGATCCAGGGGTATGAGGCCGGGAACAGGGCTCTCATCCTAGCCTGGATCTAGTATTGACGAATGAGGTAATCACTGCACTGAGTCGATAGCAAGCACAAAACGACAGGTCCCAGAAATACTGCAAAGAATGGCTAGCAGTAGGAAACCCAATGTACCAGTGAACCGATAGAAATGGATCGTACTCACCTATCCATGGTTCCTGCGCATGAGATCACTCCTGGAGGCGAAGTCCGAAGAGTCGGGTCCGGACCGTCAGTAAGGTAGTTTCTATGAAACATAGAACTTAACCAAAACATCATAAGTCCAGCATAGAGACTGCAATGTCAGCTCAGGAGGTCCCCACCTAACCTCGGTCAGGTGGTGTTAACGGTGGTTGCAGGGGAATTAGAGAGGGGAAGATGAGGACAGATGACAGGCCCCCCGAGGGAAGGGAGTAGATGTTCAAGTCTTACTCTGGTCCAGACGAGAGTGTTGAGAACTCCTTCTCTGGATCACCTCCCTCAGGTCTTGCCTACCTCTCTTTGACCTGCGCCTCCCTCTAACCCTACCCGCAGGTGGGGGAGGGGCACGAGTCACGACACTAGCCTTCTGTGCCCATCTCTGATCCCCAGACCGAGATGGGCTAGGACCCCTGCGTTGTTCGGGCTCAGACCTGGACCTTCTTGGAATAAAGGTTTTGAAGGCCGCTGAGCGCGCCTTCGCCTCCCTAAACTTTTCGACCACCATCTCGACGGAGGTACCAAAAAGCTCGGAAGGCGAGACTGGAGCATCGAGAAGAAAGCCCTTCTCTTTCTTCCCAATATCTGCCAGATTTACGCACAGATGTCTCTCCATTACCACCATGGCCGCCATAGACCTGCCCATAGCAGTGGCGGCCTGCTTTGTGGCACGGAGAGCCAAATCCGTGGTGCGGCACAGCTCAGCTACTTCATCAGGTGACAAGCCCTGACCCTTATCCAGGTCTTTCAGCAGATCAGCCTGGTACGTCTGAAGCACCGCCATAGTGTGCAACGAAGCGACAGCCTGACCTGCTGCTGCGTATGCCCTGCCATTTAAGCATGATGTTTCCTGAAGGGGCTTAGATGGCAAGGAGGAAGCCTTGAAAGAGGATATCTCGCCCACAGAGAGATAGCTGGCTAGCATCTCCTCCACAGGGAGCATCCCCTCATAGCCGTTTTCACGCATCCCTTCAATGTTAGCATAACTGATATGCTGAAACCTATGAATGCGAGAGGAAAGCGTTTTTTTCCATTCCCTCTCAACCTCCACATGGAGATCAGGAAGAAATGGGAGGCTCACTCGAGCTGGGGGGCTATGGCCAGAAAGATAATGCTCATCGAGACAACCTCGCGGCGCCACCATCTTGGCCCGCTTCCACGGCAAGTCAAGCCTCGCCGTGGCGCGTTCCATAACCTCCAACAACTCGTCATACGCAGGGCAGGAGGATTGAGAGGGCTCAGTCTTAACTTCTTCGCCCTCAGACAATTCTTGGTCTTCCTGGGTATAACCCAGCAGAGCACTAGCCGCTGGATCAGATGATGTCAGAGAGATCGCATCATCATCATCCAGCAACTCACCCTCGTTTGCAGCCGATGAGCGCGAGAAGGAAAGCCCCCTCTCTAACTCATCGGCCAGATCTGCCTGCGAGCCCCACGAGCTCATCTCCCTCTGTGCCTCGGCAGCAGTGGGTCGTGAACCTCGGGAAGCAGACGGCTGCCCCTCCTTCCTCGAAAAGAGAGACAGACGAGAGCGTAGCTTTCTCATAGAAAAAAGCTCACAGTGCAAGCAGATTGCCCCCTTGAGGACATCGCGTGCGTGCTCCTCACCCAAACAAAAGACGCAAAAATCGTGTGTGTCATCAGGTGTCAAATAACGAGGACACGGATCCACACATCTCTTAAACGCCTTGCTAGTGCTCGCCATGGTAACAATAGAAAATCGTTCTTAACAGTAGAATGCACGCTTCAAACAAAACAGTCACTGAAGACGAAGAAGAGGATGACGTATTTTCCCAGCGCTCCTTTATACTGTGGTCACGCCGGTAGTGACGTCATAGGCTGTCGCCGGCCAACATGTGGTGTTTTTGAACGTATGCTTCAGACACGGGTCACGCTGACGGTGTTCCCCATAACGACCCCTAGAGGACGTTTTGTTTGTTTTTTTTTTTCCATCAAAAGTTTTGGGTTTGTAAAATTTAATGTTATTTTTTGTTGTTGATTTTTTTTTTTTTTTTTGGAATACGCTTTAAAATGTAATTGATGCCAGCGATGTAAAGCTGAATCTTCAGCATCATTATTCCAGTCTTCAGTGTCACATGATCCTTCAGAAATCATTCTAATATCCTGATTTGCTTCTAAAATGTTGAAATATAAAAATCTTTAGTCTCTTTTGATCAATTTAATGCATCCTTACAGAATAAAAATGTTAATTTCTTTAAAAACTTTCAAACAATAATATTTATGTCTTGTAGAGGGTTTCCAATCTGCTCTTTCATTGTAAATCTTTTCAATGTTTTCTCTTGTTTTGTCTAAATGGTCAAGAAAATAGGAAAAATGCTACATGATCCATAATGTTTAAGCTTAAATATTACGATTATCAACCATTTTTCAGGTTTTTGTTACTTCGTTTCGTGTATTCACTAATTGCCTCTGAAGCACTTTCTGACAGTCATTGTGAGGTCCAGCGTAGCAGTAGTTTAGGTTTGTTCATACAAGCCCAGCAGACCGACTTGCTTTGACAAGTTAGTAAGCAATCTCTCCTTCAGCATCTCCTTCTTCTTGTCTCTGTATCTCCGAAAACAACAGCAGGAGTGGACCACGGGGTCAGACCCCCTCCAATCATCTAAAACATGGCCGAGCCCACCTGCCATTCATCTCTCAGAGTCTGCAGCCTGCCGAGAGAAAGCAGAACGGAGAAAGCGAGATAGTCCGTCCTCCAGGAATATCACTGCGCTGAAGTCCGACCCTCCCGTGTCTGAAGCACTGATGCAAAACTGTCAGATCCTCATGGCTGGTCTTCCTCTACGGGGCCCGCGCTTGGAGATACAGTATGACAGAAAGCGTCACGTCTCGCTTCAATTTAATGTTGACAAGGTGGACGACCAGCGCTGGGCTGCTGGGGGCTTCGCACATGGTTCGCAGATGCACAACCTCTCATAATTGCCTCGGGCCACATTTCTTTTTTAAAATCGTTTGTTTTGGACATGAAAGTAATCTCTGGCTGGAGACTTCGTGGGGGGAATGAAACCAAAGCTTAATATGACTCTCAATATATGAATGGTCAGTTCATCAAAGGGTTAGAGTATTGATCTGGCATACTGCTGGTGGAAATAATGTTGGAGGAGTAGGTAAATTCAGGGGAAAGTTACTGCATCCATCTGCAGTCCTTTATTTATTTATTGTGAAGGGCCTCACCTTACTGGACACAAAAAAAAAACAAAAAAAAAAAGTGGTCAGTTTGTATTTGCTGGAAAATAAGTCACACAAATGAAGGACTGCAGATGGATACAGATTTGACCCTGTGCAATTTATATTCAAGTTAAGACTATTTTTTTTTTTTTTTTTTTTGAAAAATACAGTATTGGTAACAAGAAGAAAAATGGTCAAATTGTGAGGTCATTCGTAATAAATGAATAAAGGACTGCAGATAGATGCAATTTTGACCCTATTTGTTTTAAATGGCCTCATAATTTGACCACTCATTTCTTGTTACCAGTACCGTATTTTCCAAAAATTAGTCAGACCAGATCAAAATTGCATTGTTGAGAGAGAAACGCACACACACACACACACACACACACACACACACACACACACAGATTAAAGATATTCTGAAGAATGTAGGAAACCAAACAGTTGGCGAAGCAATTGACTTTTATAGTATTTTTTTCCATACTATGGGAGTCAATGGTTACCGGCAACTGTTTGATTGCCAACATTCTTCAAAATATATGCTTTTGCGCTCAATAGAAGAACGAAACTCATACAGGTTTGGAACAACTTGAGGGTGAGCAAATGATGACAGAATTTTCATTTTTCGGTGAACCATTCTGTCGCATGAGTGTATAACTTGCATTTTATTAATATTTTCAGAAATAATACCAGTAAATAAAACGTCACAAACAATATAAACATCTATTTTAGTTCCCTTAACTCCACAACAAATCCTTTAAATGTAACAGTGTTCAGAACAGGAATAAAAAATGTAGGTATTCAACAAACATAAATTATAGTGGCATGCATTATAGACAACACTTATTATATACGCCAAGCCCAAGCAAATTTATTTAAAACAAAACTGAAACTACCAGACTGTGGGAAATGTGTTCAAGATATGCTTAGCAGTAATTGTGGCTATATTCTGCAACTTATATTCTGGACACCATACATGGTCTATACTGGAAATGAACTAAACAATTTTGTTTCTGTTATAATAATTTTAGTTGTTTATACAGTACAGCAAGCATGCAGCATATAATACTTGGAATAGCTATAATAGCTATGTTAGCGTAAAATAGCAATATTAGCATATCAGTTGACAATGACATTGTGTTAAGGCAGATTTTGTTAAATGGATTTTGATTTTGTTTGGCTAGGAAATAAAATTACTCTGAAAGTGATTCCAATGAAATCATTCCTCTATCTGAACTTCTGTTTTCTTAGAACGATTTTAAAATGTCATGGTTAAGTTGTAAACATTATCAATCTTGATGTCAGTTGACAGTTTAATCATCCCACAATTTGTTCTCTGACTGCCTGGCAAGCAGTTTCTTGATTTAACAACTTCTTATCCAATTGACCGGATTTACGTTAATCTGAAGTCTTAATTCTCACATAGATTTTGTTTTTCCCACAAGCAATCATAGGACTTTTCACTGAATTAAATTCAGACTCACTGTGATGGAGTTTCCAGAATAACCCCCTGAAAAATCTTTCATGGAGGTATGGCTTTTTATTTTCAGGGCTTCGGAGCTTGTGAGTGCACATGTTGGTTTGCCAGGTAAACATTTAAATTAAATGTAAAAGGTCATAGTTAAATGAATTCCCTGGAGCCCCTAAGGGGACATGGTGAGGGGGGAAAAAATTAGGTGGGAACTTACACAGTCTTATATACGGAAAAACCCATCAATGGCTGGGAAGAGTTAACAACTGTTAGCTGATTCTGCTTTGCAAATTGTTTGCTATCAAATATTTGTCAAAACAAAGTCAACTCTGTTTTTTCCTCATTCTCCATTTGACTATTGTGTCCAGAAGTGCCTACAACTGCCATCAAGATAAATGGGAATGCTAATGTAGCTTTCTCCAGGTATTAAATCCTGTATGTTGGTGTGCACACAAAAGTGAAGCAAATATTTGTATCGTGTTATTGTTTTTCGTGTCACTCGCACAAATTAGAAATATCGCGTGTGCTCTCCTATATTTTCCGATACAACCGGATGTTCCAAACCGAACATAAGCTCTGCACTGAATGGCTTGCGTGACAATGCGTCATGCAAATTTCCCGCTCGAGTTTAAATTTTTCAACTTGTTCAGAAGACGCGGTTGAGGCCAGTGTTTCCAAACTTAACGACTTTGTTGCTAGATTTAGCGACTTTTCAGACCCCCTTAGTGACTTTTTTTTTTTATAAAAGCGACTAGTGACAAATCCAGCGACTTCTAGGACAAAATTTATTTAGTTTCTGAGACTCGTCGGTACTGCTGCACGAGCATGAGGTCTTGATTTCCTAGCGTGCATACACTTCTCTCTGCGTCTGCTCTATTGAATGAGCGGCAGAGAAGAGCATCTCTTTCAGTTAAAACAGATATTCTGTCGCTTCTCTAATTTTACATGCAAATATAGCCGAGATCACAGTACAGCCATTGTCTTTATCTTATGTGTATTTGATTCATCAGACAACGGCTCCATTATAAGTCAGGATTTTAGTGCATATTGACATCTTGTAAGGGAGAGCTGGTTATGAAGTGTTAATGTTTCAGTCAATATTTCATATTCATCCCGTTGTCTGACAACAGAAACATAAAATATATCAATAAAAACAGTTCTATTGAGAATTTGGCTGCATTAAAATATAGTATGTGAGCACAGAGAGGCAAACAAATGTAAAAGGCAATAGGACGCAATGACGTTGTGAATATGCTAATTAGTGTATGATGTTATCTAGTGACATTTAGCGACTTTTCAAGTGAGCGTTAGCTACTTTCCATTGAAAGAAGTTGGCAACACTGGTTGAGTCAAATATCGCGCGTTTGTGGCAATCGTGTCACACAATTCACATTATTTGTGTCGCTCGGTGTGCATTCGCGTCTATTCGCGTCATTGACTTTGTATGTAATCTACTCGCGCAAATAACTAAATTCGCTTTTGGTGTGCACACACACCTCATAATGCTATGGCAAGCTTTATTCATCAGCAACAGCTCAAAACATACAAAATCAATTGTACAGCCAACATTCATAAAACTAAATTACAGTATTAACAATATCAAATTTCTTGAGTTTCCCACTGGTATTTTATCGTAAGTGGTGTTAAAATTAACATTTCCATTTTTAAAGTTGTCTTTTGCGAACAATTGGTCATTTGGAAGTCAGTGGGGTGCAAATATCTTATTTTGTGCTCCACAGAAGAAAGTCATACAGGTTTGGTACGACATGAATATTGACAGAAATGTCCTATTAGCATTTTATCCATAAGTGGTGGTGTTATTATGCTTAAAAATTTTAACATGTAGGAAGCATAATACTTTTATACTTAGTATGAGAATTTTCATCTCTGCTGCCTTTGATTGCTTCATAATTTATGGTCATAAATTATTACATACTCTGGCCAGCAGATCGTTTCAACTATGCATCATGTTTGTGAACATAACAAAAACAAATATGAACAGATCTATAGTATAGATCACTGAAAACGCAGACCACAGTGGAGGAAATTTTGAAAACCAAACATGGGTAAAAAAAAAAAAATATATATATATATATATATATATATATATACAGTATATATGTATGCATCTGAACTTGTACCCACTGGCAATTCAAATTCAGTTTGTAGCTTTGAGAAGTTCCTCACAAACATAACAGAACTGAATCAACTTGAAGTGCAGTGAATTTTTTGTCTCGCACCATTTTTTTCCAGTTCGCTATAAATATCCCTGGAGTCTAGCACGATAGTGACGGTGACGCACACTGTGTATCATCAAATTTCTCCCTCGCACACCACTGCCAGCTTAAATTTTGTCAAGGTGTTCACGAGCCTTCGGCCAGCATCCCCTCTCGCTCTAGTTTACTCTCAGCTGCACTAGACATCAAAAAGCCTTCCTCCTCACTAAAATATCTGGATGCTGTGGACATCTCAGCATGTGTTTGCATGACTAGCTACACAGATCTGTTTATTCCAGATGGTGGATGCTGTAACTACACCATTGGGTTTATCCATTGATGGCCATTAAAAATGTGCTGCGCATTCTGACAGAATAACATTTTTGAGAACAAGATATATATATATATATATATATTGCTAATATAGTAGTTTACCATTTGACAGTTCATATTTGGAAGGCTTTTAAAAGGACTGTTCTCTCAGAAATGAAAAATATTATTTTTAAAGTTGACTTTTACGAACAATGGAGTCATTTGGAAAGTCAATAGACAATTTCACATTTTTGGAGTTCTCAGAAGCACAAGTCGTCATAGTTGAGTAAACCTCTGTAGTGGTGAACGGAAACTTTGACAAATATATATATATTTACTTTTACTTTACTTTTAGTCATTTAGCAGACGCTTTTATCCAAAGCGAAATACAAATGAGGACAACAGAAACAATCAATTTTAGTATTAAAACAACTAAAACTGATTCAAAACTAAAAGCTAAAACTTTATAAATAGTATATATACACACACATTAAAAAAAATAATAATTAAATAAAAATGAGAAATGCATATGACAAAATTTCTAAACTTAACATTTAAATAAAAACAAAATAAAGCTACAAACAATTCAAAATATTAAGAGAACAAAAGGTATAAGAGTGTAATAATGATTCTAACATAAAACTAAGCCAAACACCAAAAACAACTACGTGTATGTATACACACACACACACAGACATATATGCACACACACACACACACACACACACACACACACGCACATCCATAAATTCAATATTATTTCATTTTCATGTAGTTTGTTGAAGTACTAAAATAACTCCAATTAAATAAAACTAAAACTTAATAAATAACTTATACAGACATAATAGAATAAAAAAAACTAATAAAATGACATTACTACAACTGTAACTAAAATTAAAATAGATAACATATACAAATCAAACTACATTAGTTTAACAGTAATCCTAAAAAAATAACTGTGCCAAACATACAAGTAAGAAATGGTTATAAAAACTGAAAGAGAAGTGAAACAAGTAATAGGAAAGAGAATAAATGAAAAGTGATACTTATCCCTGTCCGTTGTCCCTGTCCGGTGGAGTCGCACGGTAGAGTCGATGGTCTTTACACACTTCGGTCTTCACACGACGAGGGCTGCCGCGACCGCTGCCATGGTATAATAACCTTTTTTATACCCGTCTAACAAATCACTAATTCAATTCAGCTGGACACACTTTCCTGTTAATCACAATAAATGGCCACGCAAGCGCAGACACTAACAAGGTACGTACGAGACCAAACGCGATTTCAGCACGTCTCCACTCAGTAAACAAAACAAGCATTTCCTAGCAACGTATATACTGTATATATAACGTATATACATTTATATGTATGTGTATATATATATATATATATATATATATATATATATATGCGTTCTCATTTGTGTATATAGCAAAAGAAAAATTCACAATAGTGTTTCTATTACTTTCCAAAAGACGAAAAAAAATATTGTATTAGAAACAGTCACAAAGCAGCATTAACTAGTTTTGTGTAATTTACTGCCAAGGTACAAATGCACAAGTCTAGAGTTATAATTGTACATTCAAATGAGGTACATACAGGCGCATTTTATTTAAAACTATTTTATATAGGTAATTATGTTGTTATGTTGATCTTGTTTTTCAACAAGTAAATGTTCAAACTACTGTAACTCAGAATAGATTTTAATATGACATTATGGTAGAAAATATTTTTGGCTAAACTAAATAGGTCATGTTGTTTGCGTAAGTATTTCTGTTTTGCAAAAGTTGAACATTTACTTTTACAATCACGCTAATGAGCACACAATTCAGCTTGAAACCTATGAGTCACTTAAATAACCACATTTTCTAAATACATTCCGATTGTGAATCTTAAGTGCAACAGTGAATATAAAGAATGTAAAGCCTTCTTTATACTTCGAAACTGCGATATTTATATTTCCAACTAATTCTTATTTAATTCAGTGAGATCCTCTACAGTCACAAGTGCTAATTACAGTAACTCCAATCATGCCAGATGTATGATTTTTTCCACACAGTTGTTCATGAGGATTCACATGCTAGTCCATTATTTTTTATATACTTTATGACTCAGACACTCCTAAATGTCACGTATGACCAAAATGAACTGTGATTGGCCACTTTGACAGGAGCGAACATCTGACTGGCATGTAAAGTTGGCAGTTTTTGGCCAGAAATAGAAGATGCAGTATGGAACAGACCTTATGCAAGACAATCATTCAATTGTCCACCCTATGAATTGTTCATTTTTTCAGATTATTTTAATAATTAATTGTAAAACCGTTACGTTTTCTTAAGAAATGTTCACACATTGAGGCCATTCTGGTCTCTCTGAAGTTTCTCTACAGGAACTTACGTATTTGATATGTATCAGGAAAAGCACTTTCAACTTCTCTACACATCCACATAAGCTAAACAATGGTGACACATCTAATGAGGAGAGACAAGTCAGTGCAATAGAGCAAATGAATCCCTCGGCTCTACGACCTCTGAGTATTAACAAATGTCCCGAGGGAAGCTAGACAGTATTTATCAACGGTTTATTATTCTCACAGCCAGACAAAAACTGGTTATAAACCACCTACGGGGTGACTGAAAGGGCACGTGGTGGTCGAGTGTTCGTTGCGTAGGTTCTCTGACGTAAATAGCGCAGATGTGGAAAAGGTCAATTGAATGAGGTAGCACAGGACATTTTGACAGCTTTATTAAAGTGTGTAAATTTTAACCCGAGAGCCATTATAGACATGACTGGAACCAGTATTTGAGTAACTGAAAAGTTGTCAAACTAAAGAGCCACTTTGGGGGGTCTTTAGTTTGACAAAATGTATTCATGGACTGCATTTTATTATTATGTAAATTTTGCTATAAAAATGTACAATATAACAAAATATATTTTATTCAATCATTTATTAATATGCTAAAAGATTTATTTTTAAATAATAATATAATGTTAATTATTGATATTATTAATATTATATTTATATAGTTTATTTTTAAGTGCCACTCCTTGTCATCCATATTAAAGTGTCCTATATAATTACTCTAATATATGAGTCCATATTTGTTTTATTTTCAAATAACTGTTTGTAAAATATTTTGATATAACACTATATAACTCTACTTATTATAATTATGTCAGTTTTATTTAAAAATTAAATAATGAAAAACTTAAAAAAGATTTATTATGAAATAATTATTATTTTTTGTTATTATTAGTGCTTATATATATATATATATATATATATATATGTATATGTATATGTGTGTGTGTGTATATATAACCCCAATGTACAAAACCACTATTAGAGACAATACATTTCTGTTGCTGGGTAGCTGGACTTCAAAACCTTATAGTTACTGAGATATAGCCCATGTGACAACTAGGCCCAGTCCTGTTTACTTGTCTCTCTGTGTCTCTGTGTGTGTGTGTGTGCGTGTGTGTGTGTGTGTGTGCGTGTGTGTGTGTGTGTGTGTGTGTGTGTTTCCTTTCTGAGGTTCTAAACAAATGTTTACAAAGCAAGAGGTGCATTTATTGCTTTGCAATCCTCCCCTGCAGTTCTCCAAGGATTTGCGCTTTATTGGTGTTTGTTTAGAGGGCCCAAAATAGGATGATGCATGGTCTTAGATGTTCCTTTCCCTGGTGTGATGATCACAAAGGTATAATTTCACAAGCGAACAGACAAAAAGACAATCACTGTAAGGCATTTCTCAAGGATGTGTGCTGAGCCACACTGTACATAACAAGTGAGTTCACTTTAAAAGGGTCGTGTTCCTTTTTTCCACTCCTCTAAGGTACACTTATGATATTTGAAAGGTTTTTATTTATATTTTTAAAATTGTGTGACCACTTTTAACACTGTCTTTGACCTTAAGATCTGAAACAGTCAGATTTTTGCAGCTGCACCGTTAAATAAGCAATGACCAAGAAGTTGTAATATGCCTGAGGACGCTAATTGTTAGCATTTGGTCAGATTTGTGCTTTTGAATCTATAATGATGAACTTTTGAGTTCTGAATGTCACAGCATGGTTTTAGCACAGCAAATTCCTCAGTCTTTTAAACCAGTAAATTTCCAGTCAGTTGGATAAGGATTGGTAAAATTTTTGATTCAGACAGATTTTGCTAATGGATCATTCAGGCAAATTTGTGAATCAGTTTTACTGATTCATTAAAAAAAGTTGACCCAAAAGAAGGCCCAATACTGGCCCAATTTTTCCCCAACCATTTGGATAAAGATTTGCATATATATATATATGCAAATATATATATATGCAAATGAATCATTCAGACCATGTTGTTTAACTGGTTTAACAGATTCAATTATCCAAGACTTGTTCAGTTGTTTTAGATAATGATTCTTTCTGGGTTTTTTTTTTGTTTGTTTTTTTTTTTTTGATAATGATTAATTTTGGATAATTATTTGCAGATTTAATTTTATTATTATTATTATTATTTGGACTGATTCGCTAATGAATCATTGAGACCATGGGCGAATTCCAAACCAAAGCCCTTTGAAGTGTGTTCTTTGAAGGGTGTAGGGCATTACTGTCTCGTATAAGCGTTTGGAACTCCTTTGGCAAAGGGAATGACTGACCAGATGTTACCTTGACAACGCTGCCCGTGCATGCAGCATTCAGCGCTTCATCAGTTGTTGCAAATAAATATTTCTTCTTATTATTAGTTTATTCAAATGTTGTCTAATTGTCTTATTTACTATTACACTTTTTCAAACTAAACTTGCTTAAACTTGCTTACACTACCATCTTGAATCATATTTCAATCTCTGATGAAAAATATTTTGTATTACATTAAAATAAATACAAATTTAATCAGCCTATTCTACTTACGATTGCATGTGAAGTCGAAATCAACACCAGCTTTGCTTAAAAATGCATTGAAGATCTCCTAACTGCAGATCACAACTTCCGTGAAGTGACCATCACATGTTCCCTTCGCTAACGGACTTCTGGAAGGGCCCTTCGTGAAGGGATTCAGTTACTCACTTTCGTTTGGAACGTCCCTACAAATGGCGTCCCCTTCCCAAAGTGCCCTTCAAGGGCACAAAAAAGCCGTTTGGAATTTGCTGCATATTGTGAACTGGTTTAACAGATTCAATGAAAAGAGTTAACTCAACAGAACAGTAATTTCAATGGCTTTTTCATGTCATTTTTAGTCATTTTGGATAATGAATCTTTCTGGACTCTTTCCTTTTTTTCTTTCTTTTTTTTTTAGTATTTGGACTGATTTACTAATGACTCTTTTAGACCATGTTGTTAACTGGTTTAGCAGATTCAATGAAAAGAGTTAACTCAACAGAACAGTAATTTCAATGGCTTTTTAATGACTTTTTAAGTTGTTTTGGATAATGATTCTTTCAGTTTCAGTTTTTTTTTTTTTTTTTTGATAATGATTCATTTTCATTTTGGATAATGATTTGGACTGATTCACTAATGAATCATTCAGTCCATGTTGGGAACTGGTTTAACAGGTTCAATGAAAATATTTGACTCAACAGAACAGTAATGCCAATGGCTTTTCATTACTTTTGTTAGTCATTTTGGTTAATGATTCTTTCTGGATTCTTTTCTTTTTTTGATAATGATTCATTTTGGATAATGATTTGCAGATTCTTTTTTGAATAAATATTTGGACAGATTCGCTAATGAATCATTCAGACCATGTTGTAAACTGGTTTTAAGAGATTGTTTGAATAGAATTTTCACAAAAGAATCAATGACCTTTCCAGTCATTTGGGTGTTGACTCGCAGAATTGTTTTTAGATTCAGACTGATTCGCTAATTAATCATTCAGACCATGTTGTGAACTGGTTTAACAGACTCATTGAAAAGATTTGACTTTTGAACAGAACAGTGATTTAAATTGCTTTTTCTTGACTTTTTCAGTCATTTTGGATAATGAATCTTTGTGGATTTTTTATTTTTATTTTATTTTATTTTTTTTTCTTTGGATAATGACACATTTTGGATAATGATTTGCTGGGCGTTTTTAATATTTATACAGATTCTCTAATGAATCATTCAGACCATGTTGTGAACTGGTTTAACAGATTCAATGAAAAGATTGGACTCAACAGAACAGTAATGTCAATGCCTTTTTCATGACTTTTTCAGTCGTTTTGGATAATGAATGTTTCTGGAGTCTTTTCTTTTTTGATAATGATTCATTTTGGATAATGATTTGTTTTAAGATTTAGACTGATTCACTAATAGATCATTCAGACAACTCTGGGAACCAGTTTGACTAATTCATTGAAAAGAATTAATCACTCGGACTGTTTTGAACCCATGAGGGTTTCATTGAAAAAAAGTTAACTTAAAAGAATAGCAACTTCATTGGCTTTTCAATGACCTTTCCAGTCATTTGGATAATGATTTGCAGAATTTCTTTTTTTTTTTTAGATTCGCTAATGAATCATTCAGACCATGGTGTGAACTGGTTTAACAAATTAACTGAAACTCTAAAGAACAATTAAAGAAGACTTTTGAGCTGATATTATTAAATCACATAATTTTTCCACATTAGATTCCCCACAGTCCCTTGAGGAAATTCCTGCTCGTACGAACACCTAAATCTAGAAGAGTCCATCTATTCTTGCAGCTCTCCAGTGGTCTTTGAATAGTGACAAACAACCAGGAACTTCAGTTATAGATTTATTTCTCGTAGACGCTTCGAAATCGCCCCAAACAGACACCAGTAAACCCATTGTAATGATGATAAAGCAGCTGTTGTCTAGGAAGCTGATTTGGATTACCCTTCCCCTTTGTAATCCTGACAACGCAAATGAAGAAGCATTCACTTTCCTTCAGTGGTTCGAGAAGCAAACATTAATTAATCACACTAAAGGTGTGACAACCTCCCTCTGCACCCATTTGAGAAAGGACTAGACCTAATTTTACCAATAGCTCACAATTCGGCAACAGACGGCTTCACCTGTCGGTGGAAATGAGAAGTTAATAGAATTGTTCAAACTCTGAGTTGAAGAAGTTTGCTCGTTATTTCACTTTTTTGACTAGAATGACGAACCGAGTTGAATTAGCTTGTTTATGTGCTGCGGGTCATCCTACGGCGCGAGTGGGCTTCAAAGCGCCGTCAGTCGCTTCACTCGCGGACGGACGGCCATGTGATCTCAACAGGCAGGGCATGAGGTGAGTCAGGGCCAAAACGGCTTTGCAGCTGGCGTAATTAAAGCATCGCCTTTACCCGCTGCACGTTCTGCTTCTGATTTACAACTAATGACAGTGGAGAGCTCTGGCGCGCTGAAAAATAGAGGTAAAAACTGTTGTAAATGATGAGCCACACTGATAATGGGACATGACAGTGTGCAGAGATGCTCTATTGATCATACGTTCAGTTGGCGTTCTTCTACCTAATTAGGGTGGCCACGCATTCTTCCGGGGGCCGCGAGGTTTCGCTGTTTATTGGGGTATTTATCACGAGCGCAGACAACACCCTGGGGCGGGCAGGCATGCCAAATTCGTCACAGGTGTTGTGGTAGCCTTACATGGCTAGATTATGTAGATTTAATTGGTGTGCACGTGTGGTAAAAGTATAACTAGTTTTTCCCTCAAGTCTCAAAATAAAATCAATTAGAGTAAGGATCAAGCAGTAGACTTTTTATTTCAAAACACGGACGTCTTTGCGCAAAAAAGGCGCAAGTCACGCACAAGTCAGATATTATGTGTTTTGTGTTGTGCCATTATTTTGTTGAAGGTGCTGTAAAACAGAAGTTAGCTGCTCTCCCAGCCATTGCTAAGTCTGTTTTTTCTGGTTTATAGAGGGGATATGGTTATAGGGGGGCATATTCGTGCATATGGTTGACCAGGTATATCAGCTAAACACCAGCTTTGCCTGGAACACCATCTAAATGAGACACATGTAGTGCATCAAAAACATAAATAAATAAATGAATTAATCAATTAATTAAAATTATCATTAATAATAATAATAACAATAATAATAATAATAATAATAATAAAAATAATAATAATTTGTTCCCATTATAATCAGTCAGGCTACATTTGAAGTGTTTGTTGCATCAGTTAATGTTCTATTTCTATTGTTGATGTGCATGATATTTTGCTTCTGATCATATGTATAGTGCAGCTGTAGCAATGCTAACATCTATTTTAATAGTAATTAATAATGATAATGTATTACTATTAATGATGATAAATAACAATGGCTAATATTAACAATAATAATAATAATTAATTGCCATTGAGTGTTACATGCATATGAAAAGCAACAAAATATGATTTATAGTCAAATATTATTTTATTTGTTGTAAATAATAATAACTAAATAAAAAAATAAATAAATAAAAATAAAAGTAAATACAAATAACTTTTTTGTTTGTTTGTTTGTTTGGTTGGTTGTTTTAATACCAATAACAATAATATGCTCCTGTGTTTTTTCTCACCAAAGCTGCATTTGTTTGATCAAAAAATGCAGTAAACACAGTAATATTGTTGAGATATTATTACAATTTAAAATAACAGTTTATTATTTTAATTTACTGTAAAATCTAATTTATTCCTTTGATGCAAATCATTACTCCAGTCTTCAGTGTCACATGTTCCTTTGGAAATCATTGTAATATGCTGATTTGCTGCTTAACATTTTTTAATTATTATCAGTGTTGAAAACTGTTTTACTAAAACATATTTTTGTGGCTTTGATGAATATAAACTTAAAACGAATGGCATTTATTTGAAACAAAAATCTTTTGTAACATTATAAATGTCACTTTGTCACTTTTGTTAAATTTGAATGCGCCATTGCTAAATAAAAGTATTTTAATTTTTTTTAAAAACTTGCTGACCCCAAATGTTGAATGGTAGTGTATTTTGGTGTAAAATCGCATAGAAATAGTTATTCATCTATTTTAATGTTGCTTAAATCTTGCAGCTCATACAACTTTCTGAGTTGATGTTCAGATTTTCTGCTTCGGTGAAAAACCTCGACTTGACTTGCCATGATGTGATGTGACGCCGGTCACATCTGCTGTAGACGTGCATGACCAACAAACCACCCTAGGCTTTACTCGGTTTTCTTTTTTCAGCGGGATTTGTACAGTACCTCAACCTGAAGGCATTACACAATTTTAATACACTATTTAAATATACAACATATCTCTGGGAGTCTGGTTGAGTCCCAGAGATATTTATTATGTGAAAACTGATCATTTGGTCAGTATTAAAAACCAATAGCAAGCTTGGAAGAGCTTGCCTTCGATGTCCTGAATTCTTGAGTTTGTGAATTCATAACATAATGCTTCAGAAAAGGTGATATTCAGCAACTAGTGAAGAGCTCATTACCTCAACCTCAGTGTTTCAGGCCATAGTCATGAATAATGAGGCCATTATGGAGATGTAACCCCATGGATCGGAAATGGCCTTTAAACCTTTAAATCCTTCCGCTGAAATTGTGTACTCCGCTGTTTTGTCAGCCTAGCTTTGCGTGCTTTACATTACAACAAGGAATCATGATGGACACTAAAATGTGATAGATTGAATGCGGTTTTATGTAGCCTACAGAACGATTTATTGGAAGCTCTTCTGTGCTTCTCCATTTGTTGTTTTCAGGATGTTGTTACTTAGCCTTTTCAGTTTTCATAGATGTTTCCACAGTATCAATCAGAGAGAATTTTATATAACACATTATTTAAAAATGATTTAATTTTGACATATTAATTTATTCTTAACAACTTTGGCACATTTTTGTAAGTGCTTCATAAAAAAAATGGGATTTCGTCTGATAAAATTTGTTTAAAAGTATGCTTCTTGCAATTTGTTATTTTACTTGGAATTCTGAGTTTACATCACGCAATTTAGATTTTTTGTTTGTTTGTTTTTTGGAATTCTGAGTTTGATATCTTGCAATTCAAAAATTGCCTTTTTTAAGAACTGTGAAATGTAAATTCAGAATCCTGAGAAAAATTCAAAATTGTGAAATGTAAACTCACAATTCTGAGAAAAAAGTTAGATTTAAACACAGAATCAATGAGATGTAAACTTTGATTTTTTTTTTTTTTTAAATTGAAATGCAAGAAATGAACTCAGAACTCTGACAAATAGTTAGAATTGCGAGATGTGAACTCAGAATTCCGAAAAAAACAAAACAAAACAAAAAGAAAAAAAAACACATTTCGGAATTCTGAGTTTAGTTTAATTTAGATTTGATTGATTGATTGATTTATTGATTTAAATTTTTTTTTGGATTCTAAGTTTACATCTTGCAATTCTAACTATTTGTCAGAATGTACTGAAAAAGATTTCAGTACCTCTTTTTTTACATCAAAGATAAAAAAAAAACATTCAAAGTTTACATCTCATTGATTCTGAGTTTACATCTAATTTTTTTCCTCAGAATTGTGAATTTGCATTTCACAATTTAGAATTTTTCTCAGGATTCTGAATTTACATTTCATAGTTCTTAAAAAAAAAAAAAAGAAAGAAAAAAAAAGGTAATTTTGACTTTTAATCTCACAATTCTGACTCTTTTTCTCAGTTTCTCTAGTTGCGATTTTTTTCACCTCAGAATTGCAATAGTTCACCAAAAATGAACAATTCTAAAAAATGATTTTCATTTCAGACCAAAGTGTTTTTTTTTTCTACCACTGGAAAACCAAAGTAGAATTTGATGAATGTTTTCAGAGCTTTTTCCTGTATAGCAACAGTTCAGAGTGACCATGACTGTCAAGCTCTGAAGAGGAGAAAACACACACACACACACACACACACACACACACACAAAAGCACCACAAAAATAGTCCAAATGACTCATTCAACAGCTTTGTGTGCAGAACAAACCAATATTTCTATCCAGTTCCACTGAATGTTTCAAAATTATCATTAAATAATAATTTAATAATAATAATAATTTAATAATTATTTAAGAGTCAGCAATGACATGTATTATGTTTATTATTTATTATGTATAATGACAAATAATTTTTAATTTTACCTTTTGTTCCCTGTATTATTACCGTTTTTAACCTATTAACAAAATATTACCCATTTTAACTAATTAAATATATTCCTGTATTTGATCATGTGTTCAGCTATATCAATACTCTCAGTACCATTCATGTTTAAATCTATTCCGCATATCATTTCCCTCCAAAATCATTACACAAAAATACGAAAATATGCTGCAACAATATCCTGGCTTGACTCTTCTGAAGATCTAAATTGGCTTTTAGTTCAAAAATAACTAAAGTAATAATCTAGACCACAGGTGACTGCAACCTAATCATTAAAAATGCTTTGATAAGATGATAACATGTCCATTAGTATCTCAGACTCCAATTATTATTTCCAAATTTTTAATTATTTGAAAAGCATTCCATGGCCGTTAAACTCCAAATATAGCACCAAAAAATAATGTACGTCTAATTAATGCTTTTATGACATTTCACCTTCAAGAAATGCGATTGGTCTGCAGCACGTACAGGGTCATGTAGAGTTTTCGAGTCGTCTTTGGTGGAGTTTTTCTGTGGAGCCCAGATCCTCATTATCTTTAAGGCTCCTCTAACTTCACTGCATTGCTCATTACCGCAAACAGGAAGTGGAAGTGGATACGACCAAGATGGCGGCGCGGTCAGACGCTGCGGCCTCTCCAGGTCCCAAAGACGGTGCTTTTATGTCTTTTAATGTCGTCTGTTCGTCTCCAAATAGTGTCGATTTACCGTTAATTCATCGGGAGATCACTCCGAGATACATATACGATCGCCAAAGTCTTTTGGATATCGACAAGACATACAAACTCAAACTCTCGCCGGCGGCTACTGAGAAGCTACGAGGCCTTTGTTTACTGCTGGAGCCGGACCTCGAGACCGCGGCCTCGCCTACTGACGCTACCCGCACAAGGCGGCGTCGCAAGCGGTGTGAGAGAGGACGGAAGCGCGGTAAGCGCGGTAAGCGCGGAGGTATACGAGCTAGGCTGAGGGCTAACCCCACAAGACCGGCTCTTCCAACACTCATGCTCTCAAACGTTCGCTCTCTGGAAAACAAACTGGACTTAATTCAACTCAGTCGATCTACACAGCATGAGGAAAGGGATTGTTGTGTGTTTGTTTTCACTGAAACATGGCTAAACGACAACATCCCGGACTCCGCCATTCAGCTGCACGGCCTAACCTGCTACCGAGCGGATAGAGATTCATCACTGTCTGGTAAGACTCGCGGGGGTGGCTTGTGTGTTTATATCAACAAAGAATGGTGTAACAATGCTGCGGTAGTGACAAAACACTGTTCATCACTGGTGGAGTTTATGTTTGTGAAGTGTCGACCGTCCTATCTGCCGCGGGAGTTCACGGCCATTGTTATTGTCGCGGTTTACATTCCACCGTGTGCAAACGCAAAGGACGCGCTTCGCGAGCTGTACAGCGCCATCAGCGAACAACAAACAAATAACCCTGACGGCTTTTTCATCATAGCCGGTGACTTCAACCACGCAAACTTAAAGACAGTTTTGCCAAAGTTCTACCAACATGTGAACTTTGCAACAAGGGGAAACAACACGCTGGACTTTGTTTACACAACAGTTAAGAACGCATACAAAGCCGAACCCCGCCCCCACCTCGGGTACTCAGACCACATCTCTGTTATGCTAATCCCAGCATATAGCCCACTTCTCAAACTCACCAAACCGGTTCAAAAGCAGATCACAGTATGGCCAGACAATGCCACCTCAGCACTGCAGGACTGCTTCCAGGACACAGACTGGAACATGTTTAAAGAGGCGGCCACCTACAACAACCACACAGACCTGCAGGAGTACACCGAAACTGTGACTGCTTACATCAAAAAGTGCATAGATGATGTGACAGTCACCAAAACCATCACCACACGTGCCAACCAGAAGCCATGGATGACAGCAGAGGTTCGTGGGCTGCTAAAGACCAGAGATGAAGCATTCAGATCAGGAGATAAAGCAGCCCTCAAAACAGCTAGAACCAATCTGTCTCATGGCATCAAGAAGGCAAAACATCAGTATGCTAAAAAAATCAACAATCACTTCACAGACAGCAGAGACACTCGGACCCTATGGCAAGCCATTCAGACCATCACTGACTACAAGCCCCTGCCACAGGCCAGTGATGATGACACATCTTTACCAGAGGCACTCAACCACTTCTACTCACGATTTGAGATACAGAACGACACACCTGCACAGAAACTACTCACATCTCCAAACGACCAGGTACTCTGTCTCTCTCCAGTCGACGTAAGGAAGACCCTATCCAGGATTAACCCACGAAAGGCTGCGGGCCCTGACAACATACCTGGACGTGTACTGAAAGACTGTGCTGCACAGCTGACGGATGTCCTAACAGACATCTTCAACATCTCGCTGAGCCAGGCAGTCGTCCCCACGTGTCTCAAATCCACCTCCATAATTCCAGTACCAAAGAAGTCACCTGTGTCCTGTCTGAATGACTATCGTCCCATAGCACTGACCCCAATCATGATGAAGTGCTTTGAGAGGTTAGTCATGCAGCACATCAAGTCCAGTCTTCCAAACACGCTGGACCCACTCCAGTTTGCATACCGTCCAAACCGTTCCACGGACGATGCAATATCCACCACTCTCCACCTAGCTCTTACCCATCTGGAACAGAAAGACTCTTATGTAAGAATGCTGTTCATTGACTTCAGCTCAGCATTCAACACAATAATCCCACAACAGCTCATCCACAAACTAAACCTGCTGGGCCTTAACACCTCCCTCTGTAATTGGATCCTGGACTTTTTAACTGCAAGACCTCAGTCAGTCCGTGTCGGCCGCAACACCTCCAGCACTACCACACTGAACACAGGTGCCCCACAAGGCTGTGTGCTCAGCCCGCTGCTCTTCACGCTGCTGACCCACGACTGCACTGCCAAGTCCAGCTCCAACCACATCATCAAGTTTGCTGATGACACAACTGTGGTAGGCCTCATCAGCAACAACGATGAAACGCACTACAGAGAGGAAGTGGCACAGCTGGCTGAATGGTGTGGTGCTAACAACCTGTCCCTCAATGTGGGTAAGACGAAAGAGGTTGTGATGGACTTCAGGAGAAACTCTGTTGACCAACCCCCGCTGACCATCGACGGCTCAACCGTGGAGAGAGTCGGCAGCACTAAATTCCTGGGAGTGCACATCACAGAGGATCTCACCTGGACCACCAACGTCACGTCACTCAACAAGAAGGGACAACAGCGCCTCCACTTTCTCCGCCGGCTGAAAAGGGCAAGTCTCCCTCCACCCATCCTCACCACTTTTTACAGGGGCACCATTGAGAGTGTGCTGACCACCTGCATCACTGTCTGGTATGGGAACTGCAGTGCTGCTGACCGCAAGACCCTACAACGGACAGTGAACACTGCCGCAAAGATCATTGGTGCCCCTCTCCCCTCCATCCTGGACATTTTCCTTTCACGATGCTCCAACAAGGCCACCAGCATCGTGAAGGACCCCACCCACCCCTCTCACAACCTCTTCCAGCTCCTGCCATCAGGTAGAAGGTACCGGAGCATCAGAGCTCGCTCTGTCAGATTGCTCAACAGCTTTTTTCCCCAGGCTGTGAGAGCTCTTAACTCCAATCCCCCTGTCCCCCTCTGAAACCATGAACACCTCAGCCCTCCCACCCCCCAACTCATTAAAAACTGTTGACAATATTACTAAGTGCAATTCTGGACCAAACCCCTGAATGTGCTACACACAGGTGAGTGGGCTATACAAACCACCTGTAGTAACGCACTCATCCCACTATATGCGCACCAGACACTTTCTACAAACACTCCCTGCCACAAAGACTCTTAAGAAAATATATGTCTACTTGAACATTGCACTACAAAATAATACATGTTTACTTGAGCATTGCACTACAAAATCTTTTTGCACTATGCACTGTCTCCCACAAAATCTGCACAATAATGTACAAAATATATATTTTTTCTGCACAATTTCATGTACATATATCTCTTTTGCACAATTTCATGTACAGTATTTATGTAAAGTTTTTTTGTACAGTCTCAGTTTGTGTATGTGTGGACAACTAGGTATAGCAGTTATAGTATTTTTAGTATATGTATAGTCAGATAGTTAACTGTTGTATAGCTCTATTGCTTTTCCTATACTTGCATTGTTGTATGTTTATCTTATGTTTAACTAGTATGTAGCACCGTGGTCCTGCGAGACACGACATTTCGTTCCACTATATGTCCACACATGTAGCAGAATGACAATAAAGCTCGACTCGACTCGACTCGATTTAGGAGGCATATTTACATCGGTAGACTGAGTGCCGCAATACCACATTATAATGTGCTAGTAATAGTGTATAGTTTATTATTATTAAGTTATTTATTTTTTGAGATGTCATATTAATTCATTGTGCAAATATGAGTTATTTTAGATGACCTGCAAAAAAGTATTTTATCAATACTTTATTATGGCCCGCCCATGAATGCTGGACTCTGATTGGCCAATCACATCATTCAGTGGCCAATGGCAACACAATATGTTAAAGTACTTTGATTGATAACTGAAATTGGCGCTACTTTCATGTCTCTCATATTGCTATCGCTGTCATTTCATACAAATGCAGTGTGCACCGTTTTGTGTCTCATCTAGTCATATTGATTGTAGAGAAAACACCCTCAGAGGACTTCAGTATTAATATTATGGTAATATTGTTGCAATTCTTGGACTTTAGGATAATACACAGGTAAGATTTAAAAAAAAAATAAAAAAAATAAAATAAAAAAAGTGAGTAGCCATACATATATATGGAACCTTATTTCAACCACGGAAAAATAAACATGGTAACATATAAACAAGGTAATTATTTTTTCTTTTTTCAGTGTCACAATTCAAACTTTTTTCTCTCAATTGCGAGTTTGTATCTCACTTTTTTTTTTTCTCTAATTCGGAGTTCTTCTCTAATTCCCAATGCTGAGTTTACATCTCACAATTCTGCATTTTTTTCTTAGAATTGTGAGTTTACTTCTCGCAAATTATTATTATTATTATTATTATTATTTTGTACAAATTCTGAGTTTACATCTCACAATTTGGACTTTTTTTTCTCTCTATTGCGAGTTTTTATCTCACAATTCCATCTGTTTTTTTTTTTTTTAATCCCTCAGAATTGTGAATATATATCTCGCAGTTGCAATTTAAAATATTTTAATTACACAATTAAATCTTGCAGTAAATTAAATCTCTAATTCTGAGTTTACATCTCAGAATTCAAACTTTTTTTTAGAACTGGGACTTTGAGACTGTCCTCCTCCAAAAAAACGAACCTATAGGTCATTTGTGCAAGCACCTTATAACGACCTATATTTACGTTTTAAAGTTAAGCACCCTCTAGTGGGCGTAAATATAATGACAGTGTCGTGTTGTGTCTGTCGTCATGAAATTAAATTGGTCATTACCAATCAAAATGCGTGTTCATTTAAATGCAGTATGTGGACTTTTTACATGGTCCAACCCGATCTCACAGCAATTCGTACATATTTGTGACCCGTTCTGGCGAAATGAGTCGGAAGTCGCACGGACTAATTTTGAGCTACAGGCAAAAGAAGTGAAAAATGTCAGTTTTGGTCGAATTTGAGGTTTTCACAAAAATGAGTTCATTAAGCCCTCTTCTAGCGATCCCAATGCTCCAAATAGTAATTAAACATCTAAAATGATCTTTATTTGTACGTTTTCTAAGAGGAGTACCTTTTCTCTGCTAACTTCTGGACAACTGCTGCTGATTCTCATCACAAGTTGTAGGTCTATTGTTGCAAAGCGCAGCATTCCAGCTTTGTGAATATTCATATCGAATTCTCGATGACATCAGTCCAAACCAGTGAAATATGATTTTTTTTGGGGGGGGGGGGATTCTGAGTTTACATCTCACAATTCTGACTTACTTCTTAGGATTGTAAATTTACTTCTCGGAAATTACATTTTTTGTTTGTTTTTACAAATTCTGAGTTTACATCTCGCAATTTCAACTTTTTTTTTTTTCTCTTAGTTATGAGTTTGTGTCTGCCTTTTTCTTAGAATTGTGCATTTACATCTCGCAATTTAGATTTTTTTTTTCGGATTTTGAGTTAAAATCTCGCAATTCTGAAAAAAGCCAGAATTGTGAGAGTTTGTATATCTCACAATTTCAAGTTATAAGATTGTAATTACAAGTTTAAAGCTCACAATTCTCGTGTTTTCCCCTCTAATTCTGAGTTTACATCTAGCAATTCTAACTTTTTTCTCAAAATAGTGAGTTTACATTTCACCATTTTGAGTTTTTCTTGGGATTTTGAATTTACATGTCGCAACTTTTAAAACTGGTAATTCTGACTTTTTTTCTCACAGTTATGAGACTTTTTTTTTTCTCAAGTTATAAACGCATAGTTGCGATTAGCCATTCTAGGTTTTTTC
This sequence comes from Spinibarbus caldwelli, assembly GCA_039654775.1. Lineage (NCBI taxonomy): Eukaryota > Metazoa > Chordata > Actinopteri > Cypriniformes > Cyprinidae > Spinibarbus > Spinibarbus caldwelli. The sequence continues at coordinate 13,739,111 of CM077231.1, forward strand.
TCAGAATTGCGAGGGAAAAAAAAAAATGTTGTAAGATATAAAATCAGAATTGTGAAATAAATGCTGGCAATTACCCTTTTATTATTACTATTATTTTTTTGATCCCATAGTGGAAACAAACTTCAATACATGTAGGCTATATTAGTGCTATCAAAGTGAACAGTTTTTAAATTGTTGATTAGAATTGCATTAATCTTTCACTAATTGGCAAACTAAGTCTGAATCACATTTCTCATCTGGCACTAGTGTTTTACACCATATTGCGTAATCTTACTTTCAGTATAACAACCACAAGATTATCCTGACCCAGTACAAATGCCGCATAACTCACAGGGAAGGGCTCTTGTGAGGTGAAACCCTTTCACAATCTTGCATCAAGGTACTTTTGGACATTTTTTTAATTAATTATTTTCACTGGAAAATACTAGATACATAGCTGGTTTGGAGGTTTGGTACCATCATTAAGCAAAGCGAGTCCAAATTCCAAATGAGGAGACATTACAGGCAGGTATTTATTGAAAATAAGAAAATTTGTATTTCTCATAAAGGGAGGACATTCGAAAACCGAACCTTGCTAGAAACAGGCGTTTATTGCCTCATAAACTAATATTCTTACGTAACACATGGTCCATATAAAAAATGAGTAGGCTAATTTGTACATACAGTATGTATTGTGAATAATCAGTATGTTTGCATTAGTTCAAATGTTAATATCCTTATCACATTCATTACGCTCATGGAGCTATCTAATAGACCACATGTTCCGATACTAATTAATATGAATCCACATGGTAAACCAGCTAATGATGTTTGCCGACAGGATAAGACATGTAAAGAGCCCTTTTTATAATCTAAAATGGTCGAATCCATGGTAAAACAAATTCATGATGAATTTTTTTGGAACCTAAAAGCTTTTAATGATGAACAGTGCATCTGTTATTTTAGCTTTTTTTTTTGTTTTTTGTTTTTTTACATTTTCAAGTGTGCTTCTACTATCTGGCTTGATATTTCAAATCTAATGTAATGGGATTTGTTGACAATGACAGTTTTTAAGTGTAACTTAAGTGTAAAAATACTTCTTAGGGCCACAGATAGATGCTTTTTTATATAGCAGTTGGTTTAACACATCTTTTCTGCCAAAAAAAAATATCTTGGCGTTCTATAAATCAAATCTAAACCAAGATTTCTAAAGGCATCCGGCCATTTTTACGACACTTTATATTGTTGAGAGATTATGACTCTGGGATCAGGAACCATGAAAGACAAATGGAAGGAGACAGAGCAAGCAATTTAAAATTTCAAGGGCAGCAGAGAAAGGCAATTTAAGTTCTTTTGTCATTACCAATGCATGAAGCATGATGCAAGCAGGGTTCTTCCAGGATACATCGCCCGTGTTTTACAACAGTGTCAAACTAATTGGCACTGGAGTATTGTCTGGCATTTGCAGCAAGGAGACACATTTTGCGTTGCTTATTCAGCCTGGAATTGGCCGGCGCTCAGGACGAGTGCCAGAAACTTCGCAGGGCGCCACGTCTGATAACCTTTACCTAGATGACGGTTCACCTTTTGTTAGAGCAGCTCGAACGTTTCTACCAAAGCTATTTCCAATTTTAAAAGGGGCCAGAGAAAACAATCCAGGTTAGAAAAGGGGAAGCGGTTGGAATCTATGTGGCTGATATGACTTATCTGACAGCTGTGCAATGATGTATCGATCAAATGCTGTGATGAAGGTAGCTACGCTCAATATTTGAGTTCTCCACAGCCAGGCTTGGGCTGCAAGGTAAAGAATTGAGGCTATATTCAAATGTCAGCAAAATCATCCTCAGCTGTGACAGCAGGATTAAACACAATATACTTTAACTTTACGGAAATTGGCTACATTTTTTTTGACACATACTAAACCTAGTGAGCTGTCTGTATGCTGCCTCATAAGATACCTTGTTTTGGCCGAATTCCAAGCCAGCATTATGTATATCTTTTATATGGACACGGCAAACCAGAATGCACTGCGATAAGCTCTGTTGGAAAAAAGAAAATAATAAGATTTGTCAGTAAAACATTTGTTCAATAGTGAAAAGTAGATATAAATAAGACTATTTTAGTTGGTTTTTGTGTTTGTTGTGTAAATTCATGGTGTGTTCAAATCATGTCGGAAAGATCATATTTATGAGTTCAGTGCACATGAATTGCACCGTAAAGTCGTGAGTTGAAAGCTCAGGATTTTTTTTTTCTTTTTTTTTTTTTTCTTTTGAACACAGAGTTTCCAAGTCTGTATTGATGGTACTTTTTTTTTCAGTTTGTATTTTTTTTTAACAAAAATTGTATTTTTGATAATAAAATTAGCTAACTTCATTGTTCAAAATACAAAAGAATTGTACAATATCAATGAAATTTATAACAATTCAGTTTATAGCAACACTGATGTGTATTCTTTAATTATCATTTAGTAGAAGTAGACTTAACCCTCTGAGATCAGCAAATGCACTGTTGCATTATTTTCTATTAATGGCGGCAATAACTTAAATTACTCAGTTGTTTTTAGTTGTACAGATAAAAGGAATATGTCATTTGAAACTATAAAGGGTCTACAGTTTTTGTTTTTTTTTTTCCCTAAAAAGTCTTTAATTTCTAAAAAATCTTTAAAAAGTAAATTCCCAATTTACTTTTTTTAAATTGCCAAGAGCACTTGAATGCACCATTTGGAGAGGCTCATATTGTTAGCATGCTATATGCTAACGGTAAACTGTATTGAAATAAATTGTTATTCAAGTCGTGTGAGGAGCAATATTTTAGCTCTTAGCACTGCCATTTTATTATCTTCTACAAATAGTAAAGTGAATAAAAAAAATTTAGAAACTTTTTTCACTCAGAAATTGCTAGTAAATTTCACAATTAAATTGCAAATAACCGACAAATAAATCATTGAATTAAACATAAACTTCTGAAGTAGAAAGACTGAAATTGTATTTTCTTGTAAACCATATAATCTTTGTTTCATTTACAACTTCATTTTTTTTTTTTTTTTTTAACATTATACATGATCTTATAGTTCACCCAAAAATGAAAATTCTGTCATTAATTAATCACCCTCATGTCATTCCAAACCCGTAAGACCTTTGTTCATTTTTGGAACTCAAAATTAAGTTATTTTTGATGAAATCCAAGAGCTTTCTGACCCTGCATAGACAGCAACGCAACTGACACGTTCAAGGCCCAGAAAGGTAGTAAGGACATTGTTAAAATAGTCCATGTGACATCAGTGGTTCAACCTTAATTTTATGAAGCTATGAGAATACTTTTTGTGCACAAAAAAAAAAAAATAATAATAATAAATAAATAAATAATGATTTTATTCAACAATTTCTTCTCTTACTGGATTATTTTAATGATGTCCTTACTACCTTTCTGGGCCTTGAACGTGGTAGTTGCATTGCTGTCTATGCAGGGTCAGAAAGCTCTCAGATTTCATCAAAAAATATCTTAATTTGTGTTGCGAAGATAAACAAAGGTCTTACTGGTTTGGAATGACATGAGGGTGAGTATTTTCATGTTTGGGTGAACTAGTTCTTGTTTTCAAATCACATCTTTTTTTTTTTTTTTTCCATCCTTTCTGTCCTAAAACTTTTTTGAATGTTTGAATGACACAGCTGCTGCCTATATAAATCTTTCCAAATTAGACACTTAAGAGGTAACATTTCAGTAAGGATGCTACATTATAAAGAGTTCCTGTGGCTCAGTGGTAGAGCATTGCGTTAGCAGCGCAAAAGGTTGTGGGTTCAATTCCCAAGGAACACACATACTGATAAAAAAAAAAATGTATAGCCTGAATGCACTGTAAGTCGCTTTGGATAAAAGTGTCTGCTAAATGCATAAATGTAAAGAGAATCTGCCTATGAAGTTCACTAGGTTTTGGAACAGAGCCATAATTTTGTGTATGTGTGAAATAGAAACTCACTTAAAAATGAAGTGGACACTAGGTATTTTTGGGTGATATTAATGTGTTTTTATTTTATTTTATTATGTTTTTATGTTGTGCCATTTGTTTGGGCATTTAACATGTAACGGTACAATTATTCTGATGTTAATGCAGATAATGTCAACAAAATTAGGTTATGTGAGCATAAAATTGGCATTTTTTCCCTTGAAAATAATATTAAGAAGAATACAAACAGTAAATGTGTTGGATGGATGGTTTTACTGACATATTTTAGCAGGCAAGAGTATTCTTTTGAATTTGTCAAAAATGACTTATGACAGACCGTCTGAATTCAGAGTCAGGAGTAACTGCAAACTACAAAAATATATTACAGTATGTCTACTCGGATGTATCCAAAGGCCTTGAAACCCATTTTCAAATAATGATGCAGCCATCAACGTTCACAAACACGCTGTTCAGCAGTGTCTTTATAAGCAAAAAGTGCAGATGTCTTGAGTGGTAAAGTGGTAAAGTTTTCGTAATAAGAACAAAGATAACATCATAAAACCTTAAAGGCGTTGTAAGCCATTTTAGCCATTTTGCAGACTTCTGCCATTTTGATAACTAACAACAACCCTTTTTTCAAACCCCTGCCCTATAAAGACATTTCAGAAATCCTTAATGTGAAAGATGATCGTGTTTATGATTGGCTAGAAAAAGTGCAGGATACTTACCTGATTCCTTTTGCTATGGTAGGTGTGAATTCTCAAGACACCAATTAACCATAAGTAAAAATTATTTTTTTAAGTTGATTGCTGGAATACATTTGACAAGAAAATATATTTCAGTCTTTCTACTAAAAAATTCATGTTTAAATCAAATCATTTTAAATAACTGTGAAATGTAGTAACAATTTCTGAGTGAAAATTGTTTCAAAGTAAATCCCACACCACTTTTTTTTTTTTTCAGTAGTCTATTTATTGATGGTATCCAACCCCTCCAAAAATGCACCTTTAATACATCCAGAAAATCTAGAAAGGTTTTGAACACAGCAAATGGTGAATTAATGTGAGTCAATGTCACATTTTTAAAGGTCCAAAAGTCTGAAAACACTAGTAAAATGGCATCTGTTTTGCATTTTTTAATGGGAACAAGGAAATTTCACCTTTTGTACAGAGGAGTCAACATGGTCAGTGTCACAAATAAGCATTTACATTAGCATTAGCATCTGTGAAAATGACCTACTTAGGATAACATTTGATTAGTGACCTAGAAATAGTGCAGAATCTTAATTATTTTATGTCATTGTGTTGTTGTTTTTTAAAATCCTAAAACTTAGTTAATTCCTGTTATTATAGGGGAACAAATGCAGATTTCTTTCAATGCAGACTTTTGGATCCAACTGTGTTTAGCAGTTGTTTTTATACCACTACTTATGTTTCAGTTTGAATACAAAATAAAAATAACGGAGTGTCTATTTACACTAAGTGCAAATAGCCTGCCTTGTTGGCAGAGGCTATTTACACTAACTCCGCCCACCAACGTCTGATTGGGATAGTCAACACTGAAAAAAGACATATGTTACATATTAATTTCAGTGGTGTAGATGGTAAGGTGCGTGCTCTTTGACGCGAACGACCTGAGTTCAAACCTGCCTTTTGCCGAACTTTTTTTCTCCCTTTTCAAATCTCATATTGCATCGGAAAGGCATTTATTTTCCATAAAAATGAAGGAAATAATCAAAAAGTTTAAAATAAAGTATCGGGTAGGGTTAGGGTATGTGTAGGGAGGGCTTTATTGTCCCAATAAAGTGGCATCCTTTTAATAATTTGAATTAAAATTATAATTTACACTCAATACGTTATTATTGCGTACTGTTTTATAATGTACTACAATACTGAGGTGCAGATAATTGTCACTCTTTGCAATAAGTAGTATATATAGCAGAAAATCTTGCTATTTTTACAGTGTAAATAGAATCTATAACTATTTGCACTTAGTGTAAATAGAATCCATTGCTACTTGCACTTAGTGTAAATAGCATCTATCATTATTTACACTTAGTGCAAATAGCCGCTGCCTAAAAATAATGTCATAAACCACACTGTCTTCACATTGTATCGCACATTAGTTCCTGGATGAAAGTAGAAAAGGTGACAAACATCAAACAGAGTTTTGTCCAATGTCACCTGTTCCCCTTTCATTACCGCTTAGTGTGTCGCAGCCACGCTGTGATGAGAGCGTTTGCATTTGCCCCATGCCGTGACCACAAATCTGCCAGGGAACGTTCTAGCAAGCCGAGCCTGTCGGAGAATAATGCGCAAGCCGGGAAGGGGAGGAGGGAAGGAGTCCAAATGAATTACCTGAGCCCTCGAAGAAGGAGGGGGGGAAAAGCCACTGACTTCATCAGTCAATCACAATCAACTAATTGCAGGGCTGGCACATTCAAATCATAGCGCAGCTGGAGGTTAATGAAAATTGCACCTTGCTGTGACATAACATCTGATCTTGTTAAATAAGAGCATGGAGCACGAGCGGAGGAGAGGAGAGAAGAAAATCCTAACTGTCTGTCAAAGAGGGATCAGACACCTTCTACATAACGCCTTCCGAGTTTAATCAGCCTGAAAAACCTTTTCAGTTCTGCCAGTCGCGAGTCGCTGAAGTCGAGCGGAAGGAAGAGAGCCGCTGACCTTGGAAAAGCTGCGTGTGCGGTTATGTGCACTCAGCGCTGAGCCTTTTGAGGTTCGACTTGCAAGGATTTCAGCTGGAACTGAGGGGAAGGTTTGTGTGTGTTGTCGAAGCCGGATTTCCCCAGGGAAGCAAAATATCTGGAGGCGTACATGGTACATACTGCACACTGAATGCAGCGAGACAGCTTGAGAAGAATGGAGGCAGGATGAGCTGAAAAGATGTCAGGAGGAAGAATGTGGCTTTGAGTAAATGAATGGCTTGTGGTTCATTTGATCATACTTATATTGCAAGTGCTTTAACTAAACCGATCCCTATTGAATGCTTTATCTATCACATTTATGTGGTTTCACCTCCATATATTGGGACTGAAGACCATATTTGGGTGTTTCTTCAACTATGGGACCTTTTGGTTCTCTGGTCCTTTAGAAAATATTTTCACACTTTTTGTATAAATTGATAGAATTACATCTTCATTTAAGGTGACGCAGTGATATTTACCTTGATTTTCTTTTATTTTCTTCACACAATATATGTATATTTTGCTTCTCAAGCGTGTTCTTCAGTTGTCGTTTCACTAAACAAGTATAGTAATTTTTCGAGAAAAAGTTGAAGAAACACCCATTACGACTCTTGTCTCTGTTTATACAAGAGCTTAAAAAAAACTGGATTGTATACAGTGTGAAAATGAATTCATTCCATTTTTTCTTTTCTCACAATAGCTGTAAATAATGCAACTGAGGCTCTTTGGGAAAATGTGACGGTTGCGACATTTCTGAGAAAAAATACATTGCTACTCGCATATATCATGGCACTTTCAAAGTGTCCAGTAGGTGGCGCTAAAACAATGTAGTTTTATCCAAAACAGATGAATGTGAATGTGACAACATTTTATTGCGTTGGTTGTACGTAACGTGGCCGTTCAGAAATGAAATGTCCAGTAATTGGCACTAAAAAGTTTAAAAATAACATGGGACCTTTTGGCTCTCTGGACTTTTAGAAAGTGTTTTCACACTTTTTGTAGAAATTGCCCGAATCCGTTTCAGTAAACAAGTATAGTAATTTTCTTGAGAAAAAAGTTGAAGAAACACCCATTATGACTCTTGTCTTACTCTGTTTATACAAGAGATTACAAAACCGGATTGTATACTGTGTGAAAACGAATTCCTTCCCTCTTTCTTTTCTCACAGTAGCTGTAAATAATGCAACCGAGGCTCATTGGGAAACTATAAGAGTTGCGACATTTCTGAGAAAAAATACGTTGCTACTTGCACGTATCATGGCACTTTCAAAGTGTCCAGTATTTGGTGTTAAAACAATGTAGTTTTATCCAAAATAGATGAATGTAAATGTGACAACATTTTATTGCATTGGTTGTATGTAACGTGGCTGTTCAGAAATGAAATGTCCAGTAAGTGGGACTAAAATTTTAAAAAATAATGTGGGACCTTTTGGCTCTCTGGACTTTTAGAAAGTGTTTTCACACTTTTTGTATAAATTGCCCGAATCCATTTCGGTAAACTAGTAATTTTCATGAGAAAAAGTTGAAGAAACTCCCATTATGACTCTCGGCACTAAAAAGTTTAAAAATAATGTCCCGCCTACACTAAACCCTACCAGTACAAACAAAAGGAAACATAAGATAAAAATGCATTTGCTCAAACAACCATGAAATTAAAGCTTGGTTTTACAGAGTCTAAGTTTTTTTTTTATTATTATTTATTTATTTATTTTTTATCATGACTCCTGTTTCATGGGACTTTTACTAGGTGTGCTACTGAGCAAGTTTACTACATCAGAAAAGCCATATATGTGGAGCTGATTATGTGATACAAGCATCAAAATGTATTAGTTTACAAATCATTCCAAAGGCGTCAAAAACTGAAGCATGGTCAAGTGACTTTAGCGTCACTGTGAAGATGCCAAAGGTGCCCCTCGGCATCACTATATCGACGAACTTGGACCGACATTGATTTCAATGGGAAGTTTTTAGCGTCAAACACAGACGCGAAGGACATGAGATGCTTATCGCTATGAAATCACGTTCAAGAAGTCTCATTCAGCACACTTCGCAATATTTGCCATCTGTTTACGTGTGCCACACTTTGGGTGAGTAGTTCTAAATACGCTGTCTTAATGTTTGTTATAAGATCTAATTCTCTCTTCTTTATTAATCAGATTAGCGCCTTATATTTATTCGCTGTATTATATCTGTCATCCGAGGCTGTATCTGCATTTCTTTGCGTTTAACTAAACAGACACACCTGCTTACTGGGGTGATTAAACGCTGTCTGTCACGTGACGTGATCTTCCATCAGATAATCATATTCATATCAGGTTCAAAGATGTAAGTTGTATTTGTAGTAAAATTATTGTAACTAAAAACAATTACCATGCTGTTACCACAGTAACTGTGGTTTTACTGTGGTATTTGAAGTTAAAACACAAGCATGGCAATTTCCCATGATTTACCACAGTAACTGTACTTTTACTGTGATATTTGAAGTTAAAGCACAATAAACATGGCACGTACCACGCTTTTACTGCAGTAACTTTAGTTTTATTGTAATATGTGTAGTAGTAGTAGTAGCACAGTTATCACCAAACTTACTATGGTTTTACTGTAATGGTAGTTTTTGTGCTTTTACAACAAATATCACAGTAATCACAAATTCTCATGCTTTTGATACCTTTTAATGTGAAATACAAAAAAAAAATGTAATTTAAGTCAGTATTTTTTTCCATCTTGCAGTTCATTCATACCAGTTTATTTCTTAAATATTTTTCTAACAGATCACTATTAACATTCCATATATAATGCTATTTTATTTTCTCTCCCCTTTTTTTAAATATATATATATATATTTTTTTTTTTTTTTTTTTTTTTTTCAGCTGAAAAGACCTCAAGGAAGCAGTCAACCCAGTCTTGTTTGTGGAGAGGTATTCATTCAGAAACAGAGAGGACAGAAAACTGTGGAGGCACACATTTGCAGTGGTAAGTCTGTGTTAGTTTTACCCTTTTATCAAACATTCCTGTTGTTATAATTTGCACAGCATTTGTTGTTTCTTAAAATTTGTCTTAAAAACTCCCCATAGCCCATTAGTAAGAACCCTAAACAAAGTCTCACATCAGAGTCTTACTAATTTAATAATTCAGTTTAACACTTTTATATTGTACAAGTGTACTTGTAGAAAATCCTGCAACGTTTACTCTACTGCTGTCATTAGTCATTCCTATAGCCCCTGTACAGTCTCATTTTGATGGTAGATCACAATACTTGTAAATCAGTTGCACCCCTTCTTGGAAAGTAGTCAGATGTCCCACACAGTCAGAAAGTTTATATTGTCCATTGGCTTCTTTATAAATGATTACAAATGGGCCCCCATCAGTTCATGTTGATGTCTCTCTGCACCTTGTAATTTATCTGTTTTCACGAGTAAAAATCCTAGTTTGATGTGTGATGAGATATATCAAATCTTTGATTAATTTGTCTTAAGCAGATCAATAATTGGACACTACTGATAACAGTCCTGTTAGCATGTAATCACATTTAAAAGTATTCATATGAATATAGCTTGCTATTAATGACCTACTTATTACAAAACTGCATGCTTCTTTACAGAGGCTGGTTTTACAGTCTAAAAAAAGAAAACCCACAGTAACTTATAAACCGAGAAGTTGCATGTAATAATATTTCCTTTCTTTCTGTCTTACAGGATTACTTGCAGATAACATTGTCCTTCTCCATCATACATGCACTCACCTCTTTAACTCTTTATCCCCCACACATACAGAAATGCCACCTGGATCAATATTAAGACTTTGCAGTTTTTTTTTTTTTTTTTTGCAGAAGATGCAACTTTGTTTTAAGCTTTAATATAAGCTTATAATGAATACACTTTGACCTTCCAGCAACCCATATACTGTATACAGAACCAGTAATGAAAACAAATTGAAAATAGTCTTTGTATGTACACACAAGTAAGTGTGACGCCGCTGTTCAGCTCAGATGTCATTGGCTGTGAATTTCCCTTGTCACCCACAGGACTTGCTGTGGTTGGATTATCTTTTAATTAATAATAAACAGTGCATCATGCTACAAAAGTATGTTTTGCTGTTATTATCACATTAGTTATATATTAAGTTAACAACGACGTGTTGCTATATTGAGAGAAATTACTCCTTTACCGAGATCCTAACCCTAACCCTAAGCATAACTTCAATGAACTACAAATAACAGCGCCATGTTTTCCCGTTCCATTGACAGAATGATAGAGGCTTCTGGGCAATGGAGTTCAAAACTTTTATTAATGAAATGAAACAAACAATATCTTTACTGGACAACTGGATATCTAAATATGTTCATTGTGCAAACCTCTATGACATATTTATGGGGCAGGCTGAAATTTGGTATTTTACAGTGAGCAATATTTAAAATGCTTTTATGCCACCTTTCCATATATTTCTGAAAACTGTGCCCAACATTATTTAATCAACATAGCATAAGTAGTAATCCTGCCGATTTTCTCTTTGATACGCTAATCTGACTTTGATTTACAGCCATTTGAAATGTGCCGCTACTGGGCTCCTGGGGGTAGAAGGCCAGTAAAACATATATGTATTCTCTTCATCATGAACAACAAACTGTGTTGAGTTACATTTATATCTGACAGTTTTCTCATTCCACCCTTTTCTACTCTTACATCATGCCTCATATAGCCTTTGACAGGACATTGTGAGGCCATCTGATGAAATATAGAAAAATTAGAAAGAAATACATTAATAATAATAATAATAATAATAATAATAATAGATTATTTCTTTGATTTTTGAGGTAAACAGCAATAAATAGTCTAATGGATGAACCTGCAACAACTTACCATTATCCATTCCCCATTCCCCACTGTTAAGCAGTAATAAAGGACAATTTAAACACATTGTGATACTTCATTATTACTATTACACAATGACAAACTCATGCAGTACTAAGAATCACAATAATAATAAATTAAAAAAATAAAAAAATAAAAAAATAAATAATGATCAAAAAGCAGTGTGAAAATGTCCTCCTCACCTCCTTATCTTGCTCCTCACATGCTGGACATCAGTAATGTGCATGCTCTCAGTTTTAATGCAGAACAAGATCAATGTTGATCATTGCTGGTACATTCTCAGTTATGCCTTAAGTGTTTGTAGCAATAAAGCACATGGCAGCATCTTGTAACACAAAATAATTCATCCTGTAATTCCCTTTTTTCACCAAAAATTGGCTTATTTGTCACAAATTATATATAACAATAACTTTTTGGTGCATTGTTGTCCCAGACGTCATTAATGATCTGAAAAAAATGTTTATGTCTTAAGTAATATAATCATGGTTAATTAATTATATGTAAGTTTTCAAGTATAAAACAAACTCATATGAGCCTATCTAGTACAATAATGTATTAACCAAGCATTTACAATACACAATAGTTACCCTGTTCATTTTATTGAAGGATACAGCATAAAGTTAAAGTAGCATCAAGACAAATGAGATTCAAAAAAAAAAATTTAAATGGATCATGAAAAATAGATTAACATCATATATTAGCGAGTTCACTGCAGACGAAGCCACACAAATAAATGATAAAATGTCCTGAGTGCCACACAGTCCTATCCCTCAACTATGATACAGATCATATGATACAGATTTGATACTGTTCTGGAAAATAATGATTCCTTTTCATTGCATCTAAACTGGTTTCTTGCTCTTCCCTGTCAATTCCCCTATCATGATCTTCTGAAGACAGTTGATGTAGCTTTTTCTTAGCCGGAGGATGAAGTTCTAACATCCCATTTTCAGACATTTCCCAGTCCTGGTCAAAGTAAAACAAAAATCACAATTCAAATGACGCTGTTTAATGGACAATCAGCTCAGCTTATGTTCTGCATGATTTAAGCAGGGGTGAGCAACTATGGCCTTGAAGTACTGTACACATACCATTTTTTCAACTTGTCTTAAAAGACTTTTTGAGAAGCTTTACAATTTACAACATCTTTCACTCCTTTGAAGAGCATCACTTGGTCAAAACCCCTTATTTGGCTGATGAATCTGATTACCTGATGGAAGATCACGTCACGTGACAGATAGCGTTTAATCACCCCAGTAAGCAGGTGTGTCTGTTTAGTTAAATGCAAAGAAATGCAGAGACAGCCTCGGATGATAGATATAATACAGCGAATAAAGATTAAGATTACTCTTTTATCTGTCGTAATTTGTGTAAAAAGGAATAAAAGTTCTGGCACTAGTGTTAATTTCAGCTGGAAACTGCATTTTTGGAGATTTAGAAAAATCTAGAAAAGAGGTCTGTTTTCCCAGTGAGCATATGTTGGAATGATGCTTTATTTAGCACTTTAGCTGCTGCGTGAACATTGTTAGCCACATTAAGGGAGGCTGGCGTGTCCATTAAAAATGCCATTTCCCGTGACTCCCTAAAGCCAGCATCAATCTAAATGCACTACTGGTTGTTTTAATATCAGTTATTAACCATTTCTGAGGATTTCCCAGGTAACGTCATTGTGAATGAGCTTTGTAAACTGACCGTTATTTAATGCCCCAATTACAGATGGTTAATACATTTTCGGGATAGTCGGCATGGGCGATGACGGTATTTACGATGCCATTAAGTGCCTCTGTAATTCCATCATTAAGCTGTTCATTATGTAAAGACTGTGGTTTAATCTCTTAGGGGGCTCCAATCACCACTGAGCTCTATTAAACCCTTTCGCCCAGTGATTGCCACGGACCAGGCCTCAGTCGATGATAGGCTCCAAATTTCCCAGCACAATGCCATCATCACCAACTGCACAAAGGGAACAAGATTATGAAGTGCTGTGTAGGTCATATCAAGTGCACGGACTGAAATTAGGAGCTGTTTGTGAGTGTAAAGTTCATGCAATTTAATTCAGTTGTGCTGTTAAATGGCTGTATTGTGTTGTGTTGCTCAAGCTTCTTTGGCAAGAATTTTGTACTATCAGATTTAACACAGCTGTATGCTTGCGCTGAGGTTTTTGTCACAAGGGAATCTTTTGTACTTGTGTTCTGAATCTGAGCCATAAAGCAGTGAGATTTGTGAGAGACGTGATATTTCAAATGCAGCATTTGTTTTCTGCAGGCTTTTTGAAGAAAGTGGATGCCTTGTTCCACAAGAGTGTCCTAAGATGACTTCTTCTGGCTGTATTCTAATGTAGACTTTAAGTTGAGTCATAAATATTGTAAGTCTGGGATGGTAGATTTAGCGACAGACAACTAAAGTGAAGCTAAAGCTCATTTTATGTAAATTAATAATTTGTTAGATACCATATTGGTTTATATTGGTTACTTCACAATTTAGTTTCCTGTCAGGATCCTGTCACTCCCTTCTGGTCTTTGTTTTTACATCCCTTGTTGCCTGGTATTCTGTGGGTTTTTGTTCTCTCTGTGAAGTCTGTCTGTTTGGTTGGTCATATTTCATTCTTTTTAGTCTTCCTAGATTTATCTTGCACTGTTATTTTTGTTTCCTTCCTGATTTTTGAGTTTTATATGCTGTAGATCTTTATCCATTGATTACTGAGCTTTTGGTTTTTGTTCCCCTGTTTTGAAACGGTCTTGTCTTGACCTGAACAAGTCGTAATATTGACTACCTATCTCATAAATACAGTAGGAGCTTCACAGGTTCACTGATGAAAGAGGTAAAGGCAAGCCCAGAATGCATTGTGAGAAGCTTGGTGGGGGGAAAAAATGCAAGATGACAGATGAAAGTACCCAATATCAATATGTGTGCTATATATAGGCTATTTATGCTGTCAGAATAAGAGTCCAAACAGCTCATAAAAACATCACAGTAGTCCACAACAAGATTCCAGTCCATAAATTAACATCTTGTAAAGCGAAAAGATGTGTGTTTGTAATAAATGCATCATTAAAGTGTTTTAACTTTAAGGGCCAGATTTACTAACATCTTCCACCAGCGCAAACAGTCTTTTGGCGTTAAAATAGTACCGTCAGGATTTACTAAAGACGCACAGTGAAGAATTAGCGCTGAAAAGGCACGGACACAGTTATTTTTGCGCCTGACCTTATTGAATATGCATCTGTAGGAGTTTCCCTTTCAGACGCAAAATTTATGGGAGGAGAGTATTAAAATGAATCACGCAATGTGATTTACTAACGTTTGTGCTCGTCAAATTACTGGTATTTGCGCCATTATTTAACGCCCCCCAAAAAAGCATGTCTTAAAGCAAGTGCTAATTTTCTCTGCTCTTGGTAAATTGAGCTGGTCATTATGGAAATAAACGGGCTGCGTCTGTGTTCTTTAATGTGTCAATAAATCACACACAGAATTTTCCCCTCCCATCGGCGCTTGTATGGAATTGCGCTCTAATGCAAATTTTCCCCGTTTAGTAAATCTGGCCCTAAATCGTTGCTGTATAATCCATAATAACACTTCCTCCAGTGAAAATGTCCATCCACTGTTGTCCACTCACATCAAAATCCACTGCCATTTTTTTTAGAACTGTTTTAGAGCATAGTTCTCTCCTGATTAAGACGAGACGACTTTTTCGTATTTTAGCCGCAAGATACAGTTTGTTACAGTTAGTTAAATTTTTTATTATTGATTTATTACAAACATGCAGCTTTTCACTTTAGAACATGTTAACTGATGGACTGGAGTCATGTGGATTACTTGTGAATTATTGTGATGTTTTTATCAGCTGTTTTAACTCATTCTGACGGCACCCATTTACTGCGGAGGATCCATTGGTGAGCAAGTAACGCTAAATTTCTCCAAGTCTGTTCCAATGAAGAAATAAACTTATCTACATCTTGAATGGCCTGAGGTTGAGTAAACTGTCAGCAAATTTTCATTTTTGGGTGAACTATTCTTTTAAAGAACAGCAACTGTACGTATACGTTCATAAACTGAAGTATACTTTTGGCATTAGAAGGAATTTGTTGTATCTGACTTTATCCAGCTCTATGCATTTATTTTGGCACTAGGGAATCTTTTGCACTATTCTATTTTGAATCTGAGCCATAAAGTGGTTTGTGAGATTTCATACGCAGCATTTGTTTTCCACAGGCCTTTTGAAGAACGTAGCAGTGGGTAAGAAAAAAACTATAGCAAAGGCAAAAAGCAAATGCCATCGCTATCTTAGTCAGATTACGAATTTGACGCTCAGGGTAAAGACATCTTCAACAATTTCATCTCCTTTTGTGCTTTCTGTGGTACTGCTTGTTTTAGGCTGTCCGTCAGTCAGATATGAGACAGCTGTCAAAGGATGAAGATACTCACACTTTTTTCCAAGTATTGGCAGCAGATTCAGGCGACACGCTGCTCCCCAGAGCCTCCAGACTGACAGGTTTCTTTCTCTTTGGTTTCCAGTCCTTAGTTCCTTTTC
Source organism: Spinibarbus caldwelli (assembly GCA_039654775.1). Lineage (NCBI taxonomy): Eukaryota > Metazoa > Chordata > Actinopteri > Cypriniformes > Cyprinidae > Spinibarbus > Spinibarbus caldwelli. The sequence goes on from CM077231.1 coordinate 13,755,139, forward strand.
TGACTCTGCTTTTATATCTGTATCCTGCTGCCATCCTTTCACTTTTGCCTTGGTTGGAGTCCTGCAGATAATGTACTGCTTCAAACTTTGGAGAGTGTCAGTATGTGAGGGTGTTTGCAAGGTTTGCAGATCTCCAAAGTGTGATGAACTGAGATTGAGTGCTAGGACTGCTGTGATTTGTTTACTTCAAAATGGAGGCCAAAACTGTGGAATAAGCGCAGTAGATTCAGTATATAGATGTTAAAAACTGGTTTTCAGTTCATGCATACTACCTGCTTTTAAGGTGATATTGAGATGCTGAAGATGCTAAAATTTAGCATGGAGTTACAGAGACTAGCAAATATCATTATATGGTGGATTGTTTGTGAAATAAATAAACTAGTAAGACTATGCTAGTCAACAAACTTCTGGTGGCTAGCAGGGTAAGCTGGTTTACTTAGATGGACCGGAAGTACCCTTACAAAAATGAACCATGGGTTTATTATAGTAAAAGTGTAGTAACCATGCTTTTGGCATATTGTCTACTATGTGTATAATTTCAGTTTTACTACAAATACAATGATTAAACTATGGTTAATGAAGCAAAACCATCATTAATTTGTGGTTACCATGCTTTAACTATAGTAACCTATTTTATTATTTTATTTATTTATTTAATTATTATTATTTTTTTTTTTTATTATTATTATTTGTAGTAAAACCATGGTTAATTTTCATAAGGGTAACTAGCATAAACCTATCTGGACCAACATGCAACCTCAAGCTAATCTTGTTTTGTTGCCTATTGGTTTCTTTTACAGATCCTTAAATTTATTTATTTTGTCTGTAAAATCTTTCTGGGTACTTAGATTTAATATCTCACAGAACTTTTATCAAAATGTCTAAACATATTGGGATGTTTCACTTCACACGACAGTAAAAACAAAAACTAGCCTATGTGCTAAGCAAACCCATTAAGTTAGCAGACTGCACATGTGTAAGACTCAATGAAGTGGAGGGGTAGTTGACAAATAAAAATTGGACTGTGTCCTATGCTGTGACATAGCAAAAATGTAGAAAAAAAAAAACTTAACATGAGAAAAAAACGTATCTTCATTCTTAGAGTTACAAATAGCATGAGAGAGCTTTATCTTCAATGTTAGAGGTTATTTTTATTTTTTACATTTTTTTGTCACACCATAGGACACAGTAGCTATGTTTCCATCCACCTATTTTAATGCGCATTTTGGACTATCGCATAAAAAATTCGCTGGATGGAAACGCCAAGATGCGCATAAATTCAGAAAATGCGCATAAAAAAATTATGCGCACAACTGAGTAGGATAAACTTTTTATCCGATAAGAAAAAATGCGCATAAACTTCGATGGAAACACATTTACCGAATAAATTCCTCCATGCGCATGAAAAAAGTCATGTGACTTTGCGCTATGAGACGGGATAACTTGACTAACCAGCTGACCGATCTCGTTCACAGCATCTATAAGTTAGTTGTTGTAGTCACTCTGAAAAGCCTGAGCAAAGTCTGTCATCAAAGTATTTCTGTATAATTGTCTTACACGACTGTGTTCCCAAACAGCTGGCATCCTCCTCAGAACGCAGTGACAGCATTTATTGTGTTACGTCTGCTCTCTCAGAGGCACAAGTAATTTATATCATATATGAAAATTATTATATTCAGTGGCTTCCCCTATATTCTTAGTAATATTTAGTGCCACAGTTTACCAGGAAGTGACTCTTTGACTTGTTGGATGGAAATGGTGCTTTATTCGCATATGTTTTATGTGATATTCCAGTTTTGCGCATAATTTAAATTCGAATCTTTGGATGGAAACATAGCTATTGATACGTCACCTAACCTGTTGCTTTTATCAAAATGTCTAAACGTATTGTGTTGCTTCACTTCACACATTGATAGAAACAATAACTAGTTACTATGCTAAGCTAACTGGTTAAAGTTAGCAGAAGACACGTGGTGTGCGACTCAATGAAGTGAAACCTGTTGGTTTGCTCTATGGATCTTAACATTATTTTATCTGTAAAATCTTTTTTTGGGTATTTAGATTTAATATCTCACAGAACATTTATCAAAATGACTAAAACATATTGGCTCTTTTTTTATTCCATAAATCAAAACATACAAACTTGCCTATGCTCACGTCAGCAGACTGCACGTCAAACTCAGTGAAGTGAAGCCTGTTGGTTTGCTTTACGAATTCTTACATTTCTGTATTTTGTCTGTAAAATCTTTCTGGATACTTACATTTAATATCTCACAGAACTTTTATGAAAATATGTAAACATGTTGGGTTGTTTCAATTCACACAGCAGTAAAAAATAAAAACTAGCCTATATGCTAAGCGAACCTATTAAAGTTAGCAGACTGCACATGTGGTGTGAGACTCAATGAAGTGGAGCCTGTTGGTTTTATCAAAATGTCCAAACATATTGGGTCATTTCACTTCACACATCAATACCAACAATAACTACAAGCTACTATGCTAAGCTAACTCGTTAAAGTTAGCAGAAGAGATGTGTGGTTTGTGACTCAATGAAGTGAAGCCTTTTGGCTTTTGGTGTGCTTTATGGATTTTAACATTAGCTATTTTGTCTGTAAAATCTTTTTTGCGTACTTAGATTTAATATCTCACAGAACATTTATCAAAATGACAAACATATTGCCGCTTTTTATTCCATAAATCAAAACAAACAAACTAGCCGACTATGCTAACTTTAGCAAACTACATGTGTGGAACTCTGTGAAGTGAAGCCTGTTGGTTTGTTTTACGATTTCTTACTTTTTTTATTTTGTCTGTAAAATCTCTTTTGCATACTTAGATTTAATATCTCTCAGAAAATGTCTAAACATATTGGCTCTTTTTTTTCCATACAACAAAAGAAATAAATTAGTCTAGTTAGCAGACTGCACATGTCAAACAAATGTCAAGCCTGTTGGTTTGCTTTTTACAGAAACTTCTTCATTTTGTTGGTAAAATATTTTTGGGGAAATGTGAAACATATTGGGTCCTTTCACTTCAAACAGCAGTAAACGAAAACTAGCCAATATGCTAAGTGAACCTTAAAGTTAGCAGACTGCACATGTGTTGTGCGACTCAATGAAGTGAAGTGTGTTGCTTTTCTTTATGGATCTTAACATTATTTTGTCTGTAAAATGTTTTTTGGAGTTCTTAAATTTAACATCTTACAGAAGTTCTATCAAAATGTCCAAACACATTGGCTGTTTTTTATCCCACACAACAAAACAAACAAACCAGCCTACTAAAGTTAGCAGGAGGCACATGTGGTGTGGAACTTAATAAAATGAAGCCTATTGGTTTCTTTTATGGTTCTTGACATTTCTTTATTTTGTCTGTAATATCTTTTTTTGGGATCTTAGTTTTCACATCTCACTTAACTTTTATCAAATTGTCCAAAAAATATGTTATTTTTATTCCACACAACAAAACAAACAAACTAGCCTGCTAAAGTTAGCAGAAGGCACATGTGGTGTGGGACTCACCTCACAGAAGTGAAGCGAGGCACCAAACCAAACATCAGAACAATTAACTGAAGGAGAAATGAATCAAATCACGTTCTTTTAGCCACAAATGCTAAACGTCTCCTGCAGCTCAACTGATAAGGCTTTGCGCTAGCAACACCAAGGTCGTGGGATCCATTCCCAGAGAACAAACATACTGATAATATCTATACCTTGAATGCGCTGTAAGTCTCTTTGGATTACAGCATCTGCCACATGCATAAATGTATTGTAAACATACATTTCTCTGTCAACAGCTACTAACACCAAACACTTGATTGTATAGTTTCAGCATGTTTGTTGAATTTCTGCTTATTCTGTTGCTGTGGTGGAACTTGAGCGTAAATGGTTTTGTTTACTGGCCTGTCTTGTTACGTTCAGGCCATGAGTGATTATCTTTATTGTAAACTGAATAAGACAGCTTGGTAACGAACACTTGACTGATTTTTGTCAGCAAAGCTGTGATGTTTACCTAAAGAAGATATGCTGTATTTTTATGTGTGTTTTCGCATATCATATTTCATATTGTAAATAGGCTCATTAGTTCATCATTTTATCTCTGGAGTATTGGACAGATGTGTACATCATTTTTCTATCGGTTTTGTTCCACTCACTGAAAACCATGTGTTGATTTAAAAACATGAATTTGAGTCCTTAGTAATGTATAGAACATCAAAACACATAAAGTCTATTTACAGTAGGGTGCAATGGGCTACAAAACCTTGTTATGGAAAATTGGTTGTTTTTTCTGTATTTTTATTAAACATTGATGGAGAAAGAGTGTTATTTTAGTATTCTTTATTAGTATTTTTAATATTTTAAATTAGCTTTAATTTTCAGTTTCCATTATAATTTTAGTTTGTTTCGCAAGTATGTTTTATTATTTTTAATATTGCTATTTAGCTTTCATTTTCTTTCATTTTAGCTTTTCATTTTCTTTCAGTTTAAGGTTTCGCAATTTTAGTACTTTAACTTAAATGAAAATTAAAAATGGTGCTTTGACAACCAGAGATGTGTGGTAACTGATTACATGTAATCTGGATTACGTAATTAGATTCCAAAAATGACGTACCAGTATTTAGAGTATTACCTTTAAAAATGCTCATAATCAGATTACAGTTACATTTTTATGGATTACATGTTTCCATATTCACACAATGGCAGTAAATTATTCATAATTTATTGATTCTTTGTTTCTCTTTTAAATATTAAAAAAAAAAAAAAACTATTTCAAACCTTTCTAAAAATCCTACTTTGTCATACCATTTAGCTTTGACTATATTCACAAATGTTGTTTAAATTAATAAATTTGAAATATCACTGAAGAAGTTAATATTTCAAATAATTTAACAACACATTCATATGTTTACAGTTCTCTGATATGGATTAATGGTCGCACTGACATGCAGGTAAACAAATAAAATATTTATATTTTTAGTGTACAAGTGTTTATTTTTATTTTACATTTTTTATGATTTCATTCATTAATAGCTTTTTATCAACTCACTATTCACTCACTATCAGCTCACTAATGTTTAATGCATTTTATGATGTTGATATTAAAAAATGGAATATGTTTACTTTCTCTTTGCTTTTTTTTTATATCAATATGGTATGTTTAATGGTAAGTTTAAATGCTGATTAAAAACGTAATATAAAAAGTAGTCAGAATACATCACCTAAAATGAGTAACCTAGATTACATTACTAACTACAGTTTCCATCATGTAATCTGTAATCAGTAACAGACTACAATTTGTAAGTAATCTACTCAGCTCTGTTGGCAACTAACCGAAATAGATTGAAGATTTATTGTTGTTGTTGTCGTTGTTCATTGGTATTAGTTGAAATTGGATATTTAATTGCTTATGCTCAGTTCCTCTATTTTTTACATTTATTACGTCCTCTATTTTTTATTTTTCCTGTCATCTAACACTCAAGTTAATCTTTAAAGACACTAATGATTTAATAACACTGTTAGATTATTTCAAAATCATTATCCATTATAATTCAATACCCAAATTCAACTGTACTATTTAAAACAATTGATTTTATTTTTCAATGTTTTATTTAAACAGTATAGAAGCATTTAACAATGGCTATTTATTGGATCTCGGTTACTCAAAATATGTGTGTTATTAAAAAAAAATCTGTCATGATTTTTTTTTTTTTTTTTTTTTTTTTTTGGGGAGAAAGATCTTATTTCCAATGCATTCATCATGCTCATTCAATATGACTTCTTATCTGCCTTACAGTCATCATTGCATGAGAGAGCAACTGACGGCATTTCCAATATTGTCCTGAATTTTTTGCTCTCGTTTGTTTGCTCCGATAACAGCTCTCCATTTTCTCTCCGAGACAGGCTTATCGTAGCCAGGTTGTTTGCAGATGAGGTAAAGCAGGGAGGGAGATCAAATATTGCTCTAGGATCTCCAGTGACCACATCCACTAATTACTAAACGTCTCGCCAGCGTTGTGTCGAAACGCGCTAACAAAAGGATTACGAAATAGCGAGACGAACAAACGAAAGTTTTCTAATCCCAGCTATGTCACAATTACATCTGGCGAAAAGTAAAAACACAAGAGAGAATTCAGGTCTGCAGAGTGGCAGCGCGGATAAAGTAGCCGTCTCTATACTGGAATTAGATAAGATCGGTTAAAGCTTTCCATTAGGGCTGTGTGGACTGCGAGAGATAGAGCACAACGTCGCCAGCTGAGGGAAAAACCAAAGCCAGCCTTTCCGGAGGCGAGCAATGAGCGATTGGAAGTGGATTGGAAAAAGAGCACAGGATCTCATCCATAGGAGGCCGTGCAATTTGCGATTCTCAAGAGCCCTCTCTAAATTGAACCTCATCTCTGACTGCAAATGTCAAATTATAGCGATATCCTCTCATCTGCACAGCTTCTTTTCATTGTCCAAGTATAGCGTGCTGCCCCTCGCGCTCCCTCGCTCCTTGTTTCCCTCTCCTTGTCAAGAGCAGCCTTTTTTGGCTCTTTGTTCTTTCTGGTTCAAAAAGCTCAGCCCCACTGAGCATCAGCAGGGATTGCTCCCAGCAAAATCAAACTTTTTTTAGAGGAAAAAAAAAAGCTAAATCTCCATTGTCCTGAGAGACGTGCCCACATGCATTCTGACTAAAATCCACAACATGTTACAGCAAGTAAACAAGCATGCATGCTTTTCATTGGAGACACCCAGATGAATTTATGAAGGCGGGTTAAAAAAAAAGTAACAGGCGTGCTGAACTACATGACTAAAGGAGAATTAAACAAGAAACTTGAAGCTTATTAAAATGGAAAACTCAAAACATACTGTTTGCAAAAGATATTAAGATAGAAGGGTCAGATTTTGAAAATATTCTAAAAATAGTAAGTTATAAGAGATGTAATATTAGGTAAGTTAAGGTAAGCTAAGTAAGTTATAAGAGATGTAATATTAGGATTTATGATTATGTAGTTTTTGTTTATCATTTTTCATTCAAATTTAAAATGAATGTTTTTGATTATTTAAAAAAAAAAAAAGGTTTTAAATATTTTTAAGTAACATATATCATATATTATTCATTCATACAGTAAATATCACTATTTATTTTGGTGTTGCATTGTATGACACTTTACAACCTGAACTAAACTTACTTTGTCATAAAAAGGTAAAACCATTTGATATTACATCTATTTTTTCTGCATGTTGGTTGCACCACATGACTTCAATTTAGGGAGAAAATATTTTTCAAATGTTTACAATATTTTAAAGGTTAAATTGATGCGTAAAGATTATGATTATCCCAAACTGCTCAAAGCCTTTTCATTTCAAGAATTTCATTCTTTTAATTCGATTTTTTTGCTTCATGATTTTACAACCTCATCTCATGACGAAAACGTATCTTTGGGAACTTTTTCACAAGATGCGAAATACGTACCACCATGTACGTTACGTGACATATTCAATGTGAAATGTCCACTGAGTGGCACTAAAAGAGTGTTCGATTTTTTTCCCCAGAACTGATGAATGTACATTCAATTCAATTCAATTCAAGTTTATTTGTATAGCGCTTTTCACAATACAAATCGTTGCAAAGCAGCTTTACAGGAAATTAAGTTTCTACAATATATTTATATATTGTAGAAACTTAATATATTTAACTTATGGCGAAATTTGGTAGTTCTGTATGTTGTCTGAGGGTAGGCTTCATCTGAGGTCCTCTGAGGGGTTGGCATCATCTCTTCTCAGGTGTTCACATAAAATGTACATATGGTACATTTTATGTGACGTTGGTTTTGTTCACCTAAACCTACCTGATAGTATGAACAAAAGCGAATGTGATGTAAAAACGCAATCGCAAGCATGCCGTTTTAGCTTGTTTTTCGATCTCTTATCTTTCAGCTCTTTCATCATGAGTCATGTTTTTGACAGGATTCATACCCAAGGATTCCACATCCTAAGTCCAATTCTATGTCAGCTGAGCTACCGAGCAAACTTGTTATGTTAGGAAAGTGAAACATATGGAGCTGTAATCATAACTGTGTATGAAAACGATTACAAGTGCTCAATGTTATACTGTCTCTAGTGTTCATTTCTTTTGAAAACTGCAGTGATATGTACTTATTAGTACGTATTTTGCATCTTGCAAAAAAGATCCCACAGGTACGTTTTCGTCATGAGATCAGTTAGCGATGGGATCAGGATCCCAATATTTTTGACCTTATGTAAAAAATAATAATAATAATAAATAAATAAATACAAATAAATTGAAATGTAAAAAAAAGTTACTGTATAAATTGCATTTTATATATATATATATATATATATATATATATATATATATAAAATAAATTAATAGATTTTAAAATAGCCACAATTTAGGGCACAACTATAACATTGATCAGTTTGGCTTATAAATATTAATTATGTGAAATCATGAAATGAATATGTTTAGTGATTTACTGAAAAAGTATGATTGGTGCCTGTTCTTATTATTCTTCTTAACATTCTAACAGTTGCTCTGTTTGAGAGCTCAGCCTAAATTTGAACCCATAAAAGATCAGACAAGAAAGTTGTGTGTAGTCAAATGTTTCGACTCTTGTAATCTTTTACATTGTGTGACAAGCAAACTTCACAAAAACCTTCTCCTGAACCCAGAACGTATGTGTCCTACAAAACCAAATCTCCTGAGCTGCGATAAGCACGGCCTGTGGAGTTTGGTACTGTGCACACAACTGTGTCCAAACCTATTACCACTGAGCTCCACTTCCCCTCTCCCCAGAAGGCACCATCTTACTGTGTTTCCCCCTCTCACTAATAGAGACAAGCTGTCCTGATACTCCAGCTATCCTATTTTCAGCTGTTATGGATGACAGAGCACTCAAATGCAAAATCAAGTTCACAAACTCCTGTAATATATTCTGTAAATATTCTGAGAAATATTCTGTAAATTGTCAATATTTTTCAGTATTATATTTTGTTTTATTTTATTTGTTTTATTGAGTAATCAACAACTACTAAATGAATACCATGAATGGAAAAGGAATAAAGTGCATAAGATGCATAAAATGCAAGTGATTATGTTGGGTGTTGCTATGTCAGAGCTACGTTATTTGGAAAGATAAACTGTCGCTACTCTGAAACAAGTAAGGTGAAGAACCTTATGCATCAAACAAATATGTGAAAGATTATTTGTCATCAACTACAATCAGCTATATAATATCTAATGTAAATTAGAAAAATCATATACTGATAATACACAACAATGCCAAGATCTCTGGAAGAGGTTTGGATAGGTGATAGTTATGTTTTCTGTGGTTGAGTGAGCAGTCCGGTAGCGGTGACTTCATCCACTGGTTGTGTTGGTAACAATGCAGTGGGGAAAGGAGCAGGGATCCGTTTCGACAACCTTGAACGTGAAGCGCTGGAGGATGCTGATCTCCTGTAGCACCAAAGGGTCCTAAAATCTGGAACACGCAGATGTGGCCATGGAGTAGGTGCAGAAGGTCCTTAGCCTGGAATACGCAAGCAAAGGTACCTTGGAGTGAAGGTTTACTCGCCGGAGCTTAACTTTGTTGCAAATGTCTGTGTGTCTTCTGCCTCTCAGAACTTGGTCACTCTGCTTTGTCTCTCTAGGATGGAGACTCAGGATGTGCTGCATCTGTTGTCTCGCTGGATTAAGACTCTGAAGTCTGAACGTAGATCATCTCTTTCCTCGCAGGCTGGAGGCTCAGAACGTGGTGATCTGTTGCACTCCTTTCTTTGACAGGACTCAGACTCAGAACTAGTGTATCTGCTATTGTCTCAGTTGGGAGACTCAGAGCTTTGGTTGATCTGTTTCTATCTCCTACCATGCAGGCTAGAGACTCAGAACTTTGGTGTTTCTGTTAGTGTCTCACTGGACGCGCCGGAGACTGAGAACCATTGTTTCTGTTGCTGTCTCTCCCCTTACAGGACCGAGACTCAGAACCAGGAGTGTCTTTTGGGAAGGTACCTTTATTTCTTTCCAATGAGGAGGAGATTGCAATTTGGCACTTCTCAGTTTCCATGCTGTGATTGGCTGTTTCCATCAGAGTGGGGGACACCGTGTGGCCCACCCTTCTTTCCTCCTGTGGAACTTATTTGCATAGTCCAAACACATATTTAGGAAAGTGTCACTAAAGCTTTACCAGTGCATTTCTCACTTACCAAACCACAACCAGAATACCTTTGGCAATGTTACGGACACATTAAGTCCAAACATGATGGAAAAAGATTGAACTGTCATGCATGCATTCATTTGTCCATTAACAGCTGAGTTTGTGTAAGATGCTGCACAACACATCGCTGTCACTGAGAATACTTATTTCTCTGAATAAGTACAAATCTTTGTAACATTATGAATGTCATTTTGGTCAATTTAATGCATCCTTTCTAGAGAGAAGTATGAATTTTTTTTTTCTTTTTTTTTTTTTTTTTTTAATCTCACTCCAAACTTTTCAAAGGTAGACCATCACGGTTTTCACAAAAAACAAAACAAAACTGTACGTGTGGTCGGGGTCATGTGACACACAGCAGCCACAAAAGCACTTATGTTTTTTTTTTTTCTCTTTATTTGAAACATTCCCAAACGCATCATGAAATATCTTGATTCTCACCTTTATAGATTGTTAGTTGATCTAGTGGGCGATGGTCAAAGTAACCTAATAATGTAATAACTATGCATAAAAACCTGTCTGTTTACTAAATTAACAGATATGGGTTACGACTGACTTTATATTTAATGTGAATTTAACATTGAAAGTTAATGAGAATAAAAACATTGTAAGTTAGGCTACTGATCATAACACTTTCATTGTACAGAAAGAGAGCAAAGAACGTTTACATTGTCAAAGAATGTTTTTACTGACAGTCTAGAGAGTTCAAGCACTCTCAAAAACTCCCATTAAAATCACTTAAGCTGTTTACGCTATGAAATTAATATCTTATTTACAGATTCGTTCACACATTTGCACTTTGTTGTTTCTTACGAGAGAATTCGCCAGAAAGAGGTATTCAGTCAGCGAGCGAATGAAGAAAACACTGGCATTTTAGCGAAGACTCATCTGAATATGAAGGTAAATCAGTAGCAAAACTCGAGAGCTTGTTGATCTGAATGTGAGAACTTGTCATATTAACATTCGTATTTGTAAGCTGAAATTTACACTCAGAGCTCTGATGTGAAAAGCTGAATCTTTTGATTTGCACACACAGACAATAATTGAAAAGAAGTCGAAGTTGCAGATTAATAGTTACAAATGTGTAGAATGACATTCACATAAACAAAATGACACACACAAATGTGTATGACATATTTACTTTTGCACTTTACTTCAGTTTTGCTGTACAACCTCAAGTCAGCATTTACAACCTCTCAGATCTGGTAGTACAACTTCAAATCTTAGCGATTTGACTTTTGCTACTTCTTTTGCGGTATTCCTGTTGCAAAACTCACTTGTGCGCTTGTAAATGCAGACATGACAGCGCAGAGCTGGGGTGCGAATGAAGACATTTTATTGGTCGATGCCTGACCAATGAACAACGCCAGTCATCGCGACTTGCCCTGCAGAAAGAAACATGTTTTTTATGCATATGTATCAGTTATTTGTAAAACACTGGAAACTATTTTCATTGAATATCCTTAGCTTTAACAGGATTTTAAGACACTGCATTCATCTTGTCATACAGGTATTATCTGGTAGACAAATAATGCAACATCTTTCATATGTATATCCTACTGCACTTGCAGAGTAATATGGCTTTACCAGAGCCACTGAAAAACAGTTGATTCTGCATTGATAACTACGCTGACTACGCTTTACAATAGCATTTTATTCTGGGGAATGAGACAGCATTATGTCCTCATACTCCTTGGCAGTCAAATGTGAAAAACTTTTAACCAATAAAATAACTGTACTACATTTTAGTTCAGTTTTGTTTAGTTAATTTGAAGAGATTTTACTAAATAATATGCGCAATAATTATGATCCATGAATGACCGTTAAAAATAGGTTTATAACATTTTCTAATATGCTTATTATTTATATTACAATTAGTGTAGTATTTAGGGTTAAAATAGAGAAAATGCTTTAAATTCCAGTGCAAAGAGGCAAATTAGAGGCATTTGGTGGCCAGAAAGATAATATTCATATGTAATGCCATGGTTTAACCACTAGATGCCCGTATGGCTGTTTAATAAATACAAGTAGGCTATTTAGCGCTACTCTAGTTGCTCAAAACAGTATTGTCATTCATAACTGCTTATTTTTTTTTAGGTTTTGCTTTTTAATGTGCATTTAGACATTATCAAACAACTTTTATAAGTTAGATTTGTTTATGTTGCATTTAAAAAAGTTCATTACTGACAAGCAAATAAGGAATTTAACCCAATAAAGACGTTTGAATTATTTAAAAAAAAAAAACAAATAATAAAAATAACAGAGTTACGTCACAACTCTGGTACAGTGATATTACTCTGCAATATGCAGTCGGATATACATATGAAAGATGTTGCATTATTTGTCTACCAGATAATACCTGAATGGCAAGATGAATGCAGTGTCTTAAAATCATATAAAAGCTAAGGATATTCAATGAGAATAGTTTCCAGTGTTTTACAAATAACTGAAACATATGCATAAAAAAACATGTTTCTTTCTGCATTCTTTCGCGATGGCTGGTGTTGTTCATTGGTCAGGCATCGACCAATAAAATGTCTTCACTCACACTCCAGCCCCGCCCCCGGCTCTGTGCTCTCACGTCTGCATTTACAAGTGCACAAGTGAGTTTTGCAACAGGAATACCGCCAAAGTCAAAGCGCTAAGATTTGAAATTGTACTGCCAGATCTGAGAGGTTGTAAGTGCTGACTTGGTTGTACAGTAAAACTAAATGAAAGTGCAAAAGTGAATATGTCACACACATTTGTGTCTGTCATTTTGTTTATGTGAATGTCATTTTACACATTTTTAGCTATTAATTTGCAACTTTGAATTCAAAACACGGGTGTTTTGATTATTGTCTGTGTGTGCAAATCAAAAGATTCAGCTTTTCACATCAGAGCTGTGAGTGTAAATTTCAGCTTACAAATACAAATATTAATATGACAAGTTCTCACATTCAAATCAGCAACCTCTCGAGTTTAGCTACTGATTACCTTCATATCTGAACACCTATGATTGGTCATTGCATTCATAAGCTCAACAGCATCGTGTGTGATTGGTTATAATGCACAGTGCTGTAAAATTGCGTCTGTTTCTGGCTCAGTGCCAGCCAGCGAACGCAGAATTGAATTTAGCAACTGATGATATGACGCACTGAACGTTATAATCACACCGGTGTGATTGTATTAAATATAGAAAATATTAATCGGCTATTTTTTGTCTTTTGGAAGCTGCATTCAAAGTCCACTTGGCTCAAAAATCTGAGGGGGCACGTGGCCCCTCACTTTGAGTGGGCATGACGCCTCTCTCTCTCTCTCTCTCTCTCTCTCTATATATATATATATATATATATATATATATATATATATATATGTATTAAGCAGCACATCTGTTTTTAACATTAATAATAATTAAAAGTTAATTGAAAATAAAAAGAAATCAGCAAATCAGCATATTAGAATGATTTCTGAAGGATCATGTGACACTGAAGACTGGAGTAATGAAGCTGAAAATTCAGTTTTGCATCACAGAAATATATTACATTTTAAAATTAAATTCAAATTGAAAACAGTTATTTTAAATTGTAATAATAATTTTAGTGCTGTCATAGGAAATACTAAAAGTTTACACAAAACAAAAACACACACACACAATACAGTATATATTTTGAAAATATTTACATGTATTTACATGTATATATTTATATTCATATAATTTATATTATATATAAATATATTTAATATATAAACATAACATATTTTTCTTAAATATATACATGCATGTGTGTTTATATATACATAACAAATATACACAGTACATGCATATATTATGTAAACAAAAACTTTTATTTTGGATGTGATTAATCTCGATTATACGACGGCGTTTTAGTGCCACGTTAAAAAAAAAAAATCTAAGATTACGAGATTAAAGTCGTAATATTTCGAGAATAAAGTCGAAATGTTTCGAGAATAAAGTCGAAGTACTACGAGAATAAAGTCGAAATGTTTCGAGAATAAAGTCGAAATACTACGAGAATAAAGTCGAAGTGCTACGAGAATAAAGTCGAAATGTTTCGAGAATAAAGTCGAAGTACTACGAGAATAAAGTCGAAATGTTTCGAGAATAAAGTCGAAATATTTCGAGAATGAAGATTAAAGTTATAATATTTTGCTCTTTAATGTGGCGTGACAGATTGCTGTATTCGCTTCAGTTTAAGCGGCATGTGAGTCAATCATCTTTCCGATTACAATAATGAGACATTTTCATTATAAATTAGGCTATACTGTTTTTTCATGCCTTCTGATGTTCTGTCACTTTTATATCTTGCTATAAACTTGAAATGAAGAGGAAAAACACATTTATAATTTGTAGTATTTCGTGATAAAACTGACAGAATTTGAAATCTGAGCTTTGTTATATCAAAAGCAACAAAGCACAAAATTATTGCGATTACTGGGTGGCTGGCGTGCTACAAATAATGAATGGAAGACGTTAAATATTATGTCCAATCATTTATCTTATTATACCATGAATAAAACAGCTTGTGAATAGTCACTTAATGTTATAGCCTACAGCCTATACCTCAGAAAAGAAAACAATATAACCTATGTTAAGGAGTTGGAGTCCACTTCAACCTTTAGAACGTTTTATTAATTAAATAGGCTACATGTGAGGAATGAAAGTTTGGACGCCACAGACGTTTCTGCGGAGTAGGTGGTGGAATTTTCACAAATTTGGAATTTTGGAATTTTCACAAAGAAAACAATTGCCTATACTTGAATTGATTCACATAAATACAGCAATCTGGTCATTAAAGAGCTTGAAAAACACATTATTGTAAGACACATAATTTGTGTTTCGCTAACTGATTTTGAAAGCTGGTACTTTGTTTTATATTAAAAGTACCAAAAGCACAAATCTTATTGCTATTGGGTGGCTGGCGCACTACAATAACGAATGCAATGGAAGACATGAAATATTATTTCCAAGCATAGCCTGCTGTCCCCGCGAGTATGACACATAGTATGATTTCTGCTCATAATCCCACATATACATTTGTAGTGTATTAAAAAAGGATTAAATAAGAGAGCTACAGCGCCCCCCAAAGGAATGTCGATTGGGTGTGTGAGCTGATGTTAAGACAAAAAGTTGTTCCTGTTCAGTCTGTTAATAAATATCATATTCTTGATATTAAGCTGTTTCCGCGAGTCCTTAAAATGGACTCTTCCTCATCCCAGTAAGATGATGCGGCCGCTCGGATGCAATAATTAGTAAATAATCAAATAAATAAATAAGTAATCAAATAGGCCTAAATTCCGGTGGCCTGGCAACTTCTGCGGGTGACCGGTGCTCTCAATCCAGGCAATTTGCATGCGCAAAAGGCTAGAATACACTCAAAATTTTATAACTTTAATCTTCATTCTCGAAACATTTCAACTTTATTCTCGTAATATTTTGACTTTATTCTCGTAGTATTACGACTTTATTTTCGTAATATTTCGACTTTATTCTCGAAATATTTCGACTTTATTCTCGTAGTATTACGACTTTATTGTCGTAATACTTCGACTTTATTCTCGAAATATTTCAACTTTATTCTCGTAGTATTACGACTTTATCCTCGTAATATTTAGATTTTATTTTCGAAATATTTCGACTTTATTCTCGAAGTATTTCGACTTTATTCTCGTAATTTTGACTTTATTCTCGAAATATTACGACTTTAATGTCGTAATCTTAGATTTTTTTTATTTTTTTAACGTGGCACTAAAACGCCGTCGTACGATTAATCGTTTGACAGCACTAAATATTTTATAATATTTACTATTTTTGCTATATCAAATAAATGCAGCCTTAGTGAGCATTAGAGGCATCTTTCCAAAAAAAAAAAAAAGGTAAAAAAAAAAAAAAATCATTATTGATAATAACTGCTTGTTTTTGCAAATTCGTTTGGAAGTTAGTGTGACAGAAATGATTACCTTTTACCTTTAATAATGAGTTATATTTGTTGTTTGGTCACTATAGAAAGAAAAACATGTTGAAAGCATTCATTAGTCGCCGTTTTTTCTCATTTCCTTGGACTCCAAAGTGAAAATGAAAATGAGATAAAATGCAATTTGCACACCAAACATCATTACATTTTGGGGGCAAATATCTAATTTCAAGGGTATCCTTCCTTTTCTCCCCTGAACATGCTTGTACAAATTAATGTTATCTATTTTGGATTGTTTTGTAACTACCGTTCCCAGGATCCATTCCCTGGGGGAATTGAAATAGGCGCATGACCACAGCCAGAATCCCAGATAAGGAATTTTTAGAGCCAGTAGCCATCTGTGTTCAATTTCTGCAAGAAGAAACAGTAATCAAATTCTTATCAAACAGACTCCAGGGCTTAAAGACACCGGAAATCACTGGCAGGGAAAATGAGATGGATGTGGCACCATTTGTTACATTACATCTGAGGTGGTAAAATGTGAGATGGCTTGTGTTGTTTTGTCATTTCCCCACTTACAGCACTGAGGGCCGAGATACTGAGCCAAACTACATAACCAACACATTAACAGCTGCTTATATAGCCATTTGACTCTTCATCACGGGGTTATTTGACTCAAAAATGAAAGTTTTTTTTTATCATTTATTCATCCTCATGTCATTACAAACAACTGATTTTCTTCCATGGACCGAAAGTCATATTTAGCAGAATGAGGATTATCTCATATTTATAATTATTACAGTTGATTAAGACTATTTTCATCCATAAGATAATTTTATATATTTATATTTGTATTGCATATTTGTACATTATGATAATTGGGATTTTAATTAAAGCTTAATTTAGATGAAATTAACATTTAGGACAATTTAATTACAGATTTATGTTTTATTTCCATTTTTATATGTTTATGTAACTAGGATTATTCTACTTGTATAGGACATTGCTTAATACATTTTTTTATTATTATTTTAGAATGACTTAATAAAGGTTATTCATTCATTGATGTTTTCACATTTATTTATATCTATGTAATAGGATTTTAACACTTATATACCCAATTTGTTAAGACTTTTTCATTTTTAGAAAAATGTAATTCTTATTAATTATTTTTATTTCTTAATATTCATGGAATATTTATACAGACAGAATTGAGATCATATAGGCCATTGCTCAAGACCTTTTTGTTTTACTATTATTATTAATTTTAAGATAAAGGTTTAATGAGGGCTATTTAAATTTAATTGACATTTATTTATATTTATTTATTTTTAGATACTTGAAATTATAAATACTTGTATAAACAATTGCTTAAGACCCTTAGGATAATTCAGTGAAGGTTATTTATTTATTTACATGTTTTCACATTTATTCATATATATATATACATATATATATATAAAATTTAAGTAGGTTTTATATTTATAAATATTATAATATTAGGTTTTATATTTATAAATATGTAAGCCTGTTTCCGCCACTGAATAAAAAAAGGTAATTGTGACTTTTTATCTCACAAGTCTGACTTTTTTTCTCGCAATTGTGAGATATAAACTTGCAATTGCAAGTTATAAAGTCCAGTTCTGAGGAGAAAAAAAAGACTGATATGTTCTCAGAATTGCAAGTTTATATCTCACAATTGTGAGAAAAAAAGTCGCAATTACCTTTTCTATTTTTTATTCAGTGGCGGAAATGGGCTTCCATATATATATATAATATATTTGCATTCATTAATGTATTAATATGATGTTTATATAAACCGAATTCATTGAGATCATGTTTTTCATTCCAGGAATAATTTAGTTTCAAGCAAACTCATATAGAACACCAGAATCAGGCTTTGTGCAAGAAATTAATATCACAACATGGTGATGAAAGCGCTTTATTCCGGCAGACTGATGAAAAAGCACTAGTGCTGCAGGAGAGCTGAGCTGAGCTGAGCTGAGTGATTGTTCTGTCCATCTCTCAGTGGGGGAGGCTCTTCCAGCAGGCTTTATCTGGTTTTCATCAGGGCCGTCCAGCACCAATCCACGTTTGCTCTGACCCACACCGAAAAAAGCTGCTTCGCGGCTTTCAGATAGATCCCTCTCTGTCTTTAGCCAAACAAGAGCTCCCTTTCTGACAGCCCAGATTAAGTTAAAGCGACACCCGAGCCCGAATCCAGGAAAGTAGGTCTCTGTGTTTAAGGTGTCCCTTATTTCATCAAGCAGAGCGGACGGAGAGGAACCTCCGCTGAGAGGTAATGAGTACTGGCTGTTTATCAATAACCTGAAGAGGGCAGGTTGGATAAAGTGATTACCTCTTCAATACAACACCGGATGTTTGTCTCTCCTCACCACACCGGAGAGGTGGAAAAAAAAAAAATCCTTGAATCACATCCTTGACCCCCGGTGCACTTTGTGTCTCTCAATTACCAGATCGAGAGCGTAAATAAGAGAAAATGAAACCCGTCGCACTACAGCATGCAGCGTGTGGGTGTTTAATGGCAGATTCCTCACATCAGTGAGCCATTACGTTTACTCATTAAAGTTTTTCTCATTTGAAAGCACCGGATGCATTATAGGCATCCTCGACAAACCGATTAGCTGTTTGCATGCTAATACAGAAAATGTGTTTTAAAGGGATAGTTCACCCAAAAATGAAAATTATCCCATGATTTACTCACCCTCAAGCCATTCTAGGTGTATATGACTTTCTGCTTTCAGATAAATACAATCGGAGTTATATTAAAAAAAGTCCTGGGTCTTCCAAGCATTATAATGGCAGTGAATGAGGGTCAAGATTTTGAAGCCCAAAAAAGTGCATCCATCCATCATAAACAGTGCTCCACATGGCTCCAGGGGGTTAATAAAGGCCTTCTGAAGTGAAGAGACGCGAACAAATATCCATATTTAAAACTTTATAAACCGTAATCTCCAGTGTTGGGGAAGCTACTCTGAAACTGCAGCTTGACCAGCTACAAGCTACTCGTAAATTAAAGTAATTAAGCTACATTCAAGCTACCCTTCTGAAAAAGTAGCTAGCTACACTACAAGTTACTATCAAAAAGTAGCTAGCTACATTGAAACAATTTATTATTATTATTATTATTACCTGTTTATTTTATTATTTTTTTTTTTACAATTAACATTAAAAATAACTAAATAATTATTAATGAAGAATTATAATGAAGTTGTAGGCTAAGTAAAAAATATAATGAAGTTATAAGTAAAATATTTGGGGTTTAAAACAACATACTGTAATGCAATCATGATTTCAAAGAGTAGGGTAAATTCAGACTGATTGGGACAATTTTCCAAGCCATTTCAATGACAAAAAATGTCCCAATCATTTGATTTTGTAAACTATCCGATACACACAATAATAAATTACTGTATAGTTGTATAGTTATAAAGTGCAAAATTGCTACTAATGTAAAATCAGTGTAAGAACAAAATGAATGCAACTTAAACTGGATATGGAGGAGTCATAAAATAAGCAGATTAAACTCACAGCACATGCGGTATTTACTGACTGTGAATAGAGACGTCAATCATCAGCTGCGTGCGTGAACACTGCGCTTTGCGTGAATCCCGCCGCAACCATCCTTCGCCAAATGATAAGCACACTACTATTTTGCGATTTTATTTTCTGTTCGATTAGTGTTCATTACAAAACTGTGGGGGACAGATTATATTATGACCGTTCATCATTGTAAAATAGACATTTGATCTAGAGTGCAAAAAAAGAAAAAAAATAATCAGTTTAAAAAGGCTATTATTCACCTCCTTTATGTGCTTTAAGTCTTCGACGTAGACCGCAGTTTAATTTCTGTTTTGCGTAAATTACAGTTGATTCATGTGAAATATCCACTCCTGTACATCCTTTGCAATATCATCAGATGATCTCTTGTCGGTGAAAAGACTGTAAAGCCATGCGATATCACAACAGATGGCGATAATGAACAAATATAGTTTGTGATCTAGTCAGAAGAAGACGCTGCTTCAATGCATTACAGGCTCGTGACTCGTCAGAACACAAAACGGAATGTAGCGTTTGTTCACGCTGCATCGCTACTTGCTGGAAAAAGTAGTTAGCTACACGAAAAGCTACACTGTTTTAAAAGTAGCATCGCTACTGTAAAGCTACTGAAAAATGTAGCTACGCTAGTAGCGTCGCTACTTGTAGCTATTCCCCAACACTGGTAATCTCTATCTGCCACTAACTGTCGTATGCACGTTCACAAGAAAGTGCCATTCTGGCAGATGATGTATGACGTAGTTTTATGACGATGTATGACGTAAATTTTAAATATGGATATTTTTTCTTACACAAATGCATCAATTCACTTCAGAAGGCCTTTATTAACCCCCCGGAGCCGTGTGGAGCACTTTTTATGATGAACAGATGCACTTTTTTGGGCTTCAAAATCTCAACAGCCATTCACTGCCATTATAAGTCTTGGAAGAGTCAGGACATTTTTTAATACAACCTTCGATTGTATTCGTCTGAATGAAGAAAGTCATATACACCTAGGATGACGTGAGGGTGAGTAAATCATGGGGTAATTTTCATTTTTTTGAGTGAACTATCCCTTTAACGCAAGAAACTACAGTGTAAAAATGATTTTTTGAAGTTGTAAACAAAATGATTATTGGAGTACATTTTACAAGAAAAAATAATTTCAGTCTTTCTGCTTAAAACTTTGTTTCATTCAGTGTGTTACTTGCTATTTCTTTGTAATTGTTTGTGAAATTTACTAGCAACTGTTTCTATACTAGTTTTTTCTCAGTGTACAGTGCTTTAATTTTGGGTAATTTTTGCTTAAATATCATGTTGTCTTTCAAACTTCAGAAAAGAAAACATCTAAATTACACATTTAAATGTTTATTACAGTTTATCCATTTGCGTCTGTAGATGTCAATTACAATACATATCTTTAACCCTGTAAAGCCTGAAATATGAAATATGTGGCCTTATGTCTCACTTGGGACGAAGAGGATTAAATATATTCTAAAGGTGGTTTTTTTTTTTGTTTGTTTGTTTGTTTTTTAACAGAACGATCTGTTCAATTATAATTAGCCTGATTTACATAACATTTTATTCCTAAAAACATGGTGAAAATGTTTTTTTTTTTTTTTTTTTTTTTTTTTTTTCTCAGGTTTTGACAATATTTTCTGATTTATGGAGTGATCAAAAGAGAAATCCAAAATCCCCTCTAAAAGCCTTTAATATGTCAACATAACGGAACAAGAATTTTCAGCCTGTTTTTGTCCAGTGTTCTGGAAAATTATGCAAATTAAGGCAAATTTAATTAGATAAAACCATATTTGCATATTCAAACTTCGATTGTAATACAAAATAATTGTCTTAATTATACTGTGATTAATCAACTGGGGAAATATGGTCAATTTTTAACCCTGCTTTTACCTGTGATGTCTTTAAATGAGAGATTTCTGAAATGAATAGCAAATGGGCCAACATGGCTTTGATGCATTCGTCACTTTGATGTGTAAGCCATTAACGCCAAGCAATTCTCAAGGGTCCTAAAGTCTGAGACTACTACTTAGTGACCAAAAATGGTGTAAAATCATAAATATTTTAATCATTTTGTTTAGAATCTTTTCTGTCCTGTTTTTTTCTTGATTTAATTTGACTTTGGATCACAAATATGGTCTAAGACTTGCTGTATATGAAAATAATGTGCAATTTCATTAGTGCTTCCAGTGTTAGATAGCAGCATTATAATGTTGCTAGGCTTGTATGAAATATTGGAATATATGGTTGCCATAGCAACATATTACATACACCCTGAAGTGAAATGGTGGGGGAAAACGATTTCATTCATCATTATAGCTTCAGCATACAGAGGGAAAATGGGCGGCTAATATTTCAGAGCACTGATTTTGACTGTACGGGTCACCCTGAGTCTGGGAAACGACTGGGAAAATCAAGTTGTGTTGATCCGAACAGAGCCTCTGTCAAGCAAAATTTCAAGGGTGCTTGAGCATGAATTCACTGTGCAACACGCTGAATAATTAAAACAATTCACATATGACGCAACACAAAAGATTTTTAGCAGCCAGGAGGGTCTTTGGAGACTAGACAAAATCCACTTTGATACAAGCAAGGCTTGCATGTGTTTATTGGTGTTTGTTAGGGAAAGTATCACTGCTGTTATTCCTCACAGTAAGGGGTTTTGTACAAATCAGGTGTTTCTCTATTGATGTTTTGCCTGGCAGATGATAAAACAGCCTCAAAAAAAAAAATAAAATAATAATCGTGATTACAAGCTTGTCACATTCGAGTGCTTTGTTGGCGGAAAAAATAAAATGCAGCATCCCGTTGTTTGGCAATCATATAAACACTCACCGCTCTAGATAGTCAGTTTGCTGACAATTCTGGAATTTCGGACAAATACATGCTTATGTCACTGTTTATAAAACATACAATATGCTTCAAATGATCGTTTGTATATAGCCTATAAATACTGTTTTAGCAACAAGACAAAGTGATGTAGTTGTTGTGAGAACAGCATTGACAGTAGCAACGGTTGTCCCCTCCACCTTGTTTAAAGTTTATGGCCCACCCAACTCAGAGACTCTGGTATCATAATTATTTCAGAGTTTCCCAGAAGAAAATATGACTTCAGAGGCCTTCACGTCTAATTTCCATTTAGGAAACTCGTATTTATGATAATTCAGATAGCATGTGAAGGCAGCATAACCTCCTAGAGCACTTATAATTTTGTAGTGTTGTTAAATATCACACTTAACAATATTTCAAAGACAATAGAAGCAATTATGAAATCACATATAAAGATATACTGAAGTCCTACTTAAGGGGGTCAAAAACATTCTAAAGTTCAGCAAATTTAATTTAATATAAATTTAAATAATACATTTTCATTGCAGTTAACATGCAATTAAATGTCTGAAAGTATTACATTCAGTATATTATTAAAAGTATGCTGAAGTTTACTTCAGCAGGCATAACAGCTTAGCATAGTACTAACTGATTGAGAAAAGCTCTTTTCATTAGCCATTAAAAAAATTACATTGCCTGATTGTTTTCATTCATTTTTGTTGATGAAGGCCGATATAGACAACTTCAGCACAAGCACCAATCGTTTTGTCTTCAGATAATGTAAAACTCCAGATCTGTATGTCATTTCATGCTACTCAACCAGCCGCTTTCATTTCTCTTTTCTTTTAGTCAATTTTGAGAAGTAAAAGATTTGATTAGACTATAAACATCCGTGTCTGATTAGGATGTGAAATCCCCGGGTAGATTTTGTCTTGGCAGGTACAGTTCGCTTCTTGTGCGCTGAGGTCATGGAGGCTCAAACAAATTGGTCTGATGGAAATCCAAAGACTTCCTCTTTCATTGACAAATGGATTTGGAAAGCTTGTTGGGGAAATTGCAGGCAAGATTGGGCTTATCCTTCCTGGTTGTCTGTGGCTTGTTGAAAACAACCTACATGAGAGATCCCTGCTGAGATGGATTAGCTTCTTACTGCTTACGCTACATCAACCATTTTCAGAAAAATCATTTGAAACATTCAATGCTAAGTTAATGCACTCTCCATCCACACTCGCATCCACTAAATCGCTCACTCGTTGAATAATTTCTCTTCATTTTTTTTATCCGGAATTGCCTTTCAGGTGCAAATGGGAGTGAGATGTTGCGGTTCTTCAATAATCAAATAAAGAAGTGCTGGACAAAGACAAAGTCTCGCTTTATTTGTACCTGAGAAAATCATTGCTCCTGGATTCCCTCCAATTTTTTATTCCCTCAGCGTTCCCTTACGATAAGAAAGTTCTAGGCTACTTGTTTCCCCCAACTAACCTAGATAGCGTTTACCGTTGTGCAAACCGGTGGGTGAAGCGAAAATAGTTTGGCTGACCATGCAGATATTCAGCCCTTATTCTCATTCAAGATCCAGCAACACACTTGTCCACTGAGGAATCTGGAGCAGCATCAGAGCTTATTCAAATTCACAGGCCAGCCCAGTTTTGAAAAAGAAGCTATTTGTTCACAATGTACAATATTTCTCCCAGCGCTCCAACTAGAGCTGGCATGGCTTGTACATATTGGTGTCTTCTAAGAATCGTTAGCAAATTCATTTATGTAAATTATTATATTTGCGTAACCCATGGCCGCCTTTCAGCCTGTCATCTGATGTATGTCTTGCATCTCTTGGCTCACATTACAAGCGCTTTTCAAATATACGGCATAATTTGATATGTTTTTTTGCACCTGGTGTTATCAAATGGGTAAAAGTGTCCTTGGTCTGATCTGTACATCTATCCAGAGACCTATTAAATATGAAATTCACTTATGACGCAACGCAAAAGATTTTTAGCAGCCAGAAGGGTCTTTGGAGACTAGATAAAATCCACTTTGATACAAGGAAGGCTTGCATGTGTTTATTGGTGTTTGTTAGGGAAAGTAAGTTTTTCTTTTTTTCTTTCTTAAAATATTTTTTCTTACCTCATTGTTTTAAGAAAAAAACTAACAAAATTGTATTTATTTATTTCACTTATCAAGTAATTATGTCTGTTGTTTAGATATTAGTACTGGGAAACAAGACAAAAATACTAAGAAAATCAATTTTTGCAGTTTATGTACTATTATGTACTTATGTGCTATACTGTTATATTTTCTCATGATATTACTTGAAAACTGTTTTTAAAAAAAAGAAGAAATATTTAAAATAAAATAAAAAATTATACTTTATCTGGATAAATTAACATTAAAAAAATTTTAGATCCTTCATCTCTGGATAAATTAATATTATAATAATTTCTGAGCCAATATACAACTGGCTTGATATTGTATCTCAATTCTAAGACAGCGTCAATGTCTATGATTCATGAATATGTAACTACATTTTCTAGAAGGGCGCAGTGATCGCACTTCTAGGTAATTAATATTCATGAGCCAACTAGGTGCAAATGAAATCATAAATTCTTGGGTAAAAAAAAAGCAGGCATATTTAATGCCATAAAAATATCCTAAATTCTGTTATTCATGACTAGTTATGATATCCAACACACTCTCGTGGCAATTCGACTATTTATATGTTTTTAACAGCCCACTGAGGGTTAGGGTTTAGGGGTGGACAATCTTGCTTAGAATTTCCCCAAAAATCATACATTGGCATATGAATCAAACCTACAAATTCATACAAAATTTGATTTTATTCACTCAAAATTATATTTTGATGTCAAACCATTGATATTTCAGTTAGATCTACTATTAGATCCTGCCAACTACAACAAAAAACTACATTTAGATCCTTCTGCTCTGGATTAATTAATATTATAGTAATTTCTGAGCCAATATAAACCTTTCTTGATATTGTATCTCAAATCTAAGACAGCGTGAATGTCTATGACTCATGAATATTAATGAGGTGATGTAAATGAATTGCCTAGGAGGACCCAGTGATCACACTTTTAGGTAATTAATATTCATGAGTCAACTATAGGTGCAAAAGAAATAATAAATTCTTGGGTAAAAAAGCAGACATATTTAATGCCATAAAATATTTCCTAAATTCTGGTACTACTGACTAAAGTTATGATAACAACACACTCTCATCCATTTGTAACTATTTGACGTCTTGGTAAATTTGTAGCCAATTCATATGAACTCGTACAATCTCATCAATATGTTTTTGTGCGCTTTGTTAACATTCTACTGAGGGTTTAAAAAAAAACATACGTTGTCATATGAATCAAGCCTACAAATTCATACGAAATTTGATTTCATTCACTCTGAATTATATTTTGATGTCTAGTGTTGGGGAGTAACTAGTTACATGTAACAGCGTTACGTAAATTAATTGCAATATAAATGTAACTGTAATCTGTTACAGTTACAGCGAAAAAATGTGTAAAAGTAACCAAAAGTAAAATTCAGAAAGAAAAGTAATCAAAAAGTAATCAGTTGTAATTAAATGTAATCAGTTACATTACTTTACTAAAGTAATTGAAATTGAAAGTAATTGTAATTAAATGTAATCAGTTACATTACTTTACTAAAGTAATTGAAATTTAATTAAAGTAATTGTAATTAAATGTAATCAGTTACATTACTTTACTAAAGTAATTGAATACACTACTTATTACATTTTAAATAGGGTAGCAATCACACTCTTAGGTAATTAATATTCATGAGTAAACTAGGTGGAAATCATAAATTATTGGGTAAAAAAGCAGGCATATTTAAAGACATAAAAATATCTTAAATTTTGTTAAAGTTATGATATCCAACACACTCTCATGGCAATTCGTAACTATTTTACATTTTAGTGAACTGATGGCAAATTCATAAGAATTTCAGGTTTAGTTTCGAGGTAAACCTTCATGCTTAGTATTTTTTCCCCAAAATCACATTTTTGTGTTAATCCAAATGTACAAATTTATTTTTAACTCTTAAAATTATTTTTTTTTTCTAGGTTGTGTGCAATTGTGCCAACCTGCCCCAGCACAGGGATGGTTGGCATAGGTTTTGACGTTGTTTGGCACAATATTAAAAGAGTTTGGTTGCAAGACGAAAGCAACAAACACTTTAAAATGCTTTTTTTTTTCTTCTATGCTTTTTTTAATCACTTCAGTCAATTTTTTTGCCAGCTTCAGTCGCCTTTTAAAGCACTTTATATAGGCTGTTGAGTTACATGATAAAATGTGCTATAAATCTATCTTATATTAAACTCCATGCGCCAACCAGCTCCAAACCCAACGTGTTTGCCATCCCAACTAACACTCTTTCATAAATTATATCAGATTCATCACGGTCTTCCAAATTGTGTATGGAAATGTGCAGTTTCTCTAATTAAATCTGTTTTATTATGTACATTAATTAAACCATTAAATTTAAATGAAAAAGATTATTAAACATTAACATAAATGAGCTGTTTAAAACAAAAAAATATGATAAATATGAATCCGCTGCTTGTGTTTCTCTTTAGAAGTCAGTCTTTCATTTGATTTTTATTGCATTGGAATTCATTTGTTGAGAAACCCTGCAGCATTAAATGATCAGGGTTGACCGAGAGGATCAGATAAATCCTTGTGTTCAATAAACGTGCAGAAAGCATCTTTCCCCGAAACGCAATCATCTTAACGGCACATAAGCACTGATCCTAATCCAGAATGTTTGCTGCGCCGCCCCTGAAACGGCCCGGCTGCCAGCTTAATCTGCTATGAAAATCATTTTGACGCCTGACTTCATGTCTCTTCGCCTGGACCAGGGTCACGGCTCTCTTGCATGTTTATCTTTTTTATTGAACACGGCGTTTGCTGTCATCCATCTGACAGGCAGCTAATGGACGCTTTGATTCCACCTGTGATCCTGGAATTACACTGTTATCAAACAATCATTTATTGAATATAAAAGATGACAGTTTTATGTGCACTCTAACACGGCAGTAACTTGAATCACGAAAGAAGTGAACAGATATTTTGTTGGGTTTTCTGTCCATACAATGAAAATTAATTGAATCCATTTTTGAGTTTTGGACTGTTAACTTTCATTCTATGGATAAAAACAGTTAAGAGTTATCAGTTCTGTTTAACAGTTTTGAGTGAATTGCACTCTACAAGAATATTCAATTTTCATTTTTTTTTCAAAACAAATCTCATAACATAAAAATTGTAATTATGAGATTAAAAAAAATGTAAATTATGACTTCATAATTTGACTTTTTTATCATTGTACTGTATGGACAAGAAACCCCACAAAACATGTTTACCTGTTTTGTAGTTGTTTTTTTTTAATTTTTCACTTATGTCATAATTGTGAGTTTTTATTTCATAATTATGACTAGGTTGAAAATGATATATTTTTCATTACTTTTATCTCAATTTCATGTCATAATTTTTTTATATCTCAATTTCACCTTCTGTCAGAATTTAGATTTTTTTATCTTATCATTATTACTGTCATAATTCCAAATTGTCTTAATTTTGACTTATCTCATAATTATGACTTAGTGTGTTATAATTTCAACTTGCTCCATAATTTAGACTTTGAATTTTATAAATATGAATAAGTGTGTCATAATTTCAATTTGTCATATCTCAACTTATCTCATGATTATGACTTAGTATGTCATAATTTTGACTTATGCCATAATTTTGACTTTTTATTTTATAATTATGACTTAGTATGTCATAATTTTGATTTGTCGTATCTTAATTTTTCTCTTAATTATGAATTACTATGTCATAATTTTGATTTGTCATTTCTCGACTTATCTCATTATTATGACTTAGTATATCAAATTTCGACTTATGCCATAAATTTGACTTTTTATTTTAGAATTATGACTTAGTATGTCATAATTTTGATTTGTCATATCTCAACTTATCTCATAATTATGACTTAGTCATAATTTTTATTTATTGCATAATTATGACTTTTTATTTTATAATTATGACTTAGTATGTCATAATTTTGATTTGTCATTTTAACTTCTCATAATTATCATCTGACTCATCCCATAATTTTGAATTTTTATTTTATAATGATGCCTTATGTCATAATTTTGATTCTGTCATATCTTGACTTATCTCATGACTTAGTATGTCATAATTTTGGTTTATGTCATAATTTGCACTGTATTATTATTATTATTATTATTATTATTATTATTATTATTATTATTATTATTATTATTATATTTTTAATTCAGTTTTTTTATGTGGTGGAAATGAGCTATCAAAGATCTGACATGATCAGTCAGGGAAAATAAAAAAATAAAAAAAGCGCATACATTTTCTTTCTGAAGATTCATCTCCAGTTTCCATCAAATGCAATGTGCCTAATTATGGAGACATTTTATATTCATCCAAGGCAAACTAGTGTTTTTGAAGCCATGTCATATGTGGTTATATCTGGTCTTTGCATGACTGTACAGTACTCTTTTCAGTCCTTTAATTTTTAGCCTCCCAGCAGATGTCTATGACTACTTCAGATGATTTGTGTATCTTGGCCTTTTGCATATTGAATATACCCCAGTGCTTAATCAAACTCTGGTTTGAGGTCAGGGAAATACCGTATGATACATTCTTGTGCTTTTAAATCCATATCAGCACTGACCACACATACTCTATGGGGTTTTCTTCGACGACAGGCTTTTATATGTCCCAGGGTTTAAATTTATTAAAACTAAGAGATTCCTAACGTCTTTTTTTTTTCTTCTTCTTCTTTTCTTCTTTTTGATATATGAAGGTCATATTAAAACATATTTCTCATACCTTCTTTTTTAGCTGCTTTTTATAAATAAATAATATATTTTTTAATACCTTTTATGCTCACCAGGTCTGCATTTATTTGATCAAAAAATACAGATAAAAACAGTAATATTGTGAAATAGTATTATTATTTAAAATAACTGTTGTCTATTTGAGTATATTTTAAAATGTAAATGTAAATGTGTCACATGATCCTTCAGAAATCATTCTAATATGATGATTTACCTGATATTTTGTGGGAAATGTAATTAATTGATCTTTTGTAACATCAGAAATGTCTTTACTGACACTTGCTGAATATATTATTATTATTATTATTATTATTATTATTATTATTATTATAACAATCATATATATCATATGAAACTTAGTGTTGGGTTTGTGATTAATCACATCCAAAATAAAAGGTTTTTGTTTATATAATATATATGTGTGTACTGTGTATATTTATTATGTATTTATAAAGACACATACATACAGTATATATATATATATATATATATATATATATATATATATATATATATATATATATATACTGAAAAAAATTATATATATATAGATATAGATATATATATATATATATATTTTACATGTATATATTTATACTCATATAATTTATATTATATATAAATATATTTAATATATAAACAAAATTTTTCTTAAATATATACATAAATGTGTGTGTATTTATGTATATATAATAAATATACACAGTACACACACACATATATTATGTACACAAAAACATTTATTCTGGATGTGATTAATCGCGATTAATCATTGCCCAGTGCTAATAAAAATATATTCATAAAATATTATATAATATCATACAAAAATGATAATACTTAGAAAAAAAGAGTAGGTGAAATAATCACTCTTAAGTATTCATTGTGTGTTTATATCAATTTCCCTTTAAATTACGAGTCTCCCTAATATTATTTCCACTAATATTATTTTAGTCAACTTGGTTACCATGGAGACAACAGTGTCAGTGAACAGCATGCTTGAGATGAAATATGAGATGTGATGTGTGAAGAAAATAAAGGAAATCAATGTCAATATAATTTGACTAGAATATAATTAGGTGTGATTTTAACTGTATTTCCGCTTATGAACACTGATATTATATATATATATATAGATATATATATATATATATATATATATATATATATATATACACACTCATTGGCCACTTTATTAGGTACACCTTGCTAGTACCGGGTTGGACCCCCTTTTGCCTTCAGAACTGCCTTAATTCTTCGTGGCATAGATTCAACAAGGTGTTGGAAACATTCCTCAGAGATTTTGGTCCATATTGACATGATAGCATCATGCAGTTGCTGCAGATTTGTCGGCTGCACATCCATGATGCGAATCTCCCGTTCCACCACATCCCAAAGGTGCTCTATTGGATTGAGATCTGGTGACTGTGGAGGCCATTTGAGTAAAGTGAACTCATTGTCATGTTCAAGAAACCAGTCTAAGATGATTTGAGCTTTGTGACATGGTGCATTATCCTGCTGGAAGTAGCCATCAGAAGATGGGTACACTGTAGTCATAAAGGGATAGACATGGTCAGCAACAATACTCGGGTAGCCTGTGGTGTTTAAACGATGCTCAATTGGTACTAAGGGGCCCAAAGTGTGCCAAGAAAATATCCCCCACACCATTACACCACCACCACCAGCCTGAACCGTTGAGACAAGGCAGGATGGATCCATGCTTTCATGTTCTTTACGCCAAATTCTGACCCTACCATCTGAATGTCGCAGCAGAAATCCAGACTCATCAGACCAGGCAACGTTTTTCCAATCTTCTATTGTCCAATTTTGGTGAGCCTGTGTGAATTGTAGCCTCTGTTTCTCGTTCTTAGCTGACAGGAGCAGCACCCGGTGTGGTCTTCTGCTGCTGTAGCCCATCTGCTTCAGGGTTCGACGTGTTGTGTGTTCAGAGATGTATTCTGCATACCTTGGTTGTAACGAGTGGTTATTTGAGTTACGGTTGCCTTTCTATCATCTCTAACCAGTATGCCCATTCTCCTCTGACCTCTGACATCAACAAGGCATTTTTGTCCACACAACTGCCACTCACTGGATATTTTCTCTTTTTCGGACCATTCTCTGTAAACCCTAGAGATGGTTATGCGTGAAAATCCCAGTAGATCAGCAGTTTTTGAAATACTCAGACCAGTCTGGCACCAACAACCATTCCACGTTCAAAGTCACTTAAATCCCCTTTCTTCCCCGTTCTGATGCTCGGTTTGAACTTCAGCAAGTCGTCTTCACCACATCTAGATGCCTAAATGCATTGAGTTGCTGCTATGTGATTGGCTGATTAGCAATTTGTGTTACCAAGCAATTGAACAGGTGTACCTAATAAAGTGGCCGGTGAGTGTATATATATATTTAAAAAAGTCCATAAGTGGCCATAGTGGTAGAAACATATGCAAATGTGCAGATTACTTTGAGTTCCTCCACATGATAAGCGTCTGAAATCAGATCTGCTGTACACACTGTTGTTGGGGTATTAGGAACAAACTCTCAGATTTCAAAGGCTCTTGGCTTTGGTGTAACATGAATCAGGGGCCGAATCCCGAGCGGCTGCAGTAAAGGACCTCTAAAATATAAAACTAAGCCATAGCTGGTGAAGAGTGTCCTCATATTTCATCAATTTTATATTTATAAAGTCGAAAATTGACGTCCCCCCTGGCACCCAGCAGTCTCAAAGCAAGTCTGTGGGCTGTGTGGAGTTTCATCATCCTGACAGAACCTGACACCTCGGGTGAGCACTAGACCACTAGTCTCTTTGCTTCCTCCCTGGGTGAGCAATTACATGTGAATACTAGCCCTGGTGTCATTTCTTATGGCTTTCATTGCCTTCCACTCATCAGAGGAGCATCCACGGCCATCTAATTAACAGCCTCATTCCTGTAATGCAATGCCTTTTCAGGTCCTCGTCATACTGTGCTGTAGATGCGGATTCATATTTTGGGTGTAATTTACAGTTGTTAGAGGTGCTGGTCATATTCATTTCTCTAAGTGTTACGGTATATTACATTAAGAGAAAAAATATTGAAATATCACACTCAAGCAGTTTGCCCAAAATCAAAAATTGTTAACATACCTTCACGCTGCTTCTTTTAATTGAACATAGGGGTGAATTTTACATATTTTTCATTTTGTGGATTTTGATTATAAGTGTACCAAGTTTATGAAAAAGAAAGCATGAATCATGAAATACTGGTCATTTATTAAGTTAATTTTTAAGAATATGTAATACAATTTATAAAATATTACATTAATTTTTGTATTTATATATAATAAATTACAAAATGATAAATTATAAATAATAAAAAAGTAATATTAAAGGTTCATTTTAAATTGTTATTATAGAACATAGTGTAATATAATTTCAGGTATTTCTAGCTAATGATTTCTAGGTAATATTAAAATTATGTGTATATATATATATATATATATATATATATATATATATATATATATATATATATATATATGATATTAGAATTGTCTTTTAGGTATTTCATCTATCTAGTTATTTTTTACATAATATTCATTAAATTTTATTATATTTTTTATTTGTTCATTTCATACAGTATATTTGTTAATTTTTCTAGCTAATGTTTTTATTTCATTTGCTTTATAGGTAATATTAAGTGTGTGTGTGTGTGTGTGTGTGTGTGTGTGTGTGTGTGTGTGTTTATTTATTTATTTCAGGGATCTAATGTTGTTGTTGTTTCATTTTTACGTTATATGATACATACAATATAATGTTTTCTATGTAATATATATATATATATATATATATATATATATATATATATATTTATTTATTTATTCATGTCATTTTTCTAGCTAATATTTTCTAGGTAATACTAAATCAATTATATGTTTTATGATATTATTTTTGAGTATGTATTTCAGGTATTTCTTAATTTTTCTAGCCAATGTTTTTGTTTCACGTTTTTAAATTGTAATCAATTTGTTTATTTTTAATTTCTGGATATCACTTCACATCCTTTTAGTATTTTGTTTTGACATCATTCTACAGAAAGTGGTCAGAAAGTAACAGCAGAAATATCAGTAATGATCAGAAATGGATTAGTTAAATTCTGTTATTTTTAGTGGTATTAGTTGGTTTGTCACACTGTTAAATATTCCTTTTTTAATTTTATTTTATTTTATTTTTTATTTTATTTTAAAGAAATCAATATGATAATACTAAAAGATGGTTAATAATCATAATTGACTTCAATTCTACAACCTCATGTAAGCTAACTCCCAGTCCCTCTGATCAATGGCTAAATTTAGCTCTGTATGTTGCATTTTTTTTAAATAATCAAACTATAAGCAATAAAAAGCCTGAGCTTGATCAGCACATTTCTGATACTTTGATACACTTTTTTTCCAGAAATCTTCTTAAATTACACCACTGACATATTCATGTCTTAATGTAACAGAGTTGAAAGGCCCTGCTTAACAGGACTGACCCGACAGATCTTCACCCCGTCCCAGTAAAGCCTGCTATCTCTGCCTCCTCTCATGCAGCTCTTCATCTTCATTGGCTCATCAGGGTGTGTAAGTTGAGGGTGACTTTTTTTTTTATCTGCTCGCTGTTTTGTGATTGAACTGAGAAATTGGACTTTGGGTGTGTGTGATAAGATCAGATAATGTGGAATGGGTTGGTGGGGCTCTTATCGTGAGAGATTATCCGTTAAATGTGCCAAATTCGCTGATGATGCAGACGCTCGCCAGAGCCACAGAACCCTGTAGAGCACCACAAAACACTCCAGCGGTCAAACACACACTGCTAACAGAATCACAGTGCATGTGTGCTAGTCTTAGAACATGCACTGCTGCCATTAATTAGACATATTATTATTATAACAATATAATGTAAATATACATATATAATATATAATTTAAAATAACATCTATTTATCTATACATTTCTTTTCTTTCTTTCTTTCTTTCTTTCTTTCTTTCTTTCTTTCTTTCTTTCTATCTATCTATCTATCTATCTATCTATCTATCTTTTTTCTTTATTTCTTTCTGTTTCTGGTGTTACTTAATTTTTTAATGTTTTCTAAGTAATATAAATTAAATAGTTATATATGAAAATACATTTAATTAAGGCATTTATTACTTTATATATGTTATATGATATTATATTTAATTGTTATGCTGGATGTTTCTTACGATTTTTTTTTTCTAAACATAAATAATAATTATATAAAAATATTAGGGCTGTCAAAGTTAACGCATTAACGCAAATTCATTTTAACGGCGCTAATTTTATTAACGCGCGATTAATGCCGCGCACATTTTCTGTTTGAGCCGTGGCCTAACCCGTGGTTGGAGAAATGGATGGAGATGCTGTCAGTGTTGCCAACTTAGCGACTTTTCAGACCCCTTTAGCAACTTTTTTTTTTTTATTATTATTATTATAAACATATATAAATTTTTTTGTTTGTTTTTTTTTTTCAAAAAGAGCCTAGCGACCAATCTTTAGTTTTTACCCAAAAGGTACATTTAGAACAGATAAAAAAGTGTGATTAAATTGCGATTAATCGCGAGTTGACTCATGACAGTCATGCGATTAATCACGGTTAAATATTTTAATCGATTGACTACCCTAAAAAATATAATTAATGTATTAAATTTTAGAGGTAATATACATTAAATAACGTTATATTTGAAATTGTTATATTAAATATGAAATAGTCATATTACCACAGATATTTATTATACAAAAGATATTTAATATTAAATATATTAAATATCAAAATATCATATTAAATTGTTATAAAATATAAATATAAAATACATAATGTACGTACAAAATTAACATAAAATGATTATAATTAGTTCTGAATGACTTGAAGACTAATATAAAATAAACAGTAATCAATTCAAATTAATTAATTGTCCCTGGTCATATTATTCATTACACAATCGATATGGCTCATTAGTGTCTGTTATAAAAATATATTATATTTAGTGCTGTCAAAATTAGTGCATTAACGCAGGCGATTAATTTATTCAGTTTAACGCGTTAAAATTATTTAACGCCGTTAACACAGGGGTGGAGTCTAGGGTTGGCCACTCCACTCATGCTCTTTCTGTCTGTTTTTTCTTGACAAGAAGTGCATTTATTCAGTCGCAGAACGTCTTTACGATCACATCAATCCAGAGGCAGGCGTGAGTAAAACAAGTGCGGAAACTGGCGCGCGCTGTAGCCTGTATCAATTCTTAAATTGAAGCTGCCTTAAAACTGTGCATGCATGTAATATTTTATATATGAGTTATTATATTATATTATATTATATTATATTATATTATATTATATTTGGGATAGTCTCTAGCAACCCTTATTAAATAATAAAAATAATAATAAATCAGAAAAAAATTTAAAAAAAAAAATGTTTCTTTCAGAAAAACTTTACATTCCAGAAGTTAAATGTACTAATAATGCCATAGTATATGCTTTGAGCAAAAAACTGCATTTCTGCCTAGAGCAAGTTGTAATTTCAGTACATTTTCATTTACAACCAGATGGAATTTGCACTATCCGCTGTGAGACCAGCGTCAGAAACATGGCCTTTGAGCATAAATCCAAGAAACCAAGAGCCAAGCCAAGACCTCATTTAAAACCCTCAGATTTTGCATTTGGCAAGCCCTAAATGTCACCTCCTTCTTTATCTTCTGCATCTTATTTTGTGTGTGGGCAGCAACCCGCTTCCTCAGACAGCTCAAATCCATAAACCCAGAAAATTCAGATGCCTCTCGTTGTTGTATTCCTCTTTGCCAGGCAAACTACGTCGAGTGGAAGCTTTAAAAGCATTCTTTGGTGGTCAGATGTGACCAAAACCAAATATAACGGCCATTAATATGCCATGCTGGGCCACGGATGGAATTGTTAGCCAATTTATCCTCATGCTTAAGTGCACTCTGGACTGTTTGAAAACCTCAATCTATTTCCAGGGCGCTTTAAGCCCTGGCCACTCAATTGATTGGGCAGGAGAGAAAGCTGATTGATTTGTCTGAAACATATTTACTAGATGTGCTCTCAGAGGGGGGTTTTAAAATGCTCTGAAAAGATGATGAAAACGCACCTAAACCACGCTCAGGCTGAATTAGGGACAAACAAGGTCCTCAGAGAAGGTCACAACAGTGAAGGATGCATTAGGGTAATACAAAATAAAATGCAGAACAGAATGTAGCTAAACCTTCATTTTGAGGTAAAAATGTGTAAGTTTTAGTGTGTACAGTATCAGCATCATTACTCCAGTCCTCAGTGTTACGTGATCCTTCAGAAATCATTCTAATATGATGGTTTGCTGCTCAATAAGCATTATTATTATCAATGCTGAAAAGAGTTTAATATTTTTGTGGAAACTGAGATACATGTTTTCAGGAATCTTTGAAGAATAGAAAATTCATCAGATCAATCAATTGCATCATTGTTGAAAAAAAGTATTTTAAAAAAATCATACTGACACCAAACTTTTGAATGGCAATGCATTTACACAAATGTTTCAACATATAAGAAAAAAAAAAAAAAAAACATTATTTATCAACCAATGTAATTTTAATTATGTATGCTCATACGAAAAACAGAAAATAATAGTTTTTGAAAAATGTTTATGCTGCTATTTTCCAACTTTTCCAGTTGTATGATTTTATAATTAATTGTTATATTGGATGTTTCTTATTTTCTTTTCTTAATATAATATAATATAATATAATTCATGTTTTCATATTCTATAAGTAGTTAGTTCTTGCTTCCAATTATATGATATGATTATACGTTTTAAATTGTTATTTAATTCATACTTACCCCAAACTTATTTGTAGAAATATTTTAACAAGAAACAGTTGAAAAAAAAACAACAACATTATTTACCCACCAATGTCATTTTTAAAATGTATGCTCTTATGTAAAACTAAAAAGAAGAGTTTTTGAAAAATGTTTATGCTGCTATTTTCCATCTTTTCCAGTTGTATCATTTTATTATTTGTTATATTGGATGTTTCTTGTTTTTTTCAATATAATATAATATAATATAATATAATATAATAT
This sequence comes from Spinibarbus caldwelli, assembly GCA_039654775.1. Classification (NCBI taxonomy): domain Eukaryota; kingdom Metazoa; phylum Chordata; class Actinopteri; order Cypriniformes; family Cyprinidae; genus Spinibarbus; species Spinibarbus caldwelli. Next base: position 13,792,677 of record CM077231.1, read on the forward strand.
AATATAATATAATATTAGTTCATGTATTAGTTCATACGCTAAGTATTAATAATTATATGATATTAAATTACATTGTTATTTAATTAATACTAATCCAAACTTTTGAATGGTAGTGTATTTTTGCATATATCAAGAAACATTATTCATTATTTATTTAATACACAAAAGAAGAGTTTTTGAAGAATGTTTATGCTACTTTCCATCCTTTTGATGACTACATAAATAATAATATAATACAGTTCCCTTTCAGTCGGTCACTGCGAGTCACGTCGGTGACTGACAAATGGGATCTCGCTTAGAGAGACCAATCCACTTCGAGTGTAAACTAAACGAGCCAATGCATATTGGCATGTGATGATTGCATCCAGCTGCCGCTGATGACAGTGCGAGCATAAGTAGGCAGCAGGTGCAACGCATACCAGCTTTTCGCTTCGGAGCCGAGCGGTTATATGGTTCTGCTCCCACCAATTCTGTTCGAGTGATGACGAGTTCATCGCGTTCTAAGGGAGCTTTTGTGTTGGCGGATGGCGCTTCAGCAGTGGTCGTTTTATGTCGAGTGGGTTGCACACTTCAGGCTGCACTACCCCCTGTTGTGTTGCAAGCGGCCATCTCCCCTGTGCGTCTCAGCACTAAAAGAGCATTTCCCTGAAAGAGCAATTTCTCTAAAAGAGCATACACGTGTGCGTCTTTGTAAAGGCGACGGATCATCTTTTTACAGATGCCATTTCACCCGTGCGTTTCTGGATGCAGTCGTTACCTGGCGCCAAGTGATGGTCACAATCGCTGCTTCACATGTCTGTGCATAAAGCACGTTGAGGCGGCGTTCATGGATGAGTCATGTTTTCTTTGGAAGATGACCATCTCGGAGCTGCGGACCAGGCTCCGTTACCTTGAGAGGGGCAGAGCTCCGTTGCCTCTGCCGCGATCTAGTGTTCGTCCTGGCCAGGCGAGGACTTCTTCAGGCAGTAGCACGGGCGGTCTGAGGGTTACAGTGGTGGCAAACCAGCGGTACCAGCGGTATCTTTCAGCGCTCTTCCCAACGACCGGATGTTGATCACTGCATTGGAGGGGGAGCTTTCTGTAGAGGAGGATTCGGCTGCACTGCCGCCCTCTGGGACAGTGGCAATGCCTGAATCTGATCCGGAAATGGGGGCTATGCTTTCCCGGGCCGCCGAGAGGGTAGGGTAGGGCCCAGCAGTTCTCGGCCACACAGAGGCAGACTGAGGTGATTCGTCACATCCTGCCCCGGCGGGCAGCTGATGCCTCCACCCGACCGCAGCGCCCCAGCCTGCTTATCGCCGAGGGCGGCCCTCTACGTCCGCCCCCGCACCACTCCCTCCCCCGGAGGAGGGCCAGGTGGAGAATATTTTGTTTTGTTTTACATTTACATTTATGTATTTAGCAGACGCTAAAAGATCCAAAGCGACTTACAGTGTATTCAGGCTATACATTACTTTATCAGTATGTGCTCCCTGGGAATTGAACCAACGACCTTTTGTGCTGCTAACGGAATGCTCTACCACTGAGCCACAGGAACACCCTTTGTTTTGTTCCGCCGTCGGCCTTATGGCCAGCAGTACCCAAATTCTCGACAAAAGAGCACTTTCCTCTATCTCTGTGTCCCAAGAGGGCACGGAGTGTTGCGGACGGACCAACACCAGACCGCACTCATCCACCTCGGTCACCAGTAGGCAGCAGCGGGCGGCTCGAAAGTGTCATCAGAGGCCCTACTCACGCTCCCTCTGCCCAACCGTGGAACCAGGTAAGTGATGCACCGCACACTCAGACCCCTCTTCAGTCCGCCCATGAGCCGCCCGAGCTGGGTCCCTGCATTCCACCTCGCTGCCCCACTGCGAGTACGGGGGTGGTTCTGCTGGTCCCACTTGCACAGTATCTGGGTGCCTGGCTAGCGCTACCCAGCCCGTCTTGCTGTCTTCTGTGGACCATCAGCCTCGGCTATGCGATTCAGTTCGCTTGGCGTCCCCCCAAGTTCAGTGGCATCCGCTTCACGGTGGTGAAATCGGCTGACGCTCCTGTCTTGGGTGCGGAGATCGCAGTCCTGCTGGCGAAGGACGCGATAGAGCCGGTCCCTCTAGCTGATATGAAGGCAGGGTTTTACAGCCCCTACTTCATTGTACCCAAGAAAAGCACGGGGTTAAGACCGATCTTGGATCTGCGTGTCTTGAACTGGGCCCTTCATCGGTTACCGTTCAAAATGCTGACGCAGAAACGCATCTTCGGGTGCATCCGTCTCTGAGATTGGTTTGCAGCGATTGACCTGAAGGACGCGTACTTTCATGTGTCGATCTTCCGCGCCACAGACCATTTCTGAGGTTTGCGTTCGAAGGATGTGCATATCAGTACAAGTTCCTGCCCTTTGGGCTGTCCCTGTCACCCCGTATCTTCACAAAGGTTGTGGAGGGGGCTCTTGTTCCCCTCAGAGAGCAAGGGGTTTGCATCCTCAACTACTGTATCTCGACGATTGGCTTATACTAGCACAGTCTCGGGATCTGTTGTGCGAACACAGGGACCTGATGCTCCGGCACCTCAGCCAGTTGGGTCTTCGGGTCAACTGGGAAAAGAGCAAACTCTCCTCGATGCAGAGGATCTCTTTTTATCAGTATGGAGTTGTATTTAGTCGTACAGACAGCACGGCTCACAGAGGAACGTGCTCAGTCAATGCTGAACTGCTTGAATTCATTCAAGGGCAGGACTGCGGTCCCACTGGACCGCTTCAGCACTGGCTTCATGGCCGAGTCCCAAGGTGGGTGTGGCAACGCGGCACTCACCGGGTCCAAGTTACACCGGCCTGCCGCCAAACCTTCACCCCGTGGTCAGACCTAGCATTTCTCCGGGCGGGAGTGCCCCTAGAGCAGGTTTCCAGGCATGCTGTGGTTTACACGGATGCCTCTACCACCAGCTGGGGGGCCACGTATAATGGGCATGCAGTATCAGGGGTAAGGACGGGCCCCCAACTGCACTGGCACATCAACTGCCTAGAGTTGTTAGCAGTGCACCTTGCCTTGAACCTTCTCAAGGGACGCTTACGAGGCAAGCACGTGCTGGTCCGGACGGACAACACTGCGACCGTTGCGTACATCAACCGACAAGGTGGTCTGCGCTCCTGTCGCATGTCGCAACTCGTCTGCCACCTCATCCTTTGGAGTCAGAAGGTTCTGAGGTCCCTTCGGGCCATTCATGTTCTGGGTCTGCTCAACCGTGTGGCCGAAAAGTTGTCACGAGCTGCACTCCCGGGAGAATGGAGGCTCCATCCCCGGACAGTCCAGCTGATTTGGTGTCGTTTCGGAGCCGCTCAGTTAGACCTGTTTGCCTCTCCAGAAACCTCTCACTGCCAGTTGTTTTTCTCCCTGACCGAGGGAACACTCGGCATGGACGCACTGGCACACAGCTGGCCGCGGGGCCTGCGCAAATATGCGTTTCCCCCAGTAAGCCTTCTCGCACAGACACTGTGCAAAGTCAGGGAGGACGAGGAGCAGGTCCTGCTTGTTGCACCCTATTGGCCCAACTGGACCTGGTTCCCAGAACTGGTGCTCCTTGCGACAGCCCCTCCTTGGCAGATTCCTCTGAGGAAGGATCTACTGACTCAGAGATGGGGCACCCTGTGGCACCCGCGTCCAGACCTCTGGAAACTTCATGTCTGGTCCCTGGATGGGACACGGAGGTTCTAGGTGACCTATCCCAAGAGGTAGTTGACACCATGACTTCGGCGCGAGCACCATCTATGAGACACGCTTACGCCTTGAAGTGGAACCTGTTTGTCGAGTGATGCCCGGAGATGCCTGATCAGAGTTGTGCTTTCCTTTTTGCAGCAAGGGTTGGAGCGAAGGCTGTCTCCCTCCACCCTGAAGGCTATGTCACTGCGATGTCATCGGGTTCCTTAGGGGGGCAAGAAGGTTGAATCCTCCCTGGCCCCCCTCTATACCCTCTTGGGACCTGACTCTAGTGCTCAGAGCACTACAGCAGGGCCCATTTGAGCCTTTACAGTCAGTCGAACTAAAGTTCATTGAACTTTCATTGAAAACTCTGCTCCTGCTTGCACTGGCCTCCATTAAGAGGGTAGGGGACCTGCACGCATTTTAGGTCGATGAATTGTGCCTAGAGTTTGGGCTGGTCCAGGCAATCCTGAGGCCCCAGCCTGGCTATGTTTGCTTTGTCCTGTCCGCGCTTTGAGATAGTACGTGGACCGGACACAATGCTTCAGGACCTCAGACCAGCTCTTTGTCTGTTATGGAGGCCGGCAGAAGGGGAAGGCCATCTCCAAGCAGAGGATGGCCCACTGGATAGTGGATGCCATCACCCTGGCTTATCAGGCACAGGGTGAGCCCTGCCCGCTCAGGTTGCGAGCCCACTCTACTAGGAGTGTTGCATCCTCCTGGGCGCTGGCTCGTGGCGCCTCTCTGACAGATATCTGTAGAGTTGCGGGCTGGGCGACCCCCAACACTTTCGCTAGATTCTATAGTCTTTGTGTTGAGCCAGTATCCTCCTGTGTTCTCACCTCAAACGGGAAGAGGCACCGAGAGGCCCTGGTGCAGTGTCGGCTTGCTAAAACAGCTAAGACTGCTCCAGAGTGTCCATACTGTAGACCCTGTCGAGCTCCTCCGTCCCCTCGGCAGCCAGACGTGGCGGAGCGTCCAGCGCCAGGCCCTCACTCGATGAATCCGTGAGAACCGGTAGAGGACTGGATTCCATTGTAGAGACCTGAGTGGATCCCATATGTGTAAAAATCCACGGTATAGCCTTAGAGCCCGTTTCCCCGGCAGATCTCTCTGCCATTTTTCAAGAGGGTTGTAATCACCTCTAATTCTTCCATATGCACCTAAATGGATCCATATGTGTAAGTGCTTCCGATACCTCCTTTGGGAAGGATGGGGCTTCCGCAACGTTCCTGTTCCAAGTGGAATGGGTACGTTTCCCCAGTGTTATCCAATCTCACTGAGTGGGTAGTGCTACAACAACAGTGACTGGTCTTCTACACCAAAAGGTGGCAGGTGGCTCACACAGGACACTGGAAGGGGCAGCATCCATGGCGCTTTGGTATGGATCCCATTTGTCAGTCACCGACGTGACTCGCAGTGACCGACTGAAAGGGAACGTCTCGGTTACGTATGTAACCCTCGTTCCCAACAGAGACGTCACGTCTGGTCGCCACGGCTCCTGTACCACCGCTGAGCGGCCGGGTTACCAGCTTGGCTCCTCAGTGAAAGCCTGGTATGCATTGCACCTGCTGCCTATTTATACTTGCACTGTCATCAGCGGCAGCTGGATGCAATAGTTTACACTCGAAGTGGATTGGTCTCTCTAAGCGAGATCCCATTTGTCAGTCACCGATGCGATGTCTCTGTTCCCTCCTTCAGGGAACGAGGGTTACATACGTAACCGAGACGTTATTTTTCATATTCTCTAAGTAATTTCAATTACATTTTATGATATTTTATATACTATTATATTAAATTATTCAAATCATACTGACCTAAACTTTTTAATGATTGTATATTTGTACGTATATAAAGATTGTTCACAAAAAAATTTAAGAAAAAAAATATCATTACTCACCATTGTGTAATTTTAAACCTGTCTTCTATTTTTTGTTTTCTGTAAAATACAAAAGAAGAGTTTTTGAAGAATGTTTTTGCTGCTCTTTTCCATGTAATGGCAGTTTGTAGTTCCTAAAAAAGTTCCAAAAAGGACATAAAACAAATTAAATGTTCCATAAAAATAGTCCAAATAAATAAATAAACAAATAAATAAATAAATAACAGCATTTTGAATAATATTAGGGTGAGTAAATAACAGATTTTATTTTTGGGGTCAACTGTTCCTCAACTCAATATAATATGCTTCATTATGTTTGGAATATAAATAACTTTTTCCAACAGGGACAGTGTGTTCTCATACAGATTTATTGTGATGTGTTGTAAACACAAGCACGCATAAAAATGAAGTAAATACACATAAAAATGTTTGCCATGGCGCACTGTAAAACGTCTGATAAACAGCGTAACCATTTTGAAGATATGAAACTCTATTACTGCTCCGAACTGATTCACAAATGACTGAGACTTAGTCATTCACAAGCTATTCTGACGTACTGCCTCTTGAAATTGGAAAGTTATCAGCAGAATGATCACAAAAATGCCTGAAGAAAGCCAGTAATATTTAAAGTCACATTTCATTCACTCGCATCTTATACGCAAGTAGGCTAAACCTCTCTTACCACGCTGCCATAAGCGTCTTATCAATCACGCGTGCTGATTTCAATTCAGATATTACACATTAGCAAGATTTTGTGGTAATTCAACTCACATGCGCTAATTTCTTTTGACACCCTAATTTCTTTATCATTAGCATTAGCATATCATGGCCTTAGGTGCAGCAGAGCAGACTAATTAGAGACTAGTAATTGCAACACAAGTTGTCGTGTCACATTAACTTAACATTGTTTCAAAAGAGCAGTGAATAAGACAGGCACAACTTTGTTTCTTTCTTTGACAAAGTCATTTGTATTGATGACTTTTTTAACATATAAGGTGGAGTGCAGCATGTCAACCATTTTTGATGGTGGTTTGCTTTTTGCTTTTCTTTTGTTTTCCTTTCAAACACTTTATTAATATGTTTATGGCAAACTTGTATGTAATAGAGAGGATGCATCTTCAAACTGTCAAGCAGAGGTTTTCGCACGTTTCCTGTGAGTGGCAATCCAGTGCTGTAATTATTCATTTTTGATATTTTTCTAAGTGATCGTTTTGGTTAGTGGTTGATCCTGTTAAAAACCGCCAATGTTTTATAGTGTACATGCACTGGCCAGTGCATGTACACTGGCCAGACATGCGATCATACTGAAATGTGCTCATAAAGCTATCAGAGATACACAGTTTGTTTATTTGCACACTAATCATAACGGACTCGTGCGCGTCTAATAATGTACGTTACGATTCATGCATGTCACTGACTGTAATCATCTTTACCTCCATTACAATCGTCATCCATCAAAACTTCACTGGTAAGATACTGGTTTGCTTTATTCAACCCATACAGACTAGCCCTGACTTCATATTTCTTCTTATTAGTGGTATGTTTGTTCCGACCAGTCGCTGCACAAGTTAAGGTTACGCATGATGACGAAACCACATTAGTGCTAGCCCTCCCGGAACCCATAGAGATTGCATTGCAGTGCCTGCAGTTTGAAAAAAAAAAAAATCTTTGTATTGAAGTCTATGGAACACTCAAGGCGATTCTCAGTCCAATTCGCCCAAAAAGGGGTGGTACTACACAGAACGTGACTCGACACTGATTGGACTATATTTCCAGAGGCAGAGCAAACAGTATAGAAGAGTGAAAGCTAGCGTAACACTGCGACTGAATGTGAAAGAAAAAAAATCCCTCATTTCGCGCTTTGGTGGTGTGTCGCCCGATCGCCCTAATGGAGAAACCGCCCCTGATTCAGGGGTTTATTTTTGACAAAACATGCCATGTTTCGGTAGTGACAGTAATGCTTTGGTAGTGACTACATCACATTACAGAATTTTAACTTGCATACTAAAAGACTTTTAAAACATACTAAAATACAAATTAATTTTTTTCCCCAAATATGAGAATTATGTGTCCCCTTTTGCCACTACCGAAGCAATGATGACATGTTTCAGTTGTGCCTGAAACTCCAGCAAATGTTTCGGTAGTGACTGTTTCAGTAGTGCCAATTTTAGATATTAGATTAGCTCAAAGATGCTAATCAGCACATGGTTAGCTAGCACAGTTCTGAACAGTGGTATACACATAAAAACTAATTGTTATGGAATAACTACCAAAAAAGTTTGCTTAATTGCAGAAAAAAAAAAGATGTTCAGTAGTGACGTTCCTTAAAGTTACACACAGATTTTTCAGATTTTGAACATATTTACCTCAAAATGATGTGACCAATCTACTCACCATGAAGCTATGGGAGAGAGTGATGGAAATATTTCCTGATTATAAATGTAGGGGTGTAGCTTAAATCAGTCTGATATATATATATATATATATATATATATATATATATATATATATATATATATATTAAACTTCACTTTTTAAAAGAATCAAAAAGATACTTTTAAAAACCACAATGGAAAAAAAATACAAAAATTATTTCAATATAATTTTCATAAGTTGAAATTTAGGGGTTAGGGTTCGGGACAGCCACCTCCCAATTGAAAGTACCCAATAAATAATGATTTTATATATATTAAACTTCCTAATATTATAAATATTATTGTGGGTTTCAATAGATAATAGAAGGATCTTAGTAAACATCTTAGTAAGGATCTTAGTAAACATCATTTAACATTTTTAAATGTGTTTTTTTTTTTTTTTTTTTTTGGTTGTGGGCAGCAGTTTGGACCAATTCTGTAGAATGGCCCATATACAATATATATATATATATATATATACACGCATACACACACACACACAATTGATTTTTATAGGTGATTGGATATTTCATAATGTTATTGTTTACATTTCAGTTATCAATATTGTGCATCATCTAATTAATATTAACAAGCAATTTAAAACCATCACGACTTTCTACAACACAGTGATGCCTACAATTATATGCGTGTCATGATTGTTGCTACAGTGTAAAGGCCCACATTGAAGTAAAAAAAAAAAAAACAGCTTCATTACATTACATGCTAAATGAATGCTTTACAGTAATTGAAACTGACACATTGCGGGAGATAAATGGCGTACACTTTCCACACTGGGCTTTGTTGCTGGACTATTTATGGGCAAAGCTTCTGACACTGTTAGGTTATGACAGCGAGAGCACAGTAACCAAGGAAACAAGGAAACAGGCCTTCCTTAGCTCAGGTTGCACAAGTGAGGATCGATAAATCACCGTGGCCGGGACAGAGGTTTAAGTCAGGAGAAAGGAGAATAAAGTGCTTTTTTTTGGCTTTTCCAGTTTGGCGAGCTCAAGATAATCTGCTATTCTTGTGAATTTTCACTTTAAGAGTAGGAGCGGATAAATCCGGGCCACCTAAGTCTGCAAACAGCCATATTCTTTTTGTTTTATTTTTGGAGATTGAGCCAGCTAGCCACTGTCTGAATCAATATTTATTCAATCCATGCTGAGAGTGCATGGCGCTCAATGATATACAAAATTTAAAAAAGATTACAATAGGCAAATTCAGTCCAAGCTGCTGCGTGAGGAACTTGGAATGCTGAAATCCCTTTCGGTATTCTGAGATTGTCTTAGTGAAGTCAGAGCTCTTGCGGTGTGCGATTGCTTTTATCAGTGTCTTTGGGGGGGTTTTGGCTTCAGGAAAAACAAAAGGCTAAGATGGGTGAAAATGGCCCTGAACTGTCCAACACCAGTGGTATCCATTTAGCGGCGTGTGCCCAGCCAAGGTATGTGTACGTGAACCTTAATTTGATATTACTAGATATCAAGGCTTAAAGGTATAGTTCACCCAAAAATTTAAATTTCGTCATTGTTTACTCACCCTCATGTCATTCCAAACCTGTGTGAGTTTCTTTCTTATGTTGAACACAAAAGAAGATATTTTGAAGAATTTTGAAGAACCAAACAGTTGTTGGTCCCCACTGACTAAGTAGGGAAAGAAATACTATGGAAGTCAATGGGGACCATCAACTGTTTGATTACCAGCATTCTTCAAAATATCTTCTTCCATGTTCAACATAAGAAGGAAACTCACACAGGTTTGGAACGACATGAGGGTGAGTAAATAATGACAAAAATGTCGTTTTTGGGCAAACTATCCCTTTAAAGTAACAGTTCAAAATTTGCTAAAAAATCCTTTGCAGTGAATGGGTGCCATCAGATTGAGAGTTCAAATTGATGACAAAAACATGACAATAATCCACATGGCTCCATCAATTAACATATTGTGAAGAGAAAAAGAGTGTTTGTAATGTGTTTGTAAGAAACAAATCATAAATTTAACTTTAAACCATCACTTCTGGCCAAAATATGACACCGTAATTCATAATAACACTTTGTTTAGTTAAAAAAGGAAGTCTATCCCCTTTTGTCCTCGCACATAAAAATCCACTGACATATTTCTTTAGAAAATTTTTCGAATGTTTTCAGTGCTTGATCTGTGCATATTTCTCTCCTAATTCAGATTACTTTTTTTCTGAAGAAAGTGATAGTTTGGTATTTTAGCTGGATTTTCACTTCACAAGACATCAGATGATGAACTGAAGTCGTGTGGATTATTTGTGGATTATTGTGATATTTTTATCAGCAGTTTGGACTCTCATTCTGACGGCACCCATTCACTGCAGAGGATCCATTGGTGAGCAAGTGATGTAATGCTAAATTTCTCCAAATCTGTTCCGATGAAGAAACAAACTCAAAACAAAATGAATATTATATATATTATTATATTATATTATATTATATTATATTATATTATATTATATTTGTGTGTGTAATTTTATATTTTTATTATTTTTACGTCTTTTCATGCTTGTGCTGAAGTCATTTGCATAACACCCTCTTTTCTAAAATACAAGCTTGTGTAAATGTCAACAAAATCTAATAAATAACTGAATGTACTGTATGTCAGGCAAAAGATGATTTATGAATATACTAAATATATATATGTAAATAATAACAAATGATATTTTTTTACTTGAGCTTCAAAGTTTGTGTAGCTTCACAATTGCTATAGAGAATATATTTTATTTTTATCACACTATTCTTGTTCTATAATTAATTGCACTAAATTAACTTGCTAAATTCACATTCCATTTTTATGTTTGATTTCACGCAGATTACCCGTCCTATTTTGAGTGCACTTATTTGAGTGCCCGATTAATTAATGATAAGTTCCAGAATGCTCCTCTATCTTCAGTAAAAAGCTGCAGTTTCTGTGCCTTCAGGGAGATTCATGCATCATTCAGATCACTCGGCCCATCTTTACGCCTCGACTGTCCTGGTGTCCTTTGTATCGTGGACCTCCCACCACAACGCACATTCCTGGAGTCAATGGGATATGGAAAACTCATCATTCTGAGACTTTTCTCAGTTCGCCAGACAGACCGGGTAGGACTATACTACAGGAAGATGCAGTACCCTGTCAACCGCCACCTGTTACGGCCCACATTTCAGACACTTCCTGAGCCACAGAGCACAGAAGGTAGGTGTCATCGGGTTGTGAAAACACCTCACATGCCAGCATCAGAAACACCACATCAGACTCGGAGAAATGAGTGCGATATAATAAGCAGTCCATATTAATGACCCTGGCACAGTCCTGTTTAATCACAGCCTTGTAGAGGTGCGATCTCTGTGGAGCTTACAGTCAGCAATAAAGTTCCCCGGGATCCACCAGTGGATTCGCACACGTAGAGAATTATATGTGTGAAATCGTTTCTCTCATTTCCTGTTTGCCCATTTTAATGTGATCTTGAGCTTTATTTACGTGATCATTAGTGGTGTTTCCTACAGCAAGCATCCCCTAGTAAAAAAAAACAAAAACAAAACCTATGCCATAATTTATTTCACACTAAGTATACTTCAAATCCATTAACATATTTATTGTCATATCACTTAAGACTTACTGCTATAAAATTATAATTAAAGTTTATCTGGAGTGTTTATTTATTGCACAATGTGTATTTCTTAAAATTATGCCTAAAATGTGTTTTAATATCACTATTAATAAGGATTGTATGATCATTGTATAATATCAATCTTTAAATGCAAGATATTTGAAGTGTACCTGAAGCATACTTGCAATAGTTCCACTTACATCTTTAGTTGGCCTCAGTATACTTCCGCACAATTAAAGTGTTTTAAGCACAAAATTAGTGGTTTAGCAGACTTTAAGTATATCAGTTTAGTATCCTAAATGTATACTTTCATGGTATTTTTATTAAGCACATAAATAAGCAAATGTATTTGTAGTATACTTAGCACAAAATAAATGTATTTCAAATACATTTTTGTATTTTTATTCCCACTAGGGTTGCTAATACTTAGGGTTAAGGGCTGTGAAAAATGTAGTTAAATGAGTTGTATTTTCTAGAATTCTACATAGTTTTGTTCATGGTCTTCAAGGATGAGGGCATGTCATGCACATATCCATGTTAGCATCTGGCTAATTTGGCTAGTTTAAACTAACTGACAAACATAACTGTTTTACAAGTTGCCATTTTCATTTGAATGCTTTGATTTGTACGAAGACGTAGAACTTTTAGAAAAAATAAAAATAAAAAAATAAAAATGAAGGTCCCCCCCTAAACCTATCTGTCCGTGGGGTGTAAGCAGATTGTATGAAAACTCACCAATGAGATACAAAATTAAAATATTTTTTTTAATGAAATTTGCCACCAATTTGCCAAAACGTAAACTAGTTATGCATTGCCATGACATTTACATTAAAATACTATTGAGTTCAATTCGACACACCACCTTTGACATCAACAAAATGTATGGTTGATCAGGCCATTCATTTTTGTATCCTACCTATTCATGATTACTACTTTTTATTTATTTTATTTAAATTTTTATTTGCATTTAATGTTATTTTTTTCTCTATTGTATTCGACAATATCAGAACAGACCTGCAACCCACAAATGGAGAACCGCTAGTATAAACTAACAAATCAACCCACTATCATGGGAAATTGTAACTATTTTACCAGTTGCCATTTTTATTTGAATTTGTATGAAAACTCAAAGATCCAACCCTTAAACGTATCTGTCACTGGGGCGCAAGCAGATCGTATGAAATCTCGCAAATGAATTATGAAATTTGATTACAAATTTTTGACAAAATTCACCACTAATTCGTCAAAATGTAAAATAGTCAGTGACCCAAGTTTGATTCCATTCTGGAGGTCCTATGCCGATCCCGCTGCCTTCTCTCTACCCAATGCTTTCTTCTTGACTATCCTATCTGAATAATAAATTAATAAAAAGCCCATAAATATAATTAAAAAAAAAAAAAAAAGTTAAAAAGAAAGGTTATGAATTGCCATAAGACAATAAACCCCTCAAATACCTTAAAGGCATGTAAAACAGTAAAAACTATGCTGTCATTTTACTTGTCATTCAGTGGGTCTCTTCTTGTCTAAACAGTACTTGGTCAGAATAAACTGAAACACCCAATACTGGCCTGTCTATGCAAGATTAATAATATTATAGAAACTATTTTGTGAGCGTTTTACATTATTTTTGAAACAGTAGACTCTAGTAGACCCTTTAGAAACAGTAAAGCCCTAGCAACCATCATGAAGCACTACTTGCATTTTTGTCAGCAAATATGAAAGTCTGGTTATTATTTTTATTTTTATTGAGCACAAACTGCCTCTGTGGAGGCAAGCTGTTTTTCCGGCTGCTCCAACGCTCAGCTTCTCGATCGAACTGTAATATAAATATAAAGGAGTTAATTTCGGTCATTGAAAGCAAGGGTGATGAAATCTTGACGATGAATGGCCGCTTTAATAGAATTATACTGAGCTGATGTCAGCAATCAACACAACAGGACCATTACATCACTTTTATGAGTCAGCAGTCACAGAAATCCCCTTCCCGAAGTCAAAGGCTTTGATTAATAAAGCTTCAGCTAAATTTCCTCAGGGAGCAATTGAACAGAGGAAATTTAGAGGGAAATTAACAACACAAGTTCGTTGCACTCGGAAAGATGAGAAGCATTGCAGAATTCATTAATAGAGGGGGAAAAAAATCACAAATTATTTAGTGTTGAAATATTTTGATTTGTATGATAATCTTTTCTTTTTATTTTCAGTATTAAGTAATTAATATATTAATTATGAGCGGATGTTAATATTTACTGAGAAAAGCACCCAAATGAAAAAATATATATTAAATTATTGTAGGGAAAGATGAAAGTACTGAATAGACATTTAAAAATGGCATTTTTTTAACAACATTAAATCATTTTCAGCATGAAACAGGCCTTAGGTTAAGGTAAGAAGACCTGACATTATATTCTTGAACTGAGAAATTGAAGTATGACTCTTTTTTTTCTGTAAGCACATATAATGAAGATTCATTTTCTCTTGTAGCAGCTGTGTGTGTCCATGAATAATTCCTTGTGAGTTTGTAATATTAGAGTTACTGTAAAATGTTACATGGAAATTCTAGGACACTTGGCACTTTATCCGACATTGCATTAACAGCACTGCATGGTTTTAATCATCTTTTTGATCAGTCTGTTAACTCCAGAAATAATATGGCTGTCTGAACATTTAGTAGCAGGAAATCGTGAGCTATTGGTTGGCATAAAATAGCTAATGTTAGCATCAAGAATGTATTTAAAACAATATAAAGCTAACGTTAGCTTCAAGGAGGTCTATAGTAACTGGACAGAGACTATGAAAGCTAATGTTAGCAACATGGAAGACTAATAGGGAAAGGAATCTGTTTGCATCAAAAAATATGTAGAACACGTGTTGAACAAGTTTCCTCAAGAACATACCTGAGAAAGCTAATGTTAGCATCAAATATGTTTATAATACTTGTAGAAAGCTAACATTGTTACCATCAAGAAGGTATCCTTTATGAATTAACCATATTATAGTAAAAGTGTAACCTGAGAAAAAGCGCATGCTGACATCAAGAATGTCTTTAAAACAAGTATAAAGCTAACATTAGCATCAAGGAGGTCTATACCTGAAGAAATCTGTGTGTTAGCATCATGGAGACTAATACTCATAATGTTAGCATCACGTAAGACTATAGGGAAAGCTATCTGTTTGTATCAAAGATGTACAGTATAATACCTGGAGAAAGTGTTAGCATCAGATATGTTTATAATACCTGTAAAAAGCTAACATTGGTAATATATAGCATCATGGGGGTGTAATAATACACAAGAAAACTAATTTTAGACATCCCAAATATCTGAGAAAACTAATATTAGACATCCCAAATAAAGGATGTCTATAATAAATGCAAAAAGTGAAAACTATTGTTAGCATCAAGAAGATGTCCCTTATGAAAATTAACCATTATTATAGTAAAAGTGTAGTTACTATGTTTTTTTGTTTTTGTTTTTTTGCATGACCACAGTCTTACTACAAATACCATATGGTTAGTGTAGTAAAACCATGGTTAATTTGTGATTTAACTATAGCAACCATGGTTTTTTGGTTGTATTTGTAGTAAAAAACATAGTTAACTTTCATAAGGGGTAACACAAGAATGCTATCATGTAACGTCATGGAGGTGTACACAAGAAAACTCTTGGTTAGCATCAAGGAGGTGTATTCCTCATGAAAGCTGTTTGTTAGCATCAAATATCTGAGGAAACTAATGTTACCATCAATAATGTCTATAATAATTGCAAAGAAAGCTAACATTAGCATCAAGGAGGTCTAAAATGCTTAAATATATAAAGCTATCAGTTAGTATCAAGGAGGTGTATTTTGGCTGAATAGAGCTAATTTGTTGACATCAAATACCCAAGAAAGCTAATGTTAGCATCAAGAAGGTCTATAATACTTGAAGAAAGCCTTCTGTTAACAGTGGTAGCCTATATTATACCTCAAGAATGTTAATTCATTAACATCAAAAACCTAAAAAAGCTAATGTTAGCATCATGTTTAATACTCACAGAAAGCTAATATTAGCAATAAGGAGATAATACCTGAAGAAATTTGTCTGTTAACATCAAGAAGACCTAAAATATCTACTGAAAGCTAACGTTAGCATCAAGCAGGTCCTTAAGAAATCTATCTGCTAACATCAAGAATGTGTTAGACAGCTATCTGTTAGCTTTCTCTTTTATTTCAGTAGCAGCTGCTCACCTTTTTTGTTTTGTTTTGACCTCCACCAATATGGCTAACTGGAGTCATGCTAACCAGCCAAATCTTTCTGCTCGTTTAAATGAATTTGGGTAATTTCCCATTGATTGTAGTATGAATATGTTAATGCATTCAATTCAAATTCCCAAAACTATAACCGCTCCCATGCAATGGGCAGCAGTCAGGCAGTTCATCCCTGTTCAATTACATATTTATTTGATTAGGTGCAATGAAGCACATCTGCAGAGGATTACGTGTAGGAAGACGTTAAATGAAGGGAGATATTTGCCTCTTAAAATACTCTCACATTATCTAAGGTCTTATTTTCACATTTAGTGGACCAGAGCACAGAGAACCAATGGCTTAGTGGTTAAGATTGTTACTTTCTTTCTTTTAGATACGTTTTATGTGACAGTAGCTATGTTTCCATCCACCTATTTTTATGCACATTTTGGAATATCGCATAAAAAATGTTGGATGGAAACGCCAAGATGCGCATAAATTCTAAAAATGCACATCAAAAACTTATGCGCACAATTGATTAGGATAAACTTTTTATCCGATTGTGCATAAACTACGAATAAATTCCACCATGCGTATAAAAAAAAGTCATGTGAATTTGCAGGATGAGACGGGATAACTTGACTAAACAGCTGACATCCAATGAGCAATGACCGCATTTATTGTGTTTCATCTGCTCGCCCTGAGGCACAAATAATTTATCATACATGAAAATTACTATATTCAGTGGCTTCTCTTATATTTAGTACTTTGATTTTTAGTGGCAGTTTATCGGGAAGTGACGATTTTGTTCTCTTTGACTTGTTGGATGGAAACAGTGCTTTATTCGCAAATGTTTTATGCGATATTCCAGTATTGCGTAACTTTGGATGGAAACATAGCTAATGTAAGTGATGTCACTTATTATTTAGTGTCAAATGCAGTCACAGAAAACTTTGAGAAGAATGTTACTACATGGTGTAAACAGGGTCACAGAGTCATGGTGCTCATTCGGGTGTCACAAGTTCAAGTCTGGCTCGTGTTATTTCCTGATGCTGTTCCCTGCTGAATGAATCAATAAAAGTGGCCAAAAATACAATTTTTTTTCTTTTCCAACTAAGAGCTAGACAGAGCGAGAAGGAGGATGTCCACGCCTCCTGCTGAGAGCCTTGTTGTGTGCCAATACTATGAAGGAAGCACACAGATCTCTCAGCGGGGACTGCACATACACTTTCTGTTTGCCTTGTAACTGCACATTAGAGAAATACCCCCATACTTTTACTGAGACAGTATCCAGCTTAAGGTACTTATTACTCAGATGAATCACCGCAAAGAAGACTTTCCAGGAAGCTAATATCTAGTCATTAACATACGTCTGCAAGTGAAAAGGATTTTGAAGCCAACTGCAGTGTCTCCATCCCTGACGGTGGATGTGGCTCCATATTGCAGAGGTGCCACTGAAGCATGAATTAGCTGCAATGAGGGGTCTCGCTAAGGCACATTAGCTACCATCCCATTCCAAGGGGGATCATTTTGTTATCTTTGGTAGGTCCATTTTCCAGCATGCACTCAAGCAAATGCATTTTCTATTTATTCACGACTACTTGCCAATCCATTTATCAGAAGTTTTTTTCATTGGGGTCATGCTGGTGCTAATCACATTCAGGGCAATGTGGTAAAAGTAACTATTACTATAGAAGTTTTACTATGGAAATGCACAATATGTTGGTACCATATTGGTTATCAGCTGATATTCTTTATTTTATTTATCATTATAGATATTGGATATATATTGGTTCATACTGAATATTTAGTAGAGTTTTATTATTATTATAATTAGTATTTATCAGTACAGATATTGGTTTATGCTGAATATTTATTTGAGTGTTTTATTTGTCAGTACAGATATTGGTTGTTACTGAATATTTATTTGAGTTTATATTTATCAATATAGATATTTGCTATGTATTGGTTGATACTGAATATTTATTTGAGTTTTTATTTATCAGCACAGATATTGGCTATATATTGGTTGATATTGAATATTTACTTGAGTTTTTCTTATCAGTATAGATATTGAATATACATTGTTTGATACTGAATATTTACTTGTTTTTTTTTTTTTGTTAGTATAAATATTGGATAGATATATCGGTTAATAATGAATATTTATTTGAGTTTTTTTTTTTATTTATCACTACAGATATTGGTGATATATTGGTTGATATTGAATATTTATTTGAGTTTTTTTAATCAGTATGGATATTGAATAAACATTGGTTGATACTGAATATATGTATTTATTTATTAATTTAACTATTTTTTTCCAGTATAGATATTGTATATATATCGGTTAATATTGAATATTGAGTTTTTTATTTAACAGTGTAGATATTTTATATATAGGATATTTTATTTGTCGTTATAGATATTGGATATATATTGTTTGATATTGAATATTTATTTAATATTTTCCATTTATACGTACAGATATTGAAAATATTGGTTGATCTTGAATGTTTATTTGTGCTTTTGTTAACGTTTTTACCTGTGTGCTTGTGTGTATTTTGCAAATATGGATTTATAGCCATATTATAATCAACAAGACAATATGTGTAGTTTTACAATAAAATATTGTTAAAGGTGATAAATGATAATCAACCAACTGTTGACTGTTTACAACTGCCAAAAGCATATTAGTCCATAAATACAGGATTAAACTGATGTGCCGACACAGGTGTGCATGTATGGCTTCAAATGTGACTCAAACAATTCGATTTTAGACCTGCAAATTTATGTTTTATAAATGTTGTCACCTTATACAGAAAAGTGATTTAAATGGGTTCTAAAAAGCAGAAGCTGTCACATGAGACCCTGTCAGATTATAGTGCAATAAACAAAACGAAGCTGGAAATAATTCACAACAGACTGCCAGACTCACACTGTGACATGGCAGCAGTCGCCTCCAGCTAAATGGAAGAACTTCATTTGCCCTTAACACTGTGGGGAGGAATTAAGACAGAAAGAAAATCAATCTGGACTCTTGTCCTCTGGTAAAGACCAGAATACTCTGAACTGATATCTTGATTGTGTGACTGAATTGTGGGAGAATTACACAGGAAAGGCCAGGGTTAGTTTCAAAGCAGATTTGATTATGACAGAATGTGGTTTCTTTAATCCTCACAGTGAACACGAGTTTTAAATTTTGTTCAGTTTGTGGCTCTGAGCCAAAATGTCTACTGTTGACATAAGCAGACTTGAGTGACAACTGATTTTCAGTTCAATTCAATACATTTTTAAATATTTGGAATTAGCATGTTGCTAAGCTACTACTCAAATGTGCATACTGTATAAAATAGTCCTTCCTGAATGAAATGAAACTTTTTAATTGAGAATTCTTGGTATAAAATGAATTTTAAGTATGTTTTAGCCGTCGTGCCCACATTCTCCACCAACTTTTTGTTATTTTTGTCACTTTTAAAGAAGGCGGGAATGGGCTCAGGAAATATCATGTGCTTATATCACCCAAAAAGCGTCAAAGCTCAATGTGTCAGAGTATATGTGCTAATCACTAGACCATAACTAAGACAGGGACGTGCACAGACATTTTGAGGGGCAGGGGCTCAAGTAGAAAAAAGGGCACTTCTCATATTCTTACCAAGTAAATGAAATAAGTATTGACAAAATTAAACTTTGCAATGCAGAGAAAACAAAGCTGTATTAGAAGTGGCATTTAGATGCATTTACACACTGTTTAATGCAGGACATGAATGCATTTAACCTGCAGTTACAAACGCATTAATACTGTTTTGATATTTTAAACATAAAACATTGAATACTGATATTTGAAATTATATATAAATAAAAAAAAAATGAAAATATACTTTAAATGTGAAATTAAAACTGCCAGTAGGTGGCAGCAAGTCACTGTTAATAAGTGAGTCATTGCAACTGAACCGAATCATTTAAACGATTGATTCATCAGGAACAAAACAGCTGTTGCTCAGAGAAGCAAATTGAAATTATATTTGTTTGCGAAATAGAGCAAAAACAGTCAATATTGTGTCTAAAAAGTAAGTGTGTTAATATTAAATTCTTGTTTATTGAACTGGTGTATAAAATCAATATCACATTTGTAATCACGTTGCTTTTTCTGGTGGAAAAAAAAAACATCAGTCTTCGCGTGATACTGATTAACTATATGAAATGATATAAATATATACATTGCTGCCCCATATCTTGAATTTTGTGATCATTCTTAATCTAAATGCATTTTAATAAGCTGAATCATGCAGTGAAAGAATGTGCACTGGTCTAACCTACTAGACTTCCTATTGTCTTAGCTAAACTTCAGCTAACTTACATGGTAGCTGAGTCATGGATGTTAGCAAGACAAATTAACTATTTTTGTCTTTTGGATAATTAGCTGTAAATTCGAGGCACAGCTAGCTTAGTCTTCTGTTTATCACCTCTCACCTCCACACCAAGACAAACACAACTGGAGAGGGAGGGAAAGCTTCACTTCTTCGGCTCTCTGCCTGTCTGTGATGTGCATGTGCAAATCAATGTGTGCTACACTGCTGTGCTGCGCACGCCTGCGCCGAGACGCAGAGGGGAGAAAGGCATCGGAACTCGGCAGAGTCTCAACATTTCCTGACCCGACCTGATATCTTGATTTTTTATTTGTTTGACAGGGAAAGCTGTGCGCAAACAGAAACACACACACACACATATATACATATATTCAATTATTTCAAAAAAAAAAAAAACCCAGAAAAAGGGGACTTTCTCTCGAGGAAGAAAAAGGGCAAGTGCTCAAGCCCCCTTTTATGTCTATGTGTGCACATGCCTGCTTTAAGACATGATGTTATTTGACTCCCGAAAACCACATTTCTATGTAAATAAACCTGTGAAGGCTGAATACTGCTGCCATCACCAAACACTCAAGCAATTAGAGTCACAGTATAAATTTTGATGCTTTAAATATGGATTAAATGCCAGAGTGCTGCACACAAGACAACTTCACAGGAAGCCTTTTAAGATTACAGCCTTTCAGTGATAAGAGAGTCATTACTGGCAAAGGAAAGGAGTTATTCTATCGCTCCATCTTTCAAAAGTGAGATTGTGCATACTGTGTTATTTAACTTCAATGCAGAACCCTGTCTTACGGTCAAATATTTTGCCACAATAATTGAAATATATGTTAAGCTTTTTTACTTCGTTATTTACACTAGCAAAATAAGAGCTTTGGAATAGGTGATCTGAATTCTTCAGTATCGTTAAAGGCAAACTTCTCACATTCTTCATTGTTTTTTTGTTTTTTTTGTCTTTTTCTTCTCCTCTTTCTTGTTTTCTCAGTCTGACTCAATTTTGTTACAGCTACCATCCTCCTACAAAAAGCTTGTACAGTCTCTCTGAGCTATAAAACAGAGTAACAGCACAGAAGATTATCAAATTATGTAGAACGTTGCTTCCAGCCAGGACATTTGTCAGCCATCTGCTCTGCATCTGAGCTGCTGTCTGCATTTTGCTGTCCATCCAAAAATAAAATCCAAAGACATACTGTATATCAGCGTGAACTTTTGAAGTCTTTGTTTTTATTAACATGTTGTACATGCGCCTGTATTTGCTCAGAGACTGTCAGCTGATGAGATGCAATGCTAGATATAATATCAGGATATTCAAGGATTGTCATTTTAAGAAAAGAAAGCTTGTCTATCTTTGGATTTCACCTTTGTTTAAGTTGAGCTCTTTTTTTACTTGTTTTTTGTTTTTTTATGTAAACGTGCTAGATGAACATCTTTGTGGACTTGAAGTGCGACATTAAGATGTTGTGTCCTGTTTAAAAACATGTCACAAGATCATTTTCATTAGGCTGCATCAAGTTGTTGTTTTATTGTTTTTAATTCATATATATTTAATTCACATATCTTTAACAATGAACAATCATAATGACAAAAAAAAAAAAAAACAGAAACCTTAAATATCATGGGTTTGCCTACATAGAAAAAAAGTATAACAACAAGGTTAAATATCTTTGGATAATCATAATATTCATATAATGATAATGCATCATGGTTATAAGCCTGAGGGATGAAATGAGAGTTAAATTCAACTAGAAAAAGAGGAAAACACAGGAGATTTAAGCCAGTTTTGCTTGAGGATGAACAATTTTTGCACATAAAATAAAGAAATTAAAAACAGATTCAAGAGATGGAGATTTCGGGTTTTCGTAATAAAAAAAATAATATTTTTAAGGAAAAACTGTGGGTCACATTAGTAGGGTTAAAAATATAAGAACTTAAATCAACCCAAAATGTATTTGTTACACTACAATCACAAAATAAATGGGCAGCTGTTTAATCAACATCAAAATATTTACAGATAGAGGAATTAAAACTGACACTCATATCTTTTAATTTGTTGCGCTTGTTACTTACGGCATGTTTGGTATTGTGATCAATAATTAATCATAAGATATTATGTAGCCCCTAAAGGGATATGGTGGTGGAAAAAATATGGGGTGGGATGAAAAAATATTTTTCAAATCTTTTGCATTCTCTTGCAAAACTTTTGCGTTCCCCAAGAAATGTTGCATTCCCTCACAAAACTTTTTGCATTCTCACGCAACAATATTTGTTCCCTTGCAAAGATAATAGTGTTCCCTCGCAAAACTTTTGCATCATTTTTACAGTGTGTACATTTTTCTACATATATTTATTTCCATATTGTGTATAATATCCATAATGTTATAATGCAGAAATAGTTAGAATAGCATGATAGTAGGATATTTTGGACAGTAACTAGTGCTAGTTTTTTGAAGATTTTAATTTGTGGTATTTTTCCCCTGATGTGCTGTTACTGATGTGCTTTTCTTTGGAACTTTTTTGATTAGTTGCCAATTTCGTGCATTTCTCGAGCGAGTGTTGTTAAACACGGCCTTATCTAACTGTTCTATCGTAATCCACCCTTACAGTTACATTTTGTACTGTCATTCTTTCTGCAGAATTTCTTCTGAAAGGAGGCCGTTTTAATTTCGTCTTAATGGATAGGTTACCATGGCACTTATTAGGAAACCCTCTATTGTGCCATTAAGGTAGAAACGGAATTAAATCCCTGATAATGCACATCCGAGAACTTAAAGAGCCCTTTTCTCGCTCCGCTTCCATGCGTCACCAAGTCAAACCCGCTCACCCCATTTTACCAAAGGCACAAGTGTGTCATGTTTATGATGTGTTCATCTTCAGATCCTCAAGGGGTTCCTGTAGCGAGCAGCCATGCTTAGTGCACTTAAACAAGTGTGGTTTGTTATTTCATAGCTGTTGGTTAGTATGTTGTTCTTTGGTGTGTTGGGGATAGTAATGGCATGGTAGGCTTTGCATGACAGCTGTTAACATTGTGTTTATTTAAAGGGTGTAGGAGGACTTCAATCCTGTATTAACACCACAGACTTTCAGGTAATTTCAGATCCACCTGAAAAATACACTACATTGCCAAAAGTATTGGGTCACCCCCTTCTAATGAACAGGTTTGACTACTTTAGTAATTTC
Organism: Spinibarbus caldwelli; assembly: GCA_039654775.1. NCBI lineage: Eukaryota > Metazoa > Chordata > Actinopteri > Cypriniformes > Cyprinidae > Spinibarbus > Spinibarbus caldwelli. The sequence goes on from CM077231.1 coordinate 13,816,028, forward strand.
TATGAGTGCAAATCTTAATGTTTAAGCATTTAATGATATTCTAGGGAATTGTGTGCTTCTAATTTTAAAGCAACAGTTTGGACAGGACCCTTTTCTATTCTAACATGACAATGCCTTTGTGTATAAGGCAAGGTTCAGAAAGAAATGATTTATTTAGTCAGTGTGGAAGAACTTGACTGGTCTGCAGAAAGCCAAGTCCTAATCCAAGCTGAACACCTCTGGTGTGACTTTAAATGCAGATCTTGAGCCAAAAACTCTTCACCAAACACCAATGACTTGTACATATGGGTACAGTCATTTTAGACACTTCCAAAACTGTTGCAACAGAGATGGAAATACAATTTTTAAATACATGAATGATGTTTCCATCTTTGTTGCCACAGTTTTGAAAGTGCTTTTTTCTGTTCTAAAGAAGGGGGTGTCCCAATAATTTTGTCCATATAGTGTATGTACAAGTCATTGGTGTTTGATGACGGGTTTTTGGCTCAAGATCTGCATTTAAAGTCACACCAGAGGTGTTCAGCTTGGATTAGGACTTGGCTTTCTGCAGACCAGTCAAGTTCATCCACACTGACTGAATCAATCATTTCTTTTTGAACCTTGCCTTATACTCAAAGGCACTGTCATGTTAGAATAGAAAAGTGTCCTGTCCGAACTTTTGCTATAAAATTAGAAGCACACAATTCCCTAGAATATCATTATATGCTTAAACATTAAGATTTGTACTCATGGAAATTATTAAAGTGGTCAAACCTGTTCATTAGAAGGGGGTGACCCAATACTTCTGGCAATATAGTGTATATGCAGTCAATGAAATAATTTTGTGAATAAAGTCAATTTGTGGAAAGACAGTGAAATTTGTGATATATTTATATAAATTTCAAATAAATACTTTTTAAATTCAGTGCTGTTTTAGTATTATTTATATATTATTATGTTATTATTTGAATTAGCTTTTATTTTTATAATTGGTATTTTCAAGGTTCATTTAATTATTTTAAGCTACGTTTTAGTAATTTTATGATCGTTTGCATCTTTATTTATTAATTTATTATTTTATATATACATTAGTTGCCCAGGCAACATTTCTAAGTTTGGGTTTGTTTGTTTTATTTCAGCTTTATTTCAATTAATTATATAATCAGGTTATATTTTTAGTTAATGATGACAACATAAGGCCAACAGGTCTCTTAAAATATCAAATAGTTTGACCTTTTTATGACAAGGCAAGGTTAGTTTAGATGGCAAAATGTCATGTGGTGCAACTCCCTAAAAAATATATTTATGAATAAATAATTCATGATTCATTCAGAAAAAAGTACCTTGAAAAATATATTTAAAAACATTTCTATAATGATTAATGGTAAAAAAAAATATTATTGCTTTTTAGTTAATGGTTACACCACATGACATTTTTGTGAGTCATGTTTTGTGAGTCATTTTTTAGTTTATTTTTTAATTTATTTATTTGTTTATTTATTTATTTATTTATTATTATTTACAAATATAACTAGCATGAATACAAAGAATACATTTGTAAGCATGTTTTAAACTTTTTTAAAAAGATTTTTTCCTATTCTTTTTCATGGCCACTCTTATATGTCATTGACCATAAGCCCTCACAGTCATTAGCGGTGGACTTGCGTATTACTGTCTCAAAATAAATTGCTGAAAATGAATATTTGCATTGGTTGCCGGGGTGGTATTTATGGCAGCAGTGGCATGCCTCTGAGGAGCCAAGTGAGTGACATTGTTAGAGGCTGATAAAATAGGCAAACACACCGGTTCATTATCAGGTAGGATAGAAGGGCAGCGGTGCAGGATAAACTGGATGAGAGGGCAGCGGTGCAGGAAGGAAGGGCAGAAACGACACACACACACTTCAAACATCAAGAGTGCTGACTTTTCACTCGCGAAACACACCAAAGAGTCTCCGGTCTGCTGCCATGAATTGGTATTTGCTGGGCTGTGGAAATTCGTCCCAGTGACTGTGGCTTGCCGTTATTTACTTCATATTCAAATACGAAATTCCGCTTCGTGAAATGTCTGGTCTGAGATGATAAATGGAAACATTTCTAGAGTGTTTTCGCAATTTTATAATCGGGTCACAGCCGATGCGTCATTTAGTGAATCGTTCCCAGCACGACCCAAAATACTCTGAATCCTCCAGGAATTCTGACACGCATTCCTCAGGAGTATAAATGGAGCCCCCCAAAGGAAAAAAATTGCAGAGCTTGCAGAGAACATGTTATTTATGTTGTTTGTATTGAATCCGCCTGACCAGTCAGGAGTCTTTCATTGAACCTTTGCTATTTTTGGTTAACATAATTGGGATGGATGTAGTATGCAGCTGGATAAACATCAATGGCATTTCATAAATCCAATAACAGTCTTTCCTAAAGAAATTCAACCAAAAATTAAAAATTCATGATTGTTTACTCATTCTGATGTTGACTTTATTCTTTTGTGGATCAAAAACGGAGACATTTAGCAGAAAGTTTGCACAGTTCTTTCATTACAATGAAAGTGAATAGGGACTGACTCTGTGAAGCTCCATAAATAACAAATAAGCATCATAAACAGGGGTGCCCATGAGTGGTGCACATACATGACCGAAATAAAAAAAATACGCTGGGTAAATAAGTTCAGACCCCATAGTTGCGTGCCAGCCTGGTTGATAGCTGTTAATGCACAATCACTGTTTTAGATCGACTAACTGTAATACTGTATAAGATTTCCATTCAAAATGAAAGCACAAATGTAGGCTATGTGGTGCTGGTTTCACAGCAAAATGCAAAACTGTGACATTCATTAACACACTTCACTCAGCAGCGTTCAAACCAGCAGCGCATATACTTACCTACCGGCAGCCCACCAAAATAAAAGCTTGCTGATTTTAGGTTTGAAAATGTTGAAAATTCATATAAAAAAGTAAAAAAGAATATATATGTATGTATGTATGTATGTGTATATATATATATATATATATATATATATATATATATATATATATACTATGTAAATACTTGCATTGTATTTTAAGTGTATGTCATGTGGTGCAACTCTTCAAAACAGTGACATTTATGAACCAATAATTCATGATTTAATTCAAATAAATATTCAAACAGGCTAACCTGATCAAGAAAAAAACATGACCAGGTCTTCCACTGAAATTATGAGTCAAAATGGTAAAATTGTCAAATATGTTCTGTCTCATAAATCTGCATGTGAAAACAAATGTCATTTGAAAACCTAAATTGAACTAAAAACGGAAAATATACTATATTTATCATGCTTTAAAGGTGTCTTTTTTGGTGCTCACTGTAAGCATTTGGCCTTATTTACTTTGGTTGTATGGGAAAGAGCAGCTAGAACATTCTGTTAAATATCTCCTTTTGCATTCCATGCAAGAAATAAAGCCATATGTGTTTTCAGCAACATAAGAGTGAGTAAATGATGTCAGAATTAACTATCTGAGTGAACTAACCCCAAACTGTAGTTCACATTTTATCGTTGGAACAAAATGTCTGTGGTCATCACTATAATTGAATCCTTCACACAGGCTGGCTTTAAGCAAACAGAGTGAAAGATGTCTTGCCAGGGAAGGCTAAAATTGCAGTACTGAGTGATACCTTTTAAGCTACTTAATTCTTGATGAAAATCAATGCTCGTTGGTGTCAGAGCGGAAAATGGATGAAAAGTGAAACCATTGAAACAGAAAAAGCGAGGATGCTAAAATGACACATGAATCCATCGAGTAGCATCTGGAGATTAATAGCTTCATACTGACCGAGAACTTTTGACTTAGGAAATTCTAACCTTTTACCAAATGTTCTGTCTCTCTGCACAACATTTCATTGAATATTGAGCTTTTAGCAGGTAATTTTAGTTTTTCTTGCCATTTGTAACAGCCTTTGCAATTATGCAGTAATGAGCGCCGCAAAATAGGGGCATCTAATTTCCCTCCATTAAAATTTCTTTCATTGTGCCCTGACACTAATCCTTTTATACGAGTGATGCCTCTAAAAAGTGTGCCTTGTTAGTTCCATTTCTATTTATGGATCAAGCTGGTTATTGAATTCTGTTTGACTGTCATCTCCATAGGGTCTAACAATTCCTTGGCCCAGTCTGTTATAAGAAAAAGTAGCACTTTTGCAAACCCAGCACAATATGTTTGGAGTTTAGCACTTTTTGCAGTGAATAAAAATAGTGAAAGGATGGCTCAAAAACTTTCTGCAATCTATTATGTCTAGTTTTATGCTGACATCATAACCATTCAAGCCACCACACCCTGTGGTTTTAGCTGCTTCTTTGCAAGTACATATCCTGTTTTTGTCAATGCAAAAGTCTAAAACTAATACAAAGTCCTTTCTCTTGGCCAAAGCATGACATGATGATAGCAGCTTTGTTTGGGATCGTTTGATTTCCTCTTGAGATTATATTGGATGATACACATCACATCCTACCTATTTAACCTCTGGTGAATCATATACTTAAAAAAATAAATAAATAAAAAAATGTTTAAAATGATTAAACAAAACCTAAAAATATTGCCTTAACTAACTGAAATAAAATGTGTTGTAATATTAAAATGACTGAAACTAAAACTGAAATGTAAAAAATTATAGCTAAATATAAATATTTAAAAACAAAACTGACAAAAATGACAAAAACGTAACAAAATAACTAAAAACAAAATTAAAATGAAAACTGAAAGTTTAAAAACAAGTGTTTATTTACAAGAAATCTCATTGTTGATTTTCTTACAAATTCTTTCAAATATAATAATAATAATAATAATAATAATTTAAAGATATCTAATTTATGAATTATTTAGGAATTCTTAACAAAATTATGTTTTATTACCATCAATAATTCTTTACAAGAAATCTCATTTTTTAAATTGTCTTAAAATAATTCTTTAATAATAATAATTATTATTATTATTATTATTATTATTATTATTATTGTTGTTGTTGTTGTTGTTGTTGTTGATGATGATAAAAATAATAATAATAAAAATATATAATATCTAAATATTAGTAGTAGTATTAGTAGCATATCAATATTTTGTTTCTTTAATTAATACATTGGAATGAATTTCATTTATTTATTAAAATCTAATTAAAATCTATTTGTTTTAATTATTTTTTTATTTTATAAAACCTATTGTCTTCTGATTCTACATGCATCACATATATAGAAGTGTTTACTTTTAATAAATGCTATCAATACATATGTGTCTGCAACATGTGTCTATCCAGTATATGTGTACACTTCATGAAAAAAAAATCTAAGAAAAATAAATACATAAAAATTGAGAGAGAGATCAACCTGTAACATTATAGAGTCTCAGACATTTCCAGTGCCAAGCACTGGAATATGCAGACTAAAGCTACATGCACACATGTATTCAGTGTCAGTCAAAGCTTTGCTTCAAACATAAGTGTTTCTAAAAGAAAAATATAAAGAAAGCAATTTGAATGCACTGCTATACATTTGCGTCATGCAACTGTACGCGATTTGATTTTGAAACAATGATCCCTGGTTATTCCAAGAACAACATTCTTGTCGGGCGATCATATCCTCACCCCACCTCTTAAGTCTAAGTGATACCAAATGTACAGTATGTTGTTCCAAGAAAAACAAACACAAAATGTTGATCCAGGAACATGTACAACTTGTGTAACTTTGCAGTGTCAACAGAATTTCATGTTTTGTGTGTGTGTGGGGGGGGTGTTTCTACATAAGTAAATATGTACCGAAATAAACCTTCACAGTGTAATCACGACATAAAGTAGCTTATTAGAGTACATATGACATTAAATTACCATGAGCGATGGCCAAATGTAGTATAAAGTCATTATATGAAAATATATGACTGCAGAATGCATGCGATCAACCAATCAGAATCAAGTATCTCAGAGCCGTGTGATACATACTTAAGTGAAATATCTTTCTCAACTATCCTGAACATTTCAAGTGGGAAAAGCGTTAAGGAATGGCTGGTCCCAACTCTTCATCTCATTTCCAAAGAGTAATTTATTCTTATAGATTTCTTTTGAGAAGTTCTCTAAGGGCATGCACTTCTCTCCTTTGATAGCATTACAGTGATCACAGAATTACTGTACTTCCATGCGACCACATGAATGAGACTGGTCTTCACCACTGGCGCAGTCAATCCGAACAGACCTCAGATAAAATGAAAGCCGAAAAGAGAGGAGCCCTTGCCGGTTGTAAAAGGACCAATTAAGAGAATATGCCTTTAGAAAAACGAAAGAGGGAGAGAGATGGGCTCTTTTTTCATCTTTAATTCATTAATGTGAGGCATGTGGCAGCTTCAGAGCATGTACCCTTTCAAGCTCTCACCAATTATAGATCCCTCCGCTGTCTGCCTTTCTAGAGGTAACTGTGAGGAGGGAAAGAGGGACTTATCTGTTTTTCCCTCTGTGGCTTTCCATGCTATGCTAACGCGGTATGCTACAAAAACATGTCTATAAAGCTGCCATTAGCCTCTGACATTGTGGTCCATGGAGCATATCACAAGGTCCACAGACTGCCTAACATTTACAGGCCTGACATTGACCTCATCTGAACATAACTGATGCAAAACAAGGCGCCTTGAGCATTTCTTGAAGTTTTAGCTGGAGCTTGAGAAGCAAAGTGGGGGGTTTGAAGCATTCGACCAGTCGAGCTGTGAAAAAAGAGCTAGCTGAGAGATGCAATAGAGAAAATACAAGACTTCAGACTCCAGTGGCTGAATCCTGATAGACTTTGTGTGTACTGTATGTGTTCCATGACGTTTAGAATAAACATGCTAATGCTACAAAACAATGCATTGCTTTTTTTTAAAATGTACATTACATTGACCTATTTGCATTAATAATAGGGATGGGCAATACCACTTATTTTGTTTTCGATACAATACCGATACTTTTCAAGGCCAGTATCGTCGATATTGATATCGATACGATACTTCTAAACTAAACTTTTAAATTATGAAATGTATTAAATTACTAAGAGTAAAATGGGTAATGATAACCACTTAACTTTATATTTGAAATGTATTTTAATATTCAATACAACTTAACTGTAACGTATTAGGTTATATTTTTGTTTACACATGGTTCAAATGTTTTTTGTTTCACATGATTCAAATCTACAAATACTACAATTGAACTATGGTCACTTTAGTAAAACCATGGTTCATATTCATAAGGGACTGCCAGTGACAGGCTGTTTCATGCATAAAATGCAACCTTTTTATTCTGACAGTGTACTGTATGATTTCTATTAACATTACAGAATAGAACATGATCATGAACTCTTAATTTAAATAAATGTAATTGCACAAACTATGTAGGCTACAATTTCAATTTGTTTATTGTGAAATAATTCAAACATATGTTTTTTCTGTTCTCTGATAAGCATTGTTCTGGGCTGCCATTTCCAAAAGCATCAGCTTTCTTATGATACTTTTGGGAGTCGCAGCCCTGTCTGAATGCACTGTCAGAAGTGAGTGAACGCTCTCTGTGATTGATTGGTTCTGTCTTGTAATGTTTGAGTGTTTTTAGATGAGCAGGAAAATAGTCCTATCCTACACAATTATTCGTTAACATTGTTTATTCGTACAATTCAATGCACATTGTATGCGTTATTTTTTCTTGTTAAATAAAATCACTGGTAAATAAAATACACCTTAGTATCAATATTTTTTGTTTGAGTATCGATACTTTCGATACTCGCATCAGTATCGATATATCGATACTTCAGGATCAATACGCCCATCCCTAATTAATAATGCGAGTGCCTGGTCTTCTTGTAAATTTTTTTTTTTTTTCCTTTGCAATTTCAAAGAGTTTTTTTTTTTTCTTTTAGAATTTCATTTTGTGCTGACAAAAAATATATTTATTTTACATTAATTTAATTTTCACTTAATGTCAGTTCTCTGAGGATAGGGAAGTCCACACTACAACCTTGAATATAACGATACAGAGGAACGATATCATTGGAATCAATTTCTGGTGTGCGTTACCGAACAATGTTCTGTATCTGAAAAATGTCCTGGCTCTTCCGATCTTCATAATGGTAGTGTTATAATGGGGGTTGAGATTTTGAAGTCCAAAAAAGCGCATCCATCCATCATAAAAAGTGCTCCACACAGCTCCAGGGGGTTAATAAAGGCCTTCTGAAGCAAATCGATGCGTTTGTATAGGAAAAATATCCGTGGATGGAGTTATTTTGGGCTTCAAAATCTCGACCCCCATTCACAAAGAACCAGGACATTTTTTTTTAATATACCTCCGATTGTATTCGTCTGAAAGAAGAAAATCATACATATACACCTAGGATGGCTTGAGGGTGAGTAAATCATGGGGTAATTTTCAATTTTGAGTGATCTTTCCCTTTAACAACCATTATACAATGCATTGTTGCAGAAACAAAGTAGCTAGTCACAACTGTTTCCTGAAAACATAGGAACTTTGCTGCATATCCATTGTTCAAACCACGTTGATTAGAGCTGTGTTTAATGACATCAAGCAGGTGGTGGAGTGATAGCTAATTAATCAGTTCGAAATCACATTAATGTAAGATTATTGCTGTAAATAACAAGCATGGCATCAGAGCACTTCTTTACTAATTTTGTTTTGTTTGTAGAGCACATACAAACATGCACACTCTTCAAAAACTGCAATTTAATTCTCTTAAACTAAAAGACGTAGAATTAAATTTGTATATGTACGGAATGAAAGTGAATGTTAGCTTGCATATTTTGCTCAAATGCATAATCTATTTAAGTCCGCTAACAAGACTAATAAGATACTATGAAACTAAGAAACCTTTAACCACAGCGAATGATATTTGCGAATGTTCATTGGAACTATGGATTCAGAAAATACCAAATCGTTGAACTGCATTGGTAACAACGGAACTTGCGACCATTGGCTGACAATGTTTTTGGGAAATGCACCCCAAATGATTTTTCCTGGCTGATAAATGATAAAACATTTACAGCCAATCAGAATGTACTTGACTTGTGCCTTTAAAAAGAGCTAAAGCATTTAAAGTGGCAGATCACATATATATTGCGCGCTTAAACAGAACAGAATATCTGTTGGCGTTATAGTTTTCTTTAGTTATTGTTTGTGTGAACAGGCAAAAATTAAAGTTTTAAAGTGATGTTCAATGGCATCCAGTATATTACCTGTTAAAAGGATTACATTTATGGTTTTTGTCAATGAATGGTACTTGAAGGCTCTGTGGAGGATATCAGATGAAAACGGTTGGAAAACAGACTGATACTGAGAGGCTCTTTATTTGTGACACTTCTGATGTTATATCAGGGAACTACTAAGATTACAGTATGGAGGTGTTAAATGAGCTGTCGCTCAAGACAATCTCACCAACAACACTTACCATTGAGCAGAGTATGTGCAAGCAGGAAACGAAGTTGCATGACTTTTGCCTGAAGGAAATCTGGATTATCTGTTTTCTCTCAGTCCAAGATCCCGCTGATACCACACCATCACAAGCATAACATGTTTTAAAGCCATATCATTATATCAGCAAGAATTCACTAAGTGTTAAACACAGTGTTAATATAATTAACGGCCAGAAAGAAAGATACATGACGATGCTAAACAAAGGAAACTGTGCTTCCTTTGCTCCTGTAAACAAAACTTGGTTCTCACTATGCTATGCCTATGTTCTACATCATCGGATGGAGCGCCACTCTTTCATGAATGTGCGTACGACAATTAGCGAAAGCTAGAGATTACAGTTTATGAAGTTTTAAATATGGATATTTTTCCTACACAAACAATTCGCTTCAGGAGGCCTTTATTAAACACCCAGGGCCACGTGGAGCACTTGATGATGGATGGATGCAGTTTATTGGACTTCTATTGGACTATTGAATATTAACACCCATTCACTGCCATTACAAAGCTTGGAAGAGCCAGGACATTTTTTTTTTTTTTTTTTTTTTTTAACATAACTCCGATTCTATTCATCTGAAAGAAGAAAATCATACACCCCTAGGATGGATTGAGGCTGAGTAAATCGTGGGTAATTTTAATTTTGGGGCGAACTATCCCTTTAATAAGCCTTGTGTTCAGGGCAGGCATTCATGTTCCCTTAAAAACATTTCATAAGAACTTTACAGAAAACAGCGATACAAATGGAACGCAGTCAGAGCGGGATTTTACTCACCAGTGAGCGGGAAATTGAAAAACCGGCGTGGAGATGAAGTGAAGCGATTACAAAATGTTTTGAGCGGGAAGCTGCGTTCCTCGCCTATATGCGCTGACCAAACCAGAGGCATAACGTTGATTTTAGCGGTATTGTTTTAGCAGTTTCCACACAGAGCACAGCTGGTAAATCTTGCTTGGACATTGCCCCAGATTACCAGGCAAATGGCGATGGTAAACAGTCCCAGCAGGCACAAAACAGGCACACAATGTCATAAGACGTTGATATTTGGTTAAATTTTGGTTGCGACGTCGGGTGACCAAAATTCAACGTAAATTCAACGTCTTATGTCAATGTTAAATTGATGTCCAATACCGACGTCAGCTGACGTTGAGATTTTGTTGTTTTTAGGTTGTGTAACCAAAATCCAACGTTAAGTCAACGTCAAATTGACGTCAAATATTGACGTCAACCCGATTTTCATTTTCAACCAAAATGCAACGTCTGTCCGACGTCATGTCCAACGTCAATCTGACGTTACATAGACGTCTGGTGCCTGCTGGGGTGTTTTATTGCCATGGATATGAAACTTCACTAAGACAAGAGGCAGAGACACAGGCTTTTATCAGATTGTTAAGACGATATAAATAGCATAAGAAATACTATGACTACTCACAATATAGCATAGTTTCTCATAGCTTATTGTTTGAAGTTTAATGTACATATTATGTGTTATGAGACGTAAGTAATATGTATACAATAAAATTTAAATGTAAAGATAAATAATAATACAAAAGCAGATGATGTTTATAATTACTGATTCTTCTACTCAGTCGATTAATTCTCCATATTTATAAAGTGATGATAACATGATGATGGGAAGTAATGAAGCATGTGAACCCATAAGCACGGCTGCGGTTTCCGTCTTTTTGCTAATCCTTGTGGATTTGAGAAGATGTAAAGAAGGTAATTGCTAAGTCAATAAACCCAAATTTAGGCCATGGAGTTTATTTCGTTTTAGCCTATTTAATATGGCAAGCTAAATTTAATCCTTTTGCGGCAAAATAATGAAAAAAACTTCTCAGTTTGCCAGCAAAACACTTAGGGAGATGAAAAAGGAGCAGCTAATAGCCGTGTTGCCTGCATGCTTGGCCTGTTATGTCTTTGTAGATTGCACATGGTAAGGGTGCAACGGGGTCAATCCCGCAAGCAGGTAGTAGGCTACAACGTGATTTTAACTGGACCTCATCGTGCCCAACAGCTGGGTTTATAGCGCACCACTGGCCTAAGCGATTTAATAAAGAGCCCTTTGACTGCCTCATACAGGAACAGGGCTTAAAGCCAATGTTTATGTGGCATATATGCACAATTTACACAGCAATAACCAAAATGATATGGGCTAGAAAAAAAGGACTATAGGTGTGCCCTAGGGATGTGCATCGGAACATGTGGAGAGAAAGGATCCCACCCGCTGTACGCTCCCGCCAAAGGCTGAGTGTGGGTATTTAAGCGTTTCCCGATCGCGCCAAACAGGAATAACTAATTGTATTTCAAATGCAAAGCAGTTCCACTGAGGGAGTTCTGAAGGACTGCGTGAAACAGGATTTCATGTGTCTGTTCCCAGAGGAGGCCAATACATCTGCATGCCAAACAGACTTTACTCCGACTCACATAACGCAAAACAAATCAAAATAAAGAAAAAAAATTAATCCGATAAATAAAATAAAAACCTTTCTTGGTTTCAACTGGCATCTATTGTTTTCGGAAACTGACTGTTAAAAAAAAAATAAGTAAAAACATAAAAAAGAGACAGTGACAAGATTCTGCAGCAATACACGATAATCCTGTCTTACTATATATAACAATAAAAAAAACAATAAAAATAAATAAATAATAAAAAAACATTAATGTAAATGTAATATAGATTTTTATAGTGTTTTAGTGTAAAAAATTATACGTAATTTTTGTTATATATTTTTATATTTATTATTAAATACACATTATCTTACAATTATATAATTTATATTATCATAATGTTATTTATTATATATTTAAATAATATTGCATTATGTATTTTATGTATACTGTATGTATGGAACATAAAATATGCATATATTTGATGACATTTTTATACATTATTTATATATAATTTTACTGCATATAGTCCAGTAGATTTAACTGCGTAGTTTTCTAAAATAATTATTTTTATTTTATATATATTTTTATATTTGTTTTAAGTGCATTATCTTATCATTATGTGATTTATTTTATCAAAATGTTTTTTATATTTTAAAATTATACTGCATTTTTTATGTATACTGTATGTATTGTACATAAAATATGCATATATTTGACATATTTATGACATTATTCTATATATTTATATATCATTTTACTGTATGTAGTCCAATAAATTTAACTTATTAATGTGTATTTGCGATTTTATATTCTTTTGTCATTGCAATGTCTTTTTTTTACTGTGTATTTTTCTAACACAATTATATATATATGTATGTAATTTTTGTTATATATTTTTATATATTATTATTAAATACATTATCTTACAATTATATAATTTATATTATCATAATGTTATTTATGATATATTGAAATTATATTGCATTATGTATTTTATATATACTGTATGTATGGAACATAAAATATTTATATATTTGATGACATTATATTTGATATATTTTTTTATATTTTTATATATATTTATATATAATTTCACTGTATATATTCCAGTAACCTATTAATAACCTATTAACGTGTATTTGCAATTTTATATTCTTTTACCATTACAATTTTTTTTTACTGTGTAGTTTTCTAAAAATATTATTGTTAATTTTATTTTTTATATATATTTATTAAGTACATTATCTTGAATTATGTAATTTATATTATCATAAGGATATATATATATATATATATTTTTTTTTTTTTTTTTTTTTTTTTTTTTTTTTTTTTTTACTGTGTAGTTTTCTAAAATAATTATTGTGGCCATTTAAATTTGTATACAATGTAAGATCACAACATGTTTTCCTTTGTCTGAGCCAAATCACTTGTTTCAACTTTGGAAGGCATTAATGAACCTATAAAGAGATGTACAGTACAGTAGTACCATATGTACCACAGGCTAAATACTTATGGATCTGTTTCTAATAGCTCTCACATCGCTTTGGGTGTTTGTGACTGTAGATGAGCGACTGTGTAGTCCTAATAACATTCAGGCCCCAAATGAACCTGCCTCATGAGATGCTTTATGAGCTTCTTATACGGCGGTGCTTTGCAATGCTCCATTAGTGCTTAGTATAAACTGTACACACTGTCACACAATACAACAGCTCCCTGGAAGCTGGTATTCTATGAGGAAGCTCATTAAGCTAGACGAGGAAAACCTAATGGAAATAACAACTAATCTCTCTTATGGTTGTGGATGCTTGGTTTGGGGTTCATTCCACAAAATGCAGCTGCTCTGTTTTCTCACTTCTCTCCCTGATGATCTAGCTTATCTGTCTTGAGAATTATGTGAGGATGCACTGCATAGGAGGCATTTTTCCCTATTAAGTTATTAAAGACCCGACTGCTCTGGGTTCAGTCAAAACAGGAGTGTGAAAACCCTCCTCCCAGCAAACAGTGATGGAAAATCACATGGATTTTTTTCCTTCAGGCTCCTAACTTCGCTTCTAGAGAATTCCACAGTGATCCTGAACTTCAAAGCCATTGGAATTTGATTAATTTTTCACTTTGAGGGCCGCTCCTAATCTGCGTCAAGATCTACTTTTAGATTTAAGCTGCAGTAGTGTGCAGGCCTGTCAGAATTATGTGCTTATTGAATAAAATGGTAGCGTGCAAGTACAGTACGCATAATAATACAACCTTTGGTTTGATAACATTTATTCAATTAAAAGTCAACGGCATCTAGTCAAAAATATGTTGAAAGATAAAAAGTTTCCACATGTAATTGTACTTAAATATTTTAAAATTTAAAATTATTCTTTCTTTTGATCAATCAAATAAAGAGAAAGAAATTGTGAAAAGTTGAGCTGCCTTATAGCCTGTTCAAATAATATTTATCTTTAATAATTAATATATTGTATTTATATAATGTACTTAATCTTTAATAATGTATTTGTATGTAATGTAAATAATTTAATTTTGATTAGATTTATGTATAAGTTTATTTAATTTATAATTTTAATATAATGTAATTTTTTTATTTTATCTATCTATCTATCTATCTATCTATCTATCTATCTATCTATCTATCTATCTATATATATATATATATATTCAAATTATATTTTACTAAAATATGTTGTTGTATATGCATATAATTACATATATTCTTTGTATGTTTATATATATATATATATATATATATATATATATATATATATATATATATATGTGCTGTTAAATTTTACCGTGTATATATAAAGTTAATTACAATTACCCAATTTGTTTTCATATTTTGCCTTTTGCCATTACAATGTAACTTTTCTAGAATGTGTACTTCTATAAAAAATTATTAGCATGGAAATTTAAACTTGTAAGGATTACACAGCACTTGCTTGAGCCAAATCACATCAAATTTGGAATTCGAACATTTGGAAATAATTAATATAAGATCAACATTTGTTTTAGTGTCTCAGCCAAGACACTTAAACTTTGGAATTTCAACTTTGGAAATCATTAATCAACCTATAAAGTGTCTCAACAAAAGTACTTTAATGAATACAGTAAACTTTTAAATATAAAGGTTCAAAAAGGGGAGTTTTGCAGCGATGCCTTCACAAAATTACCTTTCAGTGATTAGTTCTTAAAAGAACCATTTTTTCTTATGCTGCGTTCACGCCATGTTGTAATTCCCATAATTTCGAGATGACAACACGTGATGTTCTACTCGGTGCAGTTCACATCTTCAGAATTATGCGTTTAAATGGCAACACCTAACAATGCCTTAGTAGGCCAAATCTGCGGCGGTCAGGTGATACAAGTCATAGCTCTCAGAGAATTCCCAGTAGAGTATATCAGAATCCAGAGTTTATCAGTAGTAATTATGAGTTTTACGAGGACGTGAACACTTTTTACCGATCTTTATAATAATTTAACCCATACAATGTATTTTTGGCTATTGCTACAAATATACCCGTGCTACTTATGACTGGTTTTGTGGTCCAGGGTCACAAATAAGTGTAAAAATAAGTGAATGTATATAGCCATTCCAAATTTCAAAGCTTAGTAAATGGAAATCTCCTCAGCAATGTCTATAAGAATATTTTTTCAACGCTATCTCATGACCAATTCGTACGTATTTTACAAGGTGGCTAATTCGTATGGATCTGGACTCAAATGACGGGTAGGTTGAGAAGCGAGGTTAGGGGTAGGTCATTCGTACAAATTCATACGAATTGGGGAACGTACAATTTAGCAAAAATCTTACGAATTTGTACGAGTGAGGTCATACGAATTAGCTACCTCGTAAAAAAGGAATGAACTGCAATGAGATCGAGTTGTTTTAAAAAAAAAATACTGTAGAAATCATGAACCACACATTATAGTGGGAAATGGATTTTATTGGAGGTTTGAGGTTTTATTGGAGGTTTAAATGAATGTGGTTTAATTTTAATGACAAAAATTTTATTACGATGGACCTCATGATTACAAGTCATGATTTCAGCAGTGTTCACATACAACTTCACCAACATAAAACTTTATGACATAATTACTCAAGTACTTTACACCCTGGCATATGCTAATTGTAACATAGATTTATTGCACAAACTATTGCAGAGTCATTTCTGACACAATGCCATAACGGGTCTAACCGAGTTATACTGTATTGAGGCCTTGCATTCAGTTTGCTGTAGGTTTTGTGGTATCAGCTCTTTCTTGTGCTTGTTACCACATCAAACCAACAACTGTATGTGATGCGACACTTCCCATGCTGCCCGTGCTCCAATTTGCATGCTAAAGTCTGAGCGTCGTCTTTCATCTCTGCTCTTGATGTTGAAAGCACAAATGCTGGAAAAGAGTAAACAGAGGACGAGTGAGGTCCGGTCACAACAGCTCAGCCCGAGTGGAACATGAAGCACTCAACGTGTTGGAGGTCTCTGCTGATGACAAGTGTGTGTCAGATGTCATGGTGTTTTGTACACCCACAAATGCGTATGAGTAGATCAGCATTTGTATTATGCGCTAGAAAAATATGAGGTCAATGTGAAGTAGACATATACATTAGCTTAACATTTTGTTCAATGATTATTCTTCATGGCTGTTTGTAAAGTAGAGTCGCAATAGTTTGCAAGGTTAATTTTAGAATTAGCACAATTTATAACTAATAAAATCAAATTCAGCTGCATTTTTCGGTCACACTTTATTTTAAGGTCCATTTTTTGCTATTAAGAAATCATTAACTATGGCTTTTGTCTCAATAAACTCCTAATTCGCTGCTTATAAGTAGTTAGTAAGGTAGTTGTTAAGTTTAGGTAAAGGGATGTATAATACGGTCATGCAGAATATGTGCTTTATAAGTATTAATAAACAGCCAATATGTTAATAATAGGTATGCTAATAAACAACTGGTTTATAGTGAGAATTGGTCCCTATACTAAAGTGTTACCCATTTTTGTTCTTTGTTTTTCTACATTGTAAAAAGTGAGTTTGTGCAGTACCTGAGGAAACTTTTTCTACCTGATCAGATAGTTCACCTAAAAATAAAAATGTGCTGAAAATGTACTCACCCTCAGGTTATCCAAGATATAGATGGAAAAAGCAATATTATGGATAGAGGATTCATTTTTTAGGTGGAAACAAAGGTTTGAAGTTGAAAAACATCTTAATGAGATGTTTGTTGCTTACAAATACACAGGTTTTCGCTTCACAATATGTTAATTGATGGACTGGAATGGTGTGGATTACTTGTGGATTATTGTGATGTTTTTATCAGTTGTTTGGACTCTTATTCTGATGGCACCTATTCACTGCAGAGGATCTATTGGTGAACAAGTGGTGTAATGTAATTTCTCCGAATCTGTCCGGATGAAGAAACAAACTCATCTACATCTTGGATGGCTTGAGGTTGAGTTAATTTTCATTTTGGGTTGAACTTACTTTCATCTAAAATCACAAAATGCAGGTCTAGAGACGCGAAAAGTTTCTACAACTTCTTTGTACTTGGTACTAATTTACACAGGTTAGTTAAATAGATTTCTATTTCTGTGTATATCTAAGCCTATATCTAGGTTTTCTAAGCTATGTAGCAGATAAATACTGGAATGTTGTATCAAAGTTAATAGGCTATTAAGAGCTCATTTGGACATTAGGGGCTTATTTAAAAACTATCTGACTTGAAGTCATTTTCATAACATGTGTAAGCAACACAAGTAGTCTCTCATTAAAATCTGTCTTTCACGCTTTTGAGACTAATTTGGCCATAACTACAGTGACCACAAACATCCTGTTTCCTGCTAAAGTTAACCATTATCAGCGATATCAGTTTTCTGACACTTACGTAACTGTTTGCTGAACTTCAGCAGTCTATTAGGAGTCTATTATGAGTGTTTTTAATGATTTTGTTCTTCTCTTAGAAATGTGTTGTGTTATTCAGTCGCATTCTAATTTTATTCAGTGTCATTGTGCATTTTGTTCTGTGGCCCTTTTGTAAATTCCAGTAAAATCGCTGATTTTATTCAGATGTTGAAGTAGCATTAAAATACTTTCTTAGCTTAGCAACATGTTAACATCAAACTGTTGGAATCAACAATCCGTGCATTTAATTCAGTTTTTCTTGCTTGGGAGTGATGTGCCCATCCGTTGAACCCTATGAAAGCTTTTATTTCTAAAGGCCTTTTGAAGTAGGTTTATTTTAGAACAGTAGATTAACTTAGCATGGAGCCAGATATACCAAGGTCGTGGGTTCAATTCCAGGGAACACACATGGAAAATAACCTTGAATGCCAAGCACTTGGCATTGAACAAATACGATGTGTAAATATAGATGCAGTTTAGTGACAATAAATAAGTCAAGTCTCCCATGCAGAGCGCTATTCGTGTAGAGTTTCAGAGGAGCAGGTTATTATATTTTGATTACACATTGCAAACACATGCAACAGTTAATCGTTCACAATTACGCTAAATACATCCATTAAGAATTTTAAATTTTTCAATTTTCCTTTCAAATAGGATGCTGAATATATACATATATATATTGGGGTAAACTGTTCCTTTAATGTGCAGGCTTCGGATCAATCAGTTTGTGGTGAAATCAATCTCTCCAGAATCACCTCTTTCTCACTAATATGCTTACGCTGGTCAGGTACCTGAGCTAATGGCTCCCAAAGTACTTCTGTCAACGAGAAGGCTTCTATTAATTATTCAGTCTCACTATGGCTCTGAAACCACAGTGATACCTTATGTGGTATTCACAACAGTCTGCAGCCAGTGCTGACACAGGGCAAGTCAGCTTTTAGTGTATTTCCCCCCTGGATTGGATAATTAGAAAAAGGTGAAATTAGACACCTTGGAAAATGTGAAATATGTTGATAGACAATGGATGAGAGAACTCATCTCATTTCAGGTCAGTGAGACTGGGACTACTTGTCACACAAGGCAGTTGTCACATTGTTATTGGGACAAGTTGGCTTAATTTTAAACCATTTAATTACTATTGCTTTTAGCTTTTAAAAAAATAAGGTAACACTTTATTTTAATGTGTCCTTGTTACACGTTACATTTACTTACTATTACGATAACAATAAATTATGCATAATTACATGCAAGTAACCCTAGACAAACCCTAATCCTAACTCTAACCATATAGTAAGTACATATAGTAAGTTGTAACAACTTACCCCATATGTCAGCAGGGCATGTTGACATATGGGGTAAGTTGTCACAACTTACTATACTGGGGTGCGTTTCCCAAAAGCAACCATGGTCGCAATTTCTGTCATTACCAATAGAGTTCAATGGAACTTACAACCATAGTTAGCTAACGATGCTTTTGGGAAACGCACCCCTGAACAATAACAGTGTAAAAGTTAGCTTTAAAAAATAGTACATACCTCCAAGGATTCTTGCGCCAACTAAAAACTAAACCTAAAAATGTAAAGAATTTACAAATTGTGAATTTAAAACATAGAAACCTAATGGAAATTAATTTACAAAATGACAATTAGGGAACATATAAGGAATAAAATCGTCATCGTCTGTAAAATCCCAGCAGGCACAAAACAGGCACACAACGTCATAAGACGTTGATATTTGGTTAAATTTTGGTTGCGAGGTCGGGTGACCAAAATTCAACATAAATTCAACGTCTAATGTCAATGTTAAATTGACGTCCAATACCGACGTCAGCTGACGTTGATATTTTGTTGTTTTTAGGTTGTGCAACCAAAATCCAACGTTAAGTCAACGTCAAATTGACGTCAGATATTGACGTCAACCCGATTTTCATTTTCAACCAGAATGCAACGTCTGTCCGACGTCAACCTGACGTTACATAGACGTCTGATGCCTGCTGGGATATATCATTGATAAGAAATTTTATATGTGAGACATATTAATTATGGATGACTAGAAAAGTCTAAAATCATGGAAATGCATTGGTCAATGTGGGAATCGTGCAGAATGCTTAGCTGACAGAGAAAAGAAAAACTCAAGCTAAAAACACTCTGTCACTGGCAAAACATTTACTGTAATATAATTACATACTATCAATTTCCCTTGCAAAAACATGTTTCGTCAGAATAAACGGCTAGTTCTGAATGGAGACAGATTCTTATTGCCCCATAATGGTGTAGTTACGACATCTACCAGCAGGGGCTAACAGTTGAAGCTAACCAGCCAAACCTTGGCCCCTTGGCGAGTTAACTTCGTTCATTCACTGCGAGCGGACAGAGGAGTGAGGTCTGGCTAGCTTTGTGAGGAGTGGGCGTGATCCTAAATGGATCACGTGGGATTCTCCCCTAAGTAGGCGGTGACGTCGCAAGGGCTCAGTCAGTCAGTCAGAGGAGCGGCGTCATTTCAACAGCTGCTTTCCCTCCCACTAGCCCACCCCACACACCATTTGGGGAAGAGGAGAGGCTTCTCTGCCTTCTACTGCACTTCAGGGTCGTGTTCCGTTAGACCAGACACGGAGAGGCCTTTTACTGCCGATATTCTGACAGGAAGAACCCGCGACAGCTATCCTTCTCGCTTCCCGCCGCTGTATTTTCCGCCGTTACTTCACTCTGGACGTACCTCATCGGCGTAGAATGTGACCGTTGACGTTCTTTTTTTGAAATTCTCCGTTCCCGCCTCTAGCCGCTGTTTATATTTGTGGAGAAATTACAGGCATTCGCTGTTTAACGGAACGAAAGTAGCGGTCTCAGTGATAGTACCACAGACAATTAATGGGAGATAAAGCCTAATGTGTACAGTGCCAGACGACAATAGCTCCTGACAGATGGAAGGAGGGGTTTTGCTGCACGAATTCAAGATGGAAAACGAAGAAATGCGCCTAAGTTCTTGTGAGTAGCACGAGGGGAAGTGAAGAGGCGGTTTATTTTCGGTTTTTTTGGTAGTGCTGGAGGGAATGATGGCGCGCGGTGCGGGTCGACAGACAGCGCGCGCATCTTTCCACTCTGTCACAGAGTGAGGTAGGTCTCATAATATATAGATATCTCAATATAATATTCTTTTTCCTTCGTCTAATTACTCTTTGCTGTGCTTTAAGTGTAGCGATCTCAGTTAAAAACCCCTTAATGCACACTGAGGAAGAAAACGGATCAGTAAGTAGTTCAAACCTAAGTTGTGTGTAAACAGTATGGACGTGTTTAAAGGGCAATGCAGAAGACTTGATGGAAATGCTTGAACACTGTTCGAGGAGTCTTAAAATATAAACACAAATTTCCACCCACTGAGGTTTTGGTTGACCAAGAATAGAAACAGATGTTGTCAGGTGGTGGAAATGTGGTGAAGTGTCCTAGATCTAGCTAATCTCTGAGCAGTGAGGCAAGGAAGCACCACCGCTGCCTGGTGAGAGGGACTTTTGCAAGCTGACCACCACCCACAGCTCACTACTCTACTCGAAAGCACTTTTAAGCCTTGGTGATAGTATAAAAGAACAGGTCGGACTTTGCCCACATGCTCTCAAAGCATTTACTGCCAAGTCTTTCTTCCAGTTACCCAGGTAATAAAAACATTGAGAGTAAAATACAAATACTAGCAGCAAGACTTGATGTAGGGCCTTTTTAGTAGTATTTATGCATGAAATATGTTGCAGTTCATTAAAAGGACTGTAACATTGTTCAGCACCGATGCCGGCAGATTGTGACAGTAATGTGCATGAATCAACAAACCTATTTGCTCTCATGGGAGATGAGACGTCACATTAGTCACATAAGCCATATTGACATAAAAAACAATTGAAACAACCTGCTGAAGTATGCAGGGGCCAAGGTGTATGCTGGCATGCTTCAAGTATCTTGTTCAAATTATTCCACCGTGTGTGTGTGTGTGTGTTTTAATTTGGCCACAGTTCTCTTTTAGCAGAACTGGGGGGATGATATTCATCTCAGTCCAAGTTATGGATGACAGATGCTCTGAGAATAAAATGCTTTGAGCTGCATCCTCACGATATGTGATTCATTAAACTCACCTTTCAAAGGAACATTCACAAACTTCTGAATGAGGTTTTTAAAGACCCTGGCATTTGAGTAATGGATGCAATTATATGTCAAGCACGGCCTGAATGTGTCCCAGTAAGGGCCATATTACAAGTTTAAGCAAACATTAAAATGTGGTGTCATATCTAGTGCATATATATATATATATATATATATATATATATATATATATATATATATATATAAACACAACCATCAAAGATATGAACAGAGACCGTGCAAATGCTGAACCCATGATGAGTGTTTTCACATGGGACACTCAATGTCAAATTAATCATTCCTTCTGGGAGAATCACTAGCGCATATGAAGATTTATTGAATCTGGTGCGCATTTGTTGTGATTGTACATTGTATTTATTGCCCTCTGTATATTTATTTTTTTAAATGTCATCCAGAATTTTTTTTTTAATCAGTTAGTCATTGGCTTGGCCATTTTTGTTATTGTTAAAAGGTGTATGTTCAGGTTATGGCAAAATGCGTAAAGCTAAACTTATCTTACAAAAACATTATTATGCATGCAAATTATTCATAATATTAGGCTAACAAATGGGAGTCATTGCAAACGCACGTCCTTTTTAGAGTGCTACCTTTCACTTATTAAACTGAAACCGGCATTTACATGGTAGAAACATCTCAATAATGCATCGGTTATGGGAAAAATGTTTTGCAAAACCTGTGGGAGCAGTGCGTTAAAAAGCTCCAGCTTTTATTATTGTACAGTAGACTGATTGCTGAGTTATGCTGATCTCCATCATATTAACTTTGTTTGCAGGTGCTTCCTATCAGAAGTCTAATAGCCTCATGTTGCTCTTCTAATTGCTGACCGCTGTGGCCACATCACGCTCCTAATTTCCGTAACTGTATGAAACGAAAACTGGTGTAGAATAAAATAAAAAGCAGCTGATTTTATGAATTCCTCTCTGTCGTTAGCAAATACATAAATATTTATTTATTCTCTTGTTCCTCCAAACTAGCGTGTGTGTGACTTTGGCAAAAACAAAAACACCTAGCACCCGAGTGAGTGCAGTACATAGCGTTCTCTAGTGAGGCTCTCATTACAGGATATCAAATGGATGACAAAGGAAACCTTTGGAGCATTTCATTCACTGTGTTCTGAAGTGTGTTAACCTTTAAAGTAAAGCCAGGCTTAGCCTCTTTCCATCTTACTGTAATTGCCCACGCTGGGTGAGCACATTTGGTTGAAAAGGTTATCATCATCTGATCCAGCTGTTGCAACAAAACAGGAAACATTCCACAGAGACAAACATTTAGGTTGAAGGATAGCACATGGCACTCGCGAAATAGAGTGTAAAATTATTTTACAACAATATGTCAGTGAAAGTGTCAGAAGGTCAACCCTAAATGTTAATTGAGGTGTGGTTTATGTGTTACATTATATAAAGTTTGCACATTTTTGCAACCCTGTTACCAAAATTTGGGACATGTATAAATACAGTTTAAAACCCTAAGTTGTGTGGTTTTGTTTTTAACAAGTAAACATTACATTAAACAAATTATACAGTACTGTTAAAAAGTTTGAATTTTTAAAAAGAAATTAATACTTTTTTTCAGCAAGGATGCATTAAATTTGCCAACAGTAACAGGCATTTGTAATGTAACAAAAGTTACAAATTGTGATCCTTATATTCATCAAATAATCCTGAAGATTTTTTACTCTAAAATATTAAGCAGCACAGCTGTTCAAACACTAATAAGAAGAATTTCTTGAGCACCAAGTCTGCATGTTAGAAGGATTTCTGAAGGATCATGTGACACTGAAGATTGGAGTAATGATGCTGAAAATTCAGCTTTGCCATCACATTAATAAATTACATTATAAACTATATTAAAATAGAAAACAGTTATTTTAAATTGGAATGTTTCACAATATTACTGATTTTACTATATTTTTCATCAAATAAATGTAGCCATGGTGTGGATAAAAGTCTTCTTAAAAAAACTTGACCCAAAACGTTTTAACCATATCTTTATATTATTTAATATAGCCTCAATTAAGGCATATACATATATTTTCCATAAATGTTAAAAAAGAATATTTTTTTATCAAAATATTATAGTGTTAAATATTGATGTTCTTAAAATAAGTTGGTTAACAGGGTTGAATGGTTGATCTTGATGAATGCAGTCAACTCTGCATTTGTATAAGAAAATGTAATAAGATAATAATAAATAATGATAATAATTAGAAAAATAATTAACAGATATTTTATTTTAAAATGATCTATTTGTCATAGTATGTTAATGCTGTATGTTGGCTAATAGTTTATGAAATGTCGTATCATTCTGAAAACGACAACAAAAAATGCTTTTAAAAAATAGGACACCAATTTGTGCCATATTTGTCCTAGAACATTTATAAGCACTCCCTCTTCTGATGCTCTCAAAACGAACCCGAACAAAACATGACTTTTAAAAACAAGACCCCTGCTTTACCTTTGTAATAATTTCTCTTCTATTTTTAGATCACCATTACAGGGAGGAGGTTCTAGAATCTAATAACCCCCAGTGTGAGAAAGCAACGGTTAAGAGAGGAAATTGCTGGCATGGAGGCCTTTCCCTCTGGTGCAGTGTTGATAAGTTTAAGGTGGAGGGTGAATAAGGGGTGAGAGCTGTTATCACTCGCTGCTCCTGGCTGCGGATCCTGCAACACTGCTTGCTGGAGCCTGAAAATTCATTTTGACGGATGCTTCCCCTCTCTGGCTGTTAGAGTGCATCTGGGTGGGGAGGTGGCTTAGAGGGCCTCTGAGGCAGCAGTGTTCTCACTGAATGCCATGTTGTGCAAACCTGCAATTTAAACTCTCACGCAGGGCAGTAAAGGTTAGCTCATGATATGCAGAGACCCCCGTTAGCAATCTCCCCCACAGTGTTGCCATGTACTGCAAATGCAGGAGACTAGAAAATCATAACGTTAGTGGTGTAGAGAGAAGATTTATGCTGTCATAAACCTTGGTTGTTTCGAAAATCACCAGTGAATTTGCAGGTGATGCCATTGCCAACATTACTACCACTGTAGCAGCACACGGCTTATGAATGTAATTTAAGATCTTCTGCTATCCATTGTACTGCGACACTCCTCAGTATTACTCATTGTTTTTCTCTCCTCATTCTTAGAACACAGAGACATCAGTCTGAGGAAGCAGTCGTCCTTCAGAAGGGAACTGCCCCAAAGCATGATCGTCTGTCACTGGGGAGGGTCAGAGAAACGCATTCCTGCAACTCTCATGAACAGTTTGTCATCCCCCTCGTAGGTCCACCTGCGGCCCTGAACACACCCATCTGCCAGCTCAGATAACCCTCAGGCTGTTTGCAACACATGTTTGATGTGATTGGTTGTGACCGCCGTGCTTTGCTAAGCAGCCCCGCTCTACATCATGCAGTGGCGTCGGCGACACTGCTGCCCCATCAAGATGACCTGGAATGTCAAGCGGTCACTCTTCCGCACACATGTAGCAGGCCTTCTCTCGCTGGCCTCACTCTTCGCCCTCTTTCTCATCTACTGCCACCAGGATTTGTTGCAGGGGCGGAGTTGGTTGCGAGACAACCCCTTGGTTTACACCATGCGGGGTTTGCGCCCCCACAAGGAGCGTGCGAAGGGAAACCAAAGCTCACTGCGAAGCCTCTGGAAAGACAATGGTTATGTGCTCCCCAAACCGTCTGTTAACTTCAATTTCAGTTCTCACCAGGCAGAGATCACTGCCCGGGGGATTGTGGGATTGGAGATCTCGCCGAGCGGGAACAACTCGAACATTAACGGCAACACCAAGAGCTTGCACAGGGAAATGGGAGTGGGAGGGCGTCTGGCAGCCCAGCCTTATCACTGGCTGCTTAATGAGCCCTACAAGTGCAACGAAAGCAGTCCTTTCCTGGTTTTGCTAATTGCTGCCGAGCCAAGGCAGTTGGAGGCAAGGAACGCCATCAGACAGACCTGGGGCAACGAGAGCGTGGCCTTGGGTTACGGGTTCGTGCGGCTCTTTCTGCTGGGAAGGATACCGAACGCGTATCCTCAGAGATCCATCGAGGAGGAGAGCTTGCAGTACCATGACATCATCCAGCAGGACTTCTTGGACACCTATTACAACCTTA
This sequence comes from Spinibarbus caldwelli, assembly GCA_039654775.1. Taxonomy (NCBI): domain Eukaryota; kingdom Metazoa; phylum Chordata; class Actinopteri; order Cypriniformes; family Cyprinidae; genus Spinibarbus; species Spinibarbus caldwelli. Next base: position 13,842,001 of record CM077231.1, read on the forward strand.
CCATCAAGACGTTAATGGGCATGAGCTGGGTTGCTCGCTATTGCCCGCACGCCCGCTATGTCATGAAGACAGACAGTGACATGTTTGTCAACACAGAATATCTCATCCAAAAGCTGCTAAAGCCAAACATGGCACCTCGACAGAATTACTTCACAGGCTACCTAATGAGAGGCTACGCTCCCAACCGCAACAAGGACAGTAAGTGGTACATGCCACCAGAGCTGTATTCTAGCGAGAGATACCCTATCTTTTGCTCCGGGACGGGCTATGTGTTCTCGGGGGACATGGCGGAGAAAATCTACAATGCCTCGCTGAGCATCCGTCGCCTTCACCTCGAGGATGTGTATGTAGGAATCTGCCTGGCCAAACTGCGGATCGACCCGGTGCCACCACCAAATGAGTTTCTCTTCAACCACTGGAGAGTGTCGTACTCCAGCTGCAAATACAGTCACCTGATCACCTCTCACCAGTTTCAGCCCAACGAACTCATTAAATACTGGATTCACTTGCAAAGCAACAAGCACAATCCTTGCCTTAACATGGCGAAGGATAAGAGCGGGCGACCGCGCCATAGGAAGTTGCAGTGGGAAGGTCTTCGGTGATTAGCCAGGGCTCAGGGTGCAGTAGTGTTACCACAGCATGTGCAAAATTCAGCAGTTTGAGGTAGGGAACAGCACAGTGTTTTTGGTATTGTGAATTAAAACTATTTTTTTAATTTCAGAGAGATGTTATGTATTGTAATCCTGTCTTTTTAAAGGGAAGTGAGAGACATCTACGTGTGCAATGTCTAGCATGCACAACAAAAACCATCCGATGGCGATACCGCCATTTTCAGGTGCCAATTAACCGATACATATTAAGAGGTTGCCGAACTTCCTCTTCAAGCTAACGTTCGAGTGGTATTACTAAGGGCCAGTTTTATTGAGATCCTCACTGTTTCTGTATACAAAAGAAGAAAAAAAACGGGAATATCATATGGTGATGTATCTGTACTGTGACACATTTGGTTCTCAATGATGTCCACCTCTGACATTATGAGATGATGTTGATTTTTCTATCTACCTAAAACCTGCAAATGGTTTACAGTAACCAAACCAAATTAAAATCAGTATGTGTAAAAGATATATATGGAATTTAATTGCATCATAGATGTCAGATATGATTAAAATAATATTTTTCAAAGCTTTACATTGACAAAATATACAGGTCTGCCCTTGATTAGGGCAAGTTAAAATTATTTATTAAATGTATTTCTTAAGCACATTGTCTCGGATGTGTGGTCTCTTCAGTGTTATTCAAATTATGTGACATTGTCCAAATACTATGTTACTCAGCCTGCACAGAAACCCAATTTTACAATGCAATTATTTAGATCTGAGCACATTTCACTATACAAATACAATAAAATTGTCATAACTCACAAACAGCCAATGAAAAACATGAGAGTTTAAAGCATTTTTGGTTACCTCAGTGACCCCCAGGAAATTGTCATCGGCATAAGTCTTGACAGGAGACTGTAAATCTGATAAAATAAACATTATTGCAAATAATTCACTTATAATTGACTTTTACAGACAGTTGCACCCTTCATTTGCAAACCTAAAAATGTCTTGGTTGTCAAAATTTGCATAATTCATGCAAATTTCAAAACATTGCGGAGAAATATCAATATTCAAATCACCATTATGTACTCATTAAATTAAAATGAGACTTGAAAAATCCCAGAATCAGTCCCCAGATGGAACCGAAGACTAATGCGTTAATGATAAAGTAGATAGTGTTGCTCTGGGTCAAAATATATAATTAGTGGGGGGGCTTCACAACACATTAGCTGAGAGTAATCCAATTAAATTGACGCTGGCAACATTTGAAGGGTTTATTTATCATTTTCATTACTCATTTGTCAGTCTAATTTTAATTAACCACATATTCGAGTGACTACGATAAGTGCTAGATGCAGAATTTGTGCATCAATTACAGGTGACTCAGAAGACATTTCAATGTACCCTTCTTACAAATCATAAGCACTTGAGTTTCACAATATAACAATTATTGTGGCACAAACGAATCCCTTTATTTCGAGACCTTTACTTGTTGGAAAACTTCAGTAATTACTAAAAACATACTTTGAAAGAGGAAACAGTGACTGTTTTGAAGATAAAAGATGGAACTTTACTTTAGAGTAAGAATGGAACAATTTACTTGCACACTCTTAAGTTTTCATGACACTTCTGTGTTGTATAAATATAGCAACAACAAAAAACAGGAAGTGGTAAAGACTGAAAAAAAAAATTGTTGATGAACTGTAATCATTTTGCAGTTGTTTATCTCACAATGAAGTCATGGATGGTTTACCATTTAAAGCAGATCATTTTATGAGTTATATGGACGACTTAGAAATCATAAGCACCTGAGTTTCACAATATTGTGGCATAGTGAATCATTTCATTTCCAGGCCTATACTTGTCCTTGGAAAGTTTGGTTCCACCCAGGTTCCACCTTCACCCAGAAATACTGAAAACAGACTTTGACAGTGGAATCCATAACTGCTTTGAAAATAAAAGGTGGAACTTTACTCTAGAGTTGGAATGGAATATTTTTACTTGCAAGCTCTTGAGATTTCACATCACTTCTGCCTAATGTAAATACAGTAACAAAAATAAGAAGTGATAAAGAATTGTTTATGAACTGCAGTAACTTGAGAATTTCGGTGCAGTCATTTATCTGTTGAAATATTTTGTAAAGCAGATGATTTTATGCATCATATGGACTATAAATAAATCACTACATTTACATGTGACAATGTAATGCTCAAAACGTGCAAACTGTTCCGAGTATCAGGAGATTTCCAGGACCTCATTCCTTTAGACCCTAAAACCATCTGTTAAGAATTACGTTCTTGCTAGACAGAAGTCAATTCGCACAGCAACTTGCAATTCCAGTGCATTGCAATCCATTAAATCCTCATCTGTTCTTAAGCATTTATCTCCTTCAATTAATAGGAATCAAAGTCGTGGCCAAGGGCGAGAGAATATAACAAACAGAAACAGCTTTCATTCCGCTGCGCCGCTTGCAATCACAGAGAAAGATTAGCACACTTCATCCACAACACTTTGTCCCACTGATTTACCAGAGAGAGAGAGAGAAACCAGGAAAAAAAATAACTGGGGGCGAGTGATGAATGAACAGGAAAGAGGCTGTGACTGATCAGTATTGAAAACCTGTGCTGCTCTAAACGTGTGAAAAGTGAACCTGGGAAAAGAACTCTGATGTCCACCATGATGGAGTGGGTCGCCGAAAGCCCGGACCCAGAAACGTGTTTCCAGAAACATAGCGAGTACCACAGTATGATGAATGTCCCAATAGCACCAAAAGCCTGTAGCACAGCAATGAGATTGAAGAAGAGAAATTCTTGCTGAATCAGTAGGGTGTAATTTTGCATGGTCGTTTTTTGATTTGTAAACATATTTTGTTTGATTTGTTATCAATATATTAATGTCTAAACAGTTTTGGCAGATTTTTTAATTAAGGTAATTCCTGAGCCCACATGCTTCACTGTCTGCAATTTTGAGATGTTGGTGCCTTTCATGCTGAAACAGGTGAGGAATTTGGGATCGTCATTGGGACATGTACAACACAATGCTTAAACTCTACTTTGTGCTCATTAAAGGGATAGTTCACCCAAAAATTAAAATTACTCCATGATTTACTCACACTCAACCCATCCTAGGTGTATATGAATTTCTTCTTTCACATGAGTCCATTTGGAGTTACATTAAAAATGTCCTAGCTTTTCTCAGCTTTATAACGGCAGTGAATGGGGATCGAGATTTTGAAAAATGTGCATCCATCCATCGTAAAAAAGTGCTCCACACAGCTCCAGGGGATTAATAAAGGCCTTCAGAAGTAATGTGTTTGAATGTGAAAAATCTCCATATTTAAAACTTTATTAGCCGTGATCTCTAGCTTCCGCTTCCGCTAACTATGGCGTTCCAGTGGACATAGAACGTAGGTGTAGCGTAATCTCCGATGAGAATATCCTAGACCAAGTTTTGTTTAGAGCAAAGAAAAATCTGTCTCTTGGCTTAAATCAAAATCCTCTGACGTTTTTTCTTTACAAATCCTCATTCCAGTTAATTCGTGACCAGTGTTTTGTTTCGCTCTCTCCTGGCACTTCCACATTCACCTACATCATCCACTGGAACGCCACTCTCTCATGAATGCGCGTACGAAAGTTAGTGGAAACTTGAGATTATTTTTTATAAAGTTGTAAATATGAATATTTTTCTTATACCAACACATCGCTTCACTTCAGAAAGCCTTTATTAACCCACGTGTGAAGTACTTTTTATGATGGATGGATGCGCTTTTTTGGTCTTCAAAGTCTCGACCACCATTCACTGCAATTATAAAGCTTGGAAGAGCCAGGATATTTTTTAATACAACTCAAATTGTATTCATCTGAAAGAAGAAAGTCATATACACCTAGGATGGCTTGAGGGTGAGTAAATCATGGGGTAAATCATTTTCATTTTTGGGGTGAACTATCCCTTTAAATAACCACTGTTGAATCACAGACTGGTATTTCAATAATCAAGGTAACAAGACCTGTTGTGCAAGTAAACTTACTTTTTTAATGGAAATAACCGGGAAGCCGGATTAGCTAGAGTGTTTTTTTTTTCTTTGCAAGTCTACCAGACCATGCAAAATTTAACATTTAAGAATGTGAAGAATTTCAGTCAGTTTAGCTAAACTCACTTTTCTCCTTAGCTCAGACACGTTCATTCAGACAGCAAATGGGAGCAACATATGAATATAAACCTGTGAATACTACATCAGAGTCCATTACAAGATGTTCTTTTGTCCATATCTAATAGTTTATTCAAAAATTCATTAAAATGCAATTGGTGCATACAGTGACTTGAATAGGCCTCTTCTATGATGAGCATGTTTTTAATTTCTGACTGAATATCCATTCTGATATTTTGGGGGGCCATAAAGTGAAAAGGGTGATACTGTCCTGAAGTCATAATGAAGAATAAAAGCATCATTAAAAAAATAAAATAAAAATTCTTTAAAAATAAAAACTGATGTCGAATAGACACTGAACTTTTCTCCTTTTTCCTTTTCTTTATAATGGACACTCTTATTTCCCATTGACTCCCATTATGATGAATAGCCTATAGTAGAACTGCACAATGCAGGATTACTTTTGTGCAAAACAAATCCAATACTCCATCCTGGACCCGATAGAAAACATTCTTCTCGTGGATGTTTGCCAAAGTAGAACTGTAGTGAGGAAAGATAGTCCTAGACCAGCACTTAAGACCATCTCCTTTAAGGAGCACAACACTGCACAATTTCTCTGACCAGTAATGGCTATGTTTTCCGGGAGATGTCCGAATGGAAAAATCAATGCGTTGATCTGTTTTGAGGTGTAGAAGCTGAGAAGGACTTGCTTTCATGATAGCAACACTGCTATAAAAGGCTCTTGAAAAAGCTGACGAGGAACAGACCCCAACGCTATTTTTGACCACATAACAGGCAGCAACAAGGCCCATCCTTTATAACCCTCATACGCCTGTATCTGTTAAAAACACACCATAAACAAGCTTTAGATCCAACATAATGGCCTCCAGTGGCCATTTGTTACTTCTGGCTAAATGACTTGTTCATATAGTGTGACTGAGGATCAGTCACACTATATGAACCCTTTGTAATCCAATGACAAGCTCACACTGATTTCATTTTTTTGCTCTTCATCAAATGTCAACGATGACTGATGGTTGACATTTGTTGTAAATATTCCAAACATTGGCTTTCTTCCACAATGTCCTGATTCTGGCACCAGATAGACAGGGTGATGGAGTACAACTGATTATCATGGAAGAGGTGTTATGAAAACCAAACACGCAAGAGATCTTCATCAACGGAAGATTATTTACAATTAGCACAATTAATGGGTGCATATCTTTTTGTAATTTCTCATATCCACCCACTCCGAAGCAATTTTACTCAAGATATTAGATGATAATAGCTGTAAAATGAGATTTTATAGCATTTGTTTTAACTAAAAATCCATTCTAGAAACGTATACATTTTTGTGTGAAAAAAAAAAAAATCCATACTGCAGCATGAAAAGGCATACAAGTATATTTTGCAGTCAGTTGTTAAATGTTAAAAAAAAAACTGTTAAAACTGAATATTCATAAATATTGAATAAATATTCATTTGAGTCTGACTCAAACCTTGAATATGACATGCATTTTTATTGAACACTGTTGGTTATTCAACAACAAACATCTTAAAATGAATCTCGATTTAATAAAAACCTGACAGATCTCCTCACATTTACAACATTAAAATCACAAGAGTCCACGATAAGAAATATGCCATAAAATGGTTCATATTTCAAAGATTTTGTTGGCCCAGCGGTTCAAACACTTCAAGTTCGCATGAATTTTTTATTGTGCTTTCGATTGATTTAGTGGTCCGCAGTGTCTGTGCCAAAGCGACAAACCCTGACCATTTCTGTTTACAGTGAATTCATAATTTATGACGCTTAGTATTAATGTGAACTTGAGATCACCATAATAGCTCAAACTCTGTGAGAACGGCATGAACAATCACATAAATGAAAATCCCCACAATGTTAATGTTTTCCTATGACACGTTTTGATACATTCGACTGCTCTGCTTTGAAAATTCCCAAAATGGAGAACCCCTGCTTTTCTCGCCTGTCATTTATCTCATTGGAAAATCATATTCATCTAAAAAAAGCATGCTGCCTGATTGCTGGAGGATCTTAAAACTCTACATCTCACTTCCCATGAAACACTGTTCGTAAGAGTGAACACCCCTCAACAAAGTCAAGCTGTCAACTGGAGCAAGACTCCAGGGTTGACTGCTTCCCTAGCATGTGTAATATAACCAGATAGAGAGCCAGTATGTCAATCCGGTATGTTGTGCAGAACTTGAGGATGGCATCAGGGGTTCCCTTGAGGTCTGTAAAAGGCCTCTAATGTCCACAGCTTTCATTATGCGCTCTAGAGGGATTTCACTTAAGCTTGTTGAAAAGTGAAGTGCAGGAACTGTATCGAGAACAGTTCAAACAGGTCATGCACAACATGTCATAAAAATTAAACAAATTAATGATTTTCTAAAAATGTACTGACGTAAACTACTAGGAAGTGCTTCTTTATCTGATTGTGTAAATAAAACTTACAATCCAAAGGTTGTGATGGAAATGACACCACAGTGTGCAAACATTTATATAAATCATATTTACACAAATAAATATGCAATATTGTTTATGATGATATATTGTTTATATGGTGATATTCAGTTGAAAATGTAGTAATATTTTTATATTTTAAGTGGAATACTTGAAAACTAAGTTCAAACTGATTTATTTAGTTTAAACAAGATCAGTCATGCACTAAATATGTGTGCAGTTTTGTTTTTGTGGTCGGTAAACTTTCCTACAACACTTCTTGCACTTTTTTTTTTTACACATTCCCACTAGACAGTCTACTAACAATGTCCTACATACACATACCTCACAGGAAACCCCTGTCACTTATGTCATTTTTTCCAGAAAATTAAAAAACTGAAATTGAATCATAATAATAATAGTTCAATAATTCTGGGTTAGATGGTTGTGAGGAAAATTGAGGGACAAAAAACGTGCAAAAACATATAAATCACGTTTAGTTTAAACAAGTTAAGTCATGCACTAAATGTCATAAATTAATAAAATGTATGATTTTCTAAAGACAGAACTACAGCAGCAGTTTTCAATTCAATATTAGTTCAATAATTCTGGATTAGATGGTTGTTCTGGAAATGACACAACAACTGAGGTACAGAAACATGCAAACATATATAAATCATATTTACACAAATAAATATTTAATGGTATTTATAATTAATTACGTTTTTTAAAAATGTAATTTTCATAGTTTATGATTGAAAATTTGGGATATTTGAACATTTCAAACTGACTTTATTTATTTATTTATATATTTTCAAGTCACTTCTCTATATAAAATGGCACATTTTTATGTAAAAATGCTATGCATCCAGCTTCTTGACCACTGCTCATGCCTGTTCCTTCCTCTGTGGCAGACACTTTCCTTTCCTTCTCCTGTTTTTCCTCAGAAACACCTTTCGTGAAGTGTTGATGTTGCAGAAGCACTTGATTAATTTCCTCAGTCTCCTCCAGATACAGTTCCACACACAGTTAAAGAGCCAATGGCTAGCTTATTCCAGCCCCTTCCCGTCGCTCCATCACGCAGTACTTATTACTATGCACGGCAACCTTTGCTTTGCGAGGTCAGGCTCCAGAGGTGCAGGCAGGGTGCGAAGCTCGCCATCTTTCCTCTCCATCCTCCCCTCCACTCTTGCAGATAATGAAGTCAACTGTTTGAAAAGGAAATGGCACCGTTCTTGGTTTTATGATAATTGGCCCATCTGTCATTCCATAAATAAAGCGGATCAGCTCAATGTGTTTGGAGTGAGTGCTGGTGGGAAACGGGGCAGGGCACATCCAGGAATGACAGGAAAAACAAATGACTTCCTCCACTCCCCGGGCGCGGATTCTTCAAGCATGAACAAGGTACGTTATATGGCGAACGCATCAGTGAGAGGCGGCTGTTTTTGAAAACATCTTGCCCCGCATTAGGAGATGATCACAATAGCGGAATGAGCATTTGAAATGCATCTGTAGTGTGAATAGCTATTCTTGGCTGTTTATCTTGAGCGCGATGTTCACGGGTGTGTGACGGCTTCAAATCTCAGAGCCAGAGGGTAGATGGTTGGGTGCAGGTAGCCTTGGTGTTCTGATCCACCAAAGGCTTCGGAGTAACTGGGCTGTTGCATTGCCATGGTAACCAACCACTGATCTGTGGAGTTGCGGTGGAGAGGAGTGGCAGTGACAAAGAAAGTGACAGACACATCACAGCGCACAGGAGGAGAGGAAGAGTGTAAGGGAGACGGATAGAGAGAATGATATATGAAATGGAGAACGACACCTGTGGTGGACTGAGTGGGAAGAAATGGAGAATGTATGTGTGTGCGATTCGTATACGTTAACTTGGCAAGTAAACGCCTGCTCACACCAAGAACGATAACTGTATTTTCATCCACACCAGATAACGATAACGGCCTGTTTATTCTAAGCTCACGTGCTGCACTTTTAAAGGCCACGTACACACTAAAGTTTTAGGAGTGCCGACCATACTTAAATACGGGAGTGAATCCCCTAAATAATGATTTTGTGTGTGTGCAAAATAGAAATTGCTCTCGAAATTGTGATAATTGACTAAGCATACCAACGTTCTGGCATCTTGCGCGTTTGGTATCTGCTATTTGTAAACAAAGTAAAATTACAGCGACCAAATTCAAACACTATGTTTGACGATTTTGTGTTTGGATGGCTACTTTGCAGAGCATGTTCACTTATTATGAGTGATGCTTATTATGTTTCTTTGGTCTTGTTGTTTGGGCTTGGCTCATAAAGTGATCCAGTTTATGGAGTTAATAGAATGGTGCAGGTATGATGACAGAACCCAGAAGTCTAATTCGCCGCTAGTTCCTTTAAGATTTTCCTATGGGGTGGGGGGGTAGGCACTCTGGAGGCCCCTCAGGACAGACACAGGGGAGGCCTCCAGGACGGATCAGGGGACTCCGGAGCCATGGCGGAGCAGGGAGCTCAGGAGGCCATGGTGGAGCTGGGAGCTCTGGAGGCCATGACAGGCAGTCTTCGTGGCCATGGCCGTGGCCTCATCCTTCGCCCCGGCCTCTACAACCGGATCCTAAACTCTGGAACAGGAGCCCTCCTAGGGCTAAACTCAGGAACAGGAGCCCTCCTAGGGCTAAACTCAGGAAAAGGAGCCCTCCTTGGGCTAAACTCAGGAACAGGAGCCCTCCGTGGGCTAAACTCAGGAACCGCTTCCATTGAGGCAACAAGAGAACCCCAACAGACAAGACCAGACAAGACAAGGTTGATTAAAACTGTTCCTGTGGACAATACTTTAGGGGACATGACAAGACTCTGGTCAGGGGCTGGAGCCTGCACTGGACTCTCTGGAACTGGGAACGGCACTCCTGGCCGAAACTGGGGAACTGGATCCAGTGTGACTAGGAACGGCACTCCTGGCCGAAACTGGGGAACTGGATCCACTGGAGAAAACTTTGGAACTGAAGTGAGCCACAGCCGGAGGGCTTGACATCGGAGCGGCCGGCGGGCTTGACTTCGGAACGGCCGGCGGGCTTGACTTCGGAATGGCCGGCGGGCTTGAGATAGCGGCCGACGAACTTGACTGATGAGCGGCCGGCGGGCTTGAGTTAGCCGCAGCCGGCGGACTGGACAGATGTACGGCCGGTGAACTTGACTGATGAGCAGCCGGCGGGCTTGGGTTAGACGCAGCTGGCGGGCTTGACAGGTAAACGACCAGAAGACTTGACTGATGAGCTACTGGCGGGCTTGGGTTAGCCGCAGCCAGCGGGCTTGACAGGTGAACGGCCGGCAAACTTGACTGACAAGCGGCCTGCGGCCAGAATTTTCTGTCATTTATGAAAGACTTCTCTGCCATCGACAGAATTTTCTGTCATTTATGAGACGTTTCTCTACCATTGACGGAATTTTCTGTCATTTATGAGACAACGCTTCCCCGCCATTGACGGAATTTTCTGTCATTTATGAAACAACATTTCCCTGCCATTGATGGAGTTTTCTGTCATTTATGAGACAACATTTACACCAGTGGAAACACAGTTTTCACTGGTGTACAGCAGGAGGCGCTATTATGCTTCTTCTGAAAGAGTATTGAACATCAGCTATCATGTATTTAAGCAGATGCATATCTAAAATAATGCAATCATCAAATATTAATTATTATATAAATAAAAACTGCCTAATGTTACTGAATGAAATGATGATCCAGGAGGTGGTATAGGACCGTGTGAGCTTTGGATGTGTTGATGGAATCTATGTTTAGATCATTGATCTGAATCTGATCCACATGTAGTCTTTTGCAAAAACACGATTTTCTCAGCTTTTTGTTCAGAATGTTGCTTTTTTCATGAAACTTACCCACATTCAAGTGTTGATAAAAAAAAAGACTGCATAAAGCTAGAATAAAATGGAATATTCTGGGTGCCAATAAACTTTTGTGAAAATGATCAAAAATGCTGGCGGTGGCTCTCAACTTTTTTAGAGAAACGTTGATGGGGAAAGTGTTAAAACGTATAACTATTTAAGACAGTTTGCGGTGTGAGTGTGAGTGCCCGAGTGCATAGTATTCTAAAAACAGTAGATGAAAAGAAACCTTTTTGCATCTTTGATTCAATTGAACCAATTGCTTCACAAAAAGCTTGAAACTCCTCAAGCTGGTGACTCCTGATGGTCAAAATTGTGTAATTGCAGCAAAAACTCAGGCCAAAAATTTATAAAACCACTGAAATTTCGAAACATCTCGAAACATTTTGAAATAGTCAGACATAATGAAGCCTCATTTACTGAAATCACATGACTTTGTCAGTTTTGTCTCACTGGTTCTAAAACAAAAGGCTTTGAAGCTTCACGAAGCAGAAGTTCATACAACCATTCATACTTTAATTCATACTACCATACAGACTATATAAAACAAACATTTTTAATGGTTGCAAAGTAACTTTCAAACCAAATGCAGTATCTACGAGCCAGTAAACAATATCAAACACACCCATAGTTCCGCCCCCAACTCACGCCATTGTTTGAGTGGTGTTCATACACCTTATTTTTATTTTTTTTTTGTTTTGTTTTTTACATGAAAGAAAGCTATTTTCTGTAAATGTGCAAGACTTAGTCGCTAGGTAAATAACTAGAAGAAAAACAGAGTGTAGTAAACACTAAAACTATTTGAGCTACAAACCAGTGTGTTTATGATAATACATTAAAATAAAATTATAACAAATACTAGTTTACAGCATAACGGACTGTTTAAATACAGCTAAAACAACTGGAAGTAAATGACACAGAATGCCTTGCACAAGCAAGTTAAAAATGGACACACCTGTTCTTATGTTAAAAATAAGCTGGATATTTTTCAAGGAAGTCTACAAATAGATATTAACACATATTAGATCAATTATTAACCTTGAACAAATGACTCACTTCATCTTAAAAGACACTGAAGGAAATGTTTTGAGGAAGTTCATCTTAAAAAATATCTTTTTTTTTTTTTTTTTTTTTCTGGAACAGCTTCCCTTTTTTTTAAATGTGTTTCCTGGTGAAATTCCATTCTATGAAAAATTATATTAAACAGCAAAAATAATTGCGTATATTAAAGGCATAGTCATTCTTTTCAGTAAAACACACCTCCTTTTATGTAAATTAGCACAAAGTCAAGTTTACAGTTGTTCTGCAAATTTTCTGAGGTGAAATCCAGTCATTTCAATGGGATTTCATATGATCAGGAATTTAAAGTGAGGGCGAAAGATTTCCCCATGCAGATTTCGCTCATGTTTACGTTGGTCACACGGACTTTTGTGTGAACTGTGCTTTATACGTTACTACACTATTAACAATAGACCTTCCCATGAAATTACACAACTCAAGTGCTGAAATGGTGAATGTTAAGAGACGCAGCAGTCACACATTGTGAGAGAAGAGAACATTCTTGTCATTTAACACTGATGTGTTTTACTGTGAAAAAAAGATTATTGAAGCCTCGATAAGGAGATGCTGCAAGGTCAATGCAATTCCTGCTTGAGATAAAGTAGTCAAGCTGTTGGCGGGCAGCAGGAGTCTCTGAAGCCAACTGATAAAAGCTTCAACGTTGAGGATACTGAACGTCTTGGGTGGAAAGGTACCGATAACATAGATGGGCCTAAAGATCCAGGCCACCTATTTGGAGGGGAAATGAAGGGCTGACAAATCAAGTGACAGATTGATACGACTGAGATTACCTTCAAAGTGTGTGTTCAGTATGGAGGGTTTATCTAGAATATTTCAGGTCTCAGCTTCCTCCTCCATTTAGGTTTCTCATTTATTTATTTATTTTTGTAGAACTACAGAAAATCTGCTCAATGTGTACTTAATGTGCCTGTCATGCACTCTTTAAAGGTTCAAAAAGGGGATTTTCACAGCAATGCCATAGAAGAGCCATTTTTGTTTCCCAGAAACTTTCAGTGAACAGTTCCTTTAGTGTGAAGAACATTTTAATAATCAGAAGAAGCTTTTGTGCTGTTAAAGGTTTTTCATGGAACCATAAATGCCAATAAAGAACCTGTACTTTTAAGAGTGTACATATATGTGTGTCTGTCCCTTTAAAATACTGATGTCATTATAATTTTTCATTTAATTTCCCATGTCCTTTTGGTTTTGTTTTCAATCGAGAGAGGTAGGCTTATATTAAAATACAATGAGTTCTAAATTGTAATCTTTCCTTTAAAAGTTTTTCTCAATTATTGGATAATTTGAATATTCGGTCACACTTTTTTTATGGTCCAATTCTCGCTATTAACAAACCATTAACTACAACTTTTGCCTCTATAAACTCCTAATTCGCTGCTTATTAATAGTTAGTAAGGTAGTTGTTAAGATTAGGTATTGGGTAGGATTAGGGATGTAGAATATGGTCATGCAGAATATGTACTTTATAAGTATTAATAAACAGCCAATATGTTAATAATAGGCATGCTAATAAGCAGCTAGTTAATAGTGAGAATTGGTCCCTATACTAAACTGTTAACAAATATCTATTTGATATATTAATATTAAATTGTATTTAATCAAACTATTTTAATCCAGCATCTGCATTTCTGTTCATATGTTGATTTTTGTTCATGTTTTACATGTATTATTTTTAAGTGACTTTTTTCTGACTATCACAGTTAATTAAGTACCAAAATGAGTTACATGTACAACAAATTGTAAAAAAATTATATATACTGTATATATAAAAATATATATAATTATATATTTTATATAAATATATAAATATATATATATATATATATATATATATATATATATATATATATATATATATATATATTGTTTTAGCATAAAAGAGCTTTTCTTGGCTAGGCTAATAGGTCAAACTGTTAGCTTACTATAGCTGAATGCTAATTTAATTTTACATGTATGCAAACTGAAGTCAAAGGGTTTTTTTTTTACAGTTTTTGATCAAATAAAAGAATCACACATGACACTTTACAATATGTTTACATGACCTTTGTATTGTATTTATTAACCATAATTAATGCTATATTGTTGTCACAATCTTAGTCCAAGTCCAATGATGAAGACAGGTCCAAAGATTCCAACATGAAGGCTTTTTAATCAAAGAATAAACACATGGTATCCAAGCCAATGTAACAGTATGTACTTAAACACAAACAATGACCGCCAATGAACTGAGGAAACCAAGGAACTTAAGTATACACAAATAACAAACTTGGTGTGATAATCAAATGAATTGCCATTGTATAAATAGAACGGGAAACTAGAACAAGACAACAGGAAATGAAACAAAACCAACTAAAAGTTCATGATAATGAAAACTAAACTGACAGTTCGTGACAATTGTTCATGAAAATACATAAACCCAAAATATACTTACGTTTTGATGACTCGGAGGAAGTGTTATTATGGTTTATGGATTCGTATGTTGGCCAGAAGTAGTGGTTTAAAGTTAAAATGCCTTAATGATGGATTTGTTTCTTACAAACATGTAGCTTGTTGCGTCCGAAGACGTTAATTTATGGACTGGAGTCGCATGGATGTACTGTGATATTTTTATCAGCTGTTTGGCACCCATTCACTGCAAAGGATCCATTGATGAGCATGTGATGCAATGTTAAATTTTAAATTTTGTTAAATTGGATGGCCTGTGGGTGAGTATATTTTCAGCAAACTTTCATTTTTGGGTGAACTATTCCTTTAAGAAGTAGCCCACAAATGTTTTGTACTCTATCATCTGCAGGGTTTTTTTTTTTTTCTTATTTGTCCATGTGGAACTCTTGATACACAGCAGAACCAGCCTTGTACCTTTGAAAAGCAGTGAAGCCTCCGTGACATATTGCTTTTTCCTCCCAATCAAAATATGATTCACACTTTTTTCACACCTGGAACTGTCCAATTATAGCGGGTGGAGGTATCTATTTCCCCCAGCCCTTCTTTGGGGTGTATTTCATTTGCCGTCTTGAATGGACACCAGTGGATTACTGCGCTCAAGAATCTGTGAAATCCCTTCTGAGACCTTGAACAACCGGGATCACTAGTGTGTGCCCTTTCAACAAATGCCACCAAGGGCAAACCATCCCTCCTGAATACAGACGAGAAACCCCCACTATACAGTACTA
Organism: Spinibarbus caldwelli; assembly: GCA_039654775.1. Classification (NCBI taxonomy): domain Eukaryota; kingdom Metazoa; phylum Chordata; class Actinopteri; order Cypriniformes; family Cyprinidae; genus Spinibarbus; species Spinibarbus caldwelli. The sequence goes on from CM077231.1 coordinate 13,857,352, forward strand.
TTAAAACACACCGTGAGGGCTATTCACTGTATATTTCTTTTCAATTTCTTTTTTAATATTATATATATATATATATATATATATATATATATATATACACAGTGGGGCAAAAAAGTATTTAGTCAGCCACCAATTGTGCAAGTTCTCCCACTTAAAAAGATGAGAGAGGCCTGTAATTTTCATCATAGGTATACCTCAACTATGAGAGACAAAATGAGAAAAAAAAATCCAGAAAATCACATTGTAGGATTTTTAAAGAATTTATTTGCAAATTATGATGGAAAATAAGTATTTGGTCAATAACAAAATTTAATCTCAATACTTTGTTATATACCCTTTGTTGGCAATGACAGAGGTCAAACGTTTTCTGTAAGTCTTCACAAGGTTTTCACACACTGTTGCTGGTATTTTGGCCTCTAGAGCAGTAATGTTTTGGGGCTGTTGCTGGGCAACACGGACTTTCAACTCCCTCCAAAGATTTTCGATGGGGTTGAGATCTGGAGACTGGCTAGGCCACTCCAGGACCTTGAAATGCTTCTTACGAAGCCACTCCTTCGTTGCCCGGGCGGTGTGTTTGGGATCATTGTCATGCTGAAAGACCCAGCCACGTTTCAACTTCAATGCCCTTGCTGATGGAAGGAGGTTTTCACTCAAAATCTCACGATACATGGCCCCATTCATTCTTTCGTTTACACGGATCAGTCGTCCTGGTCCCTTTGCAGAAAAACAGCCCCAAAGCATGATGTTTCCACCCCCATGCTTCACAGTAGGTATGGTGTTCTTTGGATGCAACTCAGCATTATTTCTCCTCCAAACACGACAAGTTGAGGTTTTACCAAAAAGTTCTATTTTGGTTTCATCATTCTCCCAATCCTCTTCTGGATCATCCAAATGCTCTCTAGTAAACTTCAGTCGGGCCCGGACATGTACTGGCTTAAGCAGGGGGACACGTCTGGCACTGCAGGATTTGAGTCCCTGGCGGCGCAGTGTGTTACTGATGGTAGCCTTTGTTACTTTGGTCCCAACTCTCTGCAGGTCATTCACTAGGTCCCCCCGTGTGGTTCTGGGATTTTTGCTCACAGTTCTTGTGATCATTTTGACCCCACGGGGTGAGATCTTGCGTGGAGCCCCAGATCGAGGGAGATTATCAGTGGTCTTGTATGTATTCCATTTTCTAATAATTGCTCCCACAGTTGATTTCTTCACACCAAGCTGCTTACCTATTGCAGATTCAGTCTTCCCAGCCTGGTGCAGGTCTACAATTTTGTTTCTGGTGTCCTTTGACAGCTCTTTGGTCTTGGCCATGGTGGAGTTTGGAGTTGGACTGTTTGAGGTTGTGGACAAGTGTCTTTTATACTGATAACAAGTTCAAACAGATGCCATTAATACAGGTAACGAGTGGAGGACAGAGGAGCCTCTTAAAGAAGAAGTTACAGGTCTGTGAGAGCCAGAAATCTTGCTTGTTTGTAGGTGACCAAATACTTATTTTACCGAGGAATTTACCAATAAATTCTTTAAAAATCCTTAATGTGATTTTCTGGATTTTTTTTTCTCAATTTGTCTCTCACAGTTGAGGTATACCTATGATGAAAATTACAGGCCTCTCTCATCTTTTTAAGTGGGAGAACTTGCACAATTGGTGGCTGACTAAATACTTTTTTGCCCCACCGTGTATATATATATATATATATATATATATATATCTTTATATCTTTTCAAATTCAAATCCCACCTGAGTCATTTTCTGATACCAGCAAAATTAAAAACGTAATATTTAGCAGTTTATTTTATCAAAGTTATCTCCACTCCTTTGTGTCTTCATTTTTATGTCTGTTTTTTAATTACTTTCTCTAATTCATGTTTCTTTGCTGTTCTTCTGTCTCCTTTTATCTTTCGTTTCTGTTCTCTTACATTTGATCTCATTTATGGCTCATATCATTTCTCAATTTTATTTTAGCTGAATTACATTTCCTGATGTTTTCATGTGACAGCAGCAAATATATCAAATGCAAGTGCAGCTTAGTTTTATTTGCAGATGAGCTGTTGATGCGGTGTACTGTAATAATTTGCTATTTTTAATAACAATTTGTGTTTGTGCATTAAAGCAAAAAAAAACTTTTTTAAGTAATGATAATAGGTGAACCCAGCTGTCTTTTTCCTGACCTGTGCAGAAACTACTTGCTTGTTATTGTTAAAATGGCTTGATTTTAAAATGGTGTGAGATATTTAAAGATATTTGGATATAAATTTTTATTATGGCCTATTTCTCTTTCATTTATGTTCTTTAATGGTGTGATTACTGATAGTAATAGGACAGATTACTGCAAACTTGGAAATGTTAAATATGGGCAGGCCTAGAAAAGTCATGGGAACTGGTTAAATGTTAGTAAAATGTTTGTTTGTTTGTTTGTTTGTTTGTTTGTTTGTTTTTGTTTTATTTTGTTTTTTAACTTTCGTGAATTAAAAATGTCAAGTGTAATAAAATGAAATTTCAAGGATTAATAGCTGACATACAAATGGAAAAGTCATGGAAAACTGTGAACACTGTTCATAACAACAACAACAACAATAATAATAATAATAATAATTATTATTATTATTATTATTATTACAGTGTCATAAAATACATTGAAATACATGGTCCTACTGGAATTGTCGTGGGCACGTAGATAGTTAGTTTCGTAGACAGAATTTTTCCCTTTTTTCAATTTTAAATCTGAGATTTTAAAAAGGATTGCTGCCAGTTTTCATTTGAACTGACATCCAAATGAAAACTGGCAGCAATTTATATAAGAATAAATTTAAAAATTCCTAGAAATACACTATAAACGACTAAAAAAGCCATGCAAAATTATACAGTAACACTGTACAACATGCATCACACAGTTTATTATTTTTTTTAATTGTCACAAAATGCACTGAATTAATATTGGATCTTTAATGCACACTGGAATTTTTTTCCTTTTTTTTCAGATTTTGAGGTCTGAAAAAGTCATGTAAACGAAAAAATAAATAAATAAAACATGGAAAAGAAGTATTTTAGACCAGAGCAAAAATTTTACATTAGCTATATATATTTCAAGTTAAACTGTTTATAGCTACTCATATCTTATTCATAGATTCATAGCTAATCTATATATATATATATATATATATATATATATATATATATATATATATATATATATATATATAAAAAAACATTTTTAATAATCCTAGTACAACAGTAAAAACAACTAGAAAGGGCGTGCAAAAGTTCTACAAGAACGCTTTATAACCAAAATACATCGAATTAATAGTCCACTGGATCATACTGAAATTGTTGCTTTTCTGAATTTTAAAAGTTGGATTTGAAAGCCTGGAAATGCATTGAAACGACTAATACTTTAAAAGATTAATGGATTCAATTGTTCATTCTCTTCCCAGAACTGCACCCATCTTTCACCCCATCAGCTACGGCCCTGGCGTCTGTCTAGTGTAAAAGTCTAAAGCCCACCTGAAAGTGCAAGATGCGGCCTTTGAGACAAGCCCTTATGTGACAAAGTGCAGTAACCTTCTCTAACAAAATGCCACAGCTTATTGCCAAGACGAGTCTGTTGTACCTTCTTCGGCAAGAGACGTTAGTTGGCTTTGACAGGAGGGAGGAATGGCGGGCAGGTCAGCGAGGCGATACTCGAGAGATTACTGGAACGGCACCCTCTCCTCCTGTGAACTCAACTGAGGCGTCATTCCATCACTGCGCCAAATCATTTAAGAGCGAAAGACGGAAACGACACCAGGCCGATAAATAAAAAGACACACGCCTTTCCATCGGCGGGAACGGTTTTAATAAGGCAGTGAGTGTAATCAGTGGCTTCACTAGTGCCTGCCTCCATATAGCCAGGCATGATTGTCCGCCAGGGACGGTGATTTATGAGGGCAGCCACAGCAGTAGCTTCTTGCTTGATTACATGGCTGCCCGCAAATGCATGCAGCAAACATATTAAATCAGCGGGGCATATTCCGATGACACCGCGCTGAAGGGAGCGTGGGCGAGGGGCGTCTGCTGTTCGGTGTGGGCGGGGAATTGCGTTTCCAGCGGTTTTGATGAGTTCGGTGTGTGGCGGTCATTACTTGTCATGAGACTGTAAATACTAAGGAGGGTTTCCCATTACTGTGACATGTGGGTTACACGCAGACCCTTGATAATCGCTAGATGAGAAAAGGGCAAATGGAAAAAATTAAAGGGCCTCTGTGTGGCGCAGAAGATAGTGTGCTTTTGCACAATAAAAGCAGGTAGGTTTTGTGTTCATTGAGAAGATAACTAATAATTAATGATCATGGTCTAAGGCAGTGGTTTCCAGGCTTTTTGTCTTATGTGGCCCCAGAGGTCTATTAGAAACATTTTAGACGTGCAGCTGCAAACCAGCAAAATATTTTATCATTAAAATTTAGCCTTAAAGTTCACCCAAAAAAATGAAACAATTTACTGACCCTCAGGCCATCCAAGATGTAGATGAGTTTGTTTCTTCATCGGTACAAATTAAAGGGATAGTTCACCCAAATTAAAATTCTGTCATTAATTACTCACCCTCATGTCGTTCCAGCCCGATCTCACGGCAATTCGTACATATTTTACGAGGTGGCTAATTCGTACGAATTCGTATGACCTCACTCATACAAATTCATACGATTTTTGCTAAATCGTACATATTTTACGAGTTGCCAATTCGTACGAATTCGTACGAATGACCTACACCTAACCCCGCCCCTAAACCTACCTGTCACTGGGGTTTAGACAAATCGTACAAAATCGTACGAGTGAGGTCGTACGAATTCGTACGAATTAGCCACCTCGTAAAATACGTACGAATTGGTCGTGAGATAGCGTTAGTCGTTCCAAACCCGTAAGACCTTTGTTTATCTTCAGAACACAAATTAAGATATTTTTGATGAAATCCGAGAGGTTTCTGACCCTCCATAGACGGCAACGTTTTATGGCCCAGAAAGGTAGTAAAGACATTGTTAAAATAGTCCTTGTGACATCAGTGGTTCAACCATAATTTTATGAAGAGAGATGGATGTTATAGAACGCCGGCTCCTGCATCAGCAGCATCACACACATGTGTCGTGTTACTCTTGTGAACGTGTGTTGACTGATGTAAAAGCGAAGAAATTATTGAATAAAGTTGTTATTTTTGTTTTCTTTTATTCTCGTAGCTTCATAAAATTACGGTTGAACCACTGATGTCACATGGACTACTTTAATGATGTCCTTACTACCTTTCTGCGCCTTCAACGTGATCGTTGCGTTGCTGTCTGTGCAGGGTCAGAAAGCTCTCGAATTTCATCAAAAATATCTTAAATTGTGTTCCGAAGATGAACGAAGGTCTTACAGGTTTGGAACGACATGAGGGAGAGTAATTAAAGTCCATGTAAAGAGAATTCTGAGAATTGTTTCTAAACACATTTTAAATGTTAGAAATGTATTGCTGAAACACATTACAAAGACTCTTAACCTGTTTAATCCCACCGGTCACAATAGTGACCGTAAAAAAAAAAAAAAAAAAAAAAAAAAAACAAATATTCATTTATAAAGCTCTAAAAACCTTACTGACTGATGTTTTAGTGCACTTCCTGCAAATATGGAAAAAATAAAGGGTCTCAATTAAATATGTGCAGTTTCACATGTCTAGTGCAAATTGTCACATAACCAGAGCTGTTTACTTCCTGTTTGCACCTTGAGAAGTTGATGACTGCATCAAAGCTCCAAAACAAAAGGCTAGTAAAGTATGTTAACATAAAGATATGGCAAAGATTTTTGGTACACATGATCTTTAGGGTGTCTAGCATTAATATATGCATTCACATATATTTAATTTTGTTGAGTGTGGTCATAGAAAGAGTAAACATGTTGACGGTCACAATAGTGACCGGTGGGATAACAGTGAACTTAGGTATACAATATAAATCCAGTTGCAGTTGCTAGTGAAAATGACAATAAAATGTTGCAATGACAAAATATTGCACTGAATTAAAACTTCAAATGTTACAAAAAATGTACAATAATGATGTTGTAATACTCGTAGCATTAATATAAAAATTTGATGTTAAATTTTACAAAAAAGTAACAATTTTGACATGTGGTGATGGTTGAATTTTTTTGTTTTGTTTTTTATCTTAGTGTTCCTATCAATGTTGCATGAGTTTTTTTTTATTCATAATAGTAACCCTAGAATGTGATCAAACAGTTTAAAATAGCTGGGCTAAGATATCTAACCATTTTTATGACTGCAGAAATATGTTTCACACATTATCCCACTAGTCACAATTGTGACTGAACATAAAACACAATTTTTCAGACACTTTTCCAAAAAAAATTCAAAAAATAATTATTGATTATTTCAAAGGGTTACTAATGACACATTATTTGGATATTTTCATGTCTGGGAAAAATTTGGGATTAAACGGGTTAAGTATGTAGTACTGAATTGAGGAGTTAAACCATTAAACAGTTTTTCACCAATTCTGTGTTCAGGATATTTTGGGCGGGGCTAAAACGGTGGCTCGATGATGCAATGGAGCCACTGAGCATGGCCCGCCCCTAACACTATTAGCCCAGATACATCAATATGTGTCAGAATACATACAATTTAAAAACATGGAGCGTTCACAATATGCATCTAAAAACGCATGGAAACGCGAGCTGTACAGCTTTCTCTTTTTTCAAAGCGCACCGGAGCTTGTGCCCTTCTGGTGTCTGTCGTTGCTAAGCAACCATGAAGCCCAGAAGGTTTCAACTCACTGCAGCGCTGACGCGTTGTTGTCTATTTGAGTGCGCTTGCCGCGCATCTACAATTAAATAACGAACTTGCTCAAACATGTAAGACTGTATAAATCCAATTAAGCTACTAGAGGTAGCAGGTTGTAGCGGTATTTGACAGTTGAGAGAGAAGGCTGCTTTCCCGCGAGTGGGCGTGGTTTCAGCGCAGACAGCGGACACGCCCCCAGCGTTTGAGAGCAGAGACTCCCGCTTATTTTTCAAAGATTTTGATAACTTATTTTAGTTACTTGGCAGTTTTTTTTTTTTTTATCATTCAAGTTTGGCTGGGTGGTTAATAACACATTTTTCTGTTGTGTGACAAACTCAGAACACATATTTTCATATCACTTTACACAGACTTTAATGACATCATTTTCATTTTTGGGTGATCTATCCCTTTAAATCACTCAACAATGGATCCTCTGCAGTGAATGGGTGCCGTCAGAATGAGAGTCCAAACAGGTGATAAAAACATCACAATAATCTACACAACTCCAGTCCATCAATTAACATCTTAGGAAGCGAAAAGTTGTGTGTTTGTAAGAAACAAATCCACCATTAAGACGTTTTTACTTCAAACGAGTCATCTACATAATATTGCTTCCTCCAGTGAAAAAGTCATGAATCAGGAGAGAAACATGCACAGATCAAGCCCTGTTTACAAGTAAAAACAGTCCAAAACAGTTCTAATATATATATATATATATATATATATGTTGGTGGATTTTGATGTGAGAGGAAAACACAGACTTTACAGACTTTCACTGACTTTTTGGAGGAAGAGTAATTATGGATTTTGAACTCATATTTTGGACAGAAGCGACAGTTAAAACATCTTATAGATGGATTTGTTTATTCCAAACCCACAGTTTTTCTCTTCACAAGATGTTAATTGATGGACTGGGGTCATATGGATTATTGTGATCCTTTTTATCAGCTGTTTGGACTTTCATTCTCTCATCATATACACACATGGGCCTTTCACAGGAACTGAACTGAATTCCTGGTTGGAAATTACAGTGAATCACAACAGAGATCCTAAGTAAGCAAGGACAGGTTTTGAAAATTTAAGAAAACAAACTAAACTTTTCCTTAAGTGCATCCTTAAGTATTATTACAAAAAAGTGAAAGGTGAAGACACACTGCTCATCTTCTTTTAACAATATTAATGAGTATGGAGTTCAAGCCATTAAACTTTAAAATATGTAAGCAACAAATAATTCAAAGTTTCTTTTTGTTTCAGCTCTGCTGAAAGAAAGAAAGCCGCAACCTCGGGCTATAGAACAATTTTAGGGCCAGTTTTGTGCTGTAATATTTAATATTAAATTCCTCATCCTTGGGGTTTTCAGAACATTTATTGTTGACAAAATAACCATAAGATGGATGATAACTGATGTTGTTGTTTAAAAAAAGTGACAAGAACAGCCTTAATTCTTTTTGGTTAATTCATAAAGATTAGCGGGGTAGAAAAATCAATTGCCTTTTTCTTGCAGACAGCAATATGGCAGCTTTTGTGAAAACCAGAGATTAGAGAGCAGCATTAAATCACTTTGGGGAAACAGAAAAACGGATAACTAAGATTCCCAAGAAAAAAAAAAAATACAAATCTTGTTTTGGTTCTATGTAATGCATTTTACAGAATGGCATAGTGCCACCCTATATATGGATCAAAAATGACAGTTCTCTCAGATTTATAAAAATATAAATAAATAAATAAAATAACTTTGAAGGGCATAGATGATATACATATTAAAATTTACAAAACATTGGACAAATAAGTCTATGCCCTCTATTTTTAACATAACGTTTTAACGTTTTATTTATCTGTGCTCCTTATGCTGCTTGATACCGCAAATTCTTATTTCTAATCATATTAATGTACTGTCATAATTATAACACACTGGTTTGTAGCTCACAGTTACCATCCAGTGCCCTTTTTTTCTTACGTCCAGCGGTTAATGAACATAAAGAAAAAAACTTAGGCTAATGTGACTACTAAAGAGTCCCTCTGGCCCACTTTAGGAGATTAAAACACGCCCTCATTTTCAGAAGTGAAACAGAAACCACAAATTAAATATTAAGATAGAAATGTGAGGAAATTTACTGTTAAGTTTTCAACTTAACGTTTGTGTGTGCCACTGTTTAGATTGTTGAAACCGCTATTCATTATCACAGACTTTTTTAGGCATTCAGATTCCTGTTGCTAATTTCGTCCTGTTTTTCGTCAGGTGCCAGTCCTCTGAATTAATACATTAAAATATACATGCCTTTAGCGTGCACATATCTGCAATGCTACAAAATCACGGGAATGGGTTTCTGAGCCTCTGTGGCCCCCTAGAGGAAAACACAGTAGTGTCTCATAACGTTCAGTGATCGGGACAGACTGGGGACCCGTGAAGGGCGGAGCTTCTTACCCCAGATCCATGTGGTTCCGGTTAAGAGGTACGCGTGTGTTTTGGACTTTGTAGCAAAATAGAAGAAAGGGTTTTATGTAAAACCGATGACTGTCTTAGGAGGGCTTTTTATTTATTAAGCGGAGCTACACTCTAACAATGTTTACGAGAGGCTGTTTCTACAAATCCAAACAGGTTTATCGGACTCTAAGGTCATTATGAGGATAATATTAGATTATATAATAATAATTAAAATAAACAGTAGGTGAAATCAACAGCGTCGTTATGTTTGTTCCGTTCTGGACGGTACAATGTTAAACTACTTAAGGAGACAAAACCCATATAGGCTGTTTTTTTAGGGTCATTGCCAGTCTAATTCTCTTGTGTCTGCACTAGCTGCCCTTGTATTTTCAACATGTCTTTTTTACAGAGCAGTGATTATCTTGTGTGTTAATCTAAGTGTGTTGTTGTGTAAATAGTAGTGTTGTTTTGAGTTATTTTCCTTCAGTTTGAGTTTACATTTATGTTTTTTATCTAGAATGGGGAATTTCATGTCGGCAGCGCCTGGGTTGTCAAGCTCAGCATGCACTCAGTTTGTCCAGGTATGCTGGTTTCTTTTGGTTCGTAGTATTCAGAAAATTAAAGATATTTCTTTCTTTTTTTTTTTCAGTCATGTCAATTTGAATCCGTCTTTTTCTGTGAAACTCAAAAATTCCACACAGCCCAGATCAGAAAGATACGTGAATGAATCATTTAGAGTTTTTGTGTGTGAACTGGATCAAATAATTCACTAAAAAGACTGATGAGAATCACAGATGAGAATAACAACCGAAAAATTAAAAATTTATCATTTACTCACGTTACATCATTTACCCTCATGTTGTTCCAAACCTGAAAGAAGAATGTTGGTAACCGAACAGTTTCGGTTCTCATTGACTTTAATTGTGTGGACTAAAAATACAATGGAAGTCGAAGGGAACCGAAACTGTTTGGTTACCAAAATTCTTCAGTGTTTACATACATTAGGGCTGCACGATTAATCGTAATAAAACTTATAATATAAATAAAAGAAGCGCTATAGCGCACATAGCCTGAGACGTCTATTTAACGTCTGCATTTACATCTGTAATACGTATTTTTTTGAGTGTTTGCTCATCTGCGGTACGTCTATAGGACGTTTCCAATCAGATGTCAAATAGATGTTAGTTAGATGTCTTTAAGATGTTTATGATTTAGAATGTATGTAAAACTGACTTCGTACAGACGTCTGTCAGATGCTTTCCAGATCAAGCGATCTTTAACAGACATCTTGCAGACGTACATGTGCTATCGTTATCAAATCGCAAAGACTGTGATTTAGTTAAATAAAAAAATGCACTGCATGAGTAAAGCGGGGCACTGTGTTCTTTTACACATGAGCAGCTCATGATCCAGTGTTTTTAGCATCTCAGAGCAGTTTGGTTTGCAGTGGATGATGCTTGGAATGAGAAGTGTTTATAACCAGCTATTTTTAACAAAAGAGAAGCTTTAAGGGATACCTAATGTTTTCCTTCCAAATAAATAGTTTAACTATAGCTTAAGCCATAAATATTAGTATTGTAATTTTATATTTTAAAATTAATATATTTTTCTTAAATACTTCATTTTTCACTGTAAGATTACAATAGTAACATTTCTTTTAAATATTTTTATTTATTACTACTACTACTACTAATAATAAATATATATATTATACTATTATTATAATTGTTATTAATAATAGCAACAACAGTAATTTTTTAATCATATTGAAATATTATCACAACATTTTTGCCTTACAAACAACAATCAAAGCAGACCTGGAGCTTTTCTTCACATTTTCAATCGCATTAGCAATTTTTATCGGGAAAATCATAATCTGATTTCTTTCCCCGACTTGTGCAGCCCTTATATATATATCTTATGCCTTCAATACCTGTTTTTATTTATTAACCTGGATCTTTTTTTACAGGATGTTGTGTCCAGTAACTGTGTTGTGATATTCTCCAAAACCACGTGTCCATACTGTAAGATGGCGAAGAATGTCTTCAATGAGATCGGAGCCACATATAAAGTTGTTGAACTGGATCAGCACAATGATGGTGGTCGTCTCCAGGAGATTTTAGCGCAAATGACAGGTGCCAGAACAGTAAGTACAGTCATTTATTTATATTTATAAAACACTTCCAGACCTGGATGCTGATTGCAATTATGCAAGCGATTAGATATATTGTTTTTGTCAAGATAGTGTTGCTGACCTTAATCCTTTCAACTCTTTCAGGTGCCAAGAGTCTTTATTAACGGGCAGTGCATTGGAGGAGGCACAGATACAAAACAGCTCCACCAGCAAGGGAAACTTCTGCCTCTTATTGAACAGTGTAGGCCGTGCTGTTTGAGTACCAGCCCTGAGGGCTCAGGCAACACTCAATATCAACATAATCAGTCATAATGTTTTGCAGTATGTGTTTATACTTGTTGGTCACCCAAGTAGTTGTGTTTTAATATGTATGCTGCTGTCAGGAAAAAATGAACTGCCTGATTGACTGACATTGTTATGAGTATTGTTATTTTGGGGTTATTATGCACTGTATGTTTTCTTGTAAAATATAACACCAAATGGTATTACACTAAGCATTTTAGATAACTTTTTTGGACCTGAGTTACAAAACCTCATTATTCATTTATGCACATAAATATTTAAAATAAAGTATTAAAGTCTTTTACAAAAATGTTGAAGTGTTTATTTTTCTGATGTAAACACACAAACACCCACTGGTTTGAAATAAAACCTTATTTTTCATCATTGTGAACAGATTGTTGATACTAATAAATATCTTTAAGCAGTAACATATGGAAGCCCTTTCTGCCACCGAATAAAAAAATTTAAAAAGTAAATGCAAATTTTTGAACTCATAATTCTGACTTTTTTCCCGCCATTCTGAGTTTATATCTAACAATTCTGACTTTTTTCGTAATTCAAAAAAAAAAAAAGAATTGCGAGATATAATCTCAGAATTGTGACCTTCGCTCATTTTTGAGTTTACATCTCACAGTTGCAAGAAAAAAGTCTGAATTGTCAACTATAAACTCTTTGACTCGTCCTTTTTTAATTTTTATTCTACTTTATTATAATTATTATTATTATATTTTTTGAAACAGGCTTTCATACTAATGACTAGATTAATTAATCTGTCCTGTTACTAGTCTGAAAGCCCTGTTAAATCTCAATATATGTATTCATTTAAGCATGTGTTGACATAATATGAGTATAATAAGTTTAAACGAACATTTCAATATTTTTTAACATTGATTTTGAAGTAAAAAGGCAAGTGGTTTGAATACGCTCCTGGACACGTGGAGGCAGAAGCGCGCGACACATTTCTAAGGCACCACGTGAAGCAGAAGAATGACGCACGTCGAAAGGAATGCCGGGAAAACTACTGTATGTGTGAATGAGTCCCTTTAGCATCGTCTAACCGCTACTCGAGCACAGTTTTCTGTTTACAATAAGAAAAAACATCATTTGAGAAATGGCGGGAAGCGCTGGGGAATGGTGTCTTATGGAAAGCGATCCTGGAGTTTTCACAGAGCTGATTAAGGGCTTTGGTGAGCACTCTTTATTATAAACATTAGCGGTGCGTCTGAGTGCGCTAGTTTTGCTTCAGTTCAGTGATTATGAATTACAGTATGATTTGTAGTTTATATAGGGTGTGATTGCCTGTCTGCAGTGTGATTTAAATCCATATAATTGAATTCAGTTGTTAATTAAAGCAAGTGTTTAATGCCACCATGTAGGCCTATTTTGCTTTTTTTTTTATTTTTTTGCACCATTGCATAAATTAAATAGCCAAAATGTGCTCTTTACTGTTTTGTCCTGCTTTTCAAATAATAAAAAAAAATTATAAAACAACGATTTAAAAATAGGCTATTTACTTAACACTGAACATTTAACATTCTATTAGACGTTATACCAACAAAGCACAATTTAACTTAAAATTAATAAATTACCAAAATAATATTTTTTAGCCATTTTTGAGACCCGCTTCATGAATCAGGCATGGATTTTTTACTGTACAAATAAATGCAGAGACTTCTTTTAAAACATTACAATAACCTATATTACAGATCTCAATTTGAACACTATGTATGAATGTTATAATAAATGTATAGAGCTGTTGTAGGGTCATTTATTATTATTGTCTTATTTTTTTTATTTTTTTTTACAGAACAACAGTAAAATTACAATACTAACATTTATGAATGTTTTTTCTTAGATTTTATTTTGGCAGAAACCCGCAGGAAGATCTTCGTGCTTCTTTTTGTTGACAACAGCATGCAGATATTTAAATTATTCTCATTACGAATTTGGGAAGATGTTTGTCGCACATATCACATTGTGAACCCTCAGACAACATACAGAACTACCAAATTTCGCCATAAGTTAAATATATTAAGTTTCTACAATATATAAATATATATTCTCATCGGAGACATTTTGCGTATTTCTCTGACAGTTTTAAAAACTCTCACACTGCAGACGTGTTTGCTGCAATAGTGCACGCCTCAATTTGTGGTCACGTCATTGTTCGGTACAATTTATTCGGTCTTTTCGCGTATTCGCTTATTGCTATTTTCGGCCGAACAATTTCGGTTGCCGAACATTTGGTACATCCCTAGTTAGATTCAACTCTATTGATCAATATTGCGTTGTTCGATCAGTTTTTTACTTTGTGGCATTATTGCTGCTTCTGAATGTTCGATTTGATTCAGTATTTTTGGTATATAGTATTTTGGGTATATGATGCATTCTGAACATAAGATTCTGTATTTCTTGCATCGTTTATGTTCTAAACATTTGATTCAGTAGGCCTATATTTAGGCTTTATTTGCACGTTCCAAACATACTGATTCCGCACGAACATTTGGACTCGGTATATTTGGACACGTTTGGAACATTCGATTCAGATTTTTTGAGGACATTATAGGTGTTTTCAAATACTTTATTGAACATTTATGGCTACCATTTGCGTGTTGTGAACATTTATTTTAGTAGGGATCATATTGCGTTCGAACATTCGATTCAGTTTTCTGAGAATTTGATTCGTTTTTTTGATTCCCTCAAACGTTTGATCCAATGTAATTGAACAGCATTTGCATGTAAATGTTCAATTAATTTTTACTGATGAACTGAACTCGTGTCTCGTATTGTAATTTTAATTTTTGTATTGTAATTTTGTATTGTGGCATCTATTGGGGGAAAAGGGGGCTCATATCATATTAATTATAAAATTAAATTATAAATTATGAAATTATAAGAACGTGCATTTTTAAATGAATCTAGTGAGTCAATGATTCAATTAGTCATACATAAAGAGTCACTTACTTCATTCTTGAATGAATCAGCCGTTCGAATGAATCAATTGAATGAATGATTCAGTGATAAAATCAGTGTCTTGCCGCCACCTGCTGGCAGTTTTAGTTTCATTTCTAAAGTATAATTTCAGTTATTTAAATTATTTAATATTTCTATATTAAAAAATTATATTTAAAACATTAATCTCAACATGAATTTATGAATGTAATTGCACTCATGCCACCTCTGATCCTCATTAAACATCTGAAAATGTATACCTACAAGCCACTTTTGTGTTCTTCTGTGCCACATCTGCAGTACAAATTAATGTTTTATCAATAATAATTTAATATGATTATTAACTTATTATTATATTGTTTTAATTAGAAATTAAAAAAAAGCTTATATATATATATATATATATTTTTTTTTTTTTCTTTTTGAATTTGACATACTTTCAAAAAAAAATTAGAAAAATGGCATTACAAAGGGGGGAAAAATGCCCATATAAATCACTTTAAGGAGTCAAATATCACCTTGTATTTGGAAAGCTAATTTTTGATCAAAATTTTTGATTATGGATCAGAAGGTGCTCCTATTCAGACTATTCAGTGTTATTTTACAGTTGAATAGACTATTCACTGGATTCAGCATATTTCTGAATCGTCTGCAAGTTATGAACATTCGATTCATATTTTTGTGGATATTATAGGTGCGTTCGAACATTTGATTCGGTATATTTCGGCATTATTTCCACATTCCAAACATTCGATTCATATGTTTGTGGACATTTATAGGTGCATTCAAACGTTTGAATCAGTATATCTTGGCATCATTTGAAGGATCCGAAGATTTGGTTTTTCTTTTTGTGCGTACAAAAAGACCTTTTGAACATTTGTCACAGTATATTTGGGCATCATTTGCATGTTCCAAACATTCAATTGATCTTTTTTGCGTACATAAAATGTGTATCAATCGCACATTCCGAGAATTTTTTTTTTTTTTTTTCGTCTAGGACATTAGTTTTAAGCATTAGTATGTTTTCGGAACATCATTGGTGTAATCAAACATTAGATTCAGGATTTTTTGTATTAAATTTATTTTATATGTACTGATACATTTAAACATATAGGCATCATTTGGGAGTCTTCAACTCAGCTTTGATTTATTCGAAAGTTTTGCGACATTAATGTCTCTGTTGTTGTCATTAGGATGCAAAGGTGCACAGGTTGAAGAGATATGGAGCATGGAGCCAGAAAACTTTGAAAATCTCAAGTAAGCAACATCCTTGAATCAACTATTATATCCAGTCTTCCTCCAGTGTTTAAACTGCAATTGAATATGCATGTAAATCATTTCAGGCCCGTTCATGGTCTGATTTTCCTCTTCAAGTGGCAACCCGGTGAGGAGCCAGCGGGGTCTATAGTTCAAGACTCAAGGCTGGATCAGATCTTCTTTGCCAAGCAGGTGCACAATTACTCATTTTATCAAATCCAGCAAACTGCTACCAAGTGCAAAAAGAATACCTAGAAAATAATATTCGCAAACATACTTTTTCAGGTCATCAATAATGCCTGTGCGACTCAAGCGATCGTCAGCGTGTTGTTAAACTGTACACATCCTGATATGCACCTTGGAGAAACGCTGACAGAATTTAAAGAGTTTTCGCAGAGTTTTGATGCTGCGGTAAGTTAGCGCACATTTTATTTTAATGGATATTTTTCGTTATTATCGTTTATTAAGCTTTATGTCTTTATGTTTAAGATGAAGGGTCTTGCTCTCAGTAACTCTGAAGTGATTCGACAAGTTCACAACAGCTTCGCCAGGTTATTTGTATTTGCTTTTATGAAAATTTTTTCGCTTTTACCATATATAATAAATGTTATATAACATTGAGAAATTGTATTTTTTTTCTGTAGACAACAGATGTTTGAGTTTGACGCAAAGTCGTCGGCTAAAGAAGAGGACGCGTTTCATTTTGTGAGCTACGTTCCTGTTAACGGCCGGCTTTATGAGTTGGATGGACTTCGTGAAGGACCCATAGATCTTGGTAGATGGAATTGATGTTGAATCGTTTGTTTTTGAGCAGTAGTTTCGTGTTTTTAAATGATTTTGTGACTTTCTCAGGTGTGTGTAACCAGGATGATTGGATCGGTGCTGTACGGCCCGTCATTGAGAAAAGAATACAGAAGTAAGCATCAAGCTGATGTGATTGAGTTGATATTTCTATAGAACTGGTTTTTATTAAAGCGTTTCTGCTTTTGAACCCATCCAGATACAGCGAGGGTGAGATTCGGTTCAACTTGATGGCCATCGTTTCAGACCGCAAGATGATTTATGAAAAGAAGATCGTTGAACTGCAGGCGCAGCTCACAGAGGTGAGATCTTCTGACTGTGTCTAATGCTGGAATGTCAGAATGATGAAGGTTGTTTAAAGATGGTTCTGCTGTTCACAGGAAGAGCCGATGGACACAGACCAGAGTGGAAATCATCTCAGCTCTATCCAGTCAGAGATCGCCAAGTATCAGCTCCTGATCGAAGAAGAGAACCAAAAACTTAAAAGATACAAAGTATGTACATGTATTTTCCATCAGTGAGCGTTTAAAAAGCAACTTATTAATGCTTATTATGAAAAATATTATTAATATTAATAACTCAACTTTTCTTTATTATTGATATTAATGTTTTCTTTGTTGAGCCTTTAAAAACTAACACTTTTATAAGTTATGCATGTTATAAAATATCACTTATAAAAATAGTAATAACAATCATAATAAATATTATTATTAATTTATCTTTAAATGTTATATTACAAATTATTGTAAAGCATTATAAACTATAACATTATTAAATATGTATTTATTCATTCATATCAATAATAATTGTAATTATAATAATTATTATTATTATTATTATTAATAATAATTTGTGTTTAAAAGTTATATTAGAAATTAGTATAAAGCATTATAAAACATAACATTATTATTGATATTAAATGTTTATTAATTCATATTGATTTATTAATATTTGTTATTAATAATCTGTCTTTTAAAAGGTTATATTACAAATTAATATAATTAAAAATAACATTATTATTAATATTAAATGTATTTATTAATTAATATTAGTATTAATAATCATAATAATGATTTATTATTATTATTATTATTATTATTATTAATTTGTCTCAAAAGGTTATATTACAAATTAGTATAAAGCATTATAAAATATTTTTATCAAATATGTATTTATTAATTAATAATTATAGTAATCAAAATCATAATAATAAATATTATGAATTTGTGTTTTAAAAGGTTATATTAGAAATTAGTATAAAGCATTATAAAATATAACATTATTTATATTAAATATGTATTTATTAATTCATGTTAATTTATTAATATTTATTATTAATTTGTCTTTTAAAGGTTATATTGCAAATTAGTATTTATTAATAATAGTAGTATTCATTAATAAAAATAAAACATTATTAACATTATTATTCATATTAAATATGTACTTATTAATTAATATTAGTACAGTATGACATTATTATTATTTATTTTCCTCATTGATATTTTAAAAGATAACCTTTAAGTTATGTACGCTATAAAATGATTTTATAATAATGATGTTATTTTCCTAATTTGTTTTAAAATGTTAATTATGTTAAGTAATATAATATGGTATAAAGTATAAAAATATCAAATATCTCAATATTGTTGCTGTTTTCCTCATTGACCCTTTAAAAACTGTTTTTAAAATGTAACTTCATAATAATAATAATAATAATAATAATTATGCATTATGCAATTAATATATTTTATTTGTTATAAATATCATTCTTATTATTATAATAATAATACTATTATTATAATATATAATTATTAATATAATAATAATAATTATTATTAATAAAAATATAAAAACGATAGTTGTAAATGTCACTTACATAATGTTAATAATAATGTATTAATAATTGTTGTTTTTATTTTTAAGTGTTTATAAAATAATATTAAATAGAATAATAAATAAAAATATAAAATAATAATATTAATTATATAATTAATTTGTTGTTATTAATATAATAATAATAATAATAATAATATTTATATTAAATTATATTATTACTATTATTTATTATTATAAAAAATATATATTTTATAACACAACTTAAAGTTAAAGACAACTTAAAGGACCAATGAGGAAAACAAAAACAGTAGTATTATATTACAATAACATTATTATTATTGTTTATTTATGTTTGTTTATTTATTTATTTGTGTATTATTATTGTTGTTGTTGATGTTGTGCTGGTGGCAGCGAAATGCCTCAGAAAGTATAATAATAAGGGACAAAAAATATCTTCTTTTTTTTTTTTTTTTTTTTAAGATTGAGAACATTAGAAGGAAGCACAACTACCTACCCTTTATAATGGAGTTACTGAAGACGTTGGCTGAATATCAGCAGCTGATACCACTGGTGGAAAAGGTGAGTCCAGTCACAGTCACCAGTGTGTTTAATAGCGAATCTCATCACACCACTAGAGGGCAGTGCTGTTACATGCTCTTGACTTTGCGGTTGAGCTTGCAGTCTTTTGTTCTCTTGGTAATGCATGAAACCTTACAGACAGTGAACTTTGAATGCTATTATGCTAAAATTACAAAAACCTTAAAATAGTCATGCAGTAACACCATCCATATAATATCCTAGTACATTTGCGTTTATTCACGCAGAGTGTCGGAAATATTCTAGTATTCAAATTCAAAATTCTAAGAATTCTAAATCTGAATTCACTTCAAGATGATAAATATGTAATTGTTTTTCCTCTCTGTTTCTTCAGGCAAAGGAAAAACAAGGTGCCAAAAAAATACAAGAAGCCAAGTAACCCAACAATTTTAGACCCGGTTTCATTTTATGCCACGGAATATCTTGATGTGCATTTGTCTTCTGTATCCCATAAACGGAGCACCTGGAAGTGAAGTCTTCCTGTCATTTCCTTCATGTCTGTGCATGCATGCATGCGAAGAGATGTTTAAATAATGTCTTATTTTCATATAAATTTCATTTGTTCAGTAGTAGTGTTGTTTCATGTTTTTTCTTTACGTATTAGCAGATGATAAATGAGTCTTAAATTGCTGTAAAATATTGTATATTAAAGCACTAATGTCTCTATTATTCAGGACCTATTATTAACAGTGAACATAATCAGAATGGTAAAATTGAATTTAAATTACACATGTGAAAAGTCTCTTCTGTTATTTACAATTCAATCGAGAAAGATTTTTAATTATGATGTATCGTAAATCTGCACTAATAACACATGGAGAACGTCTTCCTGTCTGTTAAGCAACGTCAAAGTGCTTCTTGTTTTCAGAGAATTGGGTTGCTATACATGGCAGTTTTGTGTTTCTCGTGCTTGTAAATAGAGCTGGTTTTTGTCCTGATGTTTCCTGTCATCTGGGAAGTTTAATTTGGGAGTGTGACGCAGACTCACATGGGCAGACAGACTGCAGTCACGCTTGTTGTTCTAACCGTAGCAACCAGTATTGAAAATGCATCTCTATTTGCATGTTTGCGTTCCTCAAATATAGCTCACTAGCTATTCAATATGGCTTTTATGCAAAAAAAAAAAGGGTTTGATAATATATACATTTTTGTCCATTGACAGAAACAGGATTAATGTTCAACTTTAAAGTCAAAATATTGACTTTAAAGTCAAATGCTGACTTCAAAAATGAAACTACTAAATATTCACCGGTGGAGTAATTGGTAATTTCCATGTGTTTTTTTATTGCAAAATATATAAGGCAGTGTTATTTTAGTATTCTGTATATACTATTAAAGCGTTTATTAATATTTTAATTTTTTTTTCTTTAAGTTTAGTAATTTTATGTGCTTTTTGTCTTTTTTGTAGTTTTTTTATTTCTACATAGCCTTTTATATGTTCAACATGTTTTTTGTGGGTTTTTTTAATGCTAAATCCTTCATTTTTGTGTCTACATTGACTTAAAAATCAAATGTTAAATTCAAAAATGAAACTACTCTGAGAAATATTCACTGGTGGAGTAATAGGTAATTTCCATGTCTTTCCATTTCCATTTTTTTTTTACCCCCAAAAAGACTATATAGGAGACAGTATTATTGTGGTGTTATTTATATACAATAACTGTTAATTGATATTTTAATTAGTTTTTTTATTATTTTATGTTTTAGTAATTTTGCGCATTATATATATTTCTATTTTATTACAGTATTTCTAATTTTAAGTTTTTTTAATATTAAATAAATGAAATATTTCATATTAAAACATTATTTTCTCTTTTATTTTTTAATTTATTTATTTAGAATTACAAGATTTTAATTTGAAAGTATTGTCCCTTTAAGCATCTTTAATTACCAGAAATTATTTTCAATAATTTAAAATTTAGTTTAAAGACGGACAATATAGAGAAGCACTGACTGACTATTAAAACGTAAATATTTAGAGCTAAACTGTATTTTTTATATTAAAGTATTTTTCCTTCAGGCACATCTAAAAAACATAATAATAATAACATTAATAAAAAAATGTGTCCATAGTTTCTCTGCATGAAAACAGCAGTTCTGTTTGGTGACGCTAGAGGCGCTAAAATGTAACTTCATCTAAAAGGCGCATATTTTAGGTCAAACTTTCCGTGCCCTGGATTTTTGCCTTTCTCGTGCAGCCGTTCACTTGAAGTGATGGAAACTAAAGTGTTGTTCAAAAGAGCTGAACGGGCTTTTTAACATTCTGCGGCGTTCAGGCAGACGCTTAAATCACCCGAGCGTTTGTAGCTTCGTGTTTTTCATCTGTACTCGCAGCGCTCGACACTTAGCGCTAGACAGTGACTTACTTTTCTATTTTTGCCGGACTGTTTATTTACATTCCTTAAAACTCCCCAGACCAGTAGTGAGCTTCAGAGAGCCGCTGCAGTACATGATAACCCGTTCCCGCCACGAAAGAACATGCTATCTTACATTATTGCCGTCAGAGCTGATCGCAGCAGTTGATAATACCATAAAAATGCGCGGTTGCGTTAGGATGCAGTCGCCTAAACCTGCTCTGTGACGCGCGTACGCCTGTAAAAGAGTACAGTGCGATCTGGTTATGTGAAAAATCTTAGTCTTGGCAACATAAAAAAAACAAACAACAAAAAAAAGTGTGTTATGTCTATTATAATAGTGTGCAAGACGTGAACATGTTCTGATGTAACTTCTGATTGAGTAACTTCAAACTACAGTCTACAGTCTTGAGAGGTTAATCTGGTGCAACTTCACAAAACCAATGCATTTTTTATATTATAGCTTCTCTTTGTTCTTTGATTTCTCTATTTCACAGGTGTTGGTGGCTTTATGTTCAATAAAATCAGTCTTCATCTAGCAAGGAATTTATTTATTTATTTTATTTATTTATTTTACATATTTTTGGACACTTCGCACTTAAAAAAATTGCATCTATCTATCTATCTATCTATCTGTCTGTCTTTCTTTATGTCTGTCTGTCTAAATAGCTATCTGTTATATGTATACAGTAGTCAACATTTGAAGTGGATCAAAACCTTTCATCAAAGTTATACATGAATTTTGAACAATACCCGTTCTTGTCTTATATAGGACAACTTTGATTAACTTTTTGATCCACTTCAAATGTTGACTACTATATATATAATTTTGTTTATTTAGTTTTTAATGGCACTTGTGTACATTTATTTTAAATGGCATTTGTGTTTATATATCCAGTAACCTCAAAAATATTCTGAGACTTATTATTATTATTATATAAATGGACTTGTGTTTACATATTTATATATCTACCCCAAATACTTGTAAACAGTTTTTAAAAAGTTATTTTTAAATATCCCAGTGACCGCCAAAAGTCTTTTTTAACGCTTAAGTCATATTTAAATAATAGTAATACATTTTTAAAAATTATATTTATTTTATATTACATTTGTGTTCGTTTATCTAGTGGCCCCAAAAAAGTATTTTTGGACTCTCAAGTCACACTTAGAAAATTATTTTATTTTGTTTTGATTTATTTTAATTTTTTTAATGGCTTTTGTGTTTAGATGTCCATTGGTCCTGAAAAGTATTTTCAGACACTCAAAAAAAAAAAAAAAACAATTTTTAAGTGTAACTTGTAAATATATTGTTTATATATTTATGTTTTTAGGCAATTGTGGACTACAAAAATTTGTAGTAAATTTTACATTTCTTCAACATTTTCCTTTTAACTTTGAACCAACTGGTCCCAATCTGAGTTTAGTAGATTTATGAAGTCCAGGTCACCACAGGTAAAGTTCATCACATTAATTATGAACGTGCCTTTTTTCAAATATTTAGCTTGGAAAAACATGCCACGTCTTTAAAATAAAAGCTACTTGCTCTGACGTTCATATATTTCCAACTGTGGCATACTGTAAGTGCCCCAATCCATCTCAGGCCCACTGCAGAGATGAAGACGGCCCATGGGAAGTGAGTTGAGGAAAGCCAGCAGTGTTGTAAATAGCTGCTCCGCATCTTTGTCTGTGAACACGCTCTTGGATGGGTTAAACAGACGCAGTGTTTG
The DNA here is from genome assembly GCA_039654775.1 of Spinibarbus caldwelli. Lineage (NCBI taxonomy): Eukaryota > Metazoa > Chordata > Actinopteri > Cypriniformes > Cyprinidae > Spinibarbus > Spinibarbus caldwelli. The sequence goes on from CM077231.1 coordinate 13,880,508, forward strand.
GTGTCTGTTCAGTGTCTGATGGCCGTGAGATCATCTACAGGAACAGGAGCACAAATGTGCCACAGAGGTAAAAAAAACAAAACAAAAAAAAACATTTCACTATGTCAAATGTGTGGAACAAAACAAGCATGTTAAGTGCAGAATGTTCTGCTCATTATATTTGCATTCAGTGTTTGTCTTATGTGAGTTTTATTCTGCAGGTACGTCTCAGGTCTTTCAGTCATGCCTTAAATGGGAAGAAGATAAAGTTTGATATGCCGGTGAAATGACACGAGTATGTGAGCGTATCTGTAAATGTTTGGAGGGCTGAAGTCTACAGTAATTCATCAAAATGTGCACTGGGTAAAAACTGCAGTTTGCAGTTAGTGAAACTAACTTGTAAAACTGGTCATGGGATGTTGAACTGATCTGATCAGTTATATGAAAGCATTTAGCAGGTCGTCTTATCTTAGCTACTAAAAATAGCTTTAAAGATGACAGAGCAATTAATGGTGTGAGTTTGGGGCAGGGCTTATCGTTTATGCAACTAATAGCAGTGCAAGAATGTTTATGAAATGCTCTGTTATTCTGTTTTGCAATGCTAGTGTAATTACACTTCAACTTGAATTAATATGAAGGTTTCTAAACAAATGAAAAAACCACAAATTTTATGTTATAGCCAATATTATTTAGTTTTGTCTATAAAAATAAAAGCCAAACGCTTTTAAATGCTTCATATAAATTTAGACATCATAAAATTATAATGTGCAGTATGAAGAATAGTGATATTCTCAATGTTACTCAGAAAACAGGATACTGGTTTAACTCATTCGAATTACTTCTGCTTAATGTTACACTATCAGATATGCAAAAGAAATCTCTCCTATCTCTTGCTCTGGCTACTGTGTATAGATCACCAGGGCCAAATACAGATTTCCTCTCAGACCTATTGGTTAATGTTGATAAAGCGCTAATTGTTGGAGATTTTAACATTCACGTCGATAATACAAATGATGCGTCAGGACTTGCGTTTACTGACCTAATAAACTCTTTTGGAGTCAAGCAAAACATCACCGGGCCCACTCATCGTTTTAATCATACGCTAGATTTAATTATATCACATGGAATTGACCTTACTGACATGGATATTGTACCTCAAAGTGATGATGTTACTGACCATTGTATCGTGCATTCTGAGTATTACTGATATTAACTATATGGCTCCACGTTATCATCTGGGCAGAACTATTGTTCCAGCCACCAAAGACAGATTCAGAAATAACCTGCCTGATTTATCTCAACTGCTCTCCGTACCTATGAACTAGATGAAATGACTAGCAACATGGACACTATCTTCTCTAATACATTAGAAGCTGTTGCCCCCATCAAATTGAAAAAGGTTAGAGAAAAACTTACTGTGCCGTGGTATAACAGTAATACCCATTCTCTCAAGAAAGAAACTCGTAATCTTGAGCGCAAATGGAGAAAAACTAACTTGGAAGTTTTTAGAATTGCATGGAAAAACAGTATGTCCAACAATAGACAGGCTTTAAAAGCTGCCAGGGCAGAGCATATCCGCAAACTCATAGAAAATAACCAAAACAATCGAAGGTTTTTATTTAGCACAGTGGCTAGATTAACAAATAAACAGACGCCACCCAATCTAAATATTCCGTCACAGTTTAATAGTAATGATTTTATGAATTTCTTCACTGATAAAATAGATAACATCAGAAATACAATAACAAATGTAGATTCTGCAGCGTCTAGTACTTCAGCTCCATTCATCGCACTCAAAGAAAAACTGCAGTGCTTTACAACTATAGGACAGGAAGAGCTAAATAAACTTATCACTGCATCTAAACCAACAACATGCCTATTAGATCCTGTACCCACTAAATTACTGAAAGAGTTGTTACCTGTAGCAGAAGAACCGCTTCTCAATATAATTAACTCATCGTTATCTTTAGGTCACGTCCCAAAACCATTCAAGCTGGCAGTTATTAAGCCTCTTATAAAGAAACCACAACTAGATCCTAGTGAACTGGCAAATTATAGACCCATTTCTAATCTTCCGTTTATGTCTAAAATTTTTGAAAAAGTTGTGTCTGCTCAATTGTGCTCCTTCCTGTAAATAAAATAAATAAATAAATCTCTATGAAGAATTTCAGTCAGGTTTCAGGCCCCACCATAGCACAGAAACCGCATTTGTTAGAATTACAAATGACTTGCTTCTTGCGTCAGACCAAGGCTGCATCTCATTGCTAGTTTTACTAGATCTTAGCGCTGCGTTCAACACCATAGATCATGACATACTCATAGATCGATTACAAAACTATACGGGTATTCAAGGGCAGGCTTTAAGATGGTTTAGATCCTACCTGTCTGATCGCTACCACTTTGTTTATTTAAACAGGGAGTCATCTCAATTGTCACCAGTAAAGTATGGAGTACCACAAGGATCTGTCCTAGTTCCTCTGCTATTTTCAATATACATATTGCTTGGTAATATTATTAGAAAATATGGGATTAGTTTCCACTTTTATGCTGATGATACTCAACTATATATCTCAACAAGACCAGATGAAACTTCTAAATTATCTAAGCTAACAGAGTGTGTTAAAAATGTTAAAGATTGGGTGACCAATAATTTTCTCCTATTAAATTCAGATAAGACAGAGATATTACATATTGGACCAAAAAGAAGTACACAGATTCTCTTGGATTACAATTTGCAACTAGAAGGATGTATTACTTCCTCTACAGTCAAAAATCTGGGTGTTATATTAGACAGCAACTTGTCTTTTGAAAATCATATTTCCCATGTTACAAAAACAGCATTCTTCCATCTTAGAAACATTGTCAAGCTAGGAAACATGTTACCTGTTTCTGATGCAGAAAACCTAATTCATGGATTCATGACCTCTAGACTGGACTATTGTAATGCACTGCTAGCTGGTTGTCCTGCATCTTCAATAAACAAGCTACAGGTAGTCCAAAATTCAGCACCTAGAGTCCTTACCAGATCAAGAAAATATGATCATATTACCCCAATTTTACAGTCTCTGCACTGGCTATCTATCAAGTTCCATATCAGTTACAAAATATTATTACTTACATATAAGGCCCTTAATGGGTTAGCTCCTGCATATCTAACTAGTCTTCTACCACGCTACAATCCATCACGCTCCCTAAGGTCGCAAAACTCTGGACTTTTGGTAGTACCTAGGATAGCAAAGTCCACTAAAGGAGGTAGAGTTTTTTCACATTTGGCTCCCAAACTCTGGAATAGCCTTCCTGATAACGTTCGGGGTTCAGACACACTCTCTCTGTTTAAATCTAGATTAAAGACACATCTCTTTAGCCAAGCATTCTTCTAATGCATCTCATAATCGTGTACTGCAGTTATATCTGATCAAACGCACTTTATTCTTTAGCTTAGGTTGAACATATAATTTTTGCTTGGATGGAACAGTAGCTAGGCTAAGATGTGATCTGAGATGACCAAACACCTGAGAAGAGATGATGCCAACCCCTCAGACAACATACAGAATTAACAAATTTGGCCATATGTTAAATATATTAAGTTTCTACAATATATAAATATTGTAGAAACTTAATTTCCTGTAAAGCTGCTTTGCAACGATTTGTATCATGAAAAGTGCTATACAAATAAACTTGAATATTATTTAATACAAATTTCTTCTTATTATTATTAGTGTTTTTAGAGATTAACTTTCAGTGAGTGTTAAATTACAGCAATGGTTTTAAAAATGTAAATTAAATGTAAAAAAAAAAAAAAATTAAATGTATAAAATGAGCATGGAGCATGAATAATTAAACATTCAATATTAACCCATACTTAAATAAATACCCCTTCGATGCCAGCCGGTAAACATTTATAAACTTTTTGTCTACTTTTTTTTTTTTTTAAATAGCAGTACCCCCAAAAACCAGAAAGAAATGGAATGACAATTAAAAATGATTTCATCAGAATTTATTCTTTTGCACTTTCATTGAAAAGCAAATATCATAAAAAAAAGACCTACAAGTAAACTTCAAAACGTAGATACTACATTATGTGGACACTCAATACCAAAACCCTGTAGACTATTTACAAATCTGTGCAAAATATGCTATATAAAATACACTGAAATCATAGTAGCACAATCACTACATGAAACACTAGATGCGCAGCATCCTGAAACGGAACGGCCATTCATTTAAATACAGCGTCTGAAAACGTCATCGCTGTCCTGCAGCAATTCTGCAGAGCTGGCGATAGAGTTCAGAGTCCAGGAACCGAGGGTATGAGTTGTTCTCCATCAGGAAGTAAATTCTGTTTTGGGCTACTTTGAAACTTGACTGTGTTGGGATCAGAAGGCTTTGGTGGAGAGACTCCTTTGTGTGGAAGTCCAGGTTGATCTAGAAGGAAGAATTGAAAGAAATTAGGATTTGGCACGGCTTAATGAAAATTAATCAGCTTTGCTGGCATTGACTAAACCTCACCTCTTTTGGAGAATCTGCCCTGATGAATTCATCGAATATGTTTTTTGCCCTGGATTTGAGTTTTGATCTGGACCTGATCTTTCTGAACTCTTCACAGGCCATCCAGAACTCGATATTTTCCTCACAGTGTTCAGACTTCATGAACAGTCGCAAAGCGGTTAATCCACCTGAAATATGAAAATATTAATTAGATCATTTGACGTTAAATAATGTGGTGCATTTCCAACATAAAATAAAAAAAATGTATAAAATTTTAGTATGTTTGTGTGTGTGTAATAAATAATATGAAAATTATAATATCTATAATAATATAAATTATAAAAGAAAAATTAACATTTTTCATAATCATAAAATCTTGATCAATATTAATTATATGAGTTATAATAAATATAATAATTTTTTATAAATGATAAGCAAATATTCTAAAAATGATTTAACAAAATATTATAAAATTTAAACAATATAAAATGTCATAAAAATGAACATGAAATTCATAAATAGAAATAACAATTACATTTGCTGCTCAGCAAGTTATCCAGAGACTGTGCCCATTGAGTAACTTCTTCAGTAGATGGCCTTTGGGAATAAGAGAGAAAGGTTATTTAATTTAAATTTAGTAATTTACAATTTATTCAATTTATTAATTTTAACATAAGTAATTATTTATTACTTAATTTTAATTTTAGATTTTAATTTAATATAATTTTTTTAAGAAATCCATGATCCCACTTTGTTACATATATATAGTGATTTATGCAAATTCTAAGTATTCAAAGTATTTTTAACGCTCACCCGTATGATTTTCTCTGTGGCGTGGTGTGGCATGATTCTCTCACTGGAAAAGTCTTGAAAAGCATTCTTGATCTCCAGTTTGTTTGTCTGTTAATCATAATCAACAAACATTAGCAACCACAGGTTAACTGCCCCACATAAAACCAAGTACTAAAATGCAAGTCTCACCTCATCTCTTTTTGTCCTGTAGTAGTATCAGGGTTCCTGAAGTAGATCAAACGCTCCATGCTCGAATCTGGTGTGGACTTTCTCATTTTTGCCAATCTATCCATCACTATCTATTGAACTGAAACATGTTGTGTCTTGTAGTGTGTGGCTTTTATACTCTACAGTGCAGTACTGTGGGCGGGGACTTGTCAGCAGGGGAAGCGTCTGATTGG